>CM035849.1:198067757-199486501 GCA_020510985.1 Pholidichthys leucotaenia | reverse complement strand
TAATCGCACCCTTTTGTTTGCTAATCTGTAAGAATAAATTCATGTGTGCGCCTGGGTGAAATATAAAGAAGATGTTTTTGAATTTCCTTTTTAATGAAAGAAGCGTCTACAATATAGATGCTGATTATTTCTTGGCAAGGGTTTTTATTGTTATTTTGTTTCCCCACTGCACTGAATTTGTCCTTTTTTTCTTCACGTTTTTCAAAAACAAATATTGCTCAGAACTAGACTGTTGTTTTTCACAGCATTCATTTTATGCTTGTGGTTCGACAGCACATTTACAAATAATCACCGTTGCAGCAGGTTTATAACGAACTTAAAAAGGCAGTATTTCACTGTGTGTGCCATCAAATGCAGGAGCCTCCAGTAAAGCTCGCTGCGTGATTGGTGGGCTTATTGTGGATGATTTTATCCGCTGGGCAGGTATAGGTTACATTAACTTCAGCATTTGATGCATGCATGTGACACTGTTTTATGTGTACAGGTGTCACGCCACTGTGTCTTGTTCTGTGATTTATCGCCGTCAGCTCAAGGTCATCTTATTCCTCCCAAGTATCTGCAACAGGCATCTGGCCCGCACCATCGCTTCATCCCTCACTCTCCGTCCCTCCATCTCTCTCCCCCTTGCTCTCTGCTGTCAAGGTCAAATCAAATTGGATCCTACCTACTCCCAGTGTGCACTCTCGGCTGTGTTTCTGCTGCGAGGCCGTGCATGTGTGTTCACAGACAAACAAAACCTGTGTCCGTGACTGCACATGAGCCTGTAACTTTGCCCCGTCAATTGATATGCGAGCGTGGACGGAACTTATTTGCTCGTTTTTGTGTAGATAAGCGAGGTGAAGTGAGCTTGCGTGCGGCCTTTAAACGGCGACTCCCTGACCCCCTTTTCCGATGCAGCTTGCTGTCATTAAAGCTTCCCAGGTCCCAGATGAGCAGTTGTCAGCGTGCGTGTTGGCGCGCGTGTCGTAAGGCCTTGTGGAGCAGCTCAGTTATACATCTATACTGGCCTTGACAACAGCCTGGTGTTTGATCTGCCTCTGCTGCTCTCCGGCTGCAGGCGTGATGAGTATCTGTGTGTGTCTGAGTGCAAGATGATCATGGGTGTGAATGTAGGTGTGCAGCTGGTTTTCAGGCTGTGTCTTCAGTGTACAATGGAGCAAAGCAGACAAAGCCTAAACTGGCTGTATTAATCATGTGATCTCTTTTAAGTGCTTTCTCACATCTCTCTCTTTCTGCATCTCCCTTCATCCTTCTTTTGCTTACTGACCTGATTAGCCTCTTATTAATCTCGATTCCAGCAAGTGGAGATTGTCCTTCTGTGAAAATCGACTGGATGAGTGTGTGTGTGTGTGTGTGCGCTTTACCTTCACTGCAATATTCAGACAGACACACTTCCTGACATGGCTGCTCCACCTTCACACAAAGGCGGCTATGAAAGGATGAGCCTAAGCTAACAATGCTGGGACGGATGACAGAGTGTGTTTAAATGTGTGGCTGTTAAACAGAGATTTGCTCTTGCTCAGCTTCCATAATGGGCTATAGGTACAGTTAGTGTGCATTAACCGGGGGTGGGCAGTGACCGCATATGCTCTTATATGAGCCTAGTGGCCCTGAGGGGATCAGCGGGAGGGCTGGTGTTCAAGTGCTTTGTAAGAATTTAACCCAAAGGGTATGCCGTGACAACCAGCTGTAGCTAAAATCTGTCATCCTTAAACAGTGTTAGGGGTTTTCTTAATTAGCCCCGTGAGCTGGTTTGTGTAGGTCTAGCTTTGTCGCCTGTTCCATTGCTTACCAATCATAATTAATTAGTGGATAAAAGAATTTTTGGGCGAAAATCTTAACCGTAACTTGTCATCCTGACAGCTCACACTTTTCTTTAGAAGTGGCATCCTTGATTTACATCATGTTCCATGCTTATATACGTTAGATCTTCCACACCCTTCTGGTTCTCATCAAAATAAATAGATTTCTTCTGGACTTGGATCTGTTTTTTTTTTTTTTTTTACTTTAGTTAGCATGGTAATTTTGAACCATTTTCTTCTCAGTCTCACATCCCCTGGTGGCTTTATTTCTCTGATCTTTTACATTGTAATCCTGAACAGTACTCCTGTCTTATAAACACCACTTGTGCAGTAGCTGCAACCAGTTGTTCAGTTAACCCAGCACTAAACATGTGCATCTTCTGACAGAGTAGTATTTTATTGTTATCTAAATTAAAGTTTGAGTAATCACTGCACTGGCCCCAGCGTCTTCACGGGCTGCACGCCATTTTTAAATGAGCAGGGAAAATGCTAGGCAATGACCTCTAGTGGATTAAGGTGCTTGCTATGTAAGCAGACTGACACGGATTCGAATGCAGACCAGACAAATACCCTGGGCCTCCTTTGTGGATATCCCTGGGAGAAATAAAATCTCTTTGGGTGAGCCGTGACAGAAAACTGCGATTTGGTCAGCTGGCTGTCAACTCTGAAGGCTGAACTGAAAATATACATTTTGAATGAATGATTATTCAAAAAAAATTATGATATGCCTTTATAATTTGTTTTGTAATCAGTTACAGCACAAGTTGAGTGAACGAATGTGGATGTACAGTGAGTGTAATGAGACTGTGTTCGTTCCCAGCTAGAAATGTTTCTTCATAGGCTCTATTATAGTAGTTTTGCATTAATCACAGTTTGACAGAATCTTTGCTACTTGCATTGTGTAGATATTGTATGCAGCGTATGTGCTTGCTTTTGGACTGCCTTTTAATGCTCCAGAGCTGTTTGAGTTTTCCTTTTCAGCTTGTGATGATGGCTGACGAAGGATCTGAATCTTTGATGATAATCACCGGGAGCAAAGATAAGAGAGGCTAACAGAAAAAAAAAAAGTCGTATTATCAACCAGCTGATCATTAGTTTGCCGCAGATCAGTGTGCTAATATGCTCAGCGACACACGAGGAGCTTTAATTAGGGTAATGAGAAACAGCATTCAGCTGATATCAAAGTAATGACACATGCGGACATGCCTGGACATCTAAATGGAGTATTCTGATGCTTCAAAAATGAGCTTTTCACATTCAATTACTCCCTATTATGTGCTAAATAAATACGGTCAGTGGTTGGCTTTGTTGTGATGAGTAAACCTCACAAAGGCAAGAGGCAAAGCAACACACACAGATCATGCCTGACCCTGTTTCAATGCAGCTTAGTGTCATTAAAACAAAGCTGCACTGTGTCAACATCACAGACAATGCAAAAAATTTGATTAACTCATTTATGGGCTTTCCTTTCCCTATAACCTTCTTCCTTCATTCCTTGTCTCTCTCCGAGTTTCCGCTCTCCCCCTTGCCAAATATAAAGTGCCTTGCCGTAGCAGAAATGGCGACCATAAATTATGCAGTGCACATCTCTCACACGCGCATAGACACTGAATAGTGTGTGTTTAGTGTGCAAAGTAAACAGAGGCTATAGGCTTTATAACCCAGCATGCATTCTGCTCATGCCCTGTTTCTTCTTACACAACCTCCTGCCTGCATCAGTTGTAGTTTTACAACCGATAATGTTAGTATATGCATGTTGTTTTAAAACTCAAGCTATTTGGGTTGGATCTCAACTCTTACCTCAGTGGCATCTTATGTCATTGAAAAGCACAGAGAATGGCCTTATGTTGCCATCTTTTAATGCCCTACCCAACACTCCCTCTGTTTTTCCCTCTGCCTTTCTCTCTTTTCCAGCCTCTCTCCTACTGTGTTCTGGTCTCTCTCTCTCTCTCTCTCTCTCTCTCTCTCTCTCTCTCTCTCTCTTTCTCTCCTACCATCTGTTCAGATTGGCAGGCCTGTGCAGTTTTTACTGCTTAAAAGGGACTCTCCTAACCACCCATATATGTCCATTTATTATTCTCCGTGGGCTGTTCTATTCTTGTCCCAGTACAGTAGCAGGCTCTGACCATTCCCTCGCTATGCTGAATGGGAATGAAAAAGCTTCAGCAGGTCAGCACAGACACAGAGGGATGAGAGAATCTCAAGCATGCTGGTTTTGTAATAGAAAAATATTTGGGAGAATACGGGGGACGGGATGTGAAGGAGATATAGCAAAAACAGAACGGATGGCTCTGGAAAAAAATAATAAAAAAAAAAGAGAGATTGCGATCCAAAGGGAAATAAAGACTGATGCAGCGAAGGAGACAGAAGTTGTAGGCTCGGTCAGTGAATAATGGTGCTGCTGCATTTTTAATCGTTGGCCACTTTGTAGCGACCGTTGTCTAATGGATTCTCTGCCTCTTAAAAGCTCCTGTCAGAGCCCTCTATACCTCAAACAGTTACACCACGGAAATTGCTGAAGGCTCCAGCGGTCACCAACACTTCCTGATAGAATGTCCAACTACAGTGGTGTGAAAAAGTGTTTGCCCCCGTCCCAATTTCTCATTTTTTTTGTATGTTTATCACACTTAAATGTTTCAGATCATCAAACAAATTTAAATATTAGATAAAGATAACACAAGTAAACACAATGCAGTTTTTAATTGAAGGTGTTTATTATTATTATGGGTAAAAAAAATCCAAATCTACATGGCTCTGTGTGAAAAAGTGATTGCCATCCATCCATCCATCCATCTTCTACCGCTTTTCCGGAGGTCCGGGTCGCGGAGGCAGCAGTTCAAGCAGAGAAGCCCAGACTTCCCTCTCCCCAGCCACCTGCTCCAGCTCTTCAGAGGGGATACCAAGGCGTTCCCAGACTAGCTGGGAGACATAGTCTCTCCACCGAGTCCTGGGTCTGCCCCGGGGTCTCCTCCCAGTGGGACGTGCCTGAAACACCTCAAGTGGGAGGCGTCCAGGAGGCATCCTAATCAGATGCCCATACCACCTCAACTGACTCCTTTCAATGTGGAGGAGCAGCGGTTCTACTCTGAGCCTCTCCCGGATGACTGAGCTCCTCACCCTATCTCTGAGGGTGAGTCCAGCAATCCTACGGAGAAAGCTCATTTCAGCCGCTTGTATCCGCGATCTCGTTCTTTCGGTCATTACCCAAAGCTCGTGACCATAGGTGAGAGTAGGAACGTAGATTGACTGGTAAATCGACAGCTTTGCCTTAGAACTAAGCTCCCTCTTCACCACAACAGACCGGTACAACGTCCGCATCACTGCAGATGCTGCTCCAATCCGTCTGTCGATCTCTCGCTCCATTTTCCCCTCACTCGTGAACAAGACCCCAAGATACTTAAACTCCTCCACTTGGGGCAGGAGCCTGTCCCCAACCCGGAGAGGACAATCCACCTTTTTCCGGCTGAGGACCATGGACTCGGACTTGGAGGTGCTGATTCTCATCCCAGCCGCTTCACACTCAGCGGCAAACCGTCCCAGCAAGAGCTGTAGGTCATTGCTGGATGAAGCCAACAGGACAACATCATCTGCAAACAACAGAGATGAGATCCTGTGGTCACCAAGCATGACACCCTCCATTCCCTGGCTGCGCCTAGAAATCCTGTCCATAAAAATTATGAACAGGACCGGTGACAAAGGGCAGCCCTGGCGGAGTCCAACTCTCACTGGGAATGACTCCGACCGAGTGTTGGCAATGCGAACTAAACTCTCACAACGGTCGTACAGAGACCGAATAGCTCGTAACAACAAGCCCGATACCCCATAAGTGATTGCCTCCATGTTAAAACATAAATTAAGTGTGGTTTATCACATCTTTGGAAAGCTGAGTTCAATTTTCTAGCCATTTCTAAAGCTTTGGCATGCCAGCGAACCACAGTGAGAGCCATTATCCACAAATGGCAAAGACATGGAACAGTGGTGAACCTTCCCAGGAGTGGTCAGCTAACCAAAATTAGCCCAAGAGCGCAGCGATGACTCATCCAAGAGGTCACAAAAAAAAAAACACAATATCCAAAGAACTGCAGGCCTCACTTGCCTCAGTTAAGGTCAGTGTTCATGACTCCACCATAAGAAAGAGGCTGGGCACAAATGGCCTGCTTGGCAGAGTCCCAAGACGAAAACCACTGTTGAGCAAAAAGAACATAAAGGTTCATCTCAGTTTTGCCAAAAAGCATCTTGATGATCCCCAAGACTTTTGGGAAAATACTCTGTGGATTGACGAGACAAAAGTTGAACTTTTTGGAAGGTGTGTGTCCCATTACATCCGGCGTAAATGTAACACAGCATTTCAGAAAAGGAACATCTTACCAGCAGTAAAATATGGTGGTGGTAGTGTGATGGTCTGGGGCTGTTTTGCTGCTTCAGGACCTGGAAGACTTGCTGTGGTAAATGGAACCATGAATTCTGCTGTCTACGAAAAAATCCTGAAGGAGAATGTCCGGCCATCTGTTCATGATCTCACGCTGAAGCACACTTGGGTTCTGCAGTAGGAAAATGATTGGAAACAAACCAGCAAGTCCACCACTGAATGACTTAAGAAAAACAAAATGAAGACTTTGGAGTGGCCTAATCAAAGTCCTGACCTGAATCTGATTGAAATGCTGTGGGATGACCTTAAAAAGGCAGTTCATGCTCAAAAACCCTCCAATGTGGCAGAATTACAACAATTTTGGAAAGATGAGTGGGCCAAAATTTCTCCACGTCACTGTAAAAGACTCATTGCCAGTTATCGCAAATGCTTGATTGTAGTTGTTGCTGCTAACGGTGGCCCAACCAGTTAGGTTTAAGGGCCAATCACTTTTTCACCTAGGGCCATGTAGATTTGGATTTTTTTTTCCTCTTAATAGTAAACACCTTCTTTTAAAAACTGCATTTTGTGTTTACATGTGCTATCTTTGTCTAATACTTTAATTTGTTTGATGATTTGAAACATTTAAGTTTGACAAACATACGAAAAAAATGAGAAATCAGGAAGTGGGCAAACACTTTTTCACACCACTGTATATAATATCAGCTGGTAGCAGAGATTATCCCAGTTAGTGCACAGATGTTTTGGCAAATTGTGTTTAGAATGAAATTTACTTACAGGAAGCAGCAAGTGAAACAGAGGGCTTGAAAAAAATGCCCAAGGCTCACATTGATGTCACAATTCTTTGAGATGTACAGCTCTGGCAGTCACTGTTTTCTTGTAGAACAGTGTGCTAAGTGCCTCACAAAGACTTTATTGGTGTGGTGAAAAGGGAGAGACACAGAGCACAACCTCTAGCTGTTAGCTACAGTGGATATAAAAAGTCTACACACCCCAATTCAAATGCCAGGTTTTTGTGATGTACAAAAATGAGACCAAGATAAATCATTTCAAAACTTTTTGAACCATTAAGGTGACCTATAACCTGTACAACCCAATTGAAAAACAAATTAAAATCTTTTAAGGGGAAAAATAAAAAACTTACAATAACCTGTTTGCATTAATATGCACACCCTTAAACTAATACTTTGTTGCAGCACCTTTGGCTTTTATTACAGCACTCAGTCTTTTTGGGTAGGAATCTATGTCTGGCAAATCTTGATGTGGCAATATTTGCACACTATTCTTTGCAAAAATGCTCCAAATCTGTCATATTGCGAGGGCACCTCCTGTGCACAGCCCTCTTCAGATCACCCCTCAGATGTTCGATCAGATTCAGGCCTGGACTCTGGCTGGGCCATTCCAAAACCTTAATGTTCTTCTGGTGAAGTCATTCTTTTGTTGATTTAGATGTGTGCTTTGGGTCATTGTTGTGCTGAAAGATGACGTTCCTCTTCATCTTCATCTTTCAAGCAGAAGCCTGACACTGACTGGTATTTATTTAATTCCTTCCACCTTGACTAAGGCCCCAAATCCAGGTGAAGAAAAACGGCTCTGACACATGATGCTGCCCCCACCATGCTTCACTGTAGGTATGGTGTTCTTTTGGTGATGAGCAGTGTTGTGTTTGCACCAAATATACTGTACCTTTTGGAATTATGGCCAAAAAGTTCAACCTTGGTTTCATTGGACCATAACACATTTTCCCACATGCATGTGGAAGATTTCAAATGTGTTTTTGCAAAATGTAGCTGGGCTTGGATGTTTTTCTTGATAACATAAGGCTTCTGTCTTGTCACCCTAGACGGGAGATCGTTGTCACATGTACTAAACAGCCAGTTCTTGCAAGAAATTCCTGCAGCTCCTTCAGTGTTGCTGTCGGCGTCTTGGCAGCCTCCTTGATCAATTTTCTTATTGTCTTTTCATCACTTTTGGAGGGACGTCCAGTTCTTGGTAATGTCACTGCTGTGCCGCATTTTTTTCCACTTGATGATGACTGTCTTCACTGTGTTCCGTGGTATATTTAATGCCTTGGAAATTCTTTTGTACCCTTCTCCTGGCTGATACCATTGAACAACGAGATCCCTCTGATGCTTTAGAATAGGGGTGTCAAACTCATTCCATGGAGGGCCAAGACCCTGCAGGTTTTACCTCCACCCAGTCTCTTCAGCGGGTGTTTTCACTGATCAGCAATCAGTGGGAAGAAATTCAGTGAAATCACCTGTTGAAGGCACTGGGTAGAGGTAAAACCTGCACGGTCTTGGCCCTCCATGGAATGAGTTTGACACCTGTGCTCGAAGCTCTCTGCGGACCATGGCTTGTGCTGTAAGATGTGACTACAAAAATGTCAAGAAAAGCCGACTAGAACAGCTGAACTTTTTTTGGGGTTAATCAGAGACACTTTAAATGGTGGCAGGTGTGTACTGACTCCCATTTAACATGAGTTTGAATGCAACTGGTTAATTCTGAACACAGCCACATCCCCAGTTATAAGAGGGTGTGCATATTTATGCAACCAGGTTACTGTAAGTTTTTTATTTTTCCCCTTAAAAGATTTCAGTTTGTTTTTCAATTGGGTTATACAGGTTATAGGTGACATTAATGGTGGAAAAGGTTTTAAAATGATTTATCTTGGTCTCATTTTTTTGCATCGCAAAAACCTGGCATTTGAACAGGGGTGTGTAGACTTTTTATATCCACTGTATTTTAAGTGTGTGTGCGTGTGTGCATGTGTGTGGTGGTTGGTGGTGGTGGTGGTGGGGTTGGTTTCAGTAGATTATACTATCCCTGTCAGTGTCTTTGCATTTTGTTCACTGCAGCTTACTGTAATGGGCAGCTCGGTGGTGCAGTGGTTAGTACTGTGGCATCACAGTATGAAGGTCACAAGATTGATCCCACCCCTTGGCCATCGGTGACCCTTCTGTGTGGAGTTTGCATGTTCTCCCTGTGTCTGCATGGGTTTAGCCCGGGTACACCATTTTCCTTCCACAGGCCAAAAACATGCAAGTTAGGTTAATTGGAGACTCTTAAGTGGCCCTAGGTGTGAATGTGTGTGTGAAGGGATTGGCGCCCTACCATGGCTGCCTCATCCATCCAGGTGGATGCCCTGAATTTCTCTCTAGGATTAATAAAGTATACAAATAGATAATTTAGACAATTTCAGATCCATCATTATTAATATAAAGTAACTCGTGGAAATACAGCAGAATCCATTGCATAAAAATATCTTGTTTAACACTGTTTGGCACATAAAATTAGCAGCCGAGTCTCATCACCAACTACTGTTGGTCGAAGATAGAGGAGGAGAGGGGGAAGGTGTGTTGGGAGGGAGAGAGAGAAAAGGAATTGCAGAAGTGTGGAGGTGAGAGTAGGGAAGTTAAATGTAGGGACTATGACTGGTAAAGGCAGAGAGTTGGCTGATATGATGGAGAGAAGAAAGGTAGATATACTGTGTGTTCAAGAAACCAGATGGAAGGGAAGCAAGGCTAGGAATATTGGAGGTGGATTTAAACTGTTCAACCATGGTGTAGATAGGAAGAGAAATGGAGTAGGAGTAATCTTGAAGGAAGAGTATGTGAAGAGTGTTCAGGAGATAAAGAGGGAGTCAGACAGTCATGAGTTTGAAGCTAGAAGTCAAAGGTGTGATGTTGAATGTTGTCAGTGCTTATGCCCCACAAGTTGGATGTCAGGTAAAAGAGAGAAGAATTCTGGAGTAAGTTGGATGAAGTGGTAGAGAGTGTTCCCAGGGGGCAGAGAGTGGTGATTGGAGTGGACTTTAACGGGCATGTAGGTGAAGGGAACAGAGGTGATGAGGAGGTTCTGGGTAGGTATGGTCTTAAGGAAAGAAATGTGGAAGGACAGATGGTTGTGGATTTTGCTAAAAGGATGGAAATGGCTGTGGTGAACACATACTTCAAGAAGAGAGAGGAACATAGGGTAAGATAAGATAAGATAAGATAAGCCTTTATTAGTCCCACAACGGGGAAATTCCAGGATTGCAACAGCACAGGGATAGCAACACTCAGAGCAACAATCAGAAGGCAAGGGAAAAAAAAAAAACCAAAAAAAAAAAAAAAAAAACCCAAAAAAACAAGCAAGCAAGAGCAGCTAATATACATATGTACATATTACTATAAAATATATATATACACACACACAGACACACAGTGCAGAGCATTGTAGCTAGATGGAATAAATATGTAAATATATAAACACCCACAGTACGGAGCATTGTAGCTAGATGGAATAAATATATAGATATATAAATATAAACACACCCAGTGCTGAGCATTGTAGCTAGATGGAATAAATATATAGATATATAAATATAAACACACCCAGTGCAGAGCATTGTAGCTAGATGGAATAAATATGTAAATATATAAACACACACAGTGCAGAGCATTGTTGCTAGGTGGGATGAAACAGCATAACCGTCTACTTAGTTATCCTACATGGTATGATTATGTGCCCATACATATTCTCACCCTCCATAGCGACCGGTATGTTCCTAGTTGTATGCCGGAGAGGACCATTGTGTAAGTCTATTGCATCTTTTGCATTCAAAAAACTATTAGTTTGTTACGTCTTTTTGCTATCTCTGCGTAACAAGAACTTACAAGAGTGGAGGAAGGCACACACAGGTGGACTACATCTTATGCTGAAGGAGAAATCTGAAAGAGGTAGGAGATTGCAAGGTGGTGGCAAAGGAGATTGTATAGCTAGGCAGTATTGGATGGTAGTCTGTAGGATGACTTTGCAAAGCAAGAAGAGGAAAGCAGTGAAGGCAGAGCCAAAGATTAAGTGGGGAAAGTTACAGAAGGAAGAAGGTCACACAGAGTTCAGTAAGGAGTTAATACAGGCTCTGGGTGGTAGGGAAGAATTACCAGATGACTGGGAAAGTACAGCAGAAGTATTGAGTGAAACGGGTAGAAAGGTATGTGGTGTATCCAGTGGATAGCGGAAGGAAGATATCGAGACTTGTTGATGGAATGAGGAAGTACAGGAAAGTATTAAAAGGAAGAGGTTAGCAAAGAAAAAGTGGGATAGTCAGGGAGATGAAGAAAGTAGACAGGAGTATTTGGAATCTAGGTGCATGGCAAAGAGTGAGGTGGCAAAGGCAAAGTAAAAGGCATATAGTGAGTTGTATGAGAGGCTGGATACCAAGGAAGGAGAAAAGGACTTCTATCCATTGGCTAGACAGAGAGATTGAGCTAGAAAGGATGTACAGCAGGTTAGGTTGACTAAGGACAGAAATTGTAATGTACTAACAAATGATGAGTGTGTGTTGAGAAGGTGGAAGGACTACTTTGAAGAGCTGATGAATAAAGAAAATGAGAGAGAGAAGAGGATGTATGAAGGAGAGATAGTGAACAAGGAAGTCCCAAGGATTAGCAAGGTGGAAGTGAGAACAGTTTTGAAGAGAATGAAGAATGGAAAGACAGTTGGTCCAGATGACATACCTGTGGAGGTATGGAGATGTTTAGGAGAGATGGCAGTGGACTTTTTAACCAGATTGTTTAACACAGTCTTGGAGAGTGAGAGAATGCCTGAGGAGTGGAGAAGAAATGTTTTGGTACTAATTTTCAAGAACAAAGGTGAAGCTCAGTGCTGTCGTAACTACAGAGGCATAAAGTTGATCAGCCACATGATGAAGATATGGGAAAGAGTTGTTGAAGCCAGGTTAAGAGGAGAGGTGACAATCAGTGAGCAGCAGTACGGTTTCATGCCAAGAAAGAGTACTACAGATGCAATGTTTGCTCTAAGAGTGCTGGTGGAGAAGTACAGAGAAGGTCAGAAGGAGTTGTACTGTCTTTGTGGATCTAGAGAAAGCATATGATAGGGTGCCAAGAGAGGATGTGTGGTACTGTATGAGAAAGTCAGGAGTGGCAGAGAAGTATGTGAGGGTGGTGCAGGACATGTATGAGGACAGCGAGACGGTGGTGAAGTGCACTGTAGGAGTGACGGATGGATTCATCAGGGATCGGCTCTGAGTCCCTTCTTGTTTGCCATGGTGATGGACAGGCTGACAGACAAGGTCAGGCAGGAATGTCCGTGGGCCATGATGTTTGCAGACGGCATTGTGATCTGTAGTGAGAGAGTAGGGAGCAGGTGGAAGAGAACCCGGAGAGGTGGAGGTATGCTCTGGAGAGAAGATGAATGAAAGTCAGTAGAAGCAAGACAGAATACATGAGTGTCAAGGAGGGAGGCAGGTGCAACGGTGAGTATGGAAAGAGTAGCGGTAGTGAAAGTAGATGAGTTTAAATACATGGGGTCAACCATCCAAAGCAATGAAAAATGTGCTAGAGAGATGAAGAAGCGTGCAGGCAGGGTGGAGTGGGTGGAGAGGAGTATCAGGGGTGATTTGTGACAGAAGGGTAGCAGCAAGAGTGAAAGGGAGGATTTACTAGACGGTAGTGAGACCTGCTATGATGTATGCTGTATGAGACGGCGACGCTTACAGAAAGACAGGAGGTGGAGCTGGAGGTGGCAGAGTTGAAGATGCTAAGATTTTCACTGGGAGTGACTAGGAGGGACAAGATTAGAAATGAGTACATCAGAGGGACAGCTCACGTTGAGCGGTTTAGAGACAAAGTAAGAGGGGCAAGGCTGAGATGGTTTGGACATGTGCAGAGGAGGAATAGTGGATATACTGGACAAAGGATGTTGAAGATGGAGCTGCCAGGCAGGAGGAAAAGAGGAAGACCACAGAGAAGATTCATTGATGTAGTGAAGGAAGACATGGAGAGGGTTGATGTTCTAGAGCAGGGGTGTCCACTCATGTGCCATGGAGGGCCAAGACCCTGCAGGCTTTACCGCCAGCCAGTGTCTTCAGCAGCAGATTCCACTGAATTTCTTCTCAGTAGTTGCTGATAATTGAAAACACCTGCTGAAGAGACGGGGTAGAAGAGAAAACCTGCAGGGTCTTGGCCCTCCATGGCACATGACTGGAAACCCCTGTTCTAGAGGAACATGCAAGGGATAGGGTGAGATGGAGACAGATGAGCCGCTGTGGTGACACCTAAAGGGAACAGTCGAAAGAAGAAGAAAGAGTCTTATCAAAAAGTATTGTAAATAATACTATTTTGCAACTTTGAGAAGTGTAGAGCACCTACAGACATGGACAAATTTGTTGGTACCCTTCCACAAAAACCAAAATAAACACAACTATCTGAAATAACTTGAAACTGACCCAAGTTTAATGGCATATCTTATTGTTTCTATCATATTTAACACAAATCGGACTTTGCATTTAGTTATTGATTCGGTTGAATATTTATGCAGTTAAACAAATTAAAATTGCATGGACAAAACAGATGGTAAACTTAAATTGAATATTTTGTGGCACTATCTTTTCAGCAATCACTGCCAATCAGCAGTTTTATTTAGGATCACAGGTGCTTTCAAACTTTCCATCAGCCATTCAGCCTATTTAAAGGGGGAAAAACATGGTACTGTGTAAATTAGTATCATTGTGTGCACCACACTGAACATGGACCAGAGAAAGCAAGGGAGAGAACTGTCTGAGACCCAGAAAGATTATAGATAGTCATGTCAAAGGTAAAGGCTGTAAGACCATCTATAAGCAGCTTCATGTTCCTGTGACCACAGTTGCCAAACTGAGCTCCCTCCATATTTCACAGTCGGTACTATATGTTCTTTTCTTCATTTTTCCTTATGTAAAGATAGAGCTAATGTGACTGGCCAAAAAGCTGCAGTTACGTCTCATCAGTCCAAAGGACAATCTCACAGATATTTTGTGGCTTATCAGCATGTATTTTGGGTGGCTTCTTTATGTTTTGTTTTTTTTTCTGTCAGTAGAGGAGCCCTCCTGGTCCTCTTCTGTGGAGCCCAATATTAGTCAAAATGTGACCCATGGTGCAATCAGAAAGTGATGTACCTTCACCTTGTAGTTCAGCTTTATTGATTTTGAATGGTTTCCTTGGCTGTTAGTCTAGAGTCTGCACTATTCTTCTGATCAACCTGGAATTGCATTTCCTCTTGCGTCCACATGCTGGGAGGTTGGCTACAGTCCCATAAACCTTATAGTATTGGCAACTGTGGTCACAGCAATATGAAGCTGTTTGAAGATGGTCTTATAGCCTTTATCTTTACCATGGTTATCTATAGTCTTCTTTCTGAGCTCCTCAGACAGCTCTCTCTCTCTCTCTCTCTGATCCATGATCAGTGTGGTGCACACAATGATAATAAACTACACAGTAATGCCATTTCTTTCCCTTTAAATAGGCTGAATGGCTGTTGGCAAATACAAACATTTCACTGTGAAGTACAGAGATCGCTTGTTGGCAGTGAATATTAAATTTACGACTACCATCTTTTTGTACATACCATTTGGACTGAGTGGTGGCTCAGTTGATAGAGCATCCGCCCCACACCCGGGAGGCAGGGGTTCAAATCCCGGCCGGGTCATGCCGAAGACCATATAAAAGCGGAACTTCCTGCCGTCCAGCTTGGTGCTCAGCAATAATGGAATGGAGGAGGGAAATCTGTGGCGGCGCTTTGCATGGCAGCGGCCCTCTGATTCTACATATGGAGTGTGTGTGATTAACACTGTAGATAGGAAAAACACAATTTTGTTCTACTGTACATGATCGGTTGAATGACAATAAAGGGTAATTTAATATAAAATATTCAAATGAATCAATAATCAAAAGCAAAGTCTGATGTGTGTTGAATATGATATAAGCTAAACCTTCATCATTTTCAAGGTACTTCACAGTGTTGTTTTTTAGTTTTTGTGGAAGAGTACCAACAAATTTGTCTACGTCTGTACGTGAGGTTTCAGAAATGTAGAAACGCCGTGTGTTGGGAGTTGTGAAAATGAATGAGAAGAGCACCTAACCCTTAAGCCCCTTTCCCACTACCACCTGTTTAGCCTGGTACAGCACAGCACAGTTCAGTTCAGTTTGGCCCGCTTGTGTTTCCATTACACTGGAGTACCTCTTGATGTGGGTGGGATTTGTTAAAGGAAGGCGGTGCAACCCTCCTGTGACGTAAAACAAGTGACACAGGCAAAACACAAGATGGCAGGATATGAGGCAACTGTGGTCTCTGGCTTTTTTTTGCCAGAGTAAAGGCAAAAAAGGAGAGCCAGAGAAGGCTATAGGCAGCGAGACAACACACTCTGGAACAGTACTGGAGTGTTTAGGAAGCCATAGAGCAGTATAAAGCGGAAGACATGAGGATACGACACATATGAAGGTAAGCTAATGATTGCGAATCCTACTTTGCTTTAAGTCCGCTGTACTACATTGTAATGTTGGCAAGTTATCGCTATTAGGTACTAAAATATGTATTCTCTATGTGTGTGTTTCAGATGGCTCTGTTGTGGCAAAATTATCGCTTCAAACATGGGTCTGGGCGTTCAACACAGGCTCCCAGTGATGAGATGTTACCTCAGCTTCACGAACATGCAGTGGTTACAGAACTTTAGGATGTTTGTAGAAACGTTTAGTTTCTTGTGCAACAAATTGCACTGATCTGTGCAAAAATCACAGCCTGTTGAGACGTCATGGGATGTACTGCTCCAGCCGGTGGTGTCGTGACAAAAAGTGATCAGCTGCCAAAACTTGATCGCCAGGTACCATATTGTAGTTATGGGGTTATATTAGCCACAAAATATATATTTCAACAGGTAAACAGTACTGAGTTAGGTATAATAAGATATATTTAACAATTATGATGCATTCTAAGCCAAAACAAACTGGATTTAGGATTAAAAGCAATTAAAATAACGCAGTCACAAGGTTACTGTCATGGGATGGCCCTCGCGGGCCATCAATGAGACGCTGTAGGCAGCTGATGAGTTTGCATGTTTATTAATGAAAGATAAATGATTACAAAATAATGAGCCACGTGGGGCAAAAGCACAAACAAGAGGCACGACTAAGGCATGGTAGCAACACATACAAGTTCAGGAGTAAACTTACGGATAATATGGTGAACAAGAGGATGACTGGAGCCGGGGAATAGGGACTCCAGCTGAACGTTGGGGAGACCAACGTTACACGTGTGAGGTCGCAGCCCGGAGTAACCTCAGCTGCTCCTTTAAATAGGGCTAAGGAGTAATCAGACAATGGGTAAGTAATCAAAGGAATGTGAATCAGCTGTCACAGCGCAGCTGGCTCTGACAGCCGGAAGTCCCGCCATGACACTGTCACAATAAAGGCTCTAGACGGCCACAACAGATAAGAACAGGGAAAGTACTGGACAACCCGAGCGCGGACAGAATCGGCGCTCAGGCCATAACAGTTACATGGAGAAATACATGGATTTACTGGATATATACATGTAGATATTGTATAAATATATATTCTCTGCATCAACAATGAATTATACATGTATTCATTTAGTATTGCACTAGGAATTTTGACAATAAACCTTTGTACTTTTTGCATATGTGTCTCCATTTTTGTTTTATGTGTGAAGGTTACCACCAAGTGACATAAATTAAATACTAAAAGATTGGAAAAGCTGTCTACAATCCAGCAGTTTGAGAAATCACTTTTGGTTTGGTGTAAGTTTGCCAACAGAATTATGAGCCATAAAGCAGTTTGTGTTAAAATGTTAAATCCCATTAAACCCTAACCCAGGGGGTGTCCAATCATGTGCCATGGAGGGCCAAGACCCTGCAGGTTCTCTCTTCTACTCGTCTCTTCAGCAGGTGTTTTCACTGATCAGTAGTCAGTAGAAGAAATTCAGTGGAATCTGCTGCTGAAGACGCTGGTTGGAGGTAAAGCCTGCAGGGTCTTGGCCCTCCATGGCACATGATTGGACACCCCTGCCCTAACCTATTATTAGAAAATACAGATGCTAGTATGGCCCACAAGTCCTCCATATATTGGTACTAGCACTAAAGTGTGCAGTGTTTTCTGCAGTGGCACATCCAACAATACAGTCTTCAGTTAATAAAATAATTGTTTTGGTTACTTTTTCTTAAAAATTATCCATTATTTTCAGCATCGCTTGTAAATGGTTTGTACTGTTGACTCTTTTCCCACCGGTGTCTTAACAGATGAAATAGAAAATCATGATGCAAACACATAAGTCACTAAATTGTTTATTACAATCAGCAGCAAATTCCAGATTATTTAGAATGGGCAAAATTCAAACTGTAAAAAAAAAAGACAACTTAGAATGGGTCATACACGCCGGCCATGCTGCCTCACTGAGAAGCAACTGGATGTGCCGCTCACACCGGTCCCAGTTCAGCAGATCTTCAGCCTGCATCTCTGTAAATAGTGACGCAAGGCCCGGTTTGGGGTGGATCATTTTCCTCTTGCCTAGACAAAAGACAGAAATTGGTGGTGGTTAATTAAAGCAAGTTTAAAACATATTTGGGAAATATACTTGTTGCTAAAAGCCAGTGATGGAATGTGACAAAAAGTACTTTGTTGTTGTATTTAACCACAATTTTCATGTAGCTGCGCTTCAGTAAAGTAGATTTTACAAGGGCTGGGTTACGTTTAAAATCATTTGTTTTTACTGTGGCCTCAGCAATCAGAATGAGTTGATACCTTCTGTTTAATGGAATCTAGTACTTCTAACTGAGGGTGTGCATCCCCGAGTATGGAGTTGATCAGTCAAAATATGTAATTTTTATCAATAAAAGTTTAGCCACCGCTCTGTCACCCTGGCTTCAAGTGTGGGTGGTGTTTTGTACTTGTATTGCTAAAAGATAAAAGGAAGCACTACAATGGGTCTCAAGTATTTGTAATGTGTCCTGTTATAGGACTGCATGAGTTTATTGACAATAGACTATAAACTACACATATAAACTAAATTATAATGGTGACTGAACAACTCCCATTCCCCAAAGTGCAAGTTGCACTATTATGAATATAATGCACAAAGGATCACACAAGTGATCTGACAAAAAATAAATAAAATAAAATAAAAAAATAAACAAGCGGTTTATTTTACAGTGGCTAATATTGGATGTGCCATTCATTTCAATTATTCTGTAATTAATATTCAAACAATCAGATAAATCTCAGTTCAGTCCCTTTCATATTAAGTGGAAATTGTGCTGCTTTAGTTTTGGCACTTTACCTATACTTTAGCTTAAAAAGCAAAGGATGTGAGTACTTTGTCCACCGCTACTAAAAAAATAACGGTATGTGCAACTTATCAGTCATAACACATTTGTCATGTGTGTGCGTAAAGGCGCATACACAAATCAATTAATACAAGCCCAAACGCCGGTGAAGGTCAGCGTGTTTGTTAACAATGGAAGCTGACGCACAAAATGTCCATAACACTGTCCGATTAGTAGCAATAATGGTATGGTGAAGGTGACAGGCTACAAGCTCAATAGGTAAGCCCCACGTGCTCCAGGATGGAACTGGCAATGGAGAAAAAGGGCAGAAAATAATAAAAGAACAGACTTACATTAATGCTGGAGCGGAAAGGCTCGGAAAAACAACATAGTAGTCTGTGGAAGAGTGAGCCACGTCAACCCAGGGAGACTGACTGATGCCAACGCACCGAGTGTTTCCACTGCCGGCCAGAAGTACCCCCAGATACTAACGAGCAGCAAGTGGAAACAGGTGCGTGGCAAACAGAGTAGATGAATCAGTGTGAAAGAGTGTCTGGTGTGTGTGTGTGTGTGTGTGTGTGTGCGCGCTCGCGCGTGCGTGCGCGCGCATGTGATGATGAGATACCTCTGGTGAATGTCTGGTAAGAGGAGGAGACGTGGTCGTAGGACTGTCAGAGAGCAAGGCTCAATCTGACAGCTGAAATTAATAAACAATAATCAAAACCTACAGCCACAAGACATGGACGGGGTAAACGACCCCGAACATGACAACATTCTGTGTAGTGCTAAACGTTGCAGTGTCACAGCAGATGCTGGTCGGACTCTAGAACGAAAATACACACAACTTAAGAACATGCACAGCACAAAAGTGCAACATGTTAAAAAAACACCTTTTTAACCAGGATTACAACTAGCTTATTTCATCAGATGTTGTCAACACAAATGCAAAATACAATGAGAGCATGGCACACGGAGTTAATAAGCAATAATCAAAGCCTACAGCCACAGGTCAAGGACGGGGTAAACGACCACGAACATGACAGTGCCCCTCCTCAAGGGGTGGAAACCAGACACCCACCGTACCATCAAAAGCAGAAACCCCCCACTCAAAAGGCCAATACAACAAACCAGGGTGGGAGGTGGGGGAAAACAGGTTAGGAGGGATAAAACAAGAAAAGGTAAACACCACAAACAACACTCTTCCCAACCCCAAAACTAGGCTAACCCACCCCACCCCCAAGAGTCCCACAGTTCAGGGGGCCGGCCAGAGTCTAAGGCCCAGCAGGTGGCCGTAAGTTCAGGAGGCCGTCCAAAATCCCATGGCCAGCAGGCGGCCTGCAGAACAGTATCAGGCGGACTGCCAGGGCATATGGGCCACCTGGAAAGGGAAATCAGCCTTTCAGGCGGCCTGCCCACATGATTAAGCCACTGGGACCGGAAGGGCAGATGAGGCGGTGTCCTACCCACCGGAAGGCTGAGAGGTGGGGGGCCAGACAGAGGAAGAGGAACCCCTGTGGTCACTGGTGACGGAGGGACTAGAACCCCGACGGTGCCCAGCAGAAGGAGGAGGAACACCCACAGGGCCTCCAAAAGGGAAAAGAAGACCCCGCCGTCCCCAAATTGTCCTGTGGCACCCCTGGTGGTCCTGACGTAGGACTGGGACTCTGTAAAGCCTGCGGTGGACCTGGGCTGGGCCATGGCTGCATCTGCAGTGGTCCTGGTCTGGGACAACGTTGCACCCACGATGGACCCTGACCGAACCATGGTTGCACCCATGATGGAGTCCAGCTGGGCCCCTGCTGCACCCGCGGTGGGACCTGGCTGAGCCACTGCTGATCCCAACGCCATCTTGGCCATGGGCCAGCCGACCCGTGTGAGCACCCAAGCAAGGAGGCGATAGATCACAGGCACCCTGGACTGGGACTGGGTGCACCCGACAACCACCTCAGCCGGAACCTCGGTGACCTCCGGTTGTGAATCTGGGTCCACAGACTCGTCCGGCAATGGAAGACTCTCTCCGATGATCCTGGAAACAGACTCAGAAAGAGAGGAGGAAGGGTCCGAGTCCCCGGCAGCAGTAGAGCCCGACGAGGCGAGCTCAGGTGCAGCGTTTGGCTGCAGCAGGCTCTCCTCACCTAAAGCTAGGCAAAAATGCTCAATAATAGAAAAGAGAAAGACAAAAGAGAGCACTTGCCTTAGCTCAAGCTCTACCGCCGTCCAGGACTTCGGCAATCCGGGCGATGTCTCCTCAGGTTCGGCCTCCGAGAGGTTCCGCTCGGGTGCTGACTGCTGTGGCGGCCTCCACAGCGGGCGTGATGGTCACTGCAGTCGTTATTTCAGCCGTCATGATCCACGCTGGCGATTCCTCCGGCGTGGCAGCTGATATCTGGCTCACCGTTGCTGCGGGGGAAGAATCCTCCCGGACCTCTGGCTCCTCCCGGTCAGAGCAGTCCAGCTCCGGTGTGTATTCAGGGAAGAAGGGAGAGAGCATAGAGAGGGCTGGTGAACCATTCTTAACATCAGCAGGTGGGAAGAGCTCAAGGGACTGCTCTCCCTGAGCCTCCCTACCAGAAATCAGGCAAGACATTTCATCATTAATAGAAATAGAATGAAAATTAACTTGCCTGTTTTCCCGGATTAAGATGTTGGCTGCTGTTGTAGGTTGGGCGTCGTCATCCTCCCGTGCAGAAAAGGTGGTGTTTGGCCCCTCAGTAAACTTCTGAGGAGCCGCCCCCCTCGCCACAGAAACGGGAGCCGTCGGTGAAGAATTCAAACACACCTTGACCATCTGAAGACGCACCGAAGGGGGAGGTCCCACAGCGGCTGTGGAGGAAGATTTGGCAGACGGGACTGCCCGTGAATGAGGACCCGCTGCGGAGACAGCCGAGCTCGGTGTTAGGGGAAAAGCAGTCGAAGGTGCTGGATTATCCCTACAAGAAACTAGGACAGGATGACGTCGACACCGCAAAGCTGGACGACCAGGAGCGGGCATGGAGGACTGGTGAGGAGCGGAGACAGCCGAGCCCCGCGAGTGCTCTTCTCTCAGCACGAGCTTGGGCTTCTTTGAAAACCTCCTTCCTTTGCCACCATTCTTGCATTGAAGCGCAGCTATCAGAGAGGTCCTCTCCCAACCCTCAGCGTGCTCCTGGAGCTGAGGGCACCAACGAGTGGCCATAGAACTGTCAGAGAGCAAGGCTCAATCTGATAACTGAAATTAATAAGCAATAATCAAAACCTACAGCCACAAGACATGGATGGGGTAAACAACCCCGAACATGACAACATTCTGTGTAGTGCTAAACGTTGCAGTGTCACAGCAGATGCTGGTCGGACTCTAGAACGAAAATACACACAACTTAAGTACATGCACAGCACGGAAGTGCAACATGTTAACAAACACCTTTTTAACCAGGATTACAACTAGCTTATTTCATCAGATGTTGTCAACTCAAGCGCAACATACAATGAGAGCATGGCACATGGAGTTAGCATTGATGGCTAACTAGCTGGCTCATTGTCTGCACACAAGAGACAACGTTGTTGCCTGTTCAAAGTGAACTTTCCACTGCTGGGATATCCATCCATCCATCCATCCATCTTCTACCGCTTAATCCTTTCGGGTCGCGGGGGGGCTGGAGCCTATCCCAGCATCTTTGGGCGAGAGGCAGGGTACACCCTGGACAGATCGCCTGTCCATCGCAGGGCCAACACAGAGAGACAGACAACCATTCACTCTCGCATCCATACCTAAGGACAATTTAGAATCCCCAGTTTTGATGCCAATTAACCTAACTTGCATGTTTTTGCATGTGGGAGGAAACCGGAGTGCCCGGAGTAAACCCACGCAGACACGGGGAGAACATGCAAACTCCACACAGAAGGGTCACCGATGGTCTGGGGGTGGGATCGAACCCACGATGGTCAAGGGTGGAATCGATCCCATGACCTTCTTGCTGTGCTGTCACTGTGCTAACCACTGCGCCACCGTGCTGCCCACTTTACTGCTGGGATAAATAACGTAAAACATGCATAATATCACATCATATCACATCACTCACCATCCTCTATATCCTAATATCACGGCTTTCACCTGCTGAAGTTGGGTGCTCCCGCGGCCGTAAATTCATTTCGGGTGGCTCTGTCTAGTTTCCTCTGGATTTTCTCATCAGCCAAAAGGCACAGAAAACTCTGCTGGACCACGGTGTTGATTTCTGTTGGTCTGATTTCTGTGAAGCCATTCTATTGTTGTTGTTTATACTGATGCTTGCTTGCTGGCTCACGGACGAATCTTTGCAAATGGCGGCTCGAGATTCTGTATTTCAACCTTAAAACGTCGCTCTCATGACGTTACGCCCGGACCAATCAGTGGCCTGCAGTCTTTTGACGTCACATTTTCAGGTCAGTACAGCACGCTTCGAACCATTCGGGAGCAGGTCCGAAAAATCGGGACCGAAACCGCTACAGTCCCTAATGGAAAAGCCTACAAAGCGTACCAAACCGAACTGAACAGGGCCAAACAGGTACTAGTTGAAAAGGGGCTTTTGTGTTGTAGTCGAGACCTTGTCAAGACCTCATTGAAACTACACTATAAAAACTAACAGTACTTCTTAATAATAGAAGTAAGTAAAGTACAGAGCAGAGTTTCCCGAGAATATGACTTGTGGTCTTGGATTTGGTCTTGTGGGACTTTGGTCTCAGTCTGGTTTCGGTGTGGTTTTGATTACAACACTACTTAACCCTAAAATCTTTCCCTAAACCTGACTATTAGTGGACTTAATGCCAAAACCTAACCACCACAAAAATATTTATGAGTAAAAAGCTAATGCGTGAAGGTGAAATATGGACAGCAGTGGATGCAAACTTGGGCTTGTTGAGTGACCGGTTTGATTTAGTTTTACAGTCCATCATCCCCCTCCCTTCTCCATATGAGCATATTAGGTAACAATGCTGAGTGTGTGGCAGCGCGGTGGCGGAGTGGTTAGCACTGCGGCAGCACAGCAACTCACCCTTGGCCGGGGGATCCTGAGTTCGATCCCAGCCCCAGACCAACAGTGATCTGTGTGGAGTTTGCATGTTCTCCCCGTGTCTGCGTGGGTTTACTCCGGGATTTCTCCGGTTTCCTCCCACATACCAAAAACATGTAAGTTAGGTTAATTGGCATCAAAACTGGGGATTCTAAATTGTCCTTAGGTATGACTGTGAGAGTGAATGGTTATCTGTCTCTCTGTGTTGGCCCTGCGATGGACTGGCGATCTGTCCAGGGTGTACCCTGCCTCTCGCCCAAAGATGCTGGGATAGGCTCCAGCCCCCCCGCGACCCAAAACGGATTAAGCGGAAGAAGATGAATGAATGAATGCTGAGTGTGTGTTGTACCTTTCCAAATCAAACTCTTAGTTTGAATGTGGTTACTCTCTCTTAACAGTTCTGTGAGGAACCTTGGAGTTATTTTTGATCAAGATCTGTTTTTTAATTCACATATTAAACTTGTTTCTAAGACTGCCTTCTATTATTTCTGTAATATTACCAAGATTAGAAGCATCTTGTGTCAGAGTGATGCTGAGAAACTGATCCACGCTTTTGTTAGCTCTAGATTAGATTATTGTAACTCTTTATTATCAAGTTGTTCTAAAACATCTTTAAAAAGTCTTCAGCTGATCCAGAATGCTGCAGCAAGAGTTTTAACAGGTACTAGAAAGAGAGAACATATCTCTCCGGTTCTGGCCTCCCTTCATTGGCTTCCCATAGAGTTTAGAATTAAGTTTAAAATCCTTCTTCTCACTTACGAAGCTCTAAACAATCAGGCCCCTTTTTATTTAAAAGATCTGATACTACCCTATTATCCTAACAGAGCACTATGCTCCCAAAATGCAGGATTACTTGTAATACCTAGAATCTCTAAAAGTAAAATGGGAAGCAGAGCCTTAAGTTATCCAGCTCCTCTCCTGTGGAACCAGCTGCCAATCTGGATTCGGGAGTCAGACTCGATCTCTGTTTTTAAGAGTAGGGTTAAAACCTTCCTTTTTGATATAGCCTATAGTTAGGGTGGGATCGGGTGCCCCAATCCCTCCCTTAGTTATGCTGCTAATAGGTTTAGACTGCCGGGGGACCTCCAACAATGCACTGGGCTTCACTCCTTTCTTCACTCTCATCGAAATATTTTTGCTGGTCATTAACATCTGTTTGTTCTCTCCCATAGATTGAGTCCCTGCCGTGCTGTTTGCTCTCTACATGTCTGTTCTTTTCTTCTTCTTCTCTATCCCCTCACCCCCCAGCCAGTCGCAGCAGATGACTGCCCCTCCCTGAGCCTGGTTCTGATGGAGGTTTCTTCCTGTTAAAAGGGAGTTTTTCCTTTCCGCCATCGCCAAGTGCTGCTCACAGGGGATGGCCTGATTGCTGGGGTCTTTCTGCAATTGTGGGGGTTTCCCCTACAGTTGAAAGGGCTATGAGATGACTGTTGTTGTGAAATGGTGCTATATAAATAAAGTTGAATTGAATTGAAATTAGTGTCTATATATCCTTTTTAACTAGTTCCAACTTTCTAAAAGTATTTTTCTTTTTTTTGGCCTTTTGCCCTTTATTTAGACAGGACCAGTGAAGAGAGACAGGAAATGGGGTGAAGAGCAGGGGAGAGACTCCAGAGTGCAATGTAGACAAATGGCTTGCTCTTTACAGCATGTGTCCTCAGGTCTTAAACTCCTCGACTAGATTAGCCCACGCATGTTCTGTGATGCCCCAGAAGCAACAGAAAAACACTTGACAAAAACACAGCTGAATGTGTCTTTAAAAACTAACTCGTAATAACCTAACAAAAGCATGTATGAACGGCAGCACAACCTCACCTCTCTCCAGAGGAATGCTCCTTCAGTCCAGACAGACAGAAAGAAGCCACGGCACTATACTCTGAATTATTTGCATTAGCGGCTGTTTAAATGTTTGTCTTTTAGATGGTGAACCATGTGTCTGCTGATAGAAAATAAAAATGTTGAAGGGTTTGCTTATTAATTACATTGTTGGCAGTTTGATTCACTCTAAATATCAAGGCTCCTCTGAGCAGCTCTGCCCCCACTGATGTATGTGTGAATGGATAAAGTCAGAAAGCACTTTGTACCTTTGAACAAAGATTAAGCCTCCGGAAAACACAAATTTTAAATGTCTTATAAACATATACTTTCCTTCAGTTAAATGTGGTCCTGGGGGAGCTGAACAGATCAATCTAGACAACATTAAGAATCTGCTGCTGCCTCAGCCTTCGGGTTGGTTAAAATTCTTATAAACAAGCCTCTAGATAGCTGCTCATGAAATTTAATGGTGAATACAGATTTCATATCAGTTCATAATCTATCCAAAGGACTTGTAACAGGAATTGTGAGGAGAAAAAACAAATGACTCCTTTATTCTTATCTGAAGGCACGCTAAAATGTAAAATAATACACAACACAGTCCAGATAATCTAAGGTTTTCAGAACAACTGCATATTCCATTGAAATTCAGGTAGGAGAGGTTGTGATAGAATATGAAATAACTGTTGCATGGCAGTTTTTTTCTCCAGAGCCTTTTCTTCCATAGCTGCTGACATACAGTACAAGTTAAATCTAAACAGAAAAAAAATATGCATCATTTGTTCAGGGCCTTGTGTATATTCAGAAAACTCCCATTCCACCAATAATAAAAGCGTTACTTCTTTCTTTAGCCACAACTGTCACAATATCAGATTTCTCAGAATGCCCAAGAAGATGCATTGACACGACACAGGAAATGTCTTTAAAATGTTTTGAGCTGTCACACCAGATGAGGTCATCTTTCTTCATTTTTCCACATAATATCATGGGCTGATTTTTAGTACATCAGCACACGCTCCTGATGTGATATTGTTCGGTTTTTAGTTTGTTTTGTGATCCTTAAGAAAACTTTATGAAAAACTTGATTACAAATTTAATTTTTACAGCTCAGCTAAAACTAATAGCATTTCTGAAGTCAAGATGATAGTGTTAATACTAGCCAAGAATGAACGGAACAGTAAATTAAGGACAGCTGTCATCAAGAATATTGGCTATATTAAGCAGTTTATCCAGATGTCCCTGCAGAACTTGCCTTTTTAAAGTTAGTGAGTTTATTCGTCTTAAGATTTTTCCTCAACCTTCTCCACATTTAGCAATTTTCTTCTCATTATTTAGTTTATGAAAACAAATATGCCAGAAAAATGGTTTCAGGGTTAAGCCAAATATTGTGTGTTCTAATTATTACACCTACAACCTGACAGGCATTCCTGAAATTAAAACTGCATGTGTTTTGTTCTGCTAATTGATCCTGCACACATGATTAAGATGCTTGTTTTGTTTCAGGATTAATCAGATGTGTAGCTGATGCTCATTTGTTCACATGCAAACGTTGCCACTTCCAGATGTTATTTGCTTGATTTATTCTTTTTATTTAAAAATGAAGTGGGACGATAGTGTGTGCTCAACGATGCACACACTATCTAGCATTCATGTAACTGAACATATGAATCTGCAGTCATATTCATCAACTGCATACATGCATGATCTCATTACCTCTTTATAGCTATCAACATGGGATTTGGTCAGCACATTTCTTATTCTCCTTTTTCATGCGCCGTGTGAACTCCCCTATGGGCCTGTGTAGGGGTGGGATGTAAGGGTTTGTTCATTGGCTGATAAGTGATCTCCACACCAGGGACCACATAGATAATTGAAAGAAAGGCCTAAGGGGTTTTCGACATGTTATTCCTGAGCTCTTGCTTCTTTACATCCCTCTCTCTCCTCCCTCTTCCTGTCTTTTCTTTGTATTCATGTCTGTTCTTCCCTCAAGGCAATGCAGGTTAGTGGAATTAAATGTACAGGTGCATCTCAGTAAATTAGAATGTCAACAAAAAGTTGATTTGTGTAAGTAATTCATTTAAAAAAATTAAACATATATAGATTCATTACACAGAGAGTGGTATATTTCAAGTGTTTATTTTAATTTTGATGATTATGGCTTACAGCCCATGAAAACCCCAAATTCAGTTTCTCAAAAAATTAGAATATGTTTTTTAATAGAAATGTTGGCCGACTGAAAAGTATGTCCATGTACACACTCAATATTTGGTCAGAGCTCCTTTTGGATCAATTACTGTATCAATGTGGTGTGGCATGGAGGTAATCAGCCTGTGGCATTGCTGACGTGTTATGGAGGTCCAGGTTGCTTTGATAGTGACCTTCAGCTCATCTACATTGTTGGGTCTGGTGTCTCTCATCTTCCTCTGGACAATATTCCATAGATTCTCTATGGGGTTTAGGTCAGGAGAGTTTGCTGGCCAATGAAACACAGTGATGCCATGGTCATTAAACCAGGTTTTGATACTTTTGGCAGTGGGGGTGGGGGCTACCAAGTCCTGCTGGAAAATGAAATCAGCTTCTCCATAAAGCTTGTCAGCAGAGGGAAGCATGAAGTGCTCTAAAATTTCCTGGTAGACGACTGCGCTGACTTTGGTCTTGATAAAACACAGTGGACCAACACCAGCTGATGATGTGGTTCCTCAAATCATCACTGACTGTGGAAACTTCACACTAAACCTCAAGCAACTTAGATTCTGTATCTTTCCACTCTTTCTCCAGACTCTGGGACTTTGATTTCCAAAGCTGGTGTTTGTCCACTGTGTTTTATCAAGACCAAAGTCAGCGCAGTCATCTACCAGGAAATTTTAAAGCACTTCACGCTTCCCTCTGCTGACAAGCTTTATGGAGAAACTGATTTCATTTTCCAGCAGGACTTGGTACCCGCCCCCCCCCCCCCCAACACTGCCAAAAGTATCAAAATCTGGTTTAATGACCATGGCATCACTGTGTTTCATTGGCCAGCAAACTCTCCTGACCTAAACCCCATAGAGAATCGATGGAGTATTGTCAAAAGGAAGATGAGAGACACCAGACCCAACAATGAAGACGAGCTGAAGGTCACTATCAAAGCAACCTGGACCTTCATAACACCTCAGCAGTGCCGCAGGCTGATCACCTCCATGCCACGCCACATTGATACAGTAATTAAGCCAAAAGGAGCCCTGACCCAGTACTGAGTGTGTACATGGACATACTTTTCAGTCAGCCAACATTTCTATTAAAAACTGTTTTTTAAAATTAATTTTATGTAATATTCTAATTTTTTGAGAAACTTAATTTGGGGTTTTCATGGGCTGTAAGCCATAATCATCAAAATTAAAATAAACACTTGAAATATATCACTCTCTGTGTAATGAATCTATATAATATAGAAGTTTAATTTTTTTTTAATTGAGTTACCTAAATAAATCAACTTTTTGTTGACATTCTAATTTATTGAGATGCACCTGTAAATTCTGCTCCTGAAAACCTCTACATAGCTTATATAAAATAGCTAATTCAAGCACATTACTTTATTATTGTAATTTCTCCTCTCTGCAGTGACATCACTGTATTCACATTTTCCAGGATGCTTTTATTGTCCTTTGCAGAATGTATATCATCAAAGGTTTATAGAAAGAGTAGAGAGTAATAATGGTCAGGGAATTTTTCAGCTGAAAAACTGTGAAAAAGATTCTACAAAAAATCTGCTACATATAATACCATGACCAGACATCTTAACCATTTTCTCTTCATTGAATAAATGTACAGCATGGGCCCTTGAGAAAGTTTATTCTGTAACAGTGGTGATATCTTTCTGGAAATCACAAAAATAGATCCAGATTAATCTTTTCTGCAAATCACTGTAGCCTGCCTCCTATGTACTCTCCTATGCACCCTGTATTCAGTGGCATGTACTATGTTGTTAAATGCCAGAGCGGCCCAGTCATACATGAGTCATATTATAGTGATTATATTATAGTGACACAAGTGGCTGAAATGAGCTTTCTTCATAGGATTGCTGGACTCACCCTCCCTAGGATGGGGAGTTCAGTTATCCAGGAGAGGCTCAGAGCAGAGGCTCCTCCACATCAAAAGAATCTAGTTGAGGTGGTTTGTGCATCTAATTAGGATGCCTCCCACTTCATGTGTTTGGGGCACATTCCACTGGGAGGCAGTGACGTGCTCAGAGGAGGCTCACCTGTTATCGTGAAAAAAATAAAGAATTATAAACATATTATTTGTCTTGTAGGTCTAAATGTAATTTCTGAATTATTCCAAAAATATTTATATGTTTAAAATCACCAAATCTGTATATTTCCTGTTCAAATACAAGGGAGAGAGTGTCATGTAACTGCCTACCAGGCAGTTGAGGGTTGAAGTAGGACTCAGATGTGCAGGTGGGGATGCAGTGCAAATGATAATTTATTGAACAAAAAACTCAAAGGAAACAAAAGGCAGCATGTGGGCTGAGAACTAAACTGAGCTAGTGATGGGACGGCAGGCTCCGGAGATTCGAGGGTGCGCTGAGCTTGTCCAGGAAATATTTGGCAAAGTGCATTTCGAGGTGTGTATTGTTGACGTCATACCACGTGAATGGGTCAGGAAGCCATTCATGATTTTGCACGCAACATGAAATAAAGTGATACACAATGGAAATCCCTGTTCCTCATATTTTGTGTTGTCGATGTTTGACTCTGTAAGAGATTTGTCACAGCCAATTTTCAGATGGAGCCAGCACCAAAAACACAGACTTCTCCCATTTGGGAACAGGTTCTCATTTCTCCCATTGATTCATTTTTCACAAATAGTGGCCATTTATCGTAACTGAAGTGATGGCCTAGCAGTAAAAGCAGCAGCTCTGCAACTGGGAGGTTGGGGTTCAAGTCCCAGCTAGATCACTCTTATTTCATTTTTATTGGCAAGGTGAAGTGTCTGTTGTGTTTCAAAGAGCTTGGATCATTATGCTGGGGCACTTTTGTGTCCTGCATGAGAATAAGGACAGAGGTGAATGTATTTCATTTTCAATTTATTTGAAATGGAAAAAAAAAATACACATTAAATCAATAATGCCCTTGCAAAAATCTGTATGTTGTATACTTTTTGTGGACTACATGGCCTCATAGAGCAAACTAAGTTTCACATGAGGCTTCGTCTATAGGAACGATTTTGATGAAGAGCCTCAAGTCTCATACCATACCAAAAACATGTAGGTTTAGGGCGCTTGCGCACGCAGCGACCGGCAGCCGGTGGCTTGTCACCAGACTGCAAACCGAATCTACCTACGGGTACAAATAAGTAACAAAACAAAAAAAAAAGTCTTCAAGAAAGCCTCTTCTAGTCATCACTAAGTAGTAGCTTAGAGGTAGAGCATCTGGGAGGCTGGGGTTCAAGTCCTAGCTAGGCCATTCTTGGAATTTATTTGCACGGTGAAGTGTCTTGTTTTCCAAAGACCTTGGATACAACAATAACACAATTATGCTGAAGCACTATTGTGTCCTGCATGACAATAAGGACAGAGGTGAATTTACTGGGAGAGACAGAAATTTGTCTACCCTATACTGTACAAACTTGCAGTAGCCTTCCTTTGCACACCTGCATCCTCTGTGCTCTGAGAGAGTATTCTCCAAAGCTGGAGAAATAATTAAAAAAGAAATCACCATAGTCCAAAGACTGTTGAAAAGTTATTTCTTAATAAAAATGGATAAGTACCACAAGCACATTCACTGCAGTCACTCGAGTTTTATCATTTCTTTTTTCCCTTATGATCATTGAGATTTCTTAAAAGACAGTGTATTTATTGAAATGGAAAAAAATACATTCAACCAATAATGCCCTTTAAAAAATCTGCATGTTGTATACAGTTTGTCCACTAGATGGCCTAGTAGAGAAAATGAAGTTTCACATAAGGCCTTGTCTATATGAACCATTTTGATGAAAGGCCTCAAGTCCTCTAGAAAGCCTCTTCTGGCCATCACTAAACTGAGCTAAGCATGGCAAACACAAAACTAAACTTGGCAAGCAGAGCAGGGAAACTTACATGGACTGAGAACACATAGTCATGGACCAAGACACAGCAGCATAGCCACCATAGAAACAACATAATGACCTCTCCACAAACACAGACCAGAGACTCACATATATAGGGGAGGAAACAATTAGCCAGACACAAGACAGCTGAGGACAATCAGGAGCAATCAGCGGCTGACCAGCACACTCATGAGGAAGAGTGGTTTTGGGTATGGAGACATGAGGAACTGGAGACAATAGGTAAACAGGAACACATGCAACCATGAACTTAGACAGGGGATGACAACATGATCAAAGACAGCAAGGACAATGATACTAAACAGTAAAAATAAACAGGGATGACACAATATAATCAAAATGCAAAAAGACAACTATAAGACACAGCCAACAGGGATGACATGTCATGACAGACAACGAACAGCGAACACAAGGACACTTGATAACAATAATGATCATAGTAATGAAAAAGCAAAAACCAAAATGAACATAAAGCGTGGGAGCGGTCCCTGGCCGTGCTCTGATTATGACAGAGGGGCCAGTTGAAGCAGCAACAAATGCAGCCTCAACAGGATTGTGCAATCCTTCACAGCCCGGTTAGAGCTCGTTCAAGATGCGCATTCCTGGTGGCAGCTCTGTGTATGTCAAAAATGTAATGTTTGTTGGAGCTTTTATTGTGTGTCCTCCTTTTTCATAGTCTATGTAATGTACTTAACGTGTGTGTATAACATATTTAGTCTTCTTAATCTGATGTAAAACTTTAGTTAAAAATCACGATCAGAGGCTGCGCAGTAATGTTGCTCCAACGAGGGGTATGCTTGAGCACCGTAGGCACAGGAGTTTGTCCCGGTTGCTCTTCTTCTACACCGAGGCTAAACACCAAAATAGCTAAAGATAAAATCAGAAAGTCAGCAGTACCTAGTACTCTGTTTGTGCTTCTATTTTATACAAACTGAAATGGAAGATTTTATAGCTAAGCTTAAAAACATTCTCAAAATTGGACTTTCATTCAAAACTGGCAGTAATCTCGATTGAGACAGAGAGACTTGAAAGAAGACAAGGAGGACTTTTGCAACAAAGTCATTGAGATTTTTGTCCTGAGGGATAGGCGGATGGATTTCATTTACAAGTAAAGGTAAGACCATGCATACTTGTTTTATATACTTGAATTGTGGAGCTACAGGGTGCACAGCAAATGTGCTTTCTGAGCTGCTATAATTTTAGTTTTTCCTTGGCCTGAAACCAGTAGTCTGTGATCAATTTTCAGCCCCCAAAATTTATCTGTAAAATAATACGCTTCATTTATGTAGCCAAGGGTCTTTGCACTTTGTTTATATTCAGGAGCGTTGAATGAAATGAAAATATGGAAGCATGGAGTTGGTCACCAGAACTTTAACTGCCTTTTTGCAAAACAAAAGCAACTGGAGTGTACTACTATTTCTGCTTCTTCCCTTCACAATGAAAGCTCCAGACATGCATTGCAGAAATGAACATAAATTCACTGCACATTCTATCAAGAGGCAAGTCAGTACAATGTCTGGGTGTTTTGTTAATAAATTATATCATCGGATTTCATAATGTACAATTAGATCATAAAACATGCAAACCTTCAATTGAAATTAAATTCAAGCTTATGCTATTGCGTTCATATACTTGTAAATCTGACTTTGAAGGAGTTGGTGCCTCACCACCCACACCGCATGCCACTGCTGGGAGGAGACCCCCAGTGTCCCCTCTGAAGAGCTGGAGGAGGTGGCTGGGGAGAGGGAAGTGTTGGATTCACTACTTGGAGTCCCGGATCCCCAGAAAAGCAGTAGAAAATGGATGTTCGCATTAAGTAAACATTGAAGGCAATACTTATGTTGTACAGAACAGAGCATTCTCTCAACCCTAGCTGACTTGACGTCATGTTAAAAACCCAAGTCATTTTAGAGCACTCACAAACGCACAGGAAGTGTTTCCAAGTGCACAGTGGGACAGCGCCAAGTGTGAACAAACTCTGGAGTTCGACCCCTGCACACTTTCTTTCTCAGCAGAGACGAACGCGTATAAAGAAATGCTGTTGAACTATATGAAACTGCCACAGTGTTTGCCCTTGCGGACACTTTAGCCGGGTTACAGAGACACTCTTGTCCCCGAGCCAGAGATGGCTTGCCAGGCCAAACATCTCCTATTCCCTGCTAATGAAATCCTGAATAACCCACCACACACACACACCCACACACACACACACACACACACACCCACACACAATTACACAAGTACAAATAAAGACACCCACTATCTGGGGTTCTGGTGCACTTGCTCTCTCGCTCGCTCTCTTTCTCTCTCTATCTCTCACTCTCAGATACCCTTAGGGAGAGAGAACCCATGTAGTCCCAGTCAGGGATTATCCTGTGAAAAAACGTCTTTTGTTGGACCCCAGTCAAATTACTTTTTGGAGCTCTTGTGCTTTCATCTGAGCTGTATGTGTGTGTGTGTGGATGAGAAGGTGGTGGTGGTGTTGTAGCTGATTGCAAGGAATACGCATGTGAATAGTTACTAATGACACTTTAAAAGGCGCGCCATAAATACAGTACTTCCCTTACTTTGTACATGTTGAAAAGATCTGACAGTAATTTTCTAAATATAATAATACAAATGTTCCCAGTGGGCTGACTAGTTTGGGGTTTGTGGCATTAACTTGACATTTATGAATACAGATGTTGGTGTTCATAATATTGTTGTCAACCTATAAACGTGTCATGCCTTTGTTCAGTATGACTGCTGCCTGTGAGTCGGCTAACGACCAGTTGACTAGGCATGGATTGTTAAACTGCATTCAGCTTTTATTCATCCCCACGGCTGCTCCTCAGAGGCTTCCAGCCTTTTGCGAAGTTGTGTGAGTGTGCTGTAAACATGCTGCGGTGTGTGACTCCCTGTGTGCATGTTCTCGAGTGTGCACGTGTGAGATGTGTAGCTGTGCTTGTGCCTAAGACTGGAGTGCCAAAGTGAAAGGTGAACAGAATGGCAAAGGAGAAGTAAGACGCACACAAGTGCTCACATGCACACGTGTGTTGATGACGCAAACTAGCTTTGTAGCTCTCAGTAAAGTGTTGATTTTAGTGGAAGTGGAGGGAGGAGATGAGATAAAAGGCCTGACTAGATTAGGCTGGCACACACTACTGAAGCGTGTTATTCTGCTCGGCCTTTCAGTGCGGCCTCTCCTGTGCTTGTGTGTAAAAGACGAATACTTGTGCGACAGTGTTTGAATCGGGTTTGCGAGTGCAAGTGTTGGTTGCAGTTACTTTACGGCTGTTATTGGTGCAGCTGTACAATAAAGCAGCAGATTAGCAGAGTCACCAGAGTTACTGTAACTGCAGCGAGAACACCAATCATCGTTCTGACGTCTCAGCAATATTCTGTGCCGTACACAGTGTGTGGTACCATTGAGGAATGGCATTGTTTATAGAGGGGAAATGTGGAGGTTTTCTGATGTCATCCAAAGTTTATTGCACATTCTTTATGTCTTTTGATACAATTTTGGGGATGCACACTGCAGAAAGTGTAGCAGTTATTTTAAAAGGGCATATAACCTTTCTGTCCAATGGAAGCCAAATTATTGCATATTTAAGCTCCCCCCACCCAGACAGGCCACTGTTTAAGGTCAAGGTATTCTCCAACAATAAAAACCAATTGGTAATCTGCTTGCAAAACTGTCTCTGTGTGTAACAGACCAGAGCCTGACAGTAAAAATACCAGTTTTTTACGCTTAAGATTTCTGTGTTTAACTTGAACAGACAATAATAACTGCTTCAGAGGGGATAACAATGAAGCCTTACAGCGAAGCCTCACTTATTGGCATTCAAACAGTAAGATTTCAACAATCCCTGGGTTGCTGTTATTTAGAAATGGGTGCGGACACCACACTTGAATGAGTAGGTGTCCATGAGTTGACACATTTTGGCAGGAACAAGGTGAATAGAAGCCCCGGTGAAATAATAGTTTGTAACAGTTCATGTGGTGCCTCTATTCAGTGGGTGAACGGTGGGTAATCAGAGGCAAAGGCAAAGAACTGCCCAGTGAACTCCACAACCAGGCAGTCATTTGTACCAAACCATCAGAGGAGATGGATACATTTGTCTGCTACTTATGGTACAATAGCAATCTGCATTTTTCATTCACTTAACTTCCTGTTTGAATGATTAAGACCTCTACATTTCTGTCTTTGTATATCAATATATATACCTTTCCTTGCATATCTGGTTGTGTGATCGGTGCCATCTCTAAGAGTAATACGTTTTTATGCAACATGTACTGTAGAGTAATTGGTGAGTCAAGATATGCCAAGAAAGCCTTCTTACCATAGTTTGACCCTGTTTTCAAACACAGGGTGTTTCTGAGGATTCCTAGTGTCATTTGAGCTTCTTTTGCACTTACCTACAGTGTGACTCAGAGAAACTGACTCAGTTGAACATTACTGATGTTTGCAGAGCTGTACCAGATGTCCTAAAGTGTCCTTCTTGACTCAACATCTGTATATTTTGATTATATTAGTGTTCATCTTATCAGTCTTAGATCATTACACGTTCTTTGTCTGCTCTAACTCTTTAAGACTTGATCTTTGCAGTTATAAAATAATTTTAGACTAACAGCAAGTATTTTGAGACAGTATACCCAAATGCCGACAATATCTTTACTTAGTTGATCATTAGAGATTATTTTGAGCTTCATGGGATATTGCTTAAATACTTTATATGTGTATTACTTGGTATACTCACAGCATTAACGCAATGGTCTTTCCTTAATCTCTAGAAACATGTTAAAGCTTTGAGGTTTTGTACAGGCTATTTGACGTCAACATTAAAGATAGAGTAAATCATATAAGAAAGTATATGTAGTAAATGCATTTAAATTTCCGAAAAACTGTGGTAAATACCTATGTGTGTTTAATATTGTAATTGCAATATGGACAAATAAACTGAATAAGCAAAGGTAGTTGATCAGTCACCAAAATGGTCTCCCCTGGATGTGGATTTTTAATGATCTGCATTTTTAAATGACATGCCATTGCTGACATATTCTTCCCCAAAATACCTGAAACACCTCAAGTGTCGTACAGAGACCGAATAGCTCGTAACAACAAGCCCGATACCCCATACTCCCGAAGCACCCCCCCCACAAAAATCTACGAGGGACGCGGTCAAATGCCTTCTCCAAGTCCACAAAACACATGTAAACTGGTTGGGCAAACTCCCACGAACCCTCGAGAATTCTCGAGAGGGTAAAGAGCTGGTCCGATGTGCCACGGCCAGGATGAAAACCACATTGCTCCTCCTGAATCTGAGGTTCGACCAACGGCCGGACTCTCCTCTCCAGTACCTTGGCATAGACCTTCCCAGGGAGGCTGAGGAGTGTGATCCCTCTAAAGTTGGAGCACACCCTCCGGTCCCCTTTTTTAAAGAGAGGAACCACCACCCCAGTTTGCCATGCCAAAGGCACTGCCCCTGACCTCCACGCAATGTTGCAGAGGCGTGTCAACCATGACAACCCAACAACATCCAGGGCCTTGAGGTAGTCGGGGCGAATCTCGTCCACCCCTGGGGCCCGGCCACCAAGGAGATTTTTAACCACCGTGGCGACCTCAGCCCCTGTGATAGGCGAGTCATCCCCCTCGTCCCCAAACCCTGCTTCCTCTGTGGAAGGCGTATCAGTGGGATTGAGGAGATCCTCGAAGTATTCCTTCCACCGCCCGACGATGTCCCCAGTCGAAGTCAACAGTGTCCCATCCGCACCATACACAGTGTGGACGGGGAGCTGCTTTCCCCTCCTGAGCCGCCGGACAGTTTGCCAGAATCTCTTTGAGGCCAACCAAAAGTCTTGTTCCATGGCCTCACCGAACTCCTCCCATACCCGGGTTTTTGCTTCAGCAACCACCCGAACTGCGCTCCGCTTGGCCTGCCGGTACACCTCAGCTGCTTCGGGAGTCCCACAAGCCAACCAAGCTTGATAGGACTCCTTCTTCAGCTTAATGGCCCCCCTCACCACTGGTGTCCACCACTTGGTTCGGGGGTTGCCACCACGAGATGCACCGACCACCTTGCGGCCGCAGCTCTGGGCCGCCGCTTCAACAACAGAGGTGGAGAACATGGCCCATTCAGACTCCATGTCTCCAGACTCCCTCGGAATGTGGTTGAAGTTCTTCCGGAGGTGGGAGTTGAAGACCTCCCGGACAGGGGCCTCAGCCAGACGCTCCCAGCACACCCTCACTATACGTTTGGGTCTACCGGGTCTGAATGGCTTCCTCCCCTGCCATCGGATCCAACTCACCACCAGGTGGTGATCAGTTGACAGCTCTGCACCTCTCTTTACTCGGGTGTCCAAGACATACGGTCGCAGGTCTGATGACACGATAACAAAATCGATCATCGACCTGCGACCTAGGGTGTCCTGGTGCCAGGTGCACATATGGACGCCCTTATGCTTGAACATGGTGTTCGTTATGGATAGACTGTGGTTAGCACAGAAGTCCAATAACTGAACACCACTCGGGTTCAGATTGGGCAGGCCGTTCCTCCCAATCACCCCCCTCCAGGTTTCACTGTCGTTGCCCACGTGCGCATTGAAGTCCCCCAGTAGGACAATGGAGTCTCCAAGAGGAGCACCCTCCAGCACCCCAGTCACAGACTCCAAAAAGGGTGGGTACTCTGAAACATCATTTGGTGCATAGGCACAAATGATGGTCAGGACCCGTTTCCCAACCCGAAGGCGCAGGGAAGCAACCCTTTCGTCCACCGGGGAAAACTCCAATATAGAGGCAGCAAGGTGGGGCGATACAAGAATACCCACCCCTGCTCGTCGCCTCTCGCCCGGGGCAACTCCAGAAAAGGCCAAGCTCCAGCCCCTCTCCAGGAGACTGGTTCCGGAACCGGAGCTGTGTGTTGAGGTGAGGCCGACTATATCTAGCCGGTATCTCTCAACCTCGTACACCAGCTCAGGCTCCTTCCCCACCAGAGAGGTGACATTCCACGTACCAAAAGCCAGTTTAGAAAGCTTGGGATCAGTCCGCCAAGGTCTCCGCCTTTGACCGCCACCTGATCCACATAGCACCGGACCCCCATGATCCCTCCTGCAGGTGGTGAGTCCACTGGAGGGCGGACCCATGTAACTCCTTCAGGCTGAGCCCGGCTGGGTCCCATGGGTGGAAACCCGGCCACCAGACGCTAGCCTTCGAGCCTCTCCCCCAGGCCTGGCTCCAGGGTGGGGCCCCGGTAACCCCATACCGGACGGGGTACACTGAATCCTTGATATACAATTCATGAGAGTCTGTTGGATCGTTCTTAGTCTGGCCCTTCACCCAGGACCAGTTTGTCTTGGGAGACCCTATCAGTGGCAAATTGCCCCGGACAACATAGCTCCTGGGATCACTGGGGCACGCAAACCCCACCACCACGATAAGGTGACGATCCATGAGGGGGACACTTTTCTGGGAAATGTTTTAAATGTAATTCGTGTTGTTATTGTCAAATATTTTAAGGATTCATGGATATCTGACAATAACAACACAACTCAGCGTCCTGCTCAAAATAAAAAAAGCAGAATTCTGGATTTCAAGTCAAATCAAATCAAACTTTATTGTCATATTGCTGTACATACAACTGTAGTGCAGGCAAGATGAAATTGCGTTTCTCTCGGCATCCATATAAGAAGCAGCATGATTAAGACACACTCCCACATAGCTCCACCCCCCCCCATCCATTCACACATCCCTGAGACATACTTGGGGAAAAAGAATAACTAACTATAATATACAAAATGTCCATAGGTGCAGTAGTGTGTATGAGAGATTCCGGGTCAGCTGTTCAGCATCCTGACAGCTTGTGGGAGGAACGTGTTGATCAGTCTGGTGGTTCTGCCTCTGATGCTCCGGAATCGTTTACCAGATGGAAGAAGTTCAAAGTGTTTATGCAGAGGGTGAGAACGGTCCTTGACAATGTTCAGTGCCCTGCTCCTACAACGGTTCTGAAAAAGTTCTTGGACAGAGGGGAGGGAGACTCCAATTACCCTCTCCGCCCCCTTGACTATCCTCTGCAGGGCTTTTTTGTCTGACATACTGCAGCTGGAGTACCATGTAGCAATGCAGTACGTCAGAACACTCTCCACCACACCTCTGTAGAAGGACCTGAGGATGCAGATGGGGAGAGAGGCCTGTTTGAGTTTCCTCAAGAAGTGTAGTCTCTGCTGAACCCGCTTCCTGATCTCCAAGGAATTCTTGCTCCAGGTCAGGTCCTGCGAGATCTGCACTCCGAGGAACTTGATGTTCTCTACTCTCTCCACTAAACGGCCGCCGATGCTGAGGGGGACGTGCTCAGGCTGTGACCGCCGGAAGTCGATAATCATCTCCTTCGTTTTGTCTACGTTGAGCACCAGATTGTTCTCCCTGCACCAGCCCTCCAGGTCTCTCACTTCTTCCCTGTACATTGATTCCTCATCCCTCTGAATAAGTCCCACCACCGTGGTGTCATCTGCAAACTTAATAATCTGGTTCCCCTCGTGTTTGGATACACAGTCATGTGTTAGAAGTGTAAACAACAGTGGACTGAGTACACAGCCTTGAGGGGTTCCGGTACTCAGCGTGACAGAGTTGGAGATGTTGTTTCCAACCCGGACAGACTGAGGTCTCTCAGTCAGGAAATCCAGGATCCAGAGACATGTGGCGGTGTTCAGACCGAGAAGGAGTAATTTCTCCATCAGTCTCTGGGGAATAATGGTGTTGAATGCTGAACTGAAATCAATGTACAGGAGTCTGGCGTAGGTGTCTTTCTGGTCCAGGTGGGTGATGACAGAGTGTAGGGTGGTGACAATAGCATCCTCCGTGGAGCGGTTTGAACGATATGCAAACTGGAGCGGGTCGTGTGATGCAGGGAGGCAGGCTGTGTTGTGTGGTTTGACAAGCCGTTCAAAACACTTCATCACAATTGGTGTAAGTGCAACAGGACGATAGTCATTCAAACAGGACACCACTGGTTTCTTTGCCACCGGTACAATGATAGAGGTCTTGAAGCATCTGGGAACGATGGCCTGACTCAGGGAGATGTTATAAATGTCAGTCAGGACATCCGCCAACTCGCTCGCGCAGTCTCAGAGCACACGTCCCAGAATGTTGTCTTGACCTGCAGCTTTGCGTGGGTTGACTCTGGATAGGGTCCTCCGTGTGTCCGCTGTGTTGATGGTAAAAGCTGGTCCGACCGATGGTGGGGGTGGGCCGGCCCTCCCTCTGATTGTCGAGTTTGATGCTTCAAAACGTGCAAAGAAGTCGTTAAGCCTGTCTGGAAGCAAAGCGTCGTCATCATCGACCCCCTGCCTAGACTTAAAGCCCGTCAGTGTCCGAACTCCCTGCCACATCTGCTTGGTGTTCCTAGTGTCACAGAGGTGTCCCTGGATTTTCTCCGCATAGGCGCGCTTTGCCGCCTTAATTCCCTTTAAAAGCGCAGACCTGCCTGAGCGGAGGGCAATCCTGTCCTTCGCTCTGAAGGCTGCATCTCACCTCTGCAGTCATCCAGGGCTTATGATTACCCCGCATAGTGATGGTCTTCACTGTAGTGAAATCCTCTGTGCACTTCGCGATGTAGCTGGTGACCATATCAGCATACTCCTCCACATCTGTCCTGTCTTCCTGGGAGGCTGCTATTTTGAAGATCTTCCAGTCTGTGTGCTGAAAACAGTCTTGCAGTGCAGAGGTTGCACTCTGGAACTTGGAATTTGGAAGGCGATTCCTCTCTGTTCCGGAGACGCAGGACAGTCGAAAGTGTGAGGCCATCAGCCTAATGATTGAGTCCACACTTCTAACTGTAGTGATAATGGCTCACGCTGAGCGCTTTGCCCGCCCCGGCCATCAGCCTAATGATTGAGTCCACACTTCTCATTGTTGTGAGAATAGCTCACGCTGAGCGCTCTGCCAGCCCCCCAGCTGTGGGGGTCACACACACGACGTGTTCCTCAACACACTCAATAATTTTTTTTCCCGTATATTTTTCTTTTGGGCGTACAGAAATGGCAATACGCTTGTATTTGCTAAAATTGCATTTTCCCCGTATTAAAATACGGCGAAAACGTATCACTTGACAGGTATGCGCCTCCATTCTCATTCTGATCTGGTCAATTTCTTGACAGCAGCGGCTCTCCTCCACTGTTGGCATTGCTTGGCAACACTCACAGATGCACCTATTGAAAAATTCAAGTACAAGAATTTGCAAATATTTTCTGAATGCATGTATACATAAATACGCTTGTTTGTTGATATTGTAAGCACAGGTTTGTTGATATTGCAATTGTGAGCTTTTATAAATTTTGTAACAATATAATGTATATAATATTCAATAATGTGTTCACATCCTGTCCATATTATTTACACCATATCCACCTCATAAATGCCTTGCAGAACTCATGTAAAATAAAGTGAAAAGATCCATTGCATTATTCATGTTGTCTTTGTTTATTAATAGAACTTTCAAGCCCTCCCCATGAAGTGCCATGTGCTAGAGACATTGTTTTTTCCCAATTATTTCTTGTTATCAAACCTTGAAGCTGGCGTACAAAACAACAAGCTAGATTTCTAATTCGTCTACAGTGAGAAAGGAACATTCCTGGTTATGGCCCTATACACACGATCCTGGGGATTTTAATACAAGTCATTTTCCACAATTACTTCCATTTCATCCTTGATTTTGTTGCTACAACTGAATGAGGAAAGAAAGGGTTCTACTGTAAGCTAGTGCCCCACTGTATCGTCATAATAATGGCTTCCGAAAAATCGATATTTATAGGGCGCCCTCGACAGACCCCCTTCGGCTTCCCAATTTTGCCGGTGGTTATAGTTAATTTATTAAACATCACAGATTTCTTTTGGCTTACCATTCAACATTCTGGAGGCGTTTAATGTCCAATTCAATGATATTTTCCACTGGTTCTGCTCTCTGGTCATCGTCGGAACTGTTGTCATCAGACAAAGCATCTGATTCCGTCTCGGACGGCTCGAACCTGTAAGGTTCTATATCTCTGTCACTGTCTGAACCACTGTCATCAGTATCTGGGGTGTCGTCTTCCCTGAATTCCAAGTCTGATTCACCAGAGGACAAAACTAAACTAATTTGTTCACAATCGCTGTCACTTTCCGTCATGATTGTCCAATATTGATAAGTGTGAATGTGGATATGGCAGGGCAGCCAGGGTTAAATTTGTGACGTCAAAAACATGGCCGCGGTCTGGATTGGCTGTCACAAGCCAGCGAGCAAGGCGGGGCCTTCGCCTGGTGTATTTTGCGCAATTATGTAAATACGGGTGGGTGATATAGTCTCCGGTATGAATATTTGGTTTAAGCTATGTGTATTTTATCAAAATTCGTTGGCATTTGGAAAAAAAAATTACGTGACATTTGGACTTTAAAGTCACCATAAAATATTGTTTCTCTGCTCCTCTCAAGTTGTTTAACCAGATCACTTAATTCATTATAAAAAGAAGAATTGTGTGAGGGTGGGTTGTACAATACTGCAATGTTGAAATTCATTACCGGTGAGAGACATACATTAACAGCTAAACATTCAAGTGAAGTATTCAAATCAACCAATTGACACATCAAACAGGTTCATTTTGTCTTCTTTCAATTATTTATCCTTTTTTTTTTTTCCTTTGAAAGACAAAAGTAAAATAGAAAGATGTCTTTACCTTCTTTACATGTTTCAACTGCACTGCAGCCTTCATCAGAAGAGTCAGCTGATTGCTGCCAGGTGACACCTGGTGACACCTGGCACTGCACTGCAGCCTTCATCAGAAGAGTCAGCTGATTGCTGCCAGGTGACACCTGGTGACACCTGGCACTGCACTGCAGCCTTCATCAGAAGAGTCAGCTGATTGCTGCCAGGTGACACCTGGCAGCAATCAGCTGACTCTTCTGATGAAGGCTGCAGTGCAGTTGAAACATGTAAAGAAGGTAAAGACATCTTTCTATTTTACTTTTGTCTTTCAAAGGAAAAAAAAAAAAAAAAAAAAAAAAAAAAAGGATAATCAACCAATTGACATTTAAATTTCTCTTTGATGTAAATTAAAACACCTCCTCCCCTCCCTGCCTGCCTGTCTTTTCTAAAACACTGATAACCCACAATATCAATCATATTAGTGTCTATGTTCCTGTGTAGCCAGCTTTCTGAGAGACAAAGATAGTCCAGATTTGAGTCAGACAGCAACACCGAAATCTCATCTCTTTTGGGGATTATGCTCCATATGTTTAAATGTCCGCCGAGGATCCCCTTTGGTTTAGCCTTTGTGTCCCAAAGAATTTGTGCATGATTAACAGTTTGGAAAAATAGATGTTGTTTTTGTTTTTGTACAGCTCGGTTTTCGGATCTCACCTCATTTGCATTTTGTTTAACCCCTCCTGTTTCCAAAAGTTTGGACGTAGCACAGCTGTTTACAGCAGGATCAGATATGTGAGTCTGTTCAGTGCAGTTCGACTCACCCGACTCGCTATGTCCAGCTGTACTGGGGCGAAGACCGGTATTATGCAGCGGGCGATCAGCCGGTTCAGATGTTAGCATGGCTGTTGATAGCAGCGGGCGATCAGCCGATTCAGATGTTAGCATGTCCGTTGATAGCAGTGGGCGACCAGCCGGTTCAGATGTTAGCATGGCCGTTGATAGCAGCGGGCGACCAGCCGGTTCAGATGTTAGCATGGCCGTTGATAGCAGCGGGCGACCAGCCGATTCAGATGTTAGCATGTCGGTTGATAGCAGCGGGCGGTCAGCCGATGCAGATGTTAGCATGTCCGTTGATAGCAGCGGGCGACCAGCCGGTTCAGATGCTAGCATGGCCGTTGATAGCAGCGGGCGACCAGCCGGTTCAGATGTTAGCAGGGCCGTAGATAGCAGCGGGCGACCAGCCGGTTCAGATGTTTGCATGGCCGTTGATAGCAGCGGGAGACCAGCCGGTTCAGATGTTAGCAGGGTCGTTGATAGCAGCGGGCGATCAGCCGGTTCAGATGTTAGCTGGGCCGTTGATAGCAACAACCAATCCGCCAGCTCAGTTGTTTGTGCTAACCCAGTGGTCTGCTGTTTAATAGTGGCAGGTCCAGGGTTAAGGTGAATATCCCCTGCCAGAAGTAGCAGTACTAACAGCACTTTAACTGTATAGCCTCTGCCATATTGTGATATTTGCTTAGCACCCATGTTTGCCTTGTTTTGGAAGCTTTTTCTCAGGGCTTTTGAAGACCAGAGAGTACAGGGTGAAATGACCATGTCCATGTCCATATAAATAAAACTTTTTAGCTTCACCTTTAGTTGAGTTGGCCGGAAAACCCTTCTTGTTGCAGGTCCAGACACACAAAGACAATAATAATAAGAAGTAGATAGGCAGAAAGTGGCTAGAAGTGGGGCCCATCAGACCACTCCTCACTCCGGTGGCAGCCATCTTTTTTTTGAAACCATACATTCCCATAGAAACCATACATTCCCAATGTGCCCAAGATAAGAAACTACCCCACAATAAATATTATAAATAGCATAAATACCCTAAAAAAGCACACAAGGGAAAAAAGTAATAAAAAAAGTAATACAATTCTTTCAACCAGAGTCACTTCCTGCGCTACAAGAGGAAAACCTTCTGAGTGTCCTCAATCGAGCGTGATGCATTCACTGACTGTCCGGCCAGGAACTCCCGCTATCGTCCTCCTTAGCCTGGGAGTTAAGCACCAAACTGTCCGGGCTCATCCAAGGCGTTCTTGTACGCCTCGAGGAGGAAATGCTCCATGCCCGAGGAGAGGTGGCAGACAGGTGGAGAGAAGAGGAGCGGCTCCTTGGTTTCCGTCGTCCAGGGGAAACCTGCAGCACACAGTGCAGCACAACTTGGCCTCCCGTGAACGCACCGGGGCTAATAAACATTCACCACACACACAGACAGGTGTGTGACACACATAAAGGTGTCATTTCTGTACCTTATAGGGTAGTTTTCAGAAAAGTACCCTATAAGGTACAGAAATGGTCCTTAAGGTGGCAACTATGGACCTTTGGATTTAAAGGTGCATTTTTGTCACTGGGGCTCCAGATATGTTCTTCAAGGTACAGTTTTCGTACCTTTTAGGCTACTGCTGGAGCAACAAGCATTTGTACCTTTTTAGGTCTATTTCTGTACTTTGATTTCTTAGTGTGAACCTTCGTTTGGAAACAGTGTGTGAGTGCTCATTGGAAGAGTTAGTTTCTTTCAATTCTGTTGAGATTTATTGCATTGATATTATTATTATTTTTGGCTTTGCTAACTTTGTTTGTGTTTGGAATTATAATAAAAATCTCGATCCTTTACAGTTATACTACCTGTAGATGATGCAGTCCGGAGGTGTGGTACTGAAACACAGCAGCCAGCGTCGGGTGGTTGCACTGTATATAATTCTTTTTTCATGAGAGTAATTTCATTTGTTTACATGTGTACAAAATCAGTTTGTATTCACAAAATAATGTTAGTGTAGTAGCGTTTCCTACCTAAAATAGACATAGGCCTACTAACAGGTGTGTCAGTGGACAGTGACTTTTTTCGCGGAGGTTCAGGTTCAGAGTCTGTTCGGAGTTTTCTTTTTCTCTATCCATATTTGTTTATTGCTATCTGGTGAATAAAATGGTGATTCCTCTCCCTCTTCTCTCTTGTTGTCTCTCCCAGATCAGGATATATAACGTAATATTAGGAGGAAGACAACAACAATAATAAAAATGCAGACTGCGAAAACATCCCTGGAAACGGAAACTCCTTATATGGAGATATTTCCTAATATGGTCGTAGCCGTGATCAGCTGAGATCTAAATGAGAGTGGGGGGTAGTCCAAGGAATAAATGCTCTGAAATCATCTGTGCTTAATTTAATACATTTCAGACATCAGAAAACATAAAAAACACATATTTAGGAAAGAGCCGTGGACTGGGACACATGTAGATTTTGTTCAAAGTTATGCAAATAATAAAACCCCAAACTATCAGTCAGACTTTCTAGTGATTCGTGTTCACTACTTGGTGAACCAAAAAGAACTGTAGCGACATATGTTTATAACCATTTGCAAACGCTTACAACTATTTTGCAAACATTTGCAACTCTTTCTGGAAAAATACAACTGTTTGGGACCTTGAAAACTGTTTGCAACTTATTTGGCAACCTTTAACAAACCCTGATGAAACCCCCAAATAGCTACATTTGCCAGCACTTGCGGCTCCGTGACATACATGGGTGAGGGATCATTGAGAGTTTGTTGGGCAACCAAAGTGGTATGCAATGGAAATAAAAAGTCTACACACCTCTGTTCAAATGCCAGGTTTTTGTGATGTAAAAAAATGAGACAAAGATAAATCATTTCAAAACCTTTTCCACCATTAACGTGACCTATAACCTGTACAACCCAATAGAAAAACAAACAAATCTTTTAAGGGGAAAAATAAAAAACTTACAATAACCTGGTTGAAGGACCTCTTGAAGATGGCGGTGCGTGTCTGCGCAGCGGCTCTTTGCTTCCTTCTTTTGTATGTATGCTGTTTTTGGATATTGGACCGTGTGAAGCTGGATTTGTGTACAGTCGTACTGAGCTGATAAATATTGGACTTCAACAAAAGTCTGCTGTTACAGCAGTTTTTGAGAACACACAAAACATACCAGAGGCTATCTGTAGACCAGCAGGATCACCATGGCTTGTTGTCGGTCCTGGGAAGCGACGCAGTTGGAGGAGGGAGAGAAAGCAAAAGCGGGGATGACGGGCGGGCCTGCTAGCGAGGCTAAAGCGACAGCTGCATAGACCTCCACTACCCAGCATTTTTTTCTTTCCAACGCCAGAAGCATCATCCACAAGATGGATGATTTAGAGCTACAGCTGGCAACTAGTAAAACTGTGAGAGACTGCTGTGTGCTGTTGTTAATGGAAAGCTGGCTCCATCCGCTGATCACCGATGCTGCAGTGCAGCTACCAGAGTGCACACTTCATCGTATGGACCGAACAGCGGAATCCGGGAAACAGAGAGGGGGTGTTCTCTGTATTTTTCTTCACAACTCTTGGACTAATCAGTCGTATTATTAACACTTACTGCTCTTCTGACCTCGAGACAATGTCAGTTTTATGTCGGCCTTTTTATCTTCCGAGAGAGCTGACAGTGGTTATTATAACACCGGTCTATATTTCTCCTGATGCAAATACTAAAGCGGCCCTCAGTCATTTGTACAGTGTTATAAATAAACAGCAGCAGGCCTGTCCCGAGGGTGTTCACATTATAGCTGGTGATTTTAATCAAGCATGCTTGAAAACTGTGCTGCCTAATTTCACACAGTATGTGAAATGTGCCACTAGGGGAAAGAATTGTCTTGATCGGGTGTATTCAAACCTGAAGCATGGCTACAGAGCTGTGCCGTGTCCACATCTTGGCCTGTCAGACCATCTATCATTGTTCCTCATCCCAGCATACACACCCCTTAGGAGAAATGCTCGACCTACTACAAAGAACATCACAACATGGCCTGAGGGAGCTCTTTCTCAGCTACAGGACTGTTTTTCAAACACTTTATGGTATTTATTCAAGAATCAGGATCTGGAAATGTACACACAGACTGTATTATGCTACATCACCTACTGTATCAACCAGGTGACTGTGGAAAAACGCATTAGGGTTTTTCCTAACCAGAAGCCTTGGATGACAAAAGAAGTCCAGGCACTCCTCAGAGCCTGTGATACAGCCTTCAGGTCAGGGGATACAGATCTGTATAGCAACGCCCGGGCTAATCTGAAGAAAGGCATTAAGGAGGCCAAACAGGCCTATAAGAGAAAAGTTGAGGACCATTTTTCTGATAATGATTCGAGATGAGTATGGCAAGGCTTTGACCATATCACAAACTATAAGGGCAGCAGCATCATTTCCAGTGACATCAGCGCCTCACTGGCAGAAGAATCGAACTGCTTTTTCGCACGGTTTGAGGCAAATACACCTCGCCTGGACCCACCGACGTTATTGAATGCCAGCTCTGATGTGCTCACCCTGCAGGATCATGAGGTGAGACATACACTGAGAGCAGTTCACCCGAGAAAGGCTACTGGTCTCGATGGAGTGCCAGGAAAGGTGCTCAGAGCATGTGCAGATCAGCTATGCTCTGTTTTGACTGACATTTTTAATTTGTCTCTTAAGGCAGCTTTTGTTCCACTGTAGAGACTGGGTTAATCATCTCAGACTGGTGGGCTAATCATCCCAGACTGGATGCAGAGAAGGACAATAGCTATGGAGATTATGGTGGGGTAGCAGGGAGAAGGAGCTGGGGGGAGAAGGGATGAATGTATTGTGATGTGAGATGTCGTGCAGATGTGAGATGGGGGCGGTTGGTATAAAAGGAGAACCCATGGTGTATTGTGACATGCTTTTCTGTGTATGACTGATGTGAGAGTGAATAAAATTGTCTGCTGCATAAATCAGTCTCGTTATTTACACTCTCCACACTGGTGACCCCTTGACGAATTATGGAACACGAGGCAAGAACCCCGGAGTCGGCCCGGACGGGAAGCCCCAGCAACCCGGCAAGCATCCCAGAGACGGCCCGGATGGGAACCCCCAGCAACGCGTGCGCTATTTTGGTCAAACTACCGGACTTTTGGCTGCACGACCCGCAGTCTTGGTTCCACCACACTGAGGCTCAGTTCGCCCTCCGGGGAATAACGGCAGACGACACCAAATATTACTATGTGGTTGCAGCACTGGACGCTTGCACGTCTCAGCAAGTAGCGAGCCTGCTCCAACAGCCTCCAGCCCATGACAAATACGGGGCTCTCAAGGCCGCGCTGACCCGGCGCTACACGCTCTTGGACTGTAAGAGAGCAGAGATGCTCCTGAGGCGCTCCAAGTTAGGAGACGGTTCGACGGTCGAACTGATGGAGAAGATGTTGGCGTTAATGGGCACGGACGACAGGCATTTTCTGTTTGCCCACCTTTTCCTCCGGAACCTCCCAACAGAGGCGAGAGCGGTTCTTGCCAATTCGCCGTTGCTGGCCGTGCATGACTACCGTGCACTAGCCCAGGAGGCAGATCGGATCATCCTCACCACCAGAGCCCTCACAGTGAACGCGGCGGCGGCAGAACCCAGCGAGACGACCAGCGGAGGCGAGGAGCCGCCAATGGTAGTGGCAGTGGAGGCCAGGAAGTGCCAGAGAGACATGCTCTGCTTCTACCACCGCCGCTTTGGAGAGAACGCACGCAAATGTGCGCCATGTGCCAATTCAAGCGCTCGGGAAATGCCAATGCCGGAAGTCGGTAGCAGCTGCGACCGCCGGTGAAGAAAACGAGCTGCTCTACGTGACGGACTCGCGCTCGGGGAGACGGTTCCTTGTAGACACCGGAGCCCAGAAGAGCATCATCCTGCCGTCCTACGCCGACCGGCTAGCAGGACCTAGCGGCCTCAGGCTGGTAGCAGTAAACGGCTTGGGCATTAAGACTTTTGGTGAGAGAACACTGACTTTATCCCTACACGGCCGTATATACGAGTGGACTTTTGTCATAGCGGCACTGAGTTTCCCAAACCTGGGAGCTGATTTTCTGTGTGCACATGGGTTGCTAGTCGATGTTGCTAATAGACGCCTGGTTAATGCAATGTCTTTTGATTCTCTCCCATGTACAGCTCAAGGGGCCAGGCCAATAACGCAAGCCAATGTCACAGCTCCAGGCAGTAAATTCCACACACTGCTCACTCAGTTCCCAGCACTTACGGTACCGACGTTTTCGGCGGCCATCGCTAAACATGGGGTGGAACACTTTATCACCACCACCGGGCCACCCGTTTTCGCACGACCTTGGCGCTTGGACGCAGCTAAACTGGCCATAGTGCGCGAGGAGTTTGCCAACCTAGAAAGGTTGGGCATCATCAGGCGATCGAACAGCCCATGGACATCCCAACTACACATGGTCCCTAAGGCCGAGGGATCGTGGCGACCGTGCGGAGATTTCCGCAGATTGAATAATGCCACAGCGCACGACCGCTATCCGATTCCCCATATTCAGGATTTTTCCATTCACCTCGCTGGAACACGCATTTTTTTTCTAAATGACCTGGTCCGCGGTTACCACCAGGTCCCAGTGCGCGCGGAGGACATACCCAAAACAGTGGTAATAACTCTGTTTGGCTTGTTTGAGTTTCTGCGCATGCCCTTCGGATTAAAAGGCGCGGCACAGACATTCCAACGCATGATGGATGTGGTGTTGTGCGATCTCCCGTTTGTGTTTGTCTACCTGGATGACATCCTGTTGGCCAGTGCGTCCGAGGACGAACACGTAATCAACCTCAGGACGGTTTTCCGGAGGTTGGAGGAGCACGGGTTAATAATCAACCCGGTGAAATGCCAGTTCGGCGTGACGGGGATTGACTTTTTATGGCACCGCATCTCACCGGAGGGAGCAATACCCTTGCCCGACAAAGTGCGCGCCGTGGCGAATATTCCCCGGCCTCAGACGGTCAGGGTGCAGCAAGAATTTTTGGGGATGGTTAACTTTTATAACCAGTTCCTCCCCCGCACAGCTCAACTCATGCAGTCATTGTACGCCGCGCTCAAGAAACGGAAACCGGCGGACAGAGTCGAATGGACTCCGGAGCAAGAGCAGGCATTCTCTGAGGTTAAAACAGCCCTGGCAAATGCCGCACTGTTGGCGCACCCAGACCCAGCGGCCCGGATAGCGCTCACTACCGACACCTCGGACGTGGCCATAGCGGCCGTCGTGGAGCAACGTGTCGCCGGATCGTGGCAGCCGCTCGCTTTTTTCAGCAGAGCTTTGGGCGACGGTGAGCGTAAATACAGTGCGTCCGACAGAGAGTTGCTGGCTCTCCACCTGGCCATACGCCACTTCCAGTTCTGGCTGGAAGGGCGCAGCTTTACTGCGTTCGTGGACCACAAGCCGCTAAGGTTCGTGATGGCCAAGGTTTCGGAACCATGGTCGGGCCGGCAGCAGAGACAGCTGGTCGCGATCTCGGAGTTTACGACCGATATTCAGAATGTGTCGGGTAAACTGAATGTGGTAGCGGACTGCCTCTCGCGCGCAGTAGTGGCCCCGGTCTGCGTGGGAATAGATTATACAGCCATGGCCGCAGAGCAGATTGGCGATACGGACGTGTACGCGCTCCAGTCTGGACCAACAGGGTTAAGGCTGGAGAGCAGAGTACTGCAAGACGGCAAGCCCCCCTTAATCTGCGACGTCTCCACGGGACGCCCACACCCGGTGGTCCCAGTCGCTTGGTGCCGCCGCGTGTTTGAGTCAGTTCACGCTCTGGCACACCCAGGGGTGCGCGCGTCAGTCAAAATGGTGGGAGCGAAGTTCATGTGGCCAGGCCTGCGCAAACAAGTGAAAGAATGGGCTGCAGCCTGCGTAGCGTGCCAACGAGCCAAAGTACACAGACACACAAAGGCTCTTTTGGAGCCGTTTTGTATACCGGCTAAGAGGTTCGACCATGTTCACGTGGACCTTGTGGGCCCCCTCCTGCCATCGCAGGGGTGCACGCACCTTCTGACAGTGGTGGACCGCACCACATGCTGGCCATAAGCAGTCCCGCTGGCAGCAACCATGTCCCTGGACGTGGTGCGCGCTTTTTTGACGACATGGGTGGCATGTTTTGGAATCCCGTCGGACATCACGTCCGATAGGGGCCCTCAGTTTGTTTCAGTCCTCTGGTCCGCGATGGCCCGTAGCCTGGGTGTCGCAATTCATCGCACAGCCGCATACAACCCACAGGCCGATGGGTTATGCAAGCGTTTTCATAGGTCACTGAAAGCAGCGCTCAGGGCTTTGCTGACGGATGCAAATTGGGTTGACCGGTTGCTGTGGGTTTTATTGGGGTTGCGTTCTGCACCAAAAGAGGATTTGGAGGCTTTCCCGGCGGAGCTTGTTTTTTCTCAGCCACTGCGGCTGCCCGGGGAATTTTTGCCAGATAATCCCGCGCCGGACAACTGCCCGTCTCAGCGTTTGCAGCATAGCGCAGACACAGGCACGCTGCCAGGCCCGGCCCACCACTGTTTTCCACGCGCTTTTGTGCCAAAAACTTTGAAAAACGCGTTGTTTGTGTTTGTTAGGCACGATGCCCACCGCCCTCCATTGTGCCCACCCTACGATGGCCCGTTCAGAGTGCTGGAAACAGGGGACAAACATTTTTTGTTAGACTTGGGGGGTCGTCGGGAGAAAATATGCATAGACAGACTTAAGCCCACCTTTGTAGTGGCGGACGAGCAAGTGCTGTTGGCTCAGGCCCCTCGGCGTGGAAGACCCTCACTGAGAACACCCCAGGTAAACGATTCATCAGAGCAGCCACACGGGCAAGTCGAAGGTTCCCCCCCTTGCCATTGCCCACCCTCAAACAGACACACCCCCAGGAGCCCCCCACCGGCACAGCAGCGCTGCGGAGGCGGTAAACCCCCGTTACAGCAGATATGGAAGGAGACTGAAGCCGAAAGGACGTGAGGACTGAAACTCTGTCTGAGATTCTGTGGGGGGGAGGGGGTGTAGAGACTGGGTTTATCATCTCAGACTGGTGGGTTAATCATCCCAGACTGGATGCAGAGGGTAAACAGAGAAGGACAATAGCTATGGAGATTATGGTGGGGTAGCAGGGAGAAGGAGCTGGGGGGAGAAGGGATGAATGTATTGTGATGTGAGATGTCATGCAGATGTGAGATGGGCGGTTGGTATAAAAGGAGAACCCATGGTGTATTGTGACATGCTTTTCTGTGTATGAGTGATGTGAGAGTGAATAAAATCGTCTGCTGCATAAATCAGTCTCGTTATTTACACTCTCCACACCACAGTGTTTAAAATCTGCAGTCATTATTCCTGTGCCTAAAAAACATATTATCAGCAGTCTGAATGACTATCGACCAGTAGCATTAACACTTATTGTTATGAAGTGCTTTGAGAAAATGGTATTGAAACATCTTTTGCCTAGTCTCCCCCCAGACTTTGATCGGTACCAGTTTGCCTACAGGCGGAGCAGATCCACTGAAGATGCTATTGCTATAGCTCTCCACTCGGCATTCAGCCATTTAGAAGACAAGGGGAGCTATGTAAGAATGTTGTTTGTGGACTATAGCTCGGCATTTAATACAATTATTCCCAACATTCTCATCACTAAATTGCTTCAGCTTGGTCTGCCTACTCACACTTGCAGCTGGATTAAGGACTTCCTAACAAACCGAACACAGACTGTTAGACTCGGACCCCATTCCTCCTCTACAGTCATGCTTAACACAGGCTCGCCACAGGGCTGTGTGTTGAGCCCCACTTTGCATTCATTGTACACATATGACTGCATACCTGTTCATCCCACAAACATTATAGTGAAGTTTGCGGATGACGCAACAGTAGTGGGGCTCATGTCAGGAGGAGATGAGTCTGCATACAGAGATGAGGTCCAGAAACTGGTGAGATGGTGCTCAGATAATAATCTGCTATTGAATACAAAAAAACCCAAAAGAACTCATTATTGATTTTAGGAAGCATAGCAGTGAGACGTCTCCTCTATATATAGGCAAGGAGTGTGTGGAGAGGGTGGAGGCTTTTAAGTTTCTGGGTGTTCATATTTCTCGCAACCTTACCTGGGCAGTTAACACCATAGCTACGATAAAGAAGGCTCAACAACGTTTACATTTTTGAGGGTCCTCAAGAGGAATGGCCTGAATGAACAGTTGCTGGTTTTATTTTATCGCTCTGCTATTGAGAGCATTTTGTCATTTGGCATCACGGTTTGGTATGAGGGCTGTTCAGCCGCAGACCGCAAAGCCTTCCAGAGAGTGATCGAGACTGTGCAAAAAAATCACTGGCTGTTCTCTCCCTCCTCTGAAAGAGATTTCCAGGTCTTGGTATCGCAACAGAGCTACTGCCATTATTAAGGACTGCACTCATCCAGGCCATGATTTCTTTCACTTGCTCCCCTCAGGAAAGCGGTACAGATCCCATAAAACCCAGACTACCAGGTTTAATCATAGTTTTTTCCCAGCACTAGTACGTAGTATTTTGAACGGATTTATGTAACACGTACAGACTGCTGATGTTATTTTAGGTTATTTTGTGGCAATAACCTTGTGTGTATAAGCTGGTCTTATTTATTTATCGCTCAGTATGTTTTTATTATTGCTATGTACATATTGTATTTACCTTTTTAGGTATTATTGTTTTAAGCATTATTTATTGTTGTAATTATGAGAATGTTAAATGCATGAGTGAACCGTGAGTGTGATAGTTTGTTTTAGGGAGCAGTATCTCAATTTCGTTGTATTGTATTTTAGCAATGGAATGACAATAAAGGCACTTTGACTTTGACTTTGCATAAATATGCACACCCTTACGTTAATACTTTGTTGCAGCACCTTTGGCTTTTATTACAGCACTCAAGTCTTTTTGGGTAGGAGTCTATCAGAGTGGCCCGTCTTGATGTGACTGTAGCGCTCACCTCTGTAGTCATGAAGTCCTTTGAGCGCCTGGTCCTGCCCCACCTCAAGACCATCACCACTCCCCTCCTGGACCCGCTGCAGTTTGCCTACAGAGCCAACAGGTCTGTGGACGACGCAGTCAACCTGGCCCTCCACTCCATCCTGCAGCACCTGGACTCCCCGGGAACTTACGCCAGGATCCTGTTTGTGGACTTCAGCTCTGCATTCAATACCATCCGCCCCGCTCTGCTCCAGGACAAGCTGTCCCTGCTCAACGTGCCTGACTCCCTCTGCAGGTGGATCACCGACTTCCTGACGGACCGGAGGCAGCATGTGCGGCTGGGAAAGACTGTCTCAGACTCTGTTAGCATCAGCACCGGATCACCCCAGGGCTGTGTACTTTCCCCCCTGCTCTTCTCCCTGTACACCAACTCCTGCACCTCCAGCCACCAGTCTGTCAAGCTGATCAAGTTGCGGACGACACACCCTCATCAGGCTCATCTCCACGGCGACGAGTCCGTCTACAGGAGAGAGGTGGCCCAGCTGGCGTCCTGGTGCAGCCACAACAACCTGCAGCTGAACGCTCTGAAGACAGTGGAGATGATCTGGACTTCAGAAAAGTCACAGCCCCTCTGCTCCCCCTTACCCTCACAGACTCTCCCATCACCACTGCAGATTCCTTCCGCTTCCTGGGCACCACCATCACCCGGGACACTCAAGTGGGAGCCGACCATCAGCTCCCTCATCAAAAAGGCCCAGCAGAGGATGTTCTTCCTGAGGCAGCTGAGGTAAGCTCAAGCTACCCACCAAGATGTTGGTGCAGTTCTACACGGCCATCACGAGTCCATCCTCACCACCCTCATCACCGTGTGGTACGCAGGAGCCACCACCAGGGACAGACTAAGACTGCAGCGCGTTGTGCCGCCGCTGTGAAGGTGATCGGCTGCAAGCTCCCATCCCTCCAGGACCTGTAGATCTCCTGGACCCAGAGGCGGCAGGTCAGGATCATAGCCGACCCTTCACACCCTGGACACGCACTGCTTGCCCCCCTCCCCTCAGGCAGAAGACTTCGGTCCATTCAGACTAAAACCTCCCGCTACATGAACAGCTTCTTCCCCTCTGCCATCAGACTGCTGAACACTAAGTGACTTATTAGACTCTTGTGCACTACGTACAGCAGCTCAACCGGACTCATGATAATTATCACTGTTTTCTTTTGCACTACCGACTCACTATGTGGAACTCCACAATATCTGCTGCTTGTTAATATATTTAAAAATTGCATAGATTAGTATTACTCATTCATATTCTACATTTTATTGCATGCATAGTTTTCTATTTTTATCTTTAGTGCTACTCATGTTTAATGTTGCAGCATTGCACCAAGACAAATTCCTAGTTTGTGTACTACATGAACAATGGCAATAAATCTCATTCTGATTCTGATTCTGATGTGGCAATATTTGCCCACTCTTCTTTGCAAAAATCCTCCAAATCTGTCAGATTGTGAGGGCATCTCCTGTGCACAGCCCTCTTCAGATCACCCCACAGATGTTTGATCAGATTCAGGTCTGGACTCTGGCTGGGCCATTCCAAAACCTTAATCTTCTTCTGGTGAAGCCATTCTTTTTTGATTTGGATGTGTGCTTTGGGTCATTGTTGAAAGATGAAATTCCTTTTCATCTTCAGCTTTCTAGCAGAAGCCTGAAGGTTTTGTGCCAACACTGACTGGTATTTGGAACTGTTCATAATTCCCTCCACTTTGACAAAGGCCCCAGTTCCAGCTGAAGAAAAACAGCCCCAAAGCATGATGCTGCCACCACCATGCTTCACTGTAGGTATGGTGTTCTTTTGGTGATGAGCAGTGTTGTGTTTGTGCCAAATATACCTTTTGGAATTGTGGCCAAAAAGTTCAACCTTGGTTTCATCGGACCATAACACATTTTCCCACATGTGTTTGGGAGATTTCAAATGGCTTGGATGTTTTTCTTCATAACGTAGGGCTTCCATCTTGCCACCCTACCCCATAGCCCAGACATATGAAAAAGATGGGAGATTGTTGTCACATGTACTAAACAGCCAGTACTTGACAGAAGTTCCTGTAGCTCCTTTAATGTTGCTGTTGGCCTCTTGGCAGCCTCCTTGACCAGTTTGTCTGTCTTTTCATCAATTTTGGAGGGACGTCCAGTTCTTGGTAATGTCACTGCTGTGCCATATTTTCTCCACTTGATGATGGCTGTCTTCACTGTGTTCCATGGTATATTTAATGCCTTGGAAATTCTTTTGTACCATTCTCCTGACTGATACCTTTGAACAATGAGATCCCTCCGATGCTTTGGAAGCTCTCTGGGGACCATGGCTTGTACTGTAAGCTGTGACTGCAATAATGTCAGGAAAAGCCTTCTAGAACAGCTGAACTTTATTTGGGGTTAATCAGAGCCACTTTCAATGGTGGCAGGTGTGTGCTGACTCCTATTTAACATGAGTTTGAACGTGATTGGTTAATTCTGAACACAGCCACATTCCCAGTTATAACAGGGTATGCATATTTATGCAAACAGGTAATTGTAAGTTTTTTATTTTTCCTGTTAAAAGATTTCAATTTGCTTTTCAATTGGGTTGTACAGGTTATAGGTCACATTAATGGTGGAAAAAGTTTTGAAATGATTTATCTTGGTCTCATTTTTTTACATCACAAAAACCTGGCATTGGAACAGGGGTGTGCAGACTTTTTTATTTCCACTGTATATATGTATATTTGATAAGTTTCTAATGATCTTCTAACTCCTTTCCACAGGGTGGGGATCATTGAGGGATCATTGAAAGATGAAAAAATGGCTAGATCTCTCAGTGATCTCTTAGTGATCTTCACGGTCTCCACAATTGAGAGATTTTTTGACTCAGTCCAAAACAATCTCTCAGTGATTACCAAAGGAAAGAGATCTCTCAACAAACTCAATGAACTCTCAAAGAGCACTCAATGATCTCATCAATCTCCCACTGATCTCCCAGCAACCTTTCAATGAACGCCATATTTTTCCACCTCAAAGGGAGAAATGTCAGAGATCAGTGTGGTTTTGTTGAGCATTTGGTGAAAGACCAATAGACTTCATTTAACAATTGCTGAGGGATCACTGGGAGATCATTGGGAGATCAGTGAGATCATTGAGTGTTTGCTGAGAGATCGCTTCACTTTGTTATTTGTTGAGAGATTGTTAGAGATGGATAAATAGATCGATGTACTTTATTGATCTCAAACTGGGAAATTACAGTGTAACAGCAGCATGACACAGTAAACGACCCAAACCAACAGAAATACACACAGCATAATAGAAAAAGGAGTTACCCAGGAGAGTGAAAATGCTTAGATAACTTTATATACTACATAGGTTACTACTAGGTTAAATAGACAATGATCCTTATGAATCTATGGATAGTACTGGATAGTACTGTGGACCATGGTTTGTGACCATGGATAGTACTGACTGTACAGTACTAAGGCGCAGGGTGCAATGTGAGGTACCAGTTAGACTGTAGGTGCAGTATGGCAGCATTGTTATGACCAAAATTCCACATTACAGTGAGTGATTGTACAGTGAAATGGCATGTGGCAGAAAAGAGTTCCTGCACCTGACCGATCGGTAGCGGAGCTGTAGTAGTGTGCTGGAGAAAGTGCTCTGCTGTCTGTCCAGTGTGTAGTGGAGGGGGTGATCAGGATTGTCCATGATGGACAACAGTTTGTTCAGTGTTCTCCTCTCCACCACAGTCTCAAAGGTCTCCAGCCTGAGACCAATTAAAGAGCCCAGTCTTCTTGATAATCTTGTCAAGTCTGTTGTTGTCGCTGGCTCTGATACTGCTACCCCAACAGACAGCAGCAAAGAAGATGGCGCTAGCAGTGATGGTCTGGTAGAAGAGCTCCAGGATCCTGTTGCACACGTTGAAGGATCTCAGCTTCCACAGAAAGTAGAGTCTGCGCATCTCCTTCTTGTATGCAGTATTAGTGTTAGATTTCCAGTCCAGGCCATTGCTGATCATGACACCCAGGCATTTGTAGTCCTCCACTACTTCCACATCCTCCCCCCTCATTAGCAATGGCTGTGTAGGTGTCCTCTTCTTCCTGAAGTCAATCACCATCTCTCTGGTCTTGCTGACATTCAGCCTCAGGTGATTCTGCTTGGTCCACTCCACAAATCTGTCTACCAATGTGTGCCCTGTACTCCCCCTCCTCTCCCCCTCTTATACACCAAATAACAGCTGAGTCATCAGAGAATTTCTTCAGGTGGCATGACTTGGAGTTGTACTGAAAGCCGGTGGTGTATAAGGTGAAGAGAAAAGGAGAAAGCACAGTCCCCTGTGGAGCTCCCTTGTCACTAACCACCACATCAGACAATACACTGCCCAGCCGGACAAATTGTGGTCTGCCAGTCAGGTAGTCAGTAACTCAGGAGATCACAGAACTGTCAACCTCCATCCCCTGCAGCTTCTCACCCAGCAGCAGTGGCTGAATGGTGTTAAATCAATCATCCATCCATCCATCCATCTTCTACCGCTTTTCCGGAGGTCCGGGTCGCGGAGGCAGCAGTTCAAGCAGAGAAGCCCAGACTTCCCTCTCCCCAGCCACCTGCTCCAGCTCTCAGAGGGGATACCAAGGCGTTCCCAGACTAGCTGGGAGACATAGTCTCTCCACCGAGTCCTGGGTCTGCCCCGGGGTCTCCTCCCAGTGGGACGTGCCTGAAACACCTCAAGTGGGAGGCGTCCAGGAGGCATCCTAATCAGATGCCCATACCACCTCAACTGACTCCTTTCAATGTGGAGGAGCAGCGGTTCTACTCTGAGCCTCTCCCGGATGACTGAGCTCCTCACCCTATCTCTGAGGGTGAGTCCAGCAATCCTACGGAGAAAGCTCATTTCAGCCGCTTGTATCCGCGATCTCGTTCTTTCGGTCATTACCCCAAAGCTCGTGACCATAGGTGAGAGTAGGAACGTAGATTGACTGGTAAATCGACAGCTTTGCCTTAGAACTAAGCTCCCTCTTCACCACAACAGACCGGTACAACGTCCGCATCACTGCAGATGCTGCTCCAATCCGTCTGTCGATCTCTCGCTCCATTTTCCCCTCACTCGTGAACAAGACCCCAAGATACTTAAACTCCTCCACTTGGGGCAGGAGCCTGTCCCCAACCCGGAGAGGACAATCCACCTTTTTCCGGCTGAGGACCATGGACTCGGACTTGGAGGTGCTGATTCTCATCCCAGCCGCTTCACACTCAGCGGCAAACCGTCCCAGCAAGAGCTGTAGGTCATTGCTGGATGAAGCCAACAGGACAACATCATCTGCAAACAACAGAGATGAGATCCTGTGGTCACCAAGCATGACACCCTCCATTCCCTGGCTGCGCCTAGAAATCCTGTCCATAAAAATTATGAACAGGACCGGTGACAAAGGGCAGCCCTGGCGGAGTCCAACTCTCACTGGGAATGACTCCGACCGAGTGTTGGCAATGCGAACTAAACTCTCACAACGGTCGTACAGAGACCGAATAGCTCGTAACAACAAGCCCGATACCCCATACTCCCGAAGCACCCCCCACAAAAATCCACGAGGGACGCGGTCAAATGCCTTCTCCAAGTCCACAAAACACATGTAAACTGGTTGGGCAAACTCCCACGAACCCTCAAGAATTCTCGAGAGGGTAAAGAGCTGGTCCGATGTGCCACGGCCAGGACGAAAACCACATTGCTCCTCCTGAATCCGAGGTTCGACCAACGGCCGGACTCTCCTCTCCAGTACCTTGGCATAGACCTTCCCAGGGAGGCTGAGGAGTGTGATCCCTCTAAAGTTGGAGCACACCCTCCGGTCCCCTTTTTGAAGAGAGGAACCACCACCCCGGTTTGCCATGCCAAAGGCACTGCCCCCGACCTCCACGCAATGTTGCAGAGGCGTGTCAACCATGACAACCCAACAACATCCAGGGCCTTGAGGTACTCGGGGCGAATCTCGTCCACCCCCGGGGCCCGGCCACCAAGGAGATTTTTAACCACCTTGGCGACCTCAGCCCCTGTGATAGGCGAGTCATCCCCCTCGTCCCCAAACCCTGCTTCCTCTGTGGAAGGCGTATCAGTGGGATTGAGGAGATCCTCGAAGTATTCCTTCCACCGCCCGACGATATCCCCAGTTGAAGTCAACAGTGTCCCATCCGCACCATACACAGTGTGGACGGGGAGCTGCTTTCCCCTCCTGAGCCGCCGAACAGTTTGCCAGAATCTCTTTGAAGCCGACCGAAAGTCTTGTTCCATGGCCTCACCGAACTCCTCCCATACCCGGGGTTTTTGCTTCAGCAACCACCCGAGCTGCACTCCGCTTGGCCTGCCGGTACACCTCAGCTGCTTCGGGAGTCCCACAAGCCAACCAAGCTTGATAGGACTCCTTCTTCAGCTTAATGGCCCCCCTCACCACTGGTGTCCACCACTTGGTTCGGGGGTTGCCACCACGAGATGCACCGACCACCTTGCGGCCGCAGCTCTGGGCTGCCGCTTCAACAACAGAGGTGGAGAACATGGCCCATTCAGACTCCATGTCTCCAGACTCCCTCGGAATGTGGGAGTGTTAAATCAATCAATCAACTTTATTTATAAAGCACTTTAAAAGCAACACTCGCTACACAAAGTGCTGTACAGCAAGAGAACATAAAAGCAGGGCACTAACACAAGAGCCACAGTAAAAAAAAAATAATTTTTTTTTAAAATTCATAAATAAAATAAAAAGTAAAATAAATAAAAATCCATTTCATTCAATAAAATCAATGTCTCATACTGGATCGAAGGCCAGGGAGTAAAAGTGTGTTTTAAGACGTGTTTTAAAAATGGACAGTGAAGGTGCTTGTCTAATGTCCAGGGGTAAATCATTCCATAACCTGGGGGCCATGATCGAAAAGGCTCTGTCCCCTCTTTGCTCGCGCCTCGCCTTTGGTACCTCCAAAAGCAGCTGTTCAGCTGACCTAAGGGACCAGGTGGGAGCGTAGGGATGCAGAAGCTCAGAGAGGTAAGGTGGAGCAAGACCATTCAAGGATTTAAAAACAAATAAAAGAATTTTAAAATGAACTCTAAAATACATGGGCAGCCAGTGGAGTGAAGCTAAGATGGGTGTGATGTGATCTCTTCTTCGTGTACCTGTTAAAAGACGAGCAACGTCGTTTTGAACCAGCTGCAGACGGGAAAGAGATGACTGGCTGACACCGGCGTAAAGTGCGTTACAGTAATCCAGCTAAGATGAAATAAAAGCATGGATTACTGTTTCCAGGTGTGGTCTAGAGAGAATGGATTTTACTTTTGCTAAACGCCTTAGATGAAAGAAGCTGGATTTTACCACAGAATGAATCTGCGTGTCTAATTTAAAATCATTGTCCATGATAAAACCAAGGTTCCTAGGTGTGGATTTAACATAAGGAGTAAGGGGGCCCAAGTATACAGGAAGGGACTCACAGGGGCGACTAGGTCCAAACACCATCACTTCAGCCTTCTTATCATTAAAATTTAGGAAGTTTAGGGCCATCCAACACTTTATGTCTTCAGTGCATGCCAGGAGTGAGTTTACTGATGAGGCAGCTTTTTGTTTTAGAGGGACATAAATCTGACAGTCATCAGCATACAGGTGGAAAGAGATACCATGTTTTTTAAAAATGGAACCCAGTGGAAGTATGTACAGAGAGAAAAAAAACATGGGCCCTAGAATTGACCCCTGTGGGACCCTGTATGGCAGAGGAGCAGAAGAGGATTCAAACCCAGACATGCTAACTTTAAAAGTCCTGTCTGCCAGATAGGACCTAAACCAGTTGAGAGCAGTGCCACAAATGCCCACTAGGTGCTGCAAACGGGAAATTAAAACATGATGGTCCACTGTGTCAAAGGTAGCAGTTAAATCAAGCAACACAAGAACAGCATATTCACCTGAATCACATGCTAAGAGAATATCGTTAAAAACTCTTAACAAGGCTGTCTCTGTGCTATGAAGAGCTTTGAAACCAGATTGAAAAATCTCCAAAATACCGTGTTCATCCAGAAAACATTTCAGCTGCATAGAGACAATTTTCTCTAAAATTTTTGAGAGAAATGGCAGCTTGGAAATAGGCCTAAAATTTGCTAACATGGTATGATCAAGACCAGGTTTCTTAATCAAGGGCTGTACTACTGCATGTTTAAAATTTGCAGGAACCACACCAGATGACAGGCTGCAGTTCAAGGTGGTGAGAACTGACTGGCTTATACTGGGAAGCACCTCTTTAAAAAGTCTAGGAGGGACAGCATCACAGGGAGACCCTGAGGGCTTAATGTGGCCAACCACATCCTCTAAAAATGACAGAGTCACAGGTTCAAACTGATTAAAAACAGCAGAACAAGGGACAGAGACAGAGGAATCAGAGGCAGGAGGTGAGATGACAGCCCTGGTGGTGGCCACCTTGTCAATAAAAAAGTTCATAAAATCATTGCATAACTCAGAGGAGGCCTCCAAACAGTCAGTCTGTGGGGTATTAAGAACAGAGTCAATAGTGTTAAATAAGACGTGTTGATTATGACAATGAGATAAAACAATGTTAGCAAAATATTTGCCTTTTTCCTGCTTGACAGTATTTTGATACTGATGCCAGCAGTCTTTTAAAATCTGCAGTGACACCTGCAGTTTGTCTTTCTTCCATCTGCGTTCAGCTCTGCGGCACTCCTGTCTGACTGCACGAGTTCTGTCATTGAACCACTGCTCAGGTTTGGATCGAGGCTGCTTGGTTTTCAGTGGAGCCACAGAGTCCAAGATGGTTTGGCAGGAGGAGTGAAACCAGGAGCTGAGTTCCTCCACAGATGAGATGGAGTCGGGAGGGACACAGAGCTGGTCAAAGGCAGCGGAGAACCGACCGGCAGTGGAAGGGTTAAAAATCCGGCAGCGCTGAGCAGGAGCGCCGAGTTTTAGCTGCAGTGCGTGACAGATCAGCCTCAAATAATACAGGCATGTGGTCTGACAATACAGTGTCACAGATTTCTAAATTAACAACAGACAGGCCATATGAGAGGACAAGATCTAACGTGTGTCCGTGCTCGTAAGTAGCACCACCAGTCATGGACCCTTTGCACTGCCACTTTCAGCTTCTTCCCTCAAGACGGAGGTTTGCTGTCCCAAAAAGTAGAATCCAGCGCTACAAAAACAGCTTTGTCCCTGCTGCTGTCAAAGAGTTGAACAAGCTATAAAAATATATTGCACATAATTTAGGTACCTATTTATTAACTCCATTTTATATTTACTTATTTTTGTAGGATGTCACTTGGGTTCTAAATATTTTATTGGGTTTTAGACCTTTGAGTTTTTAACCTCTTTGACTAGTTTTTAACTTTTAATATGACCCTTCTCTCTTACCTCTGGTTTTTCTCTCATCTCTTTGTCTTTTTATACCCTGATTGATGGAGCCTTGAGTATTTTTATCATGTTTATAGTCAGCTTCATATGTGCCTGTGTTCGTGTCTCTGTTGAATGTAATTTGTGGCTTGTATATATGGATGTCACCAGACTGCAAAACAAATCTACCTACGGGTACAAATAAAATAATCTGAACCTGAACCTGAACCAGTCACGGACTGCACAAGATTTAGAGAATCAATGACATTTAAAAAGTCTTTCACCAGCGGCTTATCAGGACAACACACATGTATATTAAAATCTCCAACGATAAAAACACGATCATAATTTGTAACAATACCAGCCAAGAAAATGGCGAAATCATTTAAAAAGTCCTTATTATATTTGGATGGTCTGTATATGACGGCACACAGTACAGGGTTTATTCGACCCACCTCAAAGAAAGTCAGTTCAAAGCTGGAGAACGGAGAAGGTAAAAAGCACTGCTTACATTTATAGTCATTTTTGTAAACAGCTGCCGTTCCTCCTCCTCGTCCTGTTGTCCGCGGGGAATTAAAATAACAGTAACCTGGGGGTAAAACTTCAGACAGAGCAGAGAGTTCACCCACAGTCTGCCAGGTCTCCGCAACGAAAAAGAAATCCAGTTCCCGGAACTGATGAAATCCTTAAGGATGTAAGTTTTATTTGCCAGCGATCTGGCGTTTACCAGGCCAATCCGGGCTGGAGCTGGAGCCTGGGCCAGGAAACGTGCCGCAGCAGTCTCAGGTGCCAGGGATTTACCCCACGCTGGTGAGGACGTGGATAGTAGCAGCACCGGGGCCGGATCACCTCACCAAGGCCAGTCACAGGGACCAGGCAGGCATCAGCAGGATCCAGGGAATGCCAGGACACAGAAACCCAGGGACATAATCAGCCCGGAGTCCGGGGAACAGAGAAGGAATGTGCCAGGCGGGCCTTAAGTTTCACCAGCCGACCGCTGCATTTCCCACGGTGACGGTAGGGCCTCTGCCTCCTTCTTCGCTTGGAGAGAGGGGCTGAGGCCCGATACAAGTAAGATGGGATATCTGACAGGAGCGGAGGCTTCTGTCCACCATAATCAGACGAAATAAGATCCAACACTGTACGCGGTCGTACACAAGTCAGGACTTGATTTCTTGAATGCCAATGGTTAAAAACAGTAAAAAAAAAAAACAAGCAAAACTGTCAGAGACAGACGGTCAGCCCCATACACTGGCGCCATCTTTTAAATGCACTGGAGAAATCAAATAATGTGATTCTCACAGTGTCTCCTCCTCCATCCAGGTGCAAATGGGCTCATTGCAGCAGGTAGATGACGACATCTTCAACTCCTAAATGGGGCTGATATGCAGACTATAAATTGTTTTGGAATGAGTCAAATCTTTGAGGACCATGGAGATCACTGAAGATCACTGAGAGATCATTGGGAGATCTTGACCATCGCTGAGAGATCATTGAAAGATCATTTTGAAATCTGGCCATTTTGACATCACTCAGCTATCTTGCTACAAGTTCCACCCCAGCGTAAAGGGGGTTATAAGAAAGGTACAGTCATGTGAAAAAATTAGGACACCCCATTAAATATTCAGCTCTTTATTAATAAATGTACAAATATCTATGTCTGACCTTGTTTTTGTTTTTATTTGCATTTTTAAACAATTATTTTAGTCATTTTAAGTGGGAATGAATGTGGGAGTGTCCTAAAAAAAAGATGGGGGGTGTCCTAATTTACTCCTCACTGTTTGTTTAGAATTACATTTTACAGAAAATGTGAAAAAGTCTTTAATTCATTTTTAATTATTTAGTTGTGTTACATGAATCTCCCAGTATTTTTAACATTGATATTAAATATCCATAATGTATGTCCAAATATGTTTAATAACACAGGGTGTCCAAATTTTTTCACATGACTGTAGGCACATGCATGCACAACTGCAGGACATTTGGAGTTGGGTTCTAGGGTCTGGTCACCAGGCTTTGTCTTCTCTGACATTGAAAAATATATTTGTACATGTTAAATAAAACACCCAATTGGATAACTAAAATTGTGCAAATCCAATGGAAAGACAAATTATGAATATTTTAAAAGAATGTCAGGAATAGGGCTGCACCCTACATACACCACTTCCACCATACGTCTATAAATCGCATCCTCCCCTATGCCTTAATTTGTTCTTGTTTTCGTTCCCCACCTTCATGCCCTTTTTTCTTCCAAGTGTCCACCTTCCTCAGGGGATCTGTAAAAACCCTCCTTTTATTTGATAAACCCATACATTCATATTTGGGGTCATAGCCCAACAAATTTTTTGGTCAGCATATAAAGATCTTTAATGAATCACTTTATTCTTCAGTATATGTGTGTGGCCAGGGGGTAGGGGTCTGTCTTTACCTGGACCAAAGCAAGAAGGTGTTCCACAGGAGAAAGGCTGGGAACCACTGATTTAGAGCAAAAGCGCACATACAATATGTTTAATGTAAAATTTGAAATCGCACACTCGCACGCGTAAAAACTGTGAGCTGTGAGATTAGATGCAGGGAAGGCTCCCAGTACAACAGGAGGAGCATTCAGTGCACTGCAGATAATACTAACTGTAGCACTCTTACCAATACCAACCCTAGAATTATCCTCTCAGCGGAGGTCTCTGAATCCTCCCTGTCTCTCTCAAGAAGAAATCAATGATGTGTGGGACACTCAGTCACTACAGCGGGAGACCCATCTGCTGCATTTTTTTTTCTCAGTAGAGAATAAGAAGAAAATGCAGATGTAGTCTGGCAAAGTTTTCTGGTTATGACCGACAAAGTATTCTGGTTATGACAATATATCTGAAAAATTAATCTTCTTTGTGAAAACTATTAATCTCAGTTAAGGAGGTAAGATTTGGGGTTTGATTTGGTCATCTGTTTGCTGGATTGTTAGAAGAATAATTTTAAAAGTAATGTTTTTCATATGTCAGAAGTTGTTGATTGCAAGAGAGTCCCTGATGTGCACTTGTGCCTCGACAACAGAGCACGTGCAAAGGCCTTCAAGAACCCATTGGGCCTGGATATACAGCGGTGCGAAAAAGTGTTTTCCCCCTTCCTGATTTCTCATTTTTTTTGTATGTTTGTCAAACTTAAATGTTTCAGATCATCAAACAAATTTAAATATTAGACAAAAATAACACAAGTAAACACAAAATGTTGTTTTTAAATGAAGGTGCTTATTATTAAGGGTAAAAAAAAAAAATCCAAACCTACATGGACCTGTGTGGGGAAAAAGTGACCCCCCCCCCCCCGTTAAAACATAAATTAACTATGGTTTATCACATCTTTGGAAAGCTGAGTTCAATTCTCTAGTCACACCCAGGCCTGATTACTGCCACACCTGTTCACAAACAAGAAATCACTTAAATGGGACCTGCCTGACAAAGTGAAGTAGACCAAAAGATCCTCAAAAGCTAGACATCATGCTGCGATCCAAAGAAATCCAGGAACAATTGAGAAACAAAGTAATTAAGATCTATCAGTCTGGAAAAGGTTATAAAGCCATTTCTAAAGCTTTGGGACACCAGTGAACCACAGCGAAAGCCATTATCCGCAAATGGCGAAAGATGCACCCAGCCTCTCACTGCCACCCAGCTGCGTCACATCAAAGGAACTCCTCCTCCACAGCAGCTGTTTTGGGCAGTGATGTGCCTGCAGAGCCGGCTCCTCCAGAGTCTCCATGGGTGCCCCCACCCGCTGCAGCCACAGAGAGGGATCTATCTGGGCCTTCTGCAGTAGCAACCATTATGCCCCGGGAATTAAGGCAAGTATCTTTTCATTCTCTAACACCTAAAAATTAATAGTCTTGCCTTAATCCCAGTTGGGGGGGGGGGGGGTCAGCAGTAGCTATCCACTTTGGCTGAGCCCTCACCACCTGCTGCTGCAGCCATTTCCTCATCCTCACTTGCCTTTCCCATGCCCCTCTCTGTTTTCCCTGACTGTCCTCCAGTCCTGGGAGGGAGCCGCCAGACGATGGAGGGGCCTGCGGTTTCGGAGGGTCCTGTTCCAGCTCTGCAGCCATGTCCTAGATGGGAGAAGAGTGCCCCCTGTGACCTGGAACTTGAGCCGACAAGAGAGTGTCCCCTGGTTTCGGCATCACAGGACCCGGCGCCATCAGTGAGGTGATCCCCAGCTTCAGCCGTCACATTTGGAGGTCCATCAGTGTCAGCCACTCTGTCTGGGGTTCTGCCTGCTTCAGCTGTCACGTCTGGGGGTCCGCCAGTGTCAGCCACCACGTCTGGAGTTCCACCAGCGTCAGTCGCCTCATCTGGGGTTCCGCTAGCATCAGCAGCCACACCGGGAGTTCCACCAGCATCAGCTGCCACGACTGGGGGTCCACCAGCTTCACTCAGCATCATGCCTGCTGCTTGGGCCGCTGCAGCAGAGTCGCTGGACTCCTGGACAGCGGTGGAGCTCGAGTCAAGGCAAGTACTCTTTTCTGGTTTTACATTATCAGTTTTAGAGTGATCTTGTCTTGCTCGTGGTGGGGAGAATCAGTTGCAGATGACTTCTGCTCTTCACTTCTCTTCGCCAGGCTCCACTGCTGCCAGTAACTATGTTCCGGTGTCAATCTCTTCTTTCTCATCTGAGGTGGCCATATCGGGGATGGATTCCCAGACGGAGGGATTCAAGATGCCCCAACCTGAGTTGCCAGAGTCCTGGATGATGGTGGAGCTTGAGTTAAGGCAAGTCTTCTTTTTTGTCTTGCTTTGCTCTTGGCTGGGAGAGCCAGTTGCAGCCATCATCTGCCCCTGAGCTTTCCTCACCAAGCTCCACTGCTGCCAGTGATGTTGACCTGGTGTCTGTCTCTGTTTTCCTGTCCGAGTCCTCATCTGGTTTCACCGATGGTCGTCAGCCTTCGCCTGAGGTTGCTGATGGTCATCAGGCTTCACCTGAGATCACCAAAGGTTGTCAATCTTCACCTGAGGTCACTGAGGGTCCTCTGCCTTCGCCTGAGGTCACTGAGGGTCCTCTGCCTTTGCCTGAGGTCACCGAGGGTCGCCAACCTTTGCCTGAGGTTACTGAGGGTCAGCCGTCTTCGCCTGAGGTCGCCGAGGGTCATCCATCTTTGCCTGAGGTTGGCGAAGGTCATCCGTCTTCGCCTGAGGTCACAGAAGGTCATCCATCTTTGCCTGAAGTCGCCGAAGGTCATCCGTATTTGCCTGAGGTTGCTGAAGGTCATCTGTCTTTGCATGAGGTCGCCGAAGGTCATCCGTCTTCGCCTGAGATCGCTGTTGGTCAGCAGCCTTCACCTAAGGTCGTTAATGATCATCAGTCCTCCTCATCTGGTTTCCCCGCCGATCAGCCATCTTCGCAGCTTGGTTTCCTCACTGATCAGCTGTTTTCTTCGTCTGGTTTCCCTGCTGACCAGTCATCTCCTTCACCTAGTTTGCTCGCTGGTCAGCCATCCTCCTCGTCTGGTTTCCCCGCCGATCAGCCGTCTTTGCTGCTTGGTTTCCTCGCTGATCAGCTGTTTTCTTTGTTTGGTTTTCCCACTGATCAGTCATCTTCTTCATCTGGTTTCCTCACTGGTCAGCCGTCATCGTCGGATGTCAACTCCCCGCAGCCACTGACTCATCCCATCCACGTTGCAGTCCCTGTGGTCCACAGGAGGCACGGGTTCCAGCTGCCGCCTACAGGAGGTAGCACGTCATGCCCTGCGGCCCGTTGGCTCGGGGATGCTGGGAGACCACCCAACGGACTATGTCGTTTGCTTGGGTGGCTCAGGAACTCTTGAAGGCCACCCAACCTATTCCACCACATGAGATGATGGTCTTGGGACTCCTGTAGGCCACCTGAACTGCCTTACATTTTCTCCCTGTATTCTTTAGTTTTCTGCAGGCCACCTTATCTGTTCTGTTTTGTGGGTCATGAGCGAGTGCCTTTTGTTCGGTCTCTCCTAACCTAGTTTCCCCCACCGCCCTCCCGGGTTGGTTTATTCCTACCTTACCTTGGGGTTACCTTGGGGTTACCTTGGGGTGTCTGGAATCCACCCCTTGGACGGGGGGTTCTGTCACTATGCGGAGCATGGTGGGAGCACCGTGCTCACGCTTTCAGTTATTGTAGATTATTTTTCTGTATTTTCCTCATTTCGGTTTCATTTTGTATTTGAGTTGGTCTTGGGTGTATTACGGTATGTTTATGAGTTGCCATTTATCTCTGATTTTGTATTTGAGTTCCTGTTATTATAATCTCGGTTTTGCCTTTTAGCCTCGGCTATTTATATTATGTGTCTATTACCATCTAGTTTTGTATTATAATATTGTCCGTTTTGACATGAGCCTACCCTCACCTTTTCCTTCAGCACACTTTTTGTAATGTGGTATTTAGTAGTATTTCTGTAGTTGCATCTCTGTTTTTTTTTATTTATTTATTTATTTTGTCCTTGCCTTGGTGGTTATTTCCCCCTTTTTGTATTCTCTGGTTTGTTGCTCATTTTGTAATCATTTCATATTTGCAGCCGTGGACAAAATTGTTGGTACCCCTCTGTTAATGAAAGGAAAAACCCACAATGGTCACAGAAATAACTTGAATCTGACAAAAGTGGTAATAAATAAAAATTCTATGAAAATTAACCAATGAAAATCAGACAATGCTTTTGAATTGTGGCTCAACAGAATTATTTTAAAAAACAAACTCATGAAACAGGCCTGGACAAAAATGATGGTACCCTTAACTTAATATTTTGTTGCACAACCTTTTGAGGCAATCACTGCAATCAAACGATTTCTGTAACTGTCAGTGAGACTTCTGCACCTCTCAGCAGGTATTTTGGCCCACTCCTCATGAGCAAACTGCTCCAGTTGTCTCAGGTTTGAAGGGTGCCTTCTTCAGATGGCATGTTTCAGCTCCTTCCACAGATGTTCAATAGGATTTAGATCAGGGCTCATAGAAGGCCACTTTAGAATAGTCCATTGTTTCGCTCTTAGCCATTCTTGGCTGTTTTTAGCTGTGTGTTTTGGGTTATTATCCTGTTGCAAGACCCATGACCATGCGATGACCATGCGACTGAGACCAAGCTGTCTGACACTGGGCAGCACATTTCTCTCTAGAATACCTTGATAGTCTTGAGATTTCATTGTACCCTGCACAGATTCAAGACACCCTGTGCCAGATGCAGCAAAGCAGCCCCAGAACATAACAGAACCTCCTCCATGTTTCACAGTAGGAACAGTGTTCTTTTCTTGGTATGCTTCATTTTTGCATCTGTGAACATAGCGCTGATGTGCCTTGCCAAAAAGTTCCAGTTTTGTCTCGTCTGTCCATAGGACATTCTCCCAGAAGCTCTGTGGCTTGTCGACATGCAGTTTGGCAAACTGGCTTTTTACCTCCGCCAAGGAGGTAATGTTTTTACCGGGGTTTGTCTGTTTGTCTGTCTGTTACCAACATAACTCAAAAAGTTATCAACGGATTTTGTTGAAATTTTCAGGAAAGGTGTGTAATGGCACGGGGAACAGATGATTAGATTTTGGTGACGATCTGAGAGTGCATACCTCCACCAAGGGCTTTGTTTGTATTTGTGCAGCAGGATTACACAAAAACTACTGGATGGATTTGGATGAAATTTTCACCAGAGGTGGTTCTTGGGCTAGAGAGGAACCCATTACATTTTGGTGATGATCTGACAATGCATACCTCAGCCAAGGCTCTTATCTTTTCACAGTGTGTTAACAACAATACTCCAAAACTGATGGTCAGACTTTGATGCAATTTTCACCACAAGTGGCTATAGGCCTACACACAAACCCATTACATTTTGGAGGTGATCCATGAGAAATGGAAGGAGCCTTGGTGGAGGTATGCGCTCTATGAGTGCTTTTCTAGTTTATGATTTGTTTTCAACAGTGGTGTCCTCCTTGGTCGTCTCCCATGAAGTCCTCTTTGGCTCAAACAACGACGGATGGTGCGATCTGACACTGATGTACCTTGACCTTGGAGCTCACCATGAATGTGTTTAGAGTTTGTTCTGGGCTCTTTTGTCATCATTCTTATTATCCATCTCTTTCATTTTTCATCAAGTTTCCTCCTGCGGCCACGTCCAGGGAGGTTGGCTACAGTCCCGTGGATCTTAAATTTCTGAATAATATGTGCAACTGTAGTCACAGGAACATCAAGCTGCTTGGAGTTGGTCTTATAGCCTTTTTTCTTTAACATGCTTGTCTATAATTTTCTTCCTAATCTCCTGAGACAACTCTCTCCTTTGCTTCCTCTGGTCCATGTTTAGTGTGGTACACACCATGTCACCAAACAGCACAGTGACTACTTGTCACCCTTTAAATAGGCTGACTGACTGATTACAAGTTTGTAGACACCTGTGATGTTAATTAGAGGACACATCTTGGTTGAACATGTCCCTATGGTCACATAATTTTGAATCTTTTCTAGGGGTACCATCATTTTTGTCCAGGCCTGTTTCATGAGTTTGTTTTTTTAAAATAATTCTGTTGAACCACAATTCAAAAGCATTGTCCGATTTTCATTGGTTAATTTTCATAGAATTTTTATTTATTAAGAAACTTCATTTTTTTTTAAAAAGGATCATACATGAACTTCCTAGAACTTTTTACAAATTGAAGTTCAAAGATCGCCAGTGATGGACTGGCGATCTGTCCAGGGTGTACCCTGCCTCTCGCCCAAAGATGCTGGGATAGGCTCCAGCCCCCCCGTGACCCGAAAGGATTAAGCGGTAGAAGATGGATGGATGGATGGATGGATGGGTGTGTATTTCCTTGTTAGTTACCTTTAGTAGTCATTCCGGTCTGTGCCTTTATTTTGACAGTGCTCTTTATTTACTTCCTCTTTAGCTCAAGTTTGCAGGCTGTCACAGCTGTCATCAGTTTGGCCTAATCATCCTCTCTCCTGTTACCCATACCTGTGTATCATTTGTTCAATTTCTCTTGTACTGTTTAAGGGCCACTGCACTGCAGTTTGTTGCAGCGTCCTTAACCAAGTGTCAGACGTTAGTTCTACGTCTTATCCCTTTTGTATTCAGTGTGTGCTCTATGCTTTATTCTACTTTGTTTCCCTGATGTGCGTTCCACGTCTCAGCCGGTGGCTATTCTTTTCCCGACATGTGTCCCACATCTGAGCCACTCGACTACTCTGTCTCGTTATGCTGCCTGTTCCTGTATTTGTAAGTTTTTGTTCGTGCTTGTTTGGACTCTTTGTGTTTATCATTAAATTTTGGCAACTCACAGTCCAGCACTTGGGTCTTCCTTCAGCCCCTGCCAGGCTGTTTATGACACGTGACTTCAAGCTGAAGCGCACCTGGGTTTTGCAGCAGGACAGTGAGCCAAAACACACCAGCAAGTCCACCTCTGAATGGCTTAAGAAAAACAAAATGAAGACTTTGAGTGGCCTAGTCAAAGTCCTGACCTGAATCTGATGCTGTGGTATGACCTTTAAAAGGTGGATCATGCTCGAAAACCCTCCAATGTGGCTGAATTACAACAATTCTGCAATGATGAGTGGGCCAAAATTCCTCCACAGCGCTGTAAAAGACTCATTGCCAGTTATCACAAACGCTTGATTGCAGTTGTTGCTGCTAAGTTTAGGCCACCAGTAGTTCCACCACCGGAGTGGTGGCCTAGTGGTAGAGCATCCACCCCCCAGCTGGGAGGTCGTGGGTTCAAGCCCCAGCCGGGTCATACCAGAGACCATATAAAAATGGTACTTCCCGCCTTCTAGCTTGGTGCTCAGCATAATAGAATGGGGGAAGGAAAAGTTGTTTGTGGTGGCGCCTTGCATGGCAGTGACCCCTCTGATTCTAGATGTAATCAACATTGTAGATACGAGAATCGTAATTTTGTTCTACTGTACATGGTTGGCTGTATGGACTGAATGAACCAGTTATTAGGTTTAGGGGCAATCACTTTTTCCACACAGGGTCATATAGGTTTGGATTTTTTTTCCCTTAATAATTAACACCTTCATTTTAAAACTGCATTTTGTGTTTACTTGTGTTATCTTTGTCTAATATTTAAATTTGTTTGATGATCTGAAACATTTAAGTGTGACAAACATACAAAAAAATGAGAAATCAGGAAGGGGGCAAACACTTTTTCACACCACTGTAGATGTGTTCTGTCTAAACAGTTTATCCTTATTCTGTATTTGGAAAGCCTGCTTCTGTTTGTCTCATGCTGAAATTGAGTTTTATTTTTTACTTTTTCTTAATTTTGGAAGCACCACCCTGGATTAGGTGTTAAACAGATGGATGTAAAACTTCAACAAATCCTCTTATTTCTCTGCAGTTTATTCAAAGGAATGTGTAACTATATTGTGCTGTATTCCAATAATGAATATGTCTTGCTGTTCAGTACAATGAGTGTGCTGTCATGATACAGATCTACTTCACAGGAGATCCAAACTCGCCCTACTACATCTACATTAATATATGCTGTTCCTATAGCTGTACTGCAGTAGGCACAGTAGTACACTTCTCAGAGCACCTTTCATAGCACAATGATGTGGTCATGTCTCCCACTTGGGCTCGAAGCTCAAGTCATGTTCATAAAAAACATAAAATGGAAGAAGCCTCAGTTCATTTAACCCACAAACATCTGTATTTTTATGCAGCTGTGAACTAGCAAGCAGGAAAAAAATGAAGCAAGTAATACAAAGAAGGGATTAGAGTGATAGGGGCAAAGGCAAAACTAAGGCAGAGAGGGAGACTAGAGAAGAGGAAAACATCCAAAGCTTGTAGAGTAATCTTAGATCCCGTCCACATGCTTTTACCTCAACCTGGCAAACTTCTTTCACAGTTTGGTTGTCTGTGGGGCCGTGCACACGACAACATTTTTACCACAAACCGTGGAAGTTTGTCTGCTGTTAAGCTGTCCGTGCATACTACGCTGGCTATTTGGAGGTGTGAAAGTGTAGAGATTTGAAACCAGTCTCCAGAGAGGTTTTCCCAGTGCTGTTTTTGTGCATCCATATCTACAGAAATAACGAGCAATGCCATGATGGAGCCCCAGTTTACAATAGATTTCAGCCAATCCACACCCCTAGGAGCATTTATTTCTCACAGAGAAATACAAATACGGGGCCTGTATTTCTGTATTTCTCACAGAAATACAATCTGTATGATTAAACTTTAAGCCTGATGTGTTTATAGTAAGGATCAGGTTAAAAAGAGCTCTTAACGGTATCTGTGAAACACTTATTTACACAATAGAGGCAGCCTTATATAGAAAAATAATCATCAAAATTATAACCAAGGAGGAAGGATACTTTTGTTGAATGATGAACAAATTACTGTGGAGCTGCCGAGTGTTTCAAATCCAGTTTTGCGCTGCTGCACAAATTTTTTACTTGTAATACTTTTGTAAAAGTTATGACTGAAGATTCCTTATCAAATATTCAAACCAGCTGTCAGTAAGTCAGATGTTTTTATTGCCTGCAATTATATGGGTTATTTGTTTATTTAACCTACATGGTTTTCTCAGCCATGCTGACCAACGCCTTTGCTGAAGCTGATACAGACATCACCAGATACAGAATGGATGGTGGTGTATTCAACCTGAGGAGACTTCAAGACAGAACCACGGTCAAGCTGCAATCCATTTGAGAGTTCCTCTACTCAGATGACTGCGCGCCTGGCTCCTATTCAGACAGCGAGATGCAAGCAAGCCTAGACTCCTTTGCTAGTGCTTGCCAGCATTACGGCCTCACCATCAGCACGCAGAAGATTGAGGTGCTACACCAACCTGCTCCAAGAATGGCCTGTATTGAGCCCCACATTTGCATGAACAACACAGATCTGAAGAACACGGAGAAGTTCGTTTACCTCGGGAGCACCATCAACCGAGCAGCTAACATCGACGATGAGGTTGATCTGCGGTTATCCAAAGCTAGCCAATCCTTTAGTTGTCTGAAAGTATCTGTCTGGGACAGAAGAGGCCTGAGGCTTGAGACAAAATTGCATGTTTACAACACAGTGATCATCACCATTCTCCTCTACGCTTGTGACGCTTGTGAGACCTGGACAGTATTCCAACGACAAACCAAGAAATTGAACCGCTTTCACCTGAATTGCCTGTGCAATCTGCTGAAAATAAGGTGGCAGGATAAAGTTCGTGATACCAAAGTCATGTGTCAAGCAAATCTATGCAACAGTTATACCTTGATCAAGAAGGCGCAGCTCAGGTGGGTGGGACACATGTACCGCATGGAGAACAACAGGTTCCTGAAAATGCTTCACTATGGAGAGCTGGCTGATGGCAAGAGAGCTCATGGAGGACCCAAGAAAAGGTTCAAGGACAGCCTTAAAGCTACCTTGAAAGATTTTAGCATCCAACTAGCTGAGTGGGAAGATGCTGCCAACTGAAGCACTTGGAGGACAATGATTAGATGAGGTGCAGCTGATTTTGAGGCCAGGAGGATTCAGGTGGCAGAGCAGAAGCGAGAAGAGAGAAAGAGGAGAGCTGCTGCCCTGCCTCCACCTCCTGATGATCCCAACCTTACATGCCATCTCTGCGGCCAAGCATTCCAAGCTCACATCGGCCTCATAAGCCACCACAGGCACCTTCACCAGACTTGATCAGCAATTGTTAGCTACTACTTTTTACCTTTTTACACCATGCCTACATTCAGTCATCCTGCACTCTTATCATCAGAATCAGAATCAGAATCAGCTTTATTGGCCAAGTATGCACAACACATACAAGGAATTTGACTTTGGCTAAAAACTTGCTCTCGTTGTTCAGGTGAAGGATTTAAATAAGGATTCAATGACAACCAGAGTATGTACAGTAAATTACAGTCTGTCCACGTTTCTATAAAAGGATGCAAATATATACAGGAATATATGCAGTTATTTACTCGGACTAACCACACTTTGCAGAAATATATGAAAAAATATACAATCACACAGTATTTCAATGTGGACTCAGATTCAGTGATATAATGTGAATGAAGTAAAAAGCAGTGTGAGAGTTATGTGCAATGTAATAATGGATGAAAAGTCATGAGTACAGCAAACAGGTAGGACTAGGTGAATGTTAGGAGTTCATCAGAGTGATGGCTTGAGGAAAGAAACTGTTCCTGTGACGGGTGGTTTTGACCTTCAGTGATCTGTAACGACGACCAGAAGATAGAAGTTCAAACAGTTTGTGGCCGGGGTGTGATGGGTCAGCACAGATGTTTCCCGCCCGTTTCCTGGTTATGGACCGATATAAGTTCTCAATGGAGGGTAGGTCGGTACCAATGATCCTCTCCGCAGACTTAATGATCCGCTGCAGTCTGGTCTTGTCCTGTTTAGTGGCAGATCCAAACCAGACAGTGATGGAAAAGCAGAGGACAGATTGGATGGTGGCGGTGTAGAAGACAACCAGCAGCTCCTGAGGCAAATCAAACTTCTTGAGCTGACGCAGAAAAAACAACCTCTGCTGGGCCTTTTTCCGGACAGTGTCAATATGGGAGGACCACTTCAGGTTCCGGGAGATTGTGGTACCCAGAAACTTGAAGGAGTCCACAGTGGACACTGTGCTGTTGAGGATGGTGAGTGGGGGGAATAAAGGGGGGTGTCGCCTGAAATCCACAGTCATCTCCACCGTTTTGGCTGGGTTAAGTTCAAGATGGTTCTGGCTGCACCAGAGGATCAGCTGCTCCACCTCCCGCCTGTATGCAGACTCATCATCATCCCGGATCAAACCGATGACTGTGGTGTCGTCCGCAAACTTCAGGAGCTTCACCTGAAGACATGAAGCTTGTCCTGGTCATCATCGTTCATGACGGATGAAGAAGAAGAATTTATTTAGCGTATTTATTTAATTCAACTTTATTTGCATAGTGCCTAATCACAACAAAAGTCATCTCAATGGGTCATTTATTTATTTATGACTCCATCATTCTGTCAGCTTAAAAAAGGAATATAAATATTTATTGCAGATGGAATCTGACTTTTATAGTTATAATCCAAAGTCCCAAGTAAAACTTGTCATCATTACAACAGCAGTCTTCACACCTTTGGTGGACCCATGTCTATGTGTGTTTGGTTCTGTGACATGTGTGCACTAGGCCTGTACATATGATGTGGGGATTTTGGAGGTATGAAAGTGTAAAGGTTTGAAACCAGTCTCCTGAGTTTAAAGGTTTTGCTGGCACCTTTATTCCACCTCCAGTAATGGTGATGTCAGCATTACAGGAGCACGAATGGAGCATAACCACCGCAGCCACAACAAATGATTGACTGACATACGTGCTGCTTGGCAAAACACATGAGCTGCACTTCATTGGTCGACACTTTCCCGGTGGGTGGTCTGTTCTGTTACATCTAAGAAGGCGCCGGGACAGTAAACTTTCTCCTCTATCTTCATAACTATACAGCAAACCATGTCTTTGAAAACAATCGATTTGAGAAGAAATTAATTGGTGTAGTTGCTGAATATGTGTATAGGTTTCACTAACAACTGCCATTTTAACCTTTTAATTGCCCCAGGCGCCGTATGGCAACAGGAACGGTTAAAGGGTGGTCAAGGCCCCTAGTGGTCAAGAGTGGTAAAAAAATTTTGTCAATAAAATAGTTCAGATTTCCAAGGCTATAACTTGAAGGTTACAAGAGATAATGGCGTACTGTCAATTAGAAAGTTGTAGAATATGATCCAACGTTTCAGATAGGAATAAATTTACACATCTAATTTGCATAATGTCACGGCAGCTATATAAATTACATAACTCAGTCAAAAGTGGACTTTGGACACATTTACACAAAGAATGGTCTGGTTTTTTTATGTTGATTTGTGTATAGGGGTATGTTTTTATCTAATCTTCAAAGTATATGAACCAGAAAATCAATAAAATGTTAAAAGATATTTCTCTCTTACCTGTTGCTGGGGGGGGGGGGGGCGGCTCGCCCGCCTACGTGACCAGTTCGTTTTCGTCCATCGTTGTCGATGTAACACGTTTACTTAGTGATTTACACCCGCTTCCACATCTACAAACTCTTATGATTACCCCACATGAATTTCGTTTGTATTATGCGGCTATTTTTTCTGTTTGGTGCATTATTCCTGTGAGAATCCATGCCGTTCGTGGGCACTGCCATCTTGGTAATGGGAGCTCAGTTTTTCGTCCATCGTGGTTGATGTAATGTGTTTACTTAGTAATTTACACCCGCTTCCACATCTACAAACTCTTATGATTATCCCACATGAATTTCGTTTGTATTACGGGGCTATTTTCCCTGTTTTATGCAGTTTCAGTCATCATCGCTGCCATGGTAACCGAACATGGCGGCATCCACATTGGTGCTGTGAGCTCAAAGTGGAAAAAGTAAGAATAATAATGAGGATTTCTTCTTCTTTGCTATATTCCATGTCAGCCATGATTCCTTTGGCGCGTGTCTGCAACCTTCTAAACTGTCAGATCAATACAGATTAGGTCAAATTCTCAGTATAGCCGGGGGACGTCAATAAGTTGACACGTGCAGTTGCTGCGTTGTGCCACTGGGGGCGCACGACCCATCCATTTAATGTGGACAGTTAAAGGGTTAAACATTCAGCCTGATATCCCTGAAGGAAAAAAGCTGGATTGATGCACTCAGGTTGATGCGATGCAACTGCAATGGCATAGATGCGGCAGTGATGCAATATCCCCTGGCATCACCCGACGTGGACCTCTCTAGCGAAGGAGAGGTACACGTCAGCGACACAGATCGCAAGAGCTGTGATTGGTTCACTTTGTCACCTCCTTCACATTTTTGGTTTTCGTCTCCGCTGTGCTTGTTCATGGCAGCACAAATTCCAAAGCGAGTCGATTAAGCTGTCCCTGCTCAACGTGCCTGACTCCCTCTGCAGGTGGATCACCGACTTCCTGACGGACCGGAGACAGCATGTGCAGCTGGGGAAGTCTGTCTCAGACTCTGTTAGCATCAGCATTGGATCACCCCAGGGCTGTGTACTTTCCCCCCTACTCTTCTCCCTTTATACCAACTCCTGCACCTCCTCCCACCAGTCTGTTAAGCTGATTAAGTTTGCGGACGACACCACCCTCATCGGGCTTATCTCCAACGGTGACGAGTCCGCCTACAGGGAAGAGGTGGCCCAGCTGGTGTCCTGGTGCAGCCACAACAACCTGCAGCTGAATGCTCTGAAGACAGCGGAGATGATTGTGGACTTCAGGAAAGTCACATCCCCCCTGCCCCCCCTCACCATCACAGGCTCTCCCATCACCTTTGCAGATTCCTTCCGCTTCTTGGGCACCACCATCACCCGAGACCTCAAATGGGAGCCAACCATCAGCTCCCTCATCAAAAAGGCCCAGCAGAGGATGTTCTTTCTGCGGCAGCTGAGGAAGCTCAAGCTACCCACCAAGATGTTAGTGCAGTTCTACACGGCCATCATCGAGTCCATCCTCACCTCCTCCATAACTGTGTGGTACGCAGGAGCCACTGCCAGGGACAGACTAAGGCTGCAGCGCGTCGTGCGCACTGCTGAGAAGGTGATAGGCTGCAAGCTCCCATCTCTCCAGGACCTGTACATCTCCAGGACCCGGAGGCGTGCTGGCCGGATCATAGCCGATCCTTCACATCCTGGTCACGTGCTGTTTGCCCCCCTCCCCTCAGGTAGAAGGCTTCGGTCCATTCGGACTAAAACCTCTCGGCACATGAACAGCTTCTTCCCCTCTGCCATCAGACTGCTGAACACTAAGTGACTTTTGACTCTCGTGCACTATGTACAGCAGCTCAACCAGACTCATGTCATTCATCACTGTTTTTCTGTTGCATTATTGACTGCACTATGTGGTACTTCACATTATCTGCTACATGCTAATTTTTTAAACTGCCTTGACGAGTACTACTCATTATTACTAGTATTATTATTATTATTACTTATTATTACTTATTTTTCTACACTTATTGCACGTTTCTAGTCCTTTAGTTTTTTAGTTTATCCCTTTTTCTCATTATGTTTTTAATGTTGCAGCATGGCACCGAGACAAATTCCTAGTTTGTGTATCACATGAACAATGGCAATAAACCTGATTCTGATTCTGATTCTGATTAAACAATGGTCCTAATTCAAAAGAATATTTAGGAAGCAAGCACATGCAGAACATTTTATGACTCATCATAACCCCAGTAATTACAAAGATTGCCAAATAACGGCAGCGGCGGTGGTCACACCATTTTCTCCATCTTCTTCTCTTTTTTTCTCTGTGTAGCAATCATATGAAAAGTGGCATGACAAAACAAAAACATGACAAAGATCACTCTGCACATTGGCAGAAACCCGTTTTGGCAACGGAACGGCACATTCCACCCAACACCCAAGAAAAAATTGCTGATCATTGCGTCGGCGAAGTACAACGGAATTGCGTCGATATGATGCAGGTGCATAAATCCAGTTTAAGGGTTGACAGGAGGTTGTTTATACGTGGTGCTGTAAAGTCGCCTTGCCACCAACTGGCCCGTCATAGGTCCAACAGCAGCTTTCACACCTTGGGTGTGTGCCTGCAATGTGTGCCTGCATCATTGTTTCTGTGACATTAACATGTGCATGCAGATCTTTTTTCCTTTTTCAATGAAAACGTTGTCATGTGCACAACCCCTCATACAGTATGAAGAAAGTTGTTTGAATTAAAGATCTACTGACACTCAAGTATACGTACTGTATTAACACAGACCCATTAGCCAATTACCATTTAACTGTGGCTTGTAGGTCAACCACTCTTACAAGCCACTTAGCAGGTAAGATAATTTGTTATTTACTGTACAGTATCTATATGCATCTTTGTCTGTTTATTTCTGCAGTTGGTGACAAAAGTTTACATAGACTGGTAAAATGCAAGTATATTACGTAAGTCTTGAGTGTCTGATGATTTCTAGAAGCCTTCATTTTCTATGGTGGAATGATTAAATTAATTTATGATAATTCCTCAGAATACATGACAAAATCTGCTGGGTCAAGAATATACAGTGGTGTGAAAAAGTGTTTGCCCCCTTCCTGATTTCTCATTTTTTTGTATGTTTTGTATGTTTGTCACACTTGAATGTTTCAGATCATCAAACAAATTTAAATATTCAACAAAGATAACACAAGTAAACACAAAATGCAGTTTTTAAATGAAGGTGTTTATTATAAAGGGAAAAAAAATCCAAACCTACATGGCCCTGTGTGAAAAAGTGATTGCCCCCTAAACCTAATAACTGGTTGGGCCACCCTTAGCAGCAACAACTGCAATCAAGCGTTTGTGATAAATGGCAATGAGTCTTTTACAGTGCTGTGGAGGAATTCTGGCTCACTCATCTTTGCAGAATTGTTGTAATTCAGCCACATTGGAGGGTTTTCAAGCGTGAACCGCCTTTTTAAGGTTATGCCACAGCATTTCAATCAGATTCAGGTCAGGACTTTGATTAGGCCACTCCAAAGTCTTCATTTTGCTTTTTTTAAGCCATTCAGAGGTGGATTTGCCGGTTTGTTTTTGATCATTGTCCTGCTGCAGAACCCAAGCGCACTTCAGCTTGAGGTCACGAACAGATGGCCAGACTTTCTTCTTCAGGATTTTTTGGTAGACAGCAGAATTCATGGTTCCTTTTACCACAGCAAGTCTTCCAGGTCCTGAAGCAGCAAAACAGCCCCAGACCATCACACTACCACCACCATATTTTACTGCTGGTATGATGTTCCTTTTCTGAAATGCTGTGTTACTTTTACGCTGGGTGTAATGGGACACACACCTTCCAAAAAGTTCAACTTTTGTCTTGTCAGTCCACAGAGTATTTTTCCAAAAGTCTTGGGGATCATTAAGATTATTTTCGGGCAAAACTGAGATGAGCCTTTATGTTCTTTTTGCTCAGCAGTGGTTTTCGTCTTGGAACTCTGCCATACAGGCCATTTTTGCCCAGTCTCTTTCTTATGCTGGAGTCATGAACACTGACCTTAACTGAGGCAAGTGAGACCTGCAGTTCTTTGGATGTTGTTGTGGGGTCTTTTGTGACCCCTCTTGGATGAGTTGTCGCTGTGCTCTTGGGGTAATTTTGGTCAGCCGGTCACTCCTGGGAAGGTTCACCACTGTTCCATGTTTTCGCCATTTGTGGATAATGGCTCTCATTATGGTTTGCTGGAGTTCCAAAGCTTTAGAAATGTCTACAACATTGAATTCAGCTTTCCAAAGATGTGATAAACCACAATTAATTTATGTTTTTACATGGGGACAATCACTTTTTCACACAAGGCCATGTAGATTTGGATTTTTTTTCCCTTAATTATAAACACCTTCAATTAAAAACTGCATTTTGTGTTTACTTGTGTTATCTTTGTCTAATATTTAAATTTGTTTGATGATCTGAAATATTTATGTGTGACAAACGTACAAAAAAATGAGAAATCAGGAAGGGGCAAACACTTTTTCATACCACTGTATAGAGCAACTTGACTTAGTAGTTTTTGTAAACTAGAAAGTTGTGTTAATCAAATTGTTTTGGTGGCATGGCCACTGCAGCTGATGACTTCTTGCCTCTGCCAAGAGGAGGAGGGAATGTTTCTGCCAACACTGGTTTGTTGGCTTGTCTTGTCGGCTTGTCTGTCTGCCTTTTACCAGCATAACTCAAAAACTTATGAACAGATTTTGATGAAATTTTCAGGAAAGGTGTGTAATGGCACGAGGAACAGATGATTAGATTTTGGTGATGATCTGAGAGTGCATACCTTCACCAAGGGCTTTGTTTTTATTTGTACAGCAGGATTACACAAAAACTACTGGATGGATTTGGATGAAATTTTCACCAGAGGTGGTCCTTGGGCTTAGAGAGGAACCCATTACATTTTAGTGATGATTTGAGAATGCATACCTCAGCCAAGGCTCTTAACTTCTCACAGTGTGTTAGCAACAAAATTCCAAAACCAATGGACAGACTTTGATGCAATTTTCATCAGAAGTGGCTCTCGGCCTACACACAAACCCATTACATTTTGGAGGTGATCCATGAGGAACGGAAGGACTCTTGGTGGAGGTATGTGCTCTCTGAGTGCTTTTCTAGCTTGATTTTGTAATGTTTTCAGAAGAACTATTATAAAACTTGTAAAACAATCTGATCATATGACTGTTATTAAATATTTCGAATCATTGAAAATTTAGACTTCTCGGGCATATTGGAAGCTCATTGCAGCCATGATATACATGCTCTATAGAGATATACAGTGTATGTAAACTTTTGATCTCATCTATCACATCTGTCTGTCTGTCTCAACAAAAAGACAACTGAATTAATAATAAACTAATTGCATTTTTTAAATAAAAATAATTGGAGTGGTGACCTAGTGGTAGAGCACTGGATGCACAGCCAGATGGTGGTGGGTTCAATCCCCAGTCAGGTCTTACCAAAGACTATATAAATGGTACTGGCCACCTTCCCAGCCACAGGGGGATGCGCGCGCGCACACACACACACACACACACACACACACACACACACACCAATGTACTCATGGTACTGGTCCCAAGCCTGGGTAAATGGGGAGGGTTGTGTCAGGAATGGCATATTGTGTAAAATCCTTGCAAAATTAAATATGCAGACCCTTAATCCACTATGGCAACCTTGAATAGGGAGCAGCCATAAGATGTGTGTATATTTATTTAAAAAATAGTATTGCTATGCTAGTCACCAGTTTAGTAGAAGAAAATCACTACCATGAGTAAAGTATAATTTTATGGAAAAAATGCTAATTTGTGAAGAGGTAAACCTTAAAATTTATATTAAAAAAATCTAAGAAATGCAAGAAAAGTCACAAAATTAAAAAAAAAGTTGCATTTTTTTTCTGAATACCGTTGCAAATTTAGAAAAAAGCTTCAAAATGTACAGTGGGGAAAATCACTCTATAAAAGCAAGAAGTGTGTGTGTGTGTGTGTGTGTGTGTCCGTCTGTCACGTTCATAGGACATCATAAGACGGCCTATGACCTCTGCCTGAACATCATAGGACGTCCTATGATGTCCATAGGGTGTCCTATGAACTGAGGCATCAAAGAACACATAGACAAATGTGTCTTTATGATGTCATACAGACCATGTGTCTTTGAACTCAGGCATCATAGGACACATAGACAAATGTATGGGCCTTCCTGAACAGGGTCGAAAGCCACTTTTTCAGGATCGTGCCCATGAACTAGAATTACGGCACACCTATCCTTCAACCAGTGGTCTGAACGAAGAAGAAGAAGACCCACCAGATGGAGAGCAATAGAATGAGGAGAACTGCTGCATGTCAGAAAGGATGCTGTGAACATAAAACACCTCAGGTTCCACCAGTATGCCGCAGGCATGACTGTGAACAACACAGCCATCTGAGACAGGAGGAGACCCTTCAGTGGTCTGAACGAAGAAGAAGACCCACCAGATGATGTCTGTATGACGGCACATAGACAGAGCACATGACTCCCTACAAGACATGTACAGTATATATAGACACAGGTAAGCAACATAACACAGAACAGTGACAGGCAGGAGAAGAAGTAACAAGCAGGGACAAACAGCCCCAGATGGCAGGGCATACTTTGTGAGTTTTATGTTTTGCTGCATGCAAAAGCAATCACATGCGATTGCCACTTAGTGCTGTGTTGCTATACCAACTGTCCTGTAACTGGCAAGAATTTTGTTCCAATGCATCCCCTCTATGGGCATGCATGGGTTTCTACAGGCATGCATAGGTATGCACTACTGCATGTTGATGCTGCAACATTTCACAGTTTTTTAAACCTTCATTCTGTGGTGGAACAAAAGACTGCCCAAGGAATTTTGAGAGTAACTTGTAAGTATTGAACACGCTGACATTTTTCTAATTAAACATCTTTCTGATGGAGCCATTGACCTGAGATTTTCACCAGATATCAGTAACAACCCAAGTAAGCCATACATACAAAGAAATCAAGGCAGCTGTATTCATAAAACAAGTTATATTTAATAAAGTGGAATGACACAGGGATAAGTATTGAACACATGAAGAAAAAAAGAGGTGCAAAAAGGCATAAAATGCCAAGAAACCAGCTGAAATCCATCAGAATTTATTGTCACATCACAAAGAACTCATGATGAGTAGAAGCAAAGCAACTTCATTGTTGCAAAAACATAATCATGGCATTGGTTATAGGCGTATTTCTAAACAGCTGAATGTTCCAGTGAGCACTGTTGGAACCATTATTCGCAAGTGGAAAGAACATCATTTTACCATAAACCGACGATGACCAGGAGCTCCTCGCAAAATTTCTGACAGAGGAGTCAAAAGAATTATCAGAAGAGTTATGCAAGAGCCAAAGACTGCTCGTGGAGAGCTCCAGAAAGACCTGGCGTTAACAGGTACTGCCGTTTCAAAGAAAACAATAAGTAATGCACTCAACTGACATGGGCTCTATGCCCGCTCACCTTGCAAGACTCCGTTGCTGAAGAAAAAGCATGTTGAAGCTCGTTTAAAATTTGCTGCACAACATTTGGGCACACTAGTAAAATACTGTGAGAATATAGTCTGGTCAGATGAGACCAAAATCGAACTTTTTGGATGCCACAACACACAGCATGTTTGGAGGAGAAATGGCACTGCACATCCCATCATGGTGTGGGGGTGTTTTTCAGCACATGGTACAGGCAGACTTCATTTAATTGAAGGAAAGTTGAACAGACAAATGTACACAGACATCCTTGATAAGAAGCTGTTGCTGAAGCCATCTGCCAAGATGCTGAAGATGAAATGAGGGTGGACATTTCAGCAAGACAGAAGGAAAATAAAGCTACTAGAATGGTCCAGTCAGTCAACTGATCTGAATCTAATTGAAAATCTAAGGAACGAACTGAAGACCAGAGTTCATAAAAGACACCCATGGAGCCTTCAAGATTTGAAGAGAGTTCGTGTGGAAGAATGGGCTAAAATCACTCCTGGACGGCATCTGGAAGCTGCTATTACCAACAAAGGCTTTTCTACTAAATATTAAATGGATTTCACCAAGCGTGTTCAATACTTGTTCCCTGTGTCATCCCACTTTATTAAATATAACTTGTTTTGTGAACACAGTTGCCTTGATTTCTTTGTATGTATGGATTATTTGGGTTGCTACTGATGTCTGGTGAAAATCTCAGGTCAATGCCTCCATGAGCAATATGTTTAATGAGAAAAGTGTTGACGTTTTCCATACTTATGTTCCCCGCTGTACAACCAATAGATGTGATATAGAAGAAAAAAGTAACAAATTTATGAGTAGAAAGACTAGCAAATTTAAGATGAACAAAGTTGCTCCTTAACTAATGCTGAACCTCTAGCTAGGGGAAGGGATGAATGCATATTTACTCTTGAAAACTACTCAGCTGGTGAGCAAAAAATTAATATTAAGCCCTGATGATAACTCCCTCACTTTCCTCCATAGTCTCTCTCTAAGATATTTTGAGTGTTATATTGATGTAGTTCAACAGTGATTACTTTTCAAAGACATGTCAAACTGAAAGTCAAAAAACCAGCCATAGGGAGTTCACAATAAACAATCTGGACTTTACAACAGCCAGAGACATGAAGTCTAGCTGAATTACAGATTGACTGACAAAACCAGACAGAAGGGAAATGAGGCTGACAAAGGGGGAGTGGCGAATCAGAGACAAAGCAATGGAGACAGATTTTTGGTTTCTTCCAAAGTACAGCTACAAGCTGTTGGGCTGAGTCTGCCAATGTAGCTCAACTTCCCAGCAGTAGATAAGCTTTGTGTGTTTGAGTGTGTACTTGTGTGTCTATGTGTGTGTACATAATTCATAAGCGGAGCCAAATCATGATCTAGAGATTATCATGACTAGTGGCACAGAAGAAGAGCGGAGAAAGAAAGGGAATGAGGGAAAATGTGTCTATATAGGGAAATAGGCAGTGAGGATATAGAGTACAATCAAAGGGTACAAAGCATGGAGAGGTTTTTATTAGCCCCGCTGTTACAGCAATGAAGCAGCCTGTGTTCATATGCACAGGCTCCATGCGTTTAACTCTCTCTTCCCATTCTTCCCCTAAATGGATCCCTCCCTCCCTCTTTTACTTTCAAGGAAGGGTAATCCCTCTTGTAGCTAATATGCTATGACATTTCATGGTACAATAGGATTTGGGAGACGCTATGTATTCTCATGGTGCCAGGGTTTGGTTGATAACCTCGCAGTCTGGGCGATTTTGGACTGCGGCAACTCTTGGAAGAGTTTTTAATCTAACTTTGGAAATCTAATTCTCAAGGTAGAAATGCAGTTGGCAAAAACACTGACTCTGAGTGACTGCATGGAGGATTATTGGTAAACCACAAAAACCGCATGCTGTCATTCATCATCTTGCCCTCAAGAATGTATGGTTAGAAGTCTCTTATTCATATGTTTAATGTGCCATCAGGGGGCACATCCATATGTTTCAGTGTCAGGTCAGGCATTGGTTTGTTTGCTACCGGATAACCATGAAAACCGGTACTACCTGTCTCATGGGTCGGGCCATTGGCAACTCAACCGGCAACCTCGCCCTTCCGAGGGTGTGGAGGGTGAAACTGGGCATCTTAGCAGAACTAAAAACAATATTGGCCACAGGTCTGTAGTGGACAACTCCCAGTTACACGAGGTGAGACTGGGCATCCTGGCAGATAAGCACATCTGTCGCAAGGTCTGTGGTGGACTTTTGCCAGTTCGTGCATCGTGACATGCACTACGCAAAGAGCAGAGATAAACAAACCTATCATCTGGTCAGTCACTGCAACAGATACTGGAATCAGTTTGTCTTGGCCTGTCCTTGAAACTGATAATACCTCTATCTGTCAAGAATGTGCCGCTAGTCCAGCAAAAGCTAGCGGTTCTCAAGTACTTTGCAAGCAGTTTCATGAATTGGCCAATCAGAAAGCAACTCATACTGGCTCGGACATCGCCCAGGTTAACAAAGCCAGGAGTTCCTGGCAGCAGAAGGCAAAGGACAGAACTGCGTGGAGAAATCTGATCAGAACTAAATGAAACGTCATTGTCGGCCCCGACAGACTGCTATGATGATGATGAATGTGCTATCATTTTCTGCCCACATAAAGTCCTAAATTGAACCACTCAAAAGGAATTTAAATAGTAGGTTTATTTAGACAGTGAAAGATAAGCTGTCACCAAAAATATAAAGAAAAAATACGAGGAGGCTGAAAAGTTTATAGGCTGAAAAGTTCATCGTGGTGAAATTTGACCAGATATGGTTTATTTTTCAACATGGTCTCCCCTTCGGTCCACACACTTCTTCCATAGGTGTTGCAGAGCTCAGATCACTGCGGTTGAAAAATAAACCACATTTGGTCAAATTTGACCACTATAAACTTGTCAGCCTATGAACGTTTCACCCCCCCCCCCCGGTCTTATTTATTAGAAACTAATTTACATTTCATTTAAGGAAATAAATATTTGGCCCTCTAATGACCAGCAAGATTTTGGGTCAACTATACTATCCATGCTTTACTAGCAACAATTCATCCATTAACTTAAAGGTCCCATGCTGTGCTTTTTTTTCTGGGGTTCATTTGAATTCTTTGACATCCTATATGGCATATACAGTATACTGTATGTAGTTTTAAAGAACAACAACAACAACAAAATCTGCTGCAATTATGGGAATTTCCCATTGTGGAACTAACTAATAAAGGCTCATCTTATCTTAAAAAATTCTATGTTGTTTTTTTAGCTCATCAAAAAAACTGTCTTTAAAGTTTTGTCTGAAAAAGCCAGTTTTCAGCCTGCTTAGTAGTGTTGTAGTTCTCGAGATTGGTCTCGGTCTCAGTCATTTTAACTTGGTCTTGTCTCGGTCTCAGAAAAAACGGTCTCGGGATTTTAAATCAAGACCATTATTTGTCCACACAATTATTATGATTGCAAACAGATATCCCCTTAAATGTAGCAATAAAGTAATTTGCAAGTTTAATTTTATGTCACCGCTATTAGTCGCAACCCCGCCCCCTCACACAAGCGGGAGAAGATGAGAGGAAATGGATAATGGAGGCTGTGTGGCCGGAGCAGAAATGCCAGAAAACTCTTCAGTTATTAAGTTTGGTTTTCAACGCCACAAAGAATTTGTAAAAGGACATGCAAATGTAAACACTCAGCAGTGTGCAGATCCTGCAGTACACAGCTAACAGAAACAGCTGGAACAACATCCACCTTCTACCGGCACCTTGAAAGGAAACATAAAGAAAGATATGCTAATATTAAAGTGCTGATGACACGTTTTTTTGACCTTTTTTAGCATGCTGTGTAAACCCAAAAGTCATTGTCAATGATCAATATAATATTTACAACCACGCCTGCATAAACTAGTTATCATCAGCAGCCGCTGACTGGACTGTGGAGCCGCCCACCAAATTAAGGGCGGCACTCCCATGACGTAATCGACAGAACGGACTCCAGTGTTGTTGACTGGAATGACAGCAGCTTTGTGGCTCACAGTTTCTATGGTTTCTTGTTTTAATTTTATGGCTATGCCTTCACGTTGTGTCACAGGCTTAGATAAAGTGTGTGATGTGTGAAAGACCACATCACACACTTCAGCTCCAACTGCCTGAGCCTGTGCTCCTCCTGCGCTTTTATGCAGGAGGAGCGCGAGGAGGGGAAGGATTAATGGATTTACGCGCAGCTTTGACCTACTTTCTCTGATCACATGCCGGTCCGGACACGTCCCCTCTCTCATTATCAACAGGTGATTCCCCTCCTGCTGATCATGTTTCCCGGTCCTCGCCCAGGTGCTTGTCATCACACCATCACCAGCAGTGCGGTAATGGCAAACGGCCGCCAAAATGTACATGCACTGCTGGTCAATAGTATTGTCATCTGTGCTGTTAGTCTACCAGTATTTTCAGCACTCTCACGACGTGTTAGCCACTCCACACAGGCGTGGTTCTCGTGCATCCTTGAAGCGATGTCGGCTCTGGGGCACAACCGTGGTTAACACGTTTCCTCCCCATGTTCGGTGGGCAATGTTGGCCCCGAACGCCTACTGTTTGTGTTTCTGTATATTATTTGTAAGTCTTCACCTTTTTGGGAATTGTCTGTCATTCTATATTAAATGTGCTGTGGTGAATTCTGCGCTTAAATCCTCGTTATTTCATGTGCCCTCTCCCTGCCCTGCGTAAGAGTGCACGGAGAGGGATGATTTACGTGTAAATAATGAGGATTTACACGAGGATTTAAGCGCAGGATTCACCACAACACATTTAATATAGAACGACAGACAATTCCCAAAAAGGTGAAGACTTACAAATAATATACAGAAACACAAACAGTAGGCGTTTGGGGCCGACATCGCCCAGCTAACATGGAGAGCAGACATATTAACCACGGTTGTGCACCAGAGCCGACATCGCTACAAGGAGCGCAACAGAACCACGGCTGTGTGGAGTAGCTAACACGTCGTGATAGTGTTGGCAGTATTGGCTGGCTGACAACAGGGCAGATGATGCACACAAAACATGAACAGCTGACTGTCACTGAGTTTGACTCACTAGGCACAATGCCCGCTTGGCACGGCTCAAACCTATACGGTTTGATGCCCACAGATTCTTCATTGTCATCCCATTCTTCTGAACTATAATCGTCTGAAGATTGGACAACACAAACCAATTACAGACTACATGTGCTGGAACCATGGTCGATGTTTTCAACTGCTTCCATCCTGTGTGTACAAAGGGCAGCCAAGCGCTGCGTTCTGTCGATGACGTTACAACATGGCCGGGGGGTTTTCGAGCCACTGATGCAATGGGTGACGTTGCGCTCATGAAAACGTTGGATGTTTGCGTGAAAAAAAGCCTGTTTGACTTAGAACTGCACAGACCAACCTATTTCGTAATATTTTATTATGTGCTGAAAAATTAGAGGAAGTCAAGAACGTGTCATCAGCACTTTAAGCGTAGGCTGACGTTAGCAAAGCTAACTCCCTGTGCTACAACTCTTAAGAAAGTTCCTCACCTAAAATACATTTAACATATACTAACTTATTGATCCCACAATATATTAGCTAACTTGTGTAGTTTTACAACACATCCTGTGTTTCAGGGTGTGCTGAACTTCACACCCTGAACTTGCTAACAGTAATTTGCTCCCCTCGTTAAATGCTTAAACTAACCTAACTAATCCCAGTTTAAACTGAAGTTAGACATACTGATGACTGTGACAGATGTTAGGGGTTTATTGATGTGTCATTAGTGACCAAGCCGGGGCTCGGCTCTTGTTGATAATTTTATTTATTTATTTTTTTTGTTAATTAAAGGTATAATGGTAGAATGATATATTGTGCCATTAGCAGGCACTCCATTGATCAAGAAAACATATTTTCCAGTTAAACTTTACTGTTATTTTTCTGTGCAGGTTATTTTGGTTTAATATGTCTTCATTTTAAGTAATATCTAACTGTTACTTGTGTTTAAGTTCAGATGATTAACCTTTAAAAAGGCTCTGCATGTTCCCATATTTAGCTGGGAATAAAAGTGGTCCATTCTGAGTGATTTGATTTTTGAATAGTTGATTATTTTATTTAAGAGACATTATTTCAAAGTACCTTTATTGATCCCCTTTAGGAGAGATTTGTCTTGGACAGAGGGATCTGCTGCACAACAAAAACACCTACAGTACATACAACCAATACGTAAATAACCACCAAAAATAAAATCAACATCATTCACCAAGGTGCAAATACAGTGCCATTGTCTGCAAATTTTCCTTATTTGGGATTTGAATACAATACAGATCAAATATTACTTTAGCAAATCTTTGTTTTTTATACAGTGTGCTCTAAGAAAAATGAGCTGGTTAAGCCATATCACATGTAGAGGCAGAGAATAAGATATATCTACTCACTTCTTTAAAATTTTAGGGTTTTTGTACTTGAATATTACCTGTTTATACTACTTTATACTCAAATTTCAATGCATGTTGGAAGCCAGTATTATAACTTTTACTCTGTTACATAAATCTGACAATTTCAGGTATTTTGCAGAATCAAAATAAAGATTGCTGCTACAAAATATACTGTAGTTTAAACATGTGTTATAGATTAGTGCTGTATAAACTCAAACACAACCAAATAATTATGACTTACAGCTTTTTAAAGTAATTAATGAATCATGATATTGTGGTGACCCAGCCACAATATTCCAATTATTTGAGATGCAGTAGTGTGTGTGTGTGTGTGTGTGTGTGTGTGTGTGTGTGTGTGTGTGTGTGTGTGTGTGTGTGTGTGTGTATAAGATACTGTATGTGGTCTTGGTCTCAACTCGGTCTCGGTCATGGTCTTGAATCCTTAAAGTCTTGGTCTTGTCTTTGTCTCAGTAATGTCTTGTCTTGGTTAATGCGGTTTTGACTACAACACTACTGCTTAGTAATACTAATGAGCCCCTAATCTGATTAGGTGAATCTTTTTGAGTGGGCCAGTCACAATTAAAGGAGCAGTTAGGATTTTTATCCACCACTGGGTGTCTCTCAAACCAAAAACAAAGCTGTATCTTGGCCACACCTACTAACAATGGCCATCACCACTTCCTTTTCTGCCTTTCAGTTCTCTGCCAGCAGAGTCCATGCTAACAGCCAATATCTGTTTGTGGCAGGTCTAGTTCCATTCCAGCTGCAGTCTCACATGGTTCCTTTGCTGTCCTCAATGAAGGAAGTGTTCACCCCTTACAAGAGTCTCCAAGAGTGGGCTTGCTGTGGCACAGAAGCCTGCTTCCATTTACAGGTTCTTTAGAGCCCATGCAGTGCTATGTGGAATGTGTAAAGCTGGGTTCACATTCTAACGTTTGGATCGACTTTTACTGACGTTTTGAAAAATCAGAGAAATCAGTCCAAACGTTGGTGAAATCACATTAATGAGCACACACCTAGTGATGGCCAGGTGAGGCTTTCTAGAGGATTTGAAGTTTTTCATCAAAATGGCTCATATAGACGAGGCTTCATGTGAAACTTCATTTTCTCTACGAGGCCATCTAGTGAACAAAACATATACAACATGCAGATTTTTACAAGGGCATTATTGTTTTAATGTGTATTTTTTCCATTTAAATAAATGCACTGTTTCTGTCTCTCCCAGTACATTCACCTCTGTCCTTATTGTCATGCAGGGCACAATAGTGCCTGAGCATAATGATGTGTTATTGTTGTATCCAAGGTCTTTGAAACACAACAGACACTTCACCTTGCAAATAAAAATAAAATTACAAGAATGACCTAGCTAGGACTTGAACCCCAGCCTCCCAGTTGTAAATTACAAGAATGACCTAGCTAGGACTTGAACCCCAGCCTCCCAGTTGTGGGGCAGATGCTTTACCACTAGTCCATCACTTCAGTTACAATAAGTAGCCGCTATTTGTAGAAAATGTATTAATGGGAGAAATGAGATCAAACTGTTACCAAACAGGAGAAGTCCATGTTTTTGGTGCTGGCTCCATCTGAAAATTGGCTGTGACAAATTCCTTACACAGTCAAACATCGGCAACACAAAATGTGAGGAATGGGGATTTCCACTGTGTAAATGCAACGCTGATATAAAGATCAGTGTTTGTAGAGGCTTCCTGCCATCCTGGACCTGCTTTGTTGGGTGGATTCACACTACATTTGGACCAACTTTTACTGACGTTTTGGCAAACATCTGGCTCTGCTTGCAAAAGTTGACAAAAGTTAACCCCTTGACGCCTGTTGCTGCGAATTTGCATCAAACCACTTCCGCTCCAAATGCAACCAAAATACCATCTGTATTCCTCCACTTCCGGTTGGAGCACTTCCAACACATACCTAGGAACCTTTTGCAAGCATTAGTTTCTTGTAGGAATGGTCAGAGACGGAGCACCGTCCATTTCCTGATTGCTGGGGTTAGGGTTAGGGTTTGGTTAGGGTTAGGGTTATAGTTTGGAAGTCATGAGAGTTGAAAATACTGAAAATAACTTTGTTGCATAAATAAAAGATTCTTCATACTTGAGATGGGAACAGGTGCTTTTCTACCATTTTTTTTTTTTTTACCATAGATGCCTGTTTTCGCTAATTTGCATCATACCTAAAATTATATCTATTTTATGTGCAATAGTCAAATTAGGTTCCAAGGTTGTCATAGCCAGGAGCGGCACTGGGGTTAAGCTCCCAGTGCTCATAAAATGCTCCTTATGGCGTGCGTCTCGAAAAGCCTCTGACAACTAAGTCCAACTCCTAGCCTGCCCGTGTGGTTTAGTCTCTAAGCCCGGCGGAACTGCTTTTACTAATAGGAGAAGGGGCGAGGGCAGATCTCTGGCTCCTTAAAACCAGATGCTTCGGGTAGATGATGGCTCGTCAACCTGGGAAGGTAGCCCATCTAGGGGAAGGTAAACCCTGATTTCAAACCTCTGTTGCCTTGCGGCATACCCGGTCACGGGAAAGGCTTCGGGAGTCAACCCTGAGGAAAAATCCGGAGTCAGAGGATGAGGAGAAGTCCAAACAGCAGGCTGAGAACCTTCGCACCAGGCAAGACAATAAAACAAAAGAGACCAACTCTAAAACTGGGAACTTGGAACGTCCGCACTATGATGACAGGACTCGCTGCTAACCTCAAGGACATCAACGACACCAGGAAGACTGCCATCATCAATAATGAGCTGAAGAGACTGGGAGTGGATATCGCCACTCTCCAGGAAACACGGTTGGCTGACGCAGGCACACTGAGAGAGAAGGACTACACATTCTACTGGCAGGGAAAGGGCAGTGACGAACACAGGGAACACGGAGTGGGCTTCGCAGTGAAGAACACCTTGTTGAAGATGGTGGAACCGAGCAGCACTGGCTCTGCACGACTCCTCACCCTCCGCCTCAACACCACTCAAGGCCCAGTCACCCTCGTCAGTGTGTATGCCCCAACACTGACAGCCACACCAGAGGCAAAAGACGAGTTCTATGAGAATCTCGCAACAACTGTCAGGATCATCCCCAACTCTGAACAACTCATTCTCCTTGGAGACTTCAATGCCAAAGTGGGTGCTGACCACGACTCCTGGCCCTCCTGTCTTGGACCTTTTGGTGTGGGCAGAATGAATGACAACGGACAGCGGCTGCTCGAGTTCTGCACATATCACGATCTGTGCATCACAAACTCGTTCTTCAAGACCAAGCCCCAACACAAGGTTTCCTGGCAACATCCGCGCTCAAAGCACTGGCACCAGCTGGACTTGATCCTGCACCTCACTGAAGAACATGCTAATCACCCGTTCGTTCCAGAGTGCAGATTGCGACACAGACCATTCATTGGTGTGTTGCAAGGTCAAGCTGCAGCTGAAGAAATTCCATCGTGCTAGACAACCTGGAAAGGCACGGATTGACACCAGCAAGATGGCTCAACCAGAACTTGTTGAGCAGTTTGCCTCCACCTTTGAGAAGGAACTTGGTGTACCACAAGAAGGAGAATCTGCAAAGCAGAAGTGGGAAGAGCTGCGAAACACCATCCACCGCACAGCCTTGGCTACCTTTGGGAGGAAGACCTCGAAGTCACAGGACTGGTTTGATGCCAAGTTGACCGAGATGACCCCCGTCATTGAAGCCAAGCGCTCAGCACTTGCTGAGTACAAGAAGTACCCAAACGAGAAGAATCTCCAGATTCTCAGGGCTGCGAGAAGCAAAGTTCAGCAGACTGCTCGGCGCTGTGCCAACGAGTACTGGGCTCAGCTCAGCCAAAACATTCAAACCGCTGCCATAACAGGGAACATCCGTGGTATGTACGATGGCATCAAGAAAGCACTTGGTCCGGCTCAGAGCAAGACGGCCCCCCTCAAATCCTCCACTGGGGAGATGATCACAGAAAAGAACAAGCAGATGGAGAGACGGGTGGAACACTACTCCGACCTCTACTCCAGACAGAACACCGTGACGCCGTCAGCCCTTGATGCCATCGACTGCCTGCCATCCATGGACGAACTTGATGCCGAGCCAACCATCGACGAACTCAGCAAGGCCATTGATAGCTTGGCCGCCTGCAAGGCACCCGGCAATGACGGCATACCCCCTGACCTGATCAAGCACTGCAAGACCGCCCTACTGCTGCCATTGCATGACGTCCTCTGCCAGTGTTGGAAGGAAGGTGCCGTACCACAGGACATGAGGGATGCCAAGATCATCACCCTCTACAAAAACAAAGGGGAGAGAAGCGACTGCAACAACTACAGGGGCATCTCCCTCCTCAGCGTTGTTGGCAAAGTCTATGCACGAGTTGTTCTCGTTCGTCTACAGAAGCTTGCCGAACGTGGCTACCCCGAGTCTCAGTGTGGCTTCCGCGCTGAGCGATCGACGGTAGACATGATATTCTCCATCCACCAACTCCAGGAGAAATGCAGAGAACAGAACATGCCCCTGTACGTCGCCTTCATCAACCTCACCAAAGCGTTCGATCTGGTCAGCAGAGAGGGCCTTTTCAAGATCCTGCCAAAGATAGGATGCCCACCAAAGTTGCAAAGCCTCATCGAATCGTTTCACACCAACATGCAGGGGATAGTGCAGCACGATGGCAATGTCTCAGAGCCATTCAATATATGCAGCGGAGTGAAACAGGGCTGTGTACTTGCACCAACCCTCTTTGGGATTTTCTTTGCTATGCTCCTGAGGCATGCCTTCAGCACAGCAACAGAGGGAATCTACCTGCACACAAGATCTGACGGCAGGCTTTTCAACCTCGCCTGCCTGAAAGCCAGAACCAAAGTACGCGAGGCTCTAATCAGAGACATGCTGTTCGCAGACGACGCTGCAGTCGCAACCCACACACAGCAGGAGCTTCAGACCCTGATGGACCGCTTCTCCCAGGCATGCAAGGACTTCGGGCTTACCATCAGCCTGAAGAAGACTAACGTCTTGGTGCAAGGCACGAAAGCACCACCAACCATCACCATCGACGACTACGAGCTGGAGGTCGTGAATCAGTTCACGTACCTGGGGTCCACGATCAGCAACAACCTCTCCCTTGATACAGAGATCAACAAAAGGATTGGAAAATCAGCCTTCACACTCGCTCGCCTCACCACACGAGTGTGGGAGAATCCCAAACTCTCTGTCAAGACGAAGATGGCAGTGTACAACGCCTGCGTCATCAGCACACTGCTCTATGGGAGTGAAACGTGGACAACATACGCCCGGCAGGAAAAGAGACTGAACTCCTTCCACTTGCGCTGCATTCGCTACATCCTGGACATATCCTGGCAGGACAAAGTGCCCAACACAGAAGTTCTGTCCAGCGCCGGCCTTCCCTCCATGTTCACTTTACTCAGGCAGCGCAGGCTCCGCTGGCTAGGCCACGTTCACCGTATGGAGGATGGCAGAATCCCCAAAGATGTCCTCTACGGAGAACTGGCAACTGGCAGGAGAGACGTTGGCCGCCCACAGCTGCGCTTTAGAGACATCTGCAAGAGAGACATGAAGGCCCTGGAGATCAACACAGAGCGCTGGGAGAACCTTGCAACGGACCGCTCCAAATGGAGAGGCACCCTGACCAGACAGCTCAAGGCGGGTGAAGAGAGACTGACTGCTGCAGCAGATTAAAAAAGGACCCGCAGGAAGAACCGCCACAGACCCAGCAGCACGGAGACCACCCACAAGTGCGACCTGTGTGACAGGGACTGCCATTCGCGCATCGGCCTGTTCAGCCACAGGCGGTGCTGTTCCAGCAGAGTAGACGTTTAGGATTCTCTTCCATGGTCATCATAGACCGACGGAGGCCGACGAGTCAAATTAACTTTCTCAACTTAATTTAGCATCTACTTGAAAGCAAAAACACAAGTGAAATTTTTTTTTTCATAATTGGAAATAAATTCAGGCGTTAAGGGGTTAATGATAGTTGGTGTTTGTTGGCGAAAGTTGCATTCATTGAGAATTTTCAGCATGCTGAAAATTTGCCAGTGTTTGGAAATAAACGTTGGTGAAAGTTGTGCTCAGTTTGTAAAAGTTCCTCTAAGTTATGGAGAGTTCACCTAAGTCAGCCTAAGCTAAACTCCTTTGGCAAACGTTGACTGAAATGCTGGTGAAAATAGATGTTTTTAGATCAAAACTCAGTTCAGACATGCAGGAATGAAAGAAAAATAGAGAGAAGGGGTAATTGAAAAAAGAAAATATATGTAAGAGGACAATGTAGAGTATTTGTTTGGTGATAACATGGTGTGTATGACATGTTTTTTAAAATTGTTTTAATGTATGGGATACGCGCACACACACACACACACACACATATATATATTATATATATAATGGACATTTGATTAGTTTTGAATTGTTTATGGGTTTGTGGGATTCTTTTGCATGCTCTCGGCAGTGGCTGCTTTTTGTCGCAGCGCTCAGGGCACTCAGAGTTGAAAAAAGTACTGCAGCTGAGCTGTCAATATCAGACCTTTCTAAGCAGCCAATCAGAATTAAGGAAGGGCGGGACACAGGATGCCTGTACAGTCTCTACTCAGACTCCTGCTTTCTGTTTCATCATATTTTGCATCCAGAGCTGCTACCAATGCTAGAATACATTTCCTGTCCATTTTTATTTGGCGACTGCTAATAAAAATAAGTAGAAAGTCTGACCATAGGAAAAGCGGAAGTGCTGAGCTGTGACTGACAAGCTGTTGCTGGGATACAGGGCACAGACTTTTTTTTTCCAGAGTGCAGCGCACAAGTGCTGAGAAAAAGATGTTCAGGGCGGTCAGGTGATGAAAAATGCCTTTGGTGGATACTAAGGCTGCGTGTAATCTCCCCAGAAATGTGACAGCCCAAAAGAAAAAAAAAAAATCTCATTGAAAAATTTACCGTTCTTTTTTTTTTCCCACAATATTTTTTTATTGAACCTTTTTTAACAAACATGACACAAACAATCAAACACTAACAGTAAAGTAATTTAAAAATAAAAGAAAAAAAAATGTACTAAAAACACCAACAACCATTAACAAAAGCAAGTCATCAACAATGCTCCTCTGTTTAGCCTAGGTAATCCATTACATAAGTATACATATTATACATTCACCAATTTGGAATTTACAAGGTCCACACACATCATTCACCTTCTTCTTCAGAAGTTATGTTTAATTTCTTTACATAATCAATGAAAGGTCTCCATATATTCTCAAACACATTTTCCTTTGATTTCAGTATGTATGTTATTCTTTCTAGTGGAAGGTTTGTTAACATCTGTCTTAACCACTGAGTCACATCTGGTCTATGAGTCTTTTTCCACAGTAATGCAATACATTTTTTGGCATTAAGCAAACTGAGGTCTATGAATGCTCTTTCACTCTTATTAAAGTTATGCTTTTCTGGATACAGACCCAACAAAAACAGTTTAGAGTTCAATATGAATTGTTTTGAAATTATTTTTTCTATTGTTACCCTCACCTCTTCCCAAAACATTCTATTTTTTCTACATTCCCATAAACAATGAAATAGGGTTCCTTTACTTTCCATACATTTTGTGCATGTATCTGGTATGTTTTTGTTATATCTATTTAACTCTACCGGTGTAACATACATCCGCATTAACCATTTAAAATGTATCAATTTAAGACGTACATTTATTGATTTGGTTTGAGCTTCTGTGCAAGCCAATCCCCATTGTTCCTCTGAAATTTTAGTTTGCAGGTCTTCTTTCCAATAATTCATTCTTTTCTGTGAGTTTTCACTTGAGGATAGTGTCAATGAGTTATAAAACTTTGAAATAATACCCTTTCTCTTACTATCTTTCGTCAAAATTTTTTCCAAGGATGAATAAGTAGGTCGGGTGAGAGCATTATTTTGATTTGATCGAATAAAATTCCTAAGCTGAAGATATTTAAAAAAAAATGTGTTCTATTAAAATTAAATTTGATCCTCAGTTCTTCAAAAGACATTATGTTATCTGAACGTGACAAATATAAGTCTTGACTCTTTTGAATCCCTTTTAAATTCCATACTTTAAATACAGCATCCGCTCTCCCTGGTGTAAAATATTGATTGGGCTAAATTGTGACAATAAGTGTGGCTCTTTTAAATATTTTTTGATTTCACACCATATTTTGATCATATGCTTTACAATAGGATTTTTAACTTGTTTCTGTAATTTTTTAGCCAAGTCTGAGTATATGAATAAGGGAAGAGGTAAAGGTAAATTGTATGATTCCATTTAAGTTCAGTGAGGGAGATCATTTGATGAAAAATAATATGTCATAGACCTCAGTTGTGCTGACCAGTAATACAACATAAAGTTTGGACATTTCAGACCTCCACGATCAAATGGTAAATATAGTAAGGACAAACGTAATCTAGCCCTCCTATTGTCTCATATAAATTCCACTAATTTTTTTTTAATTCTTGAGAATAGATCTGAAGGTGGTGGTAAAGGAATGTATTGAAATAAATAAAGTATTTTGGGTAAGATATTACTTTTAAGTATATTAATTCTCCCGATCATCGACATTGGTAGTGACATCCATCTCTGAAGCAACTCATTAATATCTGTCATTAAGGCTTCATAGTTGGCACTGGCGACTAATTCTAACTCAGGCACAATTTGAATTCCTAAATATTTAAACTGATTTACAACATTGAATTGATTTACCTCAGGAGCTGGGTGATTTCTCTGGGTCTCATTTAGCATTAATATTGAAGATTTAGTTTTATTTATTTTATATCCTGATATTTCCCCAAAGTTCTTTATTAAATTTAACAAGGTCGGAATTGATTTTTTAAGATTCGACATATACAAAATTATGTCATCAGCATACAGGGAAATTTTATGTTCTGTTGGTCCTACTTTAATTCCATATATTTGTGGATGTAAACGTACTGCCATCGCTGGCTGCACGGTGGCGCAGTGGTTTAGCACTGTGGCAGCACAGTTTTACCCTCGGCCGGGGGACCGCGGGGATCATGAGATCGTGGGTTCGATCCCAGCCCCCGACCAACAGTCATCTGTGTGGAGTTTGCATGTTCTCCCCGTGTTGCGCGGGTTTACTCCGGGATTTCTCCGGTTTCCTCCCGCACACCAAAAACATGTAGGTTTAGGGCGCTCGCGCACGCAGCGACCAGCGGCCGGTGGCTTGTCACCAGACTGCAAACCAAGTCTACCTACGGGTACAAATAAGTAACAAAAAAAAAAAAAAAAAAAAAAAATCGCTAAAGGTTCAATTGCCATAGTAAACAGTAAAGGTGAAAGTAGACAGCCTTGTCGACATCCTCTATTGATTTTTATTGATTTTGAGATATTGCTATTTGTTAGGATTTCTGCTGTAGCATTATTGTATATTATCTGAACCCATTTTATGAAATTATTTCCAAGTCCAAACCTTTGTAGGACTTCAAAAAGAAAGGGCCATTCGACCCTATCAAAGGCCTTTTCAGCATCCAATGATAGGAGAGCTGCATCTGGTGCTTCTTTATTAGAATAAATAATATTAAATAATCTTCTTACGACTTCCGGTTATGGCTGCCACGTAGGACGGACGTGTCTCGCTCTGCTCTGCTCCTGGAGAAAAAAAATCGGCAAATAACTCTCTCATTTGGGACAGAACGTATCTCAGCATTTGGGCGAGGATATGTCGGCGAAGCCTAAGGCTGGAAAACCAGGAAAAGGAAAAAGCGAGCCGCCGAAACAGTCCAAATTAACGGACTTTCAGGTCTGTGACGCAGCAAACAAAACTCCATATATGGCGGAGGAGGCTGGCAACGGTGCGATGTCTGCGCGGGGAGGCGCAGATGCGCTGATGGCTGCCATGAGTTCAATGAGAGCGGACTTTTCCTCTAGATTTGATGGGATTATGACAGCGTTGGAAGGAATAAGAAAGGAATTGGGTGACTGTGTAGAACGAACGGCGCAGATGGAGCTCCGTCTCGCTAGTGCTGAAGATGACGTCACCCGTCTTCAATTAAAGGTGCGCACTTTGGAAAAAAAAAATAAATCTCTGGAAGATAATATTTTGGATTTGGAATCTCGGTCGAGACAGAATAATTTGAGGCTGGTGGGTCTTCCAGAGGAATCAGAAGGTCGGGACGTATGTTCCTTTCTGGAAAAGTGGATTCCGGAGGTGCTGGGCAGCGAGGAGTTGCAATCAGCAGTGGTTCTGGAAAAAGCACATCGTATTGGCCCACGGAGAGATAAGGGACTGCCGAGGACCTTAATTATGAAGTTTCTTAGCAACAGAGACAGGATGAAGATCTTCAACGCTGCACGTGCTAAAGGAGAGATTAAACACCAGGACCAGCAGGTGCGGTTCTACCCAGATTTGGCCACAGGAATCCAGCAATTGAGGAAGCAGTTTGATCCCGTACGTAAGGAGCTGCGCAACCTTGGGATTCGTCATGGTGTAATCTATCCTGCGAGACTGCTGACCACGTATGAGGGCAGAACCCACATCTTCAAGACCCCAGAGGAGGCGCAGGAGTTCATCAAGAAGATCAAAGAAGAAGAAGAGACTGGTGGGAGCTAAGCATGAACAAAATATAAGGTAGAATAATTAAGCATTTGCACAGGCATCTGACTGACTTGAAGTAAATAGTAAGTTTACAAAATATAGATTGTATTATATATTAAAAAAACAAAACAAAAACAAAACAAACAAACAAAAAAACTATGATGTACAAAGTTGTTAAAAATTTTGGAGTTAAGTTGGAAAACTACAGAGGAGAGTTAATGTTACGTCATTAAAAGCAGTAGAGTTAGGGTGATTGGGAGGATGAAGAAGGAGTGGCTTAGGCTGTTCCCCGTGGGTGTGGAACGGTCGATGGCTATATCGGGAGACAGAATTTTTCTTTTGATTTTGGGGGGTTTGCCACAAGTGTGGGAAGGGGAAATTTGTTTGTGTGTAGTTTGTAGGATGAATGTTCAACCACTCATGTTTTTGCTTCTCTGTATGAGCATGTTTACACTGCAAGGTAATCCTAAACTCTCTATTGATCATGGACCAAAGTGTTAATCTTAATTTAACTTCATGGAATTGCAGAGGTCTACAAAATTTAAAAAAACTTAAACAAGTTATGAATAAAATAAAGGACATGGGTTCAAGAATTGTGTTTTTACAAGAAACTCATCTGAAAGAGGAGGATGTTAAAAGAATTAGGAGTAGATGGCAGGGAAGTGTATTCACCTCTTCATTTTCATCCCGAGCCAGGGGAGTTATGACTCTCATACATAAATCAGTTCCTTTTCAAGTGAAAAATGTAATTGGAGACAAATTTGGAAGATATGTAATCATTCAAGGTTCTTTGCTATTAGAAAATATAAATCTTGTGAACTTATATGGTCCCAATATAGATGATCAGAAGTTCTTTGCTAATTTATTTCTCATCTTATCATCACTTACAGGGCAACATATAATAGCAGGGGATTTTAATTGTACATTGAATCCAGGTGTGGATAGATCAACAGGACTGGATTGTACGCACATTGGATGTAGGATGACTATTAATCATTTTATGAAAGAATTGAGATTGTTAGATATATGGAGAGAAATGAAACCACAAGTTAAAGCCTATTCTTGTTATTCCAGTACCTACAAGACATTCTCACGTATTGATTATTTTTTGATTTCCACAGAATTAAGGTCCAAGATTCAAAACTGCTTTTATGATAACATCGTGATCTCTGATCATGCACCCTGTTGTCTAATATATGTAGATAAAAAATTGACAAAGGAATCAGGCAGATGGCAATTTCAGCATAAATGGCTTCAGGATGAGGAATTTGTCAAGTATATAGAAAAACAGATAGACGAGTTCTTTGACATCAATACTACACAAACATCAGCATGTGTAAAGTGGGAGGCTTTCAAAGCTTTTATTAGGGGACATATTATTAGTTATACAGGATCAAAATCTAAGAAGACTCGAGAGGAGAGAGCTAAATTGGAACATAAAATAAAAAGTCTTCAGGAAAAAGTGTATGCAGGAAGAGATCCAAGGTTGGAGAATTAATTACTGATTTTGAGAGCTGAATACGACAAAAAATCAGCGAATAGAGCTGCCTCGAGTCTTCTAAGATTGAAACAATCTTTTTATGAACAAGGTGAAAAATCAGGAAAATTATTAGCATGGCAGATTAAACAATTGGAAATTAAAACACCAATAACCAGTATTATAAGTAATGGACAGGTAGTTATAGATCCTTTAGAAATTAATAGAGCCTTTAGAGATTACTATGAAAAATTATATGATACCAAAAATGAACCTGATTTAACAAAACTAAATGGGTTTTTGAACAAACTATCTATACCGTGTATTCCAAATGAAAACAGGGAGATATTGGAGTCTAAAATTAGTCAAGAAGAAGTTGGGCTAGCCATTGATAATATGAAATCAGGAAAAAGTGCAGGACCAGATGGTCTTCCAGTTGACCTTTATAAAAAATTTAAGAATAAATTAATAAAACCTTTTTTGGAAATGGTTTTAGAAGCATTTCAAAATAATAATTTACCATCATACATAAATAATGCCTTAATTATACTGCTGCCAAAACCAGGTAAGCCCTCTAATAAATGTGAAAATATGAGACCAATAAGCCTATTAAACGCCGACCTTAAGATAATCTGTAAAATTTTAGCAAGACGAATACAAGAAATTTTACCAAATATTATTAATCGAGATCAGAATGGCTTTATAAAGGGTAGACAAGGCTTCCATAATGTAAGAAGACTATTTAATATTATTTATTTTAATAAAGAAGCACCGGATACAGCTCTCCTATCACTGGACGCCGAAAAGGCCTTTGATAGAGTTGAATGGCCCTTTCTTTTTGAAGTCCTACAAAGGTTTGGACTTGGAAATAATTTCATAAAATGGGTTCAAATAATATACAATAATGCTACAGCAGAAATCCTAACAAATAACAATATTTCAAAACCAATAAAAATCAATAGAGGATGTCGACAAGGCTGTCCACTTTCACCTTTACTGTTTACTATGGCAATTGAACCTTTAGCGATAGCGATACGTTTACATTCACAAATATATGGAATTAAGTTGGACCAACAGAACATAAAATCTCCCTGTACGCCGATGACATAATTTTGTTTATGTCGAATCTAAAAAAATCAATTCCAACCTTGTTGAATTTAATAAAGAATTTTGGGGAAATATCAGGATATAAAATAAATAAAACTAAATCTTCAATATTAATGCTAAATGAGACCCAGAGAAATTACCCAACCCCTGAGGTAAATCAATTCAATGTTGTAAATCAGTTTAAATATTTAGGAATCCAAATTGTGCCTAAGCTAGAATCAGTCGCCAGTGTCAACTATGAAGCCTTAATGTCAGATATCAATGAGTTAACTCAGAGATGGATGTCACTACCAATGTCGATGATCGGGAGAATCAATATACTTAAAAGTAATATTTTACCTAAAATACTTTATTTATTTCAATACATTCCCTTATCACCACCTTTAGATCTATTCTCAAGAATAAAAAAAAAGTTAGTGGAATTTATATGGAACAACAGGAGGGCTAGATTACGTCTGTCTTTATTATATTTACCATTTGATCGTGGAGGTCTGAAATGTCCAAATTTTATGTTGTATTATTGGTCGGCACAACTGAGGTCTATGACATATTATTTTTCATCAAATGATCTCCCTCACTGGACTGAAATGGAATCATACAATTTACCTTTACCTCTTCCCATATTCATATACTCAGATTCGGCAAAAAAATTACAAAAACAAGTTAAAAATCCATTTGTAAAGCATATGATCAAAATATGGTGTGAAGCTAAAAACTATTTAAAAGAACCACAGTTATTGTCACAATTTAGTCCAATATGGGGTAATCAATATTTTAAACCAGGGAGAGCGGACGCTGTATTTAAAGTATGGAATTTAAAAGGGATACAAAAGATTCAGGATTTATATTTGCCATGTGCAGATAACATAATGTCTTTTGAAGAGCTGAGGATCAAATTTAATCTCAATAGAACACATTTTTTTAAATATCTTCAACTTAGAAACTTTATTCGATCAAATCAAAATAAAGCTCTCACTCGACCTATTTATTCATCCTTGGAAAAAATGATGATGAAAGATAGTAAAAGAAAGGGTATTATTTCAGAGTTTTATAACTCATTGACACTATCTTCAAGTGAAAATTCACTGAAAAGATTAAACTACTGGAAAGAAGATCTGCAAATTGAAATTTCAGAGGAACAATGGGAATTGGCTTGTACAGAAGCTCAAACCAAATCAATAAATGCACGCCTTAAATTGATACATTTCAAATGGTTAATGCGGATGTATGTTACACCAGAGGAGTTAAATAGATACAACAAAAATATACCAGATACATGCACAAAATGCATGGAAAGTAAAGGAACCCTATTTCATTGTTTATGGGAATGTAGATTAATAAGAATGTTTTGGGAAGAGGTGAGGGTAACAATTGAAAAAATAATCTCAAAACAAATCATATTGAATCCTAAACTGTTTTTGTTGGGTCTGTACCCAGAAAAGCATAATTTCAATAAAAGTGAAAGAACATTCATAGACCTCAGTTTGCTTAATGCCAAAAAATGTATTGCACTATTATGGAAAAAGACTCATAGACCAGATGTGACTCAGTGGTTAAGACAGATGTTAACAAACCTTCCATTAGAAAGAATAACATATATACTGAAATCAAAGGAAATTGTGTTTGAGAATATATGGAGACCTTTTATTGATTATGTAAAAAATTTAAACATAACTCTTGAAGAAGAAGGTGAATGATGTGTGTGGACCTTGTAAATTCCAAACTGGTGAACATAATATGTATACTTATGTATTGGATTGTCTAGACTAAACAGAGGAGCATTGTTGAAGACTTGATTTTGTTGGTGGTTGTTGGTGTTTTTAGTGCTTTTTTTTTTTTTGTAGTACTTTAGTGTTTGATTGTTTGTATCATGTTTGTTAAAAAAAAAAAAAGGTTCAATAAAGATATTGTGGAAAAAAAAAATAATCTTCTTACATTATGGAAGCCTTGTCTTCCCATTATAAAGCCATTCTGATCTCGGTTAATAATATTTGGTAATATTTCTTGTAGTCGTCTTGCTAAAATTTTACAGATTATCTTAAGGTCAGCATTTAATAGGCTGATTGGTCTCATGTTTTCACATTTATTAGAGGGTTTACCTGGTTTTGGCAACAGTATAATTAAGGCATTATTCATGTATGGTGGTAAATTACTATTTTGAAATGCTTCTAAAACCATTTCCAAAAATGGTTTTATTAATTTATTCTTAAATTTTTTATAGAGGTCAACTGGAAGACCATCTGGTCCCGCACTTTTTCCTGATTTCATATTATCAATGGCTTCCCCAACTTCTTCTTGACTAATTTTTGACTTCAGTATCTCCCTATTTTCATTTGGAATACACGGTATAGATAATCCGTCCAAAAACCCATTTAGTTTTGTTAAGTCAGTTTCATTTTTTGTATCATATAGTTTTTCATAATAATCTCTAAAGGCACTATTAATTGCTAAAGGATCTACAACTGCCTGTCCGTTACTTATAATACTGGTAATTGGTGTTTTAAATTCTAATTGTTTAATCTGCCATGCCAATAATTTTCCTGATTTTTCACCTTGTTCATAAACGGTTTGCTTCAATCTTAGAAGACTCGAGGCAGCTCTATTCGCTGATTTTTTGTCATATTCAGCTCTCAAAATTTATCGTTCTTAATTTTCTGCTCCATGCGTAATCATTCTCCAGGATTAGTTCACTTCCAGTGTGGGAATCAAACAGCGCTGATGTGGTGTCAAAAAGTAAATGACATTTAACAGGATTTTATGTTATTTTTATGGAGAGAAGTGTAACAGTCAAAATTTAATCACCCGTCATTTTATTTATATCATGATTCACGAATAGTTTTTTTTATTCCATCCACATTCACATTTTAATTGTGGACTTAGTGTTGGAGTCTATGCATTATTTTTTTTTTTTTTAGATGAATGAATGAATGAATGAATGAATGAATGAATGAATGAATGAACATGGGAAAAGGTATGCAGAACTAACTACATAGGAATATCAAATGAAAATAAATACTGAAACGTATGTCCAAGGGAGATGTGTTCACTCCAGAAGCAGGTCCAGAATGGCAGGAAGCCTTCACAAACACTGATCTTTATATGAGTGTCACCTGACGCTGATGCCAGCTGACCTGGGCTGAGTATTTCTCTGAGTTTTCAAAATGTCTGTAAAAGTCGGTCAAAACTGTCATGAATTGCCCTTTTTAAGGGCTGTGGAAGAACACCAAACGCTTACTGTGGTTTCTGCACATTTATTAATGTAAAGACAGAACATACAAAGCACACTAACATACGAATACAAAAACAGACGAAGTGCTGGAGGAGAGCAGGGATCAGCGTTGCAGGGGAAACAGAAGCCTGGGAGCGCTGGGCAAAGGGCAGAACCAGCCGGAACACACCCAAAATGACGCCGGGGTCACGGCTGGAAATGAAGGAGAAAAACTGACCTGGATGGAGTTCTCATCTCTCCTCCACAGCAATACTCAAAACTCTCAAAGAGCAACTGAGGATGGAAAACAGTAATGGAAGGACATGACAAGGGGAAGAGGTTGTCGTGCCCTTAAATACTATTTCTTGATATATGACAGGTGTGGATACACGAGTGGAGAAATAACATAATCAATGACAGCTGCGCAGGCCGCAAACCAGTTTGACAGCCGGAAGCTGCGCAGCGCTGTCAAAATAAAACGCAAACCAGAAACCATAATGATGCAAGAACAAGACAACCCCAAAATGTAAATAATAATAGTACAAGTACAAAATGACAATAATAAAACAGGAACCAAATACAGCAGACAGGATAAACAAGGAAACAAACAGACAAAAAAAGACTAAACTTAAACTAAAGACTGGGCACAGTGCCCACCCGTGCCCAGGATCATGACACAACTGCTATAGAGTGAACCTAGCTTTAACTTAGGCTGACTTAGGTAAACTGTGCATAACTTAGCCCAGCGCTCAGGAACTCGTACAAACTGAGCACACATTTCACCAATGTGTATTTCCAAACGTCGGCAAATTTTCAGCAGACTGAAAATTTTCAAAGTTCACAACTTTCGCCAGCGTTTGCCAACAAACACCAGCAATCACTAACTTTTGCCAGCAGAGCCAGACGTTTGCCAGAATGTCAGTAAAAGTCGGTCCAAACGTTGTAGTGTGAATTCACCTTAAATGTTTCATGACTTGAAACAACACACTAGCTGCAAAACACTGTGACCACCCGTCCCCCATAAGTCTTTGTGTCACAGTGGCACTTGAAGTCATGTTGCTAACAGAGGTGGGCCAAAAGTTTCAAAGGAAGGCCTTAGAAAAGTTGGCAGCCGGCCCAGCAGTGTAAACAAAAGTCTGAGAATAACTGGGAAAGTTAGGGAGAGTCAGCTCTCAGCTACGGCTGAAGATTTGCATTGTTAATTTACTTTAATTGAAAAAGTGCAAAAATTCCCATTCAGCACCTTTAACGAGGCAGTTAGGGTGCTTTGCTTTGCTTAGAGAACTGAAGATGGGACTTGTTGGTTTGTGATGTCGTAAAAACCAGGACGTGCAGTCTGCTCATTTCTTTAGGAGTTAAATAGGGTGAGTGTGTATTTCTTTTTAAAATTAGTTGTTTAATATTTTAACAGTATACATGTAATCTATTTACATTTTTATTAGGTAAACATTTTGCAAAATATGGGATCTTTAAATGTTTAAAGCTTACTGAGCCAGCATTCACAGTTAATACATAAAAAATACATACAGATAAACTCTTCAAATGTGTCATGCTTTAAAGACTAACGAAAACAGCTGAAGTCCAGGCATACAGATATTTAATTTTCTGCTACTACTGTATATTTTATTTTTCTTCTTAAAATGAACATTAAAGATGAGAGGTTTTTTTTTTTCTGTATCAAGACAGAATATCCCAATTTTTGAGGTAAAATTGTGGCACAACACAGCAGATATGATACAGAAACAGGATGAGCTCATGGATGAAGTTGTTTGCTCACCTACAGAGCTGACCTGTGACGGTAGGATATGGGCCCTGTAAATGGAGCAGTGCATCTCAGTAAATTAGAGTATCATGATTTGTATTTTAATTTAAAAAAAAAAATACCCATAATTGTCCAACTTACAAGACTTGAACTAGTTCAGTGTATGTATTGAATATATGAAACTGCACCTTTTTTAATCACCCAAAAAACAACCTTTGACAGTATTCTAATTTACTGAGATGCAATAGGGCTCATTGATCTTCTCAGATCTAACGCCATCAGTCTGTTATGGAAAAGGCGGTGTGGAAATGCTTGGCATGGCATTTTTATTTTGGATCATTGTTAAATTGAAGGATGTTTAGTAGCATGTAAGAAGAACGTCAGAATGATACAAGACAGATGATGGGAGGAAGTGGCGCTCTCATTATTTGATTTACACCACTCAGTTGAGCACATCAGAAAAGGTGAATGAAATATTTGTACTCCACTGCGAGGTGTCAGCGCTAAAAGACAGCACACCAAAATTCAATCTGTGTGCATAATTGACACCCAGCTGACAGAGTTTTGACATCAGTCTGCTTACAAAAGTAAAAGAAATGGCCATTACATTCTGTCTGAAAAATACTTTATACTGACACTGATCTAATTTAATGCAGTGGTGTGTTAGCATCATCAGAGAAGTTTTAAAAAGGCTGGGGGATGGGGTCAAGTTTAGGATGGAAAAAGTCATGAATTTACACACAAAATGGTAAAACTGTAAGAATAAAAACATATTGATGACAAATAAGTGGGGATGTATTTATTTATTCATTTTCAGCTTTCTTTGAAAAGTTGGATTGAATATAGGTTCCTTTCCTAGATGATCAAATCAAGTAGTTTTCAAATATCCATCCATCCATCCATCTTCTACCGCTTTTCCGGAGGTCGGGGTCGCGGAGGCAGCAGTTCAAGCAGAGAAGCCCAGACTTCCCTCTCCCCAGCCAACTGCTCCAGCTCTTCAGAGAGGATACCAAGGTGTTCCCAGACCAGCTGGGAGACAGTCTCTCCAGCGAGTCCTGGGTCTGCCCCGGGGTCTCCTCCCAGTTGGACGTGCCCAAAACACCTCAAGTGGGAGGCGTCCAGGAGGCATCCTAATCAGATGCCCATACCGCCTCAACTGACTCCTTTCAATGTGGAGGAGCAGCGGTTCTACTCTGAGCCTCTCCTGGATGACTGAGCTCCTCACCCTATCTCTGAGGGTGAGTCCAGCAATCCTACGGAGAAAGCTCATTTCAGCCGCTTGTATCCGTGATCTTGTTCTTTCGGTCATTATCCAAAGCTCGTGACCATAGGTGAGAGTAGGAACATAGATTGACTGGTAAATCGACAGCTTTGCCTTAGAACTCAGCTCCCTCTTCACCACAACAGACCGGTACAACGTTCGCATCACTGCAGATGCTGCTCCTATCTGTCTGTCAATCTCTCGCTCCATTCTCACCTCACTCGTGAACAAGACCCCAAGATACTCCCCTCATGGATCGTCACCTTATTGTGGTGGGGGTGTTTGCGTGCCCCAGTGATCCCAGGAGCTGTGTTGTCCGGGGCAATTTGTCTCTGATAGGGTCGCCCAAGACAAACTGGTCCTGGGTGAAGGGTCAGACTAAGAACAATCCAACAGACTCTCATGATAAATTCTATATCAAGGATTCAGTGTACCCTGCCCGGTATGGGGTTACCGGGGCCCCACCCTGGAGCCAGGCCTGGGGGAGGGGCTCGAAGGCTAGTGTCTGGTGGCCGGGTTTCCACCCATGGGACCCGGCCGGGCTCAGCCCGAAAGAGTTACATGGGTCCTCCCTCCAGTGGGCTCATCACCTGCAGGAGGGATCATGGGGGTCCGGTGCTATGTGGATTAGGTGGCGGTCAAAGGCGGAGACCTTGGCGGACTGATCCCAAGTTTTCAAATATATTTGTCATAAATTCACTTGAAAAAAATTATAAATTTACTGTACTTGTTTTTTGTTATTAATGTAAAACCTTTTTAAAAATAATAAATTTAGAATTTTTCTTCTCGTAAATTTTAACTTTTCAGATGGTCATAATATGAAAACGGCACGCTTTTAATTTTTATCATACTTAACTCATTATGGCTTAAATGTCTTGAACAAGTGAAGAAATTGTAAATGGGCTTTTACTTTACAATAAAAAACCCACCACATTATTCCAACATAATTCACAGAAGTGAAGCCCTGAGCGTTGAAAGGCTAATTCCCAATTCACAACCTGTCACATTCATCTGCTAGATGTCAAGCCTTAAATCATCAAATCAATGACTTTAATCCGAGTCGTGCAGAAAGTTTCCAACGCCATAAAGAGAATATTCAGCCTCAGCCAAATACAGGTTACAGCCGAAGCGAGCGCAGTGTTTATCTAGCTAACAACCGTACCGGGGGACGAGCATCTTGTCGTTTTGATTTACCATAAGATTTCTTTTGAGAGCGTGACAGCGAGCGTGAGACAGTGAGAAGAGTCATGCCCAGATTCATGAGACGAGCTTGGCAGGCTTGATATTGCTGTTCTGGCTGACTGTGTTATACCTGGAGGGAGCTCGCTGCCGCCGCCGCCGCCACCGCCACACTCCAGCCAATTTAGCTGGAGCACAGCTGCTAAGAGGCTCCCCGAGGTGTGTGTGTATGTGTGTGTCAGGATTAGCCACAGCACCAATTAAAACCTCACGCTGGTTTTTAAAGGATAAATTATTAACAGCAGAAGTGACCCCTCTGGTGGCCTTTCTTTCCTCCTCTGCTGTTCCCTTGTCTCATCCTGTTTTCTCCAACCATCATTTCTTCCTTTTTTCTTTTTTTAAAAAAAAAAAAACTTGCATTGTCTTTTATTTCTGTGCATTTATTTACTTTGGTTTGCATTCTTTGCAGTTGCTTTGCATCAGTTTTTTGGTCACCACTGTGTCCTTGTTCATCCTTTAAAAGTTTAGGGAGATTTTTTTTTTTTTTTAAAAAGACGTGTTTAGTGATACTTCACTCTTACAAAAAAGGATATTGAAATGGAAAAAATAATCTGTTTTAGTTTTTGAGTGTCCTTGAATTTTGGTATCGAAAATCTATTCACTTTATGTGTATTCAGTGAGATGTTTCCTCACTGAATATTTTTTTTATTATATCCATGCCTCCGGGATACATTTGTGCTTGATTGTTGCTCAGTGTGGCTCAGCTGCATTCTCCCTTTTCTCCCTGTGTTCAATAGCAACGGCATGTTAGCCAGTAATGGATACTTTTAACCTTTTCCAGGTAATTTGATCAGCCCTTTTAAATCAATCCCAAGCACACACCGTGTCTGGGGTTATAATTTAATGTGAATACAGTGACGGCTCCTCTCACTGTTCCGTTGTTGTGGTTTTATTTTTCCCCCCAATGGGGAACCATGATTTTTTTTATGATATATTGAGTGATCCAATCCAGGATTCCCTCTCCATGGATTGCCACCTTATTGTGGTGCAGGGGTTTGTGTGCCCCTAATGATCCCAGTAGCTGCGTTGTCAGGGGCAATTTGCCCCTGGTAGGCTCTCCCTAAATGAAGTAGCTCTTGCTGAAGGGCCAGACCAAGAGTGGTCCAGTTGATCCCCACGAAGAAGTTACAACAACGATCCAGAGTACCCCACCCATTTTGGGGTTACTGGGGCTTAAGAACACCCGCCTGGCAATGGGGTTTCTGTCCATAAGACCCGGCTGGGCTCAGCCGGAGCGAGCCACATGGATCTGACCTCCAGTGGATTCACCACCTGCAGGAGGGATCATGAGGATCGTGGCGCTATGTGAACTGGGTGAGAGTCAAGACTTCTCTGCTTAGACTGCTGCCCCCACAACCCCGAAACCCCGGATAAGTGATAGAAGATTAATGGATAAATCCAGGATTCTGTTATATAAATGTGAATTGCTGTGTATCATCTCTCAGACAATATTTAATACACTTTAGAATCATATGTATTCAGAAAAACAGTATATTTAGTGTTCATTTATGCTGCTTAAAAAAATCAATCTTTTCTCTCTAGTCTGTCCACCCAAGTTACTCATTTTTGTTCTCTTCTTTCCTCCGTAACTCTTTTGCATATCTGTTCATTGTTCCACAAGAGAAATAAAAATATAATGACTTGACTGAGTTCTACCTTTGTTCTGATGGCCTATAATGGATTTTCTCTCTAGATATCCTCAGGTCATCATCTAATATCAGTCAGCAGGCTTGCATTCCACTCAGTGTGATCTTACACTCTGATCTTTTCCTCCCCACCTTAATTTTCCCACTCTGCCTCTGCCCCTTCATCTTCTCTCCTTCCCTGAATATTTGTCCCTCTCAGATTTGATGAAGGAATTTAATTAGAGCAGAGAGACAGAGGCAGGAAGTGGTGAGGGACGGCGTGGTGGAAGGAAGCAGAGTAATAATAAATGATTGGTGACCCTGAGAGAACAAAAGGTAAAGATAAGTGTGTTTAAATCAGACCTGGTCAATCTGAAGGAGACAGCCGTATTGAACCCTGTTACTACATGAGCCAGGGCAGTATAGATTTAGTGGTGCATTGGCACTGCAACACTGTTTCACTTACAAGGGAAATTACCAGTAAACCCTGCAGACCTTTGCAGATAATATCAGCTAAGTAATCAATGTGCACCTTCATAAATTACAAGTTGACTTTTTTCAGCTCACACAGGAGTTTTTGTTTACACCCACTTTATATGACTTCCATTGTGTGATGTTGAAACCATCAAGATCAGGTTGTGTGTCATTAAGTTATTATATTCTCATGATAATTATAGGGAGATGGATTTTTATTTGTAATCTAATTCTTGTGGTGTCAAATAGTGCTTTTTGTCACATTCACTGATGCAACTGGGACACAGATACACTATCTTTGGAGCTGGTGCAGTGATGCTTACAGCAATAGTGAGACATCCCATTTCCAGCTTCAGATAAAGTGTAACAAGTAGATAAAAGTCAATATAAATGGTACAAGATACACAGAAATGTGTGTTCCTTAACGGAGGATTTGTTGCTGTTTGAAACATTCCCCGCTCTAAAGGAAAATCCAGAGGACACCTTGCACTTGGATACATCATCTTTGAATTTACAAACTGAGATCATGAACTTAGATTGGCATGCTACCTTCAAGTTCAAGAGTTTAGAGATTCTACCTCAGCAGTAGCTGATAAGTGTGCAACAAAGTTTTCTTGTGTATGGCTTATTTACCATCATGACTGTAAAACTGTTGTACCCAACAGGATTTTTTAAAGTCTCTTTTTTAAAATGATTATCATTTTATTCAATTAAAGTCAGTGTTAAATTATTGTACATTTGTCCACAGAACACCTACACAGTAGCACTAAACAAACTCCATGACATCATCAGCGCAGTAGAGACGAAACATCCCAATGCTGTTTTTATTGTTGCTGGCGACTTTAACCAGTGCAATTTACTGACTGTACTCCCCAAATATTACCAGCATGTGGACATTCCCACCCACAATGAAAGCACATTGGATCATGTTTATTCCAACATAAGTGGCGTCTACAGAGCGGCACCCCACCCCCACTTCGGACAGTCAGATCACATCTCACTGTTTATGTACCCAGCCTACAGACAAAAGCAGAAACAAACAAACCCTGTTATGAAGCAAATTAAGTGCTGGACCCCAGAGACTGAGAGTACCCTACAAGACTGTTTGCCTGCACGGAATGGGATGTGTTTAAAGCTGCAACCACCTGAGAGGACTGTTCTGTAAACATACAGGATTATGCTGAATACGTGACTGGGTACATCAGCACGTGTGTTGATATCATCATACCCACCATACAGGTCAGGAAGTTACCCAACCAGAAGCCCTTGATCAACAGTCAGGTACGTCAAGTGCTGCACGCTCACTCTCGTGCATTTAAATCAGGCTGTGAGGTTGAGTACAAAGCTGCAAAGTATGGGCTGAGAGAGGCTATAGCAACAGCCAAGAGGCAGTACAGAGAAAAGCTGGACAGCCTCTACTCCACTCCTGACCCGGGGCGCATGTGGCAAGGCCAGCAGCACATCACAGACTACAAGAGGACCAACAGCAGCACCACTGGCTCTACAGACAGCCTGGTGGATGATCTCAACATCTTTTACACCCGCTTCAAGACCACCAGCCACAGCACAGAGAAGAGACACACACTCCCGCATCCTCCCCTCCTCCACTAAGAGTCTCACCAGGCCAGGTAAACAAAGCACTAAGGAATATCAACCCCCGCAAGGCAGCAGGACAAGACAACATCCCTGGGTGGGCTCTCAGAGCATGCGCTGCCGAGCTGACCAGCGTTCTCACAGCAATCTTCAACCTCTCCCTCAACCAGAACATAGTCCCCTCCTGCTTCAAAATGACAACCATCATCCCCCTCCCCAAAAGGAGCCCGCCGATCTGTCTGAATGATTACAGACTGGTAGAACTCACTCCAATCATCATGAAGTGCTTCGAGAGAGTGGTGCTGCTCCTCATTCAGGACAGCATACCGAATACCCTGGACCCCTTTCAGTACGCCTACCGGCCCAACAGGTCCACCTCAGATGCCATTGCTGCAGCACTCCATTATTCTTTCTCCCACCTGGAAGATAAAGACTCCTACATTAGGATGCTCTTTGTTGAATACAGCTCCGCCTTCAACAAAGTCATCCCCTACAAACTCACCGACAAACTGTCTTCACTTGGCCTGCAGCCCACCCTCTGCGACTGGCTACTGGACTTTCTAACTGGCAGGCCCCAGTCTGTCAGGATGGGTAACAGGATCTCAGCCAGCATCATCACAAACACAGGTGTCCCACAGGGTTGTGTTCTCAGCCCCATCCTCTACAGCCTCTTCACCCATGACTGTGTTGCCTCCCACAAGGACAATATCATCTTAAAGTTAACGGATGACACAGCAGTGATAGGACGCATCACTCATGATGATGAAGCATCCTACAGGAGGGAGGTGGTCACCCTGGTGTCATGGTGTGAGGACAACAACCTCACTCTCAACACGGACAAGACAAAAGGAGATGATAATGGACATGGTGGACATGAGGAAAGGGAGGAGGAGACCCCATCGGCTGCTGTTCATCCGGAAGCTTGAGGTGGAGAGGGTGAGCAGCTTTAAATACCTGGGCATCCACATCAGCAAGGACCTTAAGTGGACACACAACACCACAGAGCTGGTTAAGAGAGCTCAACAGTGACTGTACTTTCTGAGGAGGCTGAAGAAGTTTAGCATGCCCTCCAGGATCCTCAACAATTTCTACAGCTGCATCATCGAGAGCATCCTGACCAACTGCATCACTGCATGGTACAGCAACACCACTGCCCTGGACCGCAAACGCCTGCAGAGAGTCGTGAAGACAGTGGAGAAGATCATCAGGACTCCATTCTCCTCTCTGCAGAGCATCTACCACCACAGAGTCCAAAGGAGAGCTGACGCCATCCTCCAGGACCCCACCCACCCCCAGCACAGTCTGTTCACACTTCTACCCTCAGGCCGAAGATACAGAAGTGTGAAATGCAGGACAACCAGACTGAAGAACTCCTTCTTTCCCACTGCCATCAGATTCCTGAACAGATAACAACTCCCAAAACTCCGTAACTCAGCTTTGCATATAGGAACTCACACACTGGCTGCTAAATTTGCACACTGCTCACCTGTACAGTAGACATAGTCTCACCCGTCTGATGTCTATATCATCTCTGCTGCTAATTATCATCTCTGCTGCTACTTATCATGCACAGTCTACTGGTACTACCGGTACAGAAATTAGCACCAGGTGCTAATTTGTAATTTGTAATTATACACTGCTCGTTGCACAATGCTCATTTGCACACTGTACATAGGTTTATGCCATCTCAGGTTCACATCATCTCTGGTATCAATATACCACTATCACTTTAGTCATCCAGTGAATTTTCAGTTTCATTCCTCTTGTCTGACTGCTTTAACTGTCCATACTGCCTAGTGTGTGTTATTAGTACTCATTAGTTTTAGTATTTAGTATCAAGGTGTGCTTAAGGAGTCCTAACTGCCTAACTGTGTTGGCATGTGTGTTATTAGCATCCATCAGTATTAGGATTGAATTACTGTGTTAGTGTGTCATTACCTTATTTTGTTTCTGTACCTATTACCTTGGCATTCGTTCGGAGAGCAAAGTAAGAATTTCATTGCCCAGGAAATGTAGCATTTCTTAACTGTGCACATGATAATAAAGCCTTTGAATCTTGAATCTTGTTCTTCCAGATAGCTAAGCAAATATATAATTTATTACAGTCTACAGTTTCTTCTTGGTTTGGATTATATTACAGGGTACTTGTGCATAGTTTGTGTTTAATTTGCCTCAGATTAACGCATTTAAGGGGAAAAATGCTGAGTGTGCTGGAGACTCTGTACACACACACACACACACACACACACACACACACACACACACACACACACACACACAGCTCCAATCTCTGCATACCACCCTCTGACAGCACACTGTCCGTCATGGTCACTGTACACACACTGGCCAGGGGCTCCGTGTATAGCTGTGGCTGAAGCATGGATCCTCCTGTATTTGCCCCTCTTCTGATTATTACAATCTATGATAAGTGACATGCACACTCCCCGTTCATTCATTCTGTTAAAAAAATTTAAAAAATTAATGGCTAATCTAAAGGCTATACCCCTCCTGGAAGCTGGTAATTAAAATGAAAATGTGGACAGAAGAAAAAAAAAAACATTAAGGGGCAGATTTACTGAGGTAGTGCAAATTAGGGAGTGTGCAAATTAGACAGAGCGCCTAAGGGAGTGGCCAATTTTTGCCAGTGAACTACTAACAACACACAAAATTATGAACACAGACGCGGTCACTTCATTTCAATAATGACTACCCATCCACCCAGAACACAAAATTGATTTTGCTTCAAGAGCAAGGGGGAGCTAATCCGAGTCTAACCTCCACAGAAAAGGGAAATAAGAGTCATTATCAGCTGACACATTTTTATGTCCACTTCAGGTATAAGGGCTCCTATTGTATCCTATCTTATGGACACAAATTCATGTAGTAGGCTATATACAGTATAAACAAATGAAATGGAAAAAAAACAAAACCTGCCGTCTGATGTCCAGTTCAGCATAAGACTGATCTCTGTGAGACCGTTGAGATTCATATAATCTGTTCTTCTGCCATGCCAAATAAAGTCACGGACAGAGAGAAGCTTCTGCTATGCAGAGCGAGACACTGCAATTTCAGATCCTGTGGCTCGGCAGCTTGGCTTGGCCCACGGCCACAGGCTGCAGCGATTGGTGGGTCGTCCGGCACGTGGTGCTAGCGATTTGTTGTGGCATCCCGGTGAAGTTGTTGTGAGACGGTCTGGAATGACACCAGACACACAACTGACTGTGGATCTGTGAACCAGCACCGCTCATCCAAGCTAGAAGGAGGCTAGAAGCTACTCAGCTAATGGTTAACTGATGTAAGAGGGAGAGTGGAGTTGAACAGCTGAAGGATGTTTCTTAAAGTGACAGGCTTTAAATCAGAGCGTTTCAAGAAAGCCAGGAAAAAAACAACAACAACAAAAAAAAAACTGATTTGCTTCAATAATTAAAAATTAAAGAAAATTTGAACAAAATATGCCACAAACACTTCATTAAGACATGAGTGAGCTGTTAAAATGTGGAACAAGTGCAGTCAATGACCCCTTTAACTAATGAAGGTGGACCACACCAGCACAGAAGCATCCATATGTACACACATGATAATTTTGATCATTCAGTGTCTCGTCGGGAGAAAAACCCCAACATACACAGGTCTGTGCACCCACTCGCACAGACACACACAGCAAATCTGGTCTTTTCAGCTCCTTATTGTTGCCTTGGAGAGACATTATTCTGTCTGCACACTTATTCTATAGTCTCCATTCTCTGACCTGATGCTATATAAGCATTCTGTCTTATTCTTATGCCCTCTTATTCTGATGGTAATTTGACTGCCTGAAAGGACCGGCAAAAGGATTGTTCTGTCTCATTCAACAAAATACGGTAAAAAAGTCATTCCTGGATAAAAAAAAAAAAAGCTCTGCGGTGGATTTCCAGGGCTCTGTTGTCGTGTCTGCAGTTGAATGTCGGCCTCCCGTTCATATGCTAATGAGCCTGAGCTTGATTGTTTCCTCATATTTTAATCTCCTGCGTGGTGCTGGAGGGGAAGGGGGATTGGGGGGGGGCAACTGATAGGGGGAGTGTGGGTATGAGGAAGAGATGAGACGGAAGGAAAAGAGATGATGGACATGGAAAAGGAGAGAGGGCAGAGGGTGCTGGTGGTTGAGAAATGGAGAGGAGGAGAACACTGAAAAGGAGGAAGATGAGGAAATTAAGTTATGTAGGAGGGATGGAAAAACAAAATGTTTGACAAGAACATTAATGAAAAGGTGAGAGACATGGGAGGGCAGGAAGAAATTAATAATGTGGAAGGAGGAGACAATAAGATAAAGATGGACAGAAATGCTGCTGGGCAATAGGAGTGAAGATAGGAAGTGGGAATATATAGTTCCTCTTACAGTATGCAGTGTATAGTGACAAGGAGCTAAAGGTAGTACTGACAGAACTAGTTTTAAACTTAGAGGGGGTGTCTGTGAGCGGCAATGAAACTCCGATACCCTTTCCCTCTCGTATTAAACCAATCATGATTCACGAACCCTATCTTCCGCTGATCATAATTCATACTCCTAGGTTGAAACACTGACCGGGGGCAATGAGAGGAGGAGCAAGGGAGACTTTTTCTGAATAAACTATCATTACATTTGCATAAATATACATAATAAAAGAGCTGTGTGCAGCACTCCTCTTCAATCTGCATATTTCTCCACTGATTTCTTTTTTACCTGGCATGCTAGAAGTTGTGCAATTTAGAAAGAAGAATTTATCACAGTTTTTCTTTTGGGGTGGGTGGGGGTATTCTTGTAGAGGCGGCGATGAAATTGTTGGGGTAAGTTCTGAAGTGTTTTGCAGAGGAATGTTTTTCTTGGATGTCACTCAGGAGGGGCTTTCTTTGCAAGGTCAGCCACTTTATTGTATTTAGATTCAATAGCTGCACTGACTGCTGCAGACAGCAAAGACAGGGCATATGCAGTAATACGGCTTGATTAGAAGCCAACATATGCATATTAAGACTGTATGTTCGGTCTGAATTTGACCGTGTGCACTGACAGAGCTTGTCTAAGATGGTAAAGAAAAGAAACTAATGTGTTGGAAATATTGGAGCGAATTTGTCTTTGCTATTTTAGTGGGACATGCTGCACTCATAAGCTTTAGCCTGCACATTATCTGTCCTTGATTTCTTTTGGCCAGGTATACCATGCACATTTTCAGACCAATTATGCTTCCTCTAAATGTATTTATTTTATTCAGCCAAGACAGTAAAGTACCCATTTTCTTCCTCATGTTTCTCAAAATCAAACAGGCAACTAAAAGGCCCCTTGCTGCATAAAAAGAGTAGTTCCCAGGTAACTTATAGAGGACATATGAAGAAAATGGGTATCTGGGTTGGCTACCAAAAAACAAAAAACGCAAGCCTGTAGTTCTGTTACGGCTCACCTTCCCTAAATCTCCTTCAGTGAGCTGTTCAGATTTGTCTTCAGTTGTTCGATGAGAACCGGACCTTAGTGGAATGATACCACCACTTCAGCTTTATCTCCACCCATTTTATTCATCAGGAGAGTAGACATCTCCTAATGAGCTTCCTAACCTTCACTGACATTGCTATTCCTGAGTTAGCTTATTGGCATGACCGCAGCGTTTATGAATACGGTGCATGTATTTTACTAGCCCCACTACACAGCCATGTTCTCAACTGGCTCATTAATTCATAGTCAATTGTATATCTCACTTACATGCATCATTATGGCTTATTTTTAAAGGGGTCATTGACTGCACTTTTTCCACTTTTTAACAGCTCACACATGTTAATGAAGTGTTTGTCACCTTTTGTTCACACTTTCTTTAATATATAAATTATTGAAGTAAAATGTTTTTGTATTTTCCCAGGCTTTCTTGAAACACTCTGATTTAAAGCTTATCACTTTAAGAAACATCCTTCACCGATTCAACTCCACCCTCCTTCTTATGTCAGTTAGCCGTTTATTTAGCTGACTAGCTTTTAGCCTCCTTAGCTTGGATGAGCAGCGCTGGTTCACTGAGCCACAGTCGATGGTGCATCTCGTGTAACTCCGGCCCATCTCCCATTAATTTTACCGTGATTCCACAACAAATCGCTAGCACCGCGCGTCAAGCGGCCCCTCCGATCACTGCAACAGACCTGGCCCAGAACCTGAGGCTGCTGGCTGAGGTGAAGCCAAGCTGTCAAGCCATGAGATCTCCAAGGGCAGTGTCCCACTCTGCAGGACTGCACTCCGCTCCCAGGGCCAACTGGGGGACGCCCCGTCACGAGGCAGCTCCCCTACGCTGCTGGAGATTTGCTGGGGAATCATGGTGAAATTATTGGGAGATGGGCCGGAGAGACGTGAGGTATATTGTCTGCTGGATGGCTACGTATTACGGTGACCAAGATCTGAAGAAAATAATGTCATTCGTGCTTGGTGCGTACCTCTTGGTACCAGTGTTAGCTCTGGGGCTAATAGCTCACTGGCTAATGAGCTACCTTTAGCACCCCTTCCATCTACATGACAGACAGCTAGGCAGGCCAATAATAGAGCAGTGGGCGGCGGCTTGACTTTGTCAAATGTTGACTTATACGATTTACCTGTAAGAGTCAAAAACGTTTCTGGGAGAGAAAAATGAGATAAAGGCTGTGTGTGTTTTTTTAAGAGAACTGACTGCTTTGAAAAAATTTTGATAATTACATGACACATTTCAGACAGTTAAAACCTACAAACACACCATATTTCAATCATTGAGCCCTAATTTGGCCAGTGTAGTCCTGTTGTCTCACTGGTAGCTACCCTAGCTTAGCTACCACTTCTATCTCCTTTTTGACATAACTCACCCATTTTGTCCAGCATTCATGATCCCAGCTGGTTCACCTACCAACACTTGAACATATATATTATTTTTAGACATTATTTCAGTTTGTTTTATTATAGTTTATCATGGCTGAAAGACAGAGCCAGCCATTCAATCATTCAAGGTGGTTTCTGTTCTTATTATTCCCCATGACCAGCCCTGTCCTATCAGCTATTCAAACCATACCGGTTTTTACCCAGTAATGCTTTATGTGGGCTATAACATTCTCCCAATAAAGTCAGTTTTTATGTTAGTTACTTTGGGCTCTGACCAACAAATATAAGATAAGATAAGATAAGATAAGCCTTTATTAGTCCCACAACGGGGAAATTCCAGGATTGCAACAGCACAGGGATAGCAACACTCAGAGCAACAATCAGAAGGCAAGAAAAAAAACAAGCAAGCAAGAGCAGCTAATAAACATATGTACGTATTACTATAAAATATATATATATACACACACACACAGACACACAGTGCAGAGCATTGTAGCTGGATGGAATAAATATATGAATATATGAACACACAGTGCAGAGCATTGTAGCTAGATGGAATAAATATGTAAATATATAAACACCCACAGTACGGAGCATTGCAGCTAGGTGGAATAAATATGCAAGTATATAAACACACACAGTGCGGAGCAATGTAGCTAGATGGAATAATATGTAGATATATAAATATATAAACACACCCAGTGCTGAGCATTGTAGCTAGATGGAATAAATATGTAAATATATAAACACACACAGTGCAGAGCATTGTTGCTAGATGGAATGAAACAGCATAACCGTCTACTTAGTTATCCTACATGGTATGATTATGTGCCCATACATATTCTCACCCTCCATAGCGACCGGTATGTTCCTAGTTGTATGCCGGAGGGGACCATTGTGTAAGTCTATTGCATCTTTTGCATTCAAAAAACTATTAGTTTGTTACGTCTTTTTGCTATCTCTGCGAGCAGCCCTGCTTAGGTTGTACAGTCTGACAGCCGTTGGTAGGAAGGACCTACGAAACCTCTCGGTTGTGCACCTGGGATGATGTAGTCTGCTGCTAATGAGCTCCTCAGTGCATTCAGTATGTCCTGCATAGGGTGGAACTCGGACTCCAGCAGAGATGACAGTTTAGCCACCGTCCTTCTCTCTCCTATCTCCTCCATCGGATCAAGGCGCTGCCCCAGGACAGAGCTAGCTTTCTTAATCAGTTTGTTCAGTCTCTTCCTATCGGCTGCAGTAATGCCACTGCCCCAGCAGACCACTCCAAAAGTGATGGCTGATGCCACCACCGTGTCATAGAATGACTTCAGCAGCGCCCCTTGTACACCAAAAGACCTGAGTCTCCTCAGCAGGAACAGCCTGCGCTGTCCCTTCTTGTAGAGTGCATCAGTATTGTGTGACCAGTCTAGTTTATTGTTCAGATGAATACCCAGGTACTTATAGGATGTCACCATCTCGATGTCTGTTCCCTGTATATTTACTGGTACTGTGAGGGGCTGCCCATGCCTGCGGCAGTCCACCACCAGCTCCTTAGTTTTCCTCGCGTTGATCTGGAGGCAGTTCCGATGGCACCAGTCCACGAAGTCCTGGATAAGCCCTCTGTACTCAGCTTCATCTCCATTGGAGATGAGGCCAACGATCGCAGAGTCATCAGAGAACTTCTGTTGTCATATAGTTGACCATCTATCATTAGCATCGACCACAGACCCCAGAAGTGATGAAAGAGGGAGAGGGGTGAACTGTGGCCCAGCGTTTGAGGAGGCAGGCACTGAAACAGGCCATTGTGAAGAAGAGTGTTTAATCTGTGTGGAAAATAGGGCTGCAATATTTAAACCTTGAGGAATTTTAACCAAAGCATGTCACAGACATTTCATTATGACCTCTGGGACCCGTGGAAAAATATGCCCCCATTAAAGAAAAAAAGTACAGCCAAGTCCATCACCCAGCTTGACCTTCACATGTTTTGGCTCCACTTGACTACCAAGAGGACACACTACTTTAAGGTTGATAATTGTGAGGTGGATAATTGGAGAATATTGCTGTAATCCTTTTGGATGACTGCTTCATATGAAACTTACAGGATGAGTCAGTGCCTGTTCGTGTGTATTGCTGATGTCAGAGACACCATTCCCCAGTACAGTGAACTCTAAGATGTCACCGTGATTTATTCATATACATAAAAATCCTGAGATCCCCATCATATACTGTATCTGTATTTATTAAGAGGGATGCACTTTAACTCAAGATGCCTCTACATAGGGGAGAATTGTGATCCTGTGATTTTGGAATTTCCTTTTGCACTGTAATTGCATTATGTAGAAGTAATATAGGAACATACAAGTACATGCTGGGGATTGCTTCATTTTATAATCCCATGTTGTGCAAAATGGTGTTTGTATGGGGTTTAATCTTATAAAAAACATGGTTATGGATTACAAGAACAGATGCATCTCAATAAATTAGAATATCATCAATTCAAAAAATGAAACTCCTGTATGTATACTCCTGTGTTCATGACACAGAGTGATATATTTAAAGTGTTTATTACCTCCGCCAAGGAGGTTTTGTTTTTACCGGCGTTTGCCTGTTTGTCTGTTACCAACATAACTCAAAAAGTTATGAATGGATTTTGATGAAATTTTCAGGAAAGGTGTATAATGGCACGGGGAACAGATGTTTAGATTTTGGTGATGATCTGAGAGTGCATACCTCCACCAAGGGCTTTGTTTGTATTTGTGCAGCAGGATTACACAAAAACTACTGGATGGATTTGGATGAAATTTTCACCAGAGGTGGTTCTTGGGCTACAGGGGAACCCATTATATTTTGGTGATGATCTGAGAATGCATACCTCAGCCAAGGCTCTTATCTTCTCACAGTGTGTTAGCAACAATACTCCAAAACTGATGGACAAACTTTGATGCAATTTTCACCACAAGTGGCTATAGGCCTACACACAAACCCATTACATTTTGGAGGTGATCCATGAGAAACGGAAGGAGCCTTGGTGGAGGTATGCGCTCCATGAGTGCTTTTCTAGTTTCTTTTAATTTTGATGGTTATAGCTTATAGCTAATGAAAACTCCAAATTCAGTTTCTCAAAAAAATTAGAATATTACATAAAATAATTTTTTTAAAAAAATGGCTTTTTAATAGAAATGTTGGCCGACTGAAAAGTATGTCCATGTACACACTCAATACTTAATCAAGGCTCCTTGATTAAGTTTTTGCATCAATGTGGCGTGGCGTGGAGGTGATCAGCCTGTGGCACTGCTGAGGTGTTATGAAGGTCCAGGTTGCTTTGATAGTGACCTTCAGCTCGTCTGCATTGTTGGGTCTGGTGTCTCTCATCTTCCTCTGGACAATACTCCATAGATTCTCTATGGGATTTAGGTCAGGAGAGTTTGCTGGCCAGTCAAACACAGTGATACCATGGTCATTAAACCAGGTTTTGGTACTTTTGGCAGTGTGGGCAGGTGCTAAGTCCTGGTAGAAAATTAAACCAGCATCTCCATAAAGCTTGTCAGCAGAGGGAAGCATGAAGTGCTCTAAAATTTCCTGGTAGATGGCTACGCTGACTTTGGACTTGATAAAACACAGTGGACGAACACCAGGAGATGGCATGGCTCCCCAAATCATCACTGACTGTGAAAACGTCACACTAAATCTCAAGCAACTTGGATTCTGTGCCTCTCCACTCTTCCTCCAGTCTCTGGGAACGTGACTTTCAAATGAAATGCAAAATTTATATTCATCTAAAAAGAGGTCAGCTGCTGCTGTTGGTCCACTGTGTGTTATCAAGTCCAAAGTCAGATATACTCACACACAGCCTGCACCTCCCCTCTTTATGACCTCCTCAAAAGTGCAGCCACAGGAATTTACTGAGAGTTCATCAACCCACCACAGTCTCTCCCCGTCATGTCCTCCACCATCTCCCACCAGGTCCAAACTGAACATCCTCCTGGATTGTTTGTGCAGCCCAAGTGTTATTGATGTTGTTCCTGCTGTTAACAAGAGGGATAGAGCAGTAGAAGATTAAAAGATGGTGTTCCACTGGGACGCAACTAGATGACCTGATCTTCCGAGGAGACAGAGAAGATGGGAACTGTGGGGAGGAGACTGGATAGTGATAAGGGAAGAGGGGACATTAGGCCAGAGGTGTGAGCTAAAATGGTGCAATCACTTCAGTGGCATATTAAAATAGGTCATGCAGACTATTTTATTTTAATTAAAGGAGAACCAATTGGACTGATCTCACAGTGATCTTAACTCTGGGCTGATGAAACTTGCAGACACGATGGTAAACCTTCCACTAAATTCTGGTCAGAGACTAGACTGTGTGTGTCTGCTTGTGCAAACTTTAAGATTTATTGCAATAATTAGTGTTCTTTTTTTTCAGCATGTAGTTAAATCTGCAATTTCATCTAAACTCGCTTTGGTCAGATTTTGCAAGTTCTTGTTGAGTTTGCTCCAAAAAATCGAGTAACAGCAAAATCCATCCATCCATCTTCTTCCGCTTAATTCTTTTCGGGTCGCGGGGGGCTGGAGCCTATCCCAGCATCTTTGGGTGAGAGGCAGGGTACACCCTGGACAGATCGCCAGTCCATCGCAGAGAGACAGACAACCATTCACTCTCACAGTCATACCTAAGGACAATTTAGAATCCCCAGTTTGATGCCAATTAACCTAACTTGCATGTTTTTGGCATGTGGGAGGAAACCGGAGTAAACCCACGCAGACACGGGGAGAACATGCAAACTCCACACAGATCACTGTTGGTCAGGGGCTGGGATCGAACCCTCCGGCCAAGGGTGAGTGCTAACCACTCTGCCACCGCGCTGCCCTAATAGCATAATAGCTCAATATTATTTCTGCTAATTTTAAAATATATTTTGTAGCAAAAGCATGTTAGCTTCAGAGCACACTCTTTTCTTTTCAAAACAAGTAGAAATAATGAAACAACAATAACTGTACTGAGAGAGATTTCATTACAGCCTTTCTAATATGCACTGGATTGATCAAAAGGGGAAAAGACAGTGCAGGTACCAAATAAAAGCCAGGTGAAAGTTAGCTTCAGATTTTTGAATATACCTGTATGTAGCATAGCTTACAAAATGAATTAGTGCTTATACAGTAATCGTTGACAGTAGAAAATAAAGCATTATTGTATTCCATTACTTGCTTTACTAAATTATTTTCCTGAAATACAGTGATGTGAAAAGGTGTTTGCCCCCTTCCTGATTTCTCATTTTTTTTGTATGTTTGTCACACTTAAATATTTCAAATCATCAAACAAATTTAAATATTAGACAAAGATAACATAAGTAAACACAAAATGCAGTTTTTAAATGAAGGTGTTAATTATTAAGAGAAAAAAAAAATTCAAACCTACATGGCCCTGTGTGAAAAAGTGATTGCCTCCTAAACCTAATAACTGGTTGGGCCACCCTTAGCAGCAACAACTGCAATCAAACATTTGCGATAACTGGCAATGAGTCTTTTACAGCGCTGTGGAGGAATTGTGGCTCACTCATCTTTGCAGAATTGTTGTAATTCAGCCATATTGGAGGGTTTTTGAGCATGAACCACCTTTTTAAGGTCATGCCACAGCATCTCAGTCAGATTCAGGTCAGGACTTTGACTAGGCCACTCCAAAGTCTTCATTTTGTTTTTCTTAAGCCATTCAGAGGTGGACTTGCTGGTGTGTTTTGGATCATTGTCCTGCTGCAGAACCCAAGTATGCTTCAGCTTGAGGTCACAAACAGATGGCCAGACATTCTCCTTCAGGATTTTTTGGTAGACAGCAGAATTCATGGTTCCTTTTACCACAGCAAGTCTTCCAAGTCCTGAAGCAGCAAAACAGCCCCAGACCATCACACTATCACCAACATATTTTACTGTTGGTATGATGTTCCTTTTCTGAAATGCTGTGTTACTTTTACACCAGATGTAAAAGGACACACATCTTCCAAAAAGTTCAACTTTTGTCTCGTCAATCCACAGAGTATTTTCCCAAAAGTCTTGGGGATCATCAAGATGTTTTCTGACAAAAATGAAACAAGCCTTTATGTTCTTTTAGCTCAGCAGTGGTTTTCGTCTTGGAACTCTGCCATGCAGGCCATTTTTGCTCAGTCTCTTTCTTATGGTAGAGTCATGAACACTGACCTTAACTGAGGCAAGTGAGGCCTGCAGTTTTTTGGATGTTGTTGTGGGGTCTTTTGTGACCTCTTGGATGAGTCGTCACTGTGCTCTTGGGGTAATTTTGGTCAGCCGGCCGCTCCTGGGAAGGTTAACCACTGTTCCATGTTTTTGCTATTTGTGGATCATGGCTCTCACTGTGGTTCGCTGGAGTCCCAAAGCTTTAGAAATGGCTTTATAACCTTTTCCAGACTGATAGATCTCAATTACTTTGTTTCTCATTTGTTTCTGAATTTCTTTGGATCGCAGTATGATGTCTAGCTTTTGATGATCTTTTGGTCTACTTCACTTTGTCAGGCAGGTCCTGTTTAAGTGATTTCTTGATTGAGACCAGTTGTGGCAGTAATTAAATCTGGGTGTGGCTAGAGAAATTGAACTCAGCTTTCCAAAGATGTGATAAACCACAGTTAATTTATGCTTTAATTGTGTCCGGTTACAATTAATACAGTTTAAGGTCCTCAACAAAATTCATTTTTCAAAGTCTAGACTGTCAAGACTCTATCCCAACATAGTGGATCAGTGTGACAGATGTCATGCTTCACCCTGTAACCTCACACACATGTTTTATTCCTGTAGTCGGCTGCAGAAGTTTTAGATGGACTTTTCCATTATCTTGTCCACAATTCTGAGAACCCAGATTCAAATGGACCCTCACATTTCTGTATTTGGGATTCCTTGTGTTCCCCTCCCAATAACTCCCACACAACATAAAATATTGGCCTTTACTTCTGTATTAGCGAGGCACTGTATCCTACTCCTCTGGAAATCTCCTAAACCTCCATCTATCTCTATGTGGCTCAAAGACATTGTGTCATTTATCAAAATAGATAAGATCAATTCCACAATTAGAGGCAATTTAGAACTTTTTTTCCAAAAATGGAGCAACTTTATTGACTATTTCACCTCTTTGCAAACATTGTAAATTATTTTCACTCTTTTCATAATTCCTCCCCAAGGTTTTTTTTTTTCCAATTAATGTCATATTAGTGTAACAGTGCAGCATTGCAATGTTTATTTTCAAATTACTTCAGTACAGTTAACTTAAGTCTAATGTGAACTTTTGATTTGTTTCAATTGCACTGCTACAGGGACATAGGGTAGTGTTCTGAGTGTTTAGAAAAAAAAAGCTGTAATGAATTTGTGATTTTTCACATGTGCTATTTTAATAAACAGATTAAAACCAATTTATATTTTAATGGGGGGATCACTTTTTCCACACAGGGCCATGGAGGTTTGGATTTTTTTTTTTTTTTACCCTTAATAATAAACACCTCCATTTAAAAACTGCATTTTGTGTTTACTTGTGTTATCTTTGTCTAATATTTAAATTTGTTTGATGATTTGAAACATTTAAGTGTGACAAACATACAAAAAATGAGAAATCAGGAATGAGGCAAACACTTTTTCACACCACTGTATACCTCCAGCAGCATCAAAAGCTTTTACAAGATATTCAACTTTACAATAATGCGTTGATTTTCAACTTGTGTAGTGGTGATTTTTTCTTATGGCAGTTGTGAAGTGTAAGACTCAAGTTGTATTGCTGCTTTTATGCCCAATTTGAGTGTAGCTGGGATTTTGTAACAGACAAGCCCACAAACAACCCTCCGTTGACTCCTTTCCCACTGCAGACAGACTCAGGTTGATCCCTGGCAGACTGGCCTGTATTTGTTTTTCTTTCTTTGGTGCTTCGTGTTTGTCTTCATCATGTTGGTGATGAATGTGGGAATCCAGGAAACCAGCGTGATGGTGGTCACCAGCATTATTTTCATGTTTTGTACGTTGTTTTACCATTGCAAATCCTTTGTTGTTGCACAAATTTTTGTGTTAACCCAGATGTGCTGCTGATATCACTGCTGATCAGTTTGTGAGAACCCAGGACTGTGTGTCTGATACCATCATCTGCAGTTATGGGGCCCCCTAGGGAACATTTCTGGCTTCCTTCCTGTTCACCCTCTACACCACTGACTTTTCACACAACATACCACACTACCATCTACAGAAGTTCTCTGACGACTCGACGATTGTCAGCCTCATCTCTGATGGGGATAATGCGGAGTACAGAAGACTTATCCAGGACTTCGTGGATTGGCGCCTACGGAACTGCCTCCAGATCAATGTGAGGAAAACCAAGGAACTGGTGTTGGACTGCCACAGGTGAGGACAACCCCCCATAGCATCAGTAAACATCCAGGGAACAGACATTGAAATGGTGACATCTTACAAGTACCTGGGTGTTCACCTGAACTGGACTGGTCACACAACACCAACGCTCTCAATAAGAAGGGGTAGCGCAGGCTGTTCCTCCTGAGGAGACTCAGGTCTTTTGGAATGCAAAGGGCACTCCTGAAGACCATCTACGATTCGGTGGTGGCATCAGCCATCACATTTGGAGTGGTCTGCTAGGGCAGTGGCATCACGGCAGCCGACAGGAAGAGACTAAACAGGCTGATCAAAAAAGTAGCTCTGTTCTGGGGCGACATCTCGACCCAGTGGAGGAGATAGGAGAGAGAAGGATGATGGCTAAGCAGTCATCTCTGCTGGAGTCCGAGTCCCACCCCATGCAGGACATGCTGAACGCACTGAGGAACTCATTTAGCAGTAGGCTGTGCCATCCTAGGTGCACGACGGAGAGGTTCTACAGGTCCTACCTATGGCTGTCATACTTTATAACTTAACCAGGGCTGCTCGTAGAGGTTGTATTAAATGTACTAAATGGAACAACTTTGCACAGTAGAGATTGTCCCCTCCAATACACAATTAGGACAATAACGATCATCATTTTTTTTTTTTTTTGTTACTTATTTGTACCCGTAGGTAGATTTGGTTTGCAGTCTGGTGACAAGCCACCGGCTGCTGGTCGCTGCGTGCGCGAGCGCCCTAAACCTACATGTTTTTGGTATGCGGGAGGAAACCGGAGAAATCCCGGAGTAAACCCACGCAACACGGGGAGAACATGCAAACTCCACACAGCTCACTGTTGGTCGGGGGCTGGAATCGAACCCACGATCTCATGATCCCCGCGATCCCCCGGCCAAGGGTAAAACTGTGCTGCCACAGTGCTAAACCACTGCGCCACCGTGCAGCCCAGTCATTGAGGGTGTTGTCATTGAGGGTGACAACAACACTGTTGATTCAAATGTGAAATATTCTGTCTGGGTACATATTCATATTCTACAGGATAATTTAATAAACCGTAATGCTGTTTATTCTATCTAGCTGCAATGCTCCTGCACTGTGTATATAACTGTCTATATACAGTGCATCCGGAAAGTATTCACAACGCTTCACTTTTTCCACATTTTGTTATCTTACAGCCTTATTCCAAAATGGAATAAATTAATTTTTCCCTCAAAATTCTAAACACAATACCTCATAATAACAATGTGAAAAAAGTTTTTTTCTGAGATTTTTTGCAAATTTATTAAAAATAAAAAAAGCTAAGAAATCACATGTACATAAGTATTCACAGCCTTTGCCATGAAGCTCAAAATTAAGCTCAGGTGCATCGTCTTTCCACTGATCATCCTTGAGATGTTTCTGCAGCTTAATTGGAGTCCACCTGAGGTAAATTCAGTTGATTGGACAGGATTTGGAAAGGCACACACCTGTCTATATAAGGTCCCACAGTTGACAGTGCATGTCAGAGCACAAATCAAGCATAAAGTAAAAGGAATTGTCTGTAGACCTCCGAGACAGGATTGTCTTGAGGCACAAATCTGGAGAAGGGTGCAGAAAAAATTTCTGCTGCTTTGAACGTCCCATTGAGCACAGTGGCCTCCATCATCCGTAAATGGAAGAAGTTTGGAACCACCAGGACTCTTCCTAGAGCTGGCCGGCCGTCTAAACTGAGCGATCGGGGGAGAAGGGCCTTAGTCAGGGAGGTGACCAAGAACCCAATGGCCACTCTGTCAGAGCGCCAGTGTTCTTCTGTGGAGAGAGGAGAACCTTCTAGAAAGACAACCATCTCTGCAGCAATCCACCAATCAGGCCTGTATGGTAGAGTGGACAGACAGAAGCCACTCCTTAGTAAAAGGCACATGGCAGCCCACCTGGAGTTTGTCAAAAGGCACCTGAAGGACTCTCAGACCATGAGAAACAAAATTCTCTGGTCTGATGAGACAAAGATTGAACTCTTTGGCGTGAATCCAAGACATCATGTTTAGAGGAAACCAGGCACCGTTCATAACCACAGCAATGGTGGTGGCAGCATCATGCTGTGGGGGATGTTTTTCAGCGGCAGGAACTGGGAGACTAGTCAGGATAGAGGGAAAGATGAATGCTGCAATGTACAGAGACATCCTGGATGAAAACCTGCTCCAGAGCACTCTTGACCTCAGACTGGGGCGATGGCTCATCTTTCAACAGGACAACGACCCTAAGCACACAGCCAAGATATCAAAGGAGTGGCTTCAGGACAACTCTGTGAATGTCCTTGAGTGGCTCAGCCAGAGCCCGGATTTGAATCTAATTGAACATCTCTGGAGAGATCTGAAAATGGCTGTGCACCAACGCTTCCCATCCAACCTGATGGAGTTTGAGAGGTGCTGCAAAGAGGAATGGGTCAAACTACCCAAAGATAGGTGTGCCAAGCTTGTGGCATCATATTCAAAAAGATTTGAGGCTGTAATTGCTGCCAAAGGTGCATCAACAAAGTATTGAGCAAAGTCTGTGAATACTTATGTACATGTGATTTCTTAGTTTTTTAATTTTAATAAATTTGCAAAAATCTCAGAAAAACGTTTTTCACATTGTCATTATGGGGCATTGTGTGTAGAATTTTGAGGGAAAAAAATGAATTTAATCCCTTTTGGAATAAGGCTGTAACATAACAAAATGTCGAAAAAGTGAAGCGCTGTGAATACTTTCCTAATGCACTGTATTCATTTACTGCTTTGGCTAACCAGTTCTTATTATCTTATTACTACTGTTCTTAGTGCTGCTATCCCTTTGCTGCTGTAATCCAGGAATTTCCCCATTGTGGGACTAATAAAGGCTTATCATAACTTATCTTATCAGAGGTGAAGCCGATTAAAACCCCTTAGCATTAAAATGTCCCATGAGCAGGACACCAGAGTGTTAAGAGGATAAATACCCAGGTGAATTGCAGAGCCAGTTGACATTTGACTGAATGGGGAGTTTCCTGAGTTTTTTTGGCCCATGTGAAAAATTTGTAATTGTGGAATCATTGTTAAATATTAAGAAAACAGTCTTACTACTACTATATAAGTTGCTACTACTATATAAATTAACTTTTTTTTTCAGCCAGCTGTAGAAATAACCCATAACATTACATGACATGTATTTTAAATTCACATTTTCTGTAAGTGGCATGAAAAAGGCTTGCACTGGTTTAAAATAAAATAAAAACCTGTGGTGGCCTTAAATCAACATGAGTGTCACTTCCACAAGGTTCAAGAACTGCTGCTTTCTTTCCAGGAATTGTAAACAGGTCGTGGAACTGGACTTTGAGATGGTTTTAATTAATAACCCTACGGTGTCATTTACCCAGGCATATCATTTACCCTCCAGTCTAATCACAGGCTCCACTATACCTCGAGCCTACACATTCCTCAACCTGACACTTGGAAACCTGTGAGCACCAATGTTCTGGATATCATTAGGCTTGTCTCAAAGAAGACTATTTATACCTGTGCACAACAGAAACAGAACTGTGCAATCTCTACTTGTAATTAAAAGCATTTCTGCACTGCAACCTTGTGAAAGAAACATAATCAAATAGAATGACTTTAATATTTTGGCAATCAAGTTAATTTTATGAATTCCTAAAAAGATGATCTGCGGCCTTTTCAAGGTTTCCGAGGGAAGCAGTCGCCAGAGCTTAATTTAGCTGCTTGTGTAATCTCGAGACTGGGAAAACATATTTGGATGCTGTATTTCCATTTGGATGTACTGTATTCATAATCTCTTCCGAAAACCTTTCCGCCACTGTGTTCAGAGGCACAGAGAGTACGAGGGAATCACAGAGCTCGATCCATGAATAGCCTGCATTCTTTCCTCTGTTTCAGGAAGCATCACAAGAGGTCAAAACAGCCCCCACCTCCCACCCCCGGTCTCTCTTCCTCTTCTTTCCCTTCATCCCTTGTCACTTAATTCTTTTTACCAACCATTCCTATTTTATTGTTACTCTGCCCCATTTTCCTTTCTTCGTATTGATAATCTAAAGTTCAGTGTTCTTTGAGCTTAGAAGAATCATTTTTATCAGGCATTTTTCACACGCAGGCTGCAGCCCTGATTTTTCTAAGCATGAGCTGACATTGCACATGAGAACACAAATGTCCAGCACAATCACTGTGGACATTACTAGATTTATTCTGCCAACACCGTAATATGAAATCTGCTTGATATCTGAATGCCCATCTGTGGGCTGTGTAGCTCCCTTTACCCTATCTCTTCTTATGGAGTCTTTGGTTCCTTCCTTCAGTAATGGACTTGCAGTGTGTGAAGGATGTGTGTTAACGTCCACACATTTCCACTGATTTCTACTCATTAACAGTACGAAATCCATCCATCTTCTTCTGCCTAATCCTTTTCGGGTCACGGGGGGACTGGAGCCTATCCCAGCATCTTTGGGCGAGAGGCAGGGTACACCCTGGACGGATTGCCAGTCCATCGCAGGACCAACACAGAGAGACAGACAACCATTCACTCTCACATTCATACCTAAGGACAATTTAGAATCCCCAATTGAAGAAAATTTGAAAACCTTGACACTATTTGCAAGCAGAAATTTGTGTTTAGTTGCATGCATTTTGTGTGTTGAATAATACTACAGATAAAATGACACAAATAAAACAGGAACCAAATATAGTAGACATGAAAACAAGGAAACAAGCAGACAGAAAAACACCAAACTAGACAAGAAACTGGACCCCCCCGTGCCCCTGGATCATGACAGTGCCCCCCCTCAGAGGGTGGGGCCCAGACACCCCTGGGTATCATCAGCAGAAAAAAGAAAAAGAACCCCCCCACACACACACAACCCCCCCCCAACAAGAGCAAACTGAAACCAAAAGTTGTGTTTAACAAGGATTCAACATCTCATAAGCAAAGAGAAAATAAGAACATAAAGATTCCTAAGTGTCTTCAGCAAAAGTTCTGTCAGAAACAAAAAACAAAACATTATGTCAATAGGAAAACATAAAACATGAAATAACCAGTAAAGCAACTCACCCCGGGGGGGGGGGGGGGGACCAGGCACGGAGGGACCGCAACAAAACACACAATCAAAAAATAAAAGAAAACCAGAAGAAAACACTCATGACCCGCATACTGTCCAACAGGTGGTCTCCCAGAACTCAAGCCTGACTGATTAATGGACGAGGCAGTTCGAGCAGCCTCCCTGAGTGCCAAAACCACCGGAGTTTGTGCTGGAACACATCGGGTGGCCTCCCCGCGTTCCGGAACCACCCGAGCAGGAGGGGCAGCCCATCAGGTGGCCTTCCGGTATCCCTAAGCCGGCGAGCCGCAGCACACAACACGCACACCCTCGAGGGCGGCAGCTGGGCAAAGCAGCCCCCACAGAGCGCAGGAGCCGGGAGGCGGCATTTTCCTGAGATGGGTGGCCGACCAGCTGGAACCTCCCATGATGGACCCATGGCGGCCCTGGGCTGGGGCGACGCACCCATGGTGTGCCCCGGGCTGGGGCGTAGCACCCACGAAGAAATGCTTGACCCACGAGAAAACCAGGCTAAGGAGGCGGTCAATCAGCGGAGCCTTGGACAGAGGTGCTGCACCCATGGTGGACCCGTACTGGGGCATAGCTCCATCCGCAAAGGCCCTAGACTGGGGCATAACTGCACCTGCGGAGGCTTCGGACTGATGCATAGCTGCACCCGCGGAGACTTCAAACGGAGGGGGAGCAGCACCCACGGAGACCTCGGACAGCGGGAGAGCGGCACCCACGGAGACCTCGGACGATGGGAGAGGAGCACCCACGGAGACCTTGGACAAAGGGGGAGCAGCACCCACGGAGACCTCGGATGGAGGAACAGAGACAGACACACATACTGGGTCAGGGTCACCGGCAGCAGCTGAGCCCGGCAAGGAGGGCTCGGGTGCAGCTGATGGCTGCACCTGGACCTCCCCACCAAGAGCCAGGCAAGATCTTTCTAAAACAGAGAAGGTGAAAATAAGAAAGAGCACTTGCCTGAGCTCGAGCTCCACCGCTGTCCAGGACTCCAGCGATCCTGAAAGGGACATCTCGGGTCTCTCCACCTGGGCGTCCACACCCGGCACGTCCACCTCAGATGGGGAGGAAAGGAAAAACACTGGAACAGAGTAGGTGGTGGAGCTTGGCGAGGAGAATTCAGGAGCAGAGCGACATCTGCAGCCGGTTCTCCTCACCACAAGCGAGACAAGGGTTCTCTAGATCTGTAGGTGTAGGTGCAGGTCGTCCAATAACCACATGGTCGGCGGTTCGAATCCTGCTCTCTCCCCAGATATCCTGCCGTTGTGTCCCTGGGCAAGACACTTCACCCCAATTGCCCCTGGTGGGTCTGGAAGTGCCATGTTAGGCAGCATGCCACCATCAGTGTGTGAATGTGTGTGTGAATGGGTGGATAGCAGGATCTGTAAAGCGCTTTGGTCATCAAGAGATGAAAAAAAGCGCTATATAAGTGAGTACCATTTACTTGCCTGGACTTGAGCTCCACCGCTGCCCAGGACTCCGGCAACTCTGCTGCGACGACCCCAGCAGCAGGCGTGATGATGGATGCAGCCAATTGACCTCCAGGCTTGGTGCCTCCTGCTGGTAGGCCACCCGGCGGGATGGCTAATGCTGAAGCTTGCCTCAGCGACGGCGCTGGCTCCTGTGCTGCTGAAACTAGGGGACACCCATCTGTCGGCTCAGGATTCAGAGCACAGGCAGTGCATCCCTTCCGTTCCAGACGTGGTCGCAGAGCTGGAGCAGGAACTCCCAGGACTGCAATTTCCTCCGTCGACCGGCGGCTCCTTCCCAGGACCGGCAGACACTCAGAGGCCACAAAAGAAAACACGGGAGGAGGAGGCTAGGGTGAGACGACAGCAGCAGGTGATGGCTGCTGTTGCTGAGCCTCATCATCGGGAATGAGGCAAGGTATTTCATTAATATAGGAAGAAGAATGAAAACCCACTTGCCTTATTTCTCGGGGCATGATGGTTCCTGCTGCTGAAATTGGGCCAGGTGATGCTCCTCTGGCCACCGCTGACGTCTTCTGACAAGGAGGCGGAGGCCCGGGCTTCTGGTGAGGGAGGCGGGATGCAGGAGCTCAGGGCTGGCAAGGAGCCGATGGCGCCGAAGTCCGGGAATGCCTTTCAGTTGGCACCGACCTGGATTTGTGGACTGAGCTTCTCCCGAGATACTTCCGCTGCAAGTCCTCCATACGAAAAACCCTCTCCCTTCCTTCGGTGTGCTGCATAGCCACCTCTGCCAGGCTTAAGTTCCATAAGGCGTGGTGGAAGATGCGCAAGTGTCAGCAATATGTCCATCCACCTCCTGGAGCGCAGTACAGAGCTCCCACCCCAAACTCTGCGAACACTGTCTTCCACCTGCTGACATCTTAGCAAGCATAGCACAGTGAAGGGGAAAAGAAGTTACAGGAAAAAGAAAAAAATTGTAAACCCACAGAGGCTGGTGTCAGAGGTGGTCATGCCCTTTTGTCATAAAACGCCCTTTTCAAGGGCGTACAGAGGGACACCAAATGCTCTCTGTACATTTGCACATTTATTAAGGTAAAAACACATGAACAAGAAACACAAACTGATAGCAAAACGGGAAAGTACACGTACCAAAGGAGGGCGGAGCTCACGACCAGAGGAGATGGAACAGCTCCGAAATTCCGAAACACCGCGGCTGAGGCGCTTGGAGATGCCGGGGAACCTGAGACAGTTTCAGCCGGAGCACACCTGGGAAGCAGCGGGGCTCACGGCTAAGGGAATTGGGGAAAGGACAGTACCTGGTAGGAGCTCAGTGCACTCTCCTCGACGGCTATGGAAGACAATTCACTCAGACACTTTCTTGACATCTGAGGACGTCACAGTAGGGCACGACAATGGGGGAAGGTTGTCCTGCCCCTTAAATACCCGTCACATGATAGTTAACAGGTGTGGATACTTGAATGGAGAAAATAACAGAATGAATAGCAGCTGTGCAGCTCCTGACAGTTTGACAGCCGGAAGCTGCGCAGCGCTGTCAAAATAAAACACAAACCGGAAACCATAATGATACTAACACAACAGAATCCCAAAAGGAACATAATAATACTACAGATACGAATAAAACAGGAACCAGATATAGCAGACATGAAAACAAGGAAACAAGCAGACAGAAAAACACCAAACTAGACAGGAAACTGCCCCCCCCCCGTGCCCCAGGATCATGACATTTACTAAAAGGAGAGAAATAAATCTACCTCAGTTTATTTGCAAATTTTGTGAACTTTATTCCTTTCAGCATTACAGTTTTTCCTCTAACTATTGATTTTTGAAAAAAAAAAAAAATGGCCGGCTGGTCAGTATAGTCTGTGATGGGAAAAACCTATTATAGCTCCATCAGCTTGTATTTTAAGAGAATTGCCTTTTTTGGCAAATAAAAGAAGTCTGTTTCTATCCATTTAGAAATTATAATAGCTCAGTAATCTGCCTTTTTTCCCCCAAAAATTCAGTAGTTAATGACCAATTGACCAGTGAAACCAAAACTCACAACTACATCTTATGCATTTTTATCCTACTTAAAAAGCATACTGAATATAGCAGAGAAAGAAAAATGCAAAAGAAGTTCAGTAATGCACTCTTTAATCACATACAGTATATTTGTATGCATGAGATTAAAGTTCACGATATTTCTATTTGTTTTTGGAAGTCTAAACGACTGTGAAATATGATCAGTGTAATTATTGGCTAAATGAGCAAAACTACACATTAATGGTGGAAGCTGTGCAATGATAGACCCTAAAAATGGTAGTGGTATTACTAATATGTGTAATACTCTGTAAAGTGTGAAATAATATACTGTACTGCAGTTCCAGAGTATCTTAGAAATACAGCTGCTTAAGAACGAGCTTAAAGCTGTAAATGAGATGGGTCCCACCCAATTCAGCTGGATCCTGTGGTCAGCAGATGTAGGGGGCAGAATAGCCTATTCTCCAGTTGGAGGTTTACAGCTACGAGGGGGTGGGGTGGGGGGTTGAAAAGTTCATAGTGGTCAAATTTGACCAAATGTGGCTTATTTTTCCAACATAGTCTCCCCTTCGGTCCACACACTTCTTCCATTGGCGTTGCAGCGCTTGGATCCCTGCGGGTGAAAAATAAACCACATTTGGTCAAATTTGACCACTATAAACTTTTCAGCCCCCCCATATGGAAATAAGTGCATTTATTATATCGTGTATTTCCTCAGATGTTTGTTTGAATAGAACATTTTTTGTGCCTCTATGATGATTATTGTTCACATTCTTTACTTTGGCCAACACAGTCAAATCAATGTACTCTCCAGGTAGAAAAAAAGCCTACATACTATATACTGTACAGTAGCACACAGGTACATTGTCTTGTAGCACGTAGCCGTTTCAGGGCTCAGTCATGCATGAAATGTACAAAAAACACGTGACTGTATTTGTCTTGTGTGACAGTTTGTGTCACTGCCTGTTAGACTTTTTCCCACTGTGAAAACTGCTCCACTGTACTAAGTGTGTCAACAATACCAGCTGAGGGGCAGACTTCACTCCGCACACTGCAACTGTAGCCTAATCCCTACAGGAGAGAAGCTGGAGGAAAGACGGCAGGGAAGGAAGAAATATGGAACAAGAGAGTAGAGGAGGACAGAGGTGATAAGAGTAAAATATGATGGCAGGGTTGAATTTGACAGTGAGGGAGAAAGTTAGCGGGGAAGGGGGCCAAAATTTTGGGATGCTACAGAGAAAGAGAGATGGAGCGAGAGAGGACGTATTTTAATGTTTCAAAGGGTTTCCCTATCACAGTCTCTGACATATTACATGCAGAGCTCACTATTGGCCCGACCCTGACAGCTGCACAAATTGGCTGAAAGAGGTTCCCTGCGCAAGGCCTTTGATCAGGTGTGTGTGTGTGTGTGTGTGTGTGTGTGTGTGTGTGTGTGTGTGTGTTTGTGAGAGAGAGAGAGAGACCAAGGCGAGAGGAAGAAGAGAGATTTTGTGCATTCGTGCATACCTGGACATCTGCGTGTGTGAGCAAAGAAAGGCTCCTTTCTGCTCCAGATCACAGTAGAAAGAAATGAATGGATGGAGATAAGGAAGTGTGTGTGTGTGTGTGTGTGTGTGTGTACAAATGCACTGTCTGCATTATGTTATCTTAACCATGTATAGCTTTTATTCAAGCAATATTTCTCTTTCATATTTTGGCCTGGTGTTTTTGTACTTGGCTTTAGCACTTCCCATCAGCCATGCGTCCATCTTATCTTAGGTAGGTAAACAAATCCATTGTTAAAGGCTCATATCGACTGGGCGCTACACAGTTCAGGCTTTGAAGCGCTGAAGTTTTCATTATCATGAGCACGCGCACCTCCCACCCTCCACACACACACATATCCTGTGGGCTCTCCTCTGTAAAGGTTTGCTTGTCTCTAATGATGCTGATACACTAGATGATGTGTTTTCAGATTGACCATTTATCAGTGAGTGGACAAAGTCTTTTATTGAAAACATTTGTTCTTAGATGGTGTATCATAATCAGGCTTTGCCATTTTTTGTAAACAAATTACAGTTTCCATCTTTTCTGCAAAAACCTTTAAAGTAGAAACTCAATAGAAAAATGCAAATTAAATAGATAAATAGAAATTAAATAGGGTAAAAAAATCAAAACAAGTTGTAAGACTGACTGATCTATGTCTGCATGTATTATTGTTCTGATTTGCAACTGCATGAAAAATAGAAATTAATTCTCAGTTAACTTCATCAGTACCCAGTTTACACTTATTTCAAATGAACATTGAAATTCTACTTAAAAACAAATCAGAGTTAAATGATCCCAGTGTGTTCATACTATCACAGAAAAGTGAGGAGGATGAAGCTTGACAGCTTCCTTCACCACCAGTGTCCTCTGGCGGGTTCTTAAGTTGTAACCACGACCAGCTTTGACAACCTTTTGGCTATAGCTCTTTAAGTCAGCATCTGCAACACCCAGGTGGTCAGCTGGGGGCTGGTGAGTATCACCACACCTGCCCGGCACCTCTCATCCTGAGCAACTCTGGAATAAGGAGTTTGTTTCCAGAGCCCTTGCTGTGTGTGGAAGTGGGCCCCAACTATATCTAGTCACTAAAAGCCCTTTTCCACTAGTACCTACTTAGCTCTACTCACCTCGAATCGGTGCACTTTGTAGGCTTTTCCATTAGTACCTGGTATTAAAATCAGGTCCGAAAATCGTCCCTGCGCCAATCAGGTTCCAACCGTGCTGAGCTGAGCTGAAAATGTGATGTCAACAGACTGCAGGCCACTGATTGGTCAGGGCGCAACGTCATTAGAGTTATGAGAGTCATGAGAGAATGTTCCACCTCCTGCCCCAGCTTAGGCTCCTTCCTCACCACTGAGGTGACAATACACATCACAACTAGATTGTGACGGCAGAAATTGGCACACCCAGGCTTTTGCCTTTGTCTGCCTCCTGGCTCACGCGGCACCCGACCTCAGTGGTCCCTTCTGTAGGTGGTGGACTTATGCAGAAGTGGCCTCCTGTTGCTTTTTTGGGCTGAACCCAGCTGAGCCCCAGAAGCCAAAGCTTGACCACCAGGCACTCGCCGATGAGCTTCCCCTCGCTGTGATTCCTTGCTGTTAGTCAAGGAATCACTCTTAGTCTGACTAATAAAAGTCCAGCTGTCACTTTTGGACAGTTGGACATTTCTTTTTTGTCAAGTTGTCCAAAAGTGATGACATTCCACTTTGTATCATCTCCCAGTTGTATTCTCAGTAGTGTTCTAGTTGAGATCAGACCAAGACCAGAGTCTACCAAGACCAAGACGAGACCGGTCTAGTCTTGACGACGTCTCAACTAAAACACTAAGTTACAGACGTGGACAAAATTGTTGGTACCCCTCTGTTAATGAAAGAAAAACCCACAATGGTCACAGAAATAACTTGAATCTGACAAAAGTGGTAATAAATAAAAATTCTATGAAAATTAACCAATGAAAATCAGACAATGCTTTTGAATTGTGGTTCAACAGAATTATTTTAAAAAACAAACTCATGAAACAGGCCTGGACAAAAATGATGGTACCCCTAGAAAATATTGAAAATTATGTGACCATAGGGACATGTTCAACCAAGATGTGTCCTCTAATTAACATCACAGGTGTCTACAAACTTGTAATCAGTCAGTCGGCCTATTTAAAGGGTGACAAGTAGTCACTGTGCTGTTTGGTGACATGGTGCATACCACACTAAACATGGACCAGAGGAAGCAAAGGAGAGAGTTGTCTCAGGAGATTAGAAAGAAAATTATAGACAAGCATGTTAAAGGTAAAGGCTATAAGACCATCTCCAAGCAGCTTGATGTTCCTGTGATTACAGTTGCACATATTATTCAGAAATTTAAGATCCACGGGACTGTAGCCAACCTCCCTGGACGTGGCTGCAGGAGGAGATGGATAATACGAATGGTAACAAAAGAGCCCAGAACAACCTCTAAACACATTCATGGTGAACTCCAAGGTCAAGGTACATCAGTGTCAGATCGCACCATCCGTCGTTGTTTGAGCCAAAGTGGGCTTCATGGGAGACGACCAAGGAGGACACCACTGTTGAAAACAAATCATAAAAAAGCCAGACTGGAATTTGCAAAACTACATGTTGACAAGCCACAAAGCTTCTGGGAGAATGTCGTATGGACAGACGAGACAAAACTGGAACTTTTTGGCAAGGCACATCAGCTCTATGTTCACAGACGCAAAAATGAAGCATACCAAGAAAAGAACACTCTCCCTACTGTGAAAGATGGAGGAGGTTCTGTTATGTTCTGGGGCTGCTTTGCTGCATCTGGCACAGGGTGTCTTGAGTCTGTGCAGGGTACAATGAAATCTCAAGACTATCAAGGTATTCTAGAGAGAAATGTGCTGCCCAGTGTCAGACAGCTTGGTCTCAGTCGCAGGTCATGGGTCTTGCAACAGGATAATGACCCAAAACACACAGCTAAAAACACCCAATGGCTAAGAGCCAAACATTGGACTATTCTAAAGTGGCCTTCTATGAGCCCTGATCTAAATCCTATTGAACTGAAACATGCCGTCTGGAGAAGGCACCCTTCAAACCTGAGACAACTGGAGCAGTTTGTTCATGAGGAGTGGGCCAAAATACCTGCTGAGAGGTGCAGAAGTCTCATTGACAGTTCGAGAAATCGTTTGATTGCAGTGATTGCCTCAAAAGGTTGTGCAACAAAATATTAAGTTAAGGGTACCATCATTTTTGTCCAGGCCTGTTTCATGAGTTTGTTTTTTAAAATAATTGTGTTGAACCACAATTCAAAAGCATTGTCTGATTTTCATTGGTTAATTTTCATAGAATTTTTATTTATTATCACTTTTGTCAGATTCAAGTTATTTCTGTGACCATTGTGGGTTTTTCTTTCATTAACAGAGGGGTACCAACAATTTTGTCCACGTCTGTAAGATAAGCCTTTATTAGTCCCACAATGGGGAAATTCCAGTTTTCAGTACTTTACGAGTTCTCAGTACATTACAAATTCTGAGACAGTAGAGTCTCTCTGAGAAAAATGCCAAGCTTCAACTGAAAGAGATGCTGACAATATGAAACCAATATTTTTCACAGCTGTTAAAATGAATTATTACCCAGTGAAACCTTTTTTTTTATGTCTCTGTACTTTGTCATGTCTTTGCCAAAATACACAGACTCATTCTGTTTTGTTAGCATGAGGCACACACCTGTAACTGGCACAGGCACCATATCTTTTTACTGACACACATCCCCCGTGCATGTGTGGAATCCAGTGAACGCTGTCTGTCTGAGCTGACAGGATGTCTGTGTGTGCATGTTTGTCAGGAGTAGTGAACCAGCTGAGGGACATGCAGGTAATGGATTAATATCGGAGCTGGCTGAGGCTCCACATTGCTCTGTGGTGACAGCCTGTCATTATCACAAACACCGGCTCACGCACACAAGCACGCACACGCTCACTTGTGCTTATTTTACACATTCCCATTCAATTTCAAATGCAAGGTTCGCCCAAGTACGCATCCGTTTCCCGTCTCGTTTATCTCTCGTGTGTCCTTCCACTTTATTTCTGTGCCCCTCTCGTCACCTGGACACATGGCTGTACAGGGTTGTGATAATCTGAAACCGCAGCGGCTCTTCATTTTGTTCCGCTAGACTAGACTCATTTTCCATTTCAGTGTGACTGTTTTTGACCCAAACGGCAAGGTGGCCGAGTGTTTCGAATGCTGTTGTCATATGAGCCATCAAACTTGTTTCCTTCCTTCAAACTTAAGCTAATAGCTTGCCTGAGGTTGCGCAGAGGAAAAGGAGGGGTGTGCCATCAGTGCCAGCCACTCATTAATCCTTGCACTGCTCTTCTCCCTGCCAAAAGTAGTCATCTTATTAAGCCATTTAGACAGTATTGAGCTGTGTAATTGGACAGTGCAGTAGGAAATGTTTGAGTAAGTTAACAGTGATAAAGGGGCAAGCTCCGGATTAAACGCCAGACGGGTTTTGTGCACTCATAGCTGCATGCAAGGTAGAAATGTAAGAAAACACATTTAAAGTTGTAATCTTAGTGCTCTTCCGTTCAAAGTGAATGAGCTGAACTGAATAAAGTTTGAAGTTGCAGCATTGTTAGGTCAAGAAAAAAAGCATTAGATGTTTTTTTGTGTTTAATTGCACTATACAAGAAGTTAAGCAAGAAAAGCAACATATCTGCACCTTTTCATGTAACTAGAACTGAATTGTCTTTGAATTGCGTTTACTCAAGACTAATCCAAGATTCAGCTCAACACATTATTTTTATCAGTAGAAGTTCCAGTGGTATATCATGCCATGATTATCAAGCACTGAGTTCTTAAATCCCGTTTCCTTCATTTGATTTGCTTCCTGCTACATCAAGCGATTGGGATGGAACAGGAAAAGCTTACACTTAAAAAAAAAAAAAGGGGTATGACCTGAAACTGAAGAAAAGGACAAAAGAAGCAGAGCAGCGGTATAAAACATACAAAAATAAGTTAACATATATAATAAGATGTAGTAAAAGAGACTATTACAGTAAAGAACTGGAGAAAAACAGAGACAATATTAAAAATACATGGACAATACTTAACAATATTCTTGGAAATAAAAACAGAAATACAAGCTACCCAACCAATTTTTCAAAAAATAATAAAACGACTCAGAGTGTGAATGCAGCTTCACCTGCAGATGAATTTAATAACTTTTTTGTTAACATTGGTCCTAATTTGGCTCGAGAAATACCCATTAGGGCACCCACAGGTGATACAATAAGCAAAAACACTGCTATAAAAGACTCCATTTTCATAAAGAACACAGACGAGAGAAAGGTCATTGAAATTGTTAAATCGTTTAAAAGTAAAACATCCACGGACTGTGATGGTATTGACATGCTCTTAGTCAAAACTATTATTGAATGCTTAGTGAAACCACTGACATATATCTGTAACCTGTCTCTCCAAACAGGTATATTTCCCAATGCAATGAAAATAGCTAAAGTAATTCCGATATACAAGACGGGTGACAGAGGGGAATTCTCAAACTATAGACCAATTTCACTATTGCCGCAATTTTCCAAGATACTTGAAAAAATATTCTATGAGAGAACTGACAACTTCATACTGAAGAATAATTTATTGTGTGAGCAGCAATATGGGTTCAGACACAAGAGGACAACTGCATTTGCTCTAATGGAATTTATAGAAAAAATATCAACTGCCATTGAAAATAAAGAGTATTCATTTGGGGTATTCCTGGATCTTAAAAAAGCATTTGATACAGTGGATCATAATTTAATTTATTATCAGGTTCAGGTTCAGGTTCATTATTAAAGAAACTACAAAATTGTGGTATTAGGGGGGTAGCACTGTCCTGGTTATGTAGTTACTTAAAGAATAGATATCAGTATGTATGTGTTGGTAACAAAAACTCACAGTTACTGAAGGTTACTTGTGGAGTCCCACAGGGTTCAGTTTTGGGGCCATTGTTATTCAATATGTATATAAATGATATATGTAAAGTTTCAGAAAAAATGGATTTAATATTGTTTGCCGATGACACTAATCTATTATGCTGTGGAAGCAATTTGGAACAACTTTTGGATACACTCGGAAAGGAATTAGGAAAGCTTAAACTGTGGTTTGATTCAAACAAATTAACGCTCAATTTAAGTAAGACAAAATTTATAGTTTTAACAACCATCACAACAACTTAGTATCTAAACTCAGTGTAAATGGTGTAGAGATTGAAATGATATCCGAAACTAAATTTCTTGGAGTAATAATTGATAATAAACTGTGTTGGAAGTCACATATTAATTATATTTAAAGGTAAAATATCCAAATCAATTGCAATACTACACAGAATGAAATATTTGCTGAATCAGCCCACACTATATATACCTTGTATCATTCATTAATACTCCCATACATGACATATTGTACTGAAGTATGGGGAAATAAATATAAAACAAACATATATCCAGTCTTTATGCTTCAGCACAGAGCTATTAGAATAATAAACAAAGCTGCTTACAGGGAACCAACAAACTCACTTTTTCTTAAATTAAAAGCCCTCAAGTTGAAAGATCCGGTTGACTTTAAAACTGCAGTAATAATGTTTAAAGTGAAGAATCTATCACTGCCTGCAAACATCCAAAAGTTGTTCCAAATAAGGGAGAAACAATATCATTTCAGAGGAACATGTATATTTCAAAAACCTTCAGTGAGAACTACCACCAAGCAACACTGTGTTTCAGTGCAAGGAGTCAGATTATGGAACGATTTTGGACCTGAATTAAAATCATATACAACGCTTGGACAATTTAAACAAAAACTAAAGGAAGAAATACTCCAAACATATATACAAGATGACATGTAAAATCACATAAGGATTGTCATATCCAGTCTGCGTTGTGTTGTTGCTTAGTTTTTTGTCACATTTTGTCTTAGCTTTGTTCTGAATTGTAATCGCTCTTGTTTTGTTTTTCTTTTGAATTCTTGGATGGAATATGGGTGGGCAATATAAGCTGCGGCTTCAGCCATCACCCATTTCGGAAAACTTATGTTGAACTGTATAATCAGAGGAGTTATTGTCTAATTTGACCTTGTTGGATTTTCTTTCCCCCTTTGTTATATTATTCTGTTTCTTTTTAATCTGTACTTTTAATCTATCCGAAATAAAGATTCATTCATTCATTCATTCATTCATATTTTCAATAACTGGATGGGATTTGGAAGGGCCTTTATCAAATTTGTTTAGAACTTTTTTCTGATTATAAAATGAACCCTTTCATTTATTTATTTATTTTCTTTCTTTGTCTGCAGCAGTCCTATGCTCCACCCCCTCCGCCCATGGCTCCACCCAGCCCCAGCACCACAGGAGGAGGAGGAGGAGGAGGAGGAGGAGGAGGAGGTCAGGGGGGAGGGCTAGTGGAGCAACTTAGCAAAACTAACCTGTACATCAGAGGCCTGCCGCCTGCCACCACCGACCAGGACCTCATCAAACTTTGCCAGCCGTGAGTTCTGTTCTATTCTATTCTATTCTCAATCCCCACTTTGCAGCTCCTCTGAGCATTGTCCTTCAGTACAGTTGAGTTCATTTATGCTCACTACAGTCCAGCTCTTTCTAATTAGTGTTGCTTGAGCCCAACAGAGGCTCATAATGAGTAGCAACAGTTTGCTCTTGACCTCTGTGTCCCTCCCTCTACTTCCTCAGAGGAAAAAACACAAGTGAGCCAGGCCTAACCCATCCGCTCATTCCAGTACAGCGTCTCCTGCAAACACAAGGACAGACAAATGCTTCTGTCCTTCAGCAGAGTTTTTTATACCACTCAGTCATCAACCAGTTTATCAAAGTCTGAGACGGTGCTTGTGTTTGTGGCAATGAGGCACATAATGCCATAAATTTTTGCAGCAAAGTCAGCAGAATTAAAACATTTTAGTAAAAGCTACAGCCTTACTGATGTCCAGGATTGGTTTGGAACTAGTAAAGGCATATATTATTAAAATACACATTTGTATTTTATGTCTGTGAGCAAATCATTTCAAAGTCTAGGGGTTTTCAGATCTAGCTTAGATTATGTCATTTCTCATCCTAGAGTTGTATATTTAGGTTTGACTAAGGAAATGTTTGCAACCTTGATTTTATTTTTTATTCACTTGGGGAATCCAAAATAATTAGTAATTAATACATTTGAAAACGTGGTTGAAACTAAGTTGTAAGAGCAATGCATAAATCAGTCTTAGGGCTCTTTTATGCTTCTTTAATAATAATAATAATGATAATAATAATAATAATAATAATAATAATAATAATAAGTTTATTTATAGAGCACAACCTTAAATAAAAATAGAAGCCAACAACAGTCACTCCACATCAATCACATTAAAAATACAAACATATCAAACAGGGTTGAAAGCAGAGGAATAAAACAGTCTTCATGCAGTTTTTAAAAAACAGTTAATGTGGGGTGTCATTCAGATGTGAGAGGGAAGCTTAACCCTGGCGGACCCCTCAATCATTTTTGTACATTTTTGTCTTTTTTTCATTTGGAGATCATTTTGGCTGCATTACAGCCAATTTCTGCAAGAATGTTTCTTTTTTGACATTTTTTTGATTCTAGTATCAATTACTCTTACAAGTCTATTATACACTGCAGACAACTTTTGCACCCTTTGGGGACCCTCGAGCCAAAAATGTACACGCAAAAAAAAAAACAAAACAAAAAAAAACTTCTATAAAATCATCAGACATCAGTATTTTTTCTGCTTTTTTTCTGCATAAATCTCTTGAACCACTTCAGATCTGCTCACAACTACAAAAAGTTAAATCATTTTTAGAATTTTAATCACTTTGGGATGCTTATGCATGATATTTTTATTTACTTGAATGGGAGCAGGCAGTGATTCTCTGATGGGGAAGAAACTGAGGGGTGGCAGATGAAGAGAAGCTGCAGAGAGGCGTGTAAGACTGCGATTCTGCTTCCTGGTCCCAACTCTGAGTAATAGTCAAGGCTTTGGAACTTTGGCTAAAAATGATGCCAGATTATTAGATAAATGAGACACCATCCAAAGTAGGATGGACACCGTCTCGCCTAAGAAGACCAGGTTTTCTCCAAAATGAGTTCCAATTGTCTATGGAGCCCGCATCATTTGCAGGACACCACACAGCCAGCTATTGAAGGATGACATGCGGCTTAACATGTCATCACTGGTCAGGGTGGGGAGGGGCCCAGAGAATACTACAGAGGCAGACATTGTTTTGGCAAAGCTACACACAGACTCCACATTAAGTTTTGCAACTTCCGACTGCCCGAGTCGGATGACATTAATACCAGCATGGATAACAGTTGTGGAGAATTTACAATTACTTTTAGCCAGTATTTTCAAATTTGATTCAGTGTCACCTGCTCTGGTCCCAGGAATGCATTTGACTATGGCTACTGGAGTCTCTAGGTTCACATTTCTGATTACAGAGTCACCAATGATGAGAGTTTTTTTCCTCAGCGGTTGTGTTGCTGAGCGGTGAAAATCAGTTAGAAACATGAACAGGTTGGTGGTGAATCAGGGGCTTGCAACTATGCTTCCTTTTCACCATCACCCACCCATTCTCTCCTGGCTGCTCAGGTGAGGTTGCCTATCTTTAGGGTAAGTAAATTTGAGTGTCATCAGCATAAAAATGGAAAGAGATATACTTTTTAAAAACTAGACCCAGAGGAAAAAAATAAAAAGACAAAAGGACAGACCCAAGGATAGAGCCATTGATACCACATGTTAGAGGAATCAAAGGAGAGGTAAAGACTCCAAGTTTCAAAGCAAAGCCTCGGTTTGAGAATTGAGACCTCAGCCAGTCCCGTGCTGTACCTTTGATACCTGTACAGTGCTCTAAGTGAAACTGAAGGATAACATGGTCCATTGTATCAAAATTGTCTGAGAGATCTAAAAGAAAAAGAACAGCAGACTGTTCAGCATCTTTAATGAGTAAAAGGTCATTAACAGCTTTAAAAAGAACACATTTTGTGCTGTGAAGAGCTTTAGAACCAGATTGGAAAACCTCATGAATGCATGGATACACTGGTGCTAGAAAGTTTGTGAATTGTTTAGAATTTTCTACATTTCTGCATAAATATGACCTAAAACATCAGATTTTCACACAAGTTCTCGAAGTAGATAAAGAGAACCCAGTTAAATAAATGAGACAATTTTTTTTTACTTTTTTCATTTATTTATTGAGGAAAATGATCCAATATTACATACCTGCGAGTGGCAAAAGTTTGCGAATCTTTGATTTCAGTATCTGGTGGGACCCCTTTAGCAGCAATAATTGCAACTAAACATTTCCGGTAACTGTTGATAAGTCCTGCACATCAGCTTGGAGGAATTTTAGCCCATTCCTCCAGACAGAACAGCTTCAACTTTGGGATGTTTGTGGGTTTCCTCACATGGACTGCTCACTTCAGGTCCTTCCACAACATCTCAATTGGATTAAGGTCAGGAATTTGATGTGGCCATTCCATAACATTAACTTTATTCTTGAACCATTCTTTGGTAGAACGACTTAGGATCTTAGGATCGTTGCATGACCCACTTTCTCTTGAGATTCAGTCCATGGACAGATGTTCTGACATTTTCCTTCAGTATTTGCTGGTGTAATTCAGAAATCATTGTTCCATCAATAATGGCAAGTCATCCTGGCTCAGATGCAGCAAAACAGGCCCAAACCATGATACTACCACCACCATGTTTCACAGATGGGATAAGGCTCTTATGCTGGAAATCAGTGTCTTCCTTTCTCCAAACATAACACTTCTCATTCAAATCAAAACGTTCTATTTTGATCTCATCCATCCACAAGACATTCTTCCAACAGCCTTCAGACTTGTCCATGTGATCTTTAGCAAATTGCAGATGAGCAGCAATGTTCTTTTTGGAGACCAGTGATTTTCTCCTTGCAACCCTTCCATGCACACCATTGTTGTTCAGTGTTCTCCTGATGGTGGACTCATGAACATTAACATTAGCCAATGCAAGAGAGGCCTTCAGTTGCTTAGAAGTTACCCTGGTGTCCTTTGTGACCTCACCGACTATTACACGCCTTGCTCTTGGAGTGATCTTGGTCAACCACTCCTAGGGATGGTAACAATGATCTTAAATTTCCTCCATTTGTGCAAATCTGTTTTACTGTGGATTGGTGGAGTCCAGACTCTTCAGAGATGGTTTTGTAACTTTTTTCAGCCTGATGAGCATCAACAACCCTTTTTCTGAGGTCCTCGGAAATCTTCTTTATCCGGACCATGTCATGATACACTTCCACAATCATGTGTTGACACTTCGATAGATTTTTAATAAAAGATTCTTTAAATAAAACAGGGTGTCCACTCACACCTGATTGTCATGTCATTGTTTGAAAACAGCTGACTCTAATTTCACCTTCAAATTACCTGCTAATCCTAGAGGTTCGCAACCTTTTGCCACTCAGATATGTAATATTGCCTCTATTGCCTATTGAAAAAGTAATTTTTTTCTCATTTATTTAACTGGGTTCTCTTCATCTGCTTTGAGGACTTGTGTGAAAATCTGATGATGTTTTAGGTCATATTTATGCAGAAATGTAGAAAATTGTAAAGGGGTCACAAACTTTGAAGCACCACTCTAGCTAAAAAGATTTGAGCCGAGAAAAAATAACTTTCTCCAAGGTCTTTGAAATTAATGGTAATTTAGAAATAGGTCTGATAAAATAGAAATAAGTTTGATGAAACAGAGGAGTCTAAATTTGGCTTTTTGATTAAAGTATGCGCTATTGCTTTAAAAAAAAATCAGTATGCCAGAGGCCTGAGGCCAGACTGCTGTTTATCAATAATAGAATAGTGGAGCCAGTGGTTTCCCAAACTTCTTTAAAAAGGTGGGGAGGGATGATGTCTGTGGGGCAGGGTGCACATCTGAATTTAACAACGGGCCTCATGCAAGAACATATTAGTATTAGTATTTGTAAACCACACATATTTTGTTAGTAAGCCACGTTAGCACTAACAAGCCACTCTTGAGTCAACAAATGCTAGTGTGCGCGTTCATGAGATTTGCATTATTGACACCCTGAAACTACCATATAAGGTCAGGTTTTCTGTAGTGTGATCAGAAGTTTCAAACTCTAAGGAAAAACAAAAAATTCTCCAGAGAAATTGAAATTCTCCCATCTGAGATCCAAACAATAATTAACATATAATTTAAGTAGCATCTGCAGCAGAATCAAAGGATTGGGGAAAAGACCGAAAGAATCCATCGGATTATAGGAGAAGTGTGCGTGTGTGTGTGTGTCAGATGTTCTGTTAAAACTGACCAACATGAAGACAGCTGAATGCAGTGCACTTTGGTTGAGTGTCCCGTCTGTGCACACTGTACTGAAAATGTCCCACTGTCCAGAGCAGCATGAGGCATTTCATCAATTTGGGCTTAAAATGTGTGCATAAAAAAAACTAAAGATTGACTGTTATTCATTTTCAGTAAAATGTTAGTTTATGAAGATACAGCCTAGTCTTTTTTTCTCAAAATCACTGATCAAAACGGATCCTAACCCAGAGATGAAGGCCACACCATATGAAAACGGTAAAAATCAGAATGATATCCATGCAATTTATATTGTGATAATTGATAATTCACTTACTGAGCAGCCATACAGATTACCATCACCTTGCTTGAGACACACCATTGTGCTGTTTTCCAGTATAACGAAACCATGTGCTGCCTCACAACACTGCAACACTGCAGTCCGATAACAAGATTTAGGGGCAGATTTACTAAGGCAGTGCAAATTAGTGAGTACGCAAATTAGACAGAGTGCCTAAGGGAGTGGCCAATTTTTGCCAGTGATCTACGAATAACACGCAAAATTATGACATTTCAATAATGACCACCCATCCACCAAGAGCACCGCAAAATTGCGCACAGGCACACCTGATGAAGAAGTGGGTCATCAACAAAGGCACAGCCAGTTCGAAGGAGTATAATATAGTTTTTTAAAACATTTTTAAAGCTTTTATTTAAGCGCAAACCCCAATAAAATAGTTTATTTTTGTTCGTCATATATTAAAGTTTTGATTTTCATTTCACATGGCAGACTCCTTTGTTTAATATGTATAAATTAAGGACTACTCATGAATAAATTGATTATTGACCAATGTGTTTATTTTATTGACAAAAGAACCGTCAAGATGGTCTGATGGAGACTCTAGGTTTTATTATGTGAATAACTTTGTTTTAACAAAATCTACAGGTCTCCCAGTCCGTGACTTTTCTTAAATACTGTATGTGCGTTTTATCTTTTCTGAAGTTTGGAACATAATAAAATTAAACACACACGATTTCACTTATTCCTCGGACAGCTACAGCAGAGACTGCTGTCATTGAGTTACTACGATGTTGCAATGTTGGGGGACGTATGGATCTGTGATCCTTTTGTCCACTCTGGGTAGGAAGGGCTTTTATGGATATAAATTCATTATTTAGGAAAGTTTTTTTTCATTTTATTTATTTGACCTTTTTTTTTTTTACCAGGTAAAATATTTGAGAGCAGTTCTCACCAGGGATGTCCTGGTGTGTCATCGTATGTACTTAATGTTTGCTTTTATTCTTGTTCTGAATCCTACTTGTGGAGAGATTTTGCCCCGAGATGTAAAGTGCATTATAAATGAAATAAATTATTATTATTATTATTATTATTGATCCCAGGAGCTATGCTGTCCAGGGCAATTTGCCTCTGGTAGGGTCACCCAAAACAAACTGGTCCTGGGTGGAGGGCCAGATTAAGAACTATCTAACAGACTCTCATGATGAATGATAGAACAAGGATTCAGTGTACCCCGCCTGGTATGGGGTTACCGGGGCCCCACCCTGGAGCAAGGCCTGGGGGAAGGCCTCAATGGCTAGCGTCTGGTGGCCGGGTTTCCGCCCATGGGACCCAGCCGGGCTCAGCCTCAAGGAGTTACATGGGTCCGCCTTCCAGTGGGCTCACCAACTGCAGGAGGGACCATGGGGGTCCGGTGTCATGTGGATCAGGTGGCGGTCAAAGGCAGAGACCTTGGCGGTCTGATCCCAAGCTTCCTAAACTGGCTTTTGGGACGTGGAATGTCACCTCTCTGGTGGGGAAGGAGCCTGAGCTGGTGCATGAGGTTGAGAGATACTGACTAGATATAGTTGGCCTCACCTCAACACACAGCTCCAGTTCCGGAACCAGTCTCCTGGAGAGGGGCTGGAGCTTGGCCTACTCTGTGGAGTTGCCCCGGGCGAGAGGCGACGAGCAGGGGTGGGTATTCTTGTATCCCCCCACCTTGCTGCCTCTATATTGGAGTTTTCCCCAGTGGACAACAGGGTTGTTTCCCTGCACCTTCGGGTTGGGAAACGGGTCCTGACCATCATTTGTGCCTATGCACCAAATGATGTTTTAGAGTACCCACCCTTTTTGGAGTCTCTGACTGGGGTGCTGGAGAGTGCTCGACTTGGAGACTCCATTGTCCTACTGGGGGACTTCAATGTGCACATGGGCAACAACAGTGAAACCTGGAGGGGGTGATTGGGAGGAACGGCTTGCCTGATCTGAACCCGAGTGGTGTTCAGTTATTGGACTTCTGTGCTAATCACAGTTTGTCCATAACAAACACCATGTTCAAACATAAGGATGTCCATATGTGCACCTGGCACCAGGACACCCTAGGTCACAGGTTGATGATCGATTTTTGTTATCGTGTCATCAGACCTGTGACTGTATGTCTTGGACAGTCAGGTAAAGAGCAGTGCAGAGCTGCCAACTGATCACCACCTGGTGGTGAGTTGGATCCGATGGCAGGGGAGGATGCCATTCAGAGCTGATAGACCCAAACGTATAGTGAGGGTGTGCTGGGAATGTCTGGCTGAGGCCCCTGTCCGGGAGGTCTTCAACTCCCACCTCCGGAAGAACTTCAAACACATTCTGAGGGAGTCTGGAGACATGGAGTCTGAATGGGCCATGTTCTCCACCTCCACTATTGAAGCGGCTGCCCACAGCTGCGGCCGCAAGGTCATTGGGCCATCTCGTGGTAGCAACCCCCGAACCAAGTGGTGGACACCAGTGGTGAGGGGGGCCATTAAGCTGAAGAAGGAGTCCTATCAAGCTTGGTTTTCTTGTGGGACTCCCGAAGCAGCTGAGGTGTACCGGCAGGCCAAGCGGAGTGCAGCTCGGGTGGTTGCTGAAGCAAAAACTCAGGTACGGGAGGAGTTCGGTGAGGCCATGGAGCAAGACTTTCGGTTGGCCTCGAAGAGATTCTGGCAAACTGTCCGGCGGCTCAGGAGGGGGAAGCAGCTCCCTGTCCACACTGTGTATGGTGCGGATGGGGCACTGCTGACTTCGACTGGGGATATTGTTGGGCGGTGGACAGAATACTTTAAGGATCTCCTCATTCCAACTGACAGGCCTTCCACAGAGGAAGCAGGGCTTGTGGACGAGTGGGATGACTCGCCTGTCACAGGGGCTGAGGTCACTGAGGTGGTTAAAAATCTCTTTGGTGGCCCGGCCCCGGGGGTGGACGAGTTTTGCCTAGAGTACCACAAGGCCCTGGATGTTGTAGGGCTGTCATGGTTGACATGCCTCTGCAACATTGAGTGGAGGTCGGGGGCAATGCCTTTGGCATGGCAAACCGAGATGGTGGTTCCTCTCTTCAAAAAAGGGGACTGGAGGGTGTGCTCCAACTTTAGAGGGATCACACTCCTCAGCCTCCCTGGGAAGGTCTATGCCCAGGTACTGGAGAGGAGAGTCCGGCCATTGGTTGAACCTCGGATTCAGGAGGAGCAATGTGGTTTTGGTTCTGGTCGTGGCACATTGGACCAGCTCTTTACCCTCTCGAGAATCCTCGAGGGCTCGTGGGAGTTTGCCCAACCAGTTTACATGTGTTTTGTGGACTTGGAGAAATCCACAAAACACAAGTCCAGAAAACCATGAGGGATCGTGTCCCTCATGGTTTTTTGTGGGGGGTGCTTCGGGAGCATGGGGTATCGGGCTTGTTGTTATGAGCTATCTGGTCTCTATACGACTGTTGTGAGAGTTTGGTTCGTATTGCCAACACTCTGTCGGACTCATTCCCAATGAGAGTTGGACTCTGCCAGGGCTGCCCTTTGTCACTGATCCTGTTCAAAATTTTTATGGACAGGATTTCTAGGCGCAGCCAGGGAACAGAGGGTGTCATGCTTGGTGAGCACAGGATCTCATCTCTGTTGTTTGCAGATGATGTTGTCCTGCTGGCTTCATCCAGCGATGACCTACAGGTCTTACTGGGACGGTTTGCCACTGAGTGTGAAGCGGCTGAGATGAGAATCAGTACCTCCAAGTCTGAGTCCATGGTCCTCAGCCGGAAAAAGGTGGATTGTCCTCTCCGGGTTGGGGACAAGCTCCTGCCCATAGTGGAGGAGTTTAAGTATCTTGGGGTCTTATTCACGAGTGAGGGGAGAATGGAGCGAGAGATTGAGAGATGGATCGGAGCAGCATCTGCACTGATGCGGACATTGTACCAGTCTGTTGTGGTGAAGAGGGAGCTGAGCTCTAAGGCAAAGCTGTCGATTTGCCAGTCAGTCTATGTTCCTACCCTCATCTATGATCATGAGCTTTGGGTAATGACCAAAAGAACGAGATTGCGGATACAAGCGGCTGAAATGAGCTTTCTTTGTAGGTTTGCTGGACTCACCCTTAGAGATAGGGTGAGGAGCTCAGTCATCCGGGAGAGGGTCAGAGTAGAACCGCTGCTCCTCCACATTGAAAGGAGCCAGTTGAGGTGGTTTGGGCATCTGATCAGGATTTCTCCTGGACGCCTCCCACTTGAGGTGTTTCAGGCACGTCCCACTGGGAGGAGAACCCGGGGCAGACCCAGGACTCGCTGGAGAGACTATGTCTCCCAGCTGGTCTGGGAACGCCTTGGTATCCTCTCTTGAAGAGCTGGAGGAGGTGGCTGGGGTGAGGGAAGTCTGGGCTTCTCTGCTTGAACTGCTGCCTCCACGATGAAAGCAGTAGAAGATGGATGGATTATTATTATTATTATTATTATTATTATTATTACTATTATTAGGCTATATATAAATAAATGAAATTTTAAAAAAATCCTGTGCTGGCTGATGTCCAGTTCCGCACAACCCCAATCTCTGAGATTGTTTCTGTTCATATTAATCTGTTCCGTCATGCCAAATAATGTCATACACGGGAAGAAGCTCCCTCTTTGGCCATGCGTCCTCGGTTCTTGCTCGTATCTCCTAGCACCAGAGATTGCTGTCATCAGGCTCAGATGAATTAAGACAAGCTTTTTTTGGTCATTAAATCCTGGTGCATTTAGCAGGAGACTGATAACCGCAAACCTTAGTAAATCACCTCGTGCCAGTCATTTAAATACTCCCCTCCCTCAAATTTGTGCTTTGACATGACAACTCCCAGAAATACATATGCAAAGAGGCCAGGCGCAAAATTAACATAGTCCACGCCTTTTCACCGCTAATTTTGCCCTGCGCCCTTTAGTAAATCTCAACAACAGTTTTTTAATGCCAAAACAGGGTTTTGCGTTGGTGCAGCGTGTTAGTAGCATCCTAAATTTTGTATCTGATATGACTTGGCTGTTGATGGAATTATACTGTTTTTAATTATCTTGAACCATTTTAATTTTAATTATAATTTGAATCAAATCTTGCCAACTAATTATGTTTATATGATTTACATTCATTCTTGATTCTGATAAATAACATCCAAAGCCATTTAGTGAAAACTGACGTTAGAATAACAGCAAACTATTTACACTTAACTCTAACAACTTGTGTGGACCACTCATACATTTTGTTTGTAAATGTACTAAATTTCAAGATACTAACAGGCTGGTGAATCCCAAAAGTTGACATAAATTGACTGTATGTCACATTTACAAACAAATCTGTTCATACTAGCAGTTCTTGCATGAGGCCCATTGTCCTTTAAATGGGTCATTGACTGAAAAAGGGTGTGTTTGTAGGTTTCATCTGTCTGAAATGAGTCTACTGGTCATGTAATTATCAAATTTTTTTTTCAAAACAGTCAATTCTCTTAAAAAAACACAAACTTTATCTCATTCTTCTCTCCCAAGAAACACCACAAAGGTTTTTGACTCTTCCGGGTAAATCTTGTATGTCAAGATTAGAAAAAGCCAACCCACCGCCGTCATTGAGACCCACCTGCTGCTCTATTATTGGACCCCCTAGCTGTCTGTCATGTAGATGGAAGGGATGGCTAAAGGTAGCCTATCAGTCCCTGAGCTAACACTGGTACTAGGAACCTCACACCAAGTGCAGCTTATATTGTCATTTTCTTCAGATCTTAGTCTGTCTGTTCTTTTCTTCTTCTTCTTTATCCCGTCACTCTCCAGCCAGTCGCAACAGATGACTGCCCCTCCCTGAGCCTGGTTCTGGTGGAGGTTTCTTCCTGCTAAAAAGGAGTTTTTCCCCCACTGTTGCCAAGTGCTGCTCACAGGGGATCGCTTGATTGCTGGGGCCTTTCTGCAATTGTGGGGTTTTTCCCTGCAGTTGAAAGTGCTATGAAAGGACTGTTGTTGTGAAATGGCGCTGTATATATAACGCTGAATTGAATAGTCACCCTAATAGCCATCCTTGTTACCATCTGGTTCACTCTTAAGCTTACAGCGAACGTCCTGGTACCAGTGTTAGCTTGGGGCTAATAGCTCAGTTGTTAACAGGCTACCTTTAGCCTTTAGCTGGTGAGCTAGCAGCTTCCGGGTTGCTGCGATCAAAATGGCCCAGGACTAGAGGCTGCTGGCCCTCACGGCTAGCTCCCCCACCATCCTCCAGGGCTCCGCACGACCCCGCGCCACTCTTGCAGGCAGCGTAGTCACTCCAGCTCCCAGCTGGTCGTGGGAGCAGAGTGGCTTTAAATCGGAGTGTTTCAAGAAAGCTAGGAAAAATACAAAACAAATTTGCTTCAATCATTAAAAAAATTAAAGAAAATGTGAGCAAAATATGTCACAAACATTTCATTAAGACATGTGTGAGCTATTAAAATGTGGAAAAAGTGCAGTCAATGACCCCTTTAAAACAGAGAGAGTAAAAGGCTCAAACTGATGAAGAGCAACGGAGGATGTAGCAGGTATAGAGGGGTCAAAAGAGTTGGTAAATTACTCGCCCTGATGTCTGCTACCTTTGAGGTGAAAAATGAGAAATTTTTCACTGATCTCCGTTAAGGTTTGAGATTAGATGATTGAGGGGTGTTAAGAAAACCATCAGCAGTTCTGGAACATGAGGATTATGTCAGTTATTAGAGATGATATTAGAAAAATATTCTGATTTCTCAATCTTAGCAATCCTGTATTTCCTCCAGGTTTCTTTCAAAATAATATGACGTTTCTAGATGATCTTTCTCCCACTGCCATTCAGCATTCCTGTACTCTCGTCTGGAAGCACGAATGATTAAACCATGGTTCAGAATTTAGACCGCATCACTTTTATTGGGTAATAGAGTCAAGAATGTTACTACAGAGCGAATTAAAAGACAAGAGTAAGAGCCCCTTTACACAGCACAGAGATCATTGAGAGATTGGGCCGATCTTTGCGATAGTTTAGGAGAACCTTATGTGTTTTGGACTGAGCCAAAACACTGAGGAGACCTTGGCGACTGTGGAGATCACTGAAGAGCATTGCTAGATCAAATCCTGTGTAAAGGGAGTATTAGCCCTCAGTACCAAGGCAAATGGAGGACCCCATGTCAGATTTAATATTGTTAAACGCAGAAGAGAACTTAGCAGCAGTGGTAGATGTTACAACACAACTGTTACAACACAACACTTGCATGCAGGAAAAAAGGTATGGCAGATTACAGGCATATGATCAGAAAATACTGAAGAATGAACCTCAACATTGAAAACATGAAGACCATGAGACATCACCAGATCCAATGTATGCCTGTACCTTTGTGTCAAACCAGTTATATGTTGCATAAGGTTCAAAGAGTCTTCTTCTTTCGGCTGCTCCCTTTAGGGGTCACCACAGCGGATCTTCTGCCTCCATCTCACTCTATCCCTTGCATCTTCCTCTGTAACACCAACCCTCTCCATGTCCTCCTTCACTACATCAATGAATCTTCTCTGTGTTCTTCCTCTTTTCCTCCTGCCTGGCAGCTCCATCTTCATCATCCTTTGTCCAATATATCCTCTATTCCCCCTCTGCACATGAAGAGTTTGTTTGCAAAAACAGGTAAGTCCAGTTGTTTTAAGAATGAGAAAAACAACTTTTCATCTGTTGGTTTATATGTGTTAGTATTTCCAATTCAGCTTCTAAGACATGGTCACTTGAAATATGAGTGTCTCAGACATAATAAAGCCAAAAATTGAACATCAACTCATTGTTATTTTTTTGGCAATTTTTGAGTACTTCTTGCCACAAAAACAGATAAGTCCACAACACATACTTTTGCAAAAACAGACATGTCCTGAAAATCATGCTAGTTTGTCTGGTGAACGCATCACTGGTTCATCTGCTTCATCAAAATTATCCATATTTGACATAAAATGCAACAAAATTGTAAAAAAAAAAAAAAAAAAAGACTGGCAGGGAAATCACACACAGCGAGCAGACCCAAGTAGGGGTCTCTGCAGAACGGTGTTGCAGCAGATAGACACATGATTGACTTGCCTCAGCATCTAGACATGTGATTGGTTGATCCTCGCTGCACCATTGAGTCATGTCACCCAAATAGCAAGTGCTGATTTGCCGTGTGTGGAGTTATCTGGTTTTGTAAAAACAGGGTCCTGGTGTTTATCGACTTTTGAAAAAAAAAAAAAAAACAGGAACTTTGTAGTGCATATAACAGCGGATATAGCGGATTTTTAGAAAAAAAACAATTTGAACTTCTATAAGTAGGTAATGTGAACAGTTGTTTGTTGTACAGAGGGAAATTTTCTTGGAAGTGGCGTTTATTGGTTTTTGCAAACGAACTCTTCACATGTCCAAACCATCTCAGCCTTGCCTCTCTTACTTTGTCTCCAAACCACTCAACCTGAGCTGTCCCTCTGATATACTCATTTCTAATTTTGTCCCTCCTAGTCACTCCCAATGACAGTCTTAGCATTTTCAACTCTGCCACCTCCAGCTCCTCCTCCTGTCTTTCTGTCAGTGCCACCGTCTCCAAACCATAGCAGGTCTCACTACTGTCTTGTAGATCTTCCCTTGCTGCTACCCTTCTGTCACAAATCACCCCTGACACTCGTCTCCACCCAGTCCACCCTACCTGCACTCTCTTCTTCACCTCTCTTGTGCATTTTCCATTGCTTTGGATGGTTGACCCCAGGTATTTAAACTCATCTACTTTCACTACCCCTACTCCTTCCATCTTCACCGTTACACCTGCCTCCCTCTCATTCACACTCATGTATTTTGTCTTCCTTCTACTGACTTTCATTCCTCTTCTCTCCAGAGCATACTGCCACCTCTCCAGGTTCTCTTCCACCTGCTCCCTACTCTCACTCCAGATCACAACGTCATCTGCAAACATCATAGTCCACGGAGACTGCTGTCTGACCTCATCTGTCAGCCTGTCTATCATGGCAAACAAGAAGGGGCTCAGAATTGATCCCTGATATAACTCCACCCCCACCTTGAGCCCATCCATCATTCCTACAGCACACCTCACCACCGTCTCGCTGTCCCCATACATGTCCTACACCACCCTCACCTACTTCTCTGCCACTCCTAACTTTCTCATACAGTACCACACTTCCTGTCTTGGCACTCTATCATATGCTTTCTCTAGATCCACAAAGACGCAGTACAACTCCTTCTGCCCTTCTCTACACTTCTCCATCAGCACTCTTAGAGCAAACGATGGATCTGTAGTGGTCTTTCTTGGCAAGAAACCGTACTTTTGCTCACTGATTGTCACTTCTCCTCTTAACCTGGCTTCACCAACTCTTTCTCATATCTTCACAGTGTGGCTGATCAGCTTTATGCCTCTGTAGTTACTACAGCTCTGAGCATCACCTTTGTTCTTGAAAAGTGGTACCAAAACACTTCTTCTCCACTCCCCAGGCATCCTCTCACTCTCCAAGATTGTATTAAACAATCTGGTTAAAAAGTCCACTGCCATCTCTCCTAAACATCTCCATACCTCCACAGATATGTCATCTGGACCAACTGCCTTTCCATTTTTCATCCTCTTCCAAGCTGCCCTCACTTCACTTCTGTCTAGCCACATTCTCCCCTGCCACCACCTTGCAGTCTCCTATCTCTTTCAGATTTCTCCTTCTGCATAGGATGTAGTCCACCTGTGTGCGCCTTCCTCCACTCTTGTAAGTCACCCTCTGTACCGCTCTCTTCTTAAAATATAAGATAAGATAAGATAAGATAAGCCTTTATTAGTCCCACAACGGGGAAATTCCAGGATTGCAACAGCACAGGGATAGCAACACTCAGAGCAACAATCAGAAGGCAAAAAAAAAACAAGCAAGCAAGAGCAGCTAATATACATATGTACATATTACTATAAAATATACACTCACCGGCCACTTTATTAGGTACACCATGCTAGTAACGGGTTGGACCCCCTTTTGCCTTCAGAACTGCCTCAATTCTTCGTGGCATAGATTCAACAAGGTGCTGGAAGCATTCCTCAGAGAGTTTGGTCCATATTGACATGATGGCATCACACAGTTGGTGCAGATTTGTCGGCTGCACATCCATGATGCGAATCTCCCGTTCCACCACATCCCAAAGATGCTCTATTGGATTGAGATCTGGTGACTGTGGAGGCCATTTGAGTACAGTGAACTCATTGTCATGTTCAAGAAACCAGTCTGAGATGATTCCAGCTTTATGACATGGCGCATTATCCTGCTGAAAGTAGCCATCAGAAGTTGGGTACATTGTGGTCATAAAGGGATGGACATGGTCAGCAACAATACTCAGGTAGGCTGTAGCGTTGCAACGATGCTCAATTGGTACCAAGGGGCCCAAAGAGTGCCAAGAAAATATTCCCCACACCATTACACCACCACCACCAGCCTGAACCATTGATACAAGGCAGGATGGATCCACGCTTTCATGTTGTTGACGCCAAATTCTGACCCTACCATCCGAATGTCGCAGCAGAAATCGAGACTCATCAGACCAGGCAACGTTTTTCCAATCTTCTATTGTCCAATTTCGATGAGCTTGTGCAAATTGTAGCCTCAGTTTCCTGTTCTTAGCTGAAAGGAGTGGCACCCGGCGTGGTCTTCTGCTGCTGTAGCCCATCTGCCTCAAAGTTCGACGTACTGTGCGTTCAGAGATGCTCTTCTGCCTACCTTGGTTGTAACGGGTGGTTATTTGAGTCACTGTTGCCTTTCTATCAGCTCGAACCAGTCTGGCCATTCTCCTCTGACCTCTGGCATCAACAAGGCATTTCCGCCCACAGAACTGCCGCTCACTGGATATTTTTTCTTTTTCGGACCATTCTCTGTAAACCCTAGAGATGGTTGTGTGTGAAAATCCCAGTAGATCAGCAGTTTCTGAAATACTCAGACCAGCCCTTCTGGCACCAACAACCATGCCACGTTCAAAGTCACTCAAATCACCTTTCTTCCCCATACTGATGCTCGGTTTGAACTGCAGGAGATTGTCTTGACCATGTCTACATGCCTAAATGCACTGAGTTGCCGCCATGTGATTGGCTGATTAGAAATTAAGTGTTAACGAGCAGTTGGACAGGTGTACCTAATAAAGTGGCCGGTGAGTGTATATACACACACACACACACACAGACACACAGTGCAGAGCATTGTAGCTGGATGGAATAAATATATGAATATATGAACACACAGTGCAGAGCATTGTAGCTAGATGGAATAAATATGTAAATATATAAACACCCACAGTACGGAGCATTGCAGCTAGGTGGAATAAATATGCAAGTATATAAACACACACAGTGCGGAGCAATGTAGCTAGATGGAATAATATGTAGATATATAAAAACACAGTGCGGAGCATTGTAGCTAGATGGAATAAATATATAGATATATAAATATAAACACACCCAGTGCAGAGCATTGTAGCTAGATGGAATAAATATATAGATATATAAATATAAACACACCCAGTGCGGAGCATTGTAGCTAGATGGAATAAATATGTAAATATATAAACACACACAGTGCAGAGCATTGTTGCTAGGTGGGATGAAACAGCATAACCGTCTATTTAGTTATCCTACATGGTATGATTATGTGCCCATACATATTCTCACCCTCCATAGCGACCGGTATGTTCCTAGTTGTATGCCGGAGAGGACCATTGTGTAAGTCTATTGTGTTCGCTACAGCCATTTCCATTCTTTTCACAAAATCCACAACCATCTGTCCTTCCATATTTCTCTCCTTAAGACCATGCCTACCCAGAACCTCCTCATCACCTCTGTTCCCTTCACCGACATGCCCATTAAAGTCCGCTCCAATCACCACTCTCTCTCCCCCTGGGAACACTCTCTACCACTTCATCCAACTTACTCCAGAATTCCTCTTTCTCTTCTACCTGACATCAAACTTATGGGGCATACACACTGACAACATTCAACATCACACCTTCGACTTTTAGTTTCAAACTCATGATTCTGTCTGACTCCCTCTTTACCTCCTGAACACTCTTCACATACTCTTCCTTCAAGATTACTCCTTCTCTATTTCTCTTCCCATCTACACCATGGTAGAATAGTTTAAATTCACCTCCAATGTTCCTAGCCTTGCTTCCCTTCCATCTGGTTTCTTGAACACACAGTATATCTACCTTTCTTCTCTCCGTCTTATCAGCCAACTCTCTGCCTTTACCAGTCATAGTCCCTACATTTAACGTCCCTACTCTCACCTCCACACTTCTACTGTTCCTTTAATCTCTCCCTTCTAACACGCCTTTCCCCTCTCCTCCTCCTCGATCTTCGACCAACAGTAGCCCAATTTCCACCGGCACCCTGTCGGTTAACAGCACTGGTGGTGGTTGTTGTTAACCTGGGCCTCGACCGATCCGGTATGAAAGTCTCATTTGTCGTGATCCACATGCTTGATCTGGCAAAGGTTTTACGTTGGATGCCCTTCCTGACACAACCCTCCCCATTTACCCGGGCTTGGGACCAGCACTAGGAGTACACTGACTTGTGCACCTCCTGTGGCTGGGTCTCAAGGTTCAAAGAGTCAATAATATTTAAAAGGCATTAGTTTAAAAGCTGGTGGTAGGAAGTGGTGGGAAGCTTGTACCAAGCGTGCCACGTTTTATATTGTTATTTTCTTTAGATTTCACTAACCCTAATAGACATCCCTGTTTCCACCTGGTTCACTAATCCACAGTTGATAATATATCTTGCATCATTCTTTCTTTTTGTTATATTTTCAGTGTGATGCTACATTGAGCCATTAGCATTGGTATGCTAGGTGGTCAGAGTTGATCATTCAAACTGGAATACAGCTCGCCTCGGTGGGGAGAACGTGAGAGACGGGCCTCTTGGCGTTATCTTAACTGTCGATCCGGCCAATTTTGATCAATATTTTCTATAAATTCTATTCACCCCCACTGAAATGCTTGTTCATCTAGCAATACTTGACCACATAATTCATTCTAGACGTTATTTTAGCTTAGTTAAAATTTTATTTTCTCCGATCATGATACAAGGTGGCTAGCTGAAGCTAGCAGTTTAGTCACTCCTTCACATGTTTCTGTGCTTATTGTACTGCAAGGTCCAATCATAGCCTATCGACCACTGAAACCACATGTCCCTGCCCACAAGTGATGCATTATTTCGTTCATTCTTTGAGACACATTTGTATTAGTTTGCTCTGAGTTAGGCAACTACTGGCACATAATGTTAACAATAGTAATGTAAGACTGAAGGCGGAGTTGAATGTGGTCTGAGAGATTTTAAAGGGCAAGCACTGAAACCAGCCATTCTAAGAAAGGCTGGAAAAAACAAAACAAAACAAACTAATTTGCTCTAATAATTAGATAATTAAAGAAAATTGGAACAAGATATACTGTATGTCACAAACATTTCATTAAGACATGTATGAGCTGTTAAAATAGAGTCAGGTGAACATGAGCATAGAGGGATGATATAGAGTGAAGTACGTGGCGGTAATGCACCTGTAAGCTGGTTGCCAACCACCAATCAAATCTAAAAGAAGAAGAAGAAAATGTGGGGAAAAAGTGCAATCAGTGACCCCTTTATGGCTGTAGGCATGTCAGCACTAAAGACATGTTACTGTCTGTTATGTTAATGTGATCCCATCTCCTGATAGTCTACTTGTGTCAATTCTGTTATGTTTCTGTAATCCTTTAATGCATAGAATCGCTCATCAGTGATAAAATACAGCTCTCTACATGTCTGTTGTCTTCTTCTTCTTCTTCTCTATCCCCTCACCCCCCAGCCAGTCGCAACAGATGACTGCCCCTCCCTGTGCCTGGTTCTGCTGGAGGTTTCTTCCTGCTAAAAGGGAGTTTTTCCTCTCCACCATCACTAAGTGCTTGCTCACAGGGGATCGCCTGATTGCTGGGGTCTTTCTGCAATTGTGTGGTTTTCTTCTACAGTTTGACAGTGCTATGAGGTGACGGTTGTTGTGAAATGGTGCTTTAGAAATAGAGCTGAACTGAATTAAAATTAATTGAATATTTAACAGCATCACTTGTAGAAACAGTTGACAGGTGATCTAGGTGCTGGAGTCTGAGTGTTTTATGTGAGTAAAGTTGGCCCAGCCACTTTCTGGAAATAATGAAGCAATAGTGCCATTAGTTTGGGCTGTATTTGCGCTGATTTGTGCCAAAAATCTTTTGTGCTCTGTTTCTGAGATTTTAACAACTACAATAAATGTCAAACATACGGCCCGCGGGCCAAATTCGGCCTACCAAAGGGTCCAAACTGGCCCGTGGGATGAATTTGCAAAGTGTGAGAATTGCATAGAAGGCATGAGTTGCAATTTTTCAGTAAAGTAACTGTTATTCCTAATTTGTACACTGGGATTGCACTGTTTTATTAAGAGTAGAAAACACAACATTGAGACCCAGAACTAAATTGCAGATGGTAGCAATGGGCCATCTGGTTCCTTAAATTGCAATTTTGTCTTATTGTTATTAAGATATATTTTACATTCTCTTTTGCTGTCAAAATTACCCTCTGTGGCATCCTTGCCTTTGTCAAAAGGAAGAAAGATGGACACAATGTAGAGTTTTCAAGAAGAACAGAAAGATTCCTAGTTATTCACAGAAGTTAATGGGGAAACCTGTTTTTTTGGTGTGTATGCAGCACATTTCAGTGCTCAAGGAATATAATATTTGACACCGCTATGAGACTCATCATGGTGAAAAATACAACAGCTTGCAGATCATCTTTTCTTTAAAAAAAAAAAACCAGGTTGTTTATAACATCCATCCATCCATCTTCTTCCGCTTAATCCTTTTCGGGTTGTTGGGGGGGTGAGAGGCAGGGCACACCCTGGACAGATCGCCAGTCCATCGCAGGGCCATCACAGAGAGACAGACAACCATTCACTCTCACAGTCATACCTAAGGACAATTTAGAATCCCCAGTTTGAGGCCAGTTAACCTAAGTTGCATGTTTTTGGCATGTGGGAGGAAACCGGAGAAATCCCCGAGTAAACCCATGCAGACACGGGGAGAACATGCAAACTCCACACAGATCACTGTTGGTCGGGGGTTGGGATTGAACTCAGGATCCCCCGGCCAAGGGTGAGTTGCTGTGCTGCCGCAGTGCTCACCACTCCGCCACCGTGCTGCCCGGTTGTTTATAACAGGTTTTGTAAAAGAATGGTTAATTAAATGTAAACATTTCATAATATATTTGTACGTCTTTATAAAGAAAACAAAGAAATAAATTTTGTAGTGGTCATTATTTATACTGTAGGTTATTATGCTGTTATTTTACAAGTCCGGCCCACTTGAGATTAAATCAGGATTTATGTGGTCCTTGAACTAAAATGAGTTTGACACTCCTGACCTAACACATTACAGCAAGTAGCAACGAAGGATGGACATATTCATTTGTGTCATCTTCAGCTTTGAAATATTGATAATAATTATAAAAATCATCTTAGGTCACAGCTCAGCCTCTTTGTCCAATTTGAACAAAAGCAGTAATATCAACCACAAACTATTTTTAATGGCAAAAATTGGTTTTAGTCACAAGTTGTTAATATTTTTAGAACATTAAAAAAAATGGCATAAATCAGCACAAACGTAGCACTAACCAATTGCATATTATTTTCATTATTTCAAGAAAATGGCTGAGCTAACTTCACGTGGGTGAGGTTTTCCATAATTTCAAATGATCTCTCTTTTTATTTATAAAAGCCAATAATGCACATTTCACATTCTCCAAGCTGTTCCTGCTTGTCAACACTGAGTATAATCCAAAACATAAACCAACTCTATTGGTTTATTGGTTTATCAGTTAAAGAGGTCTCAGTTGGATTTTCTGTGGAAAAGACATAAAACTAAAATGTGAAGACACACACTCGCATATGCCCGGGCCATACTTTGCCCTTCTGCATGTCAGCTGCAGTTCAGGCCTGTTATATTTCAGCTTTGCCCTGCAGCCATTCTGGAGAAACAGGGTGAAAAATGGGGGCCAATAAAAGTTTCATTAGAGGCCCAGTGAGTGTGCCAAGTGGCCAGTAACATTTAGGAAAGGTCACAGGAGGAAGGGGGTGTCTGTGTGTGCTGTTGTGCAGCAGTCAGCGTGTGTGGTGGCTAACTCTCTTTGGCTTTGGGAAGTAGACTGAGTGGCCATTTCCTTTCACTCATGTAGATTATACAGAGCATCCGAAAAGTATTCACAGCACTTCACTTTTTCCACATTTTGTTATGTTAAAGCCTTATTCCAAAATGGAAATTCATAATATTATATTAAATTAATTTTTTTCCTCAGAATTCTACACACAATACCCCATAATGACAATGTGAAAAACGTTTTTCTGAGATTTTTGCAAATTTATTAAAAATTTAAAAACTAAGAAATCACATGTACAGAAGTATTCACAGCCTTTGCTCATTACTTTGTTGATGCACCTTTGGCAGCAATTACAGCCTCAAGTCTTTTTGAATATGGTGCCACAAGCTTGGCACACCTATCTTTGTCCAGTTTTGCCCATTCCTCTTTGCAGCACCTCTCAAGCTCCATCAGGTTGGATGGGAAGTGTTGGTGTACAGCCATTTTCAGATCTCTCCAGAGATGTTCAATTGGATTCGAGTCTGGGCTCTGGCTGGGCCACTCAAGGACATTCACAGAGTTGTCCTGAAGCCACTCCTTTGATATCTTGGCTGTGTGCTTAGGGTCGTTGTCCTGCTGAAAGATGAATCATCTCCCCAGTCTGAGGTCAAGAGCGCTCTGGAGCAGGTTTTCATCCAGGATGTCTCTGTACATTGCAGCATTCATCTTTCCCTCTATCCTGACTAGTCTCCCAGTTCCTGCCGCTGAAAGACATCCCCACAGCATGATGCTGCCACCACCATTGGCATGGTTATGAACGGTGCCTGGTTTCCTCTAAACATGACGCTTGGCATTCATGCCAAAGAGTTTAATCTTTATCTCATCAGACCAGAGAATTTTGTTTCTCATGGTCTGAGAGTCCTTCAGGTGCCTTTTGGCAAACTCCAGGTGGGCTGCCATGTGACTTTTACTAAGGAGTGGCTTCCATCTGGCCACTCTACCATGCAGGCCTGATTGATGGATTGCTGCAGAGATGGCTGTCCTTCTGGAAGGTTCTCCTCTCTCCACAAAGGAACACTGGCGCTCTGACAGAGTGACCATCGGGTTCTTGGTCACCTTCCTGACTAAGGTTCTTCTCCCCCGATCGCTCAGTTTAGACGTCCGGCCAGCTCTAGGAAGAGTCCTGGTGGTTCCAAACGTCTTCTATTAACTGATGATGGAGGCCACTGTGGTCACTGGGACGTTCAAAGCAGCAGAAATTTTTTCCGTACCCTTCTCCAGATTTGTGCTTCAAGACATCCTGTCTCAGAGTTCTACACACAGTTCCTCTTACTTCATGCTTGATTTGTGCTCTGACATGCACTGTCAACTGTGGGACCTTATATAGACAGGTGTGTGCCTTTCCAAATCCTGTCCAATCAACTGAACTTACCACAGGTGGACTCCAATTAAGCTGCAGAAACATCTCAAGGATGATCAGTGGAAAGAGGATGCACCTGAGCTCAATTTTGAGTTTCGTTGCAAAGGCTGTAAATACTTATGCACATGTGATTTCTTAGTTTTTTTTTATTTTTAATAAATTTGCAAAAATCTCAAAAAAACTTTTTTCACATTGGCATTATGGGGTATTGTGTGTAGAATTTTGAGGGAAAATGAATTTAATCCATTTTGGAATAAGGCTGTAACATAACAAAATGTGGAAAAAGTGAATCGCTGTGAAAACTTTCTGGATGCACTGTATGTGCGCATGCCATACACAAACAAGCAGTTTATTCATTCACACTCTTACAGTGGCTAGTCCCTTGCCATTGACACACAAACTCAGTTCACTGTCACCATCATACCGATTGTTACCAGGCTTTTTTTTGTGTGTGTGTGGGGTGGGATTTTTTTGTGTTCCATCACATCCATCAGCAGCATCCCCACCCTTACCATTCTGCCACCCGCCTCCCTCCATCCTCCTCTCTCTGTCCCTCTCCCTGGATCCCTCACCCCTCCTTCCCCCTCTCTGTCTCTGTGCCAGTTCTCAGAGTGTCAGTGAAAAGTGCTGTTGTCAGCTGACATTTCCAATCACTCCCCCGGTCGCCCAAACTATGGACACACTTTTAACGTCTGGGGACAGGGCAGATCGTGAGCGGAATCTAAAGAGGAACACAAGGGCAGTTTCTCTCTTCGTTTTGTCTTTCTGACTCTCTGTCATGCTTGCTGCTGATTTTATCTCTCTATTTATCTGCCTGTTTCTCTGTCAATCATTAAAATCAACTTAAAGAAGAGATTACTGAAGAATTAAAACACTGAACAAGGTCAAAATATCGGTGCTTGAATTCAACATAATGTCACATTCTGATATCAATATATCACGATAACCCACAGGACTGACACAATGATGGCCCCATTCACTACAGGGTTGCGTGTACAAAATCACATGTAAACTTGATGTCACCTTAAAAAAATGGAACAAAGGGCATTCAATGAAAATTACATATTTCAAATGAGCAAAAGAGCTTATGGTGTGGTTTTTGCACCTTTGATTATGAAGTGTGGCCCAAGATGTGTCTAGAGTGTCTCAATTCAGGACTTTAAAAAAAAAAAAAAAAACAAAAACAACAAAAAAAAAAAACCTTTTCACCTGTGGCTAGTAGTGTCCCATGGTTACTTACTGCTTAGCATTTTTACAAGCCGTAAGTCTGTAGCTAGGAAAATGCATTTTATTTTAACAAAGAAAACTGTTTTTTATATCACTGGCACATTAAAATGGACTGATCAACTAACCTAAACTAAACTTAAACACAATGGAGAATAACTAGAGTGACAAACTGGATGGAATGGGTACAGGTACAAATCAGATTAGACAGATGAGTCCAGGAATAAAGAATGATAGACAATAAAAAAAAAACAAACTAGCAACTTAGTGATCAAATATCCTGCTAAAAAGAAAGCTTTTAAGTCCTCTTTTAAAACAGTCTGTGGATTGTGATGCCCTCAAGGTGTCAGGGAGGACATTCAACAGACGTGGGGCAGCAGCACAAAAAGCCCTATCCCCCATGGTGCAGAGTTTTGTCCTGGGTGTATGAAAGCAGTTTGAGTGAGTGGAATGGAGGGATAATCCACATAGGAAAGATGGTAAATCCACAACAGAGGTATTCACAACAGGATATTTTGTCGCCACAAGGAGTGGCAGGGCAAGACTAAATAGAAAAAGTTGATTTCAAAATTGAAAAACAGAAGGGCAGACAGGTGTGGGGAATGAAACTAACTACAAGGTTACATAATCACAAAATGTCAGAGAAAAGCATAACTAAGGATAAAGAGGGAGAAACTATCAAAATAAAACTAAATGGAGTCAAAACAGGAAATACTTTCAGAATAAGCATAATATCAAAATGAGACAAGAAAATAACAAGGAGCTGAGAAACTAAGACTAGGATGATGATAATAATATTTTTTTTTGGCTGAAATATCTATCAACTCTACACCAAGACTTGACATGCTCCTACAATGAGTGTATAAAGAACCCTGAGCAATGCCCTAACTGGTTAACATATGGTATAACCTACCTTCTTCCCAAAAATGAGTCAACAGTCAACCCAAAAATTATTGTCCCATCACATGTCTCCCTACAATGTTCAAGATTTTAACGTCAATACTAACAACCAGAGCCTACAAGCATCTGGATGATAACAACTTACTACCAGAAGAGCAAAAAGGCAGCAGGAAAGGTAGCTACGAATGCAAAGACCAACTGCTCATAAATAAATCAATAGTGGAGGAGGTAAAAACTAGAAGAAAGAATCTCACAAAAAGCCTGGATTGATTACAAGAAGGCATTCGACTCTGTCCCACACAGCTGGATTATAAAATGCCTGGAAATATACAAAATCTCAGCAAAGATGATAAATTTCATTAGAATTAGTATGACGAAATGGAACATAATCCTTAGACTGAATTACAAAGAGGGAACCATAAGACCAAGAAACATCAGCATTTACCGCAGAATCTTCCAAGGAGATTCTCTCTCGCCACTTTTTTTTTGTATGGCTCTGACACCACTTTCCTCTCCATTGAAGACAAGTAGCTACGGATACAAAACAGGCAACCAGATCATTAACCACTTGTTCTACATGGATGATTTGAAAACCTACGACAAGAATGATGAAGAACAGAAAAGTCTTCTCACCATTGTTAAAGGTTTCAGCGATGCTATTAGAATGGAGTTTGGGCTCGACAAGTGTGCCAAAACTACCTTCAAAAAGGGCAAGTTAATACATGCAGACAACACTGAAATTGATCTAGACACTACCATCCAAGATCTAGAACAAGAGGGTACATACAAATACCTCGGCATAGATGAAGGAGATGGAATCAAGCTCTCCAAGATGAAGAAGAAAATACGGAAGGAGTACTACAGACAGATACGAATGGTGCTTAAATCAGAACTGAATGCCACAAACAGAATGGAAGCAATCAACACCCTTGCTGTTCCAGTTGTCACGTATAGTTTCAACATCATAAATTGGAAAATAGAAGAATTGAAGAAACTGGATCGCAAAACAAGAAAGCTACTAACAGTGGAAAAGATGCATCACCCAAAAGCAGATGTAAACAGGCTTTACCTCCCACAAACAGCAGGAAGAAGGGGATTAGTTCAAATTGAGATTGCATACAAGACAGCAATAATAGGCCTAGATGCATACCTAAAAACTAGAAATGATAACACTCTCAGGATAGCTAGAGACCATGATAGAACAAAAAAGACATTATCAGTACATCATGAAGCCACAAAATTTAAGAAAGAACTCAGCGTACCAGAAATAGAAATTATTGAAAATGAGCCAGCCATAAAATACGCTTGCAGAATAAAAAGTGAAAGTTAAACAAAAAGCCCCAGAACAACTAAAGAATGAATGGGAAGATAAACCCTTAATGGGCAATACCCAAAAAGATTCAATGACAACGATGTGGATGAATTCCAAACAAACCAATGGCTAAAAATAGCTGACCTAAAATCTGAAACTGAAGGTTTTATTATAGCTGCGCAAGACAAGTGCATTAAGACCAACTACTACCGAAATAAGATCTTGAAAGACGGGACCAATTCAGTATGCAGAATATGCAACAAATAAGCAGAGACAATCGACCATCTAGTTCAGGGGTGTCCAACCATGTGGCATGGAGAGCCAAGACCCTGCAGGTTTTACCTCCAACCAGTGTCTTCAACAGCAGATTTCAGTGAACTTCTTCCCACTGATTGCTGATAAGTGAAAACACCTGCTGAAGAGACTGGGTAGAAGAGAAAACCTGCAGGGTCTTGGCTCTCCATGGCACATGGTTGGACACCCCTGATCTAGTTTCTGACTGCTCAGAGCTGGCCAAAACAGAATACATACATAGGCACAATGCAGCAGCACATCTCCACTGGGAAATCTGCAAGCACTATGACATCACAGTCCAAGACAAATATTACAAACATGTACCATCAACTGTAACACAAAACAAAGAGACCACCATACTGTGGGAGATGCCAGTCCAAACGGCCAAAGAAATCAAGGCCAACAGACGAGACATAGAAATAAATAACAAGAAAGAGACAACATGTCTCCTAATTGATATGTCCATCCCAACAGAAAGAAACACCTCCCTGAAAATGATTGAAAAACTTGGAAAGTATAAAGGCCTAGAGATAGAAATCGAGAAAATGTGGGGCCTGAGAGCCACAACAATACCTGTGGTAATAGGCGCTCTTGGTTTGGTTGAGAAAGGAATGGAGAAATAATCAAACAAAATCCCTGGAAACATCAGGATACAAAAGTTGCAAAAGATTGTCCTACTTGGAACTGCTCATATACTCCGGAAGACTCTATCAGTCAGATGAACCATCACACCCTCATGGAAGTCCTAAGTTCAAGGACTGGACTCGGCTTGATGAGTGAAAAAAGCAGGATTTTTTGGAAGAAGAAACAACAACAATAATAATAATAATAATGATAAAGATGATAATAATAAGTACAAGAAAACACCTACAGACATAAACTAAGGACAAGAAAAAGCTGAATGGAAATAATAACACCAAATACCATTAGCCCAAGACTGGAAATGATCGAGCGTAATTTCATAATATAAATACTGTCAGTCCAAGAAACAAAACAGAAAAAAACTCAAACACTACAATTGTCGGTGAAGCATTAATTAAAAATGAAGCTATTTGTATGGTGATATGTTTTATTTTATTTTTGGGGTTAATTGTCTCAGGTTAGATGGCAGCAAAGTCTGCTTACAGGCAGGTGACACATCTGAAACATAAAACTTGTTTTACTTTGTTATTATCCTATTAAGAAAACACATTTTTTCTTGCTTGTAGCATAAAACTATCTCTTATAGGGATAAAGGAGTGAAATTATCATTTTGAGTATATATTTGTATAAATACGTAATTTACTACAGCCGTAAGGTACTTGAAAAACTTGAAAATAGACATTAAAAGTGCTTGGAAAAAGTGCTTGAACTTGACCTTGAAAAAGGTGTAGGAACCCTGAAGTATACTGTATCTCGCTGTATCACTGTGCATTTAATGCAGTGGATTATTTACTTGCATTGTCTTTTGAGAAGACTACTGTAGATGAGCAGTTCCCCAGGATCTGGGATGGTGTATTTGTTTTCATGTTATTACATTTCATAGAAAGATCAAAACATGTAATTTCAAAACAGGAAATGTTTGATATGTCAGCAGTGATAAAAGAACTCCTTTCATTCGGAAAGATAATCCATCCACCTGACAGGTGTCACATATCAACATGCTGATTAAATAGCATGACTGTCATATGATACAGTATATGTGAATCAGCATATTAATTAGAGGTGAGCCCATCATTGCTTCACAGAAATGGTTTAGAGGGGTCATTTACTGAAATATGGTGTGTTTATAGGTTTTAAATGTCTGAAATGTATATTGGTCACGTAATTATCAAAAATTTTCAAAATGGTGAGCCTGTTTCTCTCCCAGAAACTTTTCTGGGTAAATCGTATACATCAAGATTTGACAAAGCCAACTCCCCACCATCCTTGAGACCCCCCCATTGCTCTATTATTGGCCCACTTAGCTGTCTGTCATGTAGATGGAAGGAGTGCTAAAGGTAGCCTATTAGCACATGAGCTATTAGCCCCCATGCTAACACTGGTACCAGGAGGTTCGCGCCGAGCGCGCCTTATATTATTTTCTTCAGATCTTAGCCCTTAGATGTATGACCAACCAATTCCTACACTCTTCCATGAGTGTGGTCAAAAATGACCCCAATTAGAATGAGTGCGTTTTATGCTGTAAACTTCAGAAATTTCTTTCATTTTGGTTAAAGATTATTATTTTTATTATATTTTGGGTGATTATTATTATTATTATTATTATTATTATAAATTATATTTTGGTCAACAAAAGAATTATTTCATATTTGACATGTTCATTTATTACTTTTTATTAACATTTTATCACAGAAAGGTAAAAAAGGTAAACAATCAGAAAGGGAAAAAAAGGTAAAGTCAAAGTCAAAGTGCCTTTATTGTCATTCCATTGCTAATAATGCAACGAAATTGAGATACTGCTCTCTAAAAACAAACTATCACACTCACAGTTCACTCATGCATTTAACATTCTTATAATTACAACAATAAATAATGCTTGAAACAATATTACCTAAAAGTTGAATACAATATGTACACAGCAATAATGAAAACATACTGAGCGATAAATAGGTGAAGGTGTGAGGGTTTGTGAGCTCACTGTGAGCAGCTGTTACACAGTATCCTTTTCTTGCTGTGAGCACTGCCCACAGGGTCATTGCATTTCCAACAACAATTGCTGACTTTGCGGTCTTCTTTTCTTGTGCACATCTTACACCTCTTCCTCTTCTGTTGGCCCTGTGTGTTTCCCTCGTGTTGCAGCTTTTATCACCCCACACCTTTCCATTGCTGCAGTGATGTAGGTTGGTAGGCATGGGTTACCTTCCAGTCGAATTCTCATATAAGGCATCACAAACTCATGTGAGAGCTCTGCAAGAAAGCGCCGCCGGGCGTTTGTGATACCTGCACAGAATTCAGGGTGCTGAGCCTTGAAAAAGGAGTAGGTATTCAGGGTGGCAACATCAATCACATTGTACCACAGCACCATGGGCCACCTCTGCGTTTGGCGTTTACAGGTGTAGGTGCCAACCATCTGGTCCACAATATCTACACCTCCTTTCGTCTGGTTGTAGAAGTGGATCACTTCTGGGGGGGGTTTCTGGGTGTTTTCATCCACCATTTTGCTGTGGTGCATTGTGCTGAGGAGCAGAACCGCCTTCCCCTTTTTTCCGACATAGATGACCATGGTCATGCTGCCATTGAACCCAAATTCAGTGCTGAAGAGCCCTCTGGTCTTGGAAGCCTTCATCACAGGAGGGATGTATGGCTTGTTTTGTCGCAATGTTCCCACAATAGTCAGACCCTTCTCCAGGAGATGCTCTGCAAGAGGCACACTGGTGAAAAAGTTGTCTGTGGTGATGTTGCGACCTGTGTGTCTGAGTCCACTGCACAACTGACTGACAATGATAAGACCCAGATTCTTACTGGCTCCTTCCCCTGGTTGTCTCCCAGTGCACACAATCCCATCAATTGCATAGGGGGTTTTTGCATTACAAGCCCAGAAGATCTTTATGCCGTACTTTGCGGGCTTGCTCTTCATCTATTGCATAAACTTGGTCCTCCCTCTGAATGGCACAAGTTGTTCGTCCACTGTGATACAATCACTGGGGATGAATCTCTGCCTGCAGTTGACCAGGAACAGGTCCCATACATAGTGGAAGGGTGCCAAGTGGTCTGTTTCCAGTCAGGTGGCTCTGGTCCTCTTGTCATCAAAGCGCAAGAATTGGCGAATATCTTCAAATCGTCCAACTGACATAGTGGCCTTGTACATGGGGTTATATAGAGGACTCCCAAAGAGCTCACGGATTGATACATCCCAGTTCTTCTCACTTCCTGCAAGAATGGTCAATCCAATGAAGGCCATGAGTTCATCTTTGCTGACCTTTTTCCACTCCTTTCCTCTACCTGCAGCTACTCGTCAACAAACTTCTGCAAAGACATTGCAAAAAAACAACACCTGCATCTAACAATACCCATTGTCCTCATCTGTTTACCCTCTCTGTTTACCCTCAGCATCCAGTCTGTGATGTTAATTGCAGCGTCTACAGTGTTACTTACAACTGTGGTGAAATTCCAAGGGGACAGCTTTGAGAAATGCTTGGGGTCATTTTTGACCGCACATATGGAATAGTGTGGTACTGATACAAAAAATGCAATTACTTAAAAAAATATAACAATTGGATACAAATCCAAATGGCCTCATGTCAAAGACAACCTATCTGAGGAATACATGGAAGATTAAATGATAAAAAATTAAAATTACAAAGATATTGCAAAAAAAAACAACCACAGGGGTCACTGTTACCCCTCTTATGCATCTAAGGGTTTCACCCTAATAGCCATCCAGTCGATAATATACCTCGCGTCAATCCAGCCCATCTCCCAATAATTTCACTGTGATTCCACAGCAAATCGCCAGCACTGGCATTTCTTAAAGTGACAGGTTTTAAATTAGAGCATTTCAAGAAAGCCAGAGAAAAAACAAAACACATTTGCTTCAATAATTAAAAAAAAATTAAAGAAAATGTGAACAAAATATGCCACAAACATTTCATTAAGACATGTGTGAGCTGTTAAAAAGAGGAAAAAGTGCAAATGAATTCTTTAACCCCAAAGACCAGCAACCAATGTGTATTTATATGCTAAGCTGTTCAATGTGGAAAGTAGCCAAACAACTCATAATCATGAGAAATTAACATCTGACATCATGTTATCAACACATTGTCAACATGTTGTTTACAAGCCCACAACATGCATGTTACATGCTATTAACACGTTGTCAGCATGCTAAAATCAACATGTTTCCACATTTGTTCATGCTGCTTGTGTGTTAAATTTGCAACTTAAAAAAATTCTCAAGGCTTTCCATAGACGAGAGCCTTCATGTCAACCAAAGCAACTCCGGATTTAAAAAAAGCAATTCTTCTGCAACTGTAAGAGACAGAAGCTTCTCTTTAGGACATTAACTCCCAAATTTCAAAATTTCATGCCATGTCCACTAACGACATAAACAGTGTACATATAGTAACCGTCAATGATGCTCCAGACTGACAGACTCTCTCACACAGCATTCTGGGCTGTTATCGGTGCTTAAGGTTGGAGGTCCTGGAACACAGAGAGTCCGACGTTCCTACTAGGGATGGGTGTATTGATACTCAAGTATCGCCAAGTATCGTCAAGTATCGACAAGACAGAAACACTGATCATTGCTCCAGACAGTAAAATTCCTCTGATAAAGCAACGCTTAGGTCACCTAGGCTCTTCTGTCCAGCCCAGCCTGCGTAACCTGGGTGTTGTTTTTGACAATGCTATGTCACTGGACTTCCATGGTTGGCAACTAGTCAGAATATTGCTTTTTTCATCTGAGGAATGTAGCAAAACTTAGACCTATGGTCTCAACACCTGAACTGGAAATGATCATTCATGTTTTTATCTCGTCTCGCTTAGATTATTGTAATGCCCTTTTTATGTGTTTTAATAAAACTGCTGTTGCCTGCCTTCAGACAAAATGCAGCATCTCGGCTTTTAACCCGGACGAAGAAAAGGGAACACATTTCCCCAGTTTTATCGTCCCTTTATTGGTTGCCAGTTGCTTTTAGATTTCATTTTAAGATTTTTATTTTGACTTTTAGAGCTCTTAATGGCCAAGCCCCCTCATACATCTCAGCCCTCTTGACTCCTTATGCCACGACACGATCACTAAGATCCTCAGACCAGAGACTCCTGGTGGTCCCACGGACCAAATTCAGAACCCGTGGAGATTGATCTTTCCAGGCCGCTGCACCACATCTTTGGAACACACTTCCCCTGTCCTTGCACTGCCTTGAGTCTGTTGACTCTTTTAACCCTTTAACTGCCCAGATTAAATGGATGGGTCACATGCCCCCAGTGGCACAGCGCAGCAACTGCACGTGTCAACTTATTGACGTCCCCCGGTTATACTGAGAATTTGTACTAATCTCTATTGATCTGACAGTTTAGAAGGTGGCAGACATGCACCGAAGGAATCATGGCTGACATGGAATATAGCAACAAAGGAGAAATCTTCATTATTATTCATCCTTTTTCCGCTTTGAGCTCACACACCAATGTGGATGCCGCCGTGTTTGGTCATTGCGACAGTGATGATGACGGAAACTGCATGAAACGGGAAAATAGCCGCATAATACAAACAAAATTCACATGGGATAATCATAAGAGTTTGTAGATGTGGTACACGGGTGTAAATTACTAAGTAAACGTGTTACATCGAGGTCCATGTAACAAAAAACTGAGCTCCCAGTACCAAGATGGTGGTGCCCACGGGCGGCATGGATTCCCACAGGAATAATGCACCAAACAGAAAAAATAGCCGCGTAATACAAACAAAATTCACATGGGGTAATCATGACAGTTTGTAGATGTAGTACACGGTGTAAATGGCTGAGCAAACACACAAACATAGGCTACGATGGACAAAAATAGACCGGTCACATGGGCGGGCGAGCCCGCCTCCCGGAAACAGGTAAGAGAGAAATATGGTTTTTGACATTTTATTGATTTTCTGGTTCATATACTTTGAAGATTAGATAAAAACATAACCCTGTAGACAAATCGGCGTCAGAAAAACCAGACCATTCTTTATGTAAATGTGTCCAAAGTCCACTTTTGACTGAGTTATGTCATTTATATAGCTGCCGTGACATTATGCAAATTTGATGTGTAAATTTATTCCTATCTGAAACTTTGGATCATATTCTACATCTTTCTAATTAACAGTCAGCCATTATCTCTTGCAACTTTCAAGTTATAGCCTTGGAAATCTGAACTATTTTATTGACAAATTTTTTTTACCACTCTTGACCACTAGGGGCCTTGAGTTGCCTTGCGTTGCCCAGTAGGGGTGGGTTCAAAAGATCGATATATCGATATAGATCGATCCACGTTTGACTAAGCCGATATCGATCCACAAAATCCGCGGATCGATCTTTTAATATATTTAATATATTTTAATATAATATTTTTACGTTTGTGAACGTCTGCTGAGTATAATCGGGTTGAAACCGGGTCAGTGAGCCAGGAACAACGGCCAAGAACCATAAACAGCTGGTGCGCTAACGGAGCTAGCAAGCTAACGGATATGCTAGTTCTTCTTCTGTGGTGTTAAAACGGTTCTCATCTGGCAAGAGTTCCCTGCGGCGCGTGCACATGTCTTTACTTTCGTGTTTACATGAGCGGAGTTATTAACATGCGTGTCTCTTAATTTAGCAACAAAAGTCACCGTAAAGACTGTCTTCAACAGCTTCTGAATATTTTTCATAAATAAAACTTCTGTGTTCCCTGCGGCGCTTGCACACGTCTTTACTTTCGTGTTTACATGAGCGGAGTTAGTAACGTGCGTGTCTCTTAATTTAGCAACAAAAGTCACCGTAAAGATTGTCCTCAACAGCTTCTTAATATTTTTCATAAAGCGGGGATAAATGGATTTTTACTCCGTGCAGCGCTGTGTTGGAACATAAAGTTGACGACTGATAAACGGAAAATGCACGGAGACTGAAACCCGTGAAGCAGAGGGAGACTTGGAGCTGCTGAGATTGTAAGTATAATATCATTTGTTTGTTTTAACATTTGTGTCGTCAATTAATAATTTATCCGGCATGATGGTGGTTTCTTTTACAAACTATGGACACAGAGAGAACTGTTGGTTAAGCGCTGTGAATAAATGCTGAATAAAGGTATATTTTATGAGATTATGGACTTCTACCACTTAAGTAAGAGATGTGAAGAGAATAAATCACAATAAAATTAAGATGGTAGAATTAATAAAGGCTGCAGTACAACAAGCTATTTTTACTCAGTAGAACTAAATTGAAATGAACAAATCTTCCCAGGAAATGAATTGAAACCCTTTTCAAACACTGAAAGTTAATTTGTAGTTAAAATATAAACAATAAATAAATAAATAATTAAATCCTACTGTGGTGTGGCGATCTAAAAATATGAATGTTAATTTTACTGTGAAATCTATTCTTTTTATCTGCCTTCAGATGTGTGAAGACTGGAAGCTTCATTCTCACTGAGACCTTCTGAAGGTCAGAGGTCGTCAGTGGAGGAACCATCCCTGCTTCATGTGGATTTCAGCACAGAAGAAGACCTTCAAATTCAAGATTCAAGGAGGTGCTGCCATCATTTTCTCCACACTAACATGCATTCAATGCAATTTAGTTGTTGTAATGACAAATTCTTTTATTTCTTTTTTTTAAGTTCTCAGCAAGAATACAATGTTGGTCATTTTTTTTTTTTTTTACAATTTTACTGAGCATTTAATTCTAAATAAATCACTGTTTAACAGGAAATTTTTGGCAATCCTGTGCTTTTCTTGTGGTGTTACATAGAATAGCATCACTGTAAACTATGGAAAAAGCAGTTGCTTTAAAATTTGTACTTCCTCACACAACTTTGAGTGCAAAAAAAACTCTAAAAGTGCCATAACTTTTTGGAAAAGCTCCCACAAATTCAGGCTTTTTGGGCCACAACAATCACAAAAACAGCTGACAAAATCCTGGAGGGACTAAAATACAGTGAGATTATGTATGCATGGTTCATGCATTGAATTTGTTTACTTACTCTGGGTGGTTAACTTGACACGACACACCCTTTGCACTAAAGAAAGCACCTGTGAGCACTTTATGAAATGATAAGTTAAATAATAAAAAGTGCATTATTGTAACTGATTTTGGGTCAGTTCTATATGTGATAATTTGTGTATTAACAAAGTTAGAAGATTCTTGGTACAATTTGCAGCATTAGGTCTCGAAGATTTTTGTTTCATGGGAAATAAAATGGCTATTAAAATGGTAATTCCCCAGATCGAATCTGGATCGAATCGAATCAAATCGGAATCGAATCGATTCAGAATCTCAAGAATCGGAATCGAATCGATTCTGGAAATTAGGGATCGTTCCCAGCCCTGTTGCCCAGGTGCCATATGGGGAATTTGGCAGTTAAAGGGTTAAGAAAGAGTTTAAAACTCATTTGTTTAGACAGGCTTTTAGCTCTCATTGAATGGCTTTTATTTCTTCACTGTTTTCTCTTTTTATTCCAATTAATATGTATATTTTATCTTATTACCTCCGCCAAGGAGGTAATGTTTTTGCCGGGGTTTGTCTGTCTGTCTGTCTGTCTGTCTGCTTGTCTGTTGGTTAGCAAGATAACTCAAAAAGTTTTGGACGGATTTCGATGAAACTTTCAGGCATTGTTGGAAATGGTACAAGGAAGAACTGATTAAATTTTGGTGGTGATCCGGATCACCGTCCAGATGAAAACCGCCATTACGGAAAATGCCATTTTCGTGAATAACTACTGAACCACTAATCCTATCATTGTCAATCGAATTGCTAGTCATATGTTTTCGTGGTCAAGCAATCTGAAAACGTACACACAAACACTGTATGGGCGGAACTGTGGCCGCCATTACGGAAAATGTCATTTTCGTGAATAACTACTGAACCAGTAATCCTATCATTGTCAATCCAATTGCTAGTCATATGTTTTCATGGTCAAGGAATCTGAAAACGTACACACAAACACTGTATGGGGGGAACTGTGGCGCTTGGTGGAGGTCTGCGCTCTCCGAGTGCTCGCTGGATCAAGCTCCGCACACACCTCGAAGTGGCGGAGTCGAGTTTGGAGACGATATGGTAGAATTTTGTATCGTCTGCTGTGATGCCCGCCAGTATGAACTGGGCTTCAGCTTGTAGAAACCAAGAGGCGGGGTCTTCTCGCCAGAAGTCTGGCAGCTGGACAGCGATGGCGTTTGTGCACACCATCACTGTTGTGTTCGCCGGGTGAGAGTGCCTTGCCTCGGCTCTCACGGCGGTGCTGGAGCTCGGTTGAGCTCTCTCGGTACCCTCTGCCGGGGGGAACAGCTGTCTGCTTGTTCCCTCGTCTGCGTTGTCGCTGGCGTAAGTCAGATTCGCCACGGATGAGTCGCTTGAAGAACGCCTCAGGTCCATACTCGCGTCAAGGTCACCAATGTAGAAGAGCTGGAAATGACGAGGCGGTTTTGTATCACAAAAGCAGAGTCTTTAATGAACAACTCTTCTATCTAGTCTCATCTGGTGCAGAGCTTGGCAGAAGGCAAAGAGAAAGAATTCTGCCCAGCTCGCTGGTTAAATACAGGCACACATCAAAGACATGCAAAACACAAGCTGAAATCCCCCGTTATCTAAATCCCCCATTAGTCCTGTTAACTCCTTCCTTCGTCTTGGGAGGTGATGGGAAAACCTCTCCTTGCCTTAGGGGGTGAAGGTGTCAAGTCTGTTGCCGCCGCGTCCTGTGACGTTGTTGGTCTTCACACGGCGGTGAGATTCCTTTGTCCCTTTCAGAGGTGTGAAGTTCCTTTGTATATTCTGTCCCAAACATTTCCACATGCTCTAACAAATGTAGGTATGGAATATATGAGTAATATATACCACAGGCCCCCCAAACAACTATGAAAGGACACAGAAAGATTCACAGTCTAGGGTAATTACTAAGACATACTATGTGTTACAGCTGTTGCCACAGAAGAACTTTTAAGCAGCCATGCTCCTAAGAGAATTCAGTGAAAACATAACAGCATAGTATAATCATAAGTCAGTCCTAAACTGTTGCGGCACAATTAGCGAAAAAAAAAATTGCAGAGTGGTGTAATCAGTCCCTGTGCAGTCTGGGTTTCAATCTTCTCCCAAAGCTGCTGTAGGTTGGCTTAGGCGTCCTGCTGGGACCTTCTTGTGAGGAATCTGCAGTGTGGGAAGGAGAGAGATTATTTGTTCCCTGCCTGGGGGCTGAGACTTTTTCCTTGGGGGGTCTACCTCGCCGAGGTGCTCGAGCCAGCTGTGCAGGTTCGTCTCTCAACAAGAAGGCAGGTTTGAGTCTGTCAATGCTGACCGTTTCATTTCTATCCCCATAATCAAGCACAAAGTGTTTGTCACCATTTTCCAGCACTCTGAACGGGCCATCGTATACTGGGCGTAACGTTGGTTTAAGGGCTTCATGCTTAACAAAAACAAACTCGGCATTTTTTAAAGTTTGAGGAACAAAAACTCGTGGAAAGGAGTGATGAACTGGACTGTGGAAAGAGTCCTGTCTGTGAGGTATGGGGTAGCGGTCATGCGCTGTAGCGTTGTTTAATCTGCGGTAATCTCCGCACGGTCTCCAAGAACCGTCGGATTTCGGAACCATGTGAAGCGGTGAAGCCCAAGGGCTCTTCGAGCGTCTAACAATGCCCAATTTTTCGAGAGCTGCAAACTCGTCCCTTGCTATATTGAGCTTGGCCACGTCTAAGCAGCGAGCTTTGGCCAAAACTGGAGGTCCCGTTGTTGGAATGAAGTGTTTAACCCCGTGTTTGGCTACAGTGGCTGAAAATTTGGGGGTTGTGAGTGCTGGAAATTGGGTGAGGAGTTGCTCAAACTTACCTCCTGTCGTGGTGACGTTGGCCTGCACAGGTGGTGGAGAGACTCGAGCTGAGCATGGAATAGAAGCAAAAGACAGTGCATTAACCAGGCGCCTATTTGCTAGATCAACTAATAACCCATGTGCACATAGAAAATCAGCGCCTAACAAGTTAAAACTCACCACCGCTACAACAAATGTCCATCTGTAGCTGCGGCCGTGAATGAGGAGGTGCAGGCTCTTTTCCCCGAACGTGTCGATGTCAGAACCGTTGGCTGCCACTGCTCCATTGCCCCGGGTGCCCATGGCTCGATCTGCGTGGGAGGGCATGATGAAACTCAGCTGAGCTCCCGTGTCAATGAGGAACTGCTTGCCTGTGTGTCCATCCGTCACGTATAACAGCTTGTTTTTCTCGCCGAGAACCGCTGCCGTTAACGGCCCTCGGCTTTGGCGTTTTCCCGACATCGTGAACTTGCAGGGGGGATCGCATTTGTGGGCTTTCTCGGCGAAGTGGTGGTGATAATAACAGACGTCGATCTGTTTGTTACGCTTGGGCCGCGCTGCTGTCACCGTGGGCTGGGTCTGCTCCGTGGGTTGTGGCTCTCCATGGCTCGGGGCGTCAGTTTTGAGGTCCGCGGATGCCGCTGTAGGTGTCCGCTCCTTGCAGGCGTTGACGAGCCGATAAGCCTCGCTGGCCAGTGTGCGAAAGTCTTGGTGGGTGTCGCACTTCGTATTGGCGAGTGTCCCTCTCATGTGTGGTGGAAGCGTGCTGAGGAAAATAAACTGGAAAAGGAAATTGTCGTTGTCCTCCTCCTTAAGCTGCAGCAAATCTTCCATGAGGGCCTTCGGATTGCCCCCTTTGTGGCCGTAGACCGCCAGGATCCTCTCGGCTCTTTCCTCCGCTGGTGGGACATAGTTCGCCACGATGGTCGCCTTGAGCGTCTCATACTTGTCCCGGGCCGGTGGTCGCTGGATCAAGCTCCGCACACACCTCGAAGTGGCGGAGTCGAGTTTGGAGACGATATGGTAGAATTTTGTATCGTCTGCTGTGATGCCCGCCAGTATGAACTGGGCTTCAGCTTGTAGAAACCAAGAGGCGGGGTCTTCTCGCCAGAAGTCTGGCAGCTGGACAGCGATGGCGTTTGTGCACACCATCACTGTTGTGTTCGCCGGGTGAGAGTGCCTTGCCTCGGCTCTCACGGCGGTGCTGGAGCTCGGTTGAGCTCTCTCGGTACCCTCTGCCGGGGGGAACAGCTGTCTGCTTGTTCCCTCGTCTGCGTTGTCGCTGGCGTAAGTCAGATTCGCCACGGATGAGTCGCTTGAAGAACGCCTCAGGTCCATACTCGCGTCAAGGTCACCAATGTAGAAGAGCTGGAAATGACGAGGCGGTTTTGTATCACAAAAGCAGAGTCTTTAATGAACAACTCTTCTATCTAGTCTCATCTGGTGCAGAGCTTGGCAGAAGGCAAAGAGAAGGAATTCTGCCCAGCTCGCTGGTTAAATACAGGCACACATCAAAGACATGCAAAACACAAGCTGAAATCCCCCGTTATCTAAATCCCCCATTAGTCCTGTTAACTCCTCCCTTCGTCTTGGGAGGTGATGGGAAAACCTCTCCTCGCCTTAGGGGGTGAAGGTGTCAAGTCTGTTGCCGCCGCGTCCTGTGACGTTGTTGGTCTTCACACGGCGGTGAGATTCCTTTGTCCCTTTCAGAGGTGTGAAGTTCCTTTGTATATTCTGTCCCAAACATTTCCACATGCTCTAACAAATGTAGGTATGGAATATATGAGTAATATATACCACAATACAGTACCACCTTAATACAAAATGTGCAATTTGTTTTCACTTCTCAGAGTTTTAGGCATTAAATTAATATGTGAAAACCGGTGAAAAACCAGCCCAGGTATATTTTAGAGATTGTCTGCCATGTCACGATTATGGCAGCCTATCAGAGTGTCAGAGCCGAAGACTCACTGCGCACTGCACAGCCAAGCACTCACTCCCGTGCAGAGTGAGCTCTACAGCGTTGGGGGTGGCAGAAGAAGTATTACTTCTGAAATGTTACACCATTCATCTAAATTCTGTGGTGATACCAAGCAGCATAAAATTTGAAAAATGAACAAAATAAGCACTATTTAAGTTTGTAAAATAATACTGTAAAAATAAATAAATAAATAAATAATAAAATTTTTAAAAAAGTTACATTGTGGAAAAAAAATTACACGTATATACTGTTTGGTATTACCATAGAATTTGGATGAATGATGAAAAATTTTAAAGTAAAAAAAATACTTGAACACAGTTGAGAATCTTCACCAAATTGAAGAAATTTAATTAATTTTGCATTTATTTTAAGTCTTAATTATTTTTATTATAATTGGAAAAAATTCATTTTATTTTTGTTTACTTTGCTCATTGTTCTATTGTATAAGCATTTCTTTCAAGTGTTTATGTTCATGAGTTTTATTCATATTTCATATTGCCCTTGTGATAAAGTTGTTTTGGGCAAAAAGTATCAGTATTAGTATCAAAGAAAAAGTCCTTTAAACTAATGGTATTGCATTGAAAGGAAAAATGCTGGTATCGCCCATCCCTAGTTCTGACAGCTCAGTGGGGGCGGTAAAGGTACAGAGTCACTTCCACCGCTCTGCTCTGCTAGCAACAGGTGCAGCTAGGCTAACATTGGTCCTACGCCGACACTGGTACCTGTCCTCCTGTCTCCATGATGCTGTCCACACTGTTGATCCACATCCACTGAATGGTTTGCCCCTCTCTTAGAGTTCAGCTGGTTTAAAGAAATTCAGTGAAGTTGCCTGTCTTTTGGCAATTCATTTTCCTCCTTGATGCTGAGAGCCAATTCAAACCGCACCTATGTCAGCTGAAGTGCCGGTGTCCTGGAACACTTGAGATAGATCTGCCAATTACAAAATTTGCTAGTAGGAGTGACTACTACATGCTACTGCTGAATTCAGCTGGCATTTGTTTAGTGGGCACATGCTAATATCAAGGCCTGATGATGATGTATTTAACTTTTTGAATCTAGTTTTTAATTACTGTCTCTTGTCATTGCAAATACTGTAAATAATTAAAATGTAGTCTTTAGGATGTATTTGTCCCTTCACTTTAACTCTCTTTTCCACAAAAACCACGCTGATAAACACTTTCCCCCCCAAAAATATCAGAGCCCTAAATGGAGGTGTTAAACAGTCTCCTCAAAAGAGTTATAGCCAGAGGAATTGGAGATGAAAGTCTTTCATACTCAATCTCCCCACCACTGTATTTAAAAGAAACAGACTCTACCCAGCTCTTTACTGTGGCATAAATCTTTATAATGTAAGTTCAGTATTTACCCCACACTATTATCATATGAAAGAAAAATGAAGCGATGGAGAAAAGTCAACTAATGCATTTTCTTGATAAGAAAATGTATTTACTTGGTGTGTGGCTGTTTACCCTGTAATCACCACAAATCACTCTTCCTGCCAAAAGACCAATTCCTGAATGCACCACCTAACCATAGAGCCTCCGAGCTTCTGATATAAACTTCACGGAAAGTTGTTTCGATAGTTACACTTTATGTTTCAGTGACATTAATCCACTTTCAAAACTCACAGTGCATCGAATTTTTATAATGGAAACAGTCCAAGGCTTTCTTTGTATAACGCCTGAAGATTTTATGCTACATATGGGGAATGAATTGGAAGACTTCTGAAGCATTGCACTCTCTCAGTCCTCCCTCTGTGTTTGCCTGTTTGAGTCTAACTGGCAGAGAGGGAGGAAAATGAGGGAAACGCGAGCGACAAGACAGCTGTATCGGATCCCCAATTAGGAGCTACCACACACAGAGACTAACCTGCGTGCACAGTAATGCATGCACTTCCTCACAAACCTCCAGACGCACGCAAGCTGCCTCCGTTCGAAGACACAGTTTACAAAAACTCAGTACATACACATATAGATAAATAATGTATATATACACTCATAGACATCCTGGAGAGATGTGGAAATGGCGCATGTGGGTGTTAGGACTGAAGTTCAGAACACATCAGATGGTGAGCATCCATAGGTTGATGGTGTTGCACTGGGAGAGAAAACGCAGATCTGATGCTGCGAGGGCCCTCTGAGGACTGTCATTAACACTTCACTCACACACATAGACACACTCAGACTGTGTCGATTCTGCCAAAACTGTGTGCACTGAGTTTCATATTGATGCCTCTCCTTAAACCTCAGCAGTCTACAAAATGCTGTCAGCTTCAGCTATCTGATTGTTCTCTGTGTACAGCACTGGAAGAAATCAAAACTTCCATTTTGGCAAGGATTCTAAAGCGTTTCCATGTGTTGGCTCATCCCTAAAAGGTTGTCATTTTACAGTAAAACTCAGTCAGCCTCCTCCAGCTCAGCTACGACTGATGCTGTGGAAAAGCATTGTTCTGTGGCTTTGCACCGTGTTGTAAAACTTTGTAGCATTTCTTTGAAGTTAAGGAAAATAGAGAATTTTTGGTTAACTGCAACTTTTGTAGAGTTTTCCCCTCATGACTCACAGACCCACAGCTAAAAAATATACAGCATAGAAGTGAAACCCTAAAGAACTATCCTTATTCCACCAATAAAATCATCAAAACAAAAAATGTGATGTAATCTGAACAGTGTTTTATGATACTTTATAATTATTTTATGACAATAATAATAATAATATCACTCTAGACAGACATTGATAGTGGTAAGCTACCTCTGTAGCCACAGTTGCCCTGGGGCAGACTGACAGAAATGTGGCTGCCAATCCACGCCAACGGCCTCTCTGACCACTACTGAACATTTATACACATTCATACCCTGTGTCATGGACACTGGAGGCAAGGTGGGTAAAGTGTCTTGCCCAAGAACACAACGGCAGGAGAGCAGGAATCGAACTGTCAACCCACTGTCAACCCACTGGTTATTGGATGACCCGCTTTATCTCATGAGCCACTGCTGCCCCAGAACAACTTAAAAAAAGCAGTTACTTTTCAAAACATAATTTGGTAAATAGGTTTTGAGTACCAGTGAAAATGTTACATAAATGACTATTCTCATGTTATGACTGCAGGAACCTTGTATAGCACTTTGGCCAGCCATGTTGTTGTTTTTTAAAATGCTCTATAAATAAAGTGGTATGGTGTGGTATTGTTTCTAGATCTATTTAAGGGAGTTTGCTATTTTTCCTCCTTTCCACCACAGAAATTAGTAGCACTTGTACTTCACCAAATTTACTGCTCAGGAACAATCTTAGCATTTACTGCAGAGTAAGTACATTCAAGCACAGCCAGAACTTTTGTAAGCCTATGGAAGTGAAATCCTAAGGGACCTTTTACACAGCATGGGGCCAATTTTTGGTCCTTGCCATTGTTTGAGAGATCCATGTGTGTTTTGGACTGAGTCAAAACTTTGAAGAGACCATGGCGACTGTGGAGATCAGTGAATATCATTGATCAGAAATTGACCAGATCTCTCAACAATCACTCAGACAGCAGACACATCTGCTATCATGACTTAAAAAAGAGTTTGTAGTTCTTTTTATTCCACAATAAATCAAGTAAGGTGGCTTTGTCCAAACGATACTCAAACACAAAACAAACATCCTATATACAGTCATGTGAAAAAATTAGGATACCCTATGAAAGGCTCTGTGTGTGTGTCTGTGTGTGTCTGTGTATCTGTGTGTTTTAATATATTTGTGACCCATGCTGGCAAAATTAGTCGGAATGCACACAGGCTAATTACGAGCTACAGGCACTAGAAGTCAAGTCAGTATTTCTTTGCTCGGTGGCAGCAAGTCCCAGGAAAACCGGGTAAACAAAGGGTGCCTGGTATCATTGTAAAGCTTGAAACTCCTACTTTCTAAAAATACACATGGAATTCTGGAAGGCGTAACTCGGGACCAATAGAATGTGAGTTTTCAAACCAGCCAAGATATTAACAAAATTGGCTTGTTGCTGGTCAGTTTTTGCCCAATTCCTACAAATTATACACTACTCACAAAAAAGTTAGGGATATTCAGCTTTCTGGTGAAATTTCAGGATGAACCTAAAATACACTATCACCTTTACAGATGAACTTAATTTGACCTTCTCTAACCTTTTGAATGTACATGGCCAACTGTTCAATGTTTCAGTACTTTTTGAATAACTTGCTGTTCTCTATCAAGGTGCTTAACAGCAAACTTCACAACAGGTGTTTGATCCATGAATCCACCAATAAATTTTCTGGTTCAATTAGAATTGGTATTTAAATAGTCCTCTGCATCATGCTGTTCACATTTTGACATCATGAGACCAAGAAGACATTTAACAATTGATCAACAGTACCTCGCAATTGTGGGGCTTCAAACAGGATGTTCTCAGAGGGAAGTGGCCACTGAGCTTAGAGTGTCACAGAGTGTCATCAGCAGGTTGCAACAGAGATACAGAGAGATTGGAAGAGTCACAGAAAGGCATAGAAGTGGATGTCCTTTGGCCACATCCTACGATGATGACTGCTTCATTGTGAACAGTGCCTATATGGAACTGGATGATGAATGCCACTCAACTCCAGGCTCATTTAAGGGGGGTGAGAGGCACCCAAGTGTCACGTCAGACCATTCAAAACCATTTACATCAGCGTGGTCTGCATGCTAGATGACCTGCAAGGGTACCTGACCACACCACCAGGCACAGGTGTCATTGTTTTGCATGGGCCAGTGAGCATTTATGCTGGACAAGGGACCAGTGGGCCTCAGTGCTGTTCTCTGATAAAAGTTGAATCTCGTTGAACAAAAATGATGGCCGCCAACAATGTTGGAGATGTCAAGAGAAGTGCTGTGCATCAGCCACTGTTGTCACCAGACGAGCCTTTGGTGATGGTGGTCTTACAGTCTGGGCAGGTGTGTCTAGGCCATACAGAACTGCCCTACAGCTTGTGAATGATACAGTGACAAGCCGATACTACCTGAATAACATCATTAATCCAGTCATTGTGCCCCTGCATAAACAACACAGGCCTAATTTCATCTTCATGGACGACAATGCTCTAGCTCATCGAGGTCACATCATTAGTGAACAGCTGCTGGAGGCTGGGGTATCTCAAATGAAGTGGCCTACACTTTCTCCACACCTGAATCCCATAGAAAACCTATGGGATCAGCTGAGTCGCCGTGTAGAGGCTCGTAACCCTGCATCCCACAACCTCAATGACCTGAGGGCCACCCTTCAAGAAGAGTGGAATGCTATGCCTCAGCAGACAATAAGTCGACTTGTGAACAGCATGAGACATTGTTGTCAAGGTGTAATTGATGCTCAAGGGCACATGACAAGTTATTGAGACACTGACATTTTTTGTTGTGGTATACCCACCACTGTTGTTGGCTTTTGTTTCAGTAGTTTGAGATGAGGAAATCACCATTGCATGCTTCTCCTTAAATGCCCTACTTTCATGATATAGTATCTCTGTCGCGTGAACTTTTTACATTTTCCATAAATTTCACCCGAAAGCCAAATATCCCTAACTTTTTGTGATTAGTGTATATCATTTTGAAGGTCTTTCAATACAGAATATGAAAATAACAATACCTCAGTTTTCAAAATTTCTTCATTGTGACTCATTTTGCCAGCACGGGTCACATTTGGACATGTGGATATTTAATATAAATTTTAACAATACTGGGAGATTCAAGTAATCTAACTAAACAATTAAAACTGAAGAAAATACTTTTTAAAGTTGTCTATAAAATGCAATTCTAAAAACATGCAATTTCTGGTGAGGAATAAATTAGGACACCCCCACATTTATTAAAATGACTAAAATCACACACGTGTGTATCACATCAGGTGCACATGATTAGAACATCGTTACTCAGCATTTTGAAGGAGGCTTGTCCTCTTTAAACCTCAGACATTTAGCTTGGTGTGCTCCTGACTGTTGAAGAGAGAGTGAGCACCATGGTGAGATTGAGGGAGCTGTCTGAGGCCTTCAGAAAGAAGAGTGTAGCAGCTTATGAGTCTGGTAAAGGATTTAAAAAGATCTCAAAAGAATTTGAAATCAGCCATTCCACTGTCTGGAAAATAGTCTACAAGTAGAGGATATTCAAAACAACTGCCAACATACCCAGGTCTGGTCGTCCAAGCAAGTTCACCCTGAGAGCAGACTGCAAGATGCTAAAAGAAGTCTCCAAAAACCCTAAAATGTCATCACGGGACCGACAGCAGGCGCTTGCTACTGTTGATGTGAAAGTGCTTGCCTCTACAATCAGAAAGAGACTGAAGAAGTTTAACTTGTATGGGAAGCATGCAAGGAGGAAAACTTTTGCTCTCTAAGAGAAACATGAAGGCCAGACTGAAGTTTTCCAGAGAGAACATAGACAAAGACCAGGACTTCTGGAATAATGTTCTTTTGACAGATGAGTCTAAAATTGAATTATTTGGACACCAGAACAGAGGACGTGTTTGGCGTAGACCAAATACAGCATTCCAGGAAAAGAACCTCATAACAACTGTGAAATATGGAGGTGGAAGTGTCATTGTTTGGGGATGCTTTGCTGCAGCAGGACCTGGCCAGCTTGCCATCATAGAATCCACCAGGAATTCTACCATGTATCAGAGGGTACTTGAGGACCACGTGAGACCATCTGTAAAAAAATTAAAGCTGAAGCAGAACTGGACCCTGCAACATGACAATGACCCAAAACATACAGTACCAGTAAATCCACCAAGGACTGGCTAAAAACTAAGAAGTGGAGAGTTCTGGAATGGCCGAGTCAAAGCCCATATCTTAATCCCATTGAGATGCTGTGGGGTGACTTGAAACGGGCTGTACATGCAAGAAACCCCTCAAACATCTCACAGCTGAAAGAATTCTGCGTTGGGGAGTGGGGCAAACTTTCTTCAGACCAATGTCAGAGACTGGTAGATGGCTACAAGAAGCATCTCACTGAAGTTATTTCAGCCCAAGCTGAAACTAGCTATTAGGCTGTAAGGTGTCCTAGGGCTGTGCTATATGACAGTATACGGTGGGGTAAAAAAGTATTTAGTCAGCCACCAATTGTGCAAGTTCTCCCACTTAAAAGATGAGAGAGGTCTCCAATTTTCATCATAGGTATACCTCAACTATGAGAGACAAAATGAGAAAAAAAAATCCAGAAAATCACATTGTCTGATTTTTAAAGAATTTATTTGCAAATTATGGTGAAAAATAAGTATTTGGTCAATAATAAAAGTTCATCTCAATACTTTGTTATATACCCTTTGTTGACAATGACAGAGGTCAAACGTTTTCTGTAAGTCTTCACAAGGTTTTCACACACTGTTGCTGGTAGTTTTGGCCCATTCCTCCATGCAGATCTCCTCTAGAGCAGTGATGTTTTGGGGCTGTCGCTGGTCAACACAGACTTTCAACTCCCTCCAAAGATTTTCTAAGGGGTTGAGATCTGGAGAGTGGCTAGGCCACTCCAGGACCTTGAAATGCTTCTTACGAAGCCACTCCTTCGTTGCCCGGGTGGTATGTTTTGGATCATTGTCATGCTGAAAGACCCAGCCTCGTTTCATCTTCAATGCCCTTGCTGATGGAAGGAGGTTTTCACTCAAAATTTCACGATACATGGCCCCATTCATTCTTTCCTTTACACGGATCAGTCGTCCTGGTCCCTTTCAGAAAAAACAGCCCTAAAGCACGATGTTTCCACCCCCATGCTTCACAGTAGGTATGGTGTTCTTTCTCCTCCAAACTCGACAAGTTGAGTTTTTACCAAAAAGTTCTATTTTGGTTTCATCTGTCCATATGACATTCTCCCAATCCTCTTCTGGATCATCCAAATGCTCTCTAGCAAACTTCAGACGGGCCTGGACATGTACTGGCTTAAGCAGGGGGACACGTCTGGCACTGCAGGATTTGAGTCCCTGGCGGCGTAGTGTGTTACTGATGGTAGCTTTTGTTACTTTGGTCCCAGCTCTCTGCAGGTCATTCACTAGGTCCCCCCGTGTGGTTCTGGGATTTTTGCTCACCGTTCTCATGATCATTTTGACCCCACGGGGTGAGATCTTGCGTGGAGCCCCAGATGGAGGGAGATTATCAGTGGTCTTGTATGTCTTCCATTTTCTAGTAATTGCTCCCACAGTTGATTTTTTCACACCAAGCTGCTTACCTATTGCAGATTCAGTCTTCCCAGCCTGGTGCAGGTCTACAATTTTGTTTCTGGTGTCCCTTGACAGCTCTTTGGTCTTGGCCATAGTGGAGTTTGGAGTCTGACTGTTTGAGGTTGTGGACAGGTGTCTTTTATAGTGATAATGAGTTCAAACAGGTGCCATTAATACAGGTAACGAGTGGAGGACAGAGGAGCCTCTTAAAGAAGAAGTTACAGGTCTGTGAGAGCCAGAAATCTTGCTTGTTTGTAGGTGACCAAATACTTATTTTCCACCATGATTTGCAAATAAATTCTTTAAAAATCAGACAATGTGATTTTCTGGATTTTTTTTTCTCATTTTGTCTCTCATAGTTGAGGTATACCTATGATGAAAATTGGAGACCTCTCTCATCTTTTAAGTGGTAGAACTTGCACAATTGGTGGCTGACTAAATACTTTTTTGCCCCACTGTATATCGGATGATGATATAAAAATGTCTATCATTTCATAGAATATTCTATTGTTTATATCGTGATTTAAAATACATATACTCCCATTACTTGTCAGCACCACATCTCTCCCCCATAGTGCGTGCAGCGGAAAAGGTGTGTGGTGGGTGGCTAGACTTCAGTCCAGTGGTTGTTAACTCCAAACTACCGGTTTGGTCAAATAGCTGCCACTCCTGTTTGCCAGGGATGTGGGACTGTTTACCATCATGCTGCGTCATAGAAGATAGTCCGCTAACCTCATTTTAATTGGAGGTAAGTAACGTTAACACTATGTCTAATTATAAAACAGCAAATGCTAAATGGTTAAAATGGTTCCAAGGTTGTCATAGCCAGGAGCGGCACTGGGGTTAAGCTCCCAGTGCTCATAAAATGCTCCTTACGGCGTGTGTCTCGAAAAGCCTCTGACAACTAAGTCCAACTCCTAGCCTGCCCGTGTGGTTTAGTCTCTAAGCCCGGCGGAACTGCTTTTACTAATAGGAGAAGGGGCGAGGGCGGATCTCTGGCGCCTTAAAACCATATGCTTCGGGTAGATGGTGGCTCGTCAACCTGGGAAGGTAGCCCATCTAGGGGAAGGTAAACCCTGATTTCAAACCTCTGCTGCCTTGCGGCACACCCGGTCACGGGAAAGGCTTCAGGAGTCAACCCTGAGGAAAAATCCGGAGTCGGAGCCCCTAAGGCAGTTCTCTGTTGTGCTCAACATCATTCTGGCAGCTCCTGCGATGGCGCTGGTACCAAACTGTAGCAGCCCTGCTGTTCCTTTGGATCCATCAGTGACGTGGAGAGGGGGGACATGCTGCATGGGTAACATCTTGTCCTCCATATCTTCCTGCCCAGGCTTGAATCCTACCAACGTCCAACGCTGGAAGGTAGAACACCGGTGCGCATCAGCCTGTTCAGCCACAGGCGGTGCTGTTCCAGCAGAGTAGATGTTTAGGATTCTCTTCCATGGTCATCATAGACCGATGGAGGCCGCCGCCGCCGCCGAAATGCTAAATGATGATGCTAAGTTGTGCTAATAGGCAACATTATAGTGTATCAGACCATTGTTTCTTTGGTTTAAATTGCTGCTGAGTGTCTTAGTTTTGTCTGAAAAACAATAATAATAATAATAATAATGCATCAGATTTATATAGTGCTTTTCATAGAAACTCAAAGATGCTTTACAATGGATACATTATTCATTCACTCCACAGACAATTAAAGCTGAAAAAGTGCATGAGGCACATACACATAAAATAAATAATAAATAAATTAAAATGGGTTGGAGGAGCCAGTTGGCTCTTAATGTAATTTATTTGATTTCTAAATAATTTTAGTTAGCCAAATATTGATAATGAATAAAGTTAAAGTCATCACATGTATTTGATTACATTACCTTTTGTGTCTTTGATTTTCAGCTCATGACCAATCTGAAATATTTTTTTACTAAGAAACAAACAGGTTAAAACAGTCTTCAGGCTGCAGGCCGACTTTTAAATTTTCAATGATTTAAACTAATGGTTAATTTATATCTGTAAATGGTCAATTTTCTTATTTTCAGACATTTTTTATATTATGTTTTTTTTTGGTTTTTTTTTTTGCTGTTCTCCTCTGACTCAGGAAATATTTAACTTATTGATGTTCACTTTTTTCATATGATATGATTTAGAAGAAAAACTTCAAATTTATGAGAATCAAGTCTCAAATGCACATTAAAAAAAACTATAACACTGCAAAATTATGAGTGAAAAAGGTGCTTTTAAAAAAAGTTAAAAAAAAGAGATGGTCCTTTTTATGTGATTATCTTAACTGTAGAATTTACATTAAAAAATGTATATCATGATATACGTATATCATTATAGTGATGTAAGATTACTTACAGTATATCATGATATGAAATTTTGGTCATATCGCACAGCCCCAGGGTGTCCTAACTTTTTCCTTGGTTAGAGTACGCATTTTTGTTGATATCTTTTGTTTAATGAGTAAAACAAGGTTAATTTTTGTTATTTACCTGCAATTATATCACCTTCTTCTCCAGAGATGAATAAAAACAAGATGAGACGTCAATATGGGAACATTTCCTAATAAAGAACTGAATATTTAATTGGGTGTCCTAATTTTTTAACATGACTGTTTAGTATGTGCCAGTCAGTGCATCGTGACATGCTCTACACAAAAAGCTGAGATAAACAAACCTATCATCTGGTCAGTCACTGCAACAGGTACTGGAGTCAGTTTGTCTTGGCTTGTCCTTGCCACTGATAATACCTCTATCTACCAAGAATGTGCTGCTAGTCCAGCAAAAGCTAGCGGTACTCAAATACTTTGCAAGCAGTTTCATGAAATGGTCAGTCAGAAAGCAACTGATACCGGCTCGGACGCCACCTGGGTTAACAAGGTCTACGTTGATCTGTTCACACTCCGACAGGCAGCGAAAAGTAAGTTAGGAGCAGGAAGAGAAAAGAAGAGGAAAATGGCAGCCTTGTGTGTAGCAGAATGTAATGTATGCACTCTGTTGGACAGATCAACATCACAGCACCCAGAAAGACAGACCGCGCTTGTGGTCTTGGAAATGAACAGGTACAATATAGACATATCTGCACTTAGTGAGACAAGTGAGATGTACCATGGGTACATCTTCTTTTGGAGTGTGAAATCAACTCAAGAAAGGAGAGAAGCATGAGTGGGCTTTGCAGATAGAAAGGAGATGGCAGCAATGCTTGATGAGGAACCGGTGCCAATCAACGACAGGATAATGACTATGAGACTCCCACTACAGCGGAAGATGTATGCCATACTCATCAGCGTGTCTGCCTCAACAATGACCAACACAGAGGAGGCGAAGGAAGAGTTCTACAATGATTTATGTGAGACTATCAGGCATGTACCGACTGATGACAGGCTGATACTTGTTGGAGATTTTAATGCTAGAGTTGGTTCGGGCACTGAGAAATGGAAAGGAGTGCTAGGCGGTCATGGACTAGGCAAGTGCAATGTTAATGGAGAACTTCTACTTGCACTATGTTCAGAGTACATCTTTGTGATAACCAACACCCTATTTAAGCACAAGGACACACACAAGAAGACATGGATGTACCCAAGATCCAAGCACTAGCACTTGTTAGACTACATCATAGTAAGGCAGAGAGACATAAGGGATGTATTGGACACCAGAGCAATGAGAGGTGCGGACTGTGGTACTGATCATGTTATGCTGAGATCTAGATTAAGGATTTGCAGATGAAAACAGCACTGCAGGATGGGTGTGAAGCCACCACGGAAGCTAAACACTAGTGCACTGAAAGGCCAAAAGAAGCAGGAAGAACTTACACAGGAAATGGATGAAAACTTGAAAGACTGGGACAGCAACAACTCAGAGAATGACATAGAAGAGAAATGGTTCAAGAATGGTTTGATGAACATGGTGAACATCTGAAGAAACTACTAGAAGTGAGGAATACAGCTAGGCAGGAAAATCTACAGTGTAACACAAGGTCAAAGAAGAAGAAATACTCAAAGGCTCAGAGTGAGCTACAGAAGTACACCAGAGAGATGAAGTCCAATTGGTGGGATGAAAAAAGCGGAGGAACTTCAAACTGCAGCAGACATGAAGGACATGAAAACATTCTTCACAGGTTTGAGAGAAATCTACGGCCCTAAACCAAGAGGATTGATCCAACTAAAGGCTATGGATGGTGAAATGGTTTTGCAGGAGAAAGACAAAATCCTGGACAGATTTGCAGACCACTTTGACTAACTGCTAAACAACCCTGGAGATCTCACTGAAGTGGCTAAAGAAGCTCTAGTGCAGTAACCAGTTGTATCAAGTCTGGATGAACCACCAAATCTTGATGAACTAATGGCAGCTATCAGGACAACACAGGATGGTAACGCTCCAGGAAGGGATGGAGTTCCAGCAGAAGTGTGGACATTTGGTGGTGTTCCACTGACCAGCTGCCTGCACAAGCTCATCCAAGAGATATGGGATGCCCAGAAAGTACCTCAAGACTGGAAGGATGCAAGTATTGTGCCTTTCAAGAAAGGTGACAGGAAAGATTGTGGAAATTACCAAGGTATATCACTGCTAGCCACTGGTGGTAAGATTCTCTCACGTGTACTACTGAACAGACTCAATGAACACACATCTCGCAGAATGTACTACCGGAAACTCAGTGCGGCTTTAGAAGTGGATGGAGCACAATAGACATGATTTTCTGCTTGAAACAGGTTCAAGAAAAGTGTATCGAACAGAACATGCTGCTTTATATAGTCTTCACTGACTTCAGTAAAGCCTTCAATATTGTATCGCTACAAGGACTTTGGCAGGTACTCAAGAAATATGGCTGTACAGAGAAGTTTGTCAACTTGATCAAGGCACTCCATACAGGTATGCAAGCAAACGTGGCATGAGTGGTTCAGTGTCTAAAGACTTTTCGGTAAGCAATGGGGTGAAACAAGGGTGTGTGCTGGCATCTACACTCTTCTTGATATATCTGGCAGCCATGCTTGAGGTGGCCTTCAAAGACACTTCAGAAGGAGTATACATTCAAACAAGGAAAGAAGCAGACTTGTTCATTGTGGCACAGTTTAAAGGCAAGAGTAAGACATCGATAAAGGTAGTAAGAGAAATGCTCTTTGCCGACAACAGTGCTCTAGTTGCACACAGTGCAGAAGATATGCAATCTTTAGTGGAGAAATTTGCAAGAGCAGCTAGCCAGTTCAGCCTCAAAATCAACATCGAGAAGACAGAGTTCCTTTATCAACCACCAAAGTTCCAGTTATCAACATCACTACCAGAAAAGATCAGCATTGGTACAGAGCCACTAGTCAAGTGTAAGACTTTCAAGTATCTTTGGAGTACTGTTTCAGAGAAGGCTAGGCTGGAGGATGAACTTTCTCTCAGAATGGGAAGAGCGAGTGCTGTGTTTGGAAATTTGAGGGAGAGACTGTGGAACAACTGACATTTAGATTAGATTTAGATTAGATTCAACTTTATTGTCATTACACATGTATGAATACAAGGTAACGAAACACAGTTTAGCATCCAATCAGAAGTGCAAAGGACAGCAGTGCAGTATATACGGTAATTAACAGTATGTGCAATTTAAGCAAATATATGCAAATATATGCAGCAGTGCAGAAAGTTAAAAGTACTGTTATGTGCAAATAATGTGCAATAAGTTAGATGTAGTTATGTAGTTATGCAGTTATGTACAGGTGAGGATGGTAAAAGATGATTGTAAGAGAGTCAGCGGGGAACTAAGTTCAATAACGTGACAGCTGTTGGAAAGAAACTGTTCCTAAACCTGCTGGTTCTAGTCCGAAGGCTTCTGAAACGTCTTCTGGAGGGGAGAAGCTGGAACAGTCCATGAGCAGGATGGTTGGAGTCCCTAAGAATGCTGCGTGCCCGGCGCAGACATCTTTTCCTGTAGACGTCCTTTATAGCTGGAAGTGGAGTCCCTGTGATGCGTTGGGCGGTTTTCACCACCCGCTGCAGCGCCTTGCGGTCAGCTACAGAGCAGCTCCCATACCAGAGTGTGATACAGTTGGTCAGGGTGCTCTCTATCACGCAGCGGTAGAAGTTGCCCAGGATGTCAGTTGACAGATGGTTCTTCTTCAATGTCCTCAAGAAGAAGAGGCGCTGATGGGCCTTCTTGATCAGGCTGGTGGTGTTAACTGACCAGGACAGGTCCTCCGAGATGTTGGTCCCCAGGAATTTGAAGCTGGGGACACGTTCAACAGCTATGCCATTGATATGGATGGGGTCATGTGTCTCTTCCCTCTCCTTCCTGTAGTCCACTATGAGCTCCTTGGTTTTGCTGGTGTTAAGGAGCAGGTTATTGTCAGCGCACCAAGTAGCCAAGTGCTCAACCTCTGCCCTGTAATCTGACTCGTCTTTGTCCCTGATGAGTCCAATCACCGTGGTGTCATCTGCGAACTTTATGATGGAATTGGATCCATACATAGGCCTGCAGTCATGGGTGTAGAGGGAGTAGAGGAATGGGCTGAGCACACAGCCCTGTGGTACACCAGTGTTGAGTGTGATGACGGAAGAACGGTTGGGGCCTGACCTAACATGCTGGGGTCTGTTGGTCAGAAAATCCATGATCCAGTTGCAGGTGGAGGTACTGATTCCCAGGTCCCCAAGTTTGGTGAGCAACTTGGAGGGGATAACTGTGTTGAATGCTGAGCTGAAGTCAATAAACAGCATTCTTGCGTAGGTGTTCTTGTCATCCAGGTGTGAGAGTACATAGTGCAGCGCTGTAGAAACCGCATCCTCTATACTCCTGTTGCTCCGGTAGGCGAACTGATGAGGGTCCAGTGTAGGGGGCAGGCCTTTTTTGAGCTGTGCCAAGACCAGTCGCTCAAAGCACTTCATGACTATGGGCGTCAGTGCCACAGGGCGATAGTCATTTAGGCACGATGGTGTTGAATGTTTCGGCACTGGTACTATTGAAGTGGTCTTGAAGCACGCTGGTACCACGGCCTGGGCCAGGGACAGATTGAAGATGTCTGTGAAGACCCCTGCCAGCTGCTCAGCGCATGCCCTCAGCACACGCCCAGGAATGCCATCAGGGCCAGCAGCCTTACGTACGTTGACATGACTCAGTGCATTACGGACGTCGGTGTGGGTGAGTGTGAGGTGGTGGAGGTCATCAGAGGGTGGGAAATTGATGTTCTTTTCATTGTTGTCCTTGTCAAAACGAGCATAGAAATTATTTAGCTCATTGAGAAAGGGCACAGTCATGGCTATAGGTATGGAGTTGCTGGGCTTATAATCAGAGATAGCTTGAATGCCCTGCCACATACGTCGGGGGTCAGAGTCCCCAAAATGTTCCTCCACCTTCAGCTTGTAGCTGTGCTTGGCCTTCTTGATGCCCCTCTTCAGATCTGCCCTGGATGAACTGTAGGCCTGTGCATCACCAGATCTAAAGGCATTGTTACGTGCTTTTAGCAGAAGTCGCACTTCTCTGTTCATCCACGGCTTCTGATTTGGGTACGTGGTGATCTGTCTTTCCGTGGTGACACTGTCAATAGTGGTGTTGATATGGTCCAGGACTGAGTGGGTGTAAGAGTTGATGTTTATGTGGGAGCCACAGGTAGCCTGAGAGGTGAACATACTCCAGTCTGTGTTCCTAAACTTCTCCTGGAGTACAGAGTCAACCCCCTCTGGCCACACTTTGATGGTCCTCACTGATGGCTTCACCCGGTTGATGAGCGGTACATACTTGGGGGTAAGGAACAAGGATAAATGATCAGACTGACCTAGGTGGGGGAGGGGAGTTGCTGTGTAGGCTCCCACAATATTGGTGTAAACATGATCCAATGTTTTGTCCCCTCTTGTGTGACAGGAGACATGCTGGTAGAATTTAGGAAGCACTGTCTTGAGGTTAGAGTGGTTAAAATCACCCGCCATAATAAATGCTGCCTCTGGGTGTGCAGTTTGTTGTTTGCTAATAGCTGCATGCAGTTCTTTCATAGCAAGCTTAGCATTAGCATCCGGAGAAATGTAAGCGGCTGTTATGATGGTACAAGTGAACTCGCGTGGCAGATAGAAAGGTCTACATTTAACCATGAGAAACTCCAGGTTAGCTGAGCAGTGTCTCTCAACAGTGACAGAGTTCGTGCACCAAGCCTTGTTAATATAAATGCACAATCCCCCCCCTCTTGTCTTACCGGAGTCAACTGCTGCTCTGTCTGCCCGGAGCGTGTGTAGGCCGGCTAGCTTGATAGCATTGTCGGGTATTCCACTGTGAAGCCATGTTTCCGTAAAAATCATGATATTGCAGTTCATAAGTTTCTTATTGTTGGTGATCCAAAGCCGTAGTTCACTCATTTTGCTCGCCAGAGACCGTACATTAGCAAGGAAAATACTGGGTAGCGATAGCCGGTGCGGTGTTAGCTTTAGCTAACACCGCATGTGTGAATCTGTGACATGTGTCTATCCTTGTGAAATGCAAAGTGTACAGAGCAACAGTACTGGCTACTCTATTGTACGGTGCTGAAACTTGGACTGTCTATAGGGTGCAGGTAAAGAAACTCCACGTGTACATGATGAGACACCTTTGAGCCATAATGAACACCTCATGGAAAGACAAGATAACCAACATAGAAGTGCTGAAATAAGCTGGTCTACCATCAGTTGAGGCCATGCTAATACAGATGAACCTGAGATGGCTCAGACATGTTGAGAGGATGGATCACCAGCATCTCCCTCAGCAGTTACTCTACTCACAGTTATGCGAGGGCAAACACAATCAGGGCAGACCAAGGCTCAGATTTAAAAACACTGTAAAAAGAAACCTGAAGAAGTTGGATATAGACAGGAGTTCCTGGCAGTGGAAGGTGAAGGACAGAGCTGTGTGGAGGAATCTGATCAGACCTAAATGAAACAGTCATTGCCGCCCACGACCGACTGCTATGATGATGATGTCCTAATTTTTTCACATGACTGTTAAGTATAGCAGTGACTTCACTTAAAACTGTCTGTTTGCAAGCTGGAAATATTTGCAGGAAATATTTGCAGGAAATAGTTGCAGGAAATAAAATCCGTGAAACATTTGACAAAATATCTAAGTAATCACCTTGTTTTTCACAATGTATTTTCAGTGATAATATACGTACTTCTGTCATCACACAAGATTTTCTGATAAAGTTATTTCTCAATCTTGAGGAGCTGAGTTCTTCAATTCAGAAGCTGAATCTAGCTGACACTCAAGAAATCCCAAGGACTGCCTGTGTGTGATTTTTGTTTTCTCAGCAGCATCTGTTCCAGATTCACTAAAAAAAAAAAAATTGATATTAATCTGTAAATTTAAGTTGCGCGTTTGTTTTAATTTGCTACAGTATAGAGGGTATGCGTATGATGTCACCGAATGGAACTCATGTCAGTTAAAAAAACACTGAGTGGCAAAAATGAATTGCAGCATTAGGGTGTATGCAGTAAAACACAAAAAATACACACAATATTTAGTCACAGCAGTACACAGAGTACCTGCTTGTATTGTGGAGTGCTAATCTTATCATTCTATCTTGATTAATTGGCAAAATATTTAATAAATAAATAATAAACGGCTCTGAATCAGTTCTTCACTTACCACATGCTCCTTGGTCTTTACCCACGCATCACCGCAGTCAAGTGAATGGTGTGGTATTAACATCTAAAGTAAAAAAAAAGTACTCTGTGCCCTGCTGTGACTAAATATTTTGTGTCATTTTTATGTTTTGCTCCATACAAAATAAAAATGTCATGTACAGCCGTGGACAAAATTGTTGGTACCCCTCTGTTGATGAAAGAAAAACCCACAATAGTCACAGAAATAACTTGAAACTGACAAAAGTGGTAATAAATAAAAAATTCTATGAAAATTAACCATTGGAAATCAGACAATGCTTTTGAATTGTGGTTCAACAGAATTATTTTAAAAAACAAACTCATGAAACAAGCCTGGACAAAAATGATAGTACCCTTAACTTAATATTTTGTTGCACAAACTTTTGAGGCAATCACTGCAATCAAACGACTTCTGTAACTGTCAGTGAGACTTCTGCACCTCTCAGCAGGTATTTTGGCCCACTCCTCATGAGCAAACTGCTCCAGTTGTCTCAGGTTTGAAGGGTGCCTTCTCCAGACGGCATGTTTCAGCTCCTTCCACAGATGTTCAATAGGATTTAGATCAGGGCTCATAGAAGGCCACTTTAGAATAGTCCAATGTTTCTCTCTTAGCCATTCTTGGGTGTTTTTAGCTGTGTTTTGGGTCATTATCCTGTTGCAAGACCCATGACCTGTGACTGAGACCAAGCTGTCTGACACTGGGCAGCACATTTCTCTCTAGAATACCTTGATAGTCTTGAGATTTCATTGTACCCTGCACAGATTCAAGACACCCTGTGCCAGATGCAGCAAAGCAGCCCCACAACATAACAGAACCTCCTCCATGTTTCACAGTAGGGACAGTGTTCTTTTCTTGGTATGCTTCATTTTTACCTCCGCCAGGCCGGAGGCCAGGAGGAGGTTATGTTTTTGCCAGTGTTTGTCTGTCTGTCTGTCTGTCTGTCTGTCTGTCTGTTGGTTAGCAAGATAACTCAAAAAGTTTTGGACGGATTTCAATGAAACTTTCAGGCATTGTTGGAAATGGTACAAGGAAGAACTGATTAAATTTTGGGGATGATCCGGATCACCGTCTGGATACAGGAATTTTTTAAAGGATTCTTTAACATTGTGAGATACGGCCATTTTCAACATGTGTGCAGGGGCAATAGAGGGCGCTGCTCGTCGTGTCTGACGAACACAAACTCCGCCTTCTTCAAAGTTTTAGGCACAAAAGCACGCGGAACACAGTGGTGGGCAGGGCTCGGCAGCGTGCCTGTGTGCCTGTGTTTGCGCTACGCTGCAAAAGCTGAGACGGGTAGCTGTCCGCCGCCGGATTATTTGGCAGAAATTCCCCAGCCAGCCATAGTAGCTGCGCAAAAACCAGCTCTCTGCCGGGGAACTTTCCAAATCCTCTTTTTTCCACGGAGCGCAAACCCAATAAAACCCACGGCAACCATTATCGCACCTTCTTTTGTCCTGCGGCTCCGGAACAGAGAGGAATCCCGGCGCCAGTAATGCTGCGCCTGATATGTGTGACTCTAATACTAAAAGTGACTGCATCAGGGATTTTCGACCTGAAGTTGCACTTTGCTACACAGGGCCACAAAAACTGTGTAGCCAAATTCGATCCATGGATGAACATTTTCAGCCAGTGACAGAACCGACGCCTTCCAAATCCAATGCATCACTAGCAGAAGTGATGTTTTGTCATTTTGTGCCAGACCACAATCTACCCCCATTGGTGGCAGATCACTTCAGTGATTTGGTGTCAACATTGTTTCCTGACAGCAAGAGCACTCAATTTTTTTGTGCTACTTGGCTTATTATTTTCACATTACCAAAAAGTTATGGCTCAAGATTGTGTCCATATAAGTGTACATTTGAATAAATATGTTTGAAATAGTTCATGTTGCAGTTGCTGTTTGTTTAGTTTTTGTTTGTTTGTTGGTTTGTTTTTGCTTCAGTTTTCTTTCATCTGCCGATAGTACTCAGTACAGGTGTGAAAGCCCCCCCCCCCCAATAAGGGAGGCATGAGGTATGCCTTGACAGGTCGCAACCTGGCACTTTGCAGATGGAGGAGATGGACACAACACCAACACTTCAGTTTATTACCTCCGCCAAGGAGGTAATGCTTTTACTACTGAACCACTAATCCTATCATTGTGAATCCAATTGCTAGTCATATGTTTTCATGGTCAAGGAATCTGAAAACGTACACACAAACACTGTATGGGGGGGAACTGTGGCGCTTGGTGGAGGTCTGCGCTCTCCGAGTGCTTTTCTAGTTGCATCTGTGAACATAGCGCTGATGTGCCTTGCCAAAAAGTTCCAGTTTTGTCTCGTCTGTCCATAGGACATTCTCCCAGAAGCTTTGTGGCTTGTCAACATGCAGTCTGGCAAATTCCAGTCTTGCTTTTTTATGATTTGTTTTCAACAGTGGTGTCCTCCTTGGTCGTCTCCCATGAAGTCCACTTTGGCTCAAACAACGACGGATGGTGCGATCTGACACTGATGTACCTTGTCCTTGGAGTTCACCATGAATGTGTTTAGAGGTTGTTCTGGGCTCTTTTGTTACCATTCGTATTATCCGTCTCCTCCTGCGGCCACATCCAGGGAGGTTGGCTACAGTCCTGCGGATCTTAAATTTCTGAATAATATGTGCAACTTTAGTCACAGGAACATCAAGCTGCTTGGAGATTGTCTTATAGCCTTTACCTTTAACATGCTTGTCTATAATTTTCTTTCTAATCTCCTGAGACAACTCTCTCCTTTGCTTCCTCTGGTCCATGTTTAGTGTGGTACACACCATGTCAACAAACAGCACAGTGACTACTTGTCACCCTTTAAATACGCCAACTGACTGATTACAAGTTTGTAGACACCTGTGATGTTAATTAGAGGACACATCTTGGTTGAACATGTCCCTATGGTCACATTATTTTCAATCTTTTTTAGGGGTACCATCATTTTTGTCCAGGGCTGTTTCATGAGCTTGTTTTTTAAAATAATTCTGTTGAACCACAATTCAAAAGCATTGTCTGATTTTCATTGGTTAATTTTCATAGACTTTTTTATTTATTACCACTTTTGTCAGATTCAAGTTATTTCTGTGACCATTGTGGGTTTTTCCATCATTAACAAAGGGGTATCAACAATTTTGTCCACATGTGTAATTGCCACTCAGTGCTGTGTTGCTATGGAAACTGTCCTATAACTGACAAGAATTCTGTTCCAATGCATCCCCTCTCAAGCTTTGACTTTTGTAGTACTGTTTTGTTCCCATATTTTTATCTTTTGATCATTCAGCAAATGATATAGTGGAAATCAAAATTAGAGAACAACGTGTTAATGCTTGATTTATTCTGGAATGTTGTTATTCTTCATTGTTCCGAATTTGACAGTATATCAGCTGTGGCAATACCACTGCTGTAGTATGTTTTTTTTAAATAACCAAGGCACTTCAACACAAACATTTAATTTGTAAAAAAACAAAACCAAACCAAAACATTGAGCAAAATTAGAGAACAGTGACCACTGTGTCAGAAGAGAAGATTTAAACAATGATTTTTTTTTAATTTTATTATTTTTTTTTTAGGGCTATAGGATTAAAAAATTAATAGGAAGTGTAGAGGCCCTTGCTTTGAATGACTCCAGCACATCTGCGCCCACAGGACATCACTGGTTTCTCACACTGTTCTGGTTTGATCTTGGTCCATTCTTCTTCAGTCTCTTCCACAGTTCAGTGACTGTAGTGGGTTTCTTAGCCATTACTTTGTCGTCAAGGATTTTCCAGAGGTTCTCTATGGGGTTTAGATCTGGACTCTGGGCTGGCCATTTCATTGTTTCAATATTGTTAGATTCAAGGAACTGTTTAACTCGTTTTGCAGTGTGACAGGGGACAATATCTTGCATGAAAATTGTGGGCTGATTGGGAGACAGTTGCATTGAAGGAACTGTATGTTGCTGAAGGACGTTCATATAAACATTTGCATTCACCCTGCCATGTAGCTGTGCAAGAGGCCCAACTCCTACTGCAGAAAACATCCCCCAAACTATGACACTTCCTCCTTCAAATTTAACTGACTTCTTTACACACTGGGTTCAGTCTTTCCCCAGTCTGATGCCGAACATATTGTTTCCCATCAGACCCAAATAAATTGAACTTACTGCCATCACTGAAGTGCACTCTGGACCAGTTCTCCTCTGTCCACACAACATTCTCCTCAGTAAAGGCAAGTCTAGCCTTTTTATTCTTTCTGCTGATGAGAGGTTTGGTCACTGCAGAGTGAGATTTGAGTCCAACTTGTCTTAAACGGAGAGACACTGTGTGCCGAAACAGATCCTTGCCCTGTTCAGCAGTGAACTGGCGAGTGAACTGATTCCCCAGTGAGAGTCTTCATATAATCCTGACCACCAAACCAGAGCAGTGTGATAAACCAGTGACGTCCCGTGGACGCAGATGTGCTGAAGCCATGCAAAGCAAGGGCCTCTACACTTCCTACTAATTTTTTAATCCTATAGCCCCCCAAAACATTGTTTAAATCTTCTCTTCTGACAGTGGTCACTGTTCTCTAATTTTTCTTTTTTTTTAACAAAATAAATGTTTGTATTAAAGTGCCTTGGTTATTACAAAAAGCATGCTATTATGGCAGTGGTATGGCCTCAGCTGATATTCTGTCAAATTCTGAACAATGAAGATTAACAATATTTCAGAATAAATCAAGTATTAATACATTGTTCTCTAATTTTGATCTCCATTGTATGTCCATCTAGTCGGCAGATCAACAACTAATTGAATTAATTGTGTTCATCTAACTAAAAGCCTCATAAAACAGAAATACTTAAAGATGTCTTATAAAGAGAAGATAAATAAGATAGAACAGCAAAGAAAAAAAATATTGAAATAAAACCAAATGTTTTTTTTTTTAGAAAGAATAAAATGGGAAAATTGATGTAAAACAAATGGCAAACAAAATAATATCTTGGAGAGTGACAGAATGTCCAAGGAATGGAGAAGAATTGTAGTGGCACCAATTTTCAAGAACAAGGGTGATGCTCAGAGCTGTAGTACAGCACATCATTGCACAGTAATACAAGCTTTGAGCATTACAAAGTTAACACTAGAACTGCCAGCATTGTAGTACCCCCGAGTGACGCTGCAACGGTCTCCCAGACCGTCAGGTATAATTAGATTTTTCTTTTTGTATGTGCTGGGAAATGTTAAGACAAATGTTATGACAATTATGCTAAAACAATATGGAAAAGATTTAATTACATCATATCAAGTTGAATTCCTATTTTTACTATGCTTTGTTTTATTAACTCCATCTCAACTGTTGATGACATACTGCAATTTTGATAAAAATCCAGTAAAAGCAAACTGAAAGTCCAGATCTTCAGAATAACTTCAGCATTTTTATTCACAGTTTAAAGTACTGAAATGCTGGTATGGTTAAAATATTTCCATAGCTTTTATGAGTGTCTCACATGTCATTGGGTGAAGTGAAGGCTGGCGATATTTCAAGCCACTCTAGGTTTCTGCTGGACTCAACAAAATGCTCCCAGGTGGGACTTAAACACAGAACAGGACATTCTGCACTTCCCGCTCTGTGCATGCTCTTCAGTTCATCATCTGATCTAATATCAATACATCATTCCACTTCTTTTCCCACCATAGCAGATTGTTGCAGCTATCTTGATAAAATGAAAAATTACCTCTGAACCAAGTCCAGAGTGAGACACCTGTTTGGAAGGCGGAGTGTTCACATTTCCTTTAGGCCATGGTGCAACTCTCTGCACTCCTCCTCCTCCTCTTATTTTTGTTTTCCATCCCAGCTAAACTGTCTAACCAGAAAAGAAACAAGTGGACAGACTGATCTGACAATCATTCACACAAACAGAGCAACTCTGTTTTCTGCTTTGTGAAATCAAACAATTGTGAGCAGACTTTTTTCCCCAAGATTCAGAATGTGTCCAGGCAGGTAGTCTCTCGCTCTCTCTCTCGCTCTCTCTCTCTCTCTCTCTCTCTCTCTCTCTCTTGCTCTCTTTTTGTAACGCTGTGTGCCCACATGTGCACTCACACACACACGAACAAACAGAATCTAGAAGTGTTTTGCTTTTCTTCTGGGGGAAATAAAAAACAGCCTGCCAAAACACCGATGGTGCACAGGATCGCTGTCATACATTTGAACTTTCACAATCATCAGTGCGCGCACGTGCATTTGCACCTCCACGGGGTGTTAGCATACTCTTAATCACTTGACTGCACGCACTCACAAACCTTCTGTAGGTGTAAAACGTACACTCGCTGACGCTGGGATTGAGTCATGCCGAGGCAGAAGTCTCGAGGAGTCTGTATAGGTACTGCCAGATGGTGTGCGTAATGTGTGTGATTACTGCTCTGGTGCTTTTGATCTGTGGTGTTGCTTCATGTGTGCATCTGCTTGTGTGTGTGTTTATCACGTGTTTGTGTGTGGGCGATCGGTCCGGAGTGTTTTCTATGTCTGCAACAGTTGGATCGCTTCCCAAAACCTCAGGCCAAAGACCTTGTTTACCACCAACTCTGACTTTTGAAAAAAAGAAAAGTACCAGACAAATGGTTGTGATTTCAGCGTGTCATCATCAGCGGGTTTGTACATAGCCTTCAGACATCTTAAATGGCAGGAATGGGAATGTGTGAAAATTGAGTATTGTCGAAAAGCTGCGTTTGCTGCCAAATTCAAGATCACAAGCTGCTCATCTGTCGTGTTGTGTGTAATAGCAGCTTTTTAAAGCCCCTTTTTTCTCTCTTTAAAGTCTCATGTCCCAATAGAGCTTGATGCAAAGCTGTCAGGCAAACTAGTCTCTCTTCTCTTCGTCTCGATGACAGAAGCAGTTGGCTGACAGAGACTCCTGATGCTGACAACTAAATGATCTCTTCTTTATTAAACACCTCTTACTATCTCTCTATCTTCTCCTGACTCCTCACTTCCTCTTCAGCTTCAGTGTCTCTTTTTATCTTTTGACTGACTGTTCTCCCTCTCCTCGTCTATTTCTCATTCCTCTGAGTCTCTCCCACCCTTTCCACTCGCTTTTCTCACCTTCTCTGCACATAACTTCCTACACTGTATTCTCATTGAATTGTTTTTGTCACTGCCTTCTTTGTCTTCCTTTTTTCCCCCCAAAAAGGAAGAAGGATTACGCATCCATCGCTCACCTGGGGCTATCAGCCAGTCAGCCAACTTGTCAGTCTGTCAATCTGCTTGATAGTCACTCAGTCAGCCAGTCAGTCATTGTGCAGCAGTGTGAAAACATTAATTAAAAGTCTCATCCACAAAGCCAGACAGTGATCCAGGCTGATCTCAGCAATCCAAGCTTTCCGTCTCAGTCTTTTTCCGTCGACATCCTTTCTGTCTCTGTTATCCACTCTCCTCATACCTTCTCGGACTCTTTCTTGATTTTTTTTTTTTTTTGTGTTTCTTTCCAGGAGCAGTGAAAGACTGGTCTGATAAGAAACGTTATTAACTTCTTTCTGAGCACCTAAGAACAGAGAGCTGAAGAATAAAAGTGGTATCGAGGGGAAAATAAGGGATGGAGACAAAGAGAGAGGCAGAGTGTCAAACATAAGAAAGACTAAGCTAGTGAATTGGACAGAAGACATCGAAAGTTTGAGGAACAAAGAGCAGATAGAAAGAGGTGTGAAGGTGCTGTGTCTCTTGCTGTAGACATTTCTGGAGGGACCGTGTGCTATACAAATGTCTTGCTGTCATTATTTATGAGTACTGTCAGTTTTCCCTGCCCTACTAGAGGATAACGGATAAGGACAGAACTGCTAGAAAGAAACGGGGATAAACAAGTTTTAAGGTGTACATGAATGTCTTTATCCCCTCATGGATCATCACCTTATCGTGGTGGGGGGTTTGCGTGCCCCAGTGATCCCAGGAGCTATGTTGTCCGGGGCAATTTGCCTCTGGTAGGGTCTCCCAAGACAAACTGGTCCTGGGTGAAGGGCCAGACTAAGAACAATCCAACAGACTCTAGTGATCAATACTAAAACAAGGATTCAGTGTACCCCGCCCGGTATGGGGTTACCGGGGCCCCACCTTGGAGCCAGGCCTGGGGGAGGGGTTCAATGGCTAGCGTCTGGTGGCCGGGTTTCCACCCATGGGACTCGGCCAGGCTCAGCCCAAAGGAGTTACATGGATCTGCCCTCCAGTGGGCTCACCACCTACAGGAGGGGTCATGGGGGTCCGGTGCTATGTGGATCAGGTGGCGGTCAAAGGCGGAGACCTTGGCAGACTGATCCCAAGCTTCCTAAACTGGCTTTTGGTACATGGAATGTCACCTCTCTGGTGGGGAAGGAGCCTGAGCTGGTGTACGAGGTTGAGAGATACCGGCTAGATATAGTCAGCCTCACCTCAACACACAGCTCCAGTTCTGGAACCAGTCTCCTGGGGAGGGGCTGCAGCTTGGCCTACTCTGGAGTTGCCCCGGGTAAGAGGCAATGAGCAGGGGTGGTATTCTTGTATCCCCCCACCTTGCTGCCTCTATATTGGAGTTTTCTCCGGTGGACAACAGGGTTGTTTCCCTGCACCTTCAAATATCCCTGCACCTACAAATATCTTGGGACGATTATTGATAGTAATTTAAACTTTGAAGAGAACTGTGAAAGGGTGTGCAAAAAGGGTCAGCAACATTTGCATTGCTTGAGAAAACTTGCACGCTTCCAAATTGACCGAACCATAATGACAATGTTTTATTGGGCTTTTATTGAATCTGTTTTATCCTTTTCTTTAGTGTCATGGTTTGGTCAGATAAAACTGAAACAGAGGAAATCCTTGGATCAGGTAGTTAGATGGTCCAGTCGTTTGCTTGGTGAGTCACAGCTGAACCTGACATCCCTGTACACCAGACAAGTACAGAGGATGGCTACCTCCATTTTAAATGATGACTCCCACCCTTTGCACTGCAACTTTCAGCTTCTTCCCTCAAGACGGAGGTTTGCTGTCCCAAAAAGTAAAACCCAGCGCTACAAAAACAGCTTTGTTCCTGCTGCTGTCAAAGAGTTGAACAAGTTGTAACAATATATTGCACATAATTTAGGTACCTATTTATTAACGCCATTTTCCTCAATCGCTTCAGGACTGGACATGGCCCCTGCTTGGCCAGCCTTCACAGATGGGGCAGTAGCCCTAGCCCACTGTGCGCATGTGGAGAGGAGCAAACAGTGGAACACATCATAGAGGTTTGCCCGCTCCAAAGACTGGAAGGAGGATTACACACCCTCCATACAGCAAATCAGGAGGCAACTGCTTGGCTTAAGGACTTTGCATTCGCTAGATAAAATAAATGCCATTTTATATTTACTTATTTTTGTAGGATGTTATTTGGGTTCTAAATATTTTATTGGGTTTTAGACCTTTGAGTTTTTAACCTCTTTGACTAGTTTTTAACTTTTTAATATGACCCTTCTCTCTTACCTCTGGTTTTTCTCTCATCTCTTTGTCTTTATACCCTGATTGATGGAGACTTGAGTATTTTTATCATGTTTATAGTCAGCTTCATGTGTGCCTCTGTTTGTGTCTATGTTGAATGTAATTGTGGCTTGTAAATATGGATGTCACCAGACTGCAAAACAAATCTACCTACGGGTACAAATAAAGTAACCTGAACCTGAACCTGAACCTTCGGGTTGGGAAACGGGTCCTGACCATCATTTGTGCCTATACACCAAATGATATTTCAGAATACCCACCCTTTTTGGAATCTCTGACTGGGGTGCTGGAGAGTGCTCCTCTTGGAGACTCCATTGTCCTACTGGGGGACTTCAATGCGCACGTGGGCAACAACAGTGAAACCTGGAAGGGGGTGATTGGGAGGAACGGTCTGCCCGATCTGAACCCGAGTGGTGTTCAGTTATTGGACTTCTGTGCTAACCACAGTTTGTTCATAACGAGCACCATGTTCAAGCATAAGGGTGTCCATCTGTGCACCTGGCACCAGGACACCCTAGGTTGCAAGTCGATGATTGATTTTGTTATCGTGTCATCAGACCTGCGACCGTATGTCTTGGACACTCGGATAAAGAGAGGTGCAGAGCTGTCAACTGATCACCACCTGGTGGTGAGTTGGATGCGATGGCAGGGGAGGATGCCATTCAGACCTGGTAGACCCAAACGTATAGTGAGGGTGTGCTGGGAACGTCTGGCTGAGGCCCATGTCCAGGAGGTCTTCAACTCCCATCTCCGGAAGAACTTCAACCACATTCTGAGGGAGTCTGGAGACATGGAATCTGAATGGGCCATGTTCTCCACCTCCATTGCTGAAGCAGCGGCCCAGAGCTGTGGCCTCAAGGTCATCGGGGCATCTCGTGGTAGCAACCCCCGAACCAAGTGGTGGACACCAGTGGTGAGGGGGGCCATTAAGCTGAAGAAGGAGTCCTATCAAGCTTGGTTGGCTTGTGGGACTCCCAAAGCAGCTGAGGTGTATCGGCAGGCCAAGTGGAGTGCAGCTCGGGTGGTTGCTGAAGCAAAAACTCAAGTATGGAAGGAGTTTGGTGAGGCCATGGAACAAGATTTTCGGTCAGCCTTGAAGAGATTCTGGCAAACTGTCTGGTGGCTCAGGAGGGGGAAGCAGCTTCCTGTCCACACTGTGTATGGTGCGGATGGGGCACTGTTGACTTCGACTGGGGATATTGTCAGGCGGTGGAAAGAATACTTTGAGGATCTCCTCAATCCCACTGATACGCCTTTCACAGAGGAAGCAGGGCTTGTGAACGAGGGGGACAACTCGCCTATCACAGGGGCTGAGGTCGCCAAGGTGGTTAAAAATCTCTTTGGTGGGCGGGCCACGGAGGTGGACGAGAATCACCCTGTGTACCTCAAGGACCTGGATGCTGTAGGGCTGTCATGGTTGACACGCCTCTGCAACATTGTGTGGAGGTCAGGGGCAGTGCCTTTGGCATAGCAAACCAGAGTGGTGGTTCCTCTCTTCAAAAAAGGGGACCGGAGGGTGTGCTCCAACTTTAGAGGGATCACACTCCTCAGCCTCCCTGGGAAGGTCTATGTCAAAGTACTGGAGAGGAGAGTCCGGCCATTGGTCGAACCTCGGATTCAGAAGGAGCAATGTGGTTTTCGTCCTGGCCATGGCACATCGGACCAGCTCTTTACCCTCTTGAGAATCCTCGAGGGTTCGTGGGAGTTTGCCCAACCAGTTTACATGTGTTGTGTGGACTTGGAGAAGGCATTCAACCACGTCCCTCGTGGTTTTTTGTGGGGGGTGCTTCGGGAGTATGGGGTATCGGGCTTGTTGTTACGAGCTATTTGGTCTCTGTACGACCATTGTGAGAGTTTGGTTCATATTGCCAACACTCAATCGGACTCATTCCCAGTGAGAGTTGGACTCCCCCAGGGCTGCCCTTTGTCACCGATCCTGTTCATAATTTTTATGGACAGGATTTCTAGGCACAGCCAGGGAACGGAGGGTGTCATGCTTGGTGAGCACAGGATCTAATCTCTGTTGTTTGCAGATGATGTTGTCCTGCTGGCTTCATCCAACAATGACCTACAGTTCTTGCTGGGACGGTTTGCCATTGAATGTGAAGCGGCTGGGATGAGAATCAGCACCTCCAAGTCCAAGTCCATGGTCCTTAGCCGGAAAAAGGTGGATTGTCCTCTCCAGGTTGGGGACAAGCTCCTGTCCCAAGTGGAGGAGTTTAAGTATCTCTGGGTCTTATTCACGAGTGAGGGGCGAATGGAGTGAGAGGTTGACAGAAGGATCGGAGCAGCATCTGCAGTGATGTGGACGTTGTACCGGTCTGTTGTGTGTGTCTGTTGTGTGAAGAGGGAGCTAAGTTCTAAGGCAAAGCTGTCGATTTACCTTACCTTTATGATATGGATTTAATCCGATATGCAGTGATGCAATGTCCATTATCCACAATCCAAATGTCTGCTGTGACAGAGACACGATCCAGTCCCTCAAATTGTCATGTTCGGGATCGTCACCCCGAGCATGACTTGTGGCTGTTGGGTTTAATTATTGATTATTAATTCCAGCTGATGGATGGAGCTTTGCTCTCCACTTGCCCCACAGCCATGCCTCCTCCTCACCAGGCATCCACCAGTGGTCTGGTTCACCACATACGCGCACACACACTCATGCACGCACGCACACATACACACACACTCACATTCACACTCACGCATGCACACTCACATAGTTCAATCAGTCACGCACCTGTTGCCATGCGGCTACTTGCTGTCATTAAGGCTTTATACATATAGCTGTGCAGTACGACCAGCCGGTGTGGCAGCTTAGCTGCAGTATGTCAACCGTGGACATCCAGACTCACTTTTGTTGCTCAACCCCTGGACTGAAATGTGTTGTTCCCTTAGAGCCTTTTCGCTCCAACACTATTGTAAGTCTTCATTTTTTGTCTTTTTTCTCCGCTCCTGCCTCATTGGAGCGCGTTAGGCGTTTCCTTTGACCGATTAAGTTTGTAGCTGGGTGTTTTTCCTTTGCTGTGATTGTATTTGGACTTCCTACTCATTCACCCATTGTAAATAAACACGTTACTTACTCTGCGTTTTGGGCTCGCTGCCATTCCCTATGTTCGCTGTGCAGTTTGCGCAGTGAACATGACACAAATTCCTTTTGGGGATCAAAATCCATTCTTGAATAATCTTTATCCAGGAAGCAAGTAAATGTGTTTTAACTTCAGTGGATCACAGTCTAACTCACCCTTGGCCGGGGGATCCTGGGTTCGATCCCAGCCCCCGACCAACAGTGATCTGTGTGGAGTTTGCATGTTCTCCCCGTGTCTGTGTGGGTTTACTCCGGGATTTCTCCGGTTTCCTCCCACATGCCACAAACATGCAAGTTAGGTTAATTGGCATCAACTGGGGATTCTAAATTGTCCTTAGGTATGACTGTGAGAGTGAATGGTTGTCTGTCTCTCTGTGTTGGCCCTGCAATGGACTGGCAATCTGTCCAGGGTGTACCCTGTCTCTTGCCCAAAGATGCTGGGATAGGCTGCAGCCCCCCCCCCCCCCGCGACCCGAAAAAGGATTAAGCGGAAGAAGATGGATGGATCACAGTCTCAGCTGTCTGATGGAAAGTGACTGTTGATGTCATGTATCATGTCTTAAGTCTGTAATGACATATCTGTCAATCTGGTTTAATTCTTGCTGGGTCACAAACTGTCCAACCTGTGCTTGAAATCCAGTCATGGCTGTTGAGACAAGAGTGTTTCCACTATACATTCAGCCGTGGCTGTTCAAATAGCGTAGATCCCCTAACGTGGTGTTGTTAGCATACAGTCGTGTGAAAAAGTGTTTGCCCCCTTCCTGAGTTCTCATTTTTTTTGTATGTTTGTCACACTTCATCATCATCATCATCATCATCATCATCATCATCATCATACTTAAATGTTTCAAATCATTAAACAAATTTAAATATTAGACAAAGATAACACAAGTAAACACAAAATGCAGTTTTTAAATGAAGGTGTTTATTATTAAGGGGGAAAAAAATCCAAACCTGCATGGCCCTGTGTGATAAAGTGATTGCCCCCTAAACCTATAACTGGTTGAGCCACCCTTTGCAGCAACAACTGCAATCAAGCATTTGCAGTAACTGGCAATGAGTCTTTAACAGTGCTGTGGAGGGATTTTGGCCCACTCTTCTTTGCAGAATTGTTGTAATTTAGCCACATTGGAGGGTTTTTGAGCATGAACCACCTTTTTAAGGTCATGCCACAGCATCTCAATCGGATTCAGGTCAGGACTTTGACTAGGCCACTCCAGAGTCTTCATTTTGTTTTTCTTAAGCCATTCAGAGGTGGACTTGCTGGTGTATTTTGGCTCATTGTCCTGCTGCAGAACCCAAGTGCACTTCAGCTTGTGGTCACGAACAGATGGCCGAACATTCTCCTTCAGGATTTTTTGGTAGACAGCAGAATTCTTAGTTCCATTTACCAGAATCAGAATCAGAATCAGAATGAGATTTATTGCCATTGTTCATGTAGTACACAAACTAGGAATTTGTCTTGGTGCAATGCTGCAACATTAAACATAGAGTAACACTAAAGATAAAAACTATGCATGCAATTAAAGGTAGAATAAGAATAAGTAATGTTAATCTATGCAATTTTTAAATATATTAACAAGAGCAGCAGATATTGTGGAGTTCCACATAGTGCAGTTGGCAATGCAAAAAGAAAACAAGTGATAATTGTCATGAGTCCAGTTGAGCTGCTGTACATAGTGCACGAGAGTCTAATAAGTCACTTAATGTTCAGCAGTCTGATGGCAGAGGGGAAGAAGCTGTTCATGTAGCGGGAGGTTTTAGTCTGAATGGACCGAAGTCTCCTGCCTGAGGGGAGGGGGGCAAACAGTGCGTGTCCAGGGTGTGAAGGGTTGGCTATTATCCAACCTGCACGACTCCGGGTCCTGGAGATGTACAGGTCCTGGAGGGATGGGAGCTTGCAGCCGATCACCTTCTCAGCAGCACGCACAACGCGCTGCAGTCTTAGTCTGTCCCTGGCGGTGGCTCCTGCGTACCACACGGTGATGGAGGTGGTGAGGATGGACTCGATGATGGCCGTGTAGAACTGCACCAACATCTTGGTGGGCAGCTTGAGCTTCCTCAGCTGCCGCAGGAAGAACATCCTCTGCTGGGCCTTTTTGATGAGGGAGCTGATGGTCGGCTCCCACTTGAGGTCCCGGGTGATGGTGGTGCCCAGGAAGTGGAAGGAATCCGCAGTGGTGATGGGAGAGTCTGTGAGGGTAAGGGGGGGGCAGAGGGGCTGTGACTTTTCTGAAGTCCGCGATCATCTCCACTGTCTTCAGAGCGTTCAGCTGCAGGTTGTTGTGGCTGCACCAGGACGCCAGCCGGGCCACCTCTCTCCTGTAGACGGAATCATCGCCGTTGGAGATGAGCTCAAACACCTTCCAAAAAGTTCAACTTTTGTCATGTCAGTCCACAGAGTATTTTCCCAAAAGTCTTGGGGATCATCAAGATGTTTTCTGGCAAAACTGAGACGAGCCTTTATGGTCTTTTTGCTCAGCAGTGGTTTTCGTTTTGAAACTGTGCCATGCAGGCTATTTTTGCCCAGTGTCTTTTTTTTATGGTGGAGTCATGAACACTGACCTTAACTGAGGCAAGTGAGGCCTGCAGTTCTTTGGATGCTGTTGTGGAGTCTTTTCTGACCTGTTGGATGAGTTGTCGCTGCGCTCTTGGGGTAATTTTGGTCAGCTGACTACTCCTGGGAAAGTTCACCACTGTTACGTGTTTTTGCATTTGTGGATAATGGCTCTCACTGTAGTTTGCTGCAGTCCTAAAGCTTTAGAAATGGCTTTATAACCTTTTCCAGACTGATAAATCTCAATTACTTTGTTTCTCATTTGTTCCTGAATTTCTATGGATCGCAGCATGATGTCTAGCTTTTGATCTACTTCACTTTGTCAGGCAGGTCCGATTTAAGTGATTTCTTGATTGAGACCAGGTGTGGCAGTAATCAGGCCTAGGTCTGGCTAGAGAAATTGAACTCAGCTTTCCAAAGATGTGATAAACCACAGTTAATTTGTTTTAACCTGGGGTGGGGGTGGGGGTGGGGGTTGGATCACTTTTACACACAAGGCCATGTAGGTTGGGAATTTTTTTTAACCCTTAATAATAAGCGACTTCATTTAAAACCTGCATTTTGTGTTTACTTGTTATCTTTGTCTAATACAGTGATCCCTCACTTATCGCGGTTAATGGGTTCCAGAACCAACCGTGAAAAGTGAAAAACCGCGAAGTAGCATCACCCCTAATGACGTCATCCATAAATAATACGTATGTTCATTCTCTCACTCTCTCTCTCTCATATGATACGTGTGTGTGTGTGTGTACGTGTACATACATACGTAGATGTAAATAAAGTGTACATAAATATGTTTTTAGAACTCTTTTATTCTTATAACAAGATACGTAACTCAAGATGAAGATGATTTACTTCACAGGTTAATGAGAGCTTTACTGCTCCTCAGGTGACGCCTCATCGTCAGGTGCTAGAAGCGCAGGATCGTCGAGGGCAGCTTCCGATAGAGCTGGAGAAGCTGCAGGAGGTGGCGTAGTGGCTCGACGGGAAGACTGTTTCACACAAAATGGCACAAGAGAACAGCAAAAAGTTCCACGCTGCGAGACTATGTAACACAAGCGATAAAGAGCAATGAATGCAGTCTTCCTTCCCTTCATGGGCGCACGGCAGGGAGAGGAGGTGGGTGAAACGTCTCGGCCAATCAGCTTGCGGGGTGAAACGTCTCGGCCAATCAGCTTGCGAGATTTCCGAGCCGAGCCAACACGAGAACAGCGAACAGAGAGGTGGATTTTTTGAGTTGTGCGGGCTCTCCGTGTTGATACCTGATGGTCTAATGTAGTCTCCCTGCCTTCTGCTAGCGCCCGCCCATTATTTCTCAATTTTGAATTTTTGATGAATATTTTTGAAAAATCCGCGATGCACTGAGGGCGCGAAAGGTGAAGCGCGAAGTAGCGAGGGATCACTGTATCTAAATTTGTTTGATGATCTGAAATGTTTTTTGTGACAAACATTCAAAAAAATGAGAAATCAGGAAGGGGCAAACACTTTTTCACACCGCTGTAGCTAGCCGTTACTTAGCATTAGCTTTGTCAGAGCTTTGTTGCTTTTTTCAGGTGCTTCTGAAGATTGCAGCAGGTCTCAACTGGCACTTTAGCTTGCAACCCACCAATATGCTTTTGTCCTTAACTGTGACAAAGCAAAAATAATCTACTTCCACAAAAACAATGTAGCTTCATCTTTTCCTTCGCTCAGTAGCGAAGACTCAGGCTCTCTGCAACAGGTCACATCGACTGACGGCTACGTCTCAGCTATGGTAGGGTCAGTTTGTATATTCATTTATTTGCACTAAAAATATCTATCCATATTAATAAAACTAGTAAGTCATCTGATCAAATTTCAGTAACTGTAACACATTATGGAATTTTTAATCAGTAATTTTATTACGCAGCACGTTACTGCAAAAGTAGTTCCGTTAAGCTGGTTTCATGCTGCACCTCCACTGTCCACGTACGTGCAACCGGAAACCTTGTGTGACGAAATTTACATCATCGTCTCCACTCTGCTAGTGTACGCAGGGCTCTACCGCGGACGACCACGTGCAGCCCAAATTTTGTGACTGCGCGGCCTGCCCACGATCTGAACGTGTTGACAGAGCATGCGCAAGACTGAACGTCCCATTCACAAGATGGCGCTACCAACACAACATAAAAAGACAAAGTAGATGAGGAAGACAATGAGGAGGTGGAAGATGAGAATAAACATACATGAATCCTTTTGCAGCAGCAGCAGCTTGCGCGGAGAAGAGCACTGGAAAATGGTAATTCCTCCTTTTCCTTGAAATGACGCCATTGTTGTTGATACAAAAAATATGTGTTTTTGTGTTTTATAGTCGGTGAACAAACTGGCGCGTTTGTGCATTTGCGCTACCCATAGTGCTGGGGTGAAACTGCACTTAACAGTTGTGTGCATGCGTCAGCTACTTGGCCTGGTAGACGAAAAAAGTGAGCATGTGCAATGCTGCGTGCGCGCCGGGCTCGTCCAAAGTGCACTCGGACCAGAAGGGAAGCATAGCATGAATAAGGCTTTACTCCCAACACTAGTTAAAACATTAACCAATCAGACGGATACTCTTGGCTACCTCGGGGGAAGAGGGAGGAGCCGAGGAGCAGCAGGATTGAGGCAGAGGGGAATGAAGGTGTTCGTTTTGCATAGCAAAGCAGTGGAAGAGGAGGCGGCCAATCACGTGCAGGGGTAGCAACAGAGAGAGAGAGAGAGCGGAGAGAGGCAGAGATGGGTGGGGGGACCTGATCTGAATGTGGTGCACAGCCATATTCAAATCAAGCTGCTCTCAGCTCACTTTAACAGCAGACAAGGTGCCGTGCTCGGCAGCGACTATGGCGAGCCAGCGCCAGTTATGCTTACCAAAAGTGGCCTACTGGACAGCTCACATTCCAGCCTCCAAGCGAGGTAGGCAGTGACTTTCCACTACACCGAGAATGATCCTTCCTCAAGTTGGAACACCTTCTCAAAGCCCTGGCTCAAAGTCCTCATCTTCCAGCTATTGGTGGAATGGGTATGGTATGGGTGGAGCTAATTAGAATATTCATAGATCTACACATACTTAAGTAGGTGGAAGATTGAGACGAGCCACACCTAGGACACAGTCCAAGGAAGGATAATTTTTTCACACATAAGGAGTTGTTCAGAACTCCTTTTACAAAGATAAAGAGTGATGATAATCAAGTCCATCCATCCATCTTCTTCCGCTTATGGCGGTAATGCACCTGTAAGCTGGTTGCCAACTGCCATTCAAATCTAAAAGAATAATAAGAAAAAGCTCTTTCAAGCAACTCTAAGGCACGGAAAAAAAACCCAAAAAACTTTGTTTAAAAAGTCACAATATATATACTATTTAAGGCAATACACATTTGTTTTTGAGGTGATTTTGGTGGTTTTAGAGCTGCCGGAGTCATCTTTAAGTATAAGTGAGAGTAGTCCCATGCTCAGCTTTAAAAAGCACATAAAATGGATGAGCCGCACTCTGAAATATAACCTTGCAAACTTTCGTTGCATCAGAAACTCACTTACTCTAAAAGCATCAAAAACCTTTCCCTTTCTGAATGCCATGATTTTGACACATTTCTCCTATTGCATCTCTTACTGGTCACAAGCCAATAGTATGACTCTAAAACCCTTGGAATCCCTGTATAAACAATTCATCAAAATTCTGGATAAAAAGACTCGACAGTATCCCCATTGTGGTATACTTGCCAAACACAAGATGTTAAGCTTTGAAAATATGGTCATGTATGCAAATATTAGGATGGTCTTTAAAATTATCCATGGTTCTGCACCCCCACCCCTTAAGACTTTTGTGTACCTGACTTCTGAACAAAATACCAGAGTAACAAGGACTTCCTCTAGGTGGCATTTTTGCATCCCCCTATGTACAATTGCCTTTGGACAATCAGCCTTCTCATACAAAGCTATAACGGAATGGAACAAGCTCCCCACTGCTTTGAAGACCAGAACAAATTACAGAGACTTTGCCACAGAGACTAAAAAATGAATTTTAAGTAATCAAGCCTATACTGTGTGTGCTGTTTTTCTTTTAATATCTTCCTGCCTGCCTCAGGGACTACAGATGGAAATTAGTGAGAACACTGTAATCTGGTACAGAACATCTTTACCCTGTGTTTAATGTTTTTTTTTCTGCATATGGTCCCTGACAAATAAACCAATAAACCAAACTAAACTAGTCATAATATCTGAGTAAAAATAAAGTATCTGTAAAAATTTTACTTGACTAGTGAATAACTATTTGTGGGGTGTTTAACCAAAATAAAAATATTTTCCTCATAAATTTGCTACTGTCTTCCTGCCTGCCTCAGGGACTACAGATGGAAATTAGTGAGAACACTGTAATCTGGTACAGAGCATCTTTACCAGATCATCAAAGATCATAGGACTTGCTATGACATCATCAAAGATCAAAAGGGTGTCTGTGTGTGTGTGTCTGTCTGTTAAGATCATAGGACTCGCTATGACATCAGCAAATATCATAGGACTTAATACACGATGATTGTGACAGACACACAGAGATTTCTTGAATTATATGACTCGCTATGACATCATCAAAGATCAAAGGTGTGTCTGTGTGTATCTGTAATTCAAGAAATCTATACAGTATGTCTGTGTGTCTATCTGTCACGATCATAGGACTCCCTTAAAGATCATAGGACTCACTATGACATCATCAAAGCTCATAGGACTCACTATGACATCATCAGAGATCATATGACTCACTATGACATCATCAAAGATCAAAGGGGTGTCTGTGTGTGTGTCTGTTACGATCATAGAACTCGCTATGACATCATCAAAGATCATAGGACTCACTACGCTATGATCGTCGTCTTCTGTTAGATTTGATTGGCGGTTGGCAACCAGCTCAGAGGTGCATTACTGCCACTGACTTATGTTTTCCTCATAGCTTAGTGACGTTTTCCTCCTAGCTTTGTGACGTTTTCCTCATAGCTTTGCAACGTCCTGCTCATAGCTCCATGACATCTTCCTCATAGCCCTGTGACGTTTCTCTCATAGCTTTGTGTTGTTTTTTCCCTGCTATGATTGTGACAGACTTATACATAATTCAAGAAATCTCTGTGTGTGTCTCTGTCTGTCACAACCATAGGACTCGCTAAAAGATCATAGGATTGCCTATGATGTGCCTATGATGTCTGCATGATGTGTATATGTCGTCATATAGACACCTCAAAGATCAAAGGCAGGCGTCACAGATGAAAGGCAGGCATCACTGAACGAGTGGTATGACACCAAAGATCATAGGACTCACTATGACATCATCAAAGATCAAAGTACTCACTATGACATCATCAAAGATCATAGGCCATTATGACATCATCAAAGATCATAGGACTCGCTATGACATCATCAAAGATCAAAGGCAGGCATCACTGAACAAGTCGTGATGTGCTTGCTTACACCTGCTTTCTACAGGCATGCAGAAATGCTTGCTTATACTTGGTTTCTACGGGCATGCATGGGCATGCACAGGTATGCACTAGTCTAAATCAGTGAAACAGCAGACAATAATAAGTTAAATATATCCTGAGCCAGAAGAGACAAATAACAATTTCAAATCTGAAGGGAAGAAAAACTGATGGGAGAAAAACATTCAGTTACAATTAAGTAACATGTATGACTGCATATATTTGAGTAAAAGTACAGTGTTTTTTCCAAAAATGTATTCAAGTAAAACTAAAAAGTATCCTCCAGTAAATAGGTTCAATTGGACACAGCAATGATGATAGAAGGACTACAGCTCCTGACCAGATAGAGTGATGATACAGAGTGAAGTACGTGGCGGTAATGCACCTGTAAGCTGGTTGCCAACCGCCAATCAAAGCTAAAAGAAGAAGAAGAAAAACACAGTTGTGAAAAAGTTACTTGAGTAAATGTAAGTGCTTACTTCCCATTTCTGACTGTAATCCTAATTAATTTTTTCTTCTGTTTGGCCCAAAATTGTGAACGACCAGCGATGTGACCCTTCAGTCATACCTCTAGTAATGTTATGTGTGCATACAACGCAGAGATTTATTTGTGCCCTCCAAGCTTTATTTGATTGTAAATATGAGAGCTGGAGACAGGGAAGCAGACTGAAGAGCCGGCAAGAATATGCAGTAAATATTGTAGCCTAATTAAAGCAGTTTTCAAACTGGGCCTCTGTGGTCAGGACTTAGTCCTGCCACCGGATGACCTACAGTACAAGAATATCCCACAAGGAAAAACACTTTACACAACAGACTTAAACAGTGAAACTAATTGAACAGAATGTAATCATTTGCTCTTTTACAGATATGGGAAGATTGTCTCAACAAAGGCTATCTTGGACAAAAACACCAATCAGTGCAAAGGTGAGTATCAGTTAACTTGATATGTTTTTGCTATTGTAAACTTGCAGTGTAATTCAAAACCTCACAGGGTTAGTGAAACAGCAGACAAAAAATATGTCCTTAAATGTAGGCTAATCAGTCTGAACCATAAAGAGTAATCCCTTTTTTGTCCTTTTGGTGATCCACATTTAATTATTGCCTCGAAGTGTTTGCTAAAACATCTCAGATAATGTAGCTTGCCTGTCGAAGAGCTGTATGCTTAGCAGTTGTGTTCCTGCAGCACAACGATACCAGCTATCATAAAATCTCCGTCATCCTTTGATCTATCTAAGTGATGTGCTTCTGGGGCATCTTTATTTCGTTTAAGTTCTCTATGCTAATGATTTCTCCATTGCTCACTAACGATGCTCAGAGTCAAGCAGCTTTTGAAAGCAAAATGTTGGCATTGTTGTCATAGCCTAAATCAAGACGGAGATCATCATACAATAGCTGCAATATGTTTCAAATATTCTCTGTGGTAAGTGAGGCTCACTCATGTCTTCTGATGAGGGTCTGCTTGATTGTTGGAGTGGCCTGAACAAAGCGCTAATCAATTTGATTGTAGCAGTCTGCTCCTGGAGAGGCACACAAGAGCATGTGTTCGCCATGATTGCTGCTCATCTCCCAGAGCTGCACTCAAAGGTATACTGACATGGTTTAGGACAACAGCACAAATGCCCTGTAATCAGCAATTTGGGGTGAACAGTGTAAGTGAAGGAAAACCAGGCTGATTGATACCGATGACAGGCATGATGATGAGAATTCTAAGATTTAATCTGCACTCATTACTTAGGATAAAATATTTGGAGGGGATGATTGCACTCCTGCCTCATTTGATTTTTTTTTTTTCATTTGATCACGTGAACTTGGGCTCCCATGACCCTGGCCCTTCACCCATCTCTGTCCGACATCGCCATGGGCCGTTCTTTTGGCAGACAGCCCATGTCATTCCGCAGTTGATCGATGTAAGTATTTGCGGGATGACCCACGGAGATGGTGCCGTGTTTGGGCAGCCAAAGCAGGAGGTCACTAGCAAGTTCTACTTTGCTGCGCCAACAGTGACCGGCAAACTGCAACCTCCTCTTGTGAATGGTTTTGGTGAAGGGTGGTAAATCCGTAGAGGTCTTTGTTTGTTAGATAGGCTTTCCTGGAGACATTTAAGGCTGCTCTCAACATTTGTTTAAAGGCAAAATCAATTGAGCATTGGAGTTTAGAAGCAAAGCTGGATTCAGGCTACATTTCTGCTCTGGTCCGCTGAGATGCATGTCTGCTTTGGATGAGGTTGGCACGCACGCGGTTGTGTATATGCTTCACTTTTTTTTGTCTACCAGGCCAAGCGGTTGATGCATGTACACAAATGTCATTTGTAGTTTCACCCCAGCCCTATAGGTAGTGCAAATGCACTAACATGCCAGTTTGTTCACCAGTGAACAATAAAAGTGAAGAAACGCAAGTGATGCACATTTTTTGTAGCAACAACAATGGCGTTGTTTTGAGGAAGAGGAGGATTTACCTTTTTTCAGTGCTCTCCTCCGCTCAAGCTGCTGCAAAATGATTCATATATGTTTATTCTCATCTTCTTCCTCTTCATCTACTTTGACTTTGTATGCTGTGTCGGTAGTGCCACCTCGTGAATATGAGGTTCAGTCCTGCACATGGGCAGTCAACGCGCCCAGGCAACGCGGTCACAAAATTTGGGCTGCATGTGGCCAGCCGCGGACGGGGTCTGCAGAGCCTAGTGGACTGGAGATGACATAATTTTCATCACACACGCCTTATGGTCGAGCGGAGGTGGACAGCGCAGCTGCAGCATGAATTCCAGCTTAAGTGTCTTGGATGTTGATCCATAGGCCAGGACAGATTCAGTAGTGGCACGAAAGAACCTCCGTTTAAGATCTGCAGGTAGGTTCGATTTCCAGACTTTGTTGAAGCTGTTCAGGGATATCCAGGCTTTTCCAAAATGGCGTTCAACATCTTTCTTCATGGAGGCAATATTGCTTCCATGATAGATGAAGTAATCTGCCTCTTTAATGTTATCCCTGTCTAGCCACTGAATGTACCTTCTGCATTGTAGCACACGTATTCAGTTTTGCGAGCATTGATGTATAGGCCTATTGAAGGTGGACAAAGCGAAGTACAGTGTTTGCATTTTCTCTATTGTCAGCAAAGAGGACAAGATCATCAGCATAGTCTGCATCAGTGATTTTCTGTTCTGGAAAACGGCAGCATCTGGCCCTTTCTAGAGTGAGCCCAAGTTCTTTATGTTTATCTGCTGGGATTTGTAAAGTGTAGTTTAGACACAAGACAAACCGGTGTGGGGCAAGTGTGTCCCTTGCTGGATATCAGCGAAATCAGTATCACTATCTTGAGAAAAAAAGACTCCTTCCAACCTCAACATATTATGAAGCCAAATCCCAGTGACACTCCCCTAAAAAGTTTTTTACTGCCTCTGTTAACTGATTACTTATGCTTACAAAATTAATGATTCCGGGACCTGCTTCTCAATCATGTTAATGAAATGTGGCTTTGAGGTAAGAATGCAGATTAAAATGCTTGTATTAACATCTTTACAGCAGAGTCAAATTAAAGGTGGGAAGTTCTATTAGCATAGTGATAACTAACAGTTCTTCTTTCTCAGCTCATTACATGTTTTCATTGGTGCTTTATGACATGTGATTTAAAAACATGCTGCAGCCTGTGATTGTTGTGTTTTCCAATTATGGCCTAATGCTTCTTTGTTGTTCACAAATTGAATTTTTATCTGTTTATGATCTTATTGTATTCGGTGTATACAAACTGACTCAAAAACAAACCAAAGTTAATCTAATTTAAATTGAATTTGCAGGATATATAATATGTTATTAACAAATTCCACCAAAAGAACTATGCTAGAGGGTCCAGTTTTAAATCTAAAATTAGAGCCCTGCCAAATCTGTTCAACATCATCTCAGTGAGTTTTGCTGAGTCTTTCATGGTTGCATTTCAGCTATTTGCTGTCCAAAACAAATCTCCATCTTGTACACTTAAACTCAAAATTATTCAGCCTCTATTTCAGATTAAATTTATTTTCACAACTTAAAAACTTTGAGTTGTTTACAAAAACAAATTAAGTAAGAAACATTTAGTAGTTCATAGTTCTTGTTTATTTTTATTTCCATTTTTCCATTTTATTCATTTTCTCTCTATTACTCAATTATATGTTGCAAACTGCTGAAAGTTCATAAATTTAAATGGGATAGAATAGTTTTGGGTACAACTGTAAGAGGCAATATAAAAACTGCTTATGTGTAGTAGTAGTAGTAGTACCCACCCACATGTTGTAAATATCTCAATATATGCTCTATAACCACATTTGTGTACATCATACATGTGCATTTGTACCTACATGGTTATCATGTCTCTTTTGTGCTTTTCTTCAAAGTTGCACTTCATGTGGATAAAGTTACAGTAGGGAAAAAAAAAGTATTTAGTCAGCCACCAATTGTGCAAGTTCTCCCTCTTAAAAGATGAGAGAGGTCTCCAATTTTCATCATAGGTATACCTCAACTATGAGAGACAAAATGAGAAAAAAAAATCCAGAAAATCACATTGAATGATTTTTTTTTTCCACAATATCTTTATTGAACCTTTTTTTTTTTTTTTAACAAACATGATACAAACAATCAAACACTAACACTAAAGTACTACAAAAAAAAAAAAAAATGCACTAAAAACACCAACAACCACCAACAAAATCAAGTCTTCAACAATGCTCCTCTGTTTAGTCTAGACAATCCAATACATAAGTATACATATTATGTTCACCAGTTTGGAATTTACAAGGTCCACACACATCATTCACCTTCTTCTTCAAGAGTTATGTTTAAATTTTTTACATAATCAATAAAAGGTCTCCATATATTCTCAAACACAATTTCCTTTGATTTCAGTATATATGTTATTCTTTCTAATGGAAGGTTTGTTAACATCTGTCTTAACCACTGAGTCACATCTGGTCTATGAGTCTTTTTCCATAATAGTGCAATACATTTTTTGGCATTAAGCAAACTGAGGTCTATGAATGTTCTTTCACTTTTATTAAAATTATGCTTTTCTGGGTACAGACCCAACAAAAACAGTTTAGGATTCAATATGATTTGTTTTGAGATTATTTTTTCAATTGTTACCCTCACCTCTTCCCAAAACATTCTTATTAATCTACATTCCCATAAACAATGAAATAGGGTTCCTTTACTTTCCATGCATTTTGTGCATGTATCTGGTATATTTTTGTTATATCTATTTAACTCCTCCGGTGTAACATACATCCGCATTAACCATTTGAAATGTATCAATTTAAGGCGTGCATTTATTGATTTGGTTTGAGCTTCTGTACAAGCCAATTCCCATTGTTCCTCTGAAATTTCAGTTTGCAGATCTTCTTTCCAGTAGTTTAATCTTTTCAGTGAATTTTCACTTGAAGATAGTGTCAATGAGTTATAAAACTCTGAAATATTACCCTTTCTTTTACTATCTTTCATCATCATTTTTTCCAAGGATGAATAAATAGGTCGAGTGAGAGCTTTATTTTGATTTGATCGAATAAAGTTTCTAAGTTGAAGATATTTAAAAAAATGTGTTCTATTGAGATTAAATTTGATCCTCAGCTCTTCAAAAGACATTATGTTATCTGCACATGGCAAATATAAATCCTGAATCTTTTGTATCCCTTTTAAATTCCATGCTTTAAATACAGCGTCCGTTCTCCCTGGTTTAAAATATTGATTACCCCACATTGAAGGATTTTTAATGAATTAATTGGTAAATTCCTCGGTAAAATAAGTATTTGGTCAATAACAAAAGTTCATCTCAATACTTTGTTATATACCCTTTGTTGGCAATGACAGAGGTCAAACGTTTTCTAAGTTTTCACAAGGTTTTCACACACTGTTGCTGGTATTTTGGCCCATTCGTCCATGCAGATCTCCTCTAGAGCAGTGATGTTTTGGGGCTGTCGCTGTGCACCACGGACTTTCAACTCCCTCCAAAGATTTTCTATGGGGTTGAGATCTGGAGACTGGCTATGCCACTCCAGGACCTTGAAATGCTTCTTACGAAGCCACTCCTTCGTTGCCCGGGCGGTGTGTTTGGGATCATTGTCATGCTGAAAGACCCAGCCACGTTTCATCTTCAATGCCCTTGCTGATGGAAGGAGGTTTTCACTCAAAATCTCACGATACATGGCCCCATTCATTCTTTCCTTTACACGGATCAGTCGTCCTGGTCCCTTTGCAGAAAAACAACCCCAAAGTATGATGTTTTCACCCCCATGCTTCACAGTAGGTATGGTGTTCTTTCTCCTCCAAGCACGACAAGTTGAATTTTTACCAAAAAGTTCTATTTTGGTTTCATCTGACCATATGACATTCTCCCAATCCTCTTCTGGATCATCCAAATGCTCTCTAGCAAACTTCAGACGGGCCTAGACATGTACTGGCTTAAGCAGGGGGGCACGTCTGGCACTGCAGGATTTGAGTCCCTGGCGGCGTAGTGTGTTACTGATGTAGCCTTTGTTACTTTGGTCCCAGCTCTCTGCAGGTCATTCACTAGGTCCCCCCGTGTGGTTCTGGGATTTTTGCTCACTGTTCTCGTGATCATTTTGACCCCACGGGGTGAGATCTTGCTTGGAGCCCCAGATGGAGGGAGATTATCAGTAGTCTTGTATGTCTTCCAATTTCTAATAATTGCTCCCACAGTTGATTTCTTCACACCAAGCTGCTTACCTATTGCAGATTCAGTCTTCCCAGCCTGGTGCAGGTCTACAATTTTGTTTCTGGTGTCCTTTGACAGCTCTTCGGTCTTGGCCATAGTGGAGTTTGGAGTCTGACTGTTTGAGGTTGTGGACAGGTGTCTTTTATACTGATAATGAGTTCAAACAGGTGCCATTAATACAGGTAACGAGTGGAGGACAGAGGAGCCTCTTAAAGAAGAAGTTACAGGTCTGTGAGAGCCAGAAATCTTGCTTGTTTGTAGGTGACCAAATACTTATTTTACCAAGGAATTTACCAATTAATTCATTAAAAATCCTTCAATGTGATTTTCTGGATTTTTTTTTCTCATTTTGTCTCTCATAGTTGAGGTATACCTATGATGAAAATTGGAGACCTCTCTCATCTTTTAAGTGGAAGAACTTGCACAATTGGTGGCTGACTAAATACTTTTTTCCCCACTGTAATTAATAGTCAGCAAAGTGACATTTATTGATATTTTAACGTAATTTCAGACTCAAGGGGAACACTGACAACTTGGTTTAATGATATCACATTTTGGATGTAGTAACCTTGCATTAATAAAGAATCCTGAGCAAGAGACACGACAGATCTATATAGAGTAATACAACATAGTCCGGTAGGTGGCGGTAATGCACCTGTAAGCTGGTTGCCAACCGCCAATCAAATCTAAAAGAAGAAGAAGAAGAATCCTGAGCAAAGATTTTATTTTTTGTGACTGGAGAATAGCCTCTGATTATGTGCTTCATTGGAAAGAGGTACTAGCTTCTCTCCTTTTTTTCCAATTAGTGCACCATTGATTCTTTTCCATGGCTGTTCTTCTCATGTCTGAAGTGAGGTAAAGACAGAAGTAGATAGAAGTCAAGACAACCAACACAGAACAAAATGAGACATCTTCACTGTGAACCCTCATTTTGATGCTATTTCCATTGACTTCAACATTTTTCAGGGTAGTATTGTCCTGTCTTAGTGTGGCTGCATTTTATCATTGTCAAGTAATGGTGTTTATGACAACTCATGTATAGTTTTTACTTTTAGTTCCATTCAAAGGCTCTTTCAATTACTCCCACACACACACTGAATGAAGTGGAGACGCATTTAATGCCAAGTTGTCTCCCTAAGTAACTGAAACGACTCACAAATTCTAAAGTAACACTTACAGTTGTCCTGCCGTATCTCATCTAACCCAGCAGTGTGCCAGGCCTCTTTTATGTCACAAGTGAATATACAATATAATTTTTTTAAAGGATTCACTGGTCCACCATTGCTACAAACTTACATTGTAAACCTTCTCTCTTCTAAATCCTTAAGTCTCGACCTTTTCCCTAGAAGACGTCACTCCTCGTGTCACTCTGGCATTGTTTACCAGGTCAGAGGCAAGAAAGCTAAGAAAGTCTCAAATTAGAGCTGTTGCTTCCTCCTGGCAAAAGGAGCCAGTCAGGGTTGTTCCAGCATATAACCATTCCTTGTAAACCCCTTCTAGGGTCTCTGACACAGACTCACCATTTTGTAATTGCAGCTATAAGCAAGCAAACTAAGTTTAGCCCTGACAGGTTTTCTGTAGGCAGAGAATCACAGAACACACATTCCCTTTAACTGTGCTTTGATTTTTTTTAAAAAAAAAGCGGCATTGAGTCAGGGTTACATTAACTCCTGCATTTAGTAGGCTACTGTACAAGTATTTTTGATAGATTTCCCCACTCGCCTAATCCAACCCACACAGTTAAAATGATATCATTGGCTGGATATGCAAATGTTCAGTGTTTTTCTTTTTTTTTTTTTTTTCAAGCTCATACATCCTGACAATATGCCGCTCTGGGCAGCTGCCCACGTTACTTGTACCGAAATATGTCGCTGCCTGTGATACTGGAATGTAATGACACTGGACTGTATATAGGAAACCCTAAAGACTGTACAGCCTATGGAAGCCTGATTACTGAATCGGTTCTTACCCACCGCAGCGGCTGGTGGGTTAATCTGATCCCCCAGCCACTTGTAAAAACCAGCATTTGTTGATGGGTGGCGGCTGCCAATTGTCACCCATTAGGTAGCTCATACACATTACCTCCCCAAGGGGGTTATGTAATCAGGGTGGTTTGTCTGTTTGCCTGTCCGTTTGTTTGTCTGTCTGTTAGCAAGATTACGCAAAATCTACTGGATGGATTTTGATGAAATTTTCTCCATTGGTGATGATCTGACAGTGCACACCTCCACCAAGGACTTTGTTTGTATTTTTGCAGCAGGATTACACAAAAACTACTGCATGGATTTGGATTGAATTTTCGCCAGAGGTGGTCCTTGGACTAAAGAGGAACCCATAACATTTTGGTGATGATCCCAGAATGCATATCTCCACCAAGGCTCTTATCTTCTCACACTGTGTTAGCAAGAATGCTCCAAAACAAGCCCATTACATTTTGGAGGTGATCCATAAGGGATGGAAGGAGCCTTGGTGGAGGTATGCGCTCTCTGAGTGCTTTTCTAGTTTTATCTGTATTTTGATATATTTTTGTTACATCATCACTTTTCTCACTTACACACACACACACACCCACACTCACACACACACACACACACACACTGTATATTATATACAATGAAGATCAAAATTAGTAGATTAGTTTATTTGACAGGGACAGTGCAATAAACATAGACAATTAATCAAAGACAATCAATCTGATGTGTTGCACATAGAGTGTATAGCTATTAGCTAATTTGCAACTCTTGTCCCTGGATGGGCTTTAGAAAAAAGAATCAAGTTAGAGAACAATCTATTCATCTTCTTCTTTTCCTTTTGGCTGCTCCCTTTAGGGGTTGCCTCAGCGCATCATCTGCCTACATCTCACCCTATCCCTTGCATCTTCCTCTGTAACTCCAACCGCTTCCATGTCTTCCTTCATGACATCCATGAATCTTCTCTGTGGTCTTCCTCTTTTCCTCCTGCCTGGCAGCTCCATCTTCAACATCCGTTGTCCAGTATATCCACTGTCCCTCCTCTGCACATTTCCAAACCATCTCAGCCTTGCCTCTCGGACTGTCTCCAAACCCCTCAACGTGAGCTGTCCCTCTGGTAGACTCATTGTCCCTCTTGTCCCTCCTAGTCAATCCCAGTGAAAATCTTAGCATCTTCAACTCTGCCACCTCCAGCGCTACCTCCTGGCTTTTTGTCAGCGCTACTGTCTCCAAACCATGCATCATAGCAGGTCTCACTAAAGTCTTGTAAATCTTCCCTTTCACTCTTGCTGCTACCTTTCTGTCACAAATCACCCCTGACACTCGTCTCCACCCACTCCACCCTGCCTGCACTCTCTTCTTTACTTCTCTTGTGCATTTTCCATTGCTTTGGATGGTTGACCCCAAGTATTTAAACTAATCTACTTTCACTACCTCTACTCCTTCCATCTTTACCATTGCACCTGCCTCCCTCTCATTCACACTCATGTATTCTGTCTTGCTATTCTGTCTTGCTTCTACTGACTTTCATTTCTCTTGTCTCAGAGCATACCTCCACCTCTGCAGGTTCTCTTCCACCTGCTCCCTACTCTCACTACAGATCACAATGTCGTCTGCAAACATCGTGGTCCATGGATACTCCTATCTGACCTCGTCTCTCAGCCTGTCCATCACCATGGCAAACAAGAAGGGGCTCGTAGCCAATCCCTGATGGAATCTCACCCCCACCTTGAGCCCATCCGTCACTCCTACAGTGCACCTCACCACTGTCTCGGTGTCCTCATACATGTTCTGCACCACCCTCACATACTTCTCTGCCACTCCTGACTTTCTCATACGGTACCACACTTCCTGTCTTGGCACCCTATCATATTCTTTCTCTAGATCCACAAAGACAGTGCAACTCCTTCTGCCCTTCTCTATACTTCTCCATCAGCACTCTCAGAGCAAACATTGCATCTGCAGTACTCACCTCTCCTCTTAACCTGGCTTCGACAACTCTTTCCCATATCGTCATAGTGTGGCTGATCAACTTTATGCCTCTGTAGTTACTACAGCTCTGAGCATCACCTTTGTCCTTGAAAATTAGTACCAAAACACTTTTTCTACACTCCTCCGGCATCCTCTCACTCTCCAAGATTGTGTTAAACTTTGTGTTGTCCTCTCACTTAAGAGTGAGAGGACAACAATCTGGTTAAAAAGTCCACTGCCATCTCTCCTAAACATCTCCATACCTCCACAGGTGTGTCATCTGGACCAACCACACTTCCATTCTTCATCCTCTTCAAAGTTGCCCTCACTTCTGCCTTGCTAATCCTCGGGACCTCCTTGTTCACCATCTTTCCTTCATTCATCCTCTTCTCTCTCTCTCATTTTCTTTATTTATCAGCTCTTCAAAGTACTCCTTCCACCTTCTCAACACACTTGTCACTTGTTAGTACATTACCATTTCTGTCTTTAGTCAGCCTAACCTGCTGTTCATCCTTTCCAGCTCGATCTCTCTGTCTAGCCAGTCGATGCAAGTCCTTTTCTCCTTCCTTAGTGTCCAGTCTCTCATACAACTCACTATATGCCTTTTCCTTTGCCTTTGCCACCTTTTACTGGAGTGGTGGCTCAGTTGGTAGAGCATCCGCCCCACACCCGGGAGGCAGGGGTTCAAATCCCGGCCGGGTCATGCCGAAGACCATATAAAAAGCAGAACTTCCTGCCGTCCAGCTTGGTGCTCAGCAATAATGGAATGGAGGAGGGGAATCTGTGGCGACGCCTTGCATGGCAGCGACCCCTCTGATTCTATATATGGGTGTGTGTGTGATTAACACTGTAGATAAGAGAAACACAATTTCATTCTACTGTACATGATTGGCTGTATGATTGAATGAGAATAAAGGGTGATTTAATTTAATTTAATTTTTCTTTGCCATGCACCTAGATTCCAAATACTCCTGTCTACTTTCTTCATCTCCCTGACGGTCCCACTTTTTCTTTGCTAACCTCTTCCTTTGAATACTTTCCTGTATCTCCTCATTCCACCAGCAAGTCTCCTTGTCTTCCTTCCTTTGTCCACTGGATACACCACACACCTTTCTACCTGTTTCCCGCAATACTTTTGCTGTACTTTCCCAGTCATTTGGTAATTCTTCCCTATCATCTAGAACCTGTATCAACTCCTTTCTGAGCTCTGTGTGACCTTCTTCTTTCTGTAACTTCCCCCACTTAATCTTTGGCTCTGTCGTCACTGTTTTCCTCTTCTTGCTTTGCAAAGTCATCCTACAACTACATCTTATGCTGTTTAGCTACATTCTCCTTTGCCACCGCCTTGCAGTCTCCTATCTCTTTCAGATTTCTCCTTCTGCATAAGATGTAGTCTACCTGTGTGGACCTTCCTCCACTCTTGTAAGTCCCCCTATGTTCCTCTCTCTTCTTGAGGTATGTGGTTCCTCTCTCTTCTTGAAATATGTGTAGAAAACAATGTATTAATACTTGATTTAAATATGTGACCTGCAATGAGTAAACCAGCAACAAGTCGGCTGATTCCTAAAAATCACAGAAATGCATTTTTTTTTTTAATTTGTGATTTTGTTTTGTTTTTTTGCAATATATGGTAGTCGATGCTAGTTGAAATCATCTACTCCATGCTTCAAATAACAGTGTTGGAGATTTTAAAACTGTAAACTTTGTATTTGAAAAAGAGTAGTTTCAGAGGGAAATATCAGTGAGACCACTTCCTAGTTTTGGGGGTGTGGATACCACAGCTGATTTACTTATCCGGTTTGTTTGGCCATTCACACGTCTTTGTGATTCATTTCGGCCAATCAGCAGCACGTTCAGGTAAAAGCACATGGCTACTTAAGCAGCTAGTCTTCCTGCATTTGATAAGCACTGTAAGGGGGTTGGGTTCATGCTAAGTCATGCAAATGATCAGCTTTTGTTACCGTTCCCCACCTTGCTCCCCTGGAAGGTGACAATCCTTGGAAACTCTGAACCTGATTTTCTCAGAAAAGTAGTTTGAAAGGTGCTAACATTTAAATGGCCACATCTTCTTCAAATCTTTTCGCATTTCCGTGTGTTAAACAACATTGGAAAGCTTAGATTCTACACTTTTAGAATCTGTAAATAACTCAAAATACCTTTCGGGAGAGTTGTTCCTGGTTTTTCCATGGCTGGTCACATATGTTGTTCTTCACTGTTCAGAATTTGACAGAATGTCAGCTGTGGCTATACTACTGTTGTACTAGCACATTTTTGTTTTTTTGTTTTTTTAATAACCAAGACATTTCAACACAAATATTTATTGATAGAATAATTTGTAAAAAACAAAAAACAAAAAAAAGTCAGCAAAATTAGAGAACAGTGACCACTGTGTCAAAAGAGAAGATTTAAACAGTGTTTTTTAGGGCTATCCACCTTATTCCTAGGCCCCATGATGCCTTGTGTGAATTATGATAGCAGCTTCCGGTACTAGTTTAGAATGTATTGTTGTCACTGAAACAGGACACTTTTCCTTGTTAAAAAACAATGACTTCGGCATCAAAAATGCGGGAACACAGCCTTTTGCACCTCAAAAACAGTAATATAATCATACCACATCCCACGACTATGGAGGGATGAGAAGATGACCTTAAAAAGTGGCCAGTAGCTCCGTGGACAGTAACTCCGTTAGTTAGCTCCGCTGCTAACATGCTAATGCTGTAAACAAATAAAAGCTCTGAGATATATCAATGTTTCCACCGCAATAAATTCGGCTGCATTTTGTTAAAATATGTTGGACATAATCAAATTTACCTCAGAGCAGACGTAGAGTCTAGTCAGAGCCACAAAAAACCACAACACTGTGCTTGGGCATTTTAAATTCGGGGTAAAACGTCAGATCTGTGACACTCATACAAGTGAAAACATACCTGGTGCTACTGTGTCTGTACCACTGATCACACGAACAATCCTTTAGTTTTCAGTGCATGATCTACTCATTGCTGTTGAAGCCACAGATTTAGCTGTGCTTATCTGTGAGGAGCCTCATGCCACGAACAGCAGCAAGTACCAGAACTACGCAATAACATTCAAAAATACAAAAACTACAAGTGCTGAAATTAGCTGCCACCTGAGTGCAAAACACATATGTGGACTATACATTAAAATGAATTTGAAAAACTTTTAAAAACGCTATTTTAAATGCCCCTGCTACTCCACTCTTACTGACTGATTTAACACTAGGTCAGCTGAAACCGGAAGCGCCGTCCATAATCGTTCCTACAGCGGCACCCCCAGGAATAAGGTGGATAGGATTCAGAAATTAATAGGAAGTGATGAGGCCCTTGCTTTGAATGACTTCAGTATATCTACACCCACAAGACATCACTAGTTTCTCACACTGGTCTGGTTTGATCTTGGTCCATTCTCTTTGCAGTCTCTTCCATAGTTCAGTGACTATAGTGGGTTTCTTAGCCATTACTTTGTTACCAGGGATTTTCCAGAGATTGTCTATGGGTTTAGATCTGGACTCTGGACTGGCCATTTCATTGTTTTAATATTGTTAGAGTCAAGGAACTTTTTAACCCGTTTTGCAGTGTGACAGGGGATATTATCTTGCATGAAAATTGTGGGCTGATTGGGAGACAGTTGCAGTGAAGGAATTGCGTGTTGCTGAAGGAGGTTCACATAAACATTTGCATTCACCCTGCCATGTCGCTGTACAAGAGGCCCAACTCCTGCTGCAGAAAACATCCTCAAAACTATGACACTTCGTCCTCCAAATTTAACTGGCTTCTTTACACACTTTGTGTTCAGTCTTTCCCCAGATTGACACTGAACATATTGTTTCTCATCAGACCCAAATAAATTGAACTTACTCTCATCACTGAAGTGCACTCTGGACCAGTTCTCCTCTGTCCACACAACATGCTCCTCAGCAAAGGCAAGTCTAGCCTTTTTATTCTTTCTGCTGATAAGAGGTTTGGTCACTGCAGAGTGAGCTTTGAGTCCAAATTGTCTTAAAGTAGAACTGAACCCACCTTTTGGCGCAAAAAGTAGAATAGCAGATTAATTCCTTATTACCTATTGTATTTTTCAACACATGAAAGAAATTTTTAGGCCATGCGATGGCCAAGCTATAAGCCGATAAACTTTTGCCTCTGGCTGGCAGTGCCAAACAAACCGGAAGTAGTGCAGACGACGCTGCGCGATATCACGAGTGTGATTCCTAAACAAAACAACAATGGCAGATGATAGCAGCTCCAGCAGTTCCAGCAGTCAAGAAAACCAGAGTTTTCAGAGTGAAGAGGCATTCAGGATCGGTGACGAGACAGAGGAGGATGCAGGAGTGTGGCAGGTGGCAGGCGTGCACAAGGGCGAGCCCGGGAGACAGAGACCTAATGCACCTGTGACAGCAGCTGGCAGACGACGATGCAGAGGCGAGGTCCGCCGCCGGGGAATACAGTGATCCCTCACTTATCGCGTTTAATGGGGACCAGAACCGACCGCGAAAAGTGAAAAACCGCGAAGTAGCGTCACTCCCCCCCCCCCCAAGGGCGTCACAAGCACTATTTTGCACAAAAAGGCACAAGAGAACAGCGAAAAGTGCCACTAAGCAACACGAGCGATAAAGAACAATGAATGCGGTCTTCCTTCGCTGTGTATGGGCGCTCTGCAGGGAGAGAAGCTGGGTAAAACGTCTCGGCCAGTCAGCTTGTGAGGTAAAACGTCTCGGCCAATCAGCTTGCGAGATTCCCGAGCGGTGAAGAGGTGGGCGGAGAGGAGTGGAGCGGTGGTCAGAGAGGTGGATTTTGAGTTCTGCGGGCTCTCCGTGTTGATACCTGATGTTCTAATGTAGTCTCCCTGCCTTCTGCTAGCGCTCTAGCGCTAGCAGAAGGCAGGGAGGGCAGGGAAGGCAGGTACATGTACCTGATGTACATTAGAACATCAGGTACATCAGGCTCTCCGTGTTGATACCTGATGTTCTAATGTAGTCTCCCTGCCTTCTGCTAGCGCTCTAGCGCTAGCAGAAGGCAGGGAGGGCAGGGAAGGCAGGTACATGTACCTGATGTACATTAGAACATCATTAGAACATTCCACATTGAGAGTCTTCGCATAATCCTGTCCCCCAAACCAGAGCAGTATGAGAAACTAGTTATGTCCTGTGGGACCAGATCTGCTGAAGTCATGCAAAGCAAGAGCCTCTACACTTCCTATTAATTTTTGAATCCTATTGCCCTAAAAACAAACCCCATTGTTTAAATCTTCTCTTCTGACACAGTGGTACTGTTCTCTAATTTTTCTCACTTTTTTTTAACAAAATAAATGTTTATGTTGAAATGCCTTTGTTATTTAAAAGAAACATGCTGTAGTGGTTTAGACAGGGTTGCAGCCCTTGTTCACGCTTTGTATTTCAGTTTTGATCCAGTTATCATATTTGGTGTGTATCTCCTCTGTGTTTGTTCAGCCCCACCCGTCCTGTGCCGCTTGATGGCCTTGATGGTGCGCACCTGTTCTGTTTTGTCTTGACTGCTCTCCTCTCTACCATGGCGTTTGGAATTATTACTTGTCTCCTCACGTGGTCTGGTTTATTATTTCATTTCACTTCTGCCCTTGCGCAGTATTATCTTCTTTTGTTAATAAATCATGGTTTACCAGATTTGCCTGGCGATTGGGTCCTCCACTCCTTCTTTCCCCCGGAGGGGCAAACGCTTCTCTGACAGTAAGACGCAGCCTTTTCATCTGAAAATAACACAGGAGCTCTTTGCTCTGAAAATAACACATGAGCATCATACTCAGGGGAAAAAGATGAAAACTTTACACTGACGAGCTGATAACAAAGAACCCTTAAACTCAGGAGATGACAACGTGAAAACTTTAAATCCAGGAAATGACACAGGAGTTTTAAGCTTTAGTGAAAATAACACGAAAGCTTCTTGCTCTAAAACTGATGACTGAGGCAGGCCAACCCTAGCAAAGATTTGTGTGCGCTGGCCTCCGGATGGGACGACTGGGGAGGGCTGACCTCCGGATGGGACGACTGGGGAGCGCTGACCTCTAGATGAGACGGCTGGGGAGTGTTGACCTCTGGATCAGATGACTGAAGCGCGCTATTCTCATGTGCTGATGGTTTGAGTGTGCTGATTCCCGAATGAGATGGCTGGGGTGTGCTGACCTCAGGCTGAGACGGCAGGGGCGCATCCAACCCAGGTGCCCAGGAATCCTCCTCCGATGCCGCCACCTCAGACAGAGAAGAAGAGATACAGGTTGAAGCAGGCATCGCATCAATACAGTCAGCAAAGGGGCTTGACGGGGAGAGCTCAGAAGCAGGTGGATGCTCCAACTGGGTCTCCTCACCAGGAGTAAGACAAGACCTCTCTAAAACAGATATTAAGAAAACAAAGAGGAGGACTTGCCTTAACTCCTGCTCCTATGCTGGCGAGGACCCCAGTGCAGCCGGTGTTGGAATGATGGTCTCAAGAGGAGCAGTCTCTGCAGGAGCGTGCACATGGAGAGGAGCAGTCACTGCTGAAGCGCTTGAGCTCATCTCCTCCGTTGTGGAACCAGCTAAGGTGGAGATGACCTCGGGGACACAAGGAGTAGGGGTGAGTGGAGGAATACATATGTAGACAGCAGTGGAAACAAATGGCGAGGGCTCTGCAGCAATAAGAGGCGGCATCTGAGTCTCCTCACTGGATATAAGACCTCTCACTATTAGATGTTAAAAAATGAGAAAATGGTACTTGTCCCCAGCTCCGTTGCCACTGAGGCTGCCGCTGCTGTTAAACCTGCCGCTGGAGAACCAGACAAATCACTCCGGGTGGCTACGGTGATCTTCTGGCGAGACGTTGTTGTGCAGCGGCGAGGCGCTGGAGTTGGAGCGGAAGGGAGGTGTGTGGAACTTGTGGGAGCCAGGGGACGTTTCTGCATTGGCACAAGCTCCGGTGCCCCCACATGACCTCCTCACCAACCCGTGATATGTCCGGTAGAGGTTGGAAATGGTGCCCATTAGTCCCACCAGCTCGGAGTATTTTCGCAGACTGGGGTGTGCCTCCACAATCCCAGCTGTGGCGTTTAGGCATTCCAGGGCCTCCTCTGGTGTGTGGGAGGTGCGGGCTTACAAGACAAAATCCTGGATGTACTGGGCTGCCCGCTGCTCATCCACAGTGGGACCGCCGGCTACCGACCTCCCTTTGCCCGCTGAGTCCCTTACTGGTAGAATCCTATTGTAATCCTCTGACTCGGCAGGTGACGAAGAGGAGGGTGGCAGTGATGGTAGCGGAGGAAGGCAGAGATTCTTCACCTGAGGGTGGGAGCACACGCTTGGTCTGGCTTCCAACAGATTGGTGACTCCACCCCAGCAAGACATCTTATCCTCTCGGGAAGGGCAGCTCCGAGCTGCAACTGCTAAATCCTCAATCGTCCTGATGACCTGCTTCTCCTCCCGACTCCACCTCTTCCTCCTCTTACCAGACTTGCCCACTGGGTCCATTATGGGCTGCATCTTACTGTCAGAGAAGCATTTGCCCCTCTGGGGGAAAGAAGGAGCGGAGGACCCATTCGGGAGGCAAATCTGGTAAACCATGATTTATTAACAAAAGAAGATAACACTGTGCAAGGGCAGAAGTGAAATGAAATAATAAACCAGACAACGTGGGGAGACAAGTAATAATTCCAAACGGCATGGTATAAATGAACGTGATGTTAATATAAGACACAGCAAAGAACACAGACTGAAAATGCACATAAATAGAGAGGGGCGCAATGAAGACAAAACAGAACAGGTGCACACCATCAAGGTCATCAAGCGGCACAGGACGGGCAGGGCTGAACAAACACAGAGGAGATACACACCAAATATGGTAAATGGGTCAAACCTGAAACACAAAATGTATACAGGGGCTGCATCCCTGTCTAAACCACTCCACATGCTAGTACAGCAGAGGCATAGCCACAGCTGATATTCTGTCAAATTCCGAACGATGAAGAATAACTTATTTTAGAATTAATCATGTATTAATACAATGTTCTCTAATTTTGATCTCCACTGTGCGTGTGTGTGTGTGTGTGTGTGTGTGTATTAAAAGCAAGAAATCTGTGTGTGTGTGTCTGTCACGCTTCATAGGACATCATAGGATGGCCTATGATCTCTGCCTGAGTTCATAGGACTCATGATGCCTGAGTCCTATGAACTCATCATAGGACTCCACGCCTGCCTTTATGATGTCATATACAGTGACATCAGGCAACATGTCTTTATGATGTCATCATAGGCCATCCTAACATGTCTTTATGATGTCATATACAGTGAGTCCATGCCCGAAAGCCTCTTTTTGCTCAGATCTATTTTCATGATCCTGTCCATGAACTGGAATTACGACGCACCAATCCCTCAACCACTGGTCTCAACGAAGAAGAAGAGAACCCACCAGATGGAGAGCAATAGAATGAGGAGAACTGCTGCACGTCAGAAAATATGCATTGAAGATGAAACACCTGAGGTTCCAGCAGTACATCGCACCTGTCTGAGACAGGAGGACACCCTTCACCAGCATAGCGTACGACACACAAGGGATGCACGAACCGACAGGAAACATGTGGCAGTGCGCCATGCACGTGCTGAGTCACTTGAAGCCCGAAATGCCCACAAAGCGAGCAACACTGCACGCCAGGCAAGGCACAGACAAGCTGAGACCGAGGAGATGCGAGAAATCTGTGTGTGTGTTTGTGTGTGTGTGTGTGTGTGTGTGTGTGTGTGTGTGGTTTATAGGACATCAGGCATTATAGGACTTGCGATGCCATCATAAAGATATGACGTCTATATAACGGCACATAGAGCACATGCGGAAGTTTGGGAGGGGAAATCTTTAATGAACGTCCATAGGGGAACCATAGGGGAGCTGTGGGCGTTCGTAGCTATGACATCACAGGCGCACACTGTGTTCCTATGATGTCACATGACCACATAAAGAGTTCTGAACAACTCCTTTGAACAACTCCTTCTATGATGCCATACAGATATCATAGGCACCCTGTGAGGGCAGAACACTCTTTTTACAGGCATGCAGCAATGCTTGCTTACACTTGCTTTCTATGGGCATGCAGAAATACTTGCTTAACCATGTCATAGATCAAAGGCAGGGATCACCATGGCACTGTTGCCATTGTAACAGTAACTTTCTACAGGCATGCAGAAATGCTTGCTTACACTTGCTTTCTACGGGCATGCAGAAACACTCGTTTATATTTGGTTTCTATGGGCATGCACACGAAATGCCCGCAACGCGAGCAACTCTGCACGCCAGGCAAGGCACAGACAAGCTGAGACCGAGGAGATGCGGAATAGTGGGCTGGCCAAGGACAGTGAATTCCATGCAAGGCACAGAGAAGCTGAGACCGAGAAGATGTGGAATAGTCGGCTGGCTGCCAACGCTGCACGCCAGGCGACGCACAGAGAAGCTGAGACCGAGGAGATGTGGAATAGTCGTCTGGCCGCCAATGCTGGAATTGCGACACACCTATCCCTCAACCAGTGGTCTGAACAAAAAAGAAGATGACCCACCAGATGGAGAGCAATAGAATGAGAACTGCTGTGCGTTAGAAAAGATGCCGTGAACATGAAACACCTCAGGTTCCAGCAGTACGCTGCAGGCATGACTGTGAACAGCACAGCCGTCTGAGACAGGAGGAGACCCTTCAGCAACTGGCATGCAAGAAATCGTGTCTGTCACTTTTATAGGACATCATAGGACGGCCTATGATCTTTGCCTGAACATCATATGATATCCTATGAACTCAGGCATCATAGGATGACTCGTGATTGTCTTTATGATGTCATATACATCAAGCCTGCCTTCATGTCTTTATGATGTCATATACAGTGACAGACATCAGGCAACATGTCTTTATGATGTCATATACATCAAGGCTGCCTTCAGGTCTTTATGATGTCATATGCAGTGAGTCCATGCTGGAAAGCCTCTTTTTGCTCAGATCTATTTTCATGATCGCTTCTCGGCCTTTTGGCTAAGATCAAGTGTAGTAGTAGTACCGGAGTGGTGGCTCAGTTGGTAGAGCATCCGCCCCACACCCGGGAGGCAGGGGTTCAAATCCTGGCCGGGTCATGCCGAAGACCATATAAAAGTGGAACTTCCTGCCGTCCAGCTTGGTGCTCAGCAATAAATGGAATGGAGGAGGGAACTCTGTGGCGACGCCTTGCATGGCAGCGGCCCTCTGATTCTGCACTTGGGGTGTGTGCGATTTACACTGTAGATAGGTAAAGCACAATCTCGTTCTGCTGTACATGATTGGTTGTACGGTTGAATGACAATAAGGGTGATTTAATTTAATTTAATTTAATTTTTAATTTAGTGTAGTAATGATCCTGTGCTGACGTGCTTGCATACACCCTTTCTTACACCTGCTTTCTGTGGGCATGCATGGGTATGTACTAGTATGTATATATGTGTGTGTGTATATATATATATATACTATATATATATATATATATATATATATACTGTATATATATATATATACACACACACACACACACACACACACACACACACACACACACACACTGTACATAAACAGTTGTGGCTGTCGCTGCCAACCAGGACACCACTGAGCAAGCAATGTCAAAACTACCACACAAGTCAGTAAGGGCAAAGCGAATTACAAAATCTGTTGTCGCTTTTAATGCCAAGGATTTACTCCCGTATTACGTCGTCAAGAACCAGGGCTTTCACGTTATGATGTGCACTGTAGAGCCAAGGTACAATGTCCCATCACAGAGATATTTTACAGACACAGCCATCCCCACTCTCTACAACGAGACCAAAGCCAAAGTCATGCCATCTCTGAAGACAGCAGGCAGGATTGCGATCACGTGTGATGCGTGGACATCCATGGAAACTGAATAATTTGTAATGATAACTGCACATTTTTGTATAAAAGGAAAATGTGATTTTAATACAGCGAGATGTTCTGCGCTGTGGAAAAGTGCATGGAGGAGGGGGAAAAGGATGAGGATTTATACGCTGGGTTACACCACACACATTTATTGAACACCACACCAACAAACAATTCCAGTGCATACAATTCACACTGGCTCAAGGAGTCCTCCAAGACTCTCCACAGTCTGGGTGAGAACACCGGGGAAGGAACACACACAGAATAATACTCACGAGACTGGAGCTGTCCGAGTAAGTCCAAATAAGCACTAGGTGAGCACAGTCCTCTGACGTGACTTCATACGATGAGCGAAGACCGTATATGAAGTGCAATGGCCCAGCAATGCATGACTGGAAAAAGGCTCCTTAAGTACAAGCATTGCTGGATCCACAAATTGATCACACCTGGGCGAGGAGCGGGGAGATGGCACACGGGAGTGGGAACAGCTGGCAGTAATAGAGAGGGGGCGTGGTCCAACCGACAGACAGTTAGACAGCACTCAATCCAGCGTGAGCTCAAGAGGCTGCCTCACCGCTGCCGGCCAGACAGCAGTGGCTATGAGTACGGCAGAGCACACAGAAATACACATTAACATACATACAACGTGGCACGTACCCACAGAGAGGCCAGGACCGAGCCGGGGGAAACCAAGCCGGCTCAGTTCCTGACAGAAGTCTGTGTTATAACAGCAAATGTGTTGCTATAGTTGCTCTTTTCATGTTGTTTTTTTGAAACATTGAAAGATATTGGAAGTAAATTCATGGGCCATTGTAAATGCTTTAAAAGTAAGAAGGTGTAACACAGTGGGAGGAAAAAAAATCTGAATCATAAAAAGCTGCACTGAGAATCATAATCAGCTTAAATCATTGGGTGCTTAAAGATTCCCACCCCATATATGTATGTCTGTATACACACACACACACACACACACACACACACACACACACACACACACACACACAGAGTATATACTGTATATATATATATATATATATATGATCATCAGTGGTCTCCATGGTCACAGCCAATTTTTGGCTCAAAATTGACTCTATTGTTTTGGGTACAAACGGTCAGAAGTCGAGGTCACAAGGTCCTCTACACTCTTAAGTCCAGGACAAAAAGGAAGCTGAGGGTCACCAGACTTGGCAGGCTGATAATGGTCATGTCCAAAATCTCTCACTCTTTAACTGCCTCCTACTTATGGGAAATTCAAATATCAGAGACAAATTTAATAGAACACACACAAAAAAGAGATTTCCGACACTGGTTGGCTTATTTTCCCTGTGCGAATACTTGTCATCATGGCGTGACAGTAAAATGGAACAGATCTATGTTCATTAAAAAGTAAATACCATGTTATGAATATATACAGTACATTATGTCAAATAATTTTTACTGTATTGATGAATAAGAATACTTTCAGACCATTTTTGTTATGCTGTGAGGCTCTTCTTTTTACTGTTTGCTGCACATTGAACAATGAGATGCACTGACTAATGTTCATCAGTTGGACATTGTGGAATATTTTGAGTGCACTATATAGGGATTAATTTATGATCACGAGACATTCAGACATGCATAGAAATAACGAACAACCTATATTGGTGAGTAAGGAATGACCCACACCTGTGGCTATAGTTTGTGGGTCAAAAGTTAAAAAATCAAATTCAAAAAGTCATCTAGACTCTTAACTTGACACCAAAAGTGGTACCGAGCTTGATGGTGAGACCATCATCTGTGTGGTTTTGAGGTCAGAAGCTCAGTGATCAAGGTCGCAGCACTATAAGTGACTTTCGCATCTTGGCTCGCGCAAAGCATCATGGGAACGTGGCTACCAAACATGCTCTATCGATACATTTAATTTATAGAAAGTTCCTGCTCTATGAGCATATTGTATGCATAGGGGTCTTCCCAGTTGTACCCGCAAACGCAAGGATGAACTAGTTGCGCTTGCATTCGTGGCCACGTTGCAGAAATTTGCCAAAATGGCCCCCCTGTATGTGCGCTGACATACCAGATTTTGTTGTCAAAGGACCAAGCAGCCTTACTTGCGAGACTCTGAAACGACTACAAAGAAGGTAAGTGAGTGGTTTGACAGCTCAACTTTGATTTTGTCATTTTGAGTAAATTTCACTACAAGGCATAGCCTGCTTACTTAGATCTATAGGTCAATACTACTATAGTTTAAGTACCACACATTTTCAATGATTTGCAATTTTATTTTATACCAGCCTACTTGTCAATGGCCTTAATTACATGTGTGTGTAGATGAAGCTTCATTACCAATATACAAAGAACTATATTCTAGATCCAGGCCTGCCTGTCCGTACCTACTACTTCAGGGTTTAGACTTGTGTCAGTTAGGCTAGAGCTTGAACAATACACAACGCTATTTAATTATGTTATAACATACACTTACTGCTTTAATCCAACAATTACGTCCGTCGGGATCCTTCAGCCCCGTGGGGAATGTATATAACGGGAATGGCGGCGGACATGTACACATGCTGGTCCCAAAGTTACGCCCATGTATGCTGCAAGTTTGCTTTTTCCACCGCTCTAGATGATACATGCCGTTCCCACACTTCACTATAGCACGATGTGTACCTGGCATAATAATAGATTTAAAGCTTAAAGCAGACTTTAAGCAGCAGTTGTTCAGGTGTGACACTATTGTTTGTATACAAAAGCAAGCCGGCTACCGGAATGTTTGGTAGTCGTGAACTTTGAACTCACATAGTCCACACATGTGCATTCGTAATGCGAAAGACACTTATTCTGCATTATCTGTGTCTGCTTAAATCTTATGAAAGATGAGGTGATATAAGAGAGCTGTGGGTCCACATCTATATTGAGAGCAATTCGAGTTATGGAAAACAATCAACACAAGTAGGTGTGCACCTCACATTAAGGGACTAAGTAACAGTGGTGTGAAAAAGTGTTTGCCCCCTTCTTGATTTCTCATTTTTTTGTATGTTTGTCACACTTAAATATTTCAAATCGTCAAACAAATTTAAATATTAGACAAAGATAACATAAGTAAACACAAAATGCAGTTTTTAAATGAAGGTGTTTATTATTAAGGGTAAAAAAAATCCAAACCTACATGGCCCTGCGTGAAAAGGTGATTTCCCCCCCCCCCCCCACCGTTAACACATAAATTGACTGTGGTTTATCACATCTTTGGAAAGCTGAGTTCAATTTCTTCAGCCACACCCAGGCCTGATTACTGCCACACCTGTTTTCAATCAAGAAGTAACTTAAATAGGACCTGCCTGACAAAGTGAAGTCGACTAAAAGATCCTCAAACGCTAGACATCATGCTGTGATCCAAAGAAATTCAGGAACAAATGAAAAACAAAGTAATTGAGATCTATCAGTCTGGAAAAGGTTATAAAGCCATTTCTAAAGCTTTGGGTCTCCAGTGAACCATAGTGAGAGCCATTATCCACAAATGGCAAAAACATGGAACGGTAGTGAACCTTCCCAGGAGTGGCTGGCCAACCAAAATTACCCCAAGGGTGCAGCAACGACTATCCAAGAGGTCACAAAAGACCCCCACAACAACATCCAAAGAAAACTGCAGGCCTGACTTGCCTCAGTTAAGGTCAGTGTTCATGACTCCACCATAAGAAAGAGACTGGGCAAAAATGGCCTGCATGGCAGAGTTCCAAGACGAAAACCACTGCTGAGGAAAAAGAAGATAAAGCTCCTCTCAATTTAGCCAGAAAACATCTTGATGATCCCCAAGACATTTGGGAAAATACTCTGTGGACTGACGAGACAAAAGTTGAACTTTTTGGAAGGTGTGTGTCCCATTACATCCGGCGTAAAAGTAACACAGTATTTCAGAAAAGGAACATCATACCAACAGTAAAATATGGTGGTGGTAGCATAATGGTCTGGGGCTGTTTTGCTGCTTCAGGACCTGGAAGACTTGGTGTGATAAATGGAACCATGAATTCTGCTGTCTACCAAAAAATCTTGAAGGAGAATGTCAGGCCATCTGCTCGTGACCTCAAGCTAAAGCGCACTTGGGTTCTGCAGCAGGACAATGATCCAAAACACACCAGCAAGTCCACCTCTAAATGGCTTAAGAAAAACAAAATGAAGACTTTGGAGTGGCCTAGTCAAAGTCCTGACCTGAATCCGATTGAGATGTTGTGGCATGACCTTAAAAAGGTGGTTCATGCTTGAAAACCCTCCAATGTGGCTGAATTACAACAATTCTGCAAAGATGAGGTGGCCAAAATTCCTCCACAGCGCTGTAAAAGACTCATTGCCAGTTATTGCAAACGCTTGACTGCAGTTGTTGCTGCTAAGGGTGGCCCAACCAGTTATTAGGTTTATGGGGCAATCACTTTTTCACACAGGACCATGTAGGTTTGGATTTTTTTTTCCTTTAATAATAAAGACCTTCATTTAAAAACTGCATTTTGTCTTTACTTGTGTTATCTTTGTCTAATATTTAAATTTGCTTGATGATCTGAAACATTTAAGTGTGACAAACATACAAAAAAAATGAGAAATCAGGAAGGGGGCAAACACTTTTTCACACCACTGTAATGTCATTGCTGAGACTATGGAATTAATTTCAGGAAATGTATTAAACACATCAAAAACATGATTAAACCCACTGACAATGTGCTCCCCTTACACCCAACTGCAAATTGATTATTTTATTTAATGCACAGACTGTCCATAATGTAACAACTGCAACTGTGGTAGTCCATATGCAATTTTTACAGGCTGCAGCCCTCATCAGCAATTTCATTGCTTGTGATGTCGACTTCATACATCTCTTAGCCAGTTGTTAGCTCACAATGGAGGAGTTTCATTATCAGTCGACCATTAAAGTGCCTTACAACCGGATAAGTGTTGGTTTTGATTGCAAAGGCATTCAGTGGGGACAAGATAAGTGCTTAGCGCGACTAAGAGAGTACAAATTGGCAGAGTTGTCCTGGAATGGGAGGGATGGATGGGTTGAGGCACAGAGAGGTGGTAAAAATAACCTGGGGCTGACAGAAAAGGAAGAGGACCCTTTGAAACAAAAGATTTAGCATCATGCTTTTCTTTTTAGGAAGCGTGGGCTGAGAAGAAAGAGAAAGTCAGTGTGAAAAATGTAAACAAAGAAAAAGGCAAATAAAGTTGTTTTCCTTTGCAGCCTAGCGAGATATGGCTTCATTAGTTTGAATATTTTTGTATTGAAAAACCTGGTGATCTCCATTTATACTGTATGTACATCTCAGTCATTAGAATTATACAAGTATATTAATGCTTTGTAGCATTAAATAAAATCCATCCATCCATCCATCCATCCATCCATCCATCTTCTTCCGCTTAATCCTTTTCGGGTCGCGGGGGTGGGGTGGGGGGGCTGGAGCCTATCCCAGCATCTTTGGGCGAGAGGCAGGGTCCACCCTGGACAGATCGCCAGTCCATCGCAGGGCCAACACAGAGAGACAGACAACCATTCACTCTCACAGTCATACCTAAGGACAATTTAGAATCCCCAGTTTTGATGCCAATTAACCCAACTTGCATGTTTTTGGCATGTGGGAGGAAACTGGAGAAATCCCAGAGTAAACCCACGCAGACACAGGGAGAACATGCAAACTCCACACAGATCACTGTTGGTCGGGGGCTGGGATCGAACCCAGGATCCCCCGGCCAAGGGTGAGTTGCTGCTGCAGTGCTAACCACTCCACCACCGTGGCGCCCTAAATAAAATGTACTTCTTTTTAATTACTGTTTAATGAAGCAGACATCTAAACTTTTGACTTATTCTTTGAAGTGAAATAAAGATTTTCTCTGCTTTGTAGTGAGCTCAACTCTAAGCACACTGCCATCTCTCCAGTTAGGAGTGTCTGAGAGAGAGAGAGAGAGAGAGAGAGAGAGAGAGAGAGAGAGGGCACACAGCACAGGACAGAGCACGGGAGAGGAAACCACTTTGGACTGTAAAGGATTTCCATTTCCTAAAGACAAGCACCCTCCCTCTCACTGTCTCCATGTCTCTAGCAACCCCCACCCACTCCTCTTCTTTACTTGGTTAGTCTATTATAATGGCCTAAGGCCAGGAACTCTGGGAGCTCAGAAGATTGGATAGGATCTGGTGGTGTGTGTATGTGTACGTGTGAGAGCGCTCATGTTTATCTGATCTCCCATGTGTGTGTGTGTGTGTGTGTGTGTGTGTTTTGTTATATATTTCTTCCAGTCAGGACTGGAATATTTGTCATGCACGACTGACCACAGTGAATTAGTATTTCTGTGTCATCATAGGGTCACAGATGGAAGGGACACGGCACAAATGCAGAAGATCACTTTTAGAAATACTATTTTCACACTTTCACTCATCTCAAAATCATCTTGCCCATCATTTATATTTGCACTAAAATTGAAAGTATTTTACAATTTTTATCATTTTTTACAATTTACAGTTCCCAGCCCCCAACCAACAGTGATCTGTGTGGAGTTTGCATGTTCTCCCCGTGTCTGCGTGGGTTTACTCCGGGATTTCTCCTGTTTCCTCCCACATGCCAAAAACATGCAAGTTAGGTTAATTGGCAGCAAACTGGGGATTCTAAATTGTCCTTAGGTATGACTGTGAGAGTGAATGGTTGTCTGTCTCTCTGTGTTGGCCCTGCAATGGACTAGCGATCTGTCCAGGGTGTACCCTGCCTCTCACCCAAAGATGCTGGGATAGGCTGCAGCCCCCCCGCGACCCGAAAAGGATTGAGCAAAAGAAGATGGATGGATGGACAATACACAACTTATATGTTGAAAGACGCATTTAGGGATTTGAAGAACTGTCCATCAGCTTGAAAGACAGGGATATGCTCACAGACTCAACAAGCTCCCACTCTGCTGAAGTGTTCTTGAGCAAAACATTGAATCTTTACCAGCTTCTGGGGTCCATTGTGTTGCAGATACTTGACCCCATTCCTCTCTCTAGAGAGGGCCAAATACATGTTCAGAAAATTGAGATCTCTCTTTGAGTGATGAATGGATTCAACCAAATGGCACAATCTCCTCAAGGCTGAGGTTTTGTCACACAAAACTGTCATGAATTGCCTCGAGGGCAGAGAATTTGAGACCCACGCACCAACTCTGAGTTTGGAAAATTTATTAACAAAAAGTAACTAACACAAAGTTCAACAAAACATTCAGAACTCGAAGAATAACGAGTGAGAAAAAGCTTACTTACAGAAATACGCACCAGAGCAAAGCAGAGCTCTGGTGGAGACGAGGAGCAGATAAACAATTCAGCGGCAAAGAAAAAATGAAAATGCAGCCCTTATATGTGGATCAAAACCCATTAACACGATAAACAACAGGTGTGGGTATCTGAACGGGCAGGAGAAAGCAATTATATGAAATTGGAATCAGCTGTGGCTGTGAGAGGGAGGCGAACCCAACTGACAGCTGACAGGGCTTGCCCACACAAGCTTCACGCCCCTGACAGCTGTCAACAGAAAAAGGAAACACTAGAGAAATACAGAATAAAAATAACATACTAAATAAATATAAATAAATACAGAAATAAAAATATGACACTAACACAAACAGGAAAATAACAAAAACACAAACACAAAAGACATAAGATGCAACAGACAGAAGTCATGAGACTGAGTCTGGCAGAAAACTCCAGCACTCGGCTCATGACAAAAACTAGTCATGGAGGTGAACACTTAAAGAGAAAAAAAAAGTGCTGTTGCCATTATTCATACCTTTAGAACTGAACTGTGTCTGGTGATAGGTGTATTGCATTTTTGTAGCTTAGCTAACACACATCTGTGCAAGGAATGTAAAATATACACCAAGCCCCAGATGTCTTTAGATGTAAGTCCTACCATAAATGTGCAAGGCGACGCTAGATTACATGTCAACATCTACAGCAACTCAATATTTTATTTAGAGAGCATGTACAAGGCTCATGAGACACACGTACACACAGGCTCAAGTTTCTAGTGCTGTAGTATTAGGGACATATTGGGTATGAGCCTTACAGTTGATCAGTAAATCACTGTAAACAGAGCAGCTCCAGAGAAGGGCTCTTGGTTACATTCAGATTAAAGTCTCAAGCTTCTGATTTAATGGTCACAAAGTAGCAGGATCAGACAACTACACCTGAGCTGCTACATTGTCTGTCTGCAGTGTGTTTTTGTTTGTTTGTTTTTTAGTATTGCATATTACCACCATTTACAATGAGTGGTGACAACCATGTGTACCATAATCATTAAAAAAATAGTAAGTAATTCCCAAAATAAACAGTACCAGTTAAGTTTTTCATGTAGTTTTTATGCAGATACTCCATAATGTGAAGCATTATTGTGTTGTATAAAGTAAATAAAAATATAAAATGATAAAAACATTATTTTTCAAGGAGTTTTTGATATTTTAAATGTTTATTAAAATAAGACAAACTAGAGGGCACTCAGTGTGCATACCTCTGCCAAGGCTCCGGCCATCTGTCTGTCTCTCACTCTGAATGTCCATCCATCCCTCCCTACCTCTAGACGCACCTTCATCCATACCTCCATATTCATTAATAGTTTTTGCGCAATTATGATGACAGACAGATGATCGCATTACATTGCCGGGGTGGTGGCGTAGTGGTAAAGCATCCACCCCACAGCCGGGAGTTTATGGGTTCAAGCCCTGCCTGGGTCATAACAAAGACCATATAAAAATGTTACTTCCCACCTTCTAGCTTGGTGCTCAGCATAATAGAATGGGGGAAGGAAAAATTGTAACCCATGGACAACAGATGGAAATTAGCCACTGGCTACAATCTGGCAAGTTTACATTGATTTGATGTCAATGTTCATTAACCTGCATTGTCCTTAAAAAAAAGAGACATTGCAAGCATTAACTGAAAATTGTCCTCCATTGACATTTTTTTTTTCAGCAGTGACAGAAAAATCTGAAAGCTCTCTGTCTTTTTGACAGGTTACACTGAGGGTGATCTAATTGGAACAAATTAAAATGACAGGTACAGGGTTTTTGTTGGTAATATTTCTGCGTGGTGGTATGCCATGCCAGAGACCTGAGCCACCATGATAAAGAAAATAAATGAAGGAATGAGCTCCACAAGAGTGCACATGAACAACGCACGTGACAGTCACCCAGCTTTGGCCATGCTTCACATCTGAAGACCCATCATCGGCTCCACATGGGAGAGAAGCCTTTCAAGTGCACCTGCTGTGACAAGTCGTTCACCCAGAAGGCTAGGCTCCTGGCACACGTTCGTCTGCACACCGGGGAGAAACCATACAAGTGTGGGAAGTGTGGGGAAGGCTTTTGCGCTCCTGCTTTCACACAAGGCTCAAGAAGCCTCTGGACAGGCCAAAGAATCGTCCACACCTCCGCTCAGCCAGCCTCAGTCAACACAAAGTCACTCTGAGGATCTGAAGTGTGGCGTCTGCTGCCGCACTTTTGTATGATCATCATACATCCGGCTCCACATACGTCTTGACAAAGGCCTGCGACCATATCAATGCAGAGTGTGCAACATGACCTTCGTCAAACTGGACATGTTTTTTAACCACTGTGAAAAACACTTGAGGCAGAAAAGGGAGATTAGGCAGGATTCTGACTTAGAGGCGTTCAATCATAATCCCACAGATGGTAGCTTCGCACCAGTGGTGCAGGTGTAGTGTGACCGACTACTGATCGGAGGGTCATGTGTTTGATTCCCACTCTGTCTGCTGTCCGCTTGTCGAAGTGTCTTTGAGCAAGACATTGAACTCCCAGTTGCTCCTGGTGGCCTGGTTAGCGCCTGTGTGTATGGCAGCTCTGCCGCCACCAGTGTGTGAATGTGTGTGTGAATGGGTGGATAGCAGGATCTGTACAGCACTTTGGTCATCCTAGATGAGAAGAAAAGCGCTGTATAAGTGAACACCATTTACCATGCGTCGGAGTTCTGAAGCATGTCGCCCGCGCGACCGTTCCAGTCAACAGGCAGACCTATGTAGCATCACTGTCTGAGAGACAAACCTGATTCTGCATCAGAGTAAAGCACAAGCTTAGTTAAGTACTTTAACGAGGGGAAAAAAGCAGAAGAGGTATGTAAACAGTGGAGGCATTTATCATGGCTTTAACCTTCTGGTAACCGGAACAAGGAGTCGCTTAGCAAACAGGTGTGGTTTGGCTTCATATGCAGGCTAATTGAGGGAACGGCAAAGGTGACTGAATTGCTGAGGATTTACTTCACCAACTACTACAATATTAAGTAATTTATGTTCATTATTATGTACCTGGCAAGTTAAAATGATTGAAATTCACAAAGTCAATGATTTAAATCTGCCAACAGCCTCCAGCCTTAAGGCAAACTAAACCTGCCAACATCTGGATTTCAAAATAAGGGAGGTTTTTCCTATTGTCTGGGTGGTGAGGAGAGTACTATAAAAATTGTAAATATATAGAAAAATTATAACAGAAATAACAGCATCTTTGGTCATTTCAGTTAATTTCTTTCATTAAATATAATTTTATTAATTCTATTTCTTTGAAATCAGAGTTAAATTATTGTTCTGTTCTGGCTCTGCACAGTTATGATCAAAAGTTTAAATTGTATGAGGAACAAAAGTTAAATTTTACCACAATCTGTTTCAAATTTCATTGTCATTTTATTTAAAAATAGACAAAAATTAGCCATGAAATAATCCACAAATTTATAATAAAGTCTTAAACGTGCAAGAAAAGGCATTCAGCTCAACTAGAAATTTTTAGATAGCACTGCTTTTACATGAGTAGAATTTCTGGCTACTCTACCATTCTCTGATCATAAAATTTAAGTATGTGTGAGTTAATTACTATTACAAATGTTTTCCCCTCCTCTTTCCTGTTCTTTCTCAATGGAAAAAGAAACACTATAATAAAAATACAAAAAATATTCATATTTGTGTCTTTTATGTAAATCATGACAAAAAAAAAACTCTGATTGAGAGATGGGGTCTTGGCAGGGATATGCACTTATGGATCACCTCTAAAATCTATTGGGTTCATCATGCATGGTCCAAGGGACACCTCTGATGAAAATGTCATCAAATCTGTCCAGTAGTTTTTGGGTTTTTTTTTTAATCCTGCTAACAGACAGACAAACAAACCGCCCCTGTGGCATTACCTTCTGGACCCATTACTATGCAGTGAGGAAAATCTGAGTGGGACTACAACAGACGCACCAAGATTAGATGATGGTAATACACAAGGACGTATCACTTCATCTAAGGCTGCAACTAATGGATTATTTTAAAGGATTAATCTACCAATTATTTTATTGGTTAGTCCACTAATCATTTGGACATACATATTTGTTTTTTAACTCGGATTTTTTTTTTTTTTTAATTCTGCTGGTAAGCTTGTGACGTTTTTCTGTAAGTTTATGGTTTTTCTAAAAAAAAGGGTTTTTTTTACCATAAATCAGCAACTTTTTTTTCTTGTACATTTGTGACTTTTTCTGAAAAATGTATTTTTTTTCTTGTAAGTTTTTTAACATTTTTCTCAAATGTTTAACCTTTTTTGAAGTAGTTTATGATTTTTTTTTCCTGGCAAATGTGCAATTTTTCTCTTGGAAATTTGCATTTTTTTATGGTCTCACAAATTTGTGACTGTTTTATCAAGATATTTGTGGTTCTTTTCTTTTTTAGAAATGTGATTTCTAGTTTTTTTTAAGTTAAGTTTGTGGCGTTTTCATTTAAGCTTGTGACATTTTTCTCAAAAACTTCTGACTTTTTGTTAGGAAATTTGTGTTTTTTTCCCCCTGCAGTTTTTCAACTTTCAACTTTTTTTTTTCTCTCCAAAATTAGTGATACTATTTTTCTTTTTAAGTTGGCAATTTTTTTGGGGGGTGGGGGTGGGGTGGGGTTGCCTTTCAGCGCTTCCGTACATAGACGACTAGTGGATTGACAAATCGTTGCAGCACCATCTTCAACAATAATACCTCAGTAAAAACGAGCTTCTGCATAGCTGCAGTTTGCACAGGCAGCATTTGGATAGTTTGGGTAATAATATAGATTAGTGCTGTGTGATAATGCAAATTAGATAGATCATTTGTTCATTTACATAGATTCATTTGTCCTGCTTCATGGTCAATACTGTGCAGAATCTGACTGAAATTAAGAGGACATCGAAGATGGCAGTTCTCAAAAAATCCAAAAAGTAGAGCTTTAATTTCTACAACAGAAGTGGCGGGATGTCGGCCATATTTATAAACAGCCTATTGGTTCATCATCGGCGTGGCCTCCTGTGACTAACCTACAGCTAGAAATGCTGAAATATTTTCATCTTTCTCAGATCTTGTCACAAGCCAGGGTGTGCACATAGACATGCAGGAATGTAGAATATCAGCAGCTTGGAAGGAGCATTTATGAGTGTTGCCTCTGTGAGCTCATTCCACTGAAAATGAACAGAGTCAAGGCGACATGACACTGAAAAAGGTCCATTAGTGGATAATGTCATAGCTAGATTATGAGAGACAGAACAGCTTTTCAAACTTCTCCAAACAAATTATTTTTTTCCTCTGTAGTCATATTTTTTGTGTAATCATTAAAAAATAGTGATATTTATTATTCTCAAAGAGATGTAGCAATATCACTTTTTTCAGACAAAGTGAGTGTAAGTATTCACTGATACTAATACAAATACTTGATAATATGTTGTGTTTTCCTACCCTGCAAAGTACTTCAACACTTCTGACTTTTCTACCACACGTTTTTACTCACCTGATGAGAGGAAGTGAAAAATTAGAAGGGGTTACCCTGGCAACCTTTGGGATTAAAAGGACAAATACATTTTTGGCCATCGTAACATCCTTATTGCAGCTAGGGCCAACAAATTTATGTTTAAAGATGGAACACCTCCCGAGTTTCCAATGCTCTTGACCTTGAAGACTGCATGGGTTTGAAGCTTGCTCATTACACTGCGCTGCAGAAGACTAAAAAATGGATGAACAAAACCACAGCATTAAGTGCTTTGTAGTCTGTTTTGTGTCAATCTCATTTGTTTTGGAGCTCATTAATTTTGATACAAAAGTCACATTGGCCTCTGCTTTTATTCTCAGCTATGATAAATGATTATTAAAACAATATCTCCAGTAGCTTTTAACCAAATAAATTTTGCTGTCATTTTCTGAAGCAGACATCAAGAGTACATTTCATTAATATTAATTGCTCTGTAGACGTTAAAGCTTCTGTTTCGCCACAAAAAGTTTTGGATTTGGAATAAGATTGAACAAATTATCTCCAGTAAACTGTGTTTGGGATTATATTTTGCATTACTTAAACAATTTATAGTTGCTCACCCATTAGTTAGGCTGAGAAATTGTGTTGTGGAAGAGTCTATTTTTTTTTCTACAATAAAATGAAAGCATCCATCTCAGCCACACTTAGATATTTTTGTGTGCACTTTTTGTAATTGGTTGAACTGTTTTGGTATAATAAAAATAATGAATTAAATAAAACTGAATGTTTGTTTATGTGATGAAAATATGTGCATCCTTCCATGCATTCCCTCTGCCTCCTTGTGTGTTTGTGGCTGTCTTGATCAGTGTTTGCCACAGTGGTTAATGCTTGCACCACAGTAAAAACTTGCATGTGTGTTTGTGTAGCCCCATTTAGGCTAAATTATGGCACCCTCATTAGCAACAGTATAAATATTTGTGTGCGCAGTGCAGATCTTGCTGTGAAAGCAGCTTGCTGCCTTTGAACAATAAAACGTCATCTGCTTATCGGCAAAGCAGAGCTCGTTTCCAAATCCTGTAAAAGACGGGCAGACAAGAACAGATGTTAGGAATGAAGCATATGTGTGTGTCTGTGTGCAAGAGTCCCATTCTTATCGTGTTTACAACGAGGGCTGTTGTAAGTGAGGCTTTTGAAACAGCGATCATTTAGCCGTGTTGCCATGCAGCCCACTCGAACTACAGCTGGAATTTAAAATTTGTTGCACTCTCCAAGGTTTCATGCATGCGTGTCTCACATATGCACACACAATTGGAATTATTCACATGAAGTCTCTCTGATTTAAAACCTGGGATTCTTTGGGAAATGAGTCACACTGCATTTAGATTAAGAATCAGCAAAGAACATACAGGGAGCAGCAATTAGAGCTCTGTTAGAGAGGCAGAATGAAAACCATTGAAATACTGAAATAAACGAGAATGCACTTCCATATAATACATGTAACTTAAAACGCTGTTAAATTCTTTGTTTAAAAAGTAATAATAACGGGAATACTGGCAGCTTTCATTAGATGTGTGCACTGACTTAACACATTGGTTGGATTTATGCAGTGCTGACAAAAGAAAAAACAAACAAAAAATGGAATCCTGATAAAATTAGCACAGCTTTTGATCCCCAGTATTCAGAACACTGCTTGATTAGTTTTCCTTTTTAAACCCACATTTCTTCTCATCCCCGTCCTCTCTCCTGTCATTTTCTTCTCCCATGGTGTGTGCAGGCTATGGCTTCGTGGACTTTGACAGCCCTGCAGCGGCGCAGAAGGCTGTGGCCTCACTCAAAGCCAGCGGAGTCCAGGCACAGATGGCAAAGGTAAGGCTCACCACACGCTGCACTTTCTGGTCTCAATAGCTTGTTGCCGATGTTGATGAGCTGTATGACTTTTATGGTTTTGTAGACACTGAAGGCTTTGTGGGTTTACAGCAATGCTGCATCTTTTCAAGTTTTTTTTGCCTTTATATATATGAGCATACGGTATATACATACACAATGTATAAGTTCAATTTATTTTTACACACTGGACGTCGCCCGGGTTAAGAAGGTCAGGAGTTCCTGGCAATGGAAGGCGAATTACAGAGCTGCGTGGAGGAATCTGATCAGACCTCAACGATGATGATTGTGAGGGAATAAGAGCGAGTGTAAGAAAGTTCACATACATATATTAGCACGGTTCAGCTAATAGAGCTCCCATGAATGTGCCTAGCTTTCTTAACCCCTTTCTTAAACCAGTTGCCATTGACTGAAAAATCTGTTGGTCAGGTGATTATCAAAAAAATATCAACACACTCACTTCTCTTAGAAAAAAAGACAAGTCCTTTATCTTACTGTTGTCCTCGAGAAGCCATTTTAAAGCTTCCAGGTTTGTTCCTGTACGTCAAAAACAGTAAGCAAAATGTTGATATGTCTCACTGCTCTATTATTGGCCAGCATAGCTACACACGTAGATGAGCAGGGAGCCCAACCTAGGCATTAGTTTCAGAGCTAGGGAGTTAGCTTACCAAGCATGGTTTATATTGTTATTTTCTTTAGATTTCAGTCACCCTAACAATCATCCCTGTTTCCACCTGGTTTACTAATCAACAGCTGATAATATATCTTGTGTCATTCTGGTTTATTTAGTTATATTTTCACTGTGGTCATTGATCCGTTACAATTAGTTTGGTTAGGTGGTTGGTGGCTAGTTGAAGCTAGCAGTTTAGCCACTCATTCACAAATATTCCACGTCCCAAAAGCCAGTTTAAGAAGCTTGGGATCAGACCGCCAAGGTCTCCACCTTTGACCACCACCTGATCCATAGAGCACCGGACCCCCATGATCCCTCCTGCAGGTGGTGAGCCCACTGGAGGGCAGACCCATGCAACTCCTTCGGGCTGAGCCCGGCCGGGTCCCATGGGCGGAAACCCGGCCACCAGACGCTAGCCATCAAGCCCCTCCCCCAGGTCTGGCTCCAGGGTGGGGCCCCGGTAACCCCATACTGGGCGGGGCACAGTGAATCCTTGTTCTAGTATTTATCATGAGCATCTGTTGGATTGTTCTTAGTCACACTGTGTATGGTGCGGATGGGGCGCTGCTGACTTCGACTGGGGATATCGTCAGGCAGTGGAAGGAATACTTCAAGGATCTCCTCAATCCCACTGATATGCCTTCCACAGAGGAAGCAGGGCTTGTGGATGAGGGGGACGACTCGCCTATCACAGGGGCTGAGGTTGCCAAGGTGGTAAAAAATCTCTTTGGTGGCCGGGCCCCGGGGGTGGATGAGATTAGCCCCGGATGTTGTAGGGCTGTCATGGTTGACACGCCTCTGCGACATTGCGTGGAGGTTTGGGGCAGTGCCTTTGGCATGGCAAACCGAGGTGGTGGTTCCTCTCTTCAAAAAGGGGACCGGAGGGTGTGCTCCAACTTTAGAGGGCTCACACTCCTCAGCCTCCCTGGGAAGGTCTGTGCCAAGGTACTGGAGAGGAGAGTCGAGCCGTTGGTCGAACCTTGGATTCAGGAGGAGCAATGTGGTTTTCGTCCTGGCCGTGGCACATCGGACCAGCTCTTTACCCTCTTGAGAATCCTCGAGGGTTCGTGGGAGTTTGCCCACCGTTTACATGTGTTTTGTGGACTTGAAGAAGGCATTCGACCGCGTCTCTCGCGTTTTTTTGTGGTGGGTGCTCCGGGAGTATGGAGTATCGGGCTTGTTGTTATGAGCTATTCGGTCTCTGTACGACCGTTGTGAGAGTTTAGTTCGTATTGCCAACACTTGATTGGCCTCATTCCCAGTGAGAGTTGGACTCCGCCAGGGTTGCCCTTTGTCACCGATCTTGTTCATAACTTTTATGGACAGGATTTCTAGGTGCAGCCAGGGAACGGAGGGTGTCATGCTTGGTGAGCACAGGATCTCATCTCTGTTGTTTGCCGATGATGTTGTCCTGTTGGCTTCATCCAGCAATGACCTACAGTTCTTACTGGGACGGTTTGCTGCTGAGTGTGAAGTGGCTGGGATGAGAATCAGCTCCTCCAAGTCCCAGTCCATGGTCCTCAGCCAGAAAAAAGTGGATTGTCCTCTCCGGGTTGGGGACAGGCTCCTGCCCCAAGTGGAGGAGTTTAAGTATCTTGGGGTCTTATTCACGAGTGAGGGGAGAATGGAGCGAGAGGTTGACAGATGGACCGGAGCAGCATCTGCAGTGATGCAGATGTTGTACCGGTCTGTTGTGGTGAAGAGGGAGCTGAGCTTTAAGGCAAAGTTGTCGATTTGCCAGTCAATCTACTTTCCTACCCTCACGTATGGTCACGAGCTTTGGGTAATGACCAAAAGAATGAGATTGCGAATACAAGTGGGGGAAATGAGCTCTCTTCGTAGGATTGCTGGACTCACCCTCAGAGATAGGGTGAGGAGCTCAGTCATCCGGGAGAGGCTCAGAGTAGAACCGCTGCTCCTCCACATTGAAAGGAGTCAGTTGGGGTGGTATGGGCATCTGATCAGGATGCCTCCTGGACGCCTCCCACTTGAGATGTTTCAGGCACGTCCCACTGGGAGGAGACCCCAGGGCAGACCCAGGACTCGCTGGAGAGACTGTGTCTCCCAGCTGGTCTGGGAACGCCTTGGTATCCTCTCTGAAGAGCTGGAGCAGGTGGCTGGGGAGAGGGAAGTCTGGGCTTCTCTGCTTGAACTGCTGCCTCTGTGACTCGGACCTCTGGAAAAGCGGTAGAAGATGGATGGATGGATTCACAAATATTTCTGTTCTTACTGTACTCCATGGGCTGGGCATATCCTATCAACCACTGAAACCACACACCCCTGACCTCCAATGATGCATTATTTTATTCCTTCTTTGAGACAAACTTATGTTAGTTGGCTCAGGATTGTACCCGAGCTTGGAGCTAGACAGCTAAGATTAGCAGTGTTGAGGGAGGGTGAAGAGACATGCACTGAAATGAGATGTTCTGAGTAAGGTTGCAAAAGATGATTCTCAGTGATACTGCAGAAATTAAATAGTTAAAGGCAATTTGACTAAAATATGTCACAAGCATTTCATTAAGACCTGTGGGAGCTGTCGAGATGTTCAGAAAGTGCAGAGAATGATCCCTTTAAATATGTCTGTTTTATGTGTGTGCAGCCAGCATTAGTGGACAACAATGCTGTGCCAAAACACGTGGGCTTAAACCAGCACAATCACATTATCCCGCCTGTAAAGAAAGACACAAAGAAAGAGAATAGCCTGCCTTGTTTTCAGATTCATTATAGCCGTATTTCGGCATACTTCCTTTTTCCAAATGAATGAGGAGTGCAATTAAAATGGGCCAGTCTTCAGGCACAAGGAGCATCCCATTGAATTAAACAGCAGCAAGCCTCTGAGCCACCTTTGCCTTGCTCTTCTATTAAACCTCTTTTCATTAGGCTTCCATCTCTTATTTTGCTCCAAACGGCTTAGGGGTGGTGGGTAGGGGGTAGGGAGGAGCAGTGTTGATGTGTTTAGCTGTTATTACAGAGGGAAGAGCCCTCGACTCCTTTGAGATTGAGTTTTCTGGAGGGATGGAATGGAGGGCAAGGAGTCAATTCCAAATGAAATTACACAGACTTCGTACAGTTTCACAAACTAATTATGCAGAGCTGCTGATGTCCCACCTAACTTTTTTATTCAGAGAGCTTGGTGTGAATCATTTTCAGAACCACTGATGGAAGATTTTTCAGCTTGATCCTTTAACATTTTCTAAGATGTGCAAATGTTGATTTTAATTGGACTGATAGAGAGAAAACTGTCTCTCACTGGGACACAGATAATTTGTTGCTTAGCTGATTGAGAAAACCTTTTGTTTTAAATTCTGACGTGCAAGATTCGATCTTTTCCAATAAGAACAACAAGGAGAAAAAGACACAGTTGGCTTTTGCAAAAGTGAGATTAGACATCAAAAGAATAAAAATGCTGATTATTTAAGAACAAATGTATGGAGTGGTGCCCTACAGTGCAGAGCATCTGCCCCACAGCCAGGAGGTTATGGATTCAAGCCCCAAGTACCAAACAGTACTTTATGCCTTCTAGCTTGGTGCTCAGCATAAATAGAATGGGGTGGGAAAGTTAGTTACCCAACCACAGGGGGAAGTACAAAACCAGTGTACTCCTGGTGCTGGTGCCAAGCCCAAGTAAAATGAGGAGGGTTGTGTCAGGAAGAGCATCAGGCGTTGTGTGGACCCATGATCTGCTGTGGCAACCACGAATAATGAGCAGCCGAAAGGTGTGTGTGATTTAGGAGTGAACATGTGGAGATCTGAAATCTAGTAGTTTCCAGTGAAGCCACCTGGTTCCTCTTATGGTCCAAAGATGTACTTGGGAGGTCAGTTGGAGATTTTAAATGATTCGAAATAGGGCTGGGCGATATACCGAATATCATTTGTTGTATCAGTGCATTTGGCCACCCCCGATACATATATGATATTGCCAGTATTCGAGTATTTGTCACGCAATATGAGCTGCCGCTGAGCGATCTGCAGCTTTGCCGCTGCTGTAGTCTGAGCAGAAATTCATTGTGGCTGCTCTGCCCCCTATGTGCTGCATGCAAGAGCAAGTAGAGATGAAAAGGAAGATAACAGAATAAACGCAGGCTCACCTAAAGCACAGCAAACGGGGGGGGGGGCAGGAGTAGATGCATATTTTGAGTCTGAATTCTGCAGATAACTCACTTAGTGAATGAACTTTTCAAAGCAAGAGCTCCTATCTGGTCTTGCAACCCTTCAAAGTAAGAGCGAGTGGATCGTCAAATAAAGAACTGATGAAATGTAGACATAAAAAAATACAAAAACTAGAAAAGCACTCGGAGAGCGCAGACCTCCGCCAAGCACCACAATTCCCCCCATACAGTGTTTGTGTGTACATTTTCAGATTCCTTGAGCATGTAAACATATGACTAGCAATTGGATTCACAATGATTATTTGTTTATTTGACAGGGACAGTGCAATAAACACACAATTAATCAATGACAATCAATCTGATAGTGATAGGATTAGTGGTTCAGTAGTAAAAGCATTGCCTCCTTGGCGGAGGTAATAAACTGAAGTGTTGCTGTTGTGTCCATCTCCTCCACTGACGGATGCAAATTGGGTAGACAGGTTGCCGTGGGTTTTATATTATATTATTTTTGGGGTTGCGCTCCGCGGCAAACGAGAATTTAGAAGCTTCGCCGGCAGAGAGCTCGTTTTTGCGCAGCGCCTATGGCTGGCCGGTGAATTTCTGCCAAAGAATCCGTCGGCGGACAGCTGGCCGTGTGAGGTTTTGCAGTTGCACACAAACACAGGCACGCTGGCGGGCCCAGGCCAGCAGTGTTTTCTGTGTGCTTTTGTGCGTAAAACGTTGAAGAACGCGGAGTTTGTGTTGCAGACACGACGACCAGCGCCCTCCATTGCGCCTGCGCACATGTTGAAAATGGCTGTATGTCACAGTGTTGAAAAATGCTTTAAAAAATTCCTGTATCCAGACGGTGAACCGGATCACCCCCAAAATTTAATCAGTTCTTCCTTGTACCATTTCCAACAACGCCTGAAAGTTTCATGGAAATCCGTCCAAGACTTTTTGAGTTATCTTGCTAACCAACAGACAAACAGACAGACAAACAGACAAACCCCGGCAAAAACATAACCTCCTCCTGGCCTTTTCGGCCTGGCGGAGGTAATAAGTGACAAACTAGAAAAGCACTCAGAGAGCGCAGACCTCTGCCAAGTACCTCAGTTCCCCCTTATATTGGGATTTTCCCCAAATATAATAGTCCTTCATTTATTTTATCTATATTTTCAGAGTCCTTGACCATCAAAACATACCTGTAGCAACTGGATTGACATTGATATCTTTATTAGTTCAGTAGTTATTGACAAAAATCACTTTTTCGGTAATGGTGGTTTTCTTCTGGATATAGCTCCATAGCTTTTGAAGATACAACAAATCCATTGGCACATAACTGATTCCTCAGTGTCTTGGCTATATTTTGGTGTCGTATGTTTATATCTTAATTTGTTACCTTACAGTGATGAAAATTCCAAAGATCCCCTATTATTTCCTGTTCTGGACCACAGTATCCGGATTTTTTGCAGGATCTGGATCAGTGTTTGAGATTTCCTAGAACCTATTGGGATCTTATCCTGTATTTTTTTGGCAAGCATCCTGACCATTTATTGTGGCGTTATATACACATATGCTAAAAATGGCCCTATCTCGCAATGATAAAGAATCCTTTAAAAAAATTCCTTGGTCCAGACGGTGATCTGGATCACTCCCAAAATCAAATCATTTCTTCCTTGTCCCATTTGGGACTTGTCCTGAAAATTTCGTCAAAATCCGTTCATAACTTTTTGAGTTATGTTGGTAACAGACAGACAGACAAACAAACCCCGGTAAAAACATAACCTCCTTGGCGGAGGTAATTATACTTCTGTCACTTATTAGACAGCCAAGTATTAATTATATGTGGTAAAGTGAAACATTTCTGCCCATGTGGATAAAATTGATCACTTGATAATGTGGGTTCTGTTAAACAAAGGAAAAAAGACACTGCTCAGTTATACACTGTTGTGAAGAATTTTTTCTGACACAAGTTTTCATTTTATTTTATTATGCAGCTTTTTTATAACATACATATATATATATATAAACAGACAATCATTGAAATTTGCATTTCATCAGCAGAATTTTCTATGAAATAGGAAATCTTTATCAAACAAGATATTTTGGGAGATGATAATACATGTTTAACCTTATTTACAAAATATCTGGGACCCATTTGGAATGGAGAAGAGCAGAAACTGTTTCATCATCCATCCATCCATCCATCTTCTTCCGCTTAATCCTTTTCGGGTCGCGAGGGGGCTGGAGCCTATCCCAGCATCTTTGGGCGAGAGGCAGGGTACACCCTGGACAGATCGCCAGTCCATCGCAGGGCCAACACAGAGAGACAGACAACCATTCACTCTCACAGTCATACCTGAGGACAATTTAGAATCCCCAGTTTTGATGCCAATTAACCTAACTTGCATGTTTTTGGCATGTGGGAGGAAACCGGAGAAATCCCGGAGTAAACCCACGCAGACACGAGGAGAACATGCAAACTCCACACAGATCACTGTTGGTCAGGGGCTGGGATCGAACCCAGGATCCCCCGGCCAAGGGTGAGTGCTGTGCTGCCGCAGTGCTAACCACTCCGCCACCGCGCTGCCCTCTCTAAAAGATATGATGTCTAAAATTGTGGCAGAACCCATAAAAGTGATTAAAATATTTGAGTCAGTGACTGGAATTGAACCATGGCATGTATAACATTTTAGAATTGTTAGAAATGAGTGTTGAAATTATACAATCAATCATACAGCAGATTTATACAGTACATGTTCTCATATAGGAGAGCCCGGTGGTGTCTTAGAGGTATTTGTCCTTCAGAAATGACTTCATGGTTAAAAAAAGGGGAAGTCAAATGGTATGAGGTCGGGGGAATTGGGGGGTGAGGAAAAATTTCATAGCCACAGGACCACGCTTCTGTTTGGGCTACCTGCCAGTTGCAAACTGGGGTGTTGTCTTGTAGGAGGTGGACACCTGTGGTCAGCATCACAACCCAGAGGTTGTGATGGCCTTCCACAATTTCTGCAGCAATGAAGTGCAATAAATTCCTAGAATTGTGGTACCTTTGCCAGGAAATCTATCATCAATACTCCATGCTGGTCCCAAAAGGTCATGAGCATGACCTCACCTGCTGAGGAGTAGACACATGCCTTCTTCTGAGGTGTTGAATCATAAAGCTTCCATTGCTTCTACTGGGCTGTAGTCTCTGGATCATAGTGATGGACCCATGTTTTGTTTGTCAAAGAAGTCCTCCTGGTTTTTGTGACACATGGCCAAAAGATGCTGGGAACATGTGACTCGTTCTTACTTTTGGAAAGGTGTGAGCAACCGGGGAGTCCATAGTGCAGACAACTTCCATATGTGCAAAAGGTCATGGATGATTTTTTTTTTTTCCACAGACCTCACACTGATCTTGACATATTGGTCTAGTTGGCCAACAGTTATGCAGTGATCCTCCAAAATGGTGGCCTCCACTTGCGGGTGTATAGGCATCAGATGGGCTTGGGCGGTCAAATCTGCTTGGGGCTCTGTGCCTGCTCATGATGTCTCGGAATATGATTGGCTAGATCAGGGATGGACAACTGGCGGCCCACGGGTCGCTCCATCATCCACTGCAGCCTGCCAGACCATTTAAAAAAAATCAATCATTTGTTTATATCACATTTGGAACAGCATTATTAAATGCAATTATAGAGTCCACCAGCAGAGGGCGCGCTAATCGAAACCTAGGTGCCGCTTTGTGCCAGTGGTTGAGCGAGAGAGCAAGAGTGAGGGAGCCACAGAGATACAGTATAACAGGGAGCAGTATACCTGAAAATGTGTTTGTAAGATATGTATTGGATGCTAAGACCGTGTTAATAGGCTGTAAACAGCAGTAAATGTACAAAGTAGGCTGCTTTTTAACAAGAATAAATGCTGCAGGTGAGGAGCTGTAGCATTTATTCTTGTTTGGCAGATGAAGCCTCATGGAGCTTGGAGGCTTTCTTTCCTTCTAACTGTGTAGAAAAAGATTCAAAGCTTTGACGAGTCTTTCTAAAGAGCGTGACTGAAGCACACAATTTTAATCCCTTGTCAGCAACAAAAGCTCAGAGCCTTTAATCTGCTGATTTTTTTGTTCACTTATACCAGTGGCTCTTAAACTTTTTTTTATTCCCCATTTTGGGGAGCTAGATGATTACAAAGCCCACCTGCCCCTCCAAACCCACAATGAATCCAGGAACAAGCTAAGCCTCATCATATTTCCTTTTCTTCTTGGCTTTTTTTTTTGTTAATTATTGTCCAGAATTTCTCTTTGCTCATCATTTTAATGGAGATAGTTTTAAAAATTGGGTTATGATATAATTTTATCCATCCATCCATCCATCTTCTGCTGGAGTTTGGGGGGAGGGGCAAGAGGCAGGGTACACCCTGGACAGATCGCCAGTCCATTGCAGTGCAGATAAAATTTTAGCAGTAATTTTAATTCTGATATGATAAAACACTAAGTAGCTTTTATTTTCCTTTGCATTTTCAGTTTTAATTGTGAAACTCTTAACTTTGCAGGAAATAATACCCTCCCCCCCCCGAAGGTTTACATGTAAATCTGGCCCTCGGGAAGTGAGGAAAAATTTTGTGGCCCTCACTACCATCAGAGTTGCCCATCCCTGGGCTAGATGGTTGTTTTAGTGCATCGTGATTAGTCCATCTGAGAGTCTGTGGGGGGGGGGGGGTTTGTTTTTTTTTTACCAAATTTTATTAAACAGTACAATTTACAAACTGATTTTTTTTCATAAAACAATAAAATAAGAACTTGAACAACACAAATTAAACAAGAACAAGAAAGGTGTTAAAATATTATTATCCAGAAAGGCTATAGTATAAATCAGAACAAAAGTTATTTAGCTAAAATATCAAATAAATCCATGAGGGACTGGTTTTCCAGTGTTAAGAGCTTCAAAGAAATATATACAATTTTATATTTCGTTTTTAAACCCAGCTAACGAGGGCAAAGTGTTTTTCCATTTATTGATGTGAATATAATGTTTGCCCTAAATAACAATAATATTGACCATTTTCTTATTTGGGATATTATCTAAGTACATAAGGATCTGACAGGAATTAAGAGACTATTGATGCCAAAATTAATCCAGCCAAAAACCTCCATCCAGAGCTGAGATGCAGAACAAGAGAGGCAACATGGCCTCAGGTAGCGTTGGTGTTTGTAGTTTTCTTAATAATACGTTTTTCATTTTAAACATTTTTCTTGCGTCTGAGTAAAGGTTAGGCCATCATGCTACCTGACAAATCATGTGACAGATGTCTGGGATAAGTGCTGTCTGAGCACCAGAAAACACAGCTTAAAGTACTGTAAGAAAGTTAAAGGCAACAAGCTCTGAGCTGCCTGCCCTTATCTAAAACTTCTCCGGTATCTTTATCTGAATATTCTTTTGCCAAACACAAAGTTAACAGTGATTAGAGTAACTTCCTGACATTACCCATGACGTGATTAGAGCATGGCTGGAGCAACAATTAGGCTGTTGCTGTCGGATTTGCTGTGAGAGACCTTTTTATTACCATTAAACCTGCGCTCACATCTTTTTGTGGCAGCTGTATGTTTTGGCTGTGAAATAAATGAGACGAGAAGAAAACAAGCCAAGATGAGAGAAAACGAGAGGAGGGATTTCATCATGTGTGAATCTGTGTGTGTGTGTGTGTGTGTGTGTGTGTGTGTGTGTGTGTGTGTGTGTGTGTGTGTGTGTCCTATACTTACTTCCTCAGTGTTCTTGGTAATTACTGTTGACCTGAAAGATGATTACAGCTACAGCTGTACTCTTTCTTTCTCACCAGCTCTCTCCCTCTCTCTCACAGTTACCTGTCTGTCTGCCTCATTCGTGCGTTCTCTTTTCGTGGTGAATTTTCATTTAACGTTACGTAGATTATGTCAATGCTAGCTCTCATTCTACCCAACAATAAATATTGTAGCAGCAGCTTTTGTAGTGCACTTTCAGACTTTCCATTGCCTTGTTATTTCTGGCACATCTCCTCACTGGTATGCCTGGCTTGCCAAAAGAAAAGTTGTTTGCATGTGTGTAACTGTATGTAGCTGTGTACGTGATATGCATGTGGAATGCAGTAAAGCATTCATCACTGTAACAACAGCATTTATTACAATTCATGATCCTGCTTTACTTTATTTTGCAAACATAAGAGCACCGATTCCACTATGCTTATGAGCTGTGTGTGTGCCTGTGTGCAATAACAGTTACGCAGTGCCAAGGTCACTATGCTAATTAGGGAGATGGTACCACTGGCAGTGACACTTCACACCTTCCTTCTTCTCTCCCCCTTTCTTCTTCTTCTCCTCTTCACTTTGTCCTTGGTACCTCCTGTCTTTGTCTCCACTTCTGTTTCGCTCTCTTTTTTATCTCACCTTTGTCTTTTTTGGCCTAGTTTATATGATCCCCCACCTGCAACCTCTGTTTTCCCTCGTCTTTTTTTCTCGTCACCTTTTTTCCTGTATGCTTGTGTGTTGGTGTGTAAGTGTGTTTATCTGCAGCAGGTGCTGCAGTGTCTCCTCCAGAGTCATTAGTTACAGGGTTGACTGTGGATGGTGCGTGCATGTGTGTGTGGTTACTCATAGGAGAACTGTGTTGTGTGACTATCCTTCTATTATTAAGAGAAAAAAGAACTTCCTTCCTCTTTTCCTTTCCTTCCTTCCTTTCTTTTCCTCTTTTCATCTGCTTCTCTCCTTCCTTCCTCTTTTCCTTTCCTTTCCTACTTCCTTGATTTCTTCCTTTGCTCCTTCTTCCCTGTGTACGTATGATAAAAGCCTCATGGGTTTTCCCACGTGTGTGTGTGTGTGTGTGTGTATGTATGTATGTGTGTGTGTGTGGGGGGGGGGCGCACGCTCATGTCTGACAGCCTGAGGTTAGTGATGGGAAGCGGTGGCCAGCAGGGTCAACTGAGATATAAAATAAAGATGAGCCAGACAAAAACACATACACGGGGAGACAAGAGCAATTCTCTCTGTCTTTTCTCTTTTTTTAAGCATGCTGTAGTTTTTTTTTTCTCTTTTTCATCTTTCCACCCCTTTCAACCAGATATAATACACCTTCATCCTTTCACAACCCAGTGCTTTTAAAATAAAGTCAAGCAGAGATCTGTTTTGTAAGGCAAATGACAGAATAGGTTCATCTGTAAATGGTAGAGTATGTGGTAATAGAGCTGTGCTGATGTTTCTCTAGCTCTGTAGTCTGAAGTCTGGAGTGAATTATACTGTGAGATTCCTCTTAAACTAAGTGACTATTGTGCATTGTGACGTATTGAAGAAAACAACCATGACAGAGAATATGAATTGCTCAGCTCCACCACTGCTGTGTTTTTGACAAGTTTATGGATAGTGATCAAAGCTTTGTGGGTTGGAATTCTTTCTTTTGTGTACAGAAATATAAACTGTAATTACACTTATTAGCTTTTGGATCCTTCTTTCCCAAAGAGGAGAAATCTGTATTTTGAGATGTTTGTGGTAGCACTGTATATCCTTTAACTTCCATGATGTTTTTTTTTCTCTTAGTGTCATCCTAGATAACGTCCAAATATTCATTAATTCTTTCCCCATTTTGAAAAAGCATATTTACTTACTATATCATTTCTAAATCCCCAACCTGAAAAGGATTAAGCGGAAGAAGATGGATGGATGGATAGATGGATGGATCATTTCTAAATGCAACAAGCCTGCCTTTCATGTCAGATACAGGAACTGGCCTGTAGTACTGTTCTAAGCTTTTATTCAGAAAGTAGAAAAACAAAAACAAAAACAATAGCAGGTGACTATAATGTTATTTTTTTCTGTGGTATATCATCAGAACAATGCAAGCCCCCTTACATGACATAAGTGGCAAGAAAATATATGGATGGAGTAAAAATGGTTTGACAATAGCCTTACTGACAAAAACAACATCTGCAACACAGAACATCAAATAGAGGAGTGGTTGAAGAAAATCAATAGATCTGGCCTGCCTGGAAAATACAAGTGCTGGATTTATGAGCACGGCCTGCTTCCGAGACTTATGTGGCTGCTCACCGTGTATGGAGTGCCGTTAACATGGGTTGAAGGACTGGAAAGGAAATTCAACAAGCACCTTTGTAGATGGTTAGGAATACCTCCAAATTTTACATCTGTGGGCCTATACATAAGGTCGGGACAGCTTCAGCTCCTGCTGTCTTCTGTAGTGGAGGAATTTAAGGTAGCCAAGTGCAGACTTTCGTTAACATACCGGGACTCCAAGGACCATCTTATTCGAGAAGCGGGAATTCAAACAAGGTCAGGGTGAAAGTGGTCTACCATTAAAGCCATCAGTCAAGCAGAAGGCTCCCTTATTACTAGGGAGATCATTGGAAATCCCTGCATTGGATGTCAAGGCTTAGGAACATCTCATTTTCAACAGTGGTCAAAGTCTACCCCTCGGGAAAAAAGAACCTTAATCCAGGAAGAAGTCAGAAACCTTGAAGAGGAGAGAAGAGCTAAAGCCATCGAGCTCGGAATTCAAGGATCCTGGACCAGGTGGGAACTGCCTACACGGAAAATCTCATGGACTGACCTATGGCGACTGGAGCCTTTCCGGATTTCCTTCCTGCTCAGAGCAGTATATGAGATACCCTTCCAACCCCAGTTAACCTGCACAAGTGGGGAATGAGGGAAAGCCCCCTGTGTAGCTTGTGTGGAGCAAGAGGGACCATGGCGCACACTCTGTCAGGGTGCAGCATTGCTTTAGTGCAGGGGAGATATAGGTGGCGCCATGATAGGGTGCTGACAATACTGGCGGAAATCTTGGAACAGGAACGAAGAAGGAAACATCCAGCCAAAGCACAACCATTGATTAACACAATTGGCTTTGTGAAAGAGAGGAAGAAGCCAGTCAACCTGGGAGGTGAAAAACAAAACCTTTTGCAGTCCGCTAAGGGATGGGAAATGAAGGTGGATCTTGGGAGGAAACTACACTTCCCAGGGGAGATACTTTCCACAACCCTAAGACCAGATATCGTCATGTGGTCTCGGGAAGGTAGGAAGGTTATCCTGGTGGAACTAACAGTCCCATGGGAAGAGAATTGTGAGGAGGCAGCAGAGAGGAAGAAGGCCAAATACCAACAGCTGGCCCGGGAATGTCAAGATAAAGGGTGGATGACATGGTTATTTGCAGTGGAGGTGGGGTGTCGAGGGTTCCCAGCTCAATCTGTGTGTAACATGATGACAAAAGTAGGAGTCAGAAGGCACAAGTGGAAAATCGCTATTCGAAGGTTAGGAGAAGCGGCTGAGAGAGCTTCCTGTTGGCTCTGGCAGAAGAGGGAGGACACTAGCTGGAAGCTGAGAGGAGAGGGGCAGTAAACTGACCACTCACTGCTGACCCACCAGTCAGAGAGTGTAGTGGTTAAGGGTCGAAACACTCGAGGATGACTGGAAACCACCTGAAGACCTCTTTCTCCCAGCTAAGGCTATATCCATTTAAAATGGATATTTGTATGGCATTTCTGATGTATTTTATAACTAAATCCCCAACTTGAAAAGGATTAAGCAGAAGAAGATGGATGGATGGATGGATGGATGGATGGATGGATGGATCATTTCTAAATGCAACAAGTCTGCCTTTCATGTCAGATACAGGAACTGGCCTGTAGTACTGTTCTAAGCTTTTATTCAGAAAGTAAAAAAACAAAAACAATAGCAAGTGACTATCATGTTATTTTTTTCTGTGGTATATCATCAGAACAATGCAAGTCCCCTTACATGACATAAGTGGCAAGAAAATATATGGATGGGGTTGGAGCTGCGGGTTGGAAAGTGGCATGAAGATGTGTACCAACTGAGCAAGTTAAAGCAGCTTATTTTGGATTTACTAACTGGATATGTAGAAGGATCCCACCTAATGTGAGCTGGCATTGAGATTAATTGAATTTTACTCAGCCCTCAACCTGCATTTTCTTGTGTAAATGTCCTAGGTGATGGTAGTTCTGATGGTCCACTCAGCTGAACTGACCACCCTTTTAAGGGTCAAAAAGTCCTCCTTGGTGTTGGCTAACCACCCAGGTGGTGATGCACTCATAGAAGAACAACACCATCCTGTAGTCATTCTCACCACAGTGATAGACTATTTCCACAACAGCTGTGTCATAAGCAAATTTAATGATATTCCTGTCTGACGTGGATACATAGTCATGGGTGTACAGTGTTCAGTATGCACCACTGAGGGGATCTAGTGTTAGCAGGAGGAATGTACAGTACATGTCAATAACATATATAAAGGTTGTTTAAATAAATATTGCATAAACTAAGGCTAGGGTCACACCACCAACCTGAAGTTACTCAAATACAATTTTTTTGTGATGCAGATTTTTTTTTTCAGATATCTGAGAATGCAATTCTGATATAAAATATGATCTTGAAGAGCAAATCTGATTCACCTTCATGTGGTCCTATATCAGTTACAGTGGATATAAAAAGTCTACACACCCCTGACCTAGATAAATCATTTAAAAAAAATTTTCCACCATTAATGTGACCTATAACCTGCACAACCCAAGTGAAACAAACTGAAATCTTTTAAGGGGGGAAGGGACTTAGAATAACCTGGTTGCAAAATTATGCACACCTTGTTATAACTGGGGATGTGGCTGTGTTCAGAATTAACCATTCACATTGAAACTCATGTTAAATGGGAGTCAGCACACACCTGCCACCATTTAAAGTGCCTCTGATTAACCCCAAATAAAGTTCAGCTGTTCTAGTAGGCTTTTCCCACATTTTTGCAGTCGCATCTTACAGTTCAAGCCATGGTCTGCAGAGAGCTTCCAAAGCATCGGAGGGATCTCATTGTTCAAAGGTATCAGTCAGGAGAAGGGTACAAAAGAATTTCCAAGGCATTAAATGTACCATGGAGCACAATGAAGACAGTCATCATCAAGTGGAGAAAATATGTCACAACAGTGACATTACCAAGTACTGGACGTCCCTCCAAAATTGATGAAAAGATGAGAAGAAAACTGGTCAGGGAGGCTGCCAAGAGGCCGACAGCAATATTGAATGAGCTGCAGGAATTTCTGGCAAGTGCTGGCTGTTTAGTACATGTGACAACAATCTCCCATCTTCTTCATATGTTATATTATCCTAACAGAGCACTACGCTCCCAAAATGCAGGATTACTTGTAATACCTAGAATCTCCAAAAGTACAATGGGAGGCAGAGCCTTCAGTTATCAAGCTCCTCTCCTGTGGAATCAGCTGCCAATCTGGATTCGGGAGTCAGACTCGATCTCTGTTTTTAAGAATAGGGCTAAAACCTACCTTTTTGATATAGCCTACAATTAGGGAGGGATCATGTGTTTCTGAACCCTCCCTTAGTTATGCTGCTAATAGGTTTAGTCAGCCGGGGGACCTCCAGTAATGCACTGGGCCTCACTCCTTTCCTCACTCTCTATGAAATATTTTTTTTTTGCTGGTCATTAACATTTGTTTGTTCTCTCCCATAGATTGAGTCCCCATCGTGCTGTTTGCTCTCTACATGTCTGTTCTTTTCTTCTTCTCTATCCCCTCACCCCCCAGCCAGTCGCAGCAGATGACTGCCCCTCCCTGAGCCTGGTTCTGCTGGAGGTTTCTTCCTGTTAAAAGGGAGTTTTTCCTCTCCACCGTCGCCAAGTGCTTGCTCACAGGGGATCGCCTGATTGCTGGGGTCTTTCTGCAACTGTGGGGGTTCCCCCCTACAGTTGATAGTGCTATGAGATGACTGTTGTTGTGAAATGGCGCTATATAAATAAAGTTGAATTGAATCGAGCCCCTCCCCCAGGCCTGGCTCCAGGGTGGGGCCCCGGTAACCCCATACCGGGCGGGGTACACTGAATCCTTGATATACAATTTATCATGAGAGTCTGTTAGATCGTTCTTAGTCTGGCCCGTCACCCAGGACCAGTTTGTCTTGGGAGACCCTATCAGAGGCAAATTGCCCCGGACAACATAGCTCCTGGGATCACTGGGGCACGCAAACCCCCCCACCACGATAAGGTGACGATCCATGAGGGGGACACGAAACGGTGGACGAAAGGGTTGCTTCCCTGCGCCTTCGGGTTGGGAAACGGGTCCTGACCATCATTTGTGCCTATGCACCAAATGATGTTTCAGAGTACCCACCCTTTTTGGAGTCTGTGACTGGGGTGCTGGAGGGTGCTCCTCCTGGAGACTCCATTGTCCTACTGGGGGACTTCAATGCGCACGTGGGCAACGACAGTGAAACCTGGAGGGGGGTGATTGGGAGGAACGGCCTGCCCGATCTGAACCCGAGTGGTGTTCAGTTATTGGACTTCTGTGCTAACCACAGTCTGTCCATAACGAACACCATGTTCAAGCATAAGGGTGTCCATATGTGCACCTGGCACCAGGACACCCTAGGTCGCAGGTCGATGATCGATTTTGTTATCGTATCATCAGACCTGCGACCGTATGTCTTGGACACCCGAGTAAAGAGAGGCGCAGAGCTGTCAACTGATCACCACCTGGTGGTGAGTTGGATCCGATGGCAGGGGAGGAAGCCATTCAGACCTGGTAGACCCAAACGTATAGTGAGGGTGTGCTGGGAGCGTCTGGCTGAGGCCCCTGTCCGGGAGGTCTTCAACTCCCACCTCCGGAAGAACTTCAACCACATTCCGAGGGAGTCTGGAGACATGGAGTCTGAATGGGCCATGTTCTCCACCTCTGTTGTTGAAGCGGCGGCCCAGAGCTGCGGCCGCAAGGTGGTCGGTGCATCTCGTGGTGGCAACCCCCGAACCAAGTGGTGGACACCAGTGGTGAGGGGGGCCATTAAGCTGAAGAAGGAGTCCTATCAAGCTTGGTTGGCTTGTGGGACTCCCAAAGCAGCTGAGGTGTACCGGCAGGCCAAGCGGAGTGCAGCTCGGGTGGTTGCTGAAGCAAAAACCCGGGTATGGAAGGAGTTAGGTGAGGCCATGAAACAAGACTTTCGGTTGGCTTCAAAGAGATTCTGGCAAACTGTTCGGCGGCTCAGGAGGGGAAAGCAGCTCCCCGTCCACACTGTGTATGGTGCGGATGGGACACTGTTGACTTCAACTGGGGATATCGTCGGGCGGTGGAAGGAATATTTCGAGGATCTCCTCAATCCCACTGATACGCCTTCCACAGAGGAAGCAGGGTTTGGGGACGAGGGGGATGACTCGCCTATCACAGGGGCTGAGGTCGCCAAGGTGGTTAAAAATCTCCTTGGTGGCCGGGCCCCGGGGGTGGACGAGATTCGCCCCGAGTACCTCAAGGCCCTGGATGTTGTTGGGTTGTCATGGTTGACACGCCTTTGCAACATTGCGTGGAGGTCGGGGGCAGTGCCTTTGGCATGGCAAAAAGGGGTGGTGGTTCCTCTCTTCAAAAAAGGGGACCGGAGGGTGTGCTCCAACTTTAGAGGGATCACACTCCTCAGCCTCCCTGGGAAGGTCTATGCCAAGGTACTTGAGAGGAGAGTCCGGCCGTTGGTCGAACCTCGGATTCAGGAGGAGCAATGTGGTTTTCGTCCTGGCCGTGGCACATCAGACCAGCTCTTTACCCTCTCGAGAATTCTTGAGGGTTCGTGGGAGTTTGCCTAACCAGTTTACATGTGTTTTGTGGACTTGGAGAAGGCATTTGACCGCGTCCCTCGTGGATTTTTGTGGGGGGTGCTTCGGGAGTATGGGGTATCGGGCTTGTTGTTACGAGCTATTCGGTCTCTGTACAACCGTTGTGAGAGTTTAGTTCGTATTGCCAACACTCGGTCGGAGTCATTCCCAGTGAGAGTTGGACTCCGCCAGGGCTACCCTTTGTCACCGATCCTGTTCATAATTTTTATGGACAGGATTTCTAGGCACAGCCAGGGAATGGAGGGTGTCATGCTTGGTGAGCACAGGATCTCATCTCTGTTGTTTGCAGATGATGTTGTCCTGTTGGCTTCATCCAGCAATGACCTACAGCTCTTGCTGGGATGGTTTGCCGCTGAGTGTGAAGCGGCTGGGATGAGAATCAGCACCTCCAAGTCCGAGTCCATGGTCCTCAGCCGGAAAAAGGTGGATTGTCCTCTCCGGGTTGGGGACAGGCTCCTGCCCCAAGTGGAGGAGTTTAAGTATCTTGGGGTCTTGTTCACGAGTGAGGGGAAAATGGAGCGAGAGATCGACAGACGGATTGGAGCAGCATCTGCAGTGATGCGGACGTTGTACCGGTCTGTTGTGGTGAAGAGGGAGCTTAGTTCTAAGGCAAAGCTGTCGATTTACCAGTCAATCTACGTTCCTACTCTCACCTATGGTCACGAGCTTTGGGTAATGACCGAAAGAATGAGATCGCGGATACAAGCGGCTGAAATGAGCTTTCTCCGTAGGATTGCTGGACTCACCCTCAGAGATAGGGTGAGGAGCTCAGTCATCTGGGAGAGGCTCAGAGTAGAACCGCTGCTCCTCCACATTGAAAGGAGTCAGTTGAGGTGGTATGGGCATCTGATTAGGATGCCTCCTGGACACCTCCCACTTGAGGTGTTTCAGGCACGTCCCACTGGGAGGAGACCCCGGGGCAGACCCAGGACTCGGTGGAGAGACTGTGTCTCCCAGCTGGTCTGGGAACGCCTTGGTATCCCCTCTGAAGAGCTGGAGCAGGTGGCTGGGGAGAGGGAAGTCTGGGCTTCTCTGCTTGAACTGCTGCCTCCGCGACCCGGACCTCCGGAAAAGCGGTAGAAGATGGATGGATGGATGGATGAATTGAATGTCTGGGCTATGGGGTAGGGTGGCAAGACGGAATCCTTATCTTATGAAGAAAAACATCCAAGCCCGGCTACATTTTGCAAAAACACATTTGAAATCTCCCAAATGCATGTGGGAAAATGAGTTATGGTCCGATGAAACCGAGGTTGAACTTTTGGGCCATAATTCCAAAAGGTATATTTGGCGCAAACACAACACTGCTCATCACCAAAAGAACACCATACCTACAGTGAAGCATGGTGGTGGCATCATCATGCTTTGGGGCTGTTTTTCTTCAGCTGGAACTGAGGCCTTAGTCAAAGTGGAGGGAATTATGAACAGTTCCAAATACCAATCAGTGTTTGCACAAAACCTCCAGGCTTCTGCTAGAAAGCTGAAGATGAAGAGGAACTTCATCTTTCAGCACGACAATGACCCAGAGCACACATCTAAATCAACAAAAGAATGGCTTTACCAGAAGAAGATTAAGGTTTTGGAATGGCCCATCTAGAGTCCAGACCTGAATCCGATTGAACATCTGTGGGGTGATCTGAAGAGGGCTGTGCACAGGAGATGCCCTCGTAATCTGACAGATTTGGAGCGTTTTTGCAAAGAAGAGTGGGCAAATATTGTCACATCAGGATGTGCCACACTGATAGACTCCTACTCAAAAAGACTGAGTGCTGCAATAAAAGCCAAAGATGCTGCAACAGCATAGTTTAAGGGTGTGCATATTTATGCAGCCAGGTTATTGTAAGTTTTTTTAATTTTTCCCCTTAAAAGATTTGTTTGTTTTTCAATTGGGTTGTACAGGTTATAGGTCACATTAATAGTGACCTATAGCCATATACCAAAGACCGTATAAAAATGGTACTTTCCGCCTTCTAGCTTGATGCTCAGCATAACAGAATGGGGAAAAGAAAGTTAACACACAGAGCTACCAGAAGGCCTGACAAGCCCCCCCCCCCCCCCCACTGTAGCTTTCATTCTTTACAGTAGCTGTGTGGCCTAGGGTCAGTGAAACGGAGATCGGCACCTCCCCATACAACTACATGTTGTGGAATGGGATCAACTTAACTTAATGGTGGGAAAAGTTTTGAAATGATTTATCTTGGTCTTATTTTTTTCCATCACAAAAAACTGGCATTTGAACAGGGGTGTGTAGATTTTTTTATATCCACTGTATATCATCCAACTTTCCCTCCATGAATCACCCCTTTGTTGCGGGGGAGGGGTTTGCATGCACTAATAATCCCAGGAGCTACGTTGTCGGGGGGCAACTTGCACTTGGTAGGGTCTCCCAAGACAAATTGGTTCTGGGTGAAGGCCCAGACCAAGAATGGTCTGGTTGATCCCGATGAAAAATGCTACATCAAGGAGCCAGTGTACCCAAAGGAATCACATGGGTCCACCCTCCAGTGGGCTCACCACCTACAAGAGGAATCATGGGGATCATGGTGCCATGTGAAGTGGGCGACAGTCTGGACTACTCTGCTTGGACTGTTTCCTCCACGACCCGGACCCCCCGATAAGCAGTAGAAGGTGGATGGATGAATGGATGGATCATTTAGCTTCATTGAGAATGATCCAGTTGCAATTCATGCAACTTTTTACCCCTGCGCATGCATAGGGTGCTAATGATTTCATCTAGCTCTGCTGTTAGCATCCTTGCTAGCAGTTGCTGCTAAGCAGCTGTATGTGTTGTCATCTGGCTTCCTTTCTTCTTCTGGACCTCATCACATACAATCATCTAACTGCTGGCAGTCTTTCAAAGCAAAATCCCAGGCATGTCTTCACCAAATATGCATCTGTTTTCTCCATAAGAAATAGAGGATGATTTTTTCACAAATATCACGTCTTTTGTTATTACCTCCGCCAAGGGAGGAGGTAATGTTTTTTTTTTTTTTTTTTTTTGTCTGGCTGTTAGCAACATTACTCAAAAAGTTCTGAATGGATTTTGATGAAATTTTCAGGAAAGATACAGTATGTAATGGTGCGGGGGACAGTTGATTACATTTTAGTGATGATCTGAAAGTGCATACCTCTACCAAGGGCTTTGTTTGTATTTGTGCAGCAGGATTATACAAAAGCTACTGGATGGATTTAGATGAAATTTTCACCAGAGGTGGAGCTTGGGCTACAGAGGAAGCCATTACATTTTGGTGATGATCCGAGAATGCATACCTCCGCCAAGGCTCCTATCTTCTCACAGAGTGTTAGCAACAATACTCAAAAAAAAACTGGATGGATTTAGATGAAATTTTCACCACAGATGGCTCTGGCCCTATACACAAACCCATTACATTTCAGAGGTGATCCGTGAGTGCATACCTCCACCAAGGCTCAATCTTCTTGAAGTGGCTTAGCAGGTTTACGCAAAAACTACTCGATGGATTATGCTGAAATTTTCACTAGAGATGGTCCTTGGGCTGCAAAAGAACCCATTAGATTTTGGAGCTGATCTATAAGCACATACCTCTACCAAGGCCTTATCTTGCAATGTATAATGGGATGGAGGCAGGGAGGCTTTCCCTTCAAAGAACACATTTTTATCTATGCAAAAAATCAATGAAAGGGTCAAATTTTGTTTTTCAGGTGCCCTGTTACAAAATTTTCTACTTTGCAGCCATACTGTTTCACAATGGCATGTACTTTAAACATTTTTAAATTAAATTAAATTAAATCACCCTTATTGTCATTCAACTGTACAACCAATCATGTACAGTAGAACGAGATTGTGTTTTACCTATCTACTGTGTTAATCACACCCACCCCAAGTGTAGAATCAGAGGGCCGCTGCCATGCAAGGTGCCGCCACAAATTTCCCTCCTCCATTCCATTATTGCTGAGCACCAAGCTGGATGGCAGGAAGTTCCACTTTTTTATGGTCTTCGGCATGACCCGGCCGGGATTTGAACCCCTGCCTCCCGGATGTGGGGCGGATGCTCTACCAACTGAGCCACCACTCCGGTAAAAATTTAAAAATCTCATTCAATCATGTTTGGTTTAGAGGGGCATTGTGGAGAATTTAGCAGCATGCATGTGTGTGGATTTGTTGCAAGTGGAATACCCATGGTTTCGGAGCAGGCATGTTGCAATATTACAATATTATAACAACAATCACAAATCGTCGTCGTCGGCCTCCGTCGGTCTATGATGACCATGGAAGAGAATCCTAAACGTCTACTCTGCTGGAACAGCACCGCCTGTGGCTGAACAGGCCGATGCGCACCGGTGTTCTACCTTCCAGCATTGGGCGTTGGTAGGATTCAAGCCTGGGCAGGAAGATATGGAGGACAAGATGTTACCCATGCAGCATGTCCCCCCTCTCCACGTCACTGATGAATCCAAAGGAACAGCAGGGCTGCTATAGTTTGGCACCAGCGCCATCGCAGGAGCTGCCAGAACGATATTGAGCACAACAGAGAACTGCCTTAGGGGCTCCGACTCCGGATTTTTCCTCAGGGTTGACTCCCGAAGCCTTTCCCATGACCGGGTGTGCCGCAAGGCAGCAGAGGTTTGAAATCAGGGTTTACCTTCCCCTAGATGGGCTACCTTCCCAGGTTGACGAGCCACCATCTACCCGAAGCATCTGGTTTTAAGGCGCCAGAGATCCGCCCTCGCCCCTTCTCCTATTAGTAAAAGCAGTTCCGCCGGGCTTAGAGACTAAACCACACGGGCAGGCTAGGAGTTGGACTTAGTTGTCAGAGGCTTTTCGAGACGCACACCGTAAGGAGCATTTTATGAGCACTGGGAGCTTAACCCTTGTGCCGCTCCTGGCTATGACAACCTTAGAACCAATCACAAATATTAAATTTGCAATAGATAATGTTGTGTTAGGAATATACATAAAATATATCTTGTTGGTCTGGCTACATTTTTTTACCATCTATTTAGAGTAATTGTTCATTTTGTACACTTGTGTCACTTTTTGACTGATAGAGTTAATATTACTTTTGTTTTACATTTTCTATAGATACTCCAACATTTTCATCCCTATAAACATCACAAATTCACAATTATTGTCTACTGAAAATCTGATTATTGTTACAGCTCTAGCTCAAAGTCTTAACCCAGCCATTGGCAACTAAAATGCAAAAAGCCAGCCACAATCAGAATCATCTTTTTTGGCCAAGTATGCATTACACATGAGGAATTTGACTCTGGCTGTCTCTGCTTTTTGCGCACAACAACTAAGAAAAATAGAAATATCTAGAAGATGAAGAAGTATGTTCACACAGAGGGAGAAAGAACTTAAGAAATTTAATTCTCCATGGAAGCATCTACCATGTACAACATTGGTAATCACAGGATTGCTATTTAGAGGCTGGTATATACAGAAAGCTTATGTTTGGTGGTGCAAATGCACAATGAATATGCAGAGTATGTGGTGCAAGGGAAAATGCAAGACAGAGTAACCCAAAAAGTACAATAAGATGATGTCAGGTTGTTGGTGGTGCAAATATGTAGTTAACATACAGAGTTTAAGTACATAATGCAAGGAAGTGTTTTTACTAAGAGAATAACTGTGGACTTTGAGTCTAACAGAGTGATAAGCTGTCGGTATAAACTGTTCTTGAACTTGGATGCTTTGGCGTACAGTGATCTGTAACTCTTACATGAGGGGAAGGCTTTAAATAGTATGTGTGCAGAATGAGTGGTGCCTGCAATGATATTACCGGCCCTGCTCCTCATCCTGAATTTGTGCAGCTCATGGATGGAGGAGAGATTGAAGTCAATAAGTCGATCTTGTTTGTCTTGTTTGGTGGCAGATACAGACAGTGATGGAGGCATACACAATAGATTGAATTATGGAGGTGTAGAACATGATCGGGGGCAGGTTGAACTCTTGAGTTGTCTCAGGAAGTATATCCTCTACTTTGCCTTTTTCTGAACAACGTCTATTTGGGGAAACCACTTCAGGTCCTGGGAAATCATGGAACCCAGGAACCTGAAATATCCACATTGGACACTGTGTTGTTCAGGATTTGGAGGTACAGTGGTGGTGGTGTGTGTGTGCGTGCGTGTGGTTCTCTTGAAATATACTATCATCTCTACAGTCTTGAATGGGTTCAGCTCCAGGTGGTTCTGACCACACCAGAGGACCAGCTGTTCCACCTCCCGTCTCTATGCAGATTCATCACCATCTCGGAAAGACCAATGATAGTGGTGTCATCCACATACTTTAGGACAGGGGTGTCCAATCATGTGCAATGGAGGGCCAAGACCCTGAAGCCTTTACCTCCAACCAGTGTCTTCAACAGCAGATTCCAATGAATTTCTTCCCACTGATTGCTGGTAAGTAAAAACACCTGCTGAAGAGACTGGGTAGAAGAGAAAACCTGCAGGGTCTTGACCCTCCATAGCACATGATTGGACACCCCTGCTTTAGGAGTTTCACAGATGGATCCACTGAGGTGCAGTCGTTGGTGTAAAGGGAGAAGAGCAGTGGAGAGAGGACACATCCTTGGGGGGCGTTGGCCTTTCATGTGCTGGATCCAGAATCATGAGCGCTATTATTATTATGATGATCAACAGTTCATTTTTTGTGGTGGGGGGGCACAGTGTTTGGGGATTTTCCTCACACCCAGAAAGCAGGGTGGAAAGGAGAATAATAGGCTGAAGGAGGAAGTATCCGGGGGGTATCAAACGGGACAGTTAGATCTATGCACCCCCCGGGGAGAGGAAGATTAACCAGGAGCCACAGAGACAATAAAGATATCAAAGCGGCGGTGTATTTTATGTTAAATATGTGCATTGTCTGGCAACCTGAATGTAATGTGCCACACTTATCTTTGCTCAGACAACAATGGTTATGGTCGCAACCCTCGGTGTCTATGCATGTAAATAAAGTTATAAAAGGAGTGTGCACAGAGACCAGAGAGGCTTTTCAGCCCCGCGCTACAGCGCTGGTGGCTTTTAGCCACAGCACATTTGCTGACTTATGGCTGTATTGCCGATATGTTGTTAGAGAAAGAATAAAGATTCTATGTTGTCCAGCTTGTGCCTTGCCTCGCATCCTTTCTCTACACTGGTGACCCTCGACGTGAGATGGAGTGTTTGTCCCTTTCACCACACTGTGGACTCTGAATTGCCATGGATCGCCTGCATCCTGTCTCCACACTGGTGACCTGACGTGCTGGGGGGCGCCAATTCCGTTCCCTGCACCAAGACGCGCCATGGAGGGCGAGACAAGCACCGCTCTGGAGGCTACCTGGAAGAGTATCAGCGCTGCCTGCGCTGTTTCAGTCACACTACTGGACGCTGGCTCCATGACCCGACAGCGGGATTTTAGCGCATAGAAGCCCCGTGCGCACTCCGCGGGATTACGAGGATGACACAAGATACAGCTATGTGGTTGCTGCGCCAGACGCGCGCGCCAAACACACACGTTCGGGGAGATGTTTCCCGGTGGACTTCCTCGCCCACAAGAGTATCCTGCTGGTCAATGCAGCAGGGTGGCAGCGGGCAGTGGTCCCGAGCTTACAGCCGCCAAAGGGTCCACCATCAGGACATGTCACCCACAGACACAATTGGGTCGACCGCCTGTCCAGAGTTCCTTTAGGGCTGCGCTCCGCAACTAAAGAAGATCTGACAGCCTCCCCAACAGAACTTATATTTTTTCTCAGCCGCTACGCATTCTGGGGGAATTGGGCCAATTGCCTTCCCTAGATCCTTTAGGGCTGCGACCTGCAACCTAAAGAAGATTTGACAGAATGTGTTCCTCTCAGCTGCTGTGGATCCCCGGAGAGTTTTTCCCAAAAATCACGCACCCGAGATGGATCCGCCCACACAATTTTTGCGTGTCCCAGAGGCTTTGAATGCACCGGGCTGGCCCACCATTGATTTACCTGCACCTTCGTCCCAACAAGCCTGCCGATTGCCGGTTTTGTTTTCGTCAAGTACGATGCGCACCGGACCCCGTGCGCCTACGACTACGGACCTTTCAACGTGTTGGAACCTGGGGCGAAGAATAAAGTCCCCCCACCTCTTTCCCTCCACAGACTGACGAGCCCTCCGGTACACCCCGCCAGCAGGGCAGTTCAACTGGATCAGCGACCCCCCGCAACAGCTGCTATGGACACCGACTCAAGCCCAAAGGATGGGGGGGGGGGGGGGTTAAGGCCCATTCTGGGTGTTGGGGGGGCTGTGTGGGGGCGCAGTGTTTGGGTGTTTTCCTCACACCCAGAAAGCAGGGTGGAGAGGACCATAATAGACTGAAGGAGGAAGCATCCGGGGGGTATCAAACGGGCCAGTTAGATCTATGCACCCCCCGGGGAGAGGAAGATTAACCAGGAGCCACAGAGAGAATGAAGCCTGCTTCATGCTGCATTTCCCCTCTAGTCCGCTTTGGTCCACATATGCTTTGGATGAGCCCGGCACGCACGCGGCACTGTTCATGCTCACTTTTTTCATCTACCCAAGCCAAGCAGTTGATGCATAAGCACAACCATCATTTGTAGTTTCACTCCCGCCTGATAGGTAGCGCCAAGGCACTGACACGCCAGGATTTTCACTAACAAAGAAACGGCAGACTTCTTCACAAAGTTTCTCTTCAAATATAGAGTCCATTTTTGCTGTTTTTACACCTTTTCCACGAAGATGCTGCTGCCGCTGTGAAAGAAAGTATGTATATATGATTCATGTATGTTTTTATTCTCGTTTTCCACCTCCTCGTTGTCTTCTTTGTCTGCTGTTGTATGCTGTGCCAATATTGCCACCTCATGAATGGGATGTTCATTCTTGCGCATGCGCTTTAAAAATGCATTCAAGTCATGTGCAGGTGGCGCGGTCACAAAATTTGGGTTGCATGTGGTTGTCTGCGGTCGAGCACTGCGGACACTAGCAGAGTGGAGACGATGACGTAAATTTCGTCACACGAGGTTTGCGGTTACATGTACGCAGAGGTGTAGCATGAAGCAGGCTTGAAGGTGTCAAAGCGGCGGCCGTGTATTTTATGGTAATGGTGTGCATTGTCTGGCAACCTGAATGTAATGTGCCACACTTCTCTTTGTTCAGACAACAGTGGTTATGGTCGCAACCCACGGTCTCTATGCATGTAAATAAAGTTATAAAAGGAGTGTGCAGAGAGACCAGAGAGGCTTTTCAGCCCCGTGCTGCGGCGCTGGAGGCTTTTAGCCTCAGCGCGTTTGCGCTGAAGGCTTATGGCTGTATTGCTGATTTGTTGTTAGAGAAAGAATAAAGATTCTGTGTCGTACAGCTCGTGCCTCACCTCGCACCCTTTTTGTAAAGTGTCACACTTCCCACCTTGCACCAGTGCTTTTGCTAGTTTATATTAGCAGTTTACACTTTACATCACACCATCTAATTACCAGTAGACAATGCACCAGTTTTGCATTGGGAAGAGGAGGCTCATATCAAAGAGGTGTGGCAGCACACAATCTCATGTGCATCAGCTGATCTTGTGCCCCTGTTTATTACAGGGGCACATCTACTTCCGGCGCCACACGAGTAGGCTGCCTTTTTGCAACAGCGGATCAATTTCTTCCTGTTTCTATTTACTATCTGGCTCTCTTGCTAATCTTTCTGATCCAGCGACTCCTTATCCATCACAGACACGTAGATTGCCCTAATGTCTCCTGAGCCAGCGGACGGAGCCACTGTTTATTGCAGGAGGCAGTACAATAGAGACCAGCTGTTAGCACTTAACCGGCCCACGATGCTAACGCAAAAACTTGACATACCGGGAGAAATAAGATGGAAACGGCGTGGATGTCTAGCTGGAGTTATACGGCGGGCGAGGAATATAAGGTACAGACCCGTCCTCCCATCCGCTATTATGGCGAATGTACGATCGCTACTCAATAAGACTGACGAGCTAGCGGCTATCTCCCGCTACGAGAGCGTCTTCAGAGAGATTAGCTTTATGTTGTTTACTGAGACGTGGCTAACAGAACTAGCAACAGATGCTAACATCAAACTGGGGGGTTTCCATGCAATACGGGCAGACCGGACACCAGACAGTGGGAAGGCAAGAGGCGGGGGAGTGATAATGTATGCCAAAATCAGCTGGTGCAGACCGGGACATATCACGGTTAAACAACAACACTGCAACAAAGACATTGAGTTGCTAGCTGTTAGCATGTGGCCTACCTATCTCCCGAGGGAATACTCACACATGATCTGCATTGTTATTTATGCAAATCCACCAGCGAACGCGGGGACAGCACATGACGCCATTCACTTAGTAACTGGCAGGCTGCTGACAGAACACCGAGATGCACTCCTACTCATCTCAGGTGATTTCAACCATATTTCACTGTCCCCCATTCTGCCCACGTTCACCCAGTATGTCACATGCCACACTAGAGACAATAAAACACTGGACTTATTCTATGCAAACACTAAGGAGGCGTACACCTCATCACCACTCCCCCCACTCGGGAGATCGGATCACAATTTGGTTCATCTCCTGCCGGTGTACAAACCCCTAGTACACAGACAACCTCCAGTCATGCTTACAGTGAAGTTATGGTCTGAGGAGGCAATGGACGCTCTACAGGACTGTTTTGAAACCACTGCCTGGGAGCAGCTCTGCGATCCACATGGTGAGGACATCGATGGCCTCACTCACACCATCATGGACTACATAAACTTCTGTGTGGAAAACACCGTACCCACCAAGACCATATGGTGTTGCTCGAACAACAAACCCTGGATCAACCCTGAGATAAAAACACTTCTGAGAGAGAAGAAGAGTATCTTCAGGGCGGGGAACAGGGAGATGCTGAAGTCCGTACAGAGGGAGCTGAGGAGGAAAATCAGTGAAGGCAAGGACAGCTTCAGGAAGAAGATGGAGGACAAGCTGCAACAGAGCAACATCGGCAGGGTCTGGAGAAACCTCAAAACCATCTTTGGGCTCCAGAATACCTCCTCCCAGGCCACGTGGGGCAGGGAGTGGGCGAACAATCTGAACCTGTTTTTTAATAGGTTTGACCAACCGCCCTCCTCCCAGACTGCACAACAACCAGTGCTGCCTCTAAAGTCATTGAGACCTGCTGTCCACACCCCACTCCACCAACCCCCCCCCCCCCCCACTCCCAGCACACAGCCCCCCAACCTGACCCCCACTAAGACCCAGGTGAGGACGGAGCTGAGGAAGATCAAGGCGAGGAAGGCCTCGGGACCGGACGGCATCAGCGCGAAGCTCCTCAAGTCCTGCGCAGACCAGCTGTGTGGAATTGTGGAGCACATCTTCAACCTGAGCCTGAAGCTGGGGAGGGTACCACAGTTGTGGAAAACATCTTGTATGGTACCTGTACCAAAGACTTCCCACCCCAAAGACCTGAACAGCTACAGACCAGTGGCCTTGATGTCTCACATGATGAAGACCCTGGAGAGACTGCTCCTTGCTCACCTCCGCCCCCTGGTGGGACCAGTGATGGATCCACTCCAGTTCACCTACCAGCGTGGCATTGGGGTGGAGAATGCAGTGATCTTCCTCCTTCACTGTGCCCTGTCCCACCTGGAGAAGCCCGGGAACGCAGTGAGGATCATGTTCTTTGACTTCTCCAGTGTTTTCAACACCATCCAACCGATGATCCTGAAGGACAAACTGCTGTGCGCAGGGGTGGACCAGCACCTGTCATCATGGATCCTGGACTACCTCACGAACCGGCCACAGTTTGTGAGAACCCGAGATTGTGTGTCCGACACGATCATCAGTAGCACGGGGGCCCCCCAGGGAACGGTTTTGTCTCCCTTCCTGTTCACCCTTTATACGGCGGACTTCTCACCCAACATAACACACTGCCATCTACAGAAGTTTTCTGATGACTCTGCGATCGTCGGCCTCATCTCCAACGGAGATGAAGCTGAGTACAGAGGACTTATCCAGGACTTCGTGGACTGGTGCCATCGAAACTGCCTCCAGATCAACGCGAGGAAAACTAAGGAGCTGGTGGTGGACTGCTGCAGGCAAGGACAACCCCTCGCAGCACCAGTAAACATACAGGGAACAGACACTGAGATGGTGACATCCTACAAGTACCTAGGTGTTCATCTGAACAATAAACTAGACTGGTCACACAATATCGACGCACTCTACAAGAAGGGACAGCACAGGCTGTTCCTACTGAGGAGGCTCAGGTCTTTTGGTGTACAAGGGGCACTGCTGAAGACATTCTACGACACGGTCGTGGCATCAGCCATCACTTTTGGAGTGGTCTGCTGGGGCAGTGGCATTACAGCAGCCGATAGGAAGAGACTGAACAAACTAATCAAGAAAGCTAGCTCTGTCCTGGGGCAGCGCCTTGACCCAGTGGAGGAGATAGGAGAGAGAAGGATGGTGGCTAAACTGTCATCTCTGCTGGAGTCGGAGTCCCACCCTATGCAGGACATACTGAACGCACTGAGGAGCTCATTTAGCAGTAGACTACATCATCCTAGGTGTGCGACCGTGAGGTTTCGCAGGTCCTTCCTACCTACGGCTGTCAGACTGTAAAACCTAAGCAGGGCTGCTCGCAGAGATAGCAAAAAAACGTGACGACCTAATAGTACTGAATGCAAAAGACGCAACAGACTTATACAAATGGTCCCCTCCAGCATACAACTAGGACAATATCAGTCGCTACGGAGGGTGACAATATGTATGGGTACATATTCATACCATGTAGGGTAGCTAAATAGACGGTTATGCTGTTTATCTTATGAGAGCAAAGGCAACGATTGGTTTATTTCACATTGTGCCCCAAACACACCTCTGAATAATTAAGAGCATTAAGACAGCCTCTTTGAGATATGCCCATAATTGCCCATGAATGTGCCTTGTACATCTGACAAGTGTTTATAGACTGTGCCTCTGCAATACAGCCCAGTATGTGGTTTATTCAATTGGGCTTCAGTGCATAACATAACATGACACTCCTACATGACACACCTACTGTATATAAAGAAGGCTTGTTTTAAAGTGATTTAAAAACATTAATTCTTGTTTTCAGGTGATTATACACCAGAGTCATAATGGATATTTTATTACATTTTTGCCATTTCTACTCTGTTTACATAATGAACACAATATTAAAAAGTGGAGGACAGCGGAGTGACAAAGGATCTGTCTACATATGTATTTGTAGAAACTCGAAAACCAAAACTGGATGTAGAGTATGTGTCTGCACAGGCTGTTCTCATCTGAGTGATTCTGTGCCTTTATTTGAAGCCTGACCTTCTGGTTCAACAAAAGCAGGAGAACAATGAGAGGAAGGACAGAAAGACAGAAAAGAGTAGGAGGGCTGCTAGTGAGTGAAGCCCAATTGAATTAAATGTAATCTGGCCTGAATGCGCACAACCATCAGCTGCTCTCCAATCGTATTAACCCTGCATTACTATCCCCGTGCTGTGTGCATGTATATATATATATATATATATATATGTATATGTATGTGTGTGTGTGTGTGTGTGTGTGCGCGCGCGCGCGCGTGCGTCTGTGTGTTATAGTGTTAGTGTGCTTAGAGTGTGCTGTGAGGGAGAGATGGATGAGTTCAGTGGATAAGTGAGAAAAGAAAAAGGAAAAATGGATGAAAGGGAAGAAAGAGAGTGTGAGAGGCATGGAGATTGAGAAGAAAATGAAGATGAATATAGGTGTTTGGATGATTAATGTGCTGCTGTTGCATTGCTAATGAAAAAATATTTCTCATCATTACAGTAATCATAATCATTTCAGGCGACACATAACAGTTTCTTCATTTTACTGCTTTATTAACTTGCCCATTAGACCATCACCAGTGATTGCAAGCTGAGTCACAATTATAATTTTACAAAACTGTCCAAAGTACATTCATGAGAGTATATAAGCACCCGGCGAACAGTCTTCATGACATGAAATGACATTAGACAAAACCGCATATACTGTGCAAAATTATTTTTAAAATGTGAAATAGCAAGAGTAGAATAGAACTTTACTGTCATTGTCAGGGAAAGACAGTAAAAATGGTTTAGCAGCTCTTGACATAGCAGTGAAGTAACACAAAAGGACAAAACAAAATATACAATAGAGGTGAGAATCTGAATGACAGTGAAACCTTAAAATATGACAGAACTGTTTTTTTGTTGTTGTTTTTTTTTTTACCTTGTTGCATATTTAGCTACTTAGCTTTCAGCAACATTCTGTCTGGTGTTTTTTTTCCACAAATCTGTGTGGTTAAGAGCACTGCATTAAAATGCTTCCCCACAGGGCTCCACTTCAAACTTAGGTAAACAAATAACTGTTAATATATGAAAGTCACTAGTTCATTTAACTTTATTAGTTTTAGCTCCATATTGGGTGTGTTATTATGATCATCTGTGGAATGTTTGCATTTTCATGTGAATTGGGCAGTTTGCGGAAAGAAGAATTAAAGCAAAGTTAAAACTATGTCTTTAAGTGGTCAAAACTGATCACATAAGCTTCAAAGTTGGACTAGATGTAATAAATAAATAAATAAATAAAGTTCTATGGATATACCGTTTGTATTTACTTTTTTTGGCTGGAAAAAAGGCATACAGGAGGATGCCATCCTGTATGCCTCCCATATGTGGTGTTTTGGGCACGTCCCACTCTAAGGAGACCCTGGGGAAGACCCAGGACATGCTGGAGAGACCACGGGCTGTATTACAATGACATGGTCTGTAATCAGTTGTCACTGACGCAGAAATTGTTTATGCGCGTTTCCAAGTTCATGTCTTTATTACAGCAACGCATAAACAGATTTTCTGCCCGACGCAAGGTGTGAAAGAGGCTGGCTTAATTATTCAGAGGTGTGTCTTGGATAATCCAATCCAAAGCACTCTTGCTCATCCCTTTAACACACAGAGGTGCATTATCTAAAGCCTCTTACCATTCCAGCCAATTTCTTTCAAAGTGCCTGAAAAAACATACCCAAACTTAATCAGAAACTGTTCATCAACCCTTTGTTGTATCTTCATGGGGTTGGTCTCATTCAAAAGAAAACACTCTAAATTCTTTGGCAAAATAGTCAGAATTCCTCTAAGTGCTTCAGTCACTGAGCAACGGTGATCTAAACATACTAAATCTGAAGAAAATAAAGTTTGCCTGTTTTTTATTTAAATACAAATGCCTGAAAATAACATACAGCTGTTAGGTACTGGCTGGAAAACACAATAGGAATGTAGAACCAAGTCTTCTGAAGTTCAGGTTAAAATTTTGTAACAGTACCACAAAAAATGAATATATTACATACCTTTTTTCTCAGGTTGTAATCAGACGTTTTTGAACTGTGCCAGACTGTGGCAAATTGAATCATGGTCATCAGACGTGCTGTCTACCTCAGATTCTTCAGCTGACAACTCATCACTCAATCGGGTTAAGTAATTTCTTCGATGTTCATGTTAATTTTAGCCATTTTTCAAAAAAAAGTGAGTGGCGTTGTAATGCTGCTGCCATTTGGATTCACGGACTGGTTTATGCCTGGTTTATGCCAGTTTTACACCAGCTTTACACACAGGCTTTAAAGGGGGGGAGTGTAATGACCCCCCCCCCCACCCATATGATATCGCTGAATTCAGAAATTGATTGGCTACACGACACGTCCATCATCAGCATTTTCAGCTGCAACTGGCTCATAGTGTTCCCGTTAGCCATGGAACTGGTCCTTCATACTAGGTTTATCACGCATTGGCTATTGAAAGCTGTGGAAGCTCAAATGGAGGCCCTATTGGATTGAATGAGGTATCAATCAAATCTAGACAGCCACGCCAGTTTGGGCTTCCGTTTCCGGCTCAATCTACCAGAAATGTAGTTTTTTTTAATCACGTACGTCACAAACGGCCGGCGTTCATCGGCTGAGTTTCAAACAAAACTCCGATTTTATGGCCAGTTTTCCCTGTTATCATCAAGATAGACAAAAATCTTACTCAAATAGATCTATTGAACATTTTGCAGTACAAATGGACCGTATTTGTTGGACTATCATTAATTCAAGGACAGCAAGGAAGCTTCTTTGCTGAGTCAATGCTATATTGCTATGCTACACTAGTTTGTTTAAAGTCCTGTTTAAATCCAGTGTTATGATTTTATCTGAAATCTGTTTTAATAACCGAATAGATGAAATTCTAAACTTTCAAATGATGTAAGGCATGACCACCTACGTACTCTAAACATGTTTACCACACTTCACTGTGTCGCAGCAGAGACATTTACAGTAAATGTCCTGTTTACGGGGCCTGGAACGTTAAGAGGTTCTAAAGTGAACTCTGATCATGATGCCTTGTTTAAGATGGGTTTTGCACTGGCCAAAGGGCGTGTGCATGAGCAAAAATATACGCGGTAGTAACTCTGCTTGGTAATAAGAAAGACATCAATCACAGCTGATGCCCAGTTAGGTATTTTAGAGAGAACGGGGAAGCTATACTGGGCGGTGGAAGGAATACTTCGAGGATCTCCTTAATCCCACTGACATGCCTTCCACAGAAGAAGCAGAGCTTGAGGACAAAGGGGAAGACCTGCGCATCACACCGGCTGAGGTCACTGAAGTGGTTAAGAAAACTCTTCGGTGGCTGGGCCCCGGAGGTGGACGAGATTCACCGAGTACACTCCTCAGCTTCCCTGGGAAGGTCTATGCCAGAGTACTGGAGAGGAGAGTCTGGCCATTGGTTGAACCTTGGATTCAGGAGGAGCAATGCAGCACAGCTGATGCCCGTTTAGTTATTTTAGAGAGAACAAACGAGGAAGCTATAATGCTGGGCTGAAAAAATCAGCTGAATTGTTTAACATAGTATGCATGGATGTAAGACACAGACATGAATGGATTTTGAAATTTCAGGAAAAGAGGATGATGCCTGTGAAAACTTTTATAAAAGGATCATTAACGGTGGTGCAGAAGTTGCTCCTGGCCTGTGGGGAGATGGAGGGCTCCCTCTCCTGTTGCTTTTGCAAATCGAGGATCTCCCTTACCTCATGCTGAAGCCAGGTTTATAGCTCTCTGTCCCAGTTGATATTCCCCTAAAAATAAACACATTAACGCCTCATAAATCCGTGATGAAAACAAAAATGTGGATGAAATAAAAATCTTCAGACTGACACGCCTCTCCCCATGTGCCACATCCACACCAGAATGCACACATACTCTCTGTTCATCTATTCATTCCTCTAAAAAAAAAAAATAAAATCATACATTAATGCCTAATCGATAGATAGTAAGTTCACAATTAAAAGGAGAATGTGGATGGAATAAAAAAAACATTTAGTACATATAATCATGTAAATAAAATGATGGGTGATTATACAGTATTATGACTGTTACAACTCTCTCCATTAAAATAATAGAAATCCCAGTGCATGTTGTTTCCTCATGAGCTTTGGAGCTATGCAATTTCAAAACACACCACAGAAACAGCATTAAACAATGCTCTTCTGATGTCTTCCTGATCAAGTGTATTGTCATAACATGCACCATGATTCTGGTGCACATATGATTGCGTGCTGCCACACCTCTTCGAAATATTAATTTTGGAGTCCAGCCCTGTTTTGTCCACATGAGTACTAACCGTCGGTTCCTTCAGATTCTAGAGGTGTGAGTCTTCAAAGGTTTCACGATTCGATTAAGAGTCAGGCATTAACGATTCTAATGCAAGACGATTCATAATGCATCTTGATGTGTCTCTGTGTTGCATCTTCATTTTAAAAGCATTTGTCTTTGTATTTTTTTTTTTTTTTAGATTTCAACATTTATTATTGTAACTTATGAAAGGAAAAACACTGAATTGCTGTGTGGACTGAATAATGAATATATTTTTTTCTTCAAAGTAAAGTTAAAACTTGTAACAATGAACTGCAGCTCATTGAATGCAAATGCTTTTCATAGACATATTCACAAAGCACTGTATAACAAAATACAATAAAAAAGAACTAGGTAGAGACACAGTAAAAATAGAAATAAAAGCAAAGTTAGCAAAAATATAAAAAACAAGTTAAAACAAAAGATTAAAATAATTTTAAAATATGAGATCTTTAAAAAGCATTTGAAACAATAGAACACCTGATTAAACACAAATGTTTTCGGCTGCTTTTTCAAATGTATATAACTGAACAGTTGTATATATACAGTGGTGTGAAAAAGTGTTTGTCCCCTTCCCGAGTTCTCTTTTTTTGTATGTTTGTCACAGTTAAATGTTTCAGATCATCAAATTTAAATATTAGACAAAGATAACACAAGTAAACACAAAATGCAGTTTTTAAATGAAGGTGTTTATTATTAAGGGTAAAAAAAATCCAAACCTACATGGCTCTGTGTGAAAAAGTGATTCCCCCCCCCCCGTTAAAACATAAATTAACTGTGGTTTATCACATCTTTGGAAAGCTGAGTTCAATTTCTCTAGCCACACCCAGGCCTGATTACTGCCACACCTGTTATCAATCAAGAAATTCCTTACATAGGACCTGCCTGACAAAATGAAATAGACCAAACGATCCTCAAAAGCTAGACATCATGCTGCGATACATATAAATTCAGGAACAAATGAGAAACAAAGTAATTGAGATCTATCAGTCTGGAAAAGGTTATAAAGCCATTTCTAAAGCTTTGGGACTCCAGCGAACCACAGTGAGAGCCATTATCCACAAATGTCAAAAACACGGAACAGTGGTGAACCTTCCCAGGAGTGGCTGGCTAACCAAAATTACCCCAAGATCACAGCGACGACTCATCCAAGAGGTCACAAAAGACCCCACAACAACATCCAAAGAACTGCAGGCCTCACTTGCTTCAGTTAAGGTCAGTGTTTATGACTCCACCATAAGAAAGAGACTGGGCAAAAATGGCCAGCATGGCAGAGTTCCAAGACGAAAACCACTGCTGAGCAAAAAGAACATAAAGGCTCGTCTCAGTTTTGCCAGAAAACATCCTGATAATCCCCAAGACTTTTGGGAAAATTATCTGTGGACTGACGAGACAACTTTTTGGAAGGTGTGTGTCCCATTACATCTGGCGTAAAAGTAACACAGCATTTCAGAAAGGGAACATCATATCAGCAGTAAAATATGGTGGTGGTAGTGTGATGGTGGGGGGCTGTTTTGCTGCTTCAGGACCTGGAAGACTTGCTGTGGTAAATGGAACCATGAATTCTGCTGTCTACCCAAAAATCCTGAAGGAGAATGTCTGGCCATCTGTTTGTGACCTCAAGCTGAAATGCACTTGGGTTCTGCAGCAGGTCAATGATCCAAAACATACCAGCAAGTCCACCTCTGAATGGCTTAAGAAAAACAAAATTAAGACTTTGGAGTGGCCTAGTCAAAGCCCTGACCTGAATCTGATTGAGATGCTTTGGCATGACCTTAAATAGGCGGTTCATGCTCGAAAACCCTCCAATGTGCCTGAATTACAACAATTTTGCAAAGATGGGTGGGCCAAAATTCCTCCACAGCACTGTAAAAGACTCATTGCCAGTTATCGCAAATGCTTGATTGCAGTTGTTGCTGTTTATGGGGCAATCACTTTTTCACACAGGGCCATGTAGGTTTGGATTTTTTTTCCCCTTAATAATAAACACCTTAATTTAAAAACTGTATTTTGTGTTTACTTGTGTTATCTTTGTCTAATATTTAAATTTGTTTGATGATCTGAAACATTTACGTAAGTGTGACAAACATACAAAAAAAAAAAAAGAGAAATCAGGAAGGGGGCAAACACTTTTTCACACCACTGTATGTAATTCAAATTTATAGAGTAGGCGCACACATATCATCTCTCTCTCACACACATTAATAAGTCTGAAAGTTTATGGAACTAACTTTTAGTTTCAGCAGTGGTCGCTGTATGATTACATATTTCTATTTATGTCATAGGCAGTGCAATTACATACAAATCAGCATTGATATTCCAGTTACCTGGAGGATAAATTAGTTTGAAAATTAGACTTACCTGGGGCTGATAGATGGATGGGCTGGCTGAGCTCGGTCTCACCTGGTTTCGCCCCACTCATGCTCCCAACAGATCCCTGATGCGGAGGAAGTGGTGGAACTTTCCATTAATAAATGCCTAGGTAGTGTGACCATCTCCGGCAGTTGTGGAGCATCATCACCCTGTCCTGGATCTTGTCTTCCTTCAGTTACAGTTGTGCTCATTCATGCATTACAGCCCTACATTACCCTGTGATGATCTGCTCCTCTTTTCTGTGACAGCCCCTCAAAAAAAAGGTATCTTCCATAATCCTGTTTTGTGTGGCATGTAGCTGAACATGAAATGCAACACAAAAACATATGGCCCCACCAAATAAAAAGTGCAAGCACAAACACACACAATTTTTTAAAAACTTTCTGTGAAGCAAAAATGATTTGGCTGCACACTGGTCAGAGCAGGTGTGGGAGGCACCGTTATGTGTTTGGAGGGAGAGAGAATGGAGGCAGGCGAGAAGGATGAGACTGTGTTGCAAACAGGAAGGAGATCCCGCCTGTAGAGGGCACCATTTTGCCACTAATAAGCTGAACACAATAATTAATCTGAATCTTTTTTTTTTATTTATTCTCATCATGCTTCCCTGAGAATACCACCCTGGGCAACCACCCATATGGCTCATATCTAAAACAGCCACTGTGTGATGCAAAACGGCAAAAACAGACAATGCGCCGACAGAAACTAACAAAAACACTGGCACAAAAGTCTGTTGATGACCATCAAAGTAGGGCTCTATGTCTATCAGCTGGCCTTGGCATGCCTTGCTATCTTCCCTGAAGAGCTGGAGGAAGTGGCTGGGAAGAGGGAAGTTTAGATTTCTCTGCTTGGATTGCTGCTCCCGTGACCAGATAAGCAGTGGATGGATGGATGAACCGATATACCAATAATTTGAAAATAGATTTTGCTGATACCAATATACAGTATGCACATATTTTCCCCACTTATTTACATCTCCTTTGTCTTACAGTGATGATTAACTGGCATATAAAGATACATTCCCCAAGGAAAATAAGACAACTACCTCAACTTAATGTGAAAATATTTATTTTTAGTAGCACGTTTAACACAACTGTGAACTTCCTCCTTTAGTAATTAAAACAGTTTGCACCAACATTAATGGTCAGTGTAATACATATTTTACACTACTGAATAAAGAAGCACAAATAAGGCTGCTTGTGCTTTGCAGACTTATTTAAACATAGCATCATATAAACTGGATGTTTGCATTATGTGTTAGGATGCCCTTATCATTTTTGATTGTTTCGGTGTTGGTTGATTTTTGGGGGCATCGGCTAAGGAATATGCATTATTTTTTTAAGCAAAAGAACAAAAATACTTTAAAATGGTTTGGTCCCAGATGTTCTCTAAATTTGTAGCTGTAGTCTACTGTTGTCTGTTTCAGGGCAAAATAATGCCATACAACTGGGACACACCAGAAAAACATCCAATATCCTATTTGCAAATAGCTGATATCAGTCACTAAGGTAAATACGTATGTATATGCTGATACTGATGTTAAGCCGATGTATCAGTGCATCCCTAAAAAAATTCTTCTAAGGATTTCAAACATAAAAACAACAATTACATGAAGGGTTTCCAATATATGATTTTGAGTAACAATGCAGTATGCATAGTCTATAAAATTTAACTCAAAATTGCAACACAAGATTATTAAAGAATGTGTAATAAATTTAAAAAGAAAAAACAAGTTTCTGACACAAATATTCAGTATTTTAAATATTTTGCATGCTTTTCCGAGATCGATTTTGGGGCATTTTTGACTTTGTAGTGTGGCGGACACAATTCACCTGACACTCCACCCAGAACAAGGGAGTTGGAAGGGGAGAATAATGGACTGAAGGAGGAAGTGTCTTCTGGAGGTATCAAACGGGACAGTTGGATCTATGCACCCCCCAGGGAGAGGAAGATTAACCACGAGCTGCAGAGAGAATAAAGGTGTCAAAGCGGCGCCTGTGTATTTTATGTTAATGTGCCACACATTCGCTTTGTCCATGCAACAGTGTATAATGTCAGAAGCTTTGGTCGCTATGCATTGGAATAAAGCTATAAAAGGTGAATTCACAGCGACCGAGGGAGTTCCTCTTTGATAGCCGTTTGCTGTACATGATGATGGAGAAAGAATAAAGTTTGTGTCGTGCAGCTCGTTGCCTCGCCTACATCCTTTCTTCACAATAGGACAGATGATACGAAGACAGATACAGGAAATGGGGTAAAGAGTAGGGAAGAGACATGCAGGAAAGATCACTTTGGCAGGAAATTAAACCAGGTATCTACATTTGAGCAACATGCTCTATTGGTATTTGTTGTAATCATTAGGCTACTGTGATACTCCAAGGTATGATATTTTCACAATAAAAGCAATCAGGTACAGTTTCCTCTTGAAATTAATGTTGTTTTAATAAATGACCTAATGCATTTCAAGCTTATTTCCTTCATCAGTATGTCAAGAGTAAGATGCTTTTGCTTTGCTCACCTTGCTTACTCATTTCAAAATGAGTGGCTCATTTTGAAATTAAACCATTCACATTCAGTGTTCACCTTGAAATTACCCTAGAGAAAACTGAAAACAAAGAAGCATGAGCAAAATAGCAGCACGAACAGAGGAGGAATGGAGTAGGCAGCTGGCAAGTTGGGGTGGTGCTCAGTTTAATGGAGCTGGGCTGAGAACAGCTCTATAAGGACGGAGATAACTGGAAAACACTGTAAAATGCCTATCCTCACATTCTCTTTCCTCTGTGGAATAAGCCTTTGAGTGGGCTGCTGCAGCAAGGGAGGGAGTGGGAAGCCCAAACTGTAGAAGGAAGGATGGAGAGAAATGGAGTGAATATGGAGTGGGCAGCATGAACTGTGAAAGGGAGCAATGTGGAGTGATCAAAGAGAAGGAGAACTGAGGGAAAGAAGAGCCTGAGAAAGAAATGGGTGGTGCTGCTTTTAAAATCTGATTGCAGTCACTCTGAGGAAAATATATAAGAGAAGTATATTAATGGTAGTGAGAGAGGCGGAGTGAACATTTCCCTTTTTTTATGGGGAGACTATTACCTCTGTTTTCCGATTGGCTGTTCTGTCCTCACATCTCTCATTGTTATTGGTGGCCAGGCATGTTTGTTGTTTATCATTGGGTAGACAGCGGAGTTGGCTAGATTCGCAATCCAATGGCATAATTCAGCCATCGATCAAACTTTGTGGATGGCCATAGCCAACTTGCTCTTCCAGACAGACACACAGAGAGAGAGCGAGAGAGACCTTAGAGTGGAATATCACAAATCAAATGCTGTAACCTTTTAGTATGTCTGAGTCGCTACATGCCCACTGAAAGCCAATGAAGCTTTTTCTCTTGCCATGCAGTCTGTCTTCTCTGCGTCTTCACTTGTCTTTCGATTTCAGTCACACATCTCCTTTCCACTTTACCCTTTGAAACGGTTTCTGCACTGAGTTTCTTTGGGTCAGTTGTCTGTTCAGTTAGACAAGAATATGGAAAGATGTGTAATGAAGGTCAGCGCTGGGTAGTAAAGAGTTACATTTACTCAATACACATGCTCAAGTTTTTTTTCACAAAATTGTACATTTGTGAGTAGTATTATTGTAAGATACTTTTTACTTAAGTGGATTTTTGAAGAAGAACCTGTACTTTTACTCAAGTACATTCCCCAAGGAATGGATCGCCACCTTATCGTGGTGGTGGGGTTTGTGTGCCCTAGTGATCCCAGGAGCTGTGTTGTCCAGGGCAATTTGCCTCTGGTAGGATCTCCCAAGACAAACTGGTCGTGGGTGAAAGACCAGATGAATAGCACAGGGTTACAAAAATAATTTTTTTGTAAGTTGTCTGTGTTTTTTCAACTGATTTAAGACAATTTTGCACCACTGAATCCGAAAATGACATCCGTTTCTCTCGATCAGGTCAGTTTTTTATGCTAAGTTGATTTTTAAAAAATCTGATCTTCTGACTAAATTGATTACATTTTTGTGACATTATGGGTTGATTTTTGTTAATATTTCTCATCCGAAAGAGATTTTTAAGAGAAAAAAATGTTTTCTAACACAATTTATTGATTAAATGTTACAAACTTTGATTACTGTAAATTGAATAGTAGACACTGATAAAGGTAAGTACATGTAAATTGAATGTTACGTCATCATTGTTCAAAATTCCGAGCTTCAACTTCCGTTTATTCGAACCTCTAGAATGCTCAGCGGCAGGGATGTCTCTCTTCAGAGTCCAACAGTAATCAGCCATCATGACAATTTATGACATCATGTCATAAATTGGCACATACAAACTCTTCAGAGTTTGAGAAATTTCAAGAAATAAAAAAGAATTTTGCATCATATAAAGCAAAAATGCCTGTACATGTAAACAAAAATGTAAAAAACAGCATGTGGCCATAGTTCAAAAAGTTGACCTGATTGAGCAAAACCAATGTGATTTTTGGATTCAGCACATCAAAATTGTCCCAAATCAGTTAAAAAAACTTAGACAATAAATTTGGTGTTTACCAGTGTAGTGACCCAACACACACTCATGATGAATGCAAAATCAAGGATTCAGTGTACCCCGCCTGGAATGAGGTTACTGTGGCCCCACCCTGGAGCCAGGCCCGGGGAGGGGCTCAATGGTGAGTGTCTGGTGGCCGGGTTTCTGCCCGTGGGACCCAACCGGGCTCAGCCCGAAGGAGTTACATGGGTCTGCACTCCAGGGGAGTTACCGCCTGCAGGAGGGACCATGGGGGTCCGGTGCTATGTGAATTATTTTCCCCAGCGGACAAAAGGGTAGTTTCCCTGCACCTTTAGGTTGGAAAACAGGTCCTGACCATCATTTGTGCCTATGCACCGAATGATGGTTCAGAGTACCCACCCTTTTTGGAATCTCTGACTGGGGTGCTGGAAAGTGCTCTTCTTGGAGACTCCACTGTCCAACTGGGGGACTTCAATGCACATGTGGGCAATGGCAGTGAAACCTGGAGGGGTGTGATTGGGAGCAATGGCCTGCCCGATCTGAGCCTGATTGGTGTTCAGTCACTGGACGTCTGTACTAACCAGAGTTTGTCCATAATGAACACCATTTTCAAGCATAAGGGTGTCGATATGTGCACCTGGCACCAGGACACCCTAGTTCGCAGGTCAATGATCGATTTTGTTATCATGCCATCACATCTGCGACCATATGTCTTGGACAGTCGGGTAAAAAGAGGTGCAAAGCAGTCAGCTCATCACCACCTGGTGGTGAGTTGGATCTGGTGGCAGGGGAGGATGCCATTCAGATCTGGCAGACCTAAACGTGTAGTGAGGGTGTGCTGGAAATGTCGGGCTGAGACCCCTGAGAGGTCTTCATCTCCCATCTCCAGAAGAGCTTCAACCACATTCCGAGGGAGTCTGGAGACATGGATTCTGAATGGGCCATGTTCTCCATCTCCATTGTTGAAGAAGCTGCCCAGAGCTGTGGTTGCAAGGTCATTGGTGCATCTCATGGTGGTAACCCCCGAACCAAGTGGTGGATATCAGTGGTGAGTGCAGTCATCAAGCTGAAAAAGGAATCCTATCGAGCTTGGTTGGCTTGTGGGACTCCTGAAGCAGCTGAGGTGTACTGACAGGCCAAGCAGAGTGCAGCTCGAGTGGTTGCCGAAGAAAAAACTCGGGTGTGGGAGGAGTTTGGTGAGGCCATGGAACAAGACTCTCAATCGGCCTCTAAAAGATTCTGGCAAACTTTCCGGTGACTCAGGAGGGGGAAACAGCTGCCTGTCCACACTGTGTATGGTGCGGAGGGTGTGCTGCTCACTTCACCTTAGGATATTGGTGGGTGGTGGAAGGAATACTTTGAGGATCTCTTTAATCCCACTGATATGCCTTCCACAGAGGAAGCAGAGCTTGGGGACAAAGGGGAAGACTTGAGCATCACACGGGCTGAGGTCACCGAAGTGGTTAAAAAAAACTTTGCGGTGGCTGGGCCCCGGAGGTGGACAAGATTCACCCTGAATACACTCCTCAGCTTCCCTGGGAAGGTTTATGCCAGAGCACTGGAGAGGAGAGTCTGGCCGTTGGTCAAACCTCGGATTCAGGAGGAGCAATGCAGTTTTCATCTTGGCTGTGGCACATTGGACCAACTCTTTACCCTCTTCAGAATCCATGAGGGTTCATGGGAGTTTGCCCAACCAGTCTGCATGTGTTTTGTTTACTTGGAGAAAGCATTCGACCACATCCCTTGGGGTCTCTTCTGGGGGGTGCTTTGGGAGTATGAGATATTGGTCTTGTTGCTACGAGCTATCCAGTCTCTATACAGCTATTGCGAGAGTTTGGTTCATATTGCCAACACTCTGTCAAACTCGTCTCCAGTGAGAGTTGGACTCCACCAGGGCTGCCCTTTGTCACAGATCCTGTTCTAATTTTTATGGCCAGGATTTCTAGGAGCAGCCAAGGAATGGAGAATGTCTTGTTCAGTGACCACAAGCTCTCATCTCTGTTGTTTGATGTTGTTCTTTTGGCTTCATCAAGCAATGACCTACAGGTTTTGGTGGGATGGTTTGCTACTGAGTGTGAAGTGGCTGGGAATAGAATCAGCACCTCCAAGTCCGAATCCATGGTCCTCACCCAGAAAAGGGTGAATTGTCCTCTCCAGGTTGGGGACAAACTCCTGCCCCAAGTGGAGGAATTTAAATATCTCTAGGTCTTATTCATGAGTGAGGGGAGAATGGAGTGAGAGATTAACAGACGAATTGGAGCAGCATTTGCAGTGATGCGGACATTGTACTGGTCTGTTTTGGTGAAGAGGGGGCTGAGTCCTAAGGCAAAGCTGTTGATTTACCGGTCATTCTACGTACCTGCCCTCACCTATGGTCAGGTAATGACCGAGAGAATGAGATTGCAGATACAAGTGGCAGAAACGAGCTTTCTCCGTAGGATTGCTGGACTAACCCTCAGAGATAGGGTGAGGAGCTCAGTCATCCGGGAGAGGGTCAGAGTAGAACCGCTGCTCCTCCACATCGAAAGGAGCCAGTTGAGGTGGTTTGGGCATCTGATCAGGATGCCTCCCACTTGAGGTGATTTGAGCACATCCCAATGAAAGGAGACCCCAGGGCAGACCCAGGACACGCTGGAGAGACTGTCTCCCAGCTGGCCTGGGAATGCCTTGGTAACCTCTCTGAAGAACTGGAGCAGGTGGCTGGGAAGAGGGAAGTCTGGGCTTCTCTGCTTGTTCTGCTGCCTCCACAACCTGGACCTTTGGAAAAGTAGTAGAAAATGGATGGATGGATGGATGGATGGATTCTTGAAGAAGAACCTGTACTTTGACTCAAGTACATTTGGTTGTACTCTGAGTTACTTTAACAGTCATGTTTTTTGCTCATCTTTAATATGACTGCTTGAGTTTTTGAGATTTCTGATGTATTGTACTGGACTACAGCCAACTTGAATGTGACTAGGACTGGGAATCATCAACATTATCCTGAATTTATTCAATTCCAGTTTAGAAGGTACAGAATCAATTCAGTTTTGATTCAGTCAGGGACTTTGCCATTATAGTGACTATTTTCCTTGCATGTGAAAGAACTTTTCAAAGATCTAAGACTATAAATTTATACAGGAACCTTCTAACTTGGTGAAATAAATGCATGAATGTGAGAGTTAAGCCACACGAGAGACCTCCTGTAAAAGCATTATATTGACAAGATTGCTCTTAGGATTTTGTGAATCTATAGCGGACCATTCAAATTAAATTGATTCCCACCAGATGTAATATTTGAACCCACCCCTAATGATGCATTCATACCAAATGTGAAGTGAATTTTTTTGTGTGGCCCATTTACATGTTAACTCCATGTATACCTGGAAATTCGCTCATTCATGTCTGAGGGACTTGGAAGTGATAGCTAGCCAGCCTTGAAAGTATCAACAATGGAGAGTAAAGTAATCTGAAAATTAGATTGCCACAAACCTGCCGACAGATGGACTGGGAGCTCTGCACCTGAAATAGAATTATCCACCCATGTACTCCTGTTACGGTCAGATGTGCTAACGAGGGCTAGCAGTGTAAGCAACAATCATCCAGGTGCAGTTTCTGGAGGTGGCAGTGACATTTTCCCTGCTGTGTGCCCTCATAAGTAAATATTTATCATTTATCAGAAAAGTCAGAAATTTACATGAAAAATCACAAGTTTATGACATAAGGCTCACAAGTTGGCTCAAACCCTGAAAACCTTTTGCAAAAATACCCAATTTAATGAGAAAAATCTAGTAAAATTATACAGTAAAAGTAATAAGGTAATAAAGTCATTAATTTATGGTGGAAAAAATGCAAAACTCACGAAGGAGTGAGGATACAGTCACTCACTATTTCCTAACTTTTGTTCTTACTCCTACTTCTTTTGTTACTACTCATTTGTGAGTAACTGATATAAAATATCTACTTATCCTAGAGTACCATTTCTGGCTGCTCTGACCACCTCTGAAGGTTCATGACACTTAGAGTACCTTCCGATGGTGTCTTTGTAAGTGATAACACATGGTAACAACCATTCAGTAGGACAACATTCAAGTGGGTGTCCTTGTAACATGTCCTCATGTGAGATGGGTATTCCAAGGCAAAAACTACAAGAGCAGTCAAGTTATCCTTAATATTAATTACCTTGTTGGCTATTTACTAAATGCAATTTCACACATGGATGGTTTATGTATGTTGTGGTTAGTCTACCAAATTTAAACTTACAACAAAAGATTTCAATTATAGCGGTGGATTAACCATGTCATTGATTTAATGCTTGTAGCAATGCAAAGGAAATTGCCCCACTTGTATGCATGAAGGTTTCCAGTAATGTTTTTTAACAGATACACCAGAACTTTAGAATATGCTTCAATAGACAATGCTTTTTTCCAATTCTGTTTTTAAATTCAATTAAAATTGACAAAAGCCACGAAACCTTTGAGTTAAGTATTTCCTGGCTTTCAGTTTGTAATAAATAATCATATGAAGAGATGTGCTAATAGTGTTTTTACATATTTAAAGACGGAATGTTATGTTTTACACAGATTTTTTAACAACCTTTTTTTTTAAACAAGGCTTTTTCTCAGTCCACAAAATAATAATAATAAATGGATTAGATTTATATGGCACTTTACATGCCAAGTGACATCTCAAAGCACTTACAGGGAGTCTATTATTCATTCATTCCAGACAGACATTGATAGTGATAAGCTGCTTCTTTAGCCACAGCTGCCCTGGGGCAGACTGACAGAAATGTGTCTGCCAATTTGTGCCAACGGCCTCTCCGGCCACTACCAAACATTTAGTACACACATTCATACCCAGTGGCATGGACACTGGAGGCATGGTGGGTAAAGTGTAAAATTTGCATTTCTGTCAACATATATTGGGCAGTACTGACTACTAAGAGCCAGTGTATCAAATTCTGGAGACCTTTGATTGTGTATACACATTCTACATGTCAGAGTCACAATACAGTTGCTCTTTGACCAGTGTTGGGCAAGTTACTAAAAATAGTAAATAATTACAGTTACTAGTTACTTGTTTTCAAAAGTAATTGAGTTACTTTACCAATTACTGCATGATTAAAGTAATTAGTTACTTGAAAAAGTAACTTTAACTTTACTTTTAAATTCATACTTATATCATCTTGCACTCATAGCAAGATAATTCAATTAATGGATTACATTACGGGCTTATTAATGTCAGGCTGAAAACAGACTGTTTCAGACAGAGCTTTTAGAACATGTTCAGTCTGCTTTATCCTGCCTTGAAAGCTCTTATTGTGGGAAAAATCTGAAGAAAATCAACACTTAATTGCCAGTAATTTCCTCATTTTGGAGTGAGAAATAGGGTTTGTGGAGTGAGAGAGAGGGAAAAAGAGTGATACTCAATCCAAAAGAGTGAGAGTTGGCAACACTGCATAAAACTGTCCATGTACTGTATAGCTTACCTTTATGATATGGATTTAATCTGATGTGCAGTGATCCAAAGAAAATGTCCATTATCCACAGTCCAAATGTCTGCTCTGACAGAGACATGATCCAGTCCCTCAAATTTCTTTTGGAGATCAAAATCCATTTTTGAACAATCTTTATCCAGGTAGCAAGTAAATGTGTTGTAACTTCAGTAGCTCACAGTCTCAGCTGCCTGATGGAAAGTCATTGTTTGTATCACTTCTTCAGTCTGTAATGATGTATCAGTCGGTTTAATTCTTGCTGGGTTACAAACTGTCCAGATGCATACCTGTGCTTGAAATCCAGCCGTGGGTGTTGAGACAAGAGTATTTCAACTTTACATCCAGCTGTGGCTGTTCAGGATACAGTAGATCCACTAACACTGTGTTAGTTGTTAGCAAAGCTAGCTGTTACTTAGCACTAGCTTTGTTGGAGCTTGTTGCTGATTGCAGTAGGTCTCACCTGACATTTAGTTTGCAACCCACCAATATGCTTTTGTCTTTAACCATGACAAAGGAAAAATAATCTGTCTATTTTCACAAAAACAAAGTAGCTTCATCATTTCCTCCGCTCAGTAGTGAAGACTCAAGCTCTATGCAACAGGTCATATTGACTGACAGCTTGTCTCAGCTACAGTAGGGTCAGTTTGTATATTCATTTATTTGCAGTAAAAATATCTATCCATATTAATAAAAGGCGTAATGAGTAACACATCTGATCAAATTCCAGAAACTGTAATGCATTACTGAATTTTTAAACAGTAATTTCGTTACACTGCACGTTACTGCAAAAGTAATGGCATTACAGTAACGCATTACTTTGGAACACGTTACTCCCAACACTGTCTATGACTGGTTTTGATGAGAACCTCAGTCAGAACACAAGTGCATGGAGAATGCAGAAAAACGGACTCCCACAAGGCTCAGTTCTAGCTCCAACTCTGTTCAACCTCTACATAAACGACCTGCCTACTACAAAATCCCGCAAATTCATCTATGCAGACGACATCTGTCTGGCATTCCAAGCACCAGACTTTGAACCACTGGAACGGGTGCTCACGGAAGATCTTGCTAAACTGGACCAGTTCTGCAAAATCTGGCGCCTAAAACCAAGCCCAGCAAAAACCGTCTCCAGTGTATTTCATCTCCACAATGCAAAAGCTGCCAGAGAACTAAACATCCACCTGAGCGGACTCAAGCTTAAGCATGCCCCAAATCCAACTTATCTTGGAGTGACCCTTGATAGGACCTTATCCTTCAAGGAACATCTAAAGTGGACGGCTGCTAAGGTGAAAGTACGAAACAACCTGCTCTGCAAGCTCGCTGGTGCAAAATGGGGGGCGGCAGTCTCCACCCTGCGCACCTCAGCACTGGCCCTTTCATACTCTGTAGCAGAATATTGTGCCCCTGTCTGGTCCAGGTCATCTTACACACACCATGTAGACACCCAGCTCAACTCAACCATGAGAACTATAACTGGAACAATCCGCTCAACACCACTCCCCTGGCTCTCTGTACTGTCAAACATAGCCCCTCCACACATCCGGCGAGCAGCATTAACTCAAAGGATGCTCCAAAAAGTTAAAGATTTTCCTCACTTACCAATCCATGCAGATATCTACACCCCACCCACTGCCCGACTTTCATCCAGACGGCCGATTTGGAAAAACCCTCCCCCAGCTGACTTTACCATCCAGACAGCTTGGCAAGAGGAATGGGAGACCAAGGAGGTCCCAAACAAACAGCTGGTGATAAACCCCAACCAACAGGTCCCGGGCACCAACCTCCCAAGGAGACAGTGGTCTACACTCAATCGCTTCAGGACTGGACATGGCCCCTGCTTGGCCAGCCTTCACAGATGGGGCAGTAGCCCTAGCCCACTGTGCGCATGTGGAGAGGAGCAAACTATGGAACACATCATAGAGGCTTGCCCGCTCCAAAGACTGGAAGGAGGATTACACACCCTCCATACAGCAAACCAGGAGGCAACTGCTTGGCTTAAGGACTTTGCATTCGCTAAATAATAATAATGAGAACAGGCATCGCTAGCTTCAAAGTTAAGCTGGCAATGCTCTTATAATACTCTCTTGGTCTGATGAAGTAAGACTAATTGCTAGTGCTAGTGCTAGCAGATATGCTTACAGACTGGATGGCAAGTGAACAGAAGTGACATTAACATCTACAGTATAAAGTTATATATATTAAAGGTGATAGAAACAACACTGTTACCTCCGGGACAGTATATGTCACACTGTCCTGGCAGCAGAAGGCAAAGGACAGAGCTGCATGGAGGAATCTGATCAGACCTAAATGAAACAGTCATTGTCGCCCCCGACGGACTGCTATGTTGATGATGATGATGATGATGATGATGACTGGTTGCCAGATGGAGACATACAGTATATCCATACATTGAACATGTACCTTCAGACTCAGACATTTATCCTCATGATTCATATATCTAGGAAACCCCTGAGCTAATAGCTTTGAGATCCTTACTTGCTGCCATACTTCTTGTCAGCCAACTGCTCAAATGTAAATATTATGACTGTTTCAGACCCATAAAAAATTCTGAAATAGTAATTGAACTAACAAAAAAATCCAAGAAAATTGTACTTTCATTGTACACATAAAGGTTTAATGGATGTATTATGTATAAAAAGATTGTTTTCATGGCAGTGAAGTCCATATGACTTTTGACAATTTACTCATACTGCTGAACATGTATCTCTAGCAGAGACACCTGTCATCTAGAAATAGTCATTAAACATCACCTGAATTTAAAACAAAATGGCTTCATTTGAAGTAGCCATGCTAGTAGCGAAAGTGTAAGTACTTACAACAGCACTAAACATATATCATATAATGATGGAATCACAGGAGAATGTCATGTTTTTACTTCTGTTAAGAATGGGCCTTGTAATCAAGAACAATGGCCCTCATTTATCAAAAGTGCATAGAAATCAGTGCACATTTGGGTGTAGATATGATCGTACAAAAAGGTCCAAGTGGTACTTATAGTGGTCCCACAATGGGGAATTTCCAGGATTGCAACAGCACAGGGATAGCAACACTCAGAGCAACAATCAAGAAGACAAGAAAAACAAGAGCAGCGAATATACATATGTACATATAAATATATAAATATATATACACACAGTGCGGAGCATTGTAGCTAGTTGGAATAAACAGCAAAACCGTCTACTTAGTTATCCTACATAGTATGAATATGTACCCATACATATTGTCACCCTCCGTAGCGACTGATATTGTCCTAGTTGTATACTGGAGGGGACCATTGTGTAAGTCTATTGCGTCTTTTACATTCAATACTATTAGGTCGTCACGTTTTTTTGCTATCTCTGCGAGCAGCCCTGCTTAGGTTATACAGACAGCCGTAGGTAGGAAGGACCTGCGAAACCTCTCAGTTGTGCACTTAGGATGATGTAGTCTGCTGCTAAATGAGCTCCTCAGTGCGTTCAGTATGTCCTGCATAGGGTGGGACTCCGACTCCAGCAGAGATGACAGTTTAGCCACCATCCTTCTCTCTCCTATCTCCTCCACTGGGTCAAAGCGTTGCCCCAGGACAGAGCTAGCTTTCTTGATCAGTTTGTTCAGTCTCTTCCTATCAGCTGCTGTAATGCCACTGCCCCAGCAGACCACTCCAAAAGTGATGGCTGATGCCACCACCGTGTTGTAGAATGTCTTCAGCAACGCCCCTTGTACACCAAAAGACCTGAGTCTCCTCAGTAGGAACAGCCTGCACTGTCCCTTCTTGTAGAGTGCATTGGTATTGTGTGACCAGTCTAGTTTATTGTTCAGATGAACACACAGGTACTTGTAGGATGTCACCATCTCAATGTCTGTTCCCTGTATGTTTACTGGTGCTGTGAGGGGTTGTCCTTGCCTGCGGAAGTCCACCACCAGCTCCTTAGTTTTCCTCGCGTTGATCTGGAGGCAGTTCCAATGGCGCCAGTCCACGAAGTCCTGGATAAGTCCTCTGCACTCAGCTTCATCTCCGTTGGAGATGAGGCCGACGATCGCAGAGTCGTCAGAGAACTTCTGTAGATGGCAGTGTGTTGTGTTGTGTGAGAAGTCCACAGTATAAAGGGTAAACAGGAAGGGAGCCAAAACCGTTCCCTGGGGGGCCCCTGTGCTACCGATGATTGAGTCGGACACACAGTCCCGGGTTCCCGGGACAGGGCACGATGAAGGAGGAAGATCACTGCATCCGCCATCCCAATGCCATGCTGGTAGGCGAACTGGAGTGGATCCATTGCTGGTCCCACCAGGGGGCGGAGGTGAGCAAGGAGCAGTCTCTCCAGGGTCTTCATCATGTGAGACGTCAGGGCCACTGGTCTGTAGCTGGTCAGGTCTTTGGGGTGGGAAGTCTTTGGTACAGGTACCACACAAGATGTTTTCCACAACTGTGGTACCCTCCCCAGCTTCAGGCTCAGGTTGAAGATGTGCTCCACAATCCCACACAGCTGGTCTGCACAGGACTTGAGGAGCTTTGCGCTGATGTCGTCTGGCCCCGATGCCTTCCTCACCTTGATCTTCCTCAGCTCCGTCCTCACCTGGGTCTTAGTGAGGGTCATGTTGGGAGGGGGGTGTTGGGAGTGAGGGGGTGTTGGTGGAGTGGGGTGTGGGCAACAGGACTCAATGTCTTTAGAGGCAGCAGTGGTTGTTGTGCAGTCGGGGAGGAGGGCGGTTGGTCAAACCTATTAAAAAACAGGTTCAGATTGTTCGCCCACTCCCTGCCCCCTGTGGCCTGGGGGAGGTAATCCGGAGCCCAGAGATGGTTTAAGGTTTCTCCAGACCCCGCCGATGTCGCTCTGTTGCAGCTTGTCCTCCATCTTCTTCCTGAAGCTGTCCTTGCCTTCTCTGATCTTCCTCCTCAGCTACCTCTGTACGGACTTCAGCATCTCCCTGTTCCCCGCCCTGAAGATACTCTTCTTCTCTCTCAAAAGTGTTTTTATCTCAGGGTTGATCCAGGGTTTGTTGTTCGAGCAACACCGTATGGTCTTGGTGGGTACGGTGTTGTCCACACAGAAGATGATGTAGTCCATGATGGTGTGAGTGAGGCCATCAATGTCCTCACCATGTGGATCGCAGTGCTGCTCCCAGGCAGTGGTTTCAAAACAGTTCTTTAGAGCATCCATTATCTCCTCAGATCATAACTTCACTGTGCGCATAACCGGAGGTTGTATGTGCAATAGGGGTTTGTATACCGGCAGGAGATGAACCAAGTTGTGATCCGATCTCCCGAGTGGGGGGAGTGGTGATGAGGTGTACGCCTCCTTAGTGTTTACATAGAATAAGTACAGTGTTTTATTGTCTCTAGTGTGGCATGTGACATACTGGGTGAACATGGGTAGAATGGGAGACAGTGAAATATGGTTGAAATCGCCTGAGATGAGGAGAAGAGCATCTGGGTGTTCTTTCTGCAGCCTGCCAGTTACTGAGTGGATGACGTCACGTGCTGTCCCAGCGTTCGCCGTCGGATTTGCATAAATAGCAATGCAGATCACGTGTGAGTATTCCCTCGGGAGATATGTAGGTCGCATGCTAACAGCTAGCAACTCCATGTCTTTGTTGCAGTGTTGTTGTTTAACCCCTTGCACTCTGGTCAATTTCCCTAAAAATGCCTAAAAATAACGTACCCAAAGTAAATCAAAAGCTGTTCTTCAACCCTTTGCAGCATCTTCATGGGGTTGGCCTCATTTAAAAGAAAACACTTTGAATTTTTTGGCAAAACAGTCATAATCTCTCTAAGTGCTCCTGCCACTGAGTAACAGTCATCTAAACATACTGAACTTGAAGAAAATAAAGTTCGCCTGGGTTTTTTTTTTGGATACAAATGCTTACAAATAACACACAGCTGTCAGATCCGGGCTGGAAAATGCAACAGAAATGTAGAACCAAGTGTTATCTAGCTGAGGTCAAAATTTTGTAACAGTACCACAAAAAGTGAATATATTACACAGCTTTTTTGTCAGGTTGTTCCCAGGCGTTTTTGAACTGTGCCAAATTGTGCCAAATGGCACAGTTTGGAAAAACGTCTGTAACTTTTGAATGATTCAATATAGAAGCTTCATCTTGGGCTCTAATGAAAGGTGACACTCAGGGCTGTGTGTGTGTGTGTGGGGGGGGTTGTTTATTCATTCATGAATGAATGAATGAACAAACAAGCCCCCACACACAAAGAAACATGTCATGTAAAAAATGTGTTACAAGAAAAAATAACCTACAGTGCACTAAAAATTATACTAAAATATCTGTAATGTAGAGGATAACAACTCCCCCCCCCCCCCCCGCTACAGAGGACGGACATCGTCCGTTGCCACATGACGGACGCAGCGCACCGTCCCCGCGGTCTGCTACGCACAGTTGTACTAAAATATCTACAATATATCTGCAATCCGCTACAGAAGAGTAGCGGGGGGGGGGGGCATTCACGGTCCGGACGCGGCGATGACGCACAGTTGGAATTTACCGATCGGTCAAAAGTCATTTTGACTACAATTTTCAGGGATAAAGAATAATTTAGCTTACGACACTTACCTGTCCACAACAGCAGTGTCGCTTGTGAACTTCTCTTCCTCATTGTCAGACAAACATGACGCTGGTCTGCTTGTTACGACTCGTGGTTCTGGTCACGCGACCCGGTCAAACCATGATTCCATTATTGCGGTTTTGCGCTTCCATGATTGCGGTTTTGGCGAACGATTTTTCAAAACAAATAAGAACAGTTGTAAGAAAAAAAGACTGGAGAACATGTGTGTGTCACCCAGCGGCTTACACAAAACAGATTTGACACACGCTTTCAATAGTCAAACTTCTCTGCTTCAATTGGCTCGCTGTATTTGCAGCCATTGGTCGGCGGGTCCTTCTTGCTAGGTTTTCAGTCATTGGTTCTTCAAGGTTTCAGAAACCCAATTCAAGGCTCTTATTAGTCGAATGAGAGGTCAATCAAATCTAAACCAATCAAAGCACTCCTTTGGCTTTTTGTTCGCGGCTGTGTCTGTAGTGGAAGAACAGAAATGCAGCTTTTTTTTTCAGTGCGCTCTGAGACGCACAGTGTGCGTCCTAGTGTGCACAAGGGCGCGCTAGGATGTAGAGACGTGACCGCCCGCGGTATCCCGGAGTGCAAGAGGTTAACCATGATATGTCCCGGTCTGCACCAGTTGTTACTGACATACATCATCACTCCTCCGTCTCCTTGTTTCCCCACTGTCTGGTGTTCGGTCTGCCCGTATTGCGTGGAAACCCTCCAGTTCAATGTTAGCATCATGTTAGTATAGCTGGTTAATCTCAAAAGTTGCTTTAAATGCAAAAGAACTACATTGTGGAGGAGATCAGTGCTGCACAATGTAGCGTTAACACTACAATTATATGAATATGATTATTAATATATTTTATTTCTCTTGGATTGTAATACAAAAAAGAAGCAAAAAGAGAAAATGGCAACATATTTCAGACAGAAAGGGTCTAGGCAGAAGCAACAGCTTATATGTGCCTACCCATCATACATACAGTAATACTAATATACAGCTGACCTCAAAGTCATAATACAACAAAAGAAAATAGTATTTTGTAATTATATTAATATCTAATAATCAAATATCCATATATTTCTTAATATGATTTATAGCAATAATTTAAACTTAACAGTAGTGCCACACAACTTTATAAAGTTTCCACCTCGAATAAGATGTTCTAAATTTTTTATTCCTTTCTCACACCATAGTGGAAAGTTTAACATCCTCTTTTGTTGTAGGATATCAGGATTATTCCAAATGGGCGTGAGTTAACAAGAGACAAGGGAAGACCCCGTTATTTTTTGAAAATTTCTACCAGGCTGTCAGAGAGAAGCTAATGTTAATGCTTTTACAACAGTCATGGTGCTTGATACAGGGGCTCATGAAAGGCAAGTCAGAGATATTTAGTGACCCACAGAGAGCCTGTTCAGCATCTAACAATGGGTTTCCTAGTGGAGCTGATTTTGTCCAGTTGGCAACAGACTGCAGTCTATCGGCTAAGAAGTAATTTTAAAAAATTGGTAAATCTAAACCTCTGTACTTTTGCTTTTTGGAGAGTTTTTAAATTGACCTGTGATGGTTTATCCTTCCAGAAAAGTTTACTCATATTTGAGTCTAGGAACTTAAACCAGGCCATAGATGGTTGGGAAGGAATCATTGAAAATAGATCATTAAGTTTAGGAAGGACCATTATTTTAACAGTTGCAACTCTTCCCATTAGTGATATAGGTATTGTCCCCAACCCATAAGGTCATCTTGTATTATTTTTAGAAGGGGAGTGTGATTTAGTCGCAGTAACTGTGAGAGCCTGGGGGAGATAGTTATTGCTAAATATTTAATACTACCTGATTGTATTGGAATAGTGGATATATTTGAAAAATTACAGTTTACAGGCGCGACTGTTAATTTATCCCAGTTAACAGAGTAATCTGATAGTGATGAAAATTTATCAGTGAGCACCACTGTCTGAAGAAGAATTCTTTGAGTTCTTAAGAAAAATTAATACATCATCAGCATAAAGACTGATCTTGTGTTCTTTTTCTCCAGTTCGGATAGCTCTAATATCAACATTTTGTCGTATGGCTGCTGCTAATGGTTCACTAAAGATAGTGAAAAGTGAGGGAGAGAGTGGACACCCCTGCCTGGTGCCTCTCTGAAGATTAAAGCTTCAAGAAGTTTGATCATTTGTTCTGACAGATGCAATTGGACAACTATATAGTGTTTTAATCCAGTTTATAAAAGATGAATCAAACCCAAACTTATGTAACACTTTAAAAAGGAATTTACAGTTAACATGGTCAAAGGTTTTCTCTGCATTCAGAGATAAAACTGTGGTTTCTAAGTTATTAATCTTATAGTAGTCTATTAAATTAAATAGACTGCATGTATTATTAGCCAAGTGCCTACCCTTGATGAAACTTGTTTGATCCGGGTGTATAATAAACAGAGTTATCCTTTCCAGTCTTCTGATGAGCGCTTTGTAAATTATTTTAAGATCAGCATTCATGAGATGGGACAGTAGCTGGATGGAAGCATAGGTTCTTTTTGGGGTTTAAGGAGCAGGATAATGCTTGCTGAGTTCATATTTGGAGGGATTACATGGTCTTTAATTTGGCTCACCATTTTAAAGAAAGTAGGTGCCAACACAGCCCAGAATTCATTATAGAATTCTACTGGAAAACCATCTGATCCCAGAGCTTTGTTATTTGGAATGTGTTTAAGCACCTCTGGAGTTTGGACATTAAAAGAGGTGAGTCCAGAGCTGCGGTCTGTTTATTATTTAATTGTGGTAAATAAATATTGTTCAGAAATTCATTTATCTCCTGAGACAGACAGATTAATCTGAGATGAATAGAGGTTTTCATAAGACTTTCTGAAAGAGTCATTTATTTCTTCAGAGTCATGGGTAATATTTCCAGTCGTGTCCTTAACAGAATGGATAGTTGTCTTTTCTTTGTTCAGTTTAAGCTGATTAGAAAAGTATCTCCTCGATTTACTACTCTGTTCAAACTTTTCCAGACGTAGTGTTTGTATTAAAAACTGTGTTCTTTTGTTCATAATTTCTTAGTTCCAGTTTTAATTTTCTCTGATTGCTGAGTGCCTGTTCCTGTGGAGAAACGGCACAGGTCAGCTCCAGTGATTTAACTTTCTGTTGTAACTCCATTTCCAGTGCTTTTTCTTTTTTATTCTTATACAAACAGTAAGAGATTATTTTACCTCACATGATCATTTTTGCTGCTTCCCAGAGAACACACGGTGATATTCCTGGCACATCATTGTTTTCCAGATATGATTCCCACTCCTTATTAAAATAGTTAATAAAGTCTTTGTCTTTGAGTAGTGATGTATTAAATTTCGAATTCCTAGTTTTCCTTGTAGCTTTTTTATTCACCAGTGTAAAAGATACTGGATGGTGATCGCTGATAACTTGATTAGAGCAGATTTTTGGTGCCTGTGATATCTCTCACAATGGAGTTACTGGCTAAAAAAAGTTTAGACAAGTATACGAGTGGTGCACTTGTGAGAAGACGGTGTATTCCCTAAGAGTTGGGTGAAGAGAACGCCATTTATCGCAAAGACCAAAATCACCCATGTATTGTCTAAGAGTGTCAGTAGCTTGCCATTTCCAATAATTCCCCGCTGTACTGAGTCTGTCAGTTGCAGGATTTGATACCAGGTTGAAGTCCCCTCCTATTATGAGTGTCGTGTCCAAGTGCTCAGAAAGAGAAAGGAAGAAAGTGTGGACAAAGGATGGGTCGTCAACATTTGGGCTGTAAACACTGGTTTTGAACTGAGACTTTTAATATTATAAATCTACCTTCCGGATCTGCTATGGTGTTATTCACAACAAAACATATTCTTCTGTTTACCAATATGACTACCCCTCTTTGTTTGGAATTATAGCAGGCTGAGAACATGTGGGGAAAGTCAGGGGAGGTGAATGCATCTACAGATGACTTTGAAACATGTGTTTCCTGCAATAAGACCAAGGCCACCTGTAGATCCTCCAGTTGATTAAACACTTTTAGCCTCTTCTCCCTTGTACTGATTCTTGATGAGTACAACTCTTAAGTTGATTCTTTCAGAATCTTTATTAATCAACTAATGGTAATGGCATCTGAAACACATAAAACAAAGTAACAGAATTACAGCACGACCAGTAGATTTACGTATTAAAGTAACACAATTACCATACGAGTCATAGTTCTATATGCCCCCCAGTCTTTAGAAATTAAAGACGGAATATCAAAATGAAAAGAAGAGTATGGAATATATAACTGCAATAAAGCTCAAATGAAATAAAATAAAATTTCTCATGCACAGGTTAAAGTGAATGTGTGATACATGTAATTATGTATATGCAATTGAGTCCATCAAAGATCAGGGGTTGAAAGTCATCTCGGAACCAAACCGGTAGTCTTGATTGTCGTGTCGAGTGCTGTGCAGCAGAAGGGTGTGAGTGATTGTTGGGTGAGGTGTGGTTTGATGGAAGGGGCTGCTGTTCCTTCAGACCTGGAGCGTTGCCAGGCATGAGGTTGCGAAGGGCCCGGGGGACTTGGTTCTTGGGCACTAGTTTCTCAGAGGTGCTAGCTCAATAACCAGGATGTATTTTCACTCGAACTCCTGGTTACATAAAGTGACTCTGCCAGAGCTATCAATCCTCATGACGTATTGATGAAACTGGCTCACTTCTACAACAATTCCAGTCTTGTCCCATTTTGCGGGGTTGGGACCACTTTGATTCTGGATTCTGACATAGTCTCCGATGAGCAGTGGGGGGAGAGGATGAGTGTGTTCAGAAAGGCGCTCAGAGACACACATGTGTTGGTTACGTAAGGCTTCTTCTCTATATGTAAGTATCTCGTGCCATGTGCTGTGTGGTTGGTACTTTCCAGAAGGAATTGGTATGAAGTTGTTGATTGGGCATCTAAAAACACACATGGCAGGGGAGAGGAGGGTATCACGATCAGGTGTGTTATGATACTGGAGTATCACACGTTGAAAGGCATCGTGTCGAGTGAGCCCTCAGCATCAGTGTTGTCAGTGAGGAGGCGTTTCATGGTCTTAACAGCCACTTCTGTGTGGCAATTGCTGTGAGGGAAGGCGACAGATGAAGTGCGATGATGCACACCCCAGTCACATAGGAAATTGTGGGTGGCGCTCGCTGTAAATTCAGGCCCACCATCTGATATCAGTTCGTTGCTGATGCCATAGGTTACAAAGATACGGCATAGGGAAGCGATCAGTCCCTTGGTACCGTTAACGGCCTGTTTGATAATCGGCCAGTTACTGTACCTATCCACCTCGACCAAGTAGTTCTGGCCACGATGAGTGAAGTAATCTGTGGCAATGCACTGAAATGGATACTTGGGCTGGGCAGGAGGAGTGGGTTGTGAGCTCGGTAGTGAAGGTGCCATGCGATTGCAGGATAAGCAGTGGGCCTGTATCTCTGTGATGGCGGGGGTCATGCCTAGCCAGAAGAATAAAGACTCTGCTCGTGAGCACATGGTTAATACCAAAGCATCATGGTGACACTTTTGTGGGCTGAATGTAGTGTCCAGAGTACCTGGTCACAGAGTGATGGGGGGATGATGATGTGGTCCTTGTAGAGGCATACCCCATCGAATTCATTGAGGTTCTCTTGAAATTAGTGATATGGATGGAAGTCATGGGGCAGTTCACTGGGGATGTCGGGGAAGCCCTGTTGAATTAGCTCAGCTAATCTGCACATGGTTGGGTCACTGGACAGGGCAATGCGAGCATCATCCCATGTGACTGATTTGATTACCTCTGTAGGGGGCAGGTTAACTGACTGCAGTCTTGGGCAATATCCAAGACATGGGTGCGGATGGCAGCGAGGATGTCATGTGGCAGTTCAGGTGACTGGCAGAGATTGTTAAGTGTACTAACAGGTGCAACATCATCAGGGAGATGAAGCTGTGTGGTCTCTCCAGTGGAGTGTCAGAGACAATTTTGTCAAATTGACAACTGTAGCCATCCCCTGAGGTGATATAGCTTTGGGGAGAAACACGGTAACGATAGCAGCCCTGAGGCATGATAAATGTGGTGAGGTGGTGATCTTTGTGTAGGGCGATGCTGTGGTACCCATTCCATGCGTTGAAAACTGTTTTGCGAGTGTGTGGTGGAATTGCGCGTGCTTTATGGAAGGCTGACTGTGTGTGACTGTGTGATTGGGACTGGTTCATTGATCCCAAGTCGTACATCTTGGTCGAGACCTGCCTTCACCTTGTCTTGCCCGTGCACAGGGACAGGAATGGGAGTATGGGAGGCAACAGGTCGAGCATTAGGGTCTGCCATGAGTCGTCGTGGGGGACCAGCCATCATTGGTAATGGTTGGTGCTCACATACGTTGAATGTGCTTAACTTGTAGTGTTAAAGCAGCCAGGTCTCCAGTTTTTCATGTTTTTTTTCTGTGGCCGAGAATAGAAGAGATGGGGGTTGAGTGGTTGGTCACTGGCGTCGAGGGCATTTGCAAGTGTATGTGGTGCAGGATGTGATGCTGGAATTGTAGGGTCTGCCAGCCTCACCGATGGTGGGGAAGCTGTTGGAAATCATGCCAAGGACAACACATGCTTGCTTTGACAGGAACAACCTATTGAATGAGTCAGTGAAATACACTGTCTGGCAGGTTTCCAGAGTCTTTCCAGAGGGGGATGTACCAGAAATGTGTAAGACCAGAGCACCTACTATGGTATGTCAATGCTATGATTGTTTGCAGTGGTCATTTTCATGTTAACTGGGATGAGATGCCTTTTCTCCAGCCCCATTTTGGACAAGAGCTTTGTACCAGCTAAGCAAGACTGGCAGCTGGTGTCAGCCATAGCAGGGTAGGAGACTGATGGGGTGGAGCCATGGAGTGGAGTAGAGAGGCCCAGATCATGGGTGTCAGCTGGTTTTGCCTTGACAGAGATATTGATGAAGGGTTGAGGGTCCAATGCTTGCCATTCCCATGCATTGCAAAACTCATTGTATATGTGATGCTCTAGTGTGATGGTATGGACATCCGTGGGTGAGGTGTCAGAGACTGAGCACCGGGTGTTGAAGATAGTGGTGGCATCATCCTGCGGCACTTGTGCACTGGTTTCTGTTGATGCCTGCTTTCGTCATGTCTGCCGGCATACACTTTCAAGGTGGTGGGGCAGTCCGCATTTGACGCATATGTGCCAAATGTGGATGTGGCCTGGGTTGCCACAGTAGTTACACAACTGAGGCCCACTATCACGAGTTTGTGCTTTGTATTTTTCATGGTGCTTGTAGGAGCCAGTCGCTGCTGCAGTTGCAGTGATGCTACTCTCTGAGAGGTGACTTGCAGAGCGCTTGCCACTCTTTGGCCTCTACAGATTGAAACACATTCTCCAAACTCATGTGCTGGTTGGATTGTCCAAGAATGTCCAGGCAGATTTCTTCATCCTGGAGCCCATGAATTAATGTGTCCCTGATCATGATGTCACTGGAATCGACAACTGAGGTACATGTGCAGGCCTTTTTGAAGTTGCACACTCTGGACTGTCCCCGGAGGCGTGCAACAAAGGTTCTCACTGGCTCATCATGGTCCTGACGCATTTGCTGCTGCTGTATCCGGGCGACCATAATATTCTCTTGTCAAAACGCCAAGCTTTTGATACTTGTTAAGACTGTCTTTTCATCTTCTGAGTTCAGTGCTCCGAAGGTTCTTGTCAGTTATCTTCAGAGACCATCATCGCTGCACTCAAGTAATTGGTGGGTAATGTTGGAGCCTGTGAGATGAGTGGCTGCTTTGTATTCAGACCAACATAGCTCAAAGCAGGACCAGTCCTCGCTAGTTCTTGCAGCCGTGACCGTTGGCCGTTTGACCTTCTCTACTTTACTAACTAATTAACTAACCTGCACTTATATAGCGCTTTTCTAGTCACAAAGACCACTCAAAGCGCTTTCACTAATACTAACCCTCTATTCTAAGGGCCTATAGGAAACAGATATCTAGGGACAATTTAGAACAGCCAATTAACCTAACATGCATGTCTTTGTATTGTGGGAGGAAACCAGAGCCCCCGGAGTAAACCCACGCAGCACAGGGAGAACATGCAAACTCCACACAGAAAGGTTCCAACCCCTGCCAACCTGGGGATTCAAACCAGGAACCTTCTATCTGTAAGGCAACAGTGCTAACCACTGCACCACCATGCTGCCCCAACTTTAGTGGTACATGGGGCAGGAATAAGTGCTGGTGTGAGGTTGGCTGGTTGAGTGGTGCAGGCATGGCAGTTGATAAAGCTGAGAAGTATCTCTGGGGGTGTTGAGGTTGGCCATGACATCTGGCAATCAGGAGTTGAGCAGGCAATGGTGTCTGACACCTTTATGCCATTATCATCGATGAGTACAGCTCTTTAGTTGATTATTTCAGAATCTCTTTATTAATAAACTAATGATAACAGCATCTAAAACACATAAAACAAAGTAACAGAAATTACAGCACGAGTAGTAGATTTACATATAAAACAAAGTAGCACAATTACCATACGAGTCATAGTTCTATAGATTCCATGTATGTTTCATGTGACAAACTTTAATGTGGACATGTTTTCACTAACTGGTTTTGTGCTGGAGGCTAGGTAAGTGTGCCTGCAGTGGATATAAAAAGTCTACACACCCTTGTTCAAATGCCAGGTTTTTGTGATGTAAAAAAAGGAGACCAAGATAAATCAGTTCAAAACTTTTTCCACCATTAATGTGACCTATAACCTGTACAACCCAATTGAAAAGCAAACTTAAATCTTTTAAGGGGAAAAATAAAAAATAAAAAACAATAACCTATTTGCATAAATACCCCGTTATAACTGGGGATGTGGCTGTGTTCAGAATTAACCAATCACATTCAAAGTCATGTTAAATAGGAGTCAGCACACACTTGCCACCATTTAAAGTGCCTCTGATTAACCTCAAATAAAGTTCAGCTGTTCTAGTAGGCTTTTGCTGACATTTTTGTAGTCACATCTTACAGCACAAGCCATGATCCACAGAGACCTTCCAAGACATCAGAGGGATCTCATTGTTCAAAGGTATCAGTCAGGAGAAGGGTACAAAAGAATTTCCATAGCATTAAATATACCATGGAACACAGTGAAGACAGTCATCATCAACTGGAGAAAATATGGCACAACAGTGACATTACTAAGAACTGGAGGTCCCTCCAGAACTGATGAAAAGACAATAAGAAAACTGGTCAGGGAGGCTGCCAAGAGGCCAACAGCAACATTGAAGGAGCTGCAGGAATTTCTGGCAAGTACTGGCTGTTAAGTGCATGTGACAACAATCTCCCGTCTAGGGTGGCAAGACGGAAGCCTTATCTTGCAAAGAAAAACATCCAAGCCTGGCTATATTTTACAAAAACACATTTGAAATCTCCCAGACACATGTGGGAAAATCTGTTATGATCCGATGAAACCAAGATTGAACTTTTTGGCCATAATTCCAAAAGGTATATTTGGCACAAACACAACACTGCTCATCACCAAAAGAACACCATACCTACAGGGAAACATGGTGGTGGCTGTTATGACTGGAAACTGGAGAGACTCACAGAGAGTGGTGTTACTTTGAACATGAACTTTATTACAACAAGCTAAGTCATATACAATACAGGTTTGTTGCTGTATAGAACCAACCGGGAAAGAGACCGTGAGATAGCTGACTCTCCCCTTATACATGGTTTGGCCTGAGGACATCACCGCATGGCTGCGTCACCACGCCACTGGCGGTTAACCCCCTGTAGTCACACACTACATTTACCCACACCCTTGGAAAAACACAGAACATTATGCATTCAAATTAACATCCCCCCAATTTGGTAAAACAAACTAGCTAGGGCTAGCGGGTAAGCCACCACACAGCCCAGCACAACTGAGTGGGTTATTCTGCCACTCTTTGTTGACAGCCACGCCCTGAGCTAAACAGTCCTCTCTTTCTTCGTCTCTGAGGAGGCAGTTCAGTTGGGGGGCCCTGAGGCAAGCTCATGGTGGTGGCACTCCTGGAATTGCCAATTTCAGCAGGCCTGGTTGCCATCCTGCTGGAACCGCGGCACGCTTGTCAACAATGTCCCAGCCTGGATCCCACACCAGCTGGGTTGGCTCCAACGTTGCTTCTTGATCCACGGCAGCTGCTCTCACCTCCCACAGATGGCTGACCTGCCATCTCGATCCATCTGCCACCTGAATGGCGGCTGGTCTCCGCTGCGCGGCGATCTTCATACATGTTGGTGGTGGTGATGATGTTAAGGCTGACTATGAGCCCAGTCGCTTGGTTCCATGGACCCGAAACCAGTTCATCACTGTGTCATTACCACGCCGGTGCTGGTTAACCCCCTGTAGTCACACACTACAGTGGCAGCATCATGCTTTGGGGCTGTTTTACTTCAGCTGGAACTGGGGCCTTAGTCAAGGTGGAGGGAGTTATGAACAGTTCCAAATACCAGTCAGTGTTGGCACAAAACCTTCAGGCCTCTGCTAGAAAGCTGAAGATGAAGAGGAACTTCACCTTTCAGCTCGACAGTGACCCAAAGCACACATCCAAATCAACAAAAGAATGGCTTCACCAGAAGATTAAGGTTTTGGAATGGCCCAGCAAGAGTCCAGACCTGAATCCGATCAAACATCTGTGGGATGATCTGAAGAGGGCTGTGCACAGGAGATGCCCTCGCAATCTGACAGATTTTGAGCGTTTTTGCAAAGAAGAGTAGGCAAATATCGCCACATCAAGTTGTGCCATGCTGATAGACTCTTACCCCAAAAGACTGAGTGCTGTAATAAAAGCCAAAGGTTCTGCAACAAAGTATTAGTTTAAGGGTGTGCATATTTATGCAACCAGGATATTGTAAGTTTTTTATTTTTTATTTTTCCCCTTAAAAGATTTCAGTTTGTTTTTCAATTGGGTTGTACAGGTTATAGGTCACATTAACGGTCGAAAAAGTTTTGAAAGGATTTATTTTGGTTTCATTTTTTTACATCACAAAAACCTGGCATTTGAACAGGGTGTGTAGACTTTTTATATCCACTGTATGTGTTTTGTATGTCCGTAGTGTGTGTGTGTGCGTGCATGTGTGCGCATATGTATGTTCTGTGTATGTTATATGGCTGCATGTGCATTTGTGTAGGCATATGTGTTTTGTGCGTATAGTATATACAGTGGTGTGAAAAAGTGTTTTCCCCTTCCTGATTTCTCATTTTTTTGTATGTTTGTCACATTTAAATGTTTCAGATCATCAAACAAATTTAAATATTAGACAAAGATGACACAAGTAAACACAAAATGCAGTTTTTTAAATGAAGCTGTTTTTTATTAAGTTGAAAAAAAAATCCAAACCTACATGGCCCTGTGTGAAAAAGTGATTGCCCCCTAAACCTAATAACTGGTTAGGCCACCCTTAGCAGCAACAACTGCAATCAAGCATTTGCAATAACTAGCAATGAGTCTTTTACAGCGCTGTGGAGGAACTTTGGCCTACTCATCTTTGTAGAATTGTTGTAATTCAGCCACACTGGAGGGTTTTCGAGCATGAACCACCTTTGTAAGGTCATGCCACAGCATCTCAGTCGGATTCAGGTCAGGATGTTATCTAGGCCACACAAAAGTCTTCATTTTGTTTTTCTTAAGCTATTCAGAGGTGGACTTGCTGGTGTACTTTGGATCATTGTCCTGCTGCAGAACCCAAGTGTGCTTCAGCTTGAGGTCATGAACAGATGGCCAGACATTCTCCTTCAGGATTTCTTGGTAGACAGCAGAATTCATGGTGACATTTACCACAGCAAGTCTTTCAGGTCCTGAAGCAGTAAAACAGTCCCAGACCATCACACTACCACCACCATATTTTACTGTTAGTATGATGTTCCTTTTCTGAAATGCTGTGTTACTTTTACGCCAGATGTAATGGGACACACACCTTCCAAAAAGTTCAACTTTTGTCTCGTCAGTCCACAGAGCATTTTCCAAAAAGTCTTGGGGATCATCAAGATGTTTTCTGGCAAAACTGAGATGAGCCTTTATGTTTGTTTTTGCTCAGCAGTGGCTTTCGTCTTGGAACTTAACTGAGGCAAGTGAGGCCTGCAGTTGTTTGGATGTTGTTGTGGGGTCTTTTGTGACCTCTTTGATGAGTCATCGCTGCGCTCTTGGAATAATTTTGGTTGGGTGGCCACTCCTGGGAAGGTTCACCACTGGTCCATGTTTTTGCCATTTGTGGATAATGGCTCTCACTGTGGTTCGCTAGAGGTTTCTTCCTGTTAAATGGGAGTTTTTCCTCTCCACCATCGCTAAGTGCTTGCTCACAGGAGATCATCTGATTGCTGGGTCTTTCTGCAATTGTGGGGTTTTCCTTGCATTTGGTAGTGCTATGAGATTACTTTTGTTGTGATATGACCGTCCTGCGTTTCCTGAGTTTCGCCGTCATGGCTCTGCAGGAGACCAGCGAGACCCACCTGGTGGTCTCTTCTTCGCTAAGGGGGTCACCATCATGCCCAAAGACTTCCAGCTGGCCCGCTGCATCCGCGGAGAGAGAGCTTAGACTTTCTGCTGCACATTCACCAGCCATAATGCTCTGCACTGTGTGTCTATATATATACATTTATAGTAATATGGACATATGTTTGCTAGATGTTGTTTTTTCTTGCCTTCTGATTGTTGCTCTGAGTGTTGCTGTCCCTGTGCTGTTGCAATCCTGGAATTTCCCCATTGTGGGACTAATAAAGGCTTATCTTATCTTATCTTATCTTATATGGCACTATTTAAATAAAGCTGAATTGAACTGAATTGGATTGAATTGAATGGAAATGGTTTTATAACCTTTTCCAGACTGATAGATTTCAATTACTTTGTTTCTCATTTGTTCCTGAATTTCTTTGGAAATTGTCTAGCTTTTGAGGATCTTTTGGTCTTCTTCACTTTTTCAGGCAGGTCCTACTTAAGTGATTTCTTGATTGAGAACAGGTGTGGCAGTAATCAGGCCTGCGTGTGGCTAGAGAAATTGAACTCAGCTTTCCAAAGACGTAATAAGCCACAGTCAATTTGTTTTAACAGGGGGGCAATCACTTTTTCACACGGGGCCATGTAGGTTTGGATTTTTTGTACCCTTAATAATAAACACCTTCATTTAAAAACTGCATTTTGTGTTTACTTGTGTTATCTTTGTCTAATATTTAAATTTGTTTGATGATCTGAAACATTTAAGTGTGACAAACATACAAAAAAATGAGAAATAAGGAAGGGGACCAACACTTTTTCACATCACTGTACCTACAGTCATTAAAAAATTTGGACACCCTGTATAAGCCTGTTTTTTTTAACATATTTGGACATATGGATATTTAATATCAATGTTAAAAATACTGGGAGATTCATGTAATACAACTGAACAATTAAAAATGAATTAAAGGCACAATATAAAGGCTTATGACCTCCTGGCCAGTAGGTGTCCTACGCACTGTTGACTCACTATAATCTTGTACAGGTTGCCAGGTAGAGATAAACAGCACTTCCTGGAGGCTAGCATCAATATCCTTCAGACTGCTAACATCTCAGATCTTTGATTATTATGAGCCAGACAGCGTGTCAAGCGAGGACTCTTGTGGTATAGAATCGTTTATTTAACATAATCCTGTCTGATGCACTTCTCTGGTAAACCTTTTTTAAATAACTATATGGTATAGTGTTATTGACGGTAATGCTAATGTAGCACAGCTGTCATCAAACCAGATAGCTCTCGAGTTTTGACAACGTAATTATGAATTGTTCTGTGGTTTTTGTAAATATGCTGAATTACACTTTTATGGTCTGTTTAAGTTCATCCGTTTTAGCTATGCATGCTTAAAAAAAAACAGCAAAAAAGCAGCTGTTGTTTTTAAGCTTCAGCAGTCATTTATGTCAGTTCCAGTTAACTTTAGGTTGTAAATGTATTTTGTTTTTATTGTTTTAAAATATATAAATAAATGTGAAATGTTGGATGCCTGAATTCATTTGTGCCCTTTCAGTTACTATAGAAGATGAAATCTCTTGTTTATTCAGTGTGTCACAAATGGTTTACCTCACCTCTGCAAAACTAAAGTATTTTCAACCTTTTTATAACGTAGTGATAAACAAGAACCTAAAATACACTGTACATATTAGCTATCTACATAACGTTGTAATCAATAATCCTTTGTGAAGTTGGAAATAATTTATGGTGGAATAATCTTTTTTCAAATAATATTGTGTAAAAACAGAATTGCATCGACAAAAATGAGCACATCACCATTCAGATCTATATCAAATGGCTCAGACATATTCATCCAAATTAAAAAGAAACAAAAAAACTTAAAATTGCTAAATTTATGTGGCATTAATGTAAAATATGAAAGTTTTATTTTTTAGATTTGAGTTATTTCTAAAAATAAATTCACCACAATATTCAACTTTTGGAGGTGGATGAGTAGAATGTAAAAGAAAATCAACCTCAATTCAAGTGAGTCAACATATAACAAACAGGAATTTATTTGGGGGAAAATATTTATTAAAAATAAACAGTCCAGATGCAGGGTTCATGTGGCAGATCTGGGAGAACAGTAGAGAAATTAATTAAATCAGGATTAGGACACTCTGGAAAGCTTTGTTGTCCCAGTGTTGACCTGTGTTACTGTAGTCAGGTACAATTTGTTGATGTAAAAAAGGACAGTCTCTAAGAAAGTGTCATCACAGACTAATGGCATTAAAACATAACAGTATGTGAACTACAAGACATGTTTTAGGACTACAGCAGTGATGCAAAGAATTTTCTTGGTCTACATAATGTGAATGACAATACACTATAGGTGAAGGAAAGACCAGGTACAGAAATGGAATTATTTTTTATGTGTGTGTTGTGGGAGGATGGAGGGGACCCCGGGGCAGACCCAGGACACGTTAGAGAGACTATGTCTCCCAGCTGGTCTGAGAATGTCTTGTTGTCCTCTCTGAAGAGCTGGAGGAGGTGGCTGGGAAGAGAGAAGTCTGGGCTTCTGTGATTAGACTGCTGCCTCAACAACCTGGAAAGCCTTAGAAGAGAGATGGATGGCTGTGTTGTATATTCATTCTTGCTGCAGGACTGGACCTGATTAAAGAAGAGGAACAACATTTTTTCTAAGTCTACATTCTTGGAACACCGAGTGCATAGGCAGGTTGTGGTTTTAATAAAAATGAAAAGTCCAAGACATTTTATCTGCCAAATTTTGACTGTTGTTTTGAGAAGTTATTCAAAAAAGAAAGAAACAAATAACTGTTGTATCTACTTTTGGCAAAATAATCCATAAATATGATATGCTTGACCAGGTTACTCACTAAATATATATAAAAAACCACTCCTTAACATTTCAAAAACAGTTAAAAAAAATTTCCTAAACAAACACATTTAAAAATTCAAAATAAAGGCTTTGGCTTTATACATTACTGTATGTAAAATGTTTTGATAAGACTAAACTTACATTGGTGTGCTGCCGACTGTCTTCCTCACTGGACGATCCCTCTGGTGGTTGTTGTCCTGAGCTGCAAATGGAGTCCAGGCCTCGCCACCGACTGTCTTCCTCACTGGACGGTTCCTCTGATGGTTGTGGTCCTGAGCTCTAATGGAGTTCAGGCCTCATACACAGGTGAGGTGGAGGAGAAACTTCTGCTGACATCCTCAGAATGTGGTTTTTAAATGTTGATCTGTGAGAACACAGTCATATTCATAGTCCTTTTTGTGACTTTTTACATGTAAAACTTTGCATCATACTCACCTAAAGGTCAGATATTGATGTTCTGTCCTAAACCCCCACTGGTCCATCATATCAGTGAGGGTTTCAGAAGCTGTTGATCCTCTCTCCAGTCACTGTTTGGTGGAACTCTTCTCTGCTGTATCATGACATTGTCCAAATACCCATCTGTGTTTATTCACTTCATGATGGAGGAAGTCCTTACAGAGGGTGAAAAAATGTTATGGTTTATTACTTGATAGTCAAAAATCTGACATAAATTTCTACATACATAATTACAGCTACTTCAAGGACTCAATAAATCCCGTGGCTAATGCTGTGCAGTAACATTAGTTAGTAAGAAAATAAATTAGGACCTGTTTATTCTGTTATCAGAACTTAACCTATTTTTAAACTCCATTTCCACCATGGTGATCAATAGTTTTACATTATTATCTTAATCTGTAACAACAATAAACAACTGTAACTTTTTTCACTGTACACCAAATTATTTGAGCAGCTACACATCAAAGCTGATAATTAAAAAAATATTTATGTAAAACATGACTGCTGCACAGCAGCGCGGTGGCGAAGTGGTTAGCACTGCGGCAGCACAGCAACTCACCCTTGGCTGGGGGATCCTGGGTTCCATTCCAGCCTCTGACCAACAGTGATCTGTGTGGAGTTTGCATGTTCTCCCCGTGTCTGCGTGGGCTTACCCCGGGATTTCTCCGGTTTCCTCCCACATGCCAAAAACATGTAGGTTAGGTTAATTGGCATCAAAACTGGGGATTCTAAATTGTCCTTAGGTATGACTGTGAGAGTGAATGGTTGTCTGTCTCTCTGTGTTGGCCCTGCGATGGACTGGTGATCTGTCCAGGGTGTACCCTGCCTCTCGCCCTAAGATGATGGGATAGGCTCCAGTCCCCCCGCAACCCAAAAAGGATTAAGCGGAAGAAGATGGATGGATGACTGCTGCACAATTAGCATGTGCTGTTACATTCATAGATGCAAATGTTGATCATATCATGAACCTGTCATATGTGTCAACTTGGTAAAGAGCAGTTAGTGGGGTCTGTTTCAAGCCATATATTGGCTGATATTATACACTCATAATTATAATGTGAACATGTCAGAAATAAAATATAGTTGGTTACATAGACTTTAGACTGCTGCCACCCCCTCCCCCCGCACCCCTAACTACCAGATTAGCAACAGAAGATGAATGAGCTAGTTAGCATCATAGCACTGGTTAGCTTACCGGTTAGAAGAAAAACAGTCACCTCTGCGTGACTTTTCAGTAATTTGAGACTCTTCAGCAGACATTAGCCATCAAAAGCAGAACCCATATTTATCCTGCTCCTTTGTCATGCCATACTTGAGAATGACTGGGAAACTGACGTTTGCCTTGAGACTCAGGTATTTAGCTGAATAATTCACTACCCGGCAACCCAACAACCCAAAACAAGACATGGCACACAACATCAAGCTAGCGATGCAATTGGCTGTGACATCCTCACTGGACTTCTGTGTTTATCTTACTCCAGCTGCTGGATGTAAATATTTATATTATTGTCGACCCGCCAAAAATTACAAAACATTTTTTTTCAACAATATATTAATTTTTAGAAGAACATTAAGACTTACATTGTGCACATTTCTAAACGCTCTGTTGATGTATTATTTTAAAAAAAATCTTTGTTTTTATGAAAATCTTCTATAGTTCACCTTTAAAGACTTTTTTCAAATTGTCTGTAAAATGTATTTCAAAACAAATAGTGAGGAATAAATTAGGACACCCTCCGTCTTTTTTAGGACACCCCCACATTCATTCCCACTTACAATGGCTAAACCTGAGTTCACTCTGTAACGTTTGGACCAACTTTTACTGACGTTTTGAAAAATCAGAGAAATCAGTCCAAACGGTGAAATTACGTTCCTGAGCACACACCAACTTTTACGAACTTTTACAAACTTTTGCTAGCATTTGCTAGTGTTGCATTCAGCACTGTCAAACTTTTGTCAACTTGCAACTTCCTGAGCAGCCACAAAAAACACAGTTTTTGCTTCTTCAATTTCTGAGATCTCATCACGAGCCTGATATTCGCATCTGTAAGAGAACAGAGACATATGTGTGTGTGCGAGCGCATGTGTGAAAGCATGTGCAAGAAATAGAGTGTGCATGTGTGTGGTTTGCCAGAAAACATACAGAGAAGGTAGCAGGCCGCAGCAGCACCACCAACTCTCCCGGCTGGGGGGGCAGTCGCAGCCCTGGAGCCACCAAGCTCCAGGACAGCCAGTCATCCGCCCCAGGAGGGAAGGCCAGAGGAGGTCGGGCCACCAAGCAACCGACGTAGCGCTCCCCAGCCCCGAGCCAGCCGGCTTGCACCTGAGTTTCATTTTTGGAATTGAATTGCTAAATAAATCAACTTTTCAGTGACATTCTAATTTACTGAGATGCACTTGTAGCTCCGTGGAGTTGCTTGGTGGCCACAGATCAGTCTGTTGTTGTAATGGGAAGCTTCCAGGTGTGAATATCTATCTGTGAGTGTGAGCAGGGTTTCCTTGGAAAAAGAGAGGTTGCCTCTTAGTGGAGCTTCCCTGTATAAATAAAGGTCCAGTGCTCTTTTGTTTTGGTTTCTTTAATACATAAGTACAAAGATCTTTATTGGGTAAAAAACAAAAACAACAACAAAAACATTATCCAGTTGCTTGATTTATCAGTTACATTGTCAAATTACTTGATTACTAAAATAATCAATAGCTGCACCCTTAATTAGTTCTTGGTTATATTTCTATAGGAAGCCAAAATACAATACTGACCAGTTTGTGGTAGTTGCTTCTGTGACATGGCTTTAATGAGGCTCTGTCTCAGGAGAACACTAAACCTCCTCAATTTGGACTGGGATGGCTTAAGAGCCCTTGTTAGTGGCTAATAGTTTTGTAAGAGGGGAGGATGTGCTTTATACATGTAAAATGGTGAGATGAGTGTGTGTGCGCTGTCATGAGGTGTCCTTGGTAGAGGATATGATGGTAATTAGGCTGCTGATTTCTCAGTGGTGTTCCAGTGATCAGACTATTTAAACTCTTGGTGTTGGTGTGTGTTAGGGGTGGGGGGGGGGGGGTTTGAGTGCATGCATGCGTGTGTGTGTGTGTGTGAGGGAGACGGAGAGAGAGAGAGACTGTGTGTCTACATGTCTGTGTGGCTGCCCTTTAGTATCTGCTGACTCAGGCTGCTTTTCCCTTTCTAAAAGTAAATAACCTTGGCCCAACAAGCTGTCAGGTGGCCCCTCTGTGCCCTCGTCCCCACATCTAAAAAAGGCAAGAAAAGCTCTGCTCTCTCATCCGAGCACCTTCGTAACACACGTCACAAGCACATCTTCACAGTGCCAGTGCACTGCAAAAGAACTTGGATCTTCAAAAAGCAACCTTCTGGTGCAAACTACTACAGCTGAAATGCTTTTACTTTATGCCAGCAGATGAAATTAATTCTTCTGTGTTGCTACATGTGTTTTGAGTATTTTGTCCTGACCACTGTCTCATGTCCAAATGGGGTCCTTGGTTCAAATTCACATGCAAGCTGAAGAAAATGGACTGCTTGCAGATTTATTTGCTCCGAGTGTAATGGCCTCTGATGCTGATCATAGCAAAGCATAATGAAAAAGGAAACATTTCAATGTGAAAATCCCACAGTTTTGTTTTCAAATGAACAGTGTTTTTTTGTGGCCACAGTAAACCAAGCTGAGCCAAGTTAACCCAAAATTTAAAAAGAAGTGATATTGGCGCAAGCTGAACTACAAAAGCAGTCAGAGAGCGCATACCTCAGCCAAGGCTCCTTCTGTACCTCATGGATCACCTCCAAAATGTAATGGGTTCGTGTGTAGGCCATGAGTGAGTTCTGGTGAAAATTGCATCAATGTCTATCCAGTAGTTTTCGAGGATTCTTGCAAACACATTGTGGGAAGATATGAGCCTTGATGGAGGTATGCATTCTCAGATCATCACCAAAATACAGTGGTGTGAAAAAGTGTTTGCCCCCTTCCTGATTTCTCATTTTTTTGTATGTTTGTCACACTTAATTCAGATCATCAAACAAATTTAAATATGAGACAAAGATAGATATGTTTGTCACAGTTAAATGTTTCAAATCATCAAATTTAAATATTAGACAAAGATAATACAAGTAAACAAAAAATGCAGTTTTTAAATGGTGTTTTATTATTAAGGATAAAAAAAAAAAATCCAAACCTACATGGCCCTGTGTGAAAAAGTGATTGCCCCCCTGTTAAAACATAAATTAACTGTGGTTTATCACATCTTTGGAAAGCTGAGTTCAATTTCTCTAGCCACACCCAGGCCTGATTACTGCCACACCTGTTCTCAATCAAGAAATCCCTTACATAGGGCCTGCCTGACAAAATGAAGTAGACCAAAAGATCCTCAAAAGCTAGATATCATGCTGTGATCCAAAGAAATTCAGGAACAAATGAGAAACAAAGTAATTGAGATCTATCAGTCTGGCAAAGGTTATAAAGCCATTACTAAAGCTTTGGGACTCCAGCGAGCCACAGTGAGAGCCACTATCCACAAATGGCAAAAACATGGAACAGTGGTGAACCTTCCCAGGAGTGGCCGGCTGACCAAAATTACCCCAAGAGCGCAGCGACGACTCCTCCAAGAGGTCACAAAAGACTCCACAACAACATCCAAAGAACTGCAGGCTTCACTTGCCTCAGTTAAGGTCAGTGTTCATGACTCCACCATAAGAAAGAGACTGGGCAAAAATGGCCTGCATGGCAGAGTTTCAAGATGAAAACCACTGCTGAGCAAAAGAACATAAAGGCTCGTCTCAGTTTTGCCAGAACACATCTTGATGATCCCCAAGACTTTTGGGAAAATTGAGATGCACCTGTATATTAAATCCTATGTGGCCTGTTGTGATTTATTATAAGAAAAATACATTTATACATTTAGATACTCACCAATGGCTAGATGAAGATGGTTGAAATGGCCGCTGTTGTCACTTTCCATCTTTGTGAGCCTTTATTATATGGCGATCTGTGGGCAAAAGCCTGTTTTACCATTTGACTCTGGTGTTTAGTTTCAACAGCTGATGATTCTTTTTGGTTTATTTAGACTCATCCCACTCTCCTTTTCAGGGCTGCAAACTGTCAGCAAAATGACATAAATATACTGCAGTAAACAGTGTATTTTGCAACACCACAAAATAAACAATAGTTTATTATTAAACCATGAACATTTTTATTTCATCATCTGATATATATTGTAATATCGCACAACCCTAGTTGTACATTAAAATGTATTTCTATTGGAGACAGATATTCCTCTTGCAAGTACCCGTATACAGTGGTGTTTGTGAAATCAGTGCATTGTTAAATCCAGCAAACCTCTATACAAGATGTTTATAATGATGAAAACATCAACAAGAAGTTAACAACTGTGTTATGCTTAAAGGAATATTATGTAATCCTGAGAAATGGTACTACAGTCCATATTCAAAACAGTGTGGAGAGTTGTCCCTCCTTATCTGCTGACCAGAGTCAGACACTTACCACGTTGAGGATAGGACTGAAAACGTGTAGGGAGTTATAACACACAGTGGTGAGCAATGATGACTCCTCAGTTGTTTTGTTTAGGTCAGGGGGAAATGATAGTTGATCTGCTCTCTTGTTTTGTTCCACAAGTGCAGCACACCATGTTTTCTCTCGCAGAAGTTTGTCCATGTCTTATCTGGCAGTGCAGGGCACTGAAATGTCATTGGCTCTGGTTCTGGGAAGTAGTCTAGCCAACACACACACACACACACACACACACACACACACACACACACACACACACACACACACACACACACACACACAAGGGAAAAAAAAAACAACCTTTCCAGGATGTTTGTGACCTCTTCAAATAGGAATATCTGGTCTGTAACGTTGTTGGAAAAGGCAGTTTTTCAGCTTAAATTACTTAATCACTGGTGACATCTCATAGTTATCTTGGTTTCATTTGCATAAACAAGGTTATGGATATCTTCTTTAATTAAAAATTATTATTAGATTTTTAATAATAAAAAAAGAAATTGTGATCTAAGACATCATCATCCATCCATCCATCTTCTTCCACTTAATCCTTTTCGGGTCACGGGGGGCTGGAGCCTATCCCAGCATCTTTGGGCGAGAGGCAGGGTGCACCCTGGACAGATCGCCAGTCCATCGCAGGGCCAACACAGAGAGACAGACAACCATTCACTCTCACTGTCATACCTAAGGACAATTTAGAATCCCCAGTTTGATGCCAATTAACCTAACTTGCATATTTTTTGGCACAGGGGAGGAAACCGGAGAAATCTAAGACATCACCATCATTGAAAAATGGAACTGAGGGAAAATACCTAAATAACAGACAACACTGTGCCCTTGTGCAAGTGCGTGCCTCAGTGGATCTGAGGTTTATGCTTACTAAAAGAAAAATGATTTGTTCAGGAAAGAAGTGTAGCATGTTTAACAACAGAATCAAGTTATTTTGTTGATTCATTACCAAAATAGCTCATTGTTGTTGTTGTTTTTTTCATAATTAAATTGCACTTACAAAACAATAAACATTTTGTTTGGTGGCTGAAGTTTACAACAGAGCTTTATTTTGATGGCAGTGCGGTCAGTTTGGCTGTCTTGCAGTACACAAATTCATTCTCACATACACACACATACTTGACCTTGGTGGTTGGATTGCAGTGAGACAGATGCAGTCAGAAGAGCAGAGTTGATGAAAAAGGTCTTTTATTGAAGTGTAAACCAGTATTCCTCTCCTCCTCGTCTTTATAGCTGAGGCCAGAAGGTGTGGGTGGACACGGACAGCTTAACTCTGTTATACAGCAAGTCTGAAAGCTTGTGGGATTTTTAGTGTTATACTGTATGCTCTTGGTTAATATGACAGCCTAATTTTTGATTTCTACTACAGTGCAGTTGGGGTGAAATTCCTTACAACAAGAATACAAATGAATGGCATAAGAAGCAGTAGATGCATTATGAAATACAGTATCTACTTCTCATACACATCCTGGTGTGCTTGTATGTAACATGAAATGTTGGAAAATACACCAGCTTTAGTCAGAATTACTTCCTTTTCAACTGATGTGATTCTTCTGAGCCGGTGCTTCATGTTTTAATCACTGCAGTGCCAAGAGCGCACTCCTTTCTTGTTTTTTTTTTTTTTCCAGCAACTGATTTTGCAATTTCATTTTAATTTGTTTTCTCTCTGGCTTTAACTTACTTCATTTCCCAGTTATTTGTCTGAGGACACACTACATACCATTGACAGAAAAAGAAGTGGAGAAAACGACATAAGTTTGTCTAAAAACTTTCTATATTAATTTTCTCTTCCCTTATTCAAGAAAGTATTTCCTGAGTGATAACCCTGCTACCCGGTAGGCCTTCAGGTTTATTGCACTCGTCTCATGAAATACTCAGATACCACAGTCAAGGAACAATTCAGGATAAGGAAATGAGAGTGTGATGGAAGAGGTGATTTGTAAGCCAGCTTAGGAGACAGACCTAAAAAGTTAAAATGTTAAAGTAGTATTAAAGGTTTGTTTGTGCAGAACCACAGTGGAGGAAATTAGCCAAGATAGCAAGGCTTTAATTTTGAGCTTGATCGGCTAACAATTTTTTAACAATATATTTGCCTGACCAAAAGAAACAAAACACCACTGATGGTCAAATATCTGAATGTAACACCATAAACTGATTTGATTTTCTTCCCTCTTCTTCTTTTTCTTCTTCTGATGCTTCTGTTTCTGCATTATCGCCACCAACTGTCTTGTTATGGTATTCCTATTTTTATTAAATCCTTATCAGTCCAGTGTTATGAAGGTAGATGAAAACATGCTTCGTAACTGAGTTTCCTGAATTATTTTACATTTTATTAGGTCTAACTTTCTAACCCCTTTACATTCCAATTCATTCCTCGGTAAAGGTATTTCATTTATCTGTTTAGGTCTGCTCTGATTAGTTTAGCTTGGGACGTCAAATGACTAAAAGGAACCCAAAAAGTAAACAATTGTACTGATATTAAAACCATATCTAGACCTAATGAGTTTGCTCTAAAGATTCTGCAATCTATAACCAGAGCTAAATAAAATAAGTGAATACAAGACTAGAAAGTACTCAAAGTACAACCTCAACAGCTCACCTAAACATTGGTTTGTTGAACCTTGGAGTGAGCCTTTCACTTGTTATTTTCAATTCTTTCAACACAATTTTTCAGCCTCCTGAAAAATAAAATATTAGTGATAAATGCTGCAGTGGAGCAGAGATGTGTAACTAAAGAGTGCTCACTCAGTTACCATAATGAGAGGAGAAGAAAATATACAGGAAAAAAAATGGTTGTCTAGTCTATAATTTCCTGCAAACAAACACAGGCTAGAACATAATCCACTCCCTTTGGCAGAGGTTAAATTAAAATCACAACTGAAAGAGTATCTCATTTTAGGGTCCTTTCACACCTAACCCATTTGGTCCAAACTTTCTGACTTTTCAGTTTGGTCTGTACCAAAATTTTAGGTGTAAAAGCTCCCCCGAACAACAGTCTGGACCAAAGAGCTGAAATTTGGTCTGGCAAAAAGAGGTGGTCTCGGTCTGGCTCAAACTGAAGCTTGGTCCGCTTCGTTTAGAGTATGAGAGGAGGGTTTGGACTTTCGGACCAAACACAGGAAGTTACAGCAGCCAGTAAGAGGGAAAATTAGTGTCGTATGACTTGGAGAGAGAAAGAGACCCACATTTTAATTGAAATATGGTCCTTTAGTGGCATAAATAGTCAAAAAATAAAATTATAAAAATGCAGAAACTTACCAGATACTGTATTTTCAGAGGGGATGTGATGGAGAGTAGTGCAAGTTTGGAAGAGCAATGCCAGCTGAAAATCATCATGGCCGACAAGCAGAACAGATTTCCCTTTTTAATGAAGACCTGCATAATATTCTAGCCTCACCAAACTAGTTCACCGATTAATATGAAGGAGTTTGAACCAGTTTCCTCTTAAACTGCTTCCAGTGTGTTCAGAGCTGCACTAAACGCCTCCGAGGGTGAGTAGCGTGCTTGCTAACTGCAGCATCTGTGCTAACTACTTGAACGTTGTCATGACAACAGGATGTCAGAGTGTTCCCTAAAGTTGGCTGGTCCGCTTGGAAAAAGAGCAGTATGAAACCATACCTAACCAGACCAAATGTAAATGGTGTAACTAAATAAAAACTTTAGTCCAGACCTTGGTGTAGACTTTCAGGTGTGAAAACGTCCTTAGTAGATTTTTTTTTTTTCTGTACATGACACTTGATTTGTTTTTATATCCTTTAGTCGACTGTAGCAAACTTACACCTACATGCTATAATGTTCAATATATTTTGTTACACAGCTCAGGACTTATCAGTGTAACACATAGCACAGTATACTAATTTCTAGGTTTTTGGACTGAATGCACACATTTTGTCTGCTCACTTATGTCTTTTTAACTGAAGGTTAGCCTGTCTTCCTAGAAGGTGTAAGTTTTCTAAAGTAGCCCCAACTGTTGAGCAAACTTGATAAATTCTAAACAAAACCTTCCCAGTACAAGTTGGTTGAAAAAATGTTGAAAAGTCAGCTTTGCCCACCATATAAAAAATGTCCAGATTTAGTTGAAAGGTGAAAGATGAAAAGCTGTCTTTTTCAGGTTGTTGGTAAAATTAAAGTCATACAGACACTGTAGCCAAGTTTTCTTATACCAACATCATTCATTTATTTTCATATTACGGGGTTTTATCCCAGCATCTTTGAGGAGAGGCAGAGTACCTCCTAGAGCAGTCCACTGCAGCATCTGATATTTTTAACTGAGCTCCCATCCAAGTACTAACCAAGCAAGAACCTCCTTAGCTTTGAGACCAGATAAGGCCAGGAGTGTCTGAGCACACCTGGAGCCTGAGGTATGAACAGCAATAAAGAGACATGACACAAAGAGAAGTTTGCTAAGCACTTGTATTCAAACAGTGCTTTTTAAGTGTAGAGTACAATAACACTTGTACTGGTTTCAAATTGTTCCAGATATAATTTAGCAACAACTATGCCAAAAAGTCAAACTTGAAAAAGCTGTAAAGGTATACTGGACTTTTTTTTTTCCACAATATCTTTATTGAACCTTTTTTTTTTTTTTAACAAACATGATACAAACAATCAAACACTAACACTAAAGTACTACAAAAAAAAAAAGATGCACTAAAAACACCAACAACCACCAACAAAATCAAGTCTTCAACAATGCTCCTCTGTTTAGTCTAGACAATCCAATACATTAGTATACATATTATGTTCACCAGTTTGGAATTTACAAGGTCCACACACATCATTCACCTTCTTCTTCAAGAGTTATGTTTAAATTTTTTACATAATCAATAAAAGGTCTCCATATATTCTCAAACACAATTTCCTTTGATTTCAGTATATATGTTATTCTTTCTAATGGAAGGTTTGTTAACATCTGTCTTAACCACTGAGTCACATCTGGTCTATGAGTCTTTTTCCATAATAGTGCAATACATTTTTTGGCATTAAGCAAACTGAGGTCTATGGATGTTCTTTCACTTTTATTAAAATTATGCTTTTCTGGGTACAGACCCAACAAAAACAATTTAGGATTCAATATGATTTGTTTTGAGATTATTTTTTCAATTGTTACCCTCACCTCTTCCCAAAACATTCTTATTAATCTACATTCCCATACACAATGAAATAGAGTTCCTTTACTTTCCATGCATTTTGTGCATGTATCTGGTATATTTTTGTTATATTTATTTAACTCCTCCGGTGTAACATACATCCGCATTAACCATTTGAAATGTATCAATTTAAGGCGTACATTTATTGATTTGGTTTGAGCTTCTGTACAAGCCAATTCCCATTGTTCCTCTGAAATTTCAGTTTGCAGATCTTCTTTCCAGTAGTTTAATCTTTTCAGTGAATTTTCACTTGAAGATAGTGTCAATGAGTTATAAAACTCTGAAATAATACCCTTTCTTTTACTATCTTTCATCATCATTTTTTCCAAGGATGAATAAATAGGTCGAGTGAGAGCTTTATTTTGATTTGATTGAATAAAGTTTCTAAGTTGAAGATATTTAAAAAAAATGTGTTCTATTGAGATTAAATTTGATCCTCAGCTCTTCAAAAGACATTATGTTATCTGCACATGGCAAATATAAATCCTGAATCTTTTGTATCCCTTTTAAATTCCATACTTTAAATACAGCGTCCGCTCTCCCTGGTTTAAAATATTGATTACCCCATATTGGACTAAATTGTGACAATAACTGTGGTTCTTTTAAATAGTTTTAGCTTCACACCATATTTTGATCATATGCTTTACAAATGGATTTTTAACTTGTTTTTGTAATTTTTTTGCCGAATCTGAGTATATGAATATGAGAAGAGGTAAAGGTAAATTGTATGATTCCATTTCAGTCCAGTGAGGGAGATCATTTGATGAAAAATAATATGTCATAGACCTCAGTTGTGCCGACCAATAATACAACATAAAATTTGGACATTTCAGACCTCCACGATCAAATGGTAAATATAATAAAGACAGACGTGATCTAGCCCTCCTGTTGTTCCATATAAATTCCACTAACTTTTTTTTTATTCTTGAGAATAAATCTAAAGGTGGTGATAAGGGAATGTATTGAAATAAATAAAGTATTTTAGGTAAAATATTACTTTTAAGTATATTGATTCTCCCGATCATCGACATTGGTAGTGACATCCATCTCTGAGTTAACTCACTGATATCTGACATTAAGGCTTCATAGTTGACACTGGCGACTGATTCTAGCTTAGGCATAATTTGGATTCCTAAATATTTAAACTGATTTACAACATTGAATTGATTTACCTCAGGGGCTGGGTAATTTCTCTGGGTCTCATTTAGCATTAATATTGAAGATTTAGTTTTATTTATTTTATATCCTGATATTTCCCCAAAATTCTTTATTAAATTCAACAAGGTTGGAATTGATTTTTTTAGATTCGACATAAACAAAATTATGTCATCGGCGTACAGGGAGATTTTATGTTCTGTTGGTCCAACTTTAATTCCATATATTTGTGAATGTAAACGTATCGCTATCGCTAAAGGTTCAATTGCCATAGTAAACAGTAAAGGTGAAAGTGGACAGCCTTGTCGACATCCTCTATTGATTTTTATTGGTTTTGAAATATTGTTATTTGTTAGGATTTCTGCTGTAGCATTATTGTATATTATTTGAACCCATTTTATGAAATTATTTCCAAGTCCAAACCTTTGTAGGACTTCAAAAAGAAAGGGCCATTCAACTCTATCAAAGGCCTTTTCGGCGTCCAGTGATAGGAGAGCTGTATCCGGTGCTTCTTTATTAGAATAAATAATATTAAATAGTCTTCTTACATTATGGAAGCCTTGTCTTCCCTTTATAAAGCCATTCTGATCTCGATTAACGGTATACTGGACTTTTGAGAGACAGACCCCCACCATCAAAAACTATTTTTGTACACTTTATTAATCCCAGAGGGAAATTCAAGGGCAATGCAGTGCCAATCCCTTCACACCTAGGTCCACTTTAGAGTCTTCACTTAACCCAGCTCGCATGTTTCTGGAATGTGGAGCTCCTGGGGGAAACAGGGAAACTCCACACAGATAGGCCCCGATGACTGGTGGATTTGAACCCACAACCTTCTTACTGTGAGGCAGTAGTGCTAAACACTACACCACCATGCTGCTACAACACTTTGAGGATAAATTTAGGCCAAATCCTGTGGATTAAACGGCCCAATTATTTGGACAGTTTTTTTTTGGGGGGGGGGGGGGTATTTTGGTTAGGCACCGCCAGATTCTCAACAACTATCTTTTGGGTTAAATATGGTCTCTAATAGATGGACTAAATGTAGCCCAATTTTCAACATCTATTTTTGGGTTAAATTAAGGCTTGGGCCGACAGACTTGATTTAGCCCAAAACACATCTAAATTACAGCTTGTGCTGGGGGGAATTGCTTTATTAAGGGGTCCTTGTCTTGGATTTCTTTTTAAAACCACCCTTAGCATAAGGTTTAACAATTTTGTCTCATTTTCTCGACTCTGTGTAAAGTCCTGTATTTTTCCTGCAGCTGTATCTGACAATCAGCCAGTACCCGTTAATGCTCCTTCCTCTATCCTCCCATCCATCTCATCTTATTTCCATTTATCTGACACTTCCTCCCACATAACTCCCACCTTGATCATCTCCTGCCAGCATGACATCTCAGATTATAAGTGCGTGTGTTTATGTCTATTTATTTCTGTGTCTATTTAGCTGCTATCATTAGGAAGTCCATCTGAACTGTGAAATTTGCTGCTTCACTGCTGACACACACACACACACACACACACACTCTCAGAGGTGTCGACAGGGTGTGTACCTGCAGTCACAGACAGATCCTCTCCTTGGTTCCAGACTCCATTAGTCATTTAGAGCGAGGATTTCCCCCCAGCCCCCTCCCTCCCCAGCTCCTCCAGCAGACTCGGTGACATCAGACTGACGAGGCCTCGGATAACAGTGAGACACATTTATCAGACGCACAGAAGATGTGTTTCAAATCCCTTAATTTTTATAAACATTCGGCTCTCAACGTCACTCTATTGGGAGGGACAGAAAGTCTGAGTTGAACGCCTTATTGACAGCATTTCAGTCTACTTTTTTTTTTTTTAAACTGTAATTAGAATTTGGTGAAGGGTTTTGAGTGTCTGATGTGCTGCTCTAGCACATAACGTTTGGCAATAAGATGCATCTCTTGCAAAGGCCATTTTTCTAAATTTTAACTTGAGGTTATTTCATTCTCACTGTATCTGTTGCCTTAAAATCCACACCCTTACGGTTATTCTTTATAAAATAGGAGGAGATATTGTTTACAAAACAGCCTGAGTGAAAGGGATGGGAAAATATAGTCAAGTGAAAAAAAAAAAATAGAATCATTCTGTTAATGGAAAACAGAGAAATAGAGACCAGTGAGGTTCTGTGTCAGTTTATTAACATGATTTTCTATGCCAGGCTTTTCATTAAGACTTTTTGAGTTGGAGGCGTAAAGGAACGTGTCTTACAAGTACATGCATGAATGTGCACAGACAAGCACTTTAAAAATGCATACCACAATAATAAAAAAAAACCTCATTACCATACACAACTAGATATGAACTCAAACAGCAGGTGCATGTAAATGCACATACGCACTTAAGTGGCAGCAGGTGCAAGGTGAAAGAAAAATACAACCATGTATTCTTGCATTACTTGTGCTATAGGGAAATAAATGCTTATTTAACCACATTATGGAGGCTCCGTTAAGTCGAATTAAGGGAAATGATTTCATTTTAAGGTGAAGACTTGTAGTTTAGAGTAAATTTAGGTTTGGATGAATGCAGAAAGCAGTGGTTAAGTTTTGGGCAAGTGCAAGTTTACAGGAAGTTAATGCAAGACAATGCAATGTCTTCTAAACTGATGAAAACCTGGCTTTGTGACTGTGTGTCTATGTAGGCTTGCTTCAGAGATAATCTGTCTGCATTCCAGGTAATTAGACTGGCCAACAGCTGAGTCCCATTAGCCTTGATTACAGCATTCAGTACCACACAAGAGAAAGGGGGGAAAGGAGCTAAAGAGAGAGGGGACTGTAGAGTGATGCATTAGGCCTATTATGTGTAGGTGTAATCCTTACATGTGCTTTTCTACAAGGGTTTTTGCCCTTTTGTCTCAGCATTTCAGTGCGTGTATCCCATGCATCTATGCTTATTTGTGGCCTGTATTTCATAGTTTACTCCTTTTTAAAAGAATATAATAGTGATGGCCAGATGAGGCTTTCTTGAAAGCTTGAAGCTTTTCATCAATTTGGTTCATATGGACGAAGCCTCATGTGAAACTTCATTTGCTCTACTAGACCATCTACTGGACAAAAAGTATACAACATGCAGATTTTTACAAGGGCATTATTGGTTTAATGTGTATTTTTTCCATTTCAATAAATGTACTGTCTTTTAAGAAATATCAATGATCATAAGCAAAAAAAAAACCCAATAAAACTGGGCTGACTACAGTGAATGTGCTTGTGTTGCTTGGTGTGCTTGTGCTACTTATCCATTTTTATTAAGAAATAATAACTTTTCAACAGTCTTTGGATGAAGAATTTTTTTTTTTTTTTTAGATTATTTCACCAGCTTTGGAGAATACTCTGACAGGGCACAGAGAATGCAGGTGTGCAAAAGAAGGCTACCGCAAGTTTGTACAGTGTAGGATAGACATATTTCTGTCTTTCCCAGTACACCACCTCTGTTGTCCTTATTCTCATGCAGGGCACAATAGTGCCTCATCGTAGATGATGTGTTATTGTTGTATCCAAGCACTTTGAAACACAAAACACTTCACCTTACAAATAAATTACAAGAATGGCATGACTCGGCTGGGGCTTAAACCCTGGCCTTCTGGTTGTGGGGCAGATGCTCTACCTCTAGGCCACCACTCCAGTTACAAGAAATATCCACAATTTGTGAAAAATGCACCGACTTAAAAACTGTCAATCCTTTATTGGGAGAAGTGAGATCAAAGTGTTTCCAAATGGGAGAAGTCCATATTTTTAGTACTGGCTCTATCTGAAAATGAAGATTGGCTGTAACAAATCCCATAGACAGTCAAAAATCTGACAACACAAATGTGAGGGATGGGATTTCCACATAGCTGTTCACTTTATTTCATGTTGCGTGCCAAATCATGAACGGCTTCCTGACCCAGTCAAATGGCATGACTGGCCGGCAAGGCTTCCGATGTCATCACATACTTCAGCAATACGTGCCTCGAAACGCGCTTTGGCAAATATTTCCTGGATTACTCAGTGAACACTCCAAAGCTCTGGTGCTGGAAGTCCCATCATTAGTATATAATAAAGAAGTTGTAGACATCTTTATAATCTGAAACCCACTGTGGCTTATGTGTAGTTTGTCAGCCATGTTTGGTGGTTTTATGCTAAAAGGATTCAATATGAAGCCATAAAAAAGTAACAACAACCACATAACCACAGGAAACGACAACGTGCCTACTCAGCTGTTTGGAATCAGGCCCACGCTCATAAGTCACATTTGAGCAGTCACTTTGAAGTTTAGGCAACAGCACAAGCAACACAGCTACAGATGCACCATTAGAGTTAGAGTGGTGTATTGTTTATTGTATCAATGTGTTTCAAATCACACCCAATAGGTACTTAAAGATCATTTTTAACTGTATTAAGATAAGTCTTTTCTATCCCTAGACATCTCCTTCCTGTCTCTCTCTTCTCTTGCCTCTGTTCATGTCTCTCTCTGCTCTGTGTCTGATTCTCCCTGATAGTTCCACTGTCTCTGGATTGGGTGATTGATTCCAGTTCTGTATGGTTGGAAGACAAGCAGTCTGCACACTGGTCTGCAGCGGGGACTGAACTGTGTTCAGGATGTGTGATAAATTACTGGCCTTTTAATACACAGAAGAGAGGGTGTGACTGAAAAAATGAGAAAGATGCATTGAAAAAAGGAAGGACCTATATTAAAATTAGAAGGCACCTGCAGAGCTCAAACTGTTGTCACAGTTTGCCTCATAATATGATTACATCACTATATAATCTTGCAAACAAAATCGATAAACTAAACAAAATAGTTTGTGTAACAGTTCATCCAACTGGGGATCTATTGCCATGAACATAATCTCCAAACCCTAAAAAATAAATTCATACTAAATGAAAAAATTATGTGCAAATCAATTTTATTCATGAAATCCAATCCTCTTCATTAAAACAGCATTTTTCCTCCTTTTTCATGCTTCAAATCAGTAGGTGGTAGCAGCAGAACTGTCAGCTCACTACTAAACAGGAAGCGGCTGCAGTGCTAGTAGAGGCAAATTATCATCATCTTCTTTTGGCTGCTCCCTTATCAGCAGATTGTAGTCCACACATTTGATCTGAAAAAGGATTTTACACTGGATGCCCTTCCTGACATAAAGCTTCCCATTTACTCAGTATACTCCCGTCTTTGCTGGGTAACCAACTTTCCTTTCAACATTATATTACACTGAGCACCAAGCTAGGAGGCAGAAAGTACAATTTTTATCTGGTCTTTGGTATGACCTTGAACCCACGACCTCCTGGCTGTGGGGCAGAGGCTCTACAGCGAGACCACCGCTCTGGTAGCAGAGGCAAATTATCTGTGTGTTGCTAGTCTTTTTCCTGAATATCAGATGTGGATGAAACAATCTGTGGATGGCGTTTTGATTAATATTTGACTCACTGAAACAACCTAGTGGACAGTTATTCATTTGTAAAGTTGTTAGTGAATTCATTTTTTCCCAGTTTGCTTAAAATAAACAGCACAGTGTGTTATGGTAAACCCAGAACTCTGATGCCTCTGCTGATTACCATACAGACACACGACAAGCATTGATTTTCTCTCTGGGAGTCTTTTAAAAAGTCTTGGAGGCATATAGCAATTCACAACACCCCCAAAATCTAATCGATTGGTTCCATGGTCCATTTCCAAGATCTCCTGAAAATGTCATCAAAATCTATAAATAACTTTGAGTCGTGCCACACCAGAGATGTTAAGGAGTCGCTGAGAGTCAGTCAAGTCCAAAATCTCTAAGCATTTTCAAATTGCTCAATGTTTAGCAAAAATTAATAGCAAGGGTTTTATGACATAACTGCAGGCATATTTGAAAATAAAGGAGAGATAATCAGTTAACATTTTAATTACAATAATTTTTATTTTTTTTATTATAGTATTTTTTATATTAAAGGCTTGGAAAAACTAACTTGGAATTCAATGGGTTTATACATATTTTACACATAATGTACAGTGGATATAAAAAGTATACACACCCCCTGTTCAAATGCCAGGTTTTTGTGATGTAAAAAAATGAGGCCAAGGTAAATTATTTCAAAATGTTTTCCACCATTAATGTGACCTATAACCTGTACAACCCAACTGAAAAACAAACTAAAATCTTTCAAGGGGAAAAATAAAAAATAATAATCTTTTTGTTAGTCTGTCAGCACATTGTCTGTTTTTTTTACGCCTTGCGTCACGCCATCAAATTACCAGTAGACAGTGCATCTGCTATGCACTCGTTGGAGGTGCCTCATTTTAAAGAGGTGTGGTGGCGCACAAATGCACGTTACACTATTATAGTGCATTTCATTAGAATCCGCTTTTGATCAGGAAAAAGGAGGTCTATCATCAGAAGTGCATTGTGTTATGTCTGGAAATACCTGGGTGATGAATGAGGCAAGATGAAGTTGGCGAGCACAGCTTTATTGATAAACTGTGTACAGCAGTACATGGCAAGCACCAGCGGGATCATCCGGCATAAAGAGGCCGTAAGATGGCAGCCGTCCACTATATAGGGCAGTGCGGTGACGTGACAGGCAGTCCACGTCACCACACTGCACTTCACAATAAAGTGCTACCAAACCACATACCACATTCCACCCCTCCCACCCCCCCAGATAATGATATTTCAGTGGTATGTTTTGACATTGTGCAGCTCCGGAGCTCAGGAAACGGCATGTGCTGGAACAGTCATGGGGCCGTATTACAACAACGGGGTCGGTTGATCAGTTGTCTGATGCAGACTGCGTTTATGGGCATGTCCAAATTCATTGCCTTATCACAATGGCGGAAAAACGAACTTTCCGTCGGTGCATGTTGCAAAGAGGCTGGTCTAATCATTCAGAGGTGTGTTTTGGCTAATCCAATCTAAAACGCTCCTTCCCTTCCCTTTAATGCGAAGATGCGCATTATCTAAAGTGAACTATGATCATGATGGTTTAAGATGGGTTTTGTGCTGGCCAAAGCCTGTATGTGTGAGCCAAAATGCACTTGATAATAATGCTGCTTGGTAATAAGGAAGACATCAGTCACAACTGTTGCCAAGGTAGTTATGTTATAAAGAACAAATGGGTAAGAATGGGCTGAAAAAAATCAGCTGAATTGTTTAATTTGCACACGGATGCAACACAGACATGAAGAAAAGAGGATGATGCCTGTGCAAATTTTCATAAACTTTCACTAACGATGGTGTGGAAGTTGCTCCCAGCTGTGGGGAGATGGAGTACTCCCTCTCCTGTTGCTTTTGCCAACTAAGGGTCTCTCCCTGTCCGTCCTGGGTAGGGGGGATGGAGGCAATTTGCCGCCTACGGCCCCTGCCATGAAGCAAACCTGTTCTCAGCAGCCTCTGCCGGGAGCTGACGGGTGGCTGTCGGGGAGATTGCTGGGCTGGAAACCAGGGGAACACAGCCGACGCAGATGTGGACGCATCTCCTGTCTCTCTGGGAAGTTACAGTGAAAAGTAAAATGCTGCACACTCCTTGTTCATTCAGTTATTCCCCTAAAAATAAACATATTAATGCTGAATAAGTCAGTGATGAAAACGAAAATCCTTCAGCTGATGTTTTCAGCCCACTCTTACCTGTTTGTTCTTTTTAACATACAGTGGATATAAAAAGTCTGCACACCCCTGTTCAAATGGCAGGTTTTTGTGATGTAAAAAAAAATGAGACCAAGATAAATCATTTTAAAACTTTTTCCACCATTCATGTGACCTATAAACTGTACAACCCAATTGAAAAACAAACTGAGACCTTTTAAGGGGAAAAATCAAAAATAAAAAACTTACAATAACCTGGTTGCATAAATATGCACATCCTCTTATAACTGGGAATGTGGCTGTGTTCAGAATTAACCAATCACATTCAAACTCATGTAAAATTGGAGTCAGCACATACCTGCCACCATTTAAAATGCCTCTGATTAACCCCAAATAAAGTTCAGCTATTCTAGTAGGCTTTTCCTGACATTTTTGTAGTCACATCTTACAGCACAAACCACGGTCCGCAGAGAGCTTCCAAAGCATCAGAGGGATCTCATTGTTCAAAGGTATCAGTCAGGAGAAGGGTGCAAAAAAATTCCAAGAAATTAAATTTACCATGGAACACAGTGAAAACAGTTATCATCAAATGGAGAAAATATGGCACAACAGTGGCATTACCAAGAACTGGATGTCCCTCCAAAATTGATAAAAAGATGAGAAGAAAACTGGTCAGGGAGGCTGCCAAGAAGTCGACAGCAACATTGAAGGAGCTGCAGAAATTTCTGGCAAGTTCTGGCTGTTTAGTACATGTGACAACAATCTCCCATCTATGGTGGCAAGACGGAAGACTTATCTTACGAAGAAAAACATCCAAGCCCAGCTACATTCTGCAAAAATGTATTTGAAATCTCCCAAACGCATGTGGGAAAATGTGTTATGGTCCGATGAAACCAAGGTTGAACTTTTCAGTCATAATTCCAAAAGGTATATTTGGCGCAAACACAACATTGCTCATCACCAAAAGAACACCATTCCTACAGTGAAGCATGGTGGTGGCAGCATCATGCTTTGGGGTTGTTTTTCTTCAGTTGGAACTGGGGTCTTAGTCAAGGTGGAGGGAATTATGAACAGTTCCAAATACCAGTCAATGTTGGCACAAAACCTTCAGGCTTCTGCTAGAAAGCTGAAGATGAAGAGGAACTTCATCTTTCAGCACGACAATGACCCAAAACAAACGTCCAAATCAACAAAAGAATGGCTTTATCAGAAGAAGATTAAGGTTTTGGAATGGCCCATCCAGAGTCCAGACCTGAATCCGATCGAGCATCTGTGGGGTGATCCGAAGAGGGCTGTGCACAGGAGATGCCCTCACAATCTGACAGATTTGGAGCATTTTTGCAAAGAGTGGGCAAATATTGCCACATCAAGATGTGCCATGCTGATAGACTCCTATCCCACAAGATTTAATGCTGTAATAAAAGCCAAAGGTGCTGCAACAAAGTATTAGTTTAAGGGTGTGCACATTTATGCAAACAGGTTATTGTAAATTTTTATTTTTTATTTTTCTCCTTTAAAGATTTCAGTCTGTTTTTCACTTGGGTTGTACAGGTTATAGGTCACATTAATAGTGGAAAAAGTTTTGAAATGATTTATCTTGGTCTCATTTTTTTACATAGCAAAAAACTGGCATTTGAACAGGGGTGCGTAGACTTTATATAGCCACTGTAACTAATTGTGCATCAACTGTGATTGATGTCTTCCTTATTAATTCAATTAAATTCAACTTTATGTATATAGCACCATTTCACAAAAATAGTAATCTCATAGCACTTTCAAATGGAGGGGAAACCCCCACAATTACAGAAAGACCTCAGCAATCAGGCAATCCCCTGTGAGCAAGCGCTTGGCGACAGTGGAGAGGAAAAACTCCCTTTTGACAGGAAGAAACCTCTAGCAGAACCAGGCTTAGGGAGGGGCAGTCATGTGCTGCGACTGGCTGGGGGGGTGAGGGGATAGAGAAGATGAAAAGAACAGACATATAGAGAGCAAACATTAAAGGAGTGAAGCCAAGTACATTATTGGAGGTTCCCCCTGCAGTCTAAATCTATTAGCAGCAGAACTAAGGGAGGGTTTAGAGCAGGGGTCTCAAACTCAACTTACCTGGGGGTCGCTGGAGGTAGAGTCTGTGTGAGGCTGGGCCGCATCACGTATTCCACAAAAAATAGGGTTTCAAGTATTCCAAAAAAAAAAAAAAAAGTACAACCGATTCAATCTTTTCAACCTTTGATAATAACAGTTCAGAACAGAACATAGGCTTTTCTTATTTACTTCTTGCTACCAGAGACCTGGCAGCGCTTCCTCTTACACAGCTGAGCCACATTTGGCTTGAGGGAGGAAGCGGTTGAGACCCTCAGTATGGCTTGAAGATGCTCATCAGAAAGTTTGGACCTGTACTTTGACTTATGAAAGTTCATGGAGGAGAAGAGCTTTTCACACAGATTTGTGCTCCCAAAAAGGCACATGGTCCGCTTGAACATCCTGGAAAGCTCAGGGAAGGTGAGGGGCAATTCTCTCAAAAATTGTCCAAGCTTGTCTGCTTTTCCACTCACCTCCATGAACTTGGCTTTGAGTTCAGAATTGCACTGAAGGTCAATTAGCTCCATTTGAAGCACAGGAGGGGCATCTTGCACATCGAAGGAGAAGGGGTCGGAAAAAATTTGAAAATTGGCACTGTGTGTCTTGAAGTCTGCAAACCTGTGATCAAATTCCTCCTGTAGCTTTACAATGGCATCAGCATACTTCTCACCACTGAATTCAATTCAATTCAATTCAATTCAACTTTATTTATATAGCGCCATTTCACAACAACAGTCATCTCATAGCACTTTCAACTGTAGGGGAACCCCCACAGTTGCAGAAAGACCCCAGAAATCAGGCGATCCCCTGTGAACAAGCGCTTGGCGACGGTGGAGAGGAAAAACTCCCTTTTAACAGGAAGAAACCTCCAGCAGAACCAGGCTCAGGGAGGAGCAGTCATGTGCTGCGACTGGCAGGGGGGTGAGGGGATAGAGAAGATGAAAAGAACAGACATGTAGAGAGCAAACAGCATGATGAGGACTCAATCTATGGGAGAGAACAAACAGATGTTAATGACCAGCAAAAAAAAAATATATATACTGTATATATTTCATTGAGAGTGAAGAAAGGAGTGAGGCCTAGTGCATTATTGGAGGTCCCCCAGCTGACTAAACCTATTAGCAGCATAACTAAGGGAGGGTTCAGAAACACATGATCCCTTTCACATGGGTGAATGGTGTGCCCGCATCCATGAGTGCCTTGCATGCTGGGAAAGGGCAGAGGTTTGTCTGAGAGAGCTGGGCTTTCCATAACACAAGTTTTGTGGAGAATGCTCTAACCTTGTCATAGGCAGCACTGACAAGCTGCCCCTGGCCTTGTAAATTCTTGTTCAGTACATTCGGCTCCTGTGTGATGTCAACAAGAAAAGCTAAGTCCATGAGCCATTTGGGATCACTTAGCACAGGAACAGCCATTCCATCCTTCTCCATGAAGGCTTTCACTTCTGCTCTCAACTCAAAAAACCTCTTCAAGACGTTTCCCCTGCTGAGCCAACGTACCTCAGTGAAGTAGAGCACATCCCCATATGCTGACTCTATTTCCTCCAAAAAGGTACGGAACTGCCGGTGCTTTAAGCCCCTGGATCTGATATGGTTGATGCATTTCACAATGACAGACATCACATTGTCAAACTTCAAGCATTTGCTGCAAAGGGCCTGCTGATGGATAATGCAGTGCAGAGCAGTGGCCTCCTCCACACTCTCCTCTTCCAGTTTTCTTTGAACAAGTGCCACCAGTCCATTTCTAATCCCTGTCATTGATGGCGCTCCATCGGTTGTTATTCCAGCAAACCTCTTCCATGGTAAACCGGCATCCACAGTGGTATCACACAGCTGGCGGAATATCTCCTTAGTGGTGGTCTGGTCATGCACTGGAGTCACTTTGAGTAGCTCCTCCATCACTTCAAAATTGTCATCAACACCATGGACATATATTGCGAGCTGCGCAGTATCAGTGCTGTCTGTGCTCTCATCAAGAGCGACTGAGTATGCACTGAAATGTTTGGCTTTCTCACGCAGTTGTTCATATATGTTACCTGACAGGTCAGAAATGCGTTGAATATGTGAGTTTGAGACCCCTGGTTTAGAGACACATGATCCCTCCCTAATCATAGGCTATATCGAAAAAGAAGGTTTTTACCCTATTCTTAAAAACAGAGATCAAGTCTGACTCCCAAATCCAGATTGGTAACTGGTTCCACAGGAAACGAGCTTGATAGCTGAAGCCTCTGCCTCCCATTGTACTTTTGGAGATTCTAGATATTACAAGTAATCCAGCATTTTGGGAGCATAGTGCTCTGTTAGGATGATAGGGTAATATCAGATCTTTTAAATAAAAAGGACCCTGATTGTTAAGAGCTTTGTAAATGAGAAGAAGGATTTTAAACTTCATTCTAAACTCTATGTAGAAGCCAATGAAGGGAGGCCAGAACCGGAGAGATATGATCTCTCTTTCTAGTATCTGTTAAAACTCTTGCAGGAGCATTTTGGATCAACTGAAGACTTTTTAAAGACATTTTAGGACAACCTGATAATAAAGAGTTACAATAATCTAATCTAGAGCTAACAAAAGCATGGATCAGTTTCTCAGCATCGCTCTGAGACAAGATGCTCCTAATCTTGGCAATATTACGCAAATGATAGAAGGCAGTCTTAGAAACAAATTTAATATATGAATTGAAAAACAGATCTTGATCAAAAATAACTCCAAGGTTCCTCACAGAATTATTCAGAGAAAAAATAACCGCATCCAAACTCAAGAGTTTGATTTGGAAAGGTATTTCTATGGTTTTTTGGACCACAAGAATGACTTCAGTCTTATCTGAGTTTAATAGAAGAAAATTACAAGTCATCCAAGCTTTGATTTCCTTAAGACAGGCGTCTAACTTGGCTCATTGATTACTATCATCTGGCTTCATTGACAAGTATAATTGTGTGTCATCTGCATAACAATGAAAATGTATACAGTGCTTTCTAACGATGTTGCCTAACGGAAGCATATATAAACTAAAAAGAGTAGGGTCTAGCACAGATCCCTGTGGAACTCCATGACTGAGCTTAGAGTTGGAAAAAAACTCATTATTGACATGAACAAACTGAAGCCTATCAGACAAATAAGATCTAAACCACTGTAGCGAAGTTCCATTAAGTCCAACATAGTGTTCTAATCTACCAAGTAGAATATCATGCTCGATAGCATCAAAGGCTGCACTAAGGTCTAAAAGGACAAGTACAGAAACAAGTCTATTATCAGATGTGATAAGGAGGTCATTAGTGAGCTTGACTAAGGCTGTTTCAGTACTATGATTAATTCTGAACCCAGATTGAAACTCTTCAAATAAACCATTTCCCTGCAAGTGGTCAAATAATTGCATAAGCAACAACTCTTTCTAAGATCTTTGAAATGAAAGGCAGATTAGAGACTGGTCAATAGTTAGCTAAAACTCCTGGATCGAGCGTTGGCTTTTTGAGTAAGGGTTTAATTACAGCAGTTTTCAACGAAGGAGATCAGGCTTGCTAAGAGGAGCTACAGTGTAAAGTTACAAAAAAACTTCTCAGCCAACAACTCTGCTTCTGTCTGGAGAGGCCTGCAGAATATCACCAACTACAGGAGACCATCCCCCCACCCTGTGGAAAACCTCCAGCTGGCTAACGACCTAAACAGCTTTTACTGCAGGTTTGAAAAGAACCTACAGTTCTCACCTCCCACCCACACAAAAGGATTATCTGCAGCCCCAGGAACTCCATCCCTCCTCCACTCTGACCTCCCACCAGCACTAACGATCTGTGAAGAGGAGGTGCGCCGGGTCTTTCAGAGACAAAAGTTCAAGATGGCTGCAGGACCTGATGGTGTGTCTCCGTCCTGCCTGAGAGTCTGCTCCAACGAGTTGGCCCCCATCTTCACCCGGATCTTTAACAGATCACTGGAGCTGCGTGAAGTGCCTTCCTGCTTCAAACGCTCCATCATCATTCCAGTTCCCAAGAAACCCTCTGTTACAGGATTAAACGACTACAGACCTGTTGCCCTGACCTCTGTGGTCATGAAATCCTTGGAGAGATTGGTGCTGAACCACCTGAAGGTCATCACAGGCCCCCTGATGGACCCACTGCAGTTTGCCTACCGGTCAAACAGGTCAGTGGATGATGCAGTGAATATGGGACTACATTACATCCTGCAACACCTCGACTCCCCAGGGACGTACGCCAGGATCCTGTTTGTCGACTTCAGCTCAGCGTTCAACACCATCATTCCAGGCATTCTTCATCAGAAACTCCTCCAGCTCAAGGTGCCCCCCTCCACCTGCCAGTGGATCTCCAGCTTTCTGACTGACAGGTGGCAACAGGTGAAGCTAGGGAGATTTACATCCAGCTCCCGAAAAATTAGTACTGGCGCCCCCCAAGGATGTGTCCTTTCCCCACTGCTCTTCTCCCTCTACTCCAATGACTGCACCTCAGAGGACCCTTCGGTGAAGCTCCTGAAGTTTGCGGACGACACCACAGTCATCGGTTTGATCCGGGATGATGATGAGTCTGCATACAGGCGGGAGGTGGAGCAGCTGATCCTCTGGTGCAGCCAGAACCATCTTGAACTTAACCCAGCCAAAACGGTGGAGATGACTGTGGATTTCAGGCGACACCCCCCTTCATTCCCCCCACTCACCATCCTCAACAGCACAGTGTCCACTGTGGACTCCTTCAAGTTTCTGGGTACCACAATCTCCCAGAACCTGAAGTGGTCCTCCCATATAGACACTGTCCGGAAAAAGGCCCAGCAGAGGTTGTTTTTTCTGCGTCAGCTCAAGAAGTTTGATTTGCCTCAGGAGCTGCTGGTTGTCTTCTACACCGCCATCATCCAATCTGTCCTCTGCTTTTCCATCACTGTCTGGTTTGGATCTGCCACTAAACAGGACAAGACCAGACTGCAGCGGATCATTAAGTCTGCGGAGAGGATCATTGGTACCGACCTACCCTCCATTGAGAACTTATATCGGTCCATAACCAGGAAACGGGCGGGAAACATCTGTGCTGACCCATCACACCCCGGCCACAAACTGTTTGAACTTCTATCTTCTGGTCGTCGTTACAGATCACTGAAGGTCAAAACCACCCGTCACAGGAACAGTTTCTTTCCTCAAGCCATCACTCTGATGAACTCCTAACATTCACCTAGTCCTACCTGTTGCTGTACTCATGACTTTTCATCCATTATTACATTGCACATAACTCTCACACTGCTTTTTACTTCATTCACATTATATCACTGAATCTGAGTTCACATTGAAATACTGTGTGACTGTATATTTTTTCATATATTTCTGCAAAGTGTGGTTAGTCTGAGTAAATAACTGCATATATTCCTGTATATATTTGCATCCTTTTATAGAAACGTGGACAGACTGTAATTTACTGTACATACTCTGTTGTCATTGAATCCTTATTTAAATCCTCCACCTGAACAATGAGAGCAAGTTTTTAGCCAAAGTCAAATTCCTTGTATGTGTTGTGCATACTTGGCCAATAAAGCTGATTCTGATTCTGATTCTGATTTTAAAAGCCTGCGGTACATGGCCTAATGTTAAAGAAGAATTGATTATTTGAAGAATACGGCTATCAATAAATGGGAAGACTTTTTCAAATAACCTGGTAGGAATAGGGCCTAAAAGACAAGTTGAAGGCTTGGATGAGGAAATTATTTTATCTAACTCTAAAAGGTCAATTGGAGTAAACTCATCCAAACAGATATCAATTGAAGGAGTTGTAGTAGTTACTGTACTTAAGTTTATGGTGGGAAGAATCTGACTGATTTTATCTCTAATAGATGAAATTTTATGATTGAAAAAGTTCATAAAGTCCTGACTAGTAAGCTCTAGGGGGATGCGAGGATTGACAGAGTCCTGACTCTTTGTCAGCCTGGCTACAGTGCTGAAAAGAAACCTGGGATTATTCTTGTTCTCTTCTATTAATGCAGAGTAATAACTTGTTCTAGCTTTTCTAAGAGATTTTTTATAAATTAAAAGATGATTTCTCCACACTAAATAGATTTAATCTAAATTAGTGGAACGCCATTTTCTTTCGAGTCTTTTGTTTTAAGCTACGAGTTTCTGTGTTAAACCAAGGGGTTAGAAATCTCTGATTGGACTTTTTCTTTTTTAAAGGTGCCACCAAGTCTAGAGTCTGATGCAGAGAAGCTGTAACACTATCTACCATGCTATCAATTATGGAAGGAGCAGGCTCTCCATCGCTTATTTCCGTTGTGTTGACACATGGCATAGAGGAGACAATCTGCATAAATTTGGTAACAACATAATCTGAAAGACATCTGCTGTAGTAATATTTTTCCTTTAGGAATCAAATAGTCAGGAATAGTGAAATCAAAGGTTAACAGACAATGGTCTGACAGTACAGGATTTTGAGGAGACACTACCAGATTTTCTATTTCTATACCATATGTCAGAACATGGTCCAATGTATGGTGGAGATAGTGGATAGAATTTTCTACTTTCTGGAAAACCCCATCAAGTCTAATATTGAATTAAATGCCTTATTAAGACAGTCACTATCTATATCAACATGCATATTAAAATCCCCTACTATAATTATTCTATCTGATTTCAGCACTAAATCAGCTAAGAATTCTGCAAATTCAGATAAAAACTCTGAGTAGGCTGAGGGAGGACAGTAAACTATGGCAAAGAAAATTGGATTTAAGCTAAGATTGCTAACATGCCCAATACTGAGGACCAGGCCCTCAAAGGAATTAAAACATGTTTTTTGCTTTACATTAACTAGTAATTTACAATGGTAAATTGTCGCTACTCCTCCTCCACGACCAGAACTTCTGGGATTATGATAGTTTAGATAACCAGAGGGAGTTGATTCATTTAAACTAACATAATCATCTTGCCCTAACCAAGTCTCTGTAAGGGATATTAAATCAATCTGATGATCAATTAACAGATCATGGACTAGTAGAGACTTGGGAGTTAGAGACCTAATATTTAACAAACCGCATTTATTTTTTAAATTATGAGGAAGAGAGGCCAAATCATTAAATTTAGAGACTTGATGTTTGAGTTTTACCAACTTTTTGTTTAATCACTTTGGGATGCTTATAGTACATTTTGGGGGGAGTAGACAAAGGTTCTATTACCAAGCATCATTACTATTGCGTGCATTTTGGCTCACACACACAGGCTTTGGTCAGTGCAAAACCTGTCTTAAACCGTCATGATCACAGTTCACTTTAGATAATGCGCCGCTTTGCATTAAAGGGATGGGAAGGAGTGCTTTGGATTGGATTATCCAAAACACACCTCTGAATGATTAGACCAGCCTCTTTTCATCAGGCACCAGTGGAAAGTTTGTTTTTACACCGTTGTAATAAAGAGATGAGCTTGGAAACACCCATAAACGCGTTCTATGTCAGTGACAACTGATCATCTGACCCCGTTGTTGTTATATGGCCCTTAATGTTCACAAGTCCCATTCAAAGAGTCTGAGTCAAGTCAGAGTCATAAATGTTGAGGTCAGAATCCAAGTCTGAAGTCACTTTTTGTGACACAACTCAAGTGCGACTTGAGTCTGAATCAGCAGCTCAAGTCCCCATCTCTGTGCCACGTATGCACACACACACTAATGACCGCAACTGAAAACATTGCGTCCTTGGTGGATTTAATTACGGTGCTTTAAGAATTAAGGGTCACCAGCTATGACAGTAAATAAATACAGAAGAAACATGTAAACTGATAGGCAAACTGTAAAAGCATATGTGACCATAGTGTAAGAGCTCTGTCTTTCTGTACTTTTGCAAAGTTGTGTATGTGCACGCTTGTTTATGTGGTCCCATTTTCTAGAAGGACCTGTCCTCATTTATTACCTCAAATAAGTAATGTAAATAATGTAAAGTGTAAAGATGCAGTCTTGAAAGGCTGTGAGGGGAAAAAAAAGGTCCTTCATGAAATTGAATTAACCATTGAAACACAGTTGGTCTCTCACTTAGTCATGAGTGATGCCATTCCTTTGAATCATCAGGGTTTCTTTGCCACTTCACAGCCACTAGAGAGTCACAGAGTGGAAAACAGCTTTTCTTCTTCTGAATACATTCATGCCTTCAATTGAAAAGCCTCCAACTGCAGTTTTAATGATGCTGGAGCTTTACCTCAATCCTTTAAAGGTTAGCTAAGCTTGGTGACCTTTGTAGCCAATTAACCAAAGCTAAAACCTGATGAAGATTTTACAAAGTGCAAGGATCAATCTATATATTCTTTTTCTGAATTAAATGTTTCTTGGATGTAGAAGGGATGTTGCAGCTGTATAGTCAGTATCCTTTTGTGTTATTACTGATTAAACTCAGTTTTATTTATGTTGGAGTATATGTATGATATATTTTGTGGTTTATTTACTCATTTAAAAATGTTTCTTCCCTCTGTTGGTATTCTGTCTTTTACAGTTGTGTTCCCCACCCTCATTAGTTTAGCGTATTTTCAATTTGTTTTTCACTCTTCCAGCATAAATGGAAAATTAAAGCAGGTCTGACCTTTGTTCATTTACAATGTAAGCAAATCTATCACTTTTGAGATAAAAATGTGTTTCCTAATGTAAACAAGAGACAGTAACCTATTTACTCTGTTAACTCTGTCACCCTCTATTATGAATTTTATTGAGACAGCTTTGGGTCAGTTTTTCCAGTGACAATATCATACCATGCTCCTGACTCTCAGTTAAGAACTTATGCAGAAGTTACTGTTTTACTTCAAAATGGTGCCTAACATGACCAAACAACTCGGCATGAGTCAAACTCCAACCCAAACACCACAGAAGTATAAAGCAAAAGAAAATTCTTTTTCACACTTGCCCCTTTTCCACTAACAGGAGCCAAGAATCAATTTTGCAGGAACTTTCCCCATGTGCGTGTTTCCACTACCAGGAACCTCCCCATCAGGGGGAGCTTTCAGGAGTCTTTAGCGGCTGAAAGACGGACCTGGTAAAGAGTAGGTACCTCAGAGCGACCCCAAAAACTGCTGGCTGGGGTTTGGGTTTAACTTGGTGCTGATTGGATAAAACTCCAGAAGGCCAAAGTCCTTCATCCAGCACGGGCTTCGTAAGCAAAACACATGGAAATGAAAAGCAGCAAATGTGACTAGAAGAAGATAGTAGTGAAGCTCTATGCTTAAAAAATTGAAACATAATGACTCCTAAGATCTAGCCAGGAGTTGGACAAGGCAAAGATCTGAAGGGGAAATTGCAATGCTCAGCGTATCGCAAGTTTGTACCCAAAGTATTGTGATATTACTGTATTGTGTGGCCTCTGGTGATTGTCACCCCTAGCATTCAGCTATGTTGATTAACAAAATCAGCTCCAGATAATAAAGGACAACTTAAGCCAAACTTGCCACTGTATTCTCCAAGCACTTTTCCAGCTTTGTATATGCCTCACCCTCGTGCATTAATTAGTGGCCCTGTGTCTTGTTGTTGTGCACTAGGTGTACTTTAGGTGGTGGTGGTGTCATAATTCATGGCTGCATCAGCCAGGGGGTTCTTGCCTACGTTTATACTGATTTGAGTTTGGGATTATTGCTTTGTTTTTAGTCACTGATTTTGTTATTATGGCACTAAAACGCGTTGGTTCTGTTGAGGGAAAGATCAGCCCCATCCTCTGAACAATTACCCTGAACATTCAAATACAAAGAATATGCTTTACTATGCAATGCCAGCTAATGTTAGTGCACACATGCAGCTGAACATCTCTAATAGGGCTGCAGCTATCAATTATTTTACTAATTGAGTAATTGGCCACTCTAATCGATTGGTTAATCAAGTAATCGGATACTTTTAAATCTTTTTTGTATTGAAGAAACTTGCATTGACCAATTTGTGCAGAACTTTTAAAGAGCAGCCATCATTGTGCCAAACACTCAATAGCGCAGGTCCATATTTCGTCGGCTTCCGTCGGTCTATGATGACCATGGAAGAGAATCCTGAACATCTACTCTGCTGGAACAGCACCGCCTGTGGCTGAACAGGCCGATGCGCGAATGGCAGTCCCTGTCACACAGGTTGCACTTGTGGGTGGTCTCCGTGCTGCTAGGTCTGTGGCGGTTTTTCCTGCGGGTCCTTTTTTCATCTGTTGCAGCAGTCAGTCTCTCTTCACCCGCCTTGAGCTGTCTGGTCAGGGTGCCTCTCCATTTGGAGCAGTCCATTGCAAGGTCCTCCAAGCGCTCTGTCTTGATCTCCAGGGCCTTCATGTCTCTCTTGCAGATGTCTCTAAAGCGCAGCTGTGGACAGCCAACGTCTCTCCTGCCAGTCGCCAGTTCTCCGTAGAGGACGTCTTTGGGGATTCTGCCATCCTCCATACGGTGAACGTGGCCTAGCCAGCGGAGGCTGCGCTGCCTGAGTAGAGTGAACATGGAGGGAAGGCCGGCGCGGGACAGAACTTCTGTGTTGGACACTTTGTCCTGCCAGGATATGTCCAGGATGTGGCGAATGCAGCGCAAGTGGAAGGAGTTCAGTCTCTTTTCCTGCCGGGCGTATGTTGTCCACGTCTCACTCCCATAGAGCAGTGTGCTGATGATGCAGGCGTTGTACACTGCCATCTTCGTCTTGACAGAGAGTTTGAGATTCTCCCACACTCGTGTGGTGAGGCGAGCGAGTGTGAAGGCTGATTTTCCAATCTTCTTGTCGATCTCTGTATCAAGGGAGAGGTTGTTGCTGATCGTGGACCCCAGGTACGTGAACTGATTCACGACCTTCAGCTCGTAGTCATCAATGGTGATGGTTGGTCGTGCTTCCGTGCCTTGCACCAAGACGTTAGTCTTCTTCAGGCTGATGGTAGGCCCGAAGTCCTTGCATGCCTGGGAGAAGTGGTCCATCAGGGTCTGAAGCTCCTGCTGTGTGTGGGTTGCGACTGCAGCGTCATCTGCGAACAGCATGTCTCTGATTAGAGCCTCGTGTACTTTGGTTCTGGCTTTCAGGCGGGCGAGGTTGAAAAGCCTGCCGTTAGATCTTGTGTGCAGGTAGATTCCCTCTGTTGCTGTGCTGAAGGCATGCCTCAAGAGCATAGCAAAGAAAATCCCAAAGAGGTTTGGCGCAAGTACACAGCCCTGTTTCACTCCGCTGCGTATGTTGAATGGCTCTGAGACGTTGCCGTCGTGCTGCACTATCCCCTGCATGTTGGTGTGAAACGATTCGATGAGGCTTTGCAACTTTGGTGGGCATCCTATCTTTGGCAGGATCTTGAAAAGGCCCTCTCTGCTGACCAGATCGAACGCTTTGGTGAGGTCGATGAAGGCGACGTACAGGGGCATGTTCTATTCTCTGCATTTCTCCTGGAGTTGGCGGAGGGAGAATATCATGTCTACCGTCGATCATTCAGCGAGGAAGCCACACTGAGACTCGGGGTAGACACGTTCGGCAAGCTTCTGTAGACGAACGAGAACAACTCGTGCGTAGACTTTGCCAACAATGCTGAGGAGGGAGTAGCCCCTGTAGTTGTTGCAGTCGCTTCTCTCCCCTTTGTTTTTGTAGAGGGTGATGATCTTGGCGTCCCTCATGTCCTGTGGTACGGCACCTTCCTTCCAGCACTGGCAGAGGACGTCATGCAATGGCAGCAGTAGGGCGGTCTTGCAGTGCTTGATCAGGTCGGGGGGTATGCCGTCGTTGCCGGGTGCCTTGCCAGTGGCCAAGCTATCAATGGCCTTGCTGTTTGTCGATGGTTGGCTCGGCGTCAAGTTCGTCCATGGATGGCAGGCAGTCGATGGCATCAAGGGCTGACGGTGTCACGGTGTTCTGTCTGGAGTAGAGGTCAGAGTAGTATTCCACCCATCTCTCCATCTGCTTGTTCTTTTCTGTGATCATCTCCCCAGTGGAGGATTTGAGGGGGGGGGGCGTCTTGCTCTGAGCCGGACCAAGTGCTTTCTTGATGCCATCGTACATACCACGGATGTTCCCTGTTATGGCAGCGGTTTGAATGTCTTGGCTGAGCTGAGTCCAGTACTCATTGGCACAGCGCCGAGCAGTCTGCTGAACTTTGCTTCTCGCAGCCCTGAGAATCTGGAGATTCTTCTCGTTTGGGTACTTCTTGTACTCAGCAAGTGCTGAGCACTTGGCTTCAATGACGGGGGTCATCTCGGTCAACCTGGCATCAAACCAGTCCTGTGACTTCGAGGTCTTCCTCCCAAAGGTAGCCAAGGCTGTGCGGTGGATGGTGTTTCGCAGCTCTTCCCAGTTCTGCTTTGCAGATTCTCCTTCTTGTGGTACACCAAGTTCCTTCTCAAAGGTGGAGGCAAACTGCTCAACAAGTTCTGGTTGGGCCATCTTGCTTTTGTCAATCCGTGCCTTTCCAGGCTGTCTAGCATGATGGAATTTCTTCAGCTGCAGCTTGACCTTGCAACACACCAATGAATGGTCTGTGTCGCAATCTGCACTCTGGAACGAACGGGTGATTAGCACGTTCTTCAGTGAGGTGCGCCTGGTCAGGATCAAGTCCAGCTGGTGCCAGTGCTTTGAGCGCAGATGTCACCAGGAAACCTTGTGTTGGGGCTTGGTCTTGAAGAACGAGTTTGTGATGCACAGATCATGATATGTGCAGAACTCAAGCAGCCGCTGTCCGTTGTCGTTCATTCTGCCCACGCCAAATGGTCCAAGACAGGAGGGCTAGGAGTTGTGGTCAGCACCCACTCTGGCATTGAAGTCTCCAAGGAGAATGAGTTGTTCAGAGTTGGGGATGATCCTGACAGTTGTTGCAAGATTCTCGTAGAACTCGTCTTTTGCCTCTGGTGTGGCTGTCAGTGTTGGGGCATACACACTGACGAGGGTGACTGGGCCTTGAGTGGTGTTGAGGCGGAAGGTGAGGAGTCGTGCAGAGCCATTGCTGCCTGGTTCCACCATCTTCAGCAAGGTGTTCTTCACTGCGAAGCCCACTCCGTGTTCCCTGTGTTCGTCACTGCCCTTTCCCTGCCAGTAGAACGTGTAGTCCTTCTCTCTCAGTGTGCCTGCGTCAGCCAACCGTGTTTCCTGGAGAGTGGCGATATCCACTCCCAGTCTCTTCAGCTCATTATTGATGATGGCAGTCTTCCTGGTGTTGTTGATGTCCTTGAGGTTAGCAGCGAGTCCTGTCATCATAGTGCGGACAGCACTACAATAGCGCAGCGGACAGCACTACAATAGCGCAGGTCCATATTTATTGCAATGCTTATTGCATATAACCCCATTTGCAGTTGCCACATTACAGTAGGGAAAATAAGTTCTGAACACGTCAACATTTTTCTCATTAAACATATTTCTGATGGAGCCGTTGACCTGAGATGTTCACCAGATATCAGTGATTTTATTCCATTCTTCAAATCTTGAAGGTTCCCTGGGTGTCTTCTATGAACTCTGATCTTCAGTTTGTTCCATAGATTTTCAATCTACAGTGATCCCTCGCTACTTCGCGTTTCACCTTTCGCGCCCTCAGTGCATCGCGGATTTTTCAAAAATATTCATCAAAAATTCAAAATTGAGAAATAACGGGCGGGCACTAGCAGAAGGCAGGGAGACTACATTAGACCATCAGGTATCAACACGGAGAGCCGCACAACTCAAAAAATCCACCTCTCTGTTCGCTGTTCTCGTGTTGGCTCGGCTCGGAAATCTCGCAAGCTGATTGGCCGAGACGTTTCACCCCGCAAGCTGATTGGCCGAGACGTTTCACCCACCTCCTCTCCCTGCCGAGCGCCCATGAAGGGAAGGAAGACCGCATTCATTGTTCTTTATCGCTCGTGTTACGTAGTCTCGCAGCGTGGAACTTTTTGCTGTTCTCTTGTGCCATTTTGTGCGAAATAGTCTTCCCGTCGAGCCACTACGCTGCCTCCTGCAGCTTCTCCAGCTCTATCGGAAGCTGCCCTCGATGATCCTGCGCTTCTAGCACCTGACGATGAGGCGTCACCTGAGGAGCAGTAAAGCTCTCATTAACCTGTGAAGTAAATCATCTTCATCTTGAGTTACGTATCTTGTTATAAGAATAAGAGTTCTAAAAACATATTTATGTACACTTTATTTACATCTACGTATGTATGTACACGTACACACACACACACACGTATCATATGAGAGAGAGAGTGAGAGAACGAACGTACGTATTATTTATGGATGACGTCATTAGGGGTGACGCTACTTCGCGGTTTTTCACTTTTCGCGGTCGGTTCTGGAACCCATTAACCGCGATAAGTGAGGGATCACTGTATACATATAAAGAAATCATGGCAACTGTGTTCAAAAAACAAGTTATATTTAATAATATGGAATGACACAAAGAATAAGTATTGAACACATGAAGAAAAAGGGGTGCAAAAAGGAATAGAAAGCCAAGAAACCAGCTGAAATCAATCAGAATTTAGAAAGCCATCCCATCCCCGATCAGTGCAAATTAATTAAATCACTCCTGAGCAATGTCTGTGCCTAGTTTCTCCATACAGGAAGCATCTGGAAGTTGTTATTACCAACAAAGGCTTTTCTACTAAATATTAAATGAATTTTCCCAAGTGTATTCAATACTTATTCCCTGTGTGTTCCACATTATTAAATCTAACTTGTTTTGTGAGCACAGTTGCTTTGATTTTTTTGTATGTATGGATTACTTGGGTTGTTACTGATATCTGGTGAAAATCTCAGGTCAATGGCTCCACCACAAATACATTTAGTGAGAAAAATGTTGTTGTTTTCAATACTTATTTTCCCCGCTGTACATTTTGTCTTTAAATTCTGACAACAAAATTGTTGATGTATACCATTAGTTGCCTAACATTAATATGTAATATTACCAGATAAAATAAAACAAACTTGTAAAGTTTTTACTAAAATTTTGCAATCGCTTAAGTGAAATAAATAAAATAAGTGAAATAAATACGGTAAATAAAATTAAAACTAAATAAAAGTTCAATTTCAGAATGTTTTTGGCACAAGCCTCAACTCCATCCATCCATCCATCCATCCATCCATCCATCCCCGCTTAATTATTTTTGGGTCACGGGTAGGGCTGGAGCCTCTCCCAACATCTTTTGAGTGAGAGGCAGGGTATACCCTGGACAGATCGAATGTCCATCACAGGGCCAACACAGCGAGACAAACAACCATTCACTCTCACATCCATATCTAAGGACAATTTAGAATCCCCAGTTGATGCCAATTAACCTAACCTGCATGTCTTTGGCCTGTGGGAGGAAACCGGAGTACCTGGAGTAAACCCACACAGACATGGGGAGAACATGCAAACCACACAGAAGGGTCATCAGTGGTCTGGGGGTGGGATCAAACCCATGATGGTCAGAGGTGGAATCGATCCCGTGACCTTCTTGCTGTGCTGCAACAGTGCAAGCCTCAACTGTTTTGAAAAAATATATATATACCAATCAACATAAACAAAACTGTTATACTACACTGCAACTGATTGAACAATGCCCCACTTTTATAGTAATATGTAGATCTGTGTCATCTGCATCAAAACAAAGCTATTAATCTGATCACACTTGACCCGTCTCTATCCATGCAAACCAAAACCAGAGTTCTTTTATGTCTACTTGTATTTGCTAACTTTCTATGAGAAAATCCTTTAAAGGAACATATGATGGTTTTTGTGAGGAAAAGTCAGCATATCAGCATGCTCAGAACTAAGGCTTGCCCTGTGCTTTGAAGTGATGTTACCTGCTGCAGAAAACAGATGTTCTTATGGTGTAGATGTTACTGGAATACACAGCAATGACTTTGCCAGTTTTGACAGTGTAGGATACCGTGCTGCATCTCTTTCCCACCATGACAATGGATCATCCTTCTTGGACAGTGGATGTTCTCCAAAGTACATCAGGACCTCACTCTGCACAGCTGGATTTAACTGCTGCTCTTCATCCTGCTTATCACTGAAAGACAGAGAGATGAGACATTGTAAGAACACAGTTAGGAAAGAACACAGAATATGCAAATATACAAATGCACAAATTCTTAAGTCTCAAGTTGTGAGATACCTGGCACTGGAGTCCAACGAGCCCAGAAAGTTTTGGAGGAATGATGTTGTAACCCTGGTGCCTGCACGCATTACTGGGTCTTCTGCTTTGCTGGAGTCACTGTCGGTAAGGTTGGCCTGTATGATATAAAAATAAAAAATGTATAGCGATACCAGTAAGTTCACTAGAAAATCTTGTTTTTGTCTTTCATGTACCTGTAATATTCAAATATATAATGTTTTTTAAAAAAATGCTCTTTAAAGGAAGCCTCCAGCTCCCATCTTTAACTTAAAATAGCTGTGTGCAAAAAAGATCTGAATTCAGTTTTTGACTAGAACTATTAACATGATCCTGCTCTACTTTATACAACACATTGACTTACTGTATTTTCCTTTATTGCACTCCCTTGCACTTTTCCCGTTTGTACCACAAAGAAGAGCTGCATTTTAAATTTTGTTGCATGGATGTAAAATGACAAAGGCTTTCTCATGTTATGTTACACCTTAACCCTGATCCTACCGAGTGGGGTCCCAATTGACCCCACACATATGTTCTTATGCACAACACGGACATATTATCGATAACAGCTATCATGCTTTCTGACTTTGTCATCATCTGTGAATCACAAAAAATAAATCTGATTTAAAATACAGTTTTCTTCTGTACTGTCAGTTCAGATTTTTCATTGGGGTCCAATCGGACCCCAGGAAAAAATATGATGTTAATGATATTAAATGTATGAATTTTGTGTTATATTTCAGTGAATGATGGCTCAACGAGGTAGACTTTGCCATGCAAATATGCAAATACTTTGCCATTGTAGCAAAGTAGCATTGTATACTAGCATGTAGCATGCTACATGTAGCATGCTACATGCTAGTATGTACTACATGCTACATACATGTGGTACATGATAGCATATAGCATGCTACATACATGTAGCATGCTACATGTAGCATGTAGCATTGTATTCTGTAGGCCCTACAGAACACATGCAGAACAATGGCAAAGTATTTGCATTTCTTGTACCAATTAAGAAGTGAAATTAGATAATTTCCCACAAAAACCTGAACGCACCAGGGCACACTGGTTGAAAAACACATTACAACCGGGCTACTCGTGCTGAAAGGCAGGCAACCGACAAACTAGCCCCATTCCGGGATTTTTGGATCATGTTTCAAGCACAACTCTTTGTTTTAACCAAATAAAACATTTTAAGTGAAAAAAATACTTTGGTATTGCTTAATAATCCAATTAACAGTTAAATTTTGTGTGGGGTCCAAACGGACCCCAGTTGGTAAGATAAGATAAGATAAGATAAGATAAGCCTTTATTAGTCCCACAATGGGGAAATTCCAGGATTGCAACAGCACAGGGATAGCAACACTCAGAGCAACAATCAGAAGGCAAGAAAAAAACAAGCAAGCAAGAGCAGCTAATATACATATGTACATATTACTATAAAATATAGTATATATATATACACACACACACAGACACACAGTGCAGAGCATTGTAGCTGGATGGAATAAATATATGAATATATGAACACACAGTGCAGAGCATTGTAGCTAGATGGAATAAATATGTAAATATATAAACACCCACAGTACGGAGCATTGCAGCTAGGTGGAATAAATATGCAAGTATATAAACACACACAGTGCGGAGCAATGTAGCTAGATGGAATAATATGTAGATATATAAATATAAACACACCCAGTGCTGAGCATTGTAGCTAGATGGAATAAATATGTAAATATATAAACACACACAGTGCAGAGCATTGTTGCTAGATGGAATGAAACAGCATAACCGTCTACTTAGTTATCCTACATGGTATGATTATGTGCCCATACATATTCTCACCCTCCATAGCGACCGGTATGTTCCTAGTTGTATGCCGGAGGGGACCATTGTGTAAGTCTATTGCATCTTTTGCATTCAAAAAACTATTAGTTTGTTACGTCTTTTTGCTATCTCTGCGAGCAGCCCTGCTTAGGTTGTACAGTCTGACAGCCGTTGGTAGGAAGGACCTACGAAACCTCTCGGTTGTGCACCTGGGATGATGTAGTCTGCTGCTAAATGAGCTCCTCAGTGCATCCAGTATGTCCTGCATAGGGTGGAACTCGGACTCCAGCAGAGATGACAGTTTAGCCACCGTCCTTCTCTCTCCTATCTCCTCCATCGGATCAAGGCGCTGCCCCAGGACAGAGCTAGCTTTCTAGCTTTTGGTACTATCTGTATGTAAAATATGTTGGTAGGATGAGGGTTAAAGTTGAGTTTTATAGCATTAGCTTCAACTCGCAACATCCATCCATCCATCCATCCATCCATCTTCTTCCGCTTAATCCTTTTCGGGTCACGGGGGGGCTGGAGCCTATCCTAGCATCTTTGGGCGAGAGGCAGGGTACACCCTGGACAGATCGCCAGTCCATCGCAGGGCCAACACAGAGAGACAGACAACCATTCACTCTCACAGTCATACCTAACGACAATTTAGAATCCCCAGTTTGATGCCAATTAACCTAACTACACTGGCTGGCTATTAGCAGTAGCTGGTGTACAGTATGTTCTTCGGCCATATAGCTGACTACATTCTATTCATCTTAGAATCTCTATCATGTACCTTGCCTCGTGTCTGCTGTTCATGCATGATATGGCTGGATGCCGTCTGCTGAGATGCTGTAACATCGACGTTGTGCTGTTGTGATATGCTAGCTTGGCTTTACAATGTATACACTGCACAATATTTTTCTTCAATTTGAGCTTGAAATGATCCCAGACTTGAGATACTTTTTGTCGTTTTCTCTGACTTTTGTTGTTTTTTTCCTGTCGCCCTGTTGCTGTTCTCCCAACCTCCGCTGAATCCATGATCCCACGTCTTGTTTACATAGCGTGACCGGAAAAAGGCCATATAGACTCAAAGTGCTACGTTAAACAAAGCCTCAAATCATAGATTTTGAATCGATGATTTTTTGGAATCGAATTACTCGAATTATTGGGGTAATAGTTGCAGCCCTAATCTCCACACTCACTTTGATAGTCTGAACTGACCAGAGAGAAAATGATGATCTTATCATTATTCATTGTAGATTTTACTGGGCCTCCAGCCATCATGGAAATAGAAAAAAGTGTCTATCTCCATGGATATTGAAACCCTGGGGATTTCAGGGTTTAGGATTCATAAAGTATTTATGGCATGCACATTAAATATTGATTAAGCTGTTACAGAGCATTTATATACCCAGACAATGATTATGAAAGATTAGAACTAGAAATGCAGATAGGAAAGAAAAACCCATAAGAGATGAATTGATATGTTGGCACATTTAAAATGAAGGTAGTGTGAAGAGGAAAGTAAGGCACAAGAACAGGAAAAGATTAAGAATGGCAAGAGGGAAATTTCAACCCTTTAAATATTAATTAAGCATTCAGATAGTGTTTTAGACAGCAAGGCTACCATTATAGGAGATTAGGTTTTAATCTCACGTAGAGAAGGGGTGAATAATAAATAAGGAAAAGAAAAAGAGCAGCAGGGTGAACATAGGTTGAAGGAAGTCGGGGCATATAAAGGAGGAAGGCAAAGGGAGAGTGAAGAAGAAGTTAGATTGAAAGGAGTACATCATAAAAGAGATTCTGCTTTCCTAATGTGCATGCTTTTAAAAAAGTGCTCTGTGGTGAGTATCTGCTTGTGTCTTTATAGTTTTTTTCCCCATCTTTCCATTAATCAGTCAGCATTATGAGGATTGTGATGTGTCTGGTGGGAACCATTGATATTTGAAATGCAAGCAATGCCACAAAGGAAATGCAGACCAGCATGTAGACTGAGCTGACATTCCGCACAGGTATTTAACCAGTGCTTTGCCCTCACTTTACCCTCTAGCTCTTCAGCAGGTGTTGCATTACAGGGTAACCAGGAAGTAGCACGATATGAGGCACAGACCTGCTATAATGATTCAGCAATGAGGTTTAATGGGGCCGAAAACACAGGCTGACTGGCTGGCAGGCCGACTATAGTGTCAAAAAAGAGGCACAGTTGGTGTGAAGCTGTTTCCAGCTCCTGACAGATGTTACAGAAAGAGATGCGGGGGGGGGGGGAGAAAGAGAGAGAGAGGAGTGAAGTGAGTCATTTGCAGCATGCAGAGTAGTAGAGATCACTGGAAGTAACTTTGTGCAAACAGCAACTTTAAGCAAAGTCAAGTAGAGTTCATTCATATGTTGGTGCTCTTAAGCACTGCACTTCATGTCCCAGTGGTACCACAAATATTCATGTTTTTACAGCAAATTTGAGATGTTTTCAGTGAAAATTTTAAGTGATTTTAACAACCCATTACAGCAATCCTGTAATTTTCCAGCCATCTCTCTTGAGTTCTCTGGATTGAGATGATCATTATTTAACAATATTCAGGCAGGAACTAGATACGGCTTCAGAAACGGACATTGCTTTTCTATGTTTAGAGGAGTAATGAGAGGGTGTGCCAACCCATCCATCCTGTTTAATCTAGATTAACTTTTACCTCACCCTTGTTTGGTTTTTGAAAACTAAAATATGGGCAAAACAGCTGATCTGCTTTTTCCTAAAGGTGCTGTGAGATTTTTAGTGAAACATATCGTCTTTGGGTGGATTTACAGTAGCTATCAACCACATTGACCACAGGGTTAGGAAATCTTGTTTTTCAATTTATTCTTTTCTGCAGTTTCTCATACTAGGGCAGCAAGATTCTGCCATGGTTAGAGTGAAATGCACTGCACAGACTCCAGTGCTTATTTATCTTCTCTTTATTAAAAAAAAAAAAAGACTTTAAACAATATGGCGTGGCAGTAGATATGTTCGAGTTTCCCCAGGGAATTTCTATAACTTTATATAGTTACCTTTTCTACTGTTTCATGCCTGAAAATTATTTACAATTTTAGGAACCCTAAAGCTCTCATTTTTACGGTAATGGTTCACTGTTTGTCAGCCAAGGATATATGACAGTGTTCTAAATATATTTCTTAAGCATACTGCAGCAGTGAATTTCTCAGCCAGAGTTTCTTTTTGGAGTACAGATACTGCTAGGAACTGAAAGGTATTTTCAGCTGTATTTGTTTACATGTTTATGTGATGATAAATTTTTTTTCTAATAAAAGTACAGTACATATACTGTATGTTTGCCCTCTGAAATCCATTTTACTACAGTTTTCTGGTGCCAAAATGAACAATCAAACAGATTTTACTTTGGGGCTACACTACTTTGGGGCTACACTACTTAGTGGCGGCAGTGACTCAGGAGGTAGAGCAGTTCTTCCAATAGCTGGAGGGTTGGCGGTTCGAATCCCGCTCTCCCCAGCCATACTGCCATTGTGGCCCCGGGCAAGACACTTTACTCACCTCTCCTCCAGTGTCCGTGACACTGGGCATGCATGTGTGTAAATGTTCGGTAGTGGTCGGAGAGGCAGCCATGTTTCTGTCATTCTGCCCCAGGGCAGCTGTGGCTACAGACGTAGCTTATCAGTGTCGGTCTGGAGTGAATGAATAATGGACTCACTGTAAGCACTTTGAGATGTCACTTGACATGTGAAGCGCCAGATAAATCTAATCCATTATTATTACCTTCCTAATACAGTATGTGTATATACAAATACATATATGACAAATTAAGGGAAAAGATCAATAAAGAGATCGGTTTTGCAGTGAGCTATAGGAATTTTCTTACCAAATAAAACATTTCTGTGCAGTTGGGTGATGTCTTTTATAGTGAACCCCTATTTCAGTTCTCGTGTGGATTAAGAACCATGAGGATGTTGGTAATATGCCAAAGGCCTCCACAGTCACCAGATCTGAACCCAATTGAACATCTATAGATTAACCTTATTGCCCTCCATAGTAAAACAGCTAATAAGGGAAAGTTCTTTGGAAGTTTGGTGTTTAATTCATTCAGCAAAGTTCTAGTAACTGGAGCTAAATGCTTATCCAACAGAACCACTAAATCTCTCATTTTAGGGGCCCAGCACTTGTGTGCAGATGTTCGATGGTGCATCTTTGTGACACTCGGCACACCCATGGGCCTCATTTTATACCTAAATATTTCCTTTATCCATGGAGGATTTTCCTTTCATGCACCAGAGCTGTCTGAAGAGTGGGAGTCCCGAGCCTGGCAGACTGTGACCAAAGCCATCTATGTAATCAGTGACTCAGAATAAGCAGAGCAGCTCCAGTGAAGGAGTGAAATATTTCACCTTTTTTTTTTATTCTGAAATCTGAATATATCGCTTCATCAGCAAGGATTTTCCTTTGGCTGAGTGTCCAATACGGAGTACCACAGTTGTCTTCCCACACAGGGCGGCTGACTTTGGATGTAATTTGCGTGCATGCTTGTGTGAGCCTGCACTAATGAAAGCAGTAACATCAAAGGCGTCGAATGAAACAGCTGTGGAGTCTGTCATTGGTCTTAGAGTCATCTCCCCGAAAGAGTTACGTCACTTAAAATCATCAAAGTCTTCCTCTTGCTACAGATCAAGGTAAATTGTAGTTTCTCTGCTTTTCAAGACAGATCTTGTTAAACTGCTTTTGTGATAGGATCACAGGGTTTCAAGTCTCTCTTAAAACTTGGTGGCTGTGCTGACTTCAAATGGTCACCTCACTACTATTTAATCCTATACCTGTGAAAGGCAATAGCCAGAACCCTTAGACATTTTGAGAAGTGTGTAAATGATGTGATGGTTATGATTATGATGTGGTTAGAGTTACATACTAATTATATTTAGTTAAGGTCAGAGAAATGGTTAAAGTTAGTAAAAGATGAAGTCTGTGTTACACACATTACATCTGCAACCTTCTGCAGTGTCACTTCATGTAATGATTTACACAGCCAGTAGGGGTTGGGCTGGTTAAAACTGACATTTAGGATTGTGTTCACTATCCAAAATTTAAACTAAAAACTTTAATATCTACTTGTGACAAGCCTCATGTCACTTACACATGCACTTTTGAAAAAAATTCTTGAACAGATCAAGGCCAGGTGATTTTTGTTCCCTATTAGAGTCATGTTGCCATGCCCCCGTGATCTGGACACCCGAATAAGCATGGATGGATGGATGGATGGATGATCTGCACAGCTTTACAGCACAGAAAGCCTAGAGCAAATGTGTCAATTCTTATGTAGAAACACAGGCACTTAGGGAGTAAATGCAAGTAGCTTACAGTACATTAAACTATGAAGTAGCCTTGAAATCATGTTGTTATAGAACTTATCTGCATTATACTTAATTTTCTTTAGTGAGATTCTGTAAAATAGAGCCTCTTGCTAACCCTTCTCTGCATCCATATTTCTTCAATTTGCAAACACTGCACACATACTTTGGTCTCCTGTGGAAGATCATTTCAATGGAGTACTGCCAAGCTGAGCAAAAATAATTGAAGTGTACTAGTCAAACTAACAGAGGCACACGAGGAGGAGGTTTCCTCATTCCCATGGAAAATTTTAACCCAATTCTGTTAACATTTATGAATCTGGAAGGGGTTTCCTTATTGCTTCAGGGGGTCTATGTATAAAGTCAGAACATTGCCTTTTCAGTGAAATGTTTATTCCTTTTAACAGAAAGATTTGGCTCTCAAGTTGAATTCCTGGATATTTTGCTGCGAGATATTCAATAAATATGGAAATAAACAACTCAAGATTTGCTTTTGCTTCCACTTGCGTAATGCTTTTTAGTAGAGAGTGGAGTGAAGACTGTTAAATTTAATGCACATCTAAGTTTATTTTGAAAGTTTTTTCACATTAAAAATGAGTTGGAAAGTATTAATTTGATACCTAGGTGTATTTTTTTTTTACACTAAAAATTTATATTATACCTACTGTCTGTCCACCTTTTGAAGAAGGGCTGTATTAACTAGCATACATGTTTCAGAGGAGATATTTAAATCAGGCTCCAGCTGTTCACACTGATTAGCACAAAAAGCACATCATTTATTTTGCCTGCATATATACTGATATTACTGCTTCATCTTTTACCACTGTCTCTCCATAGCAACAGGAGCAGGACCCCACCAATCTTTACATATCCAACCTGCCTGTATCAATGGACGAGCAGGAGCTGGAGAACATGCTGAAGCCCTTCGGTCATGTCATTTCCACGCGGATACTGAGGGACGCCAACGGCCTGAGCAGAGGAGTGGGCTTTGCCAGGTATGCACGTTTTAATGCGCATTCTTGAGAGGAGCGTGGACCAAATTTTTACGTGTGACTCATCAACTCTGGCGCGTGCATTTGCTGCTTGCAGGGCAGCCAGTTATTGCATAGTGGACACAGATTATAACAGATTCATGAGCCACAAGTTTGACGAATATAATTACAATAGGCAGTGTTACCCTGTGTTGACTCACTGCCACATTCAGCAGAAAATCTATTAGCTTTACTGATACAGCTTCATGTTCTTCTACCCTTGGCCCCATCACTCTTTGGGTGTGTGTGTGTGCGCGCATATCTGGTCTTCTCTATTACATCCTAGAGAGTGTCAGTCATTAAAATGCAAAGATCCATTCAGGGTCACTGACTATATGAAGGAAACCCAAGACCCACACAGAGACATGCGTGCCCACATCGCTCTCACTCTCTTCAGTCTCCTCGGTTGTTTTTCCTCTCGTGCGCACATATACACACAGACCAACACACTGGCTTTTGCTTGCCAAGTAGGCAATTAGTCATTGAGCTGTGATTGGGTGAGCAGAGCTGAATAGGGGCCGACAAAGAGGACATGACACGCAACAGATCAGACTGAATGGAGCTTTTAAATGGGGACAAAGGAGAGGAAACCCCATAGAAAACACAGACACACAAACACACATATGCACAGGTCCACCTAAGGCATTTTTTTTTTTTCCCGTCAGGCACCCACAGGCAAGCACAGATGTGTAATAGGCCGGCAGGTTATGCCCTCTAGTTTTGACAGCATTTATAACTGCATGCTTAAAGAACCACAGTGCCTTTTATGTGTGCTTGATTGTAACTAAAATGGTAATCGTCCTGAAGTTTCCCCTCTCTTTTTTCCTTCTTCCTTTCTGTGTCTGTTGCAGGATGGAGTCAACAGAGAAGTGTGATGTGGTGATTCAAAATTTCAACGGGAAGTTCCTGAAAACCCCACCGGGCATGACAGGTAGGTGTCGATCTTAGAATGTATGAATATACAGTACACATCGGGTGTGGTTTCAGGGATGGGAAAACTGGTTCCTGTTGGGAACCGGTTCTAAGTTTTTCAGTCCCCCAGAATCATCCATCTCTGATATTATCAGTTCCTCTTATTGATGATGCGGGTTTGAACATTTTTGCATTTAAAGAAGAAAAACCTGGCACACTACCTGCCACACAGCACCGTCACTGTGGTTACCACGGGATAATGGCAGAAGCTGCCAGTTTGTTTTTTCATGCGAGTTTAAACACGAGCAACATGTTGAAACATCTCTTTATGCAGCATAAAAGGGATAAAATCACAAGACTGCAGTGTGTTTGACAGTCGACGAAGTGTGCCCACACCTGCTTCAAAAACAGCAGGACCTCCGTTAGCAATGGTAATATTAGCTTATTATTAATAGTAGTAGCATATTAGTGCAATGGTAGCAGCCTTGCAGGCTAAGCTTAATCAGATTTTTAACTAAGAAAACCCAGCTAAAAACATGTGATAATCAAATATGATCTCATTCTTTGTAGACAATGACAGCATCAGGTATGTAGCTCTGATGTTTTATCGAGCTGCTCAATCTGCACTCCTTCCCAGGAAAACCCATTGATGAGCTGCGCATGAAGCGAAAATGAGTGAAGAGAGGGTTAACTATCTGTAAAGAAAGTTGTACGAAAGGTTTGCATCCATGGTACGCGTGCTAGCCTCTGTGTCCATTAATGTATGTATAACAGAGTCAATAAAAGCATTCCTACTTGGCTTGCCAAGTGGGTCGACCCTCTTGGTGGCACAGGTAGAGTGCTGGACTCAGGAGCGGGAAGTCGTGAGTTCAAACCTACGATTGGACACCACCACTTGGGCTCAACTTAACAACCCATCTCCTTGGTCACATACGTATACAATTAAGTGTTGTATGTATGTGTGGGCACATATATGTATAATATGCATACAAAATTAAGTTCAGCTTGCATATTTTTCTGATTGCTAAAATAATACAATTGTGCAGTTGTTTCTTATCACGTCAGTATTCCATTTATGCTCCATTCCATTTATTGCTTTTCAGCATTTAAAAACGTCAAAGGTTACAAAGCATACATGCCAATTTTTCTAAGGAAGGCATGTTCATTGTCTTTTATGTTTGATTTTGTTATATCCCTTTAATCCTTTTATCTCTTTGTCAATGATGGTCTGGTTTACAGCTCAGTTCAGTTTTTATCTAGCTGCAGTTGCAATGGGCATATCAGTCGTTGGTTACAGCATCATCCTGTGTACATTCCACCAATCATTCTCTCCTACTTCTTAAACCTCCTTGAGTTATCAGGAAAAGCTGTTTAATTCTTTCTCAATACAACACACACATGCTCCAGACACATGTACGTACACAGACAGATCTCGTCCTAAAGCAAACAATCTGTCTCCGATTGTCCCCCAAAATAAGCAGACAGCACCCTACTGGCTTTTAACGCTGAGCCGTTGAAAGTGAGGAATGATGGGATCAGAATTACATTAACATTGGCAGTTTCTCAGAACAAACATGGTGCGATGGAGGATATATGTGCATGGCTGAGAAAAAGAGAAAAACAAGTAGGATGAATAAACATGGGTGAGATATAACCGAGCAAGATGGGGGGGGGGGGTGAGAGGGAGAAAAGGTGACGATACAAAGAGATAAGGTACAGTTAAACAGAGAGAAACAGGACTCAAGGACACACAGAGAGATGTGCCCTGGCAGGATGATTTGTTGTGTACTGTGTGGTAGAGATGTGTAATTTTTTAGCAAGTGAAAGATGTTGCAATTACTGGTTCCTTCTGGCACCCGTGTGTCTCTTTTATACATAAAAATCATAATTCTTGTAAGTGCACAGAGTTCTTTTTTTTTTTTTTTGGTCGGTTATATTTCAGCAGACTGGTCCGTGTTACAGATTATGATCTTGGCCCATCTGACCAAAATCTGTTATGAGAAATCCCTTAACAGAGAATCATATTCATAATTTATGAATTAACAATGTTTTCACTCACAATAACAGTACAGTACATTTGAAATTACTTTAGTAAGCTGTTCTATTCTGCATTTTTTATATTAATGATAATTGATATGATTTTGTGTAATATAATAGGGGACTAAGAATAAATCCAGACTGTTACCCCCATCTCTGCAGACTGCGGAGATGACAAAAGATGAAGCATGACACTGTATGAAGAAGTCAGGAGTGGCAGAGAAGTATGTGCGGGTGGTGCAGGGCACCATAAGGACATGTATGATGACAGCTAGACAATGGTGAGGTGTGCTGTAGGAGTGACAGATGGATTCAAGGTGGGGGAGGGATTACATCAGGGATCAGCCCTGAACCCTTTCTTGTTTGCCATGGTGATGGACAGGCTGACAGATGAGATTAGGCAGGAGTCTCCATGGACCATGAGGTTCACAGACAACATTGTGATCTGTACTGAGAGTAGGGAGCAGGTGGAAGAGAATCTGGAGAGGTGGAGGTATGCTCTGGAGAGAAGAGGAATGAAAGTCAGTAGAAGCAAGACAGAATACATTTGTGTGAATGAAAGGGCAGCAGCTGTAACGGTGAAGATGGAAGGAGTAGAAGTAGAAGGTAGATGAGTTTAAATACCTGGGATCAACCATCCAAAACAATGGAAAATCCACAAGTGGAGTGAAGAAGAGAGTGCAAGCAGGGTGGAGTGGGTGGAGACAAGTGTCAGGGGTGATTTGTAACGGAAAGATGGCAGCTAGAGTGAAAGGAAAGGATGGTTTGGATACGGTGGCACTGACAAAAACAAAGGGGGCAGAGCTGGAGGTGGCAAAGACTGAGATGGTTTGGACATGTGCAGAGGAGGGATAGTGGGTATATTGGACAAAGGATGTTGAAGATGGAGCTGCCAGGCAGGAGAAAAAGAGGAAGACCACAGAGAAGATTCATGGATGTAGTGAAGGAGGACATGGAGAGGGTTGGTGTTACAGAGGAAGATGCAAGGGTTAGGATTAGATGGAGGCAGATGATCCACTGTGGTGACCCCTACAGGGAAGAAGAAGAAGATGAAGATGAAGAAGAGTCAGTTTCATGTCTGTATTCTAGTTGTCACATTAATGTTTAATTTTGTCCAGGTTTTCTTTTCCTTGAAAAAACACTTATTTTCCAAAAGTTTTTTCCCTCCTAGTTTCTCATAATGTGCAGCTTAAAAATATTTGGAGCACTAAATTTGAGGCTGTATATTTTTCTTTAGAAAAAAAAAATCCTTTCAAATAATGCTTAAAGAGCCCAGTTCTTCCATTAAATAGGCTACTAAGTAGTCCCTCTATGGTCACAAACTCTCCCTGGGGCAGCACACCATTTAAACAAAATATGGATGAATAAATGCACATGTGTGAGTGGGTCATAAAAATCACTGCTGCAGCCTGCAGAAGCATTACTTTGTGTAAACTATAAAACTCACACACCTGCTAGTACCCTCGCAGCCAGCATTAAAATAACTTCACCAGAGGGTGAAGATGTGATTTTTGTGTGATTTAAAGCATGGCCAACCAGGGACTATTAAAACATCTTAATGTTTGCTCTGCGGTCCCCTGTTGGTGATGTGTAACAAAAACACAACATGGTCCACATTCATCCATACTGTACAATAAGAGCATGGAGCCACATTTTTCAAAGACAAAAGACCAGTATAAGTTTTGTAAGGAGAAAAAAACATAAGTGTGAGGATATGTTTTTCACAGTCAGTCTTATAGCTCTGTGCAGTTATTATGTATTTCTAATAAAATGTTAACCTGATTTGGCTATTGCAAATAAATGGCCCTATTACAATGTTCAACAGCAGACTTTTGCACCACACTTGTCGCCTTGTGCCAGTGCTTTGCTAGTTTCTGCCAGCACATAGTTTGTTTCTGCATCATGCCATCTACAGCAATTAACTGTCGGCAGTCCCAGGAGGGGCCTCATTTAAAAGTGCCTTGGTATTTTGGTGCATTTTATGACAATGCACTTTTGATCAAGAAAAAGAAGGTCTGTTGTCAGAAGCACATTTATTAATTCTATTTCAGCAACGTGTTTTGAAATCGTTCATCACCTACTGACAGGAGCACATGTGGAAACAGCATGCAGTAGGATTTTCAATTATGTTAATAAACAGTTGTAACAGTTATAATCTAATCGCCTGTCATTTTATAATTTTTTATTTTACCTTTGTAAAATGTAAAATGTAAAATGTCTGAGAACTATTTCTCATTTACAAACATGACCTGATTTTTTTTAACATGATGATGCACTTTATAATTTTTATTCCATCTACATTTTCATTTTAATCATAGATTGATTAGGCATTATTGTGTTTATTTTTAAGGGAATGGATGAATGAATGAATGAATGAATAGGGAGTGTGTGCATTTTACTTTTCACAACGACCTGTAACTTCCAGGAGAGGTATGGAGACAGGAGGTGCAGCCGCCTGAGCTGGTGCGGCCTCTGTGATCTGGTCTGAGCTATCTGGTCTGGACAGACCTCCATCCTCTCTTACCGGAGGTGGTGGGCTGAAACTGTCAGTCTAAAGGTTTTAAACTGCAAACCTCTCTGCTGTGACAAAGTTTTATTCTGTCCACATATAATCTATAAAATCTATGTCCTCAGTCATCTCCTATCTGTTGTCTGCTGACACACAGGTGTCAGTGGTGGGGTACATCAAATTCAACATTCAGTTGAACGATTGCATGGTTTTATAATCTACTAAAATTAAATAAAATCTGATTAATAAATAATTTTATCAAAACAAGTGTAAGGCATTTTATTGAATTACCTCTTAATGGAATACATAGAAAAGTCAGTAATAAGAGTCCCATGTTTTCATTTTTACAACTCACCTGAGTATCACTTAAGCAAGAAATCTGTCGGTCTGTCTGTGTGTCATTTATAGGACATCATAGGACGGCCTATGATGTCTGCCTGATGTCCTGTGATGATCCTATGATCTCAGGCATCATAGGACTCGCGATGCTGTCATAAAGATATGGTGTCTATATGACGGCATATAGACAGAGGACATGACTCAATCATCCAAGGCAGGTTTCACCATGGTTGCTGTTGCCATGGTAACAGTAACTTTCTATAGGCATGCAGAAATGTTTGCTTACACTTGCTTTCCATGGGCATGCACAGACATACATGCACAGGCATGCACTAGTCTATCTATAAATTCAAGAAATCTCTTGTGTGTCTGTGTATCACGATCATAGGGCATCATAGGACAGCCTATGATGTGCTTATGATGTTCCTATGATTTCTGCATGATAGTGTACCCTGCCTCTCGCCCAAAGATGCTGGGATAGGCTCCAGGCCCCCCGCGGCCCGAAAAAGATTAAGCGGAAGAAGATGGATGGATGGAGGACGGCCTATGTCTTTATGATGTCATATAGTAGACTGATGCCTGCCTTCATGTCTATATGAAGTCATACAGACCATGCTGTCCTGATGTTCCTATGTTAGTGATGCCTGCCTTGCTGTCTATATGATGTCATATAGACCATCAATCACCTTCAAATCTGAGAAATTAGTCCAATCTAAAAGAAGAAGAAGAAGAAACGGTGAAATTACGTTCGTGAGCAAGGTTTTTTTTTAATCCAGTACACACCAACTTTTACAAACTTTTGCTAGCATTTGCCAGCGTTGCATTCAGTGTTGGCAAACTTTTGCCAACTTAGGCTAGCGTATGTGTAGCTGTTGCCACCTTAGGTTAATTTAAGCAAACAAACACTCAGCGCAGGTCAGCTGACATCAGCGTTGGGTGACGCTCATATAAAGATCAGCGTTTGTGGAGGCTTCCTGCCATCCTGGGGCCTCATGTACAACGACTTGCGTGGATTTCCTACTGAAAGATGGCATACGTTTAAAATCAAGAAAAGGCCGTAAGCAAAAAAATCCAGATGTATGAAACCGTCTGTACGCAGGAATCCAAGCACATTTCCTTTGTATTTTGTCACAAGGCTGAGCGTGGTGTGTCACCGTGCTCAGGCTCTTAATTTATTTCTGATTATTTCCCGTATTTTCCCAGTGTTGTGTGTTTATTTTACTATATGTTGGTTTAGGATGTGTTCCTAGCTGTCAGTTGTTCTGTTATGCATTCATGTCCTTATTGTGATTATTATTATTATCCTGGCATTTAGTTCCTAGCGGTTATATTTTGTTTCTTTGTGACAGGAGCTCCCCACCTTTGTTCCAGACACTCCCACCTTGTTATCACTCTGTATGTGTTGCTCAGTAATTAGGTCACCTGCCCACTCACGAGATCCACCCCTGATGACACTTTGTATGTTTGATTGCTTGCATTATTTAAGACTGCCTGTTCCATTTGCTTATTGTCAGTGTCTCAAAGTATCAAGGTTATTTCTCTACTCCGTCGAAACCCCTACCCCATTCTGACGTGCATTCCTGCTTGTTTCTTCGCCGTTTACCTGCACTCCTCTGTTGTTGTAAGTTTATTTTGTCTCACTGTTTGGACTTTATGTTTTTCCATTAAATTGCACAACTAGCAGTCCAGTACCTGGGTCTCCCTTTCTGCCCCACAGGGGCCAATTCAAGACAGTAGGCACTGACCAGTTTGAGACCCAGCTGCTGCTAGTTTGTGGTTTTTTGTTTCACTCACCTTCTTTTGGGAGCTGTCATCATGTCACCAGCGCACATGGACTCCGTAGGTGGGCGCAGTTACCCGATGAGCCTGGAGTGGGAGTGCTGTAGAACCCTCATAGAGGTGGATGGATTAATCTCTGCAGCTCGCATCGCTCCAAGACCAAAAGACGCACTGTGGTACCTGGGTCTTGTGGAGGCAGCTGCTTGCCGGTGCTCTCAGCTCAAGGAGCATGCAGAGGGGTGGAGAGGATTTCTCTGGTGGCAGCTCTGCAACGTGAGAACAGTGAGATGGTGAGGAATTCCCCGAGAAGACCTGGACTCGTGCTAAAGGGGAGGCGTTCCCAGGCCTCTGTAGTATCGGCTCCTCACCAGTCTCTGGCACCCGTTCCTGCTCCAGCTCCACCTACTCCAGGACAAAGCTGTCCAGGGAAATCCCGCTGGAAGAACGCCTCCACCTCTCAGTCAGCAGTTTCTCCCATATCGAGCCATACAATTCCAGCAGCAGTTTCTCCTTCTCGTTCTCCTTCGCCAGCTGTCCCTTCAGCCTCCTCCTCCTCCTTTGCTGCTGCAACTCCCGTCTCCTCAACGTATCCTCCCACTGCTGAGGGTCTGGCTGTGTCCTCCCCAGCTCCACCTATCACCATGTCTGCAGGGGTGGCTCCTCCACGTTCCTCTGAGGAGCCCCCAACCACGGAAGTCACGGAGAGGGCTGATTCCCAGCCAGCTGCAGCAGAAACCATCATGCCCCGGAAATACAGGCAAGTGCTTTTTCAGTCTCTTTTCCTTAAAAATGAATTACCTTGCCTGATTCCCGGTGATGAGGCTCAGCCACTGCAGTCCACTGAGTCCTCACCACCTGCTGCAAATATTAGTTCCTCACCAGCTACCACTGTGTCTCCTCCTATATCCCCTGGATGTCCGCCAGTCGTGGGATTGAGCTGCCTGATGATGGAGGAGCCTGCAGGCCTGGAGGACCAGGTTCCAGCCCCGCAGCCGTGGTCCGGACAGAGGGAAAGTGCTGCCTCCAACCTGAAGCCTGCGCCGACGATAGAGCGTCCCCTAGCTTCAGCTACGCAGGATCCAGTGCCACCGGTGAGCCGACCTCCTGCCACCATGCCGGTCGAGCCACCTGCGTGGGTCACTTTGCTGAGGGGGTCTGAGACGGCACCTACCACCATGCTGCAGGGGCCGCTGCAGCAGAGCCGGAGTTGGACCTCCAGAGGGCTGGGCCTGAGACGTCGCCGCCTGGATTGACGGAGTCCTGGACGGTGGTGGAGCTTGAGCTCAGGCAAGTGCTCTCCTTTGTTTTCATTGTTTCCATGTTGGAGAGATCTTGCCTGGCTGTTGGTGGGGAGAATCAAGTGCAGTCAGCAACTGCACCTGAGCGCACCTCGCTGGGCTCCACTGCTGCCAGTGACCCTGACCCTGCGTCTCTGTCCCTTTTGTCTTAGCCTTTTCCCAGGGTCACCGAGGTTTATTCAACTTCACCTGAGGTCTCTGTGGGTTCAGTTTCACTGCCTGAAGTATTTATGAGTCCAGCTCCTCCTGCCGAGGTCATCGTGGGTGCTTCGTCACAGCCTGGGACCTCTGTGGGTGCTGCTCCCCCTCCAGAGGATTTCTTTGCGGGTGCTCCGTTCCAGCCCAGGGCCTCTGTGGGTGCTGCTCCCCCTCTGGTTGAGATCATCGTGGGTGCTCTGTCCCAGCCCGGGGCCTCCAAGGGTGCTGCTTCCCCATTAGCTGAGGTTGTCACGGGTACTCCATCCCAGCCCAGGACCTCCGTGGGTGCAGCTCCTCTTCAGTCTGGGTCTCTGTGAGTGTGGTGTCCCAATCGGGGACCGTCGTGGGTGCTGCACCCCAGCCTGAGACCAACGTGGGTGCTGCACTCCAGTGTGGGTCCACCATGGACATTACGCTCCAGCCCAGGGCCCACCATGGGTGCAGCTATGGCCCAGACTGGGTCCACTGTGGGTGCAGCTCTGGCCCAGTCTGGGTCCACCGTGGGTGCAGCTATGTTCCTGCCTGGAGCCACCATGGGTGCTGATACACTCCAGCCCAGAGCCCCCACGGATGTAGCTTTGCTCCAACCCGGAGCCACCGCGGGTGCAGCTTTGCTCCAGTCCGGAGCCACCGCAGGTGCAGCTTTGCTCCAGCCCGGAGCCACCGCGGGTGCTGCCATGTCCCAGTCCGGGACCACCGAGGTTGCGGGAGAGCAGTCCAAAGGCGTCGGGGTTCCCGCTTCTCTTTCTGAGGCCATTGGGGTTTCCCCTCCTCAGCCCGAGGCCATCGTGGTTCCCTGTCCTCTGCCCGATGTTGTTGTGGGTCCCCATTTTCCTCTGTCCTCCACACCACTGGTTCTTCCCGTTGGGCGACTGCCTCCTGGACTACCCCTTTTGTTCGGGTGGTTAAAGGACTCTGGAAGACCGCTCGACAGACTATGCCACTGGGGTAGGTGGTCCATGCTATCAGGGAGGCTGCCCGACTCCTTCCGTCATGTCGTCTGCCGGGCATGGGACTCTGGCCGCCCGCCTGAACTGTCCAGCTCTTTGGTCCTGGGGGCTTAGGTGGTTTGGATTTTTGCCTGGTGTGGGTCCTGAGCAAGGTTTTGCTTTTGTTCCCTCCTAGCCTTGTTCCCTCACCTTCCCGGGTTGGTTCATTGTTCTTCCCCTGTTAGGGGGGTGGAGGGAGTTATTTCTTTTTCTTTGATGTTACCCTGGGGTGTCTGGAATCCACCCATTGGGGGAGGGGGGCTCCGTCAGGAGGCTGAGCGCGGTGTGTCACTGTGCTCAGGCTCTTAATTTATTTTTGATTATTTCCCGTATTTTCCCAGTGCTGTGTGTTTGTTTTACTGTATGTTGGTTTAGGACGTGCTCCCAGCTGTTAGTTGTTCTGTTATGCATTCATGTCCTTATTGTGATTATTATTATTATCCTGGCATTTAGTTCCTAGCACTTATATTTTGTTTCTTTGTGACAGGAGCTCCCCACCTTTGTTCCAGACACTCCCACATTGTTATCACTCTGTATGTGTTGCTCGGTAATTAGGTCACGTGCCCGCTCATGAGAGCCACACCTAATGGCACTTTGTATGTTTGATTGCTTGCATTATTTAAGACTGCCTGTTCTGTTTGCTTATTGTCAGTGTCTCAAAGTATCAACGTTATTTCTCTACTCCGTCGGAACACCTACCCCGTTCCGACGTGTATTCCTGCTTGTTTCTTCGCCGTTTACCTGCACTCCTCTGTTGTTGTAAGTTTATTTTGTCTCGCTGTTTGGACTTTTTGTTTTTCCATTAAATTGCACAACTAGCAGTCCAGCACCTAGGTCTCCCTTTCTGCCCCACAGGGGCCAATTCATGACATTCATACTGATCTACTTGAAATTGAACACACGTGAGGAAATACCGGACTCCTCCCTTGACACACCACTATTTGAATATGCAATTAGATGCAGATAGGTATGCAAATAGATATAGTCAAGTGCTGCATGTTTGATTCTCCTGTATCCACTATCAAAAATAATGGATTTAATGGAATTTCATGGACTGTGAGTTAGAGGTGTTGCTGAATGAGGCAGAGGCATGTAAAAACATTTTGTTTGGCACACTGTCCTCTGGCATTAGCACCCGATACAGGTAATTTAATAGCCTGCTCACAGCCATAGAAGATTAGTTTATTGTTTCCTTTATTCAGACAGGGATAAAGAGATGTTTTTAACTTTGACATGTGTAGACCGACATCTGCAGTCATCCTCAGAAGCATCAGCTCATTGCTGTGATTGGCACCATGTATAGCTCAGTGGTTAAACTGTCAGATTTCAAAGCAGAAGGTTTGAGGTGCGAGAACAGCTGCAATCTCTTTTAGGGGCCCCAAAGGAAATATGTGTGTGCATACATAGCTAGTATACATATGTATACTAGCTGCTCTTGTTTTTTCTTGCCTTCTGATTGTTGCTCTGAGTGTTGCTATTCCTGTGCTGTTGCAATCCTGGAATTTCCCCATTGTGGGACTAATAAAGGCTTATCTTATCTTATCTTATCTTAATCAATCAATCAATCAGTCAATTTGTGACCAGCCAGGAGGATCAGCTGGTTGAATTAAAGGAAAATGGTCATGAAAAAGAAAACAATATGAACCTATTTAGTGGATAGCCACGGTCACCTGTCAGTTAAAAGAGGATCATAGAAGATTTGGCAAGTACATATTTTATGTCCCAAATGCAAATCTCATCCTTTATAGTTATATACAACTTACATGGATTACACACTGTAAATGAATGAAGTGCGCCGGGGAACGGGTGAGACTGTTGCATTTCAAACTTTACCAATGTGTTTATTGACATAACTACTGTACACACAGAGACAATTGGGGCTTGGTAGAATGCTGTGAAACTGTAGTTTAATCAGGGAAAAAAGGAAGTCACTTTCTCAAACCACGGAGTTCCAATGAAGCCTTGAAGACAGGGTGATATTTGTGGGGCGCACAGGCGTGTTGCACATGAGGTGGGTTATTATTAGGACAATTACATGAATTTACTCACCAAGAAGCCAACCATCTGCACAGTGCCAGCTTGTAGTTTGTTCCCAACAATGCTGTTCATCAGAATCATTAGGAAAATCTTCTCTTGCTGCAAATTGTGCTTTGATGTTGGCCGGTTCAGCTGCATTGTATGGAAATATGATGTACCTGGGTGACAGCTGGATAATGCCATCCCACACAGCTGGCACAGCTCGGCTCAGGGTTGACTAGGAAATTCCCCATTGGTGTGGAATGCCCGTTTCCAGAAACGCCACAGTTGTCAGCACCTGCACTGGGACGGGCAGCGCATGGCTTCTTGCCGTGTCGCCCTCCAAGAGCAGCCATAGCTCTGTTCAGCTCAGTTCCATAGGGACTGCCCGTGGAAGCCTAAACCGGCTGACAAACCAGTCATCATCCTGAGCCAGAAAATCTTTTGTCTCTAAATACCCTTTCTCTTCTCACTGCGCAATTTGCAATATCCGCTAATCCTCTGTTGTTAGAGGCATTTTCTGCACTTCTTTGCACTTGCTTTTATATCCACTCATCTAATTGCGCACACTTGGATGTTTGTTCATCATGTGTCTCTGGTGTGTACAATAATTTTCACGTCATTATCAGTATCCCAACATCATCTCTAAGTGTCGCCAATGGACCAATAACAGTAGAAACATGCATACGCCAGCCATGACGTTGGCGTGGGGCTGTGCATATTTCCACAGTCATTTCATTCTTGATACATCTGAAAGTTTCCGTGGAAAAGGACGTACGCCATGTTTTTGTATTTAAGTACCCTTTGTACATGAGGCCCCTGGGCCTGCTTTTTTGGGTGGGTTCACACTGCAACATTTGGACCAACTTTTACTGACGTTCTGGCAAACATCTGGCTCTGCTGGCAGAAGTTGATAAAAGTTAATGATAGTTGGTGTTTGTTGGCAAATGCTGGTGAAAGTTGTGTTCCTTGAAAATTTTCAGCATGCTGAAAATTTGCCAGCGCTTGGAAATAAATGTTGGTGAAAGTTGTGCTCAGTTTGTAAAAGTTGCTGAGCGCTGGGCTAAGTTATTCAGAGTTCACCTAAGTCTGCCTAAGTTAAGCTCCGTTGGCAAACGTTGACTGAAATGCTGGGGGAAGTAGATGTTTTTAGACCGAAACTCACTTCAGACATGCATGGACAAAAGAGAAATGGAGAGACGGGGGAATTAAAAAAAAATAAAATATATATATAATCTCCCAAAAAATGTGACAGCCCAAAAGGAAAAAAAAAAAAATCTCCTCATTGAGAAATTTACTGCTTTTAATTTTCTGCTCCATGCATAATCATTCTCCAGGATTTATTGGTTCAGCTTCCATTGTGGGGAATCAAACAGCGCTGACATGGTGTTATGTTATTTTAATGGAGAGACTTGTAACAGTCAAAATATAAACACCCGTCATTTTATTTATATGATGATACACTAAATGTTTTTTTATTCCATCTACGTTTACATTTTAATTGCAGACTTACTGTTGGCTAGGCATTATTGTATTATTTTTTTTAGAGGAATGAATGAATCAGTGAATGAATGAATGAACAGGGAAAAAGGGTATGCAGAAGTAACTACATAGAAATATAAAGTGAAAATAAATACTGGAACATATGCCCAAGGGAGATGTGTTCACTCCAAAAGCAGGTCCAGAATGGCAGAAAGCCTCCACAAACCCTGATCTTTATAGTGTCGCCTGACGCTGATGTCAGCTGACCTGCACTGAGTATTCATTTGCTTAAATGAACCTAAGTTGGCAACAGATACACATATGCTTGCGTAAGTTGACAAAAGTTTGCCAACGCTGGCAAATGCTAGCAAACGTTCGTAAAAGTTGGTGTGCGCTGGATTTAAAAAAAACCTGCTCACAAACGTAATTTCATTGACGTTTGGACTAATTTCTCTTTTTTCAAAATATCTGTAAAAGTCGGTCCAAACCTTGTAGTGTGAATTCACCTTTAAACATGGCCCGTGGGCCAAAACCGGCTGCCAGAGGGTCCAAACCAGTCTACAGGATGAATTTGCAAAGTGTGAAAATTACACAAGTCATGAGCTGCAATTTTTCAATAAAGCAACAGCTATTCCCAGTTTGTACACTGGGGGTTGCACTGTTTTATTAAGAGTAGCAGACACAAGACTGAGACCCAGAACTAAATGGCAGATGGCAGCAATGCACCATCTGGTTCCTTAAGCGGCAATTTTGTCTTATTGTTATTAAGGTATATACTACTTGTTCTTTTGGAGGTCAAATAATAATATTTATTTCTCATTATTTCTTTTTTTATTTTTCATGATGACAGGCATCACTAGCACATGTCCTGTCTGGGTTAATGAAAAACGCACACTCAGCTATTGTTTTTCTGTTAAATGTATTAATCTGAGGACAGTTAAATTCAAAGTATCCACCTACACCATGTAATAAAGACTATTCCAAATCTTTTGAAGAAACAGCAGTTTTTCACTGAACAGAGAGGAAAAAAAAGTGTGTGGGCTTATGAAAAAAATCCATTGGGATTATACTCTTTCCTGAAGTTTTGAAACCATTCATGCCTTCATGTTGTGTCTGTGTGCACTACATTAAACTATTCAGCTCGATTGTTCAGTCCATTTGTTCATCATCTCTTCCCCATTTGTCCATAAGTAACTGGGCATCAACTGTGATTAATGCCTGCTTAATGAGATGCAGCGTTACTATCACATGCACTTTTTCTCAGGTGCACACCCTTTAGCCAGTGCAAAATCCTTATTAAACAAGCCATCGTGATCACAGTTCACTTTAGATTACATTAAAGGGATGGGCAGGAGCGCTTTGGATTGGATTATGCAAAACACACCTCTGAATAATTAGCTTGGCCATTTTGCACTTTTTTCTGGTGCAGAGACCGTTTTCCCACTGCTGTCATAACAAAACAGACTGGGCCACACCCACAAACGGGTCCTGCACTTCTGACGACTGAGGAGTGGATAGACTGTCATAATATGGCCCAAAATGTTGGTCACTAAAAAAAAAAATCATCACTGTCATTTGTGAAAATATCAGTTGATGTTATGATCTTTTTGCTTCATTGTTGGTAAAAGAGAAATTTCCTTCCCTATTGTCTTCCATGTTATTCTACTGCCCCTAAAAAACAAAGAATTCCTAGAAATGTATATCTAAACAGTTTTTTGTAAACAAAAAGAGGGATGCACTTTCTTACCCACCAGGTCTTTGACCTCCCCACTAATAGAGATGTATTGCTTGTCTTCACCAGGGTTATCCATTTTCTGTGTGAGTGCAGGTGCTTTACCTTGTGGTATGTTGACTACTTAAATTGCTCTGAGCTCACACACCAGTGAAATTGGGAGAATCTGACCCTCTGTACTGATCCAGTAAACACACACAGGTGCACACATGCCTTGTGCCGGTATATCTGCAGATTTATGTTACTGGTTTTCTGTGTCACTGACAATCCGTGACATTTCCAACGCCATAACAGTGATATTGCAGCAGATGTTTAAGCTTTGTTTGGTTGTTTGTCTTATTACTTAGATTTGTCACTCTACTGTAAAAAAGCCTTTTATCAAAGGTTAAACCTTCTTTGATATTTCAGTCTAAAAGCATTTGTGTCATTGGGTATTAGGTAGCTGGCTAATGCTACAATCCGTCCATCAGATTGATGTAGTGACGGGCAACAGCAATGTTTGTCTCTAGCCTAAATGCTTAAATTTATGACATAACAGAGCCTCCATCAGTCCTTGTTAGTAGAAAGTTGGTTTACCCACAGCTTTCTGACTTCTCCCAGTTGTGTTGGTCCCTGTAGAATATCATCATAAGTCACAGAAACATCTTTACCGCTCCTAACAACTCATCGCTTTTTCTGAGTAAAGCTGTCCTGTCAGTGTTAACCAAGTAGTTAGAGTTTATGTCTTTACATGTTGTAGTAATCTCTGTAGGAGTTCTCCCTCCAGTAGTGATTGGTTCCTGTTCAGGCATAAAGAGCACACATTTATATCAGTGCAACCACAGGTCAAAGCCTGGCTAGATAAATGTTTCTTGTTCTCAAAGTCAAATTCATATTGTCAAAATCAATGATGAATATTTTGCTATTCTATGTAGGGAAGTATTGTTCTTTACTATTTATGTCTCTTCCAAAGATTCAACTTTCCCCTTTATGCCTTAGGCCAATAGCAAATAATTCCTTTATTGGTACCAGTCACAGTTGATTCCAGCTTACATTTTGGTATAAGCCTTGACAACTGGTAGCTTTCAGTATATGCAGTTATTTGTATGTAGTTCATATGCTAGCTTACATGCAAGATGGTGGTGTCAGGGCATGAGTTGAGCCCATCTTGTGTTATAAATTATATTTTCTTGTCTCTGGACATGAGTCAACTAACGCCCTCGCCCTTAGTTTTCCTTTTGGAGTTTTGGTATTAATTGTTATTATTATTGTAAAAAATAACTTTGGACAGTTAGCAGCATCTTCAGTTAACCAACCAATAATCACAGAAGAAATACTATTTCTCAGCTTATCTTTTATTGAATCATGCAGATGGTCAAACACGACCGTGGGTCTCAGCAGCTCATCCTGGTCCAAGACCCAGAACAAAGAAATCCCCCCCCCCACACACACACACATATAGCTTCTGAGTTGATGGGCATTTCCAGCAACTCTCCAACAATATGTGTCCATTGTCCAAACTGGGCCCAGGCAGTCTTCTCAGCGTCCAAATAGCTCCCACATCTCTCAGCGTTCCAATGGATCCAGATAACTCCTCGCTTTGATGGCTTTTATGGCTCCTCTCTGGCCAGATGTCTCCTCTTTAGTCCTTTATGGCATCCCGTTGTTTAGAATACGCAACCCCATGCCCATATATGAAAGCAGGAAACAGAGACTAGAGCTTTTGTGTGTGCATGTATGTGTGTGCATATGTGTGTGTGTGGAGCTAAAGCACTTGTGTGTGTGTGTGTGTGTGTGTGTGTGTGTGTAGCTTGTGTGTGAGAGCACTTTGTGTAATATCTAACTAACTAGCTAATCTTCACTATTTCTTATAACATTATTCTCAGTATTATCATATCTTTGGTTTTGCATTTATTCCTGCCCTTGCCTTAGTATGTTATTATCATCCTTTGTTGTATTATTTTATCTGGATCACGTCTTGTAATTCATTTCGGTTGTCATATTGGTTTGTGGTTTTATTTTGACAGTATTTTGACAGTTTACTTCGCTTTCTCCTAGCTTGGTTTCGCGGTTATCCACAGCTGTTTGTTGCCTTGGTTAATTATCCTTGCTCTTAGGTTTTGATTATCCACAGTTGTTTGTCATTTTGGTTAATTACTTCTTGTCCTATTTAAGGGATGCCGTCCTGTAGTTTGGGGCGACGTCCTACTTTGTCATGCTGGTGTGGAACACACACTTCTGCCCGTTCTGTATCCTGCCTATTCATTATCCTGCCTGTCCTTGCCGAAGTCTGTAAGTTTTGTTCCTGTTCCTGTGAAGTTTTATTTTCAGTTTAATTAAATCGTACAAACCTAAGTTCAGCGTTTGGGTCTGAATTCTGCCCCGGAGGGGCTCACTTATGACAGATGGCCACTAGCCCAAATGTATTTTAGTAGACGTCATGATTATCTGTAGACCTAAAAACAGATGGACACCAAGATCATGTCTCTATCTGTTCAAGAAATCTGATTATTTTTGAATAGATTTTTCACTGATAGCCATGCTTTTCGTTGTTTCAGTTTTTTCTTAGTCTCTTCCCACCAAAATGTTTTATCCCATGTTTGAGCTGCTCTTCCTTTCTGTACTGGTCACATGACATCCCTTTTTTTTTACCTTGTTGGAACTCTTTCCATTCATTCCAAAAGCAAGCGAAACAGTGGACAGGAGTGAGTTGAGATCTCTGGGTTGGTCCATTATTATTCTGTAATTTCAGGCCTGGTACAGTAGACAACGTTTTCATTTAGAACCGGAGAGAAAGATCTATGTGCACACAACACACCACAGAAGCAACAACACGGAACAACTAAGGTGTGAAAGCTGCTGTTGTAACTAACGGATGACAAGCAGAAGTTTTACTCAGAGGAACTATTTGGGGTTTTTTTAAGCTGAAGAATGAATGTCATAAATAAATAACCTGAATAATTGTGGACAGTAAAAAAAAATCTTACATAGTGACGGCTGATTTGAATATTTGATAAGGAGCCTTCTTCAGTCATAACTTTTAGAAAAGCATTACAAGTAAGAAAAATAGTGATGTGGAGGAGCTGTGCAAAACTGGATTTATAGCTGTATTGGCTGCTCCACAGTGATTTTTTTCATCATTTACCAACGGTAAGCATAATTTTAAGGATGCATTTCAGTTTGAAAATCCTCCTTGGTTAATAAATTTGATTATTATTTTTTATCTATAAGGCTGCATCTATTGTAAAAAAAAAAAAAAAGTTGTACATATACTGGTTTATTGATGCCATGGGTGTATCTATGAAAAATCTCGGATAAGTTCGAATTTGGATTGTCAATTTTTCCTAATATCTTGTGAATGTGATAACTACAGAAAGGAATGATGTAGCCTTCTCAAATCAATATCATCATGTCTAAGACAAGTCTCGGACGGCTTATATCTGGCCCTCTGACTATGGGTTTGGGGTCAAAAGGTCAAAGGTCAATGCCATTACCTTTGCACTATTACTATAGAACAAGTAAAGCTAGGGTCACTAAGCTTTGTACATATGTTCACCCTGACATCCTGACCTCTGACTATGGTTTTTGATTGCAAGATCAAAAGTCAAGGTCAAATTGCCATTTAAACTATATCTCAACAACAAAGAAAGCTAGGGTCACCAACTTGGTACACATGTTCTCTTTCAAACTCCGACCTACAACAATGGGTTTGGGGACCAAAGGTCATGGTCAAAATGCCCTATAAACTTAACAGCGAGGAAGGGGGCAGATGCTGTGAATGTGAGACGTTCTGAGACTGTTGCCCAATAACCCAAAATGGCAGCCGACCCAGCACAAACAAACTTTTCCACAAGTAGTTTTTTTTTCTGCTTTTTGTAATTAATCCATTAACTGGCTGTTTCTAGCTTTCTTTTTTCGTATGGAGCTAGAGGAACTAGAGAACTCTGCTGACGAGTTTTATTTCCGTTGCTGTGTCATGAAGCAGTCTCCCATCCCTGCTTCTCAGTCAACATGACTGAGACCGGCAGACTCACTGAAAATAACGCCCTTGAAATCATGAGACGGCTCTGAGGTTAGTGACATCCTTTTTTCTATTGAAAATAAACTTACCAGCATGGATGGCAGACTAGCGTTAATAGAGTTGCTCCATTAAGAATTCCAGAGTGTGCATGAGACTCTGGAATACAGTCAGGCGCAGCTCGTCTCTTTCTTAAAGGAAAACAATAGTTTGAAAAAGTCAGTAAACACACTAACCATGTGACGTGGCATTGTTGAGAGAGAGAACAGGAAGATGAAGGAAACAGTTCTCGATTTGCAGTCACACAGCATGAGAGATAACCTTGTTTTTTTCTGGAATTGCTGAAAAAAATTATGAAAATCCAGAACAGCTGGTCCGGGAATTTAAGTCCACGCAACTGAAATTGTCCGCCAAAGTCACAAAATCAATTACTTTCCACTGAGTCCACCGAATTGGGCAAAAAAATCCCCAAAATTAATGTCCCAGACCTGTTGTTGCCAAATTTGAGCATTTCAAGCAAAAACTTTTGGTACAGAAGCAGGGCAGGCAACTTAAAAATACCAATTATGGCCTAAATGATCAATTTCCACAGGAAATCTTGGAAAGGAGAAGGAAGCTTTTTCCCATAAGAAAACAAAAAATCCAAGAAGGTAAACGAGCTATTGCCTCTGTGGATAGATTGTATATAGATGGCAAGTTGTTTATGGATGAAACCATAACCCCCTGATTATTCTAGAACTTACTTTTTTTTTCTTGGCTACAGGTGGAAAAAAGAGTTTGATTGTGCACAGGTCTCTTATCTGATCTCGGTTTAATTTGTTAACATTTGTCTAATGTTTTTTTCTTTTCTGCTGAGGTTGTTGTTTGCTTGTTTGTCTGTTGTAACTAATTTTGATGGCATTGTTAGGTCGTTGTATGTTATCTACATTTTTTCACCATTTACTAACCTTTATGTCTGTTTTCTCTCATACTTCTGGTTTATAGGAAATAACTTTAAGTACATGCACCCAAGTCCATACTGACATGGTTTATGACCCAGTGACAAGACACAGACTCCAAATAAATACAATTAGGTTTTTTCAGCGTAAATGTGGATGTTGGTGTGTGTAAATGTAGGCAGGAACTGCAGGGAACAGAGCTGGACACCGTACGGCCTGGCAACCCTAGGAACACACAGAGAGGGAGAGTTAGAAAGGGCCAATGCTGGAGGTAGACCGTTACACTGAGGCTTACTGTGGGAGAAGATGGTGCGGGTTCCGGGTTCAGCACGACGGCTACGGCCAGGAGGACAGTGTCTTCTGCGGGAAGTGCAGCTCCTGCTAGTGAGTGTCCGGAGAGTGGAGGTGTTGTGGAGGAGAGGTAGGAATCCGCCGCCTGGGGGGAGAGAGGAGAATCCACCGCCACAGAACTCCGCCTGTGTACAGGGGACTGGAAGACAAGGTGAGTGGATTGAATGGGCTTATGTGAGCAACCGGAGTGATTCCCAGATGACGGGAAGGCAGGCTTGGGTCAAAGACAACAACAGGCTGTGGTAGAGTGTAGAGGATGGCAGATGAAGCTCTTCTGGAGCGCAGTGAGACATCTCCGCACTGCAGGCTTGGGCAGCGCGGTAGAAATAGGCCAGGGTGTAATGGAGAGCAGGTGTGCGTGCAGCTGGAGATAATGAGCAGAGCAGACCATGACAGTACTCCCCCCCCTAACGAACGCCTCCTGGCGGTCATTCCAGCCTACCTGGGTGCGCCCGATGAAACTCCCTGATGAGGTCCTTATCCAACACGAAGGCAGGACGCACCCAGGATCTGGACTCCAGACCGTACCCCTCCCAGTCCACCAGATATTGCAGGCTGCGACCCCGGCGCCGGACGTCCAGGATGGCGGTCACTCCCCACGCTGGGTTGCCGTCGATCATCCGCAGAGGAGGTGGAGACCTGGGAGGGGGACACAGAGGGCTGGAACACACAGGTTTCACTTGGGAAACGTGGAAGGTGGGACATATGCGGAGGGAGGGGGAGAGATCCAGCCGCACAGACACTGGGTTAATAATACGGGAGATAGGAAAGGGACCAATAAAACGCTGCGCCATCTTCCTGCGCTCAGCCTTCAGATTGATGTTTTTAGTAGACAACCAAACCTGCTGACCCACCTTGTACAAAGGAGCTGGAGTCCTGCGGCGGTTGGCCACCAAGGAATTGCGTTCCGCCGTGTGGCGCAGCGCAGCCTGGGTTGCCCTCCACAGTCGGCGACAGCATCTCAGGTGCGCCCGAACTGATGGCACGGCGATGTCGCCCTCTTCCTCAGGAAATAAGGGAGAGGAATACCCGAGTGAAGCCTGGAATGGAAACATACCTATTGCTGAAGAAACCATGGAGTTGTGGGCATACTCGATCCATGTCAGATGCGAGCTCCAGGACGCTGAATTGTTAGAGGCCATACACCGCAGCGCCGCTTCCAACTCCTGATTGGTCCGCTCGCATTGGCCATTCGACTGAGGATGGTAGCCCGACGACAGGATCACCGTGGCCCCAAGGGCGTTACAAAATGACCTCCACACCTGAGAGATAAACTGGGGCTCCCGATCGGAGACGATGTCCAGGGGGATCCCATGCAGTCTCACCACATGCTGAACTAGCAGGTCCGCCGTTTCCCTGACAGTAGGCAGCCCTTGAAGGGGGACAAAATGGGCCGCCTTGGAGAACCTGTCTACTATAGTGAGCACCACAGTGTGGTTGTTGGAAGGAGGGAGGCTGGTGATGAAATCCAATGCCACATGGGACCAGGGTTTGCCGGGGACCAAAAGAGGGTGGACCAGCCCAGCTGGAGAAGACGATGGGGACTTGCCGACGGCACACTGGGGACAAGCACGGATGTACTCCCCAACATCCTTTTGGAGAGAGGGCCACCAAAACGTCTGTTGCAGGAGCTCCTCCGAGCGTCGTCTTCCTGGGTGACAGGCGAACCTAGAGGAATGGGCCCAGTGACTGACGATGGGAGAAACAGCTTACCCACTGGTCCCCTGCCCGGGTCCATTTCAGTTTCTTGCGCCATCCGGACCTTCTCCTTGATCCCCCACGAGAGGGCGCCCACGACACAGGAGGAAGGAAGGATAGGATCTACTTCGGGGTCTGTGACATCAGTGGCGAATTGCCTGAGAGGGCGTCTGGCTTGGTGTTTTTTGGACCCGGGGCGGTACGTGATGGTAAAGTCAAAATGCCCAAAAAACAAGGACCAGCGGGCCTGGCGAGCATTCGGGCGCTTGGCCGTCCGGAAGTACTCCAGGTTCCTGTGGCCCATCCAGACCACAAATGGCTGAGAGGACCCCTCCAGCCAATGGCGCCACTCCTCCAGCGCAACTTGACTGCCAAAAGCTCCCTGTCACCGATGCTGTAGTTGCGTTCCACTGGAGACAGACGTCAGGAGAAGAAGGCGCACGGTCGGACCTTGCCATCCGCCAGGGAGCGCTGGAACAGGACGGCATCTACTCCAGAATCCAAGGCGTCCACCTCCACCAGACACTGAAGAGCAGGATCCACCTGCACCAGGATGGGGGACTCAGAGAACTGCTTCTTGAGGTCTGCAAAGGTTGTAGCTGCCTCCTCAGTCCACTGAAAGGGTACCTTGGTCGAAGTGAGGCACGTCAGAGGAAGAGCCAGGCCGCTGTTGTTCTTGATGAAACGGTGATAGAAATTAGCAAACCCCAGGAACTGCTGGAGCTGTTTCCTGGAGGAAGGGGTCGGCCACTCCACCACCGCCTTAATCTTGCCAGGGTCCGGGAGAATCTCCTGATGAGAAATGATAAATGAATGTGGGGGTGTCCTAATTTATTCCTCACTATTTGTTTAGAATTACATTTGGCAGAAAATTTGAGAAAAGTCTTTAATTAATTTTAACTGTTATTTGTATTACATGAATCTCCCAGTATTTTTAACATCGATATTAAATATCCATATGTCCAAATATGTGACCCGTGCTGGCAAAATGAGTCACAATGAGGAAATTTTCAAAACTGAAGTAATGTTATTTTCATATTCTGTATTGAAAGACCTTCAAAATGATATATAATTTGTAGGAATTGTGCAAAATCTGACCAGCAACAAGCCAATTTTGTTTATATCTTGGCTGGTTTGAAAACTCGCATTTGATTTGTCCTGAGTTACGTCTTCCGGAATTCAAAGTGTATTTTTAAAAAGTAGGAGTTCCAAGCTTTACAATGATACCAGGCACTGACAGGGGAGCTTGCCACCAGCGAACAAAGAAGGAATCATGATTTGTGACTTCTAGTGCCTGCAGCTCATAATCAGCCTGTGCGCATTCCGACTCATTTTGCCAGTATGGGTCACATATGTAAAAAAAAAAAAAAAAACATTTTTTCACATGACTCTGTGTGTGTGTGTGTGTGTGTGTGTGTGTGCAGTGGGGTGAAAAAGTGCCACCTTCCTTGATTTCTCATTTTTTTGTATGTTTGTCACACTTAAATGTTTCAGATCATCAAACAAATTTAAATATTAGACAAAGACAACACAAGTAAACACAAAATGCAGTTTTTAAATGTAGGTGTTTATTATTAAGGGGAAAAAAAATCCAAACCTACATGGCCCTGTGTGAAAAAGTGATTGCCCTCTAAACCTAATAACTGGTTGGGCCACCCTTAGGAGCAGCAATTGCAGTCAAGCGTTTGTGATAACTGGTAATGAGTCTTTTACAGCGCTATGGAGAAATTTTGGCTCACTCATCTTTGCAGAATTGTTATAATTTAGCCACATTGGAGGGTTTTCGAGCATGAACTGCCTTTTTAAGGTCATGCCACAGCATCTCAATCAGATTCGGGTCAGGACTTTGACTAGGCCACTCCAAAGTCTTCATTTTGTTTTTCTTAAGCCATTCAGAGGTGGACTTACTGGTATGTTTTGGATCATTGTCCTGCTGCAGAAGCCAAGTGCGCTTCAGCTTGAGGTCATGAAGAGATGGCCGGACATTCTCCTTTAGGATTTTTTGGTAGCCAGCAGAATTCATGGTTCCTTTTACCACAGCAAGTCTTCCAGGTCCTGAAGCTGCAAAACAGCCCAGGCCATCACACTTCCACCACCACATTTTACTGCTGGTATGATGTTCCTTTTCTGAAATGCTGTGTTACTTGTACATTGGATGTAATGGGACACACACCTTCCAAAAAGTTCAACTTTTGTCCCGTCAGTCCACAGAGTATTTTCCCAAAAGTCTTGGGGATCATCAAGATGTTTTCTGGCAAAACTGAGATGAGCCTTTATGTTCTTTTTGCTCAGCAGTGGTTTTCGTCTTGGAACTCTGCCATATAGGTCATTTTTGCCCAGTCTCTTTCTTTTGGTAGGTTCATGAACATTGACCTTAGCTGAGGCAAGTGAGGCCTGCAGTTCTTTGGATGTTGTTGTGGGGTCTTTTGTGACCTCTTGGATGAGTTGGCGCTGCGCTCTTGGGGTAATTTTGGTCGGCCATCCACTACTGGGAAGGATCACCACTGTTCCATGTTTTCACCATTTGTGGATAATGGCTCTCACTGTGGTTTGCTGGAGTCCCAAAGCTTTAGAAATGGCTTTATAACCTTTTCCAGACTGATAGATCTCAGTTACTTTGTTTTTCATTTGTTCCTGAATTTCTTTGGATTGCAGCATAATGTCTAGCTTTTGAGGAACTTTTGGTCTACTTCACTTTGTGAGGCAGGTCGTATTTAAGTGATTTCTTGATTGAGAAAAGGTGTGGCAATAATTAGGCCTGGGTGCTGATGCTTTGTAAGCTCTCTGCGGACCATTGGTTGTGCTGTAAGATGTATCTACAAAAATGTCAGGAAAAGTCTACTAGAACAGCTGAACTTTATTTGGGATTAATCAGAGGCACTTTAAATGGTGGCAGGTGCATGTTGTCTCCCATTAGCATGAAGTTGAATGTGATTGGTTAATTCTGAACACAGCCACATCCCCAGTTATAAGAGGGTGTGCATATTTATGCAACCAGGTTATTGTAGGTTTTTTATTTTTTATTTTTCCCGGTAAAAGATATCAGTTTGTTTTTTCAATTGGGTTGTACAGGTTATAGGTCACATTAATGGTGGAAAAAGTTTTGAAATTATTTTCTTGGTCTCATTTTTTTACATCACAAAAACCTGGCATTTGAACAGGAGTGTGTAGACTTTTTATATCCACTTATGTGTGTCAGGAAATAAAAATCTCTGGCTTAATTGGTTTAAATAGATAGATGGATGGATGGAAGTACTTTATCAATCCCAAACTGGGAAATTACAGTGTAACAGCAGCATGATACAATAAGACGACCCAAACCAACAGAAATACACACAGCATAATAGAAAAGGAGTTAGATAGATAGATAGATAGATAGATAGATGGATGTACTTTATTGATCCCAAACTGGGAAATTACAGTGTAACAGCAGCATGACAGTTGACAGCCAAACAACAGAAACACACACGACAGACAAAGGGATTACCCATGGAAAGTAAAAAAGAAACTAACACGACTATAGAACCTATATACATCATAGCGTAATATATGGTTGGTCGGCCTCCGTCGGTCTATGATGACCATGGAAGAGAATCCTAAACGTCTACTCTACTGGAACAGCACCACCTGTGGCTGAACAGGCCGATGCACGAATGGCAGTCCCTGTCACACAGATCGCACTTGTGGGTGGTCTCCGTGCTGCTGGGTCTGTGGCGGTTCTTCCTGTGGGTCCTTTATTCATCTGCTACAGCAGTCATTCTCTCTTCACCCGCCTTGAGCTGTCTGGTCAGGGTGCCTCTCCATTTGGAGCGGTCCGTTGCAAGGTCCTCCCAGTGCTCTTTGTTGATCTCCAGGGCCTTCATGTCTCTCTTGCAGACGTCTCTAAAGCGCAGCTGTGGGTGGCCAACATCTCTCCTGCCAGTCGCCAGTTCTCCGTAGAGGACGTCTTTGGGGATTCTGTCATCCTCCATACGGTGAACGTGGCCTAGCCAGCGGAGCCTGCGCTGCCTGAGTAGAGTGAACATGGAGGGAAGGCCGGCGCGGGACAGAACTTCTGTGTTGGGCACTTTGTCCTGCCAGGATATGTCCAGGATGTGGCGAATGCAGCATAAGTGGAAGGAGTTCAGTCTCTTTTCCTGCCGGGCGTATGTTGTCCACGTCTCACTCCCATAGAGCAGTGTGCTGATGACGCAGGCGTTGTACACTGCCATCTTCATCTTGACAGAGAGTTTGGGATTCTCCCACACTCGTGTGGTGAGGCGAGCGAGTGTGAAGGCTGATTTTCCAATCCTCTTGTCGATCTCTGTATCAAGGGAGAGGTTGCTGCTGATCATGGACCCCAGGTACATGAACTGATTCATGACCTCCAGCTTGTAGTCGTCGATGGTGATGGTTGGTCGTGCTTCTGTGCCTTGCGCCAAGACATTAGTCTTCTTCAGGCTGATGGTAAGCCCGAAGTCTTTGCATGCCTGGGAGAAGCGGTCCATCAGGGTCTGAAGCTCCTGCTGTGTGTGGGTTGCGACTGCAGCATCGTCTGTGAACAGCATGTCTCTGATTAGAGCCTCGCGTACTTTGGTTCTGGCTTTCAGACGGGCGAGGTTGAAAAGCCTGCCGTCAGATCTTGTGTGCAGGTAGATTCCCACTGTTGCTGTGCTGAAGGCATGCCTCAGGAGCATAGCAAAGAAAATCCCAAAGAGGGTTGGCGCAAGTACACAGCCCTGTTTCACTCCGCTGCGTATGTTGAATGGCTCTGAGACGTTGCCGTCGTGCTGCACTATCCCCTGCATGTTGGTGTGAAACGATTCGATGAGGCTTTGCAACTTTGGTGGGCATCCTATCTTTGGCAGGATCTTGAAAAGGCCCTCTCTGCTGACCAGATCGAACGCTTTGGTGAGGTCGATGAAGGCGACGTACAGGGGCATGTTCTGTTCTCTGCATTTTCTCCTGGAGTTGGCGGAAGGAGAATATCATGTCTACCGTCGATCGCTCAACGCGGAAGCCACACTGAGACTCGGGGTAGACACGTTCGGCAAGCTTCTGTAGACGAACGAGAACAACTCGTGCGTAGACTTTGCCAACAACGCTGAGGAGGGAGATGCCCCTGTAGTTGTTGCAGTCGCTTCTCTCCCCTTTGTTTTTGTAGAGGGTGATGATCTTGGCATCCCTCATGTCCTGTGGTACGACACCTTCCTTCCAGCACTGGCAGAGGACGTCATGCAATGGCAGCAGTAGGGCGGTCTTGTAGTGCTTGATCAGGTCGGGGGGTATGCCGTCGTTGCCGGGTGCCTTGCCAGCGGCCAAGCTATCAATGGCCTTGCTGAGTTCATCGATGGTTGGCTCGGCATCAATTTCGTCCATGGATGGCAGGCAGTCGATGGCATCAAGGGCTGACGGTGTCACGGTGTTCTGTCTGGAGTAGAGGTCGGAGTAGTGTTCCACCCATCTCTCCATCTGCTTGTTCTTTTCTGTGATCATCTCCCCAGTGGAGAATTTGAGGGGGGCCGTCTTGCTCTGAGCCGGACCAAGTGCTTTCTTGATGCCATCGTACATACCACGGATGTTCCCTGTTATGGCAGCGATTTGAATGTCTTGGCTGAGCTGAGTCCAGTACTTGTTGGCACAGCGCCGAGCAGTCTGCTGAACTTTGCTTCTCGCAGCCCTGAGAATCTGGAGATTCTTCTCGTTTGGGTACTTCTTGTACTCAGCAAGTGCCGAGCGCTTGGCTTCAATGACGGGGGTCATCTCGGTCAACTTGGCATCAAACCAGTCCTGTGACTTCGAGGTCTTCCTCCCAAAGGTAGCCAAGGCTGTGCGGTGGATGGTGTTTCGCAGTTCTTCCCAGTTCTGCTTTGCAGATTCTCCTTCTTGTGGTACACCAAGTTCCTTCTCAAAGGTGGAGGCAAACTGCTCAACAAGTTCTGGTTGGGCCATCTTGCTGGGATCAATCCGTGCCTTTCCAGGCTGTTTAGCACGATGGAATTTCTTCAGCTGCAGCTTGACCTTGCAACACACCAATGAATGGTCTGTGTCGCAATCTGCACTCTGGAACAAACGGGTGATTAGCACGTTCTTCAGTGAGGTGCGCCTGGTCAGGATCAAGTCCAGCTGGTGCCAGTGCTTTGAGCGCGGATGTCGCCAGGAAACCTTGTGTTGGGGCTTGGTCTTGAAGAACGAGTTTGTGATGCACAGATTGTGACATGTGCAGAACTCGAGCAGCCGCTGTCCGTTGTCGTTCATTCTGCCCACGCCAAATGGTCCAAGACAGGAGGGCCAGGAGTCGTGGTCAGCACCCACTCTGGCATTGAAGTCTCCAAGGAGAATGAGTTGTTCAGAGTTGGGGATGATCCTGACAGTTGTTGCGAGATTCTCGTAGAACTCGTCTTTTGTCTCTGGTGTGGCTGTCAGTGTTGGGGCATACACACTGACGAGGGTGACTGGGCCTTGAGTGGTGTTGAGGCGGAGGGTGAGGAGTCATGCAGAGCCATTGCTGCTCGGTTCCACCATCTTCAGCAAGGTGTTCTTCACTGCGAAGCCCACTCCGTGTTCCCTGTGTTCGTCACTGCCCTTTCCCTGCCAGTAGAACGTGTAGTCCTTCTCTCTCAGTGTGCCTGTGTCAGCCAACCGTGTTTCCTGGAGAGTGGCGATATCCACTCCCAGTCTCTTCAGCTCATTATTGATGATGGCAGTCTTCCTGGTGTCGTTGATGTCCTTGAGGTTAACAGCGAGTCCTGTCATCATAGTGCGGACGTTCCAAGTTCCCAGTTTTAGAGTTGGTCTCTTTTGTTTTTTTGTCTTGCCTGGTGCGAAGGTTCTCAGCCTGCTGTTCGGACTTCTCCTCATCTCCATGCACCCAATGAGGAAAGCAAGCTGTGGTGGGACAACACCTTATTGGCTGGGGGCTGCCCAGCTTGAGGCGGGTGGTAGCTGTCCAGTGAGATCCGATGATCCCTCCCACCGTCGGGAACAACCCCTGGTGCTGTGCTCTGCGCCAATTGAGCAGTGACTTATAACCGGTAACTGTCATTCCCCGTGTTTTGTCTACGCCAAAGGCGAAGCTGGAGTGTCCTCTCCAGTGATCCGGTGTTCTACCTTCCAGCGTTGGGCGTTGGTAGGATTCAAGCCTGGGCAGGAAGATATGGAGGACAAGATGTTGCCCATGCAGCATGTCCCCCCTCTCCACGTCACTGATGAATCCAAAGGAACAGCAGGGCTGCTACAGTTTGGCACCAGCGCCATCGCAGGAGCTGCCAGAACGATGTTGAGCACATCAGAGAACTGCCTTAGGGGCTCCGACTCCGGATTTTTCCTCAGGGTTGACTCCCGAAGCCTTTCCCGTGACCGGGTGTGCCGCAAGGCAGCGGAGGTTTGAAATCAGGGTTTACCTTCCCCTAGATGGGCTACCTTCCCAGGTTGACGAGCCACCATCTACCCGAAGCATCTGGTTTTAAGGCGCCAAAGATCCGCCCTCGCCCCTTCTCCTGTTAGTAAAAGCAGTTCCGCCGGGCTTAGAGACTAAACCACACAGGCAGGCTAGGAGTTGGACTTTGTTGTCAGAGGCTTTTCGAGACGCACACCATAAGGAGCATTTTATGAGCACTGGGAGCTTAACCCCAGTGCTGCTCCTGGCTATGACAACCTTGGAACCTTAATATATGATGACCCGTATAAACACATGAATCATCCCATTGCACAAAGAAGGACTATCAGGAGCAGAGTGAAAATGTGAGGTACCAGTTAGTCTGTAAGGTGCAGTGTGGCAGCATAGCTATGACCAGAATACAATATCATAGTGAGTTATTGTACAGTGAAATTGCATGTGGCAGGAAAGATTTCCTGTACCTGGCCGTTCGACAACAAAGCTGTAGTAGTCTACTGGAGAAAGTGCTTCGCTGCCTATCTAGTGTGTGGTGGAGGGGGTGATCAGGATTGTTCATGATGGATCGCAGTTTATTTAGTGTTCTCCTCTCCACCACTGTCTCAAAGGTCTCCGGTCTGAGACCAATTACAGAGCCAGCCCTCTTGATAAACTTGTCAAGTCTGTTGATATCTCTGGCCCTGATACTGCTACCCCAACAGACCGCAGCAAAGAAGATGGCGCTGGCGACAACAGTCTGGTAGAAAAGCTCCAGCATCCTGCTGCACACGTTGAAGGATCTCAGCTTTCTCAGGAAATAGAGTCTGCTCATCCCCTTCTTGTGCGCAGCATCGGTGTTGGATCTCCAGTCCAACCTGCTGCTGATCCTGACACCCAGATATTTGTAGTCTTCAACCACTCCCACATCCTCCCCCCTAATCTGCAGTGGCTGAGAAGGAGCCTTCCTCTTCCTGAAGTCAATCACCATCTCCCTGGTCTTGCTGACATTCAACCTCAGGTGATTCTGTTCCGTCCACTCCACAAATCTGTCTACCAGTGCCCTGTACTCCCCCTCCTCTCCTCCTCTTATACACCCCACAACAGCTGAGTCATCAGAGAATTTTTGCAGGTGACATGACTCAGTGTTGTACTGAAAGTCTATGGTGTATAAGGTAAAAAGAAAAGGAGAGAGCACAGTACCCTGTGGCGCTCCCGTATCACTAGCCACCACTCCAGACAAGACACTGCCCAGCCTGACAAACTGTGGTCTGCCTGTCAGGTAGTCGGTAATCCAGGAGATCACAGAGCTGTCAACCTCCATCCCCCGCAGCTTCTCGCTCAGCAGCAATGGCTGGATGGTGTTAAAGGCACTGGAGAAATCAAAAAAAGTGATTCTCACAGTATCTCCTCCACCATCCAGGTGCTGATGGGCTCGTTGCAGCAGGTAGATGACAGCATCTTCAACTCCTAAATGGGGCTGATATGCAAACTGCAGAGGGTCCAGCCACGTCTCCACCTGCGGCCTCAGGTGGGCTAAGACCAGTCTCTCCAGGACCTTCATCACATGAGATGTGAGGGCAACTGGTCGGTAGTCATTCAGATCCGATGGAGATGACTTCTTGGGGACAGGAACCAGGCAGGATGTCTTCCACAGCACCGGTACTCTCTCCAGACTCAGGCTCAGGTTGTACAGGTGTTTCAGTACTGGAGCTAGTTGGTTGGCGCAGGTCCTCAGGATCCTAGCGGAGATGCCATCCGTTACCCAGAGAAGTAACCAGTTACCCAGAGAAGTAAAAATGCTTAGATATAATATTTGATAAGTTGGAGGAATCTTCAGCTATAAGTTTGAGAAAAATAATTAGAAGTAAGAAAAAAGGTGACTTGATGTTGATTTAGGAGCAGAATTTAAAATGCTTTTCTTTTTGTCAGCTGCTCCATGGATTTTTTTTCATCATCCAGCAAAGGCTGTCTTCATTTGTAGGGATCAGTCAGAAGACAAGTGCATGGAGAATGCAGAAAAACGGACTCCCACAAGGCTCAGTTCTAGCTCCAACTCTGTTCAACCTCTACATAAACGACCTGCCTACTACAAAATCCCGCAAATTCACCTATGCAGACGACATCTGTTTGGCATTCCAAGCACCAGACTTTGAACCACTGGAACGGGTGCTCACGGAAGATCTTGCCAAACTGGACCAGTTCTGCAAAATCTGGCGCCTAAAACCAAGCCCAGCAAAAACCGTCTCCAGTGTATTCCATCTCCACAATGCAAAAGCTGCCAGAGAACTAAACATCCACCTGAGCGGACTCAAGCTTAAGCATGCCCCAAATCCAACTTATCTTGGAGTGACCCTTGATAGGACCTTATCCTTCAAGGAACATCTAAAGGGGACGGCTGCTAAGGTGAAGGTACGAAACAACCTGCTCTGCAAGCTCGCTGGTGCAAAATGGGGGGCGGCAGTCTCCACCCTGCGCACCTCAGCACTGGCCCTTTCATACTCTGTAGCAGAATATTGTGCCCCTGTCTGGTCCAGGTCATCTTACACACACCATGTAGACACCCAGCTCAACACAACCATGAGAACTATAACTGGAACAATCCGCTCAACACCACTCCCCTGGCTCTCTGTACTGTCAAACATAGCCCCTCCACACATCCGGCGAGCAGCATTAATTCAAAGGATGCTCCAGAAAGTTAAAGATTCTCCTCACTTACCAATCCATGCAGATATCTACACTCCACCCACTGCCCGACTTTCATCCAGACGGCCGATTTGGAAAAACCCTCCCCCAGCTGACTTTACCATCCAGACAGCTTGGCAAGAGGAATGGGAGACCAAGGAGGTCCCAAACAAACAGCTGGTGATAAACCCCAACCAACAGGTCCCGGGCACCAACCTCCCAAGGAGACAGTGGTCTACACTCAATCGCTTCAGGACTGGACATGGCCCCTGCTTGGCCAGCCTTCACAGATGGGGCAGTAGCCCTAGCCCACTGTGCGCATGTGGAGAGGAGCAAACAATGGAACACATCATAGAGGCTTGCCCGCTCCAAAGACTGGAAGGAGGATTACACACCCTCCATACAGCAAACCAGGAGGCAACTGCTTGGCTTAAGGACTTTGCATTCGCTAAATAAAAAAATAAATTTGTAGGGATGCGTCTCAGTCAGTAAATCCTCCTTGGTTCTAAATTTGATGATTATTTTTATTTATAAGGCTGCATCTATTGAATTTTTTTTAAGTATTTTACAGATACCATTAACAATTTTTATAACCTAATCCTATCTATAAACACATCAAGCTTGAAGTTTAATCATAGAGCTTATATGGGCTGCACGGTGCACGGGCTGCACGGTGGCGCAGTGGTTTAGCACTGTGGCAGCACAGTTCTACCCTCGGCCGGGGGATCGCGGGGATCAAGAGATTGTGAGTTCGATCCCAGCCCCCGACCAACAGTGAGCTGTGTGGAGTTTGCATGTTCTCCCCGTGTTGCGCGGGTTTACTCCGGGATTTCTCCGGTTTCCTCCCGCACACCAAAAACATGTAGGTTTAGGGCGCTCGCGCACGCAGCGACCAGCAGCCGGTGGCTTGTCACCAGACTGCAAACCAAGTCTACCTACGGGTACAAATAAGTAACAAAAAAAAAAATATATATATTTCTGTGAGAAATGCTCCTTGGTGTGTGGATTGGCTGAACTCTATTTTGAATTGGGGCTGTAACATCACCGTTACTGTTTTTATCTGTGCACAGTGACTTGGGAAAACACTGTAAAATCTGATGAGTTAGTTCAACTCAGTGTTTGAGGAAATGGATTGCCTTGAATCATTTAAGGTTGTTAAGTTAAACCATTCAAGAACATCTAATTCTTTTTCAGCTAAGTAAACTAAGTTACACACGTGGACAAAATTGTTGGTACCCCTCTGTTAATGAAAGAAAAACCCACAATTTTTTGGGGGGGGACTTATTTTGTACCCGTAGGTAGATTTGTTCTGCAGTCCGGTGACAAGCCACCAGCGGCCGGTCGCTGCGTGCGCAAGCGCCCCTTAACTCCCTAACCTGCATGTTTTTGGCATGTGGGAGGAAACCGGAGAAATCCCGGAGTAAACCCACGCAAACACGGGGAGAACATGCAAACTCCACACAGATCACTGTTGGCCGGGGGCAGGGATCGAACCCACGATCTCATGATCCCCGCGATTCCCCGGCCGAGGGTAAACTGTGCTGCTGCGGTGCTAACCACTGCGCCACCGTGCAGCCCTGCACGGTGCCCTACTTCACAGGGGAACAAAGGGACTGAGCCTTCCAGAGGTAACGGGAGGGTGTGAGATCTGGCCTTTTGTTTCAGGGAGATGGCCTTGAGAGATTTCCTGACCACCGGCGACTAGGAGGTGGATGGTGTTAAGATCGGGGGAAGTTACATTGTGACTGGGATTAAGTACCATGTGACTGTATGTTTGATTAAGCACCATGTGATTGTATGTTTGATGTCCTGGTATAAAAGGATAGATGTGAGAAGATTCATCCTCTTTTTTCTGCTTTTGAATGTTGGAGAATGTTATTGTGAATAAAGCTGAACCTGAGGAATACACTCAGTCTCGTCCTTCACAACTCTCCACACTCCACACTCTCCACACTGACCCAACAATGGTCACAGAAATAATTTGAATCTGACAAAAGTGGTAATAAATAAAAAGTCTATGAAAATTAACCAATGGAAATCAGACAATGCTTTTGAACTGTGGTTCAACAGAATTATTTTAAAAAAACAAACTCATGAAACAGGCCTGGACAAAAATGATGGTACCCTTAACTTAATATTTTGTTGCACAACCTTTTGAGGCAATCACTGCAATCAAACGATTTCTGTAACTGTCAACGAGACTTCTGCACCTCTCAGCAGGTATTTTGGCCCACTCCTCATGAGCAAATTGCTCCAGTTGTCTCAGGCTTGAAGGGTGCCTTCTCCAGACAGCATGTTTCAGCTCCTTCCACAGATGTTCAATAGGATTTAGATCAGGGCTCATAGAAGGCCACTTTAGAATAGTCCAATGTTTTGCTCTTAGCCATTCTTGGGTGTTTTTAGCTGTGTGTTTTGGGTCATTATCCTGTTGCAAGATCCATGACCTGTGACTGAGACCAAGCTGTCTGACACTGGGCAGCACATTTCTCTCTAGAATACCTTGATAGTCTTGAGATTTCATTGTACCCTGCACAGATTCAAGACACCCTGTGCCAGATGCAGCAAAGCAGCCCCAGAACATAACAGAGTCTCTTCCATGTTTCACAGTAGGGACAGTGTTCTTTTCTTGGTATGCTTCATTTTTGTGTCTGTGAGCATAGAGCTGATGTGCCTTGCCAAAAAGTTCCAGTTTTGTCTCGTCTGTCCATAGGACATTCTCCCAGAAGCTTTGTGGCTTGTCAACATGCAATTTGGCAAATTCCAGTCTGGCTTTTTTATGATTTGTTTTCAACAGTGGTGTCCTCCTTGGTCGTCTTCCATGAAGTCCACTTTCGCTCAAACAACGATGGATGGTGCGATCTGACACTGATGTACCTTGACCTTGGAGTTCACCATGAATGTGTTTAGGGGTTGTTCTGGGCTCTTTTGTTACCATTCGTATTATCCATCTCCCCCTGCAGCCATGTCCAGGGAGGTTGGCTACAGTCCCGTGGATCTTAAATTTCTGAATAATATGTGCAACTGTAGTCACAGGAACATCAAGCTGCTTGGAGATGGTCTTATAGCCTTTTCCTTTAACATGCTTGTCTATAATTTTCTTTCTAATCTCCTGAGACAACTCTCTCCTTTGCTTCCTCTGGTCCATGTTTAGTGTGGTACACACCATGTCACCAAACAGCACAGTAGCTACTTGTCACCCTTTAAATAGGCCGACTGACTGATTACAAGTTTGTAAGTTTGTAGACACCTGTCATATTAATTAGAGGACACATCTTGGTTGAACATGTCCCTATGATCATATTCTTTTCTAGGGGTACCATAATTTTTGTCCAGGGCTGTTTCAAGAGTTTGTTTTTTAAAATAATTCTGTTGAACCACAATTCAAAAGCATTGTCTGATTTTCATTGGTTAATTTTCATAGAATTTTTATTTATTACCACTTTTGTCAGATTCAAGTTATTTCTGTGACCATTGTGGGTTTTTCTTTCATTAACAGAGGGGTACCAACAATTTTGTCCACGGCTGTATATAAAAAAGAGTTAAGTTAAGCCTGGGTCACAACTGGACATACGAATTTAAATATCGTACATCAGCTGTGATTTTCTGGATGTTGTGGATGTTGTAGTGGTATTGCACAGGCTGCAAAGAGTTCTTGAGACAGTCTTAAGTGCGTCTTGCATCTCACAGGGTCCATGTGAGGTATCCTCGCGAACAGGGATCGTACGACAGCCATGCAATTTGTACTCACTTTTTGAGATAGTCTTACTACCTGTGTAAGTCACATGCACTCAGTACGTACATGGGAGACGGGATGCGCAGCACTTACACATGAGATGTTTGTACAGACCATGTGGATGGCGTACGTCATTTTTTTCTGGTATATATATGTGCCAGACTAGGTTGCGTTAACCAAGAATTTTCCGTCATTGACCCGTAATTTTTAGCAATCAAGAAAAACTTCCTGAGTGGTCTGTCATTTTGACAAATTGCACTGATCGTATTTACAGTCATGAAAAAAATTAGGACACCCTGTATAAGCCTGTGTTTTTGTTTTTTTTTTGTTTTTTTACATATTTGGACATATGGGTATTTAATATCAATGTTAAAAATACTGGGAGATTCATATAATACAACTAAACAATCAAAAATGAATTAAAGAGTTTTTCAGATTTTCTGTAAAATGTAATTCTAAATAAATAGTAAGGAATAAATTAGGACACCCCCATCTTTTTTAGGACATCCCCACATTCATTCCCACTTACAATGGCTAAAATAAATGTTAAAAAATGCAAATAAAAACAAAAACAAGGTTAGACATAGATATGTGAACATTTCTTAATAAAGAATTGAATATTTAATGGAGTGTCCTAATTTTTTCACATGACTGTAACTGTAATTCCCACCCCATCTGTGCATAGCCAGAGGAAGATCTGAGTTCAGGCCCATAGACAACATGAAAGTTGATTGAGATCAGGTTGTGTTTATTTTTACACATTTAATATTTTTTATTGTAATTTTATCTTGTAATATTATGTTATGTAATTAAAAACAAGTGTTTAATCTGTAGTCTTGTTCTTAAAGTTAATAATTACAAATCAAAATGTGAATGAAAACAGTCGGCATCTTTTTATATCATATTGATATGGTTTCTCTACTACTGAATAGAACTGGCAGACCAGTTTAATTGAAATTCAATGTTTTCTAATTAATCAGCTAGCTAGTCAAACAATACTGTCATGAGGGTTTATTGTCATGAACTTGGGTTTGATGTCTCAAACCCAGTTCTGACGCTGTTGTTATTTTGACTGTGTTGTGTATTTTATGCCTATTTTCCGTCAGGTGCTGTCTGGGAGCCCCTTGGGTCCTTCGCTCCCTGACAGCACAGCCACGCCTCCTCCTCTTGTCAGTGTGATCAGCTGTGTCTCATTATGATGTTGCTTTTCTGTTCCACGCACACACACACATTCACATCCACTCAGTCCAGTTCACGCACTCCCTCTCATTACGCACACCGGTGATCTCTTTCCTCATTAGTATTGTCATTATTTAAGCTCTGTATTTGCGGGAAGAGATTGCTGGATCATTGCGAATCAACACAGTCGCTTTTCCCCTCTGTGTTGTTGCCACCACCCACATCTAGAAGCCCTGCCAAGTTGTATTTGGTTCCGCTTCGCACTGGGTGGCGTGTGTCGTTATTTTCTATTCCCTGCATTGTACTTTCAGCCTGACTATTTAGTCTTCTCTAACATTACCTGATGCCTGCTTGTTATCTGATGTTAGCGGCTGTTCCTGTTTCGCCTGCTCACACCGGACAGCACGGACTGCCTCGGACCGCTCCAGCCCGTAAGTTTATGTTTGCCTTTCTCCTTGTGCCGTTCAGCTGTCCTGTGGCACTAGGCATTCTCTCCCTCGGGCTGTTGAGCGTCCTAGAGGCGTTCCTGTTTTCCCGGTGCCTTCCATGACTGTAACTCATCTTACTGTTGCTTGTCAAGATCGTTTGCTGGACTGAAACTTATTTTTTGTTCAATAAATTGCACGCAACCATCTCTGCATGTGGGTTTTCATTCCTCCCTCTGGGTGCTGCGTAAAGGCACATGAGAAATCATAACAGTTTATTATTCTTGTGCATTTTAACAAACCCACCTGACAAGCTGCAGGTAGGAAAAGGACAATGGGATAATTCAGTATTTTCTTACAAATTCTGGCCCAACCAATGTAGGGAGATATTTTATTTATTTAATTATTTTTATTTTGTATACTTTATTGATCCCCAGAGGGGAAATTGAGGGCATCCACCTGGATGGATGAAGCAGCCCACGGTACGGCGCTATCCCTTAACCATTCACACACACACATTCACACCTAGGGCCACTTTAGAGTCTCCAATTAACCTAACCTGCATGTTTTTTGGCCTGTGGGAGGAAACTGGAGAAATCCCAGAGTAAACCCACGCAGATATGGGGAGAGCATGCAAACTCCACAAAGATCACTGTTGGTCAGGGGCTGGGATCGAACCAGGGATCCCATGGCCAAGAGTGAGTTGCTGTGCTGCCACAGTGCTAACCACTGTGCTACTGCACCACCCCTTTTTTAATATTTTTATTTATTTATTTATTTATTTTTTATATGGGAAAATGACAGACATACACATATGTTGCCTGCCTCTGAGGCAAATGGGTCGTTTAGTTAGCCCTACCCTTTTGTGGTGGGAATTATATTGACTTTTTCTTTCTTGATTTACAAGTATTTTTGTTAGATAAAAAAAATTCATTCATCATTCATCTTTTTCGGCTTAATCCTTTTCGGGTTGCGGGGGGGGGGTGGGGGGGCTGGAGCCTATCCCAGCATCTTTGGGCGAGAGGCAGGGTACACCCTGGACAGATCGCCAGTCCATCGCAGGGCCAACACAGAGAGACAGACAACCATTCACTCTCACAGTCATACCTAAGGACAATTTAGAATCCCCAGTTTTTGATGCCAATTAACCTAACTTGCATGATTTTGGCATGTGGGAGGAAACCGGAGAAATCCCGGGGTAAACCCACACAGACACAGGGAGAACATGCAAACTCCACACAGATCACTGTTGGTCAGGGGCTGAGATCGAACCAGGGATCTCATGGCCAAGGGTGAGTTGCTGTGCTGCCGAAGTGCTAACCACTGCGCCACCGCGCTGCCCCCTAGATAAAAAAAAATAAAAAAAAAAATAAAAAAATGTATGTAATGTGTTTGTATCAGATATTATCATATTGTAACCGCTGCCATGTTTTTCTCCCCACTACCGATGGGCAGCCTCAGTGGTGGCCTACCATCAAAGTGCTGCTACAGCGGCTTCGGCTTTCAATGCGACCAGTAAGCCTTTAAGATTAAAATAATCATCAAGACTTCCGGTTATGGCTGCCACGTAAGACGGACGTGTCTCACTCTGCTCTGCTCCTGGAGAAAAAAAATTGGCAAATAACTCTCTCATTTGGGACAGAACGTATCCCAGCGTTTGGGCGAGGATATGTCGGCGAAGCCTAAGGCTGGAAAAACAGGTAAAGGAAAAAGCGAGCCGCCGAAACAGTCCAAATTAACGGACTTTCAGGTCTGTGACGCAGCAAATAAAACTCCATATATGGCGGAGGAGGCTGGCAACGGTGCGATGTCTGCGGGGGGAGGCGCAGATGCGCTGATGGCTGCCATGAGTTCAATGAGAGCGGACTTTTCCTCTAGATTTGATGGGATTATGACAGCGTTGGAAGGAATAAGAAAGGAATTGGGTGACTGTGTAGAACGAACGGCGCAGATGGAGCTCCGTCTCGCTAGTGCTGAAGATGACGTCACCCGTCTTCAATTAAAGGTGCGCACTTTGGAAAAAAAAAAAAAATCTCTGGAAAATAATATTTTGGATTTGGAATCTCGGTCGAGACAGAATAACTTGAGGCTGGTGGGTCTTCCAGAGGAATCAGGTCGGGACGTATGTTCCTTTCTGGAAAAGTGGATTCCGGAGGTGCTGGGCAGCGAGGAGTTGCAATCAGCAGTGGTTCTGGAAAATGCACATCGTATTGGCCCACGGAGAGATAAGGGACCGCCGAGGACCTTAATTATGAAGTTTCTTAGCAACAGAGACAGGATGAAGATCTTCAACGCTGCACGAGCTAAAGGAGAGATTAAACACCAGGACCAGCAGGTGCGGTTCTACCCAGATTTGGCCACAGGAATCCAGCAATTGAGGAAGCAGTTTGATCCCATACGTAAGGAGCTGCGCAACCTTGGGATTCGTCATGGTGTAATCTATCCTGCGAGACTGCTGACCACGTATGAGGGCAGAACCCACATCTTCAAGACCCCAGAGGAGGCGCAGGAGTTCATCAAGAAGATCAAAGAAGAAGAAGAGACTGGTGGGAGCTAAGCATGAACAAAATATAAGGTAGAATAATTAAGCATTTGCACAGGCATCTGACTGACTTGAAGTAAATAGTAAGTTTACAAAATATAGATTGTATTATATATTAAAAAAAAAACAAACAAAAAAAAACAAAACAAAAACAAAACAAACAAAAAAAAACTATGATGTACAAAGTTGTTAAAAATTTTGGAGTTAAGTTGGAAAACTACAGAGGAGAGTTAATGTTACGTCATTAAAAGCAGTAGAGTTAGGGTGATTGGGAGGATGAAGAAGGAGTGGCTTAGGCTGTTCCCCGTGGGTGTGGAACGGTCGATGGCTATATCGGGAGACAGAATTTTTCTTTTGATTTTGGGGGGTTTGCCACAAGTGTGGGAAGGGGAAATTTGTTTGTGTGTAGTTTGTAGGATGAATGTTCAACCACTCATGTTTTTGCTTCTCTGTATGAGCATGTTTACACTGCAAGGTAATCCCAAACTCTCTATTGATCATAAACCAAAGTGTTAATCTTAATTTAACTTCATGGAATTGCAGAGGTCTACAAAATTTAAAAAAACTTAAACAAGTTATGAATAAAATAAAAGACATGGGTTCAAAAATTGTGTTTTTACAAGAAACTCATCTAATAGAGGAGGATGTTAAAAGAATTAGGAGTAGATGGCAAGGAAGTGTATTCACCTCTTCATTTTCATCCCGAGCCAGGGGAGTTATGACTCTCATACATAAATCAGTTCCTTTTCAAGTGAAAAATGTAATTGGAGACAAATTTGGAAGATATGTAATCATTCAAGGTTCTTTGCTATTAGAAAATATAAATCTTGTGAACTTATATGGTCCCAATATAGATGATCAGAAGTTCTTTGCTAATTTATTTCTTATCTTATCATCACTTACAGGGCAACATATAATAGCAGGGGATTTTAATTGTACATTGAATCCAGGTATAGATAGATCAACAGGACTGGATTGTACGCACATTGGATGTAGGATGACTATTAATCATTTTATGAAAGAATTGAGATTGTTAGATATATGGAGAGAAATGAAACCACAAGTTAAAGCCTATTCTTGTTATTCCAGTACCTACAAGACATTCTCACGTATTGATTATTTTTTGATTTCCACAGAATTAAGGTCCAAGATTCAAAACTGCTTTTATGATAACATCGTGATCTCTGATCATGCACCCTGTTGTCTAATATATGTAGATAAAAAATTGACAAAGGAATCAGGTAGATGGCAATTTCAGCATAAATGGCTTCAGGATGAGGAATTTGTCAAGTATATAGAAAAACAGATAGACGAGTTCTTTGACATCAATACTACACAAACATCAGCATGTGTAAAGTGGGAGGCTTTCAAAGCTTTTATTAGGGGACATATTATTAGTTATACAGGATCAAAATCTAAGAAGACTCGAGAGGAGAGAGCTAAATTGGAACATAAAATAAAAAGTCTTCAGGAAAAAGTGTATGCAGGAAGTGACCCAAGGTTGGAGAATGAATTACTGATTTTGAGAGCTGAATACGACAAAAAATCAGCGAATAGAGCTGCCTCGAGTCTTCTAAGATTGAAACAATCTTTTTATGAACAAGGTGAAAAATCAGGAAAATTATTAGCGTGGCAGATTAAACAATTAGAAATTAAAACACCAATTACCAGTATTATAAGTAATGGACAGGTAGTTATAGATCCTTTAGAAATTAATAGAGCCTTTAGAGATTACTATGAAAAATTATATGATTACCAAAAATGAACCTGATTTAACAAAACTAAATGGGTTTTTGAACGAACTATCTATACCGTGTATTCCAAATGAAAACAGGGAGATATTGGAGTCTAAAATTAGTCAAGAAGAAGTTGGGCTAGCCATTGATAATATGAAATCAGGAAAAAGTGCAGGACCAGATGGTCTTCCAGTTGACCTTTATAAAAAATTTAAGAATAAATTAATAAAACCTTTTTTGGAAATGGTTTTAGAAGCATTTCAAAATAATAATTTACCATCATACATAAATAATGCCTTAATTATACTGCTGCCAAAACCAGGTAAGCCCTCTAATAAATGTGAAAATATGAGACCAATAAGCCTATTAAACGCCCACCTTAAGATAATCTGTAAAATTTTAGCAAGACGAATACAAGAAATTTTACCAAATATTATTAATCGAGATCAGAATGGCTTTATAAAGGGTAGACAAGGCTTCCATAATGTAAGAAGACTATTTAATATTATTTATTTTAATAAAGAAGCACCGGATACAGCTCTCCTATCACTGGACGCCGAAAAGGCCTTTGATAGAGTTGAATGGCCCTTTCTTTTTGAAGTCCTACAAAGGTTTGGACTTGGAAATAATTTCATAAAATGGGTTCAAATAATATACAATAATGCTACAGCAGAAATCCTAACAAATAACAATATTTCAAAACCAATAAAAATCAATAGAGGATGTCGACAAGGCTGTCCACTTTCACCTTTACTGTTTACTATGGCAATTGAACCTTTAGCGATAGCGATACGTTTACATTCACAAATATATGGAATTAAAGTTGGACCAACAGAACATAAAATCTCCCTGTACGCCGATGACATAATTTTGTTTATGTCGAATCTAAAAAAATCAATTCCAACCTTGTTGAATTTAATAAAGAATTTTGGGGAAATATCAGGATATAAAATAAATTAAACTAAATCTTCAATATTAATGCTAAATGAGACCCAGAGAAATTACCCAACCCCTGAGGTAAATCAATTCAATGTTGTAAATCAGTTTAAATATTTAGGAATCCAAATTGTGCCTAAGCTAGAATCAGTCGCCAGTGTCAACTATGAAGCCTTAATGTCAGATATCAATGAGTTAACTCAGAGATGGATGTCACTACCAATGTCGATGATCGGGAGAATCAATATACTTAAAAGTAATATTTTACCTAAAATACTTTATTTATTTCAATACATTCCCTTATCACCACCTTTAGATCTATTCTCAAGAATAAAAAAAAAGTTAGTGGAATTTATATGGAACAACAGGAGGGCTAGATTACGTTTGTCTTTATTATATTTACCATTTGATCGTGGAGGTCTGAAATGTCCAAATTTTATGTTGTATTATTGGTCGGCACAACTGAGGTCTATGACATATTATTTTTCATCAAATGATCTCCCTCACTGGACTGAAATGGAATCATACAATTTACCTTTACCTCTTCCCATATTCATATACTCAGATTTGGCAAAAAAATTACAAAAACAAGTTAAAAATCCATTTGTAAAGCATATGATCAAAATATGGTGTGAAGCTAAAAACTATTTAAAAGAACCACAGTTATTGTCACAATTTAGTCCAATATGGGGTAATCAATATTTTAAACCAGGGAGAGCGGACGCTGTATTTAAAGTATGGAATTTAAAAGGGATACAAAAGATTCAGGATTTATATTTGCCATGTGCAGATAACATAATGTCTTTTGAAGAGCTGAGGATCAAATTTAATCTCAATAGAACACATTTTTTTAAATATCTTCAACTTAGAAACTTTATTCGATCAAATCAAAATAAAGCTCTCACTCGACCTATTTATTCATCCTTGGAAAAAATGATGATGAAAGATAGTAAAAGAAAGGGTATTATTTCAGAGTTTTATAACTCATTGACATTATCTTCAAGTGAAAATTCACTGAAAAGATTAAACTACTGGAAAGAAGATCTGCAAACTGAAATTTCAGAGGAACAATGGGAATTGGCTTGTACAGAAGCTCAAACCAAATCAATAAATGCACGCCTTAAATTGATACATTTCAAATGGTTAATGCGGATGTATGTTACACCGGAGGAGTTAAATAGATATAACAAAAATATACCAGATACATGCACAAAATGCATGGAAAGTAAAGGAACCCTATTTCATTGTTTATGGGAATGTAGATTAATAAGAATGTTTTGGGAAGAGGTGAGGGTAACAATTGAAAAAATAATCTCAAAACAAATCATATTGAATCCTAAACTGTTTTTGTTGGGTCTGTACCCAGAAAAGCATAATTTTAATAAAAGTGAAAGAACATTCATAGACCTCAGTTTGCTTAATGCCAAAAAATGTATTGCACTATTATGGAAAAAGACTCATAGACCAGATGTGACTCAGTGGTTAAGACAGATGTTAACAAACCTTCCATTAGAAAGAATAACATATATACTGAAATCAAAGGAAATTGTGTTTGAGAATATATGGAGACCTTTTATTGATGATGTAAAAAATTTAAACATAACTCTTGAAGAAGAAGGTGAATGATGTGTGTGGACCTTGTAAATTCCAAACTGGTGAACATAATATGTATACTTATGTATTGGATTGTCTAGACTAAACAGAGGAGCATTGTTGAAGACTTGATTTTGTTGGTGGTTGTTGGTGTTTTTAGTGCATTTTTTTTTTTGTAGTACTTTAGTGTTAGTGTTTGATTGTTTGTATCATGTTTGTTAAAAAAAAAAAAAAGGTTCAATAAAGATATTGTGGAAAAAAAAAAAAATAATCATCAAATTTATAACCAAGGAGGTTTTTACAAACTGAAATACAGTCCTAAAATGGCGGTTACCTTAGCTGAATGATGGGGAAAAAATCACTGTGGAGCAGCTGAAATAAAAACATTTTAAATCCACTTTTGTGCCACTCCTAGCCTGCACAACATCTTGTCACCTTTTTTTTTCCTCAGCTGTAAGCTGATCGTTTTCTAAATGTTTTGACTGATGACTCCTTATCAAATATACTAACCAGCTGGCAGTAATGTTGTTTTATTGCCTGCAGTATACACAGGTTATTTATTTATGACTCGCTCATTCTTTCAATTTGAAAAAAATGACATTTTTTATGGCCAGTATGAGACACTCTTCCATGAGCTGGACAGAGAATGTCAAGGAGATTACATGGCCTTCATCTGGATGGACCACAACCTCTTTGCTGAATTGCTGGCGCATGTCTCACTCCATATAACCAAGGGACCAAGGTTAGTAGTATAATGTTTATTTCAATTTGATTTCGGTGTTGTCGTTTTTAAAATTTAGAAAAATATTACAGTGATGTACTGTACAATCATAGTTATGTGTTATAGTATTATAACACATCATAACACATATAGTATTATTGTGTTATACTACAAGTTTTCCTCCCAGGGGCCTTAAAAATTGTATGTTTTTTTCCTCCTTGTCTTGTCAGGCAGCTAGGTAAGCAGAACATAAATCTGCTTCCCTTATTGTGCCAAACAGATTTACTTTGCCAAAAGGAGCTTTATACAGTACATACAGTATCTATGTCCTGTATATTGTTTATAAATTTCTCTTGTAATAACTTTTAATACTTTATTTAAATTGTTTTACCCATGAAGGATTCAACAGTGGGGGTGTGTGGAAAAGAGGGGTGGGGAGGGGGAAAGAAAAGGGAGAGAAACAAAGAAGACAAACTAGCAACTGAAACAAACAGAAGACAAATTGTTTATTCCGCTGAAGAGGTCTCAACATGAGTCTAGTATCTGCACCTGTTAAAGGAGAGACATATGCGTGTGTGCGGATGTATGAGAGCATGAGCAAAATAAGTGTATACATGTGAGTAGTTTGTCAGGGAATATACGAAAAAAAAGAAGGAAAAAAAGGAAAAGAAATGAAAAAAATTGTATGCCTAACATGCAAACTCCTTGTGGGTGAAGCACATCACACTTGCGACCTCTTGCTCGCAGAGAATTTGTGGAGTTTGTTGGACATGTCCAACATTCTCCCTATGCATTTATGGGTTCCAAAAATTTGCAAGAAACACTTGTGTGGCACATGACATTTGGCCCAAAATCTGCATGCAAACAGACTGTGGCAGCCCGTACGGCCTGTTGTGACTGAGGCTTTAAATGCATCTTCTTCACACAAAACTACCATTCAAATTTTACTTACTCTATTACTTCTATTAAGGTTTATCACCACATTGGAGTTATGACAACTTACATAACACAGCACAATTGGCATAGCCGTTTGTTCCATAGGCAGTGTTTTCAGGGGTGTAGCACCAAATATTTGGCCCCAGGTACAGCAGTGTGTGTCGACCCCTCAGCAAATACAAACCAAATTTGAATTTTGCATTCCAAGGTTTAAGCTGGGGTCTATTTCCATTAAAAGTGTAAGAAAAAATGCTGAGTGTGATGGCAAGCTGAAAAACAAGAGAGGAGAACCAAGATGCAAGCAAAATGGTTAAACTTTTGGCCAAAAGAGAGACACAGTCATCACTCACCGCCTCAGCGATGAGCATATGTGCAACAATCACAGATCTGACTCTCCTTTTTAAGCTGCACACAAGGTCTTTTGAGCACAATATAAATATCACATGATGCGTTTATATACATGCTGCATGGCTTGAACACAAGGCCTTCACTTGTCTAAAACATTCTAATCACACAGTACATTCTTCTTGGTGCCCCGAAGGCCTAAGCATAATTAAGCATATTACATCACTTTCTTGTATGACAAATACAAAGATCATACAGAAGAACAATAAAAATGAAATAAAAGAACCTAAAATAAACACAATTATTCTTTCTAAAAGTCTTGGTTAGTAAACTCCGCTGTTATGGACAGTTTGATGCTAGAATATGGGCGACGCGGTGGAGCAGTGGTTAGCACTGCAGCAGCACAGCAACTCACCCTTGGCCGGGGGATCCTGGGTTCGATCCCAGCCCCTGACCAACAGTGATCTGTGTGGAGTTTGCATGTTCTCCCCGTGTCTGCGTGGGTTTACTCCGGGATTTCTCCGGTTTCCTCCCACATGCCAAAAACATGCAAGTTAGGTTAATTGGCATCAAAACTGGGGATTCTAAATTGTCCTTAGGTATGACTGTGAGAGTGAATGGTTGTCTGTCTCTCTGTGTTGGCCCTGCGATGGACTGGCGATCTGTCCAGGGTGTACCCTGCCTCTCGCCCAAAGATGCTGGGATAGGCTCCTGCCCACCCACCCCCCACCGCAACCTGAAAAGGATTAAGCGGAAGAAGATGAATGAATGAATATGATTTGTTTATGTGTCTTTGAGAATATATTTATTGTCATCAGCATTTCCAAAGCTCTTTATTTATAATGCACTTTTTGAGAATGGACTTACAGTATTTTTTTTTATTTACACACTTATTAATGCATTTATATTCAATTTTCTATTCCATTAGTCTGATTCTTTTTTAGACTTCCATGACATAACGCACGGCTCAGGAGACACACATGCAGGCTCAGGGTAGATTTAATAGCTTTATTGAACAACAAGAGTGTGTGGCTGCGTGTCTGTGGGATAAGAATGTATTGGTGGTGGGCGTCTGCGTCAGGCACGGGGGCAGGAAGCCGTTCAGCCGGACAACCCTAAGGGAGGAAGCAGAGGGAGAAGGGTAACGGACACCACACCAATACAGAGGACAAGATAGATGCTGGCTTACTTGGTTTGGGCAGGTGGCTGGCGTTGACAAGGGCGTTGTCCGGGAGACAGCAACCTGGAGCGCCTGTAGCAGCAGCGAGGAGGCAGCGGCGAGGAGACGAGGTCCGCCGCCGGGAAATCCACCTGTGCACAGGGGAGAAGACTGGGAGGAGAAGAGGTAAGTGATGCTTACTTTGGTTTCCTTGCTGGGAGAAGGGGGTTCCTTGCAGCAAGAGATGCCGATGAAAACAGATGGCTTCAGGCCGAAGCCCAGGGCAGAGTGAGTTAAATACCTCGCCGCTGACGAGGCGCAGGTGTGTGCGCAGCTGGTGCTGCTGACGAGCGGCGAGTCGTGACAGTACTTCCCCCTCTAGCAGCACCTCCTGGCGATGGTTTCTCCGGGTGCGCTCGGTGGAACTCAGCGATGAGGGACGGCTCCAACACAAACGAGGAGCACACCCATTGTCTCCATTCAGGTCCATAGCCCTCCCAGTCCACCAAATACTGCAACCCGCGACCCCAGCGCTGGGAATCCAGGATGGCGGAAACTGTCCAGGCCGGATGGCCACCTATCATCCGGGGCGCGGGCAGTGCTGCAGGAGGAGGGCAGAGGGGGTCAGAGACCACTGGTTTAACCTTGGAGATGTGGAAGGTGGGATGGATGCGGAGGGAGGGGGGAATAGCCACACGCACAGCCACCGGGTTGATGATCCGGGTAATGGGATATGGGCCGATGAATCGTTGTGCCAGCTTTCTCCTCTCACCCTTTAAATTCACGTCCTGTGTGGACACCCAGACTTGTTGGCCCACCTGGTAGGCAGGGGCAGGTCTCCTGTGCCGGTCCGCCGTGGGTTTGTTGCGCTCCGTCGTGCGTAAAAGCGCATTGCGCGCCGTGGACCAAAGGGAGCGGCACCGCCTGAGGTGCGCCTGGACTGAGGGGACAGCCAACTCGCCCTCCTGCACGGGGAATAGAGGTGGATCATAACCCAGGGATGCCTTGAAGGGGGACATCCCGTGGCAGAAGAGCGGGAGGTGTTGTGGGCGTACTCCACCCAGGCGAGATGTGTGCTCCAGGACGCGGGCTTAGATGCAGTAACGCAGCGGAGTGCGGCCTCCAGCTCCTGATCGGTCCGCTCACACTGCCCGTTGGATTGGGGGTGATGGCCGGAGGAGAGGCTTACCTTAGCTCCCAGGGCGTTGCAGAAAGACCTCCAGACGTCCGAGGCGAACTGGGGACCCCGATCGGAGACCACGTCAACTGGTATCCCGTGCAGTCTGACCACGTGCTGGATGAGGAGGTCCGCCGTCTCCAAGGCAGAGGGGAGCCCCCGTAGAGGCACAAAGTGGGCGGCCTTGGAGAAACGGTCAACGATGGTCAGGACTGTGTCGAAGTTGTTTGAAACAGGGAGACCGGTGAAGAAGTCTAGGGCGATGTGCGACCAGGGCCTACCAGGGACGGGCAGGGGCTGGAGCAGGCCCGCGGGGGGAGCGTTACCTGACTTGCTGGTGGCGCAGACGGGGCAGGCCCGGGCGTAGCGGGCGGCGTCCTTCCGCAGTCCCGGCCACCAAAAGGACCGTTGGAGGAGGTCGATCATCCGAGAGGACCCAGGGTGACAGGTGAGCTTCGAGGTATGGAGCCAGTGGATAACCTCCCCCCAGACAGTAGATGGCACGAAGAGCCTCCCCTCCGGTCCGCTGCCAGGGTCCGGTTCGGACTCCTGCACCCTCCGGATCTTGCTCTCGATGTCCCAGGAGACGGCCCCCATGACGCACGACCTGGGCAGGATGGTGTGAACCGCATCTTCTGATGCCTCAGGGGCGAATTGCCTGGAGAGGGCGTCAGGCAGGCCGTTCTTGGAGCCGGGCCTGTAGGTGATGTTAAACCTGAACCTTGCGAAGAACAGGGACCAACGCGCCTGGAGGACGTTCAGACGCTTGGCAGTTCTCAAATACTCCAAGTTCTTGTGGTCGGTGAGTACCACAAACGGCAAGGCGGCCCCCTCCAGCCAGTGGCGCCACTCCTGAAGCGCGAGCTTGATGGCCAATAGCTCTCTGTCCCCCACGTCGTAATTACGTTCCGCCGGGGACAAGCACCAAGAGAAGAAGGCGCAGGGCCGCTTGGCCCCATTGGCAGGTGACCGCTGGGACAGCACCGCCCCCACCCCCGTATCCGAAGCGTCCACCTCCACGATGCACTGCAGCGCGGGGTCGACCTGACTGAGGACCCGGGAGGAGGAAAACTCCGTCTTCAGCGCCTGGAAGGCTGCAGCGGCCTCTTCACTCCACCGGAACAGGACCTTAGGGGAGGTGAGGTGGGTCAGAGGGCCAACGATGGCTCCAAAATTAGGGACGAAGCGGCGGTAGAAATTGGCAAACCTGATGAACTGTTGCACCTGTTTCCTCGAGGTTGGTGTCGGCCAATCTACCACCGCTTTGACCTTTGCTGGGTCCGGGAGCACCTGGTCATGGGAGATGACGAACCCCAGGAAGGAAGTTGTCTTGGCGTAGAACTCACATTTGTCCGCCTTCACGTATAGTCGGTTCTCCAGCAGCCTCTGAAGGACCCGCCTCACGTGGATCCGGTGCTCGTCCCTGGACCTGGAGAAGATGAGGATATCGTCCAGGTAGACGAACACGAACAGGCCGATGAAATCCCGGAGGACGTCATTTATGAGGCGCTGAAAGACGGCTGGAGCGTTGGTCAGCCCGAACGGCATGACTAGGTATTCAAAGTGGCCGTTAGGGGTACGGAAGGCAGTCTTCCATTCATCTCCCTCCCGGATCCGGACGAGGTGGTACACACTGCGGAGATCCAGCTTGGTAAACCAGGTCGCCACCTGGAGGGAGTGGAAGGCGGTGTCCATCAGGGGCAGGGTGTAACGGTCCTTCTCCGTGATGTCATTGAGGGCACGGTAATCAATACAAGGACGAAGGGAGCCATCCTTTTTGCCCACGAAGAAGAACCCTGCGCCTAATGGTGACGATGATGGGCGGATAATCCCAGCATTGAGCAACTCCTTCAAATACGTATTCATTGCCTCCCTCTCTGGCGCTGACAGACTGTAGAGGCATCCCGAGGGTAGAGGTGCCCCCTGGCGGATGTTAATGGCACAGTCATAGGGCCGGTGAGGAGGAAGAGACATCGCCTTGGATTTGCTGAAGACCGTGCCCAGGTCGTGGAACTCCGAGGGCACCAGGGTGAAATCCGGGGGTGCGGCGTCCTTGGCAGTGGGAGAAGAGGACGGGGCGCAGGCAGCGGATTGAAGACAGGTGCCCATGCAGAAGGAGCTCCAGGCAGACACCCTACCGGTCTTCCAGTCCAGGACGGGGTTGTGGAGGCGGAGCCATGGGTATCCAAGGATGACAGGTGTGATAGAGGATGGCAGGACGTAGAAGGTGATGTCCTCCAGGTGGTTCCCCGAGATGATAACCGGAACGGGGGACGTCCGGTGAGTCACTTTTCCCAGGGAGACACGGGAGAGGTTGACTAGGGCGAGAGGAGAATCGAGGTGGTGGCAACGGATGCCAATCGGGTTGCCAGGCTTTGTGATATAAAGCTACCCTCTGCGCCTGAATCCATCAATGCGTGCGTGAGATGCCCTGTGGGGTTGTGGCAGAAGCGGATGGGCAGCGTCAAATGTGTGAGGGGAGTTAACCGATTAGCGTCCGCGAGGCCCCCTACAGTTACTTGCGGACCTCCCCGTTTGGTTTCTCCGGACAATGCTCCACAGTGTGCTGGCTACCCCCGCAATACATGCAGAGGCCCAACTCACGGCGACGTTGTTTCTCCGCTAGGGGGAGCTTTGTCCGGCCCGTCACCATCGGCTCCGACTCCTCGGAGGACTCCGGCGGCGGTAACGCCAGGGGGCGAGCGTGGGGCAGGTGCGCCGAGGCACCCCGCGAGCGAGAAGTGGACTTCCGCTCCGAGGCGCGCTCACGCAGCCTGTTATCCAAGCTAATAGCTAGGGATGTCAGCTCCGCTAGCGTCTCCGGGATATCCCGGCCGGCCAGCTCATCCCTCAGACCAGAGTTAAGACTGCGGAGGAAGATGCCGCAGAGCGCACGCTCTTCCCAGCCGACTTCCTCCGTGGTAACCCGGAAGTCGATCGCGTAATCGGCCGCTGATCGGCTCCCCTGCTGGAGGCTGAGAAGGCGATCGACCTGGACACTCTCCATACGCGAGTGATCGAACACTTCCAGAAAATGTCGCACGAACTGGCCATAGGTGAGGGTGGCGTAGCTGGGCCTCGCCATTACGGCGTAAGCCCAGGTAAGCGCTCGATCCTCCAAGAGGTTACCTATATAGCCAATCCGGCTGTGGTCTGAGGGGAAGTCTCCGGGGACGCGGTGGAACACAGACTCACACTGCATGACAAACCCCCGCACTCCACCGAGCTTACCGCTAAAGCGGGCGGGGGTAGGAATGGATGTGAGTCGTGCCGGCGCACCCGGAGCAGGCTGGACGGCCGCCAGAGCAGCGGAAGCTGCGCCACCCAGACGAACCGGGGGGAACGGCTGTTGGGGGTCCAGGCGGTCTAATCGGTTAGTAATTGTTGTTAATTGATTGAGGATCACTTGTTGTTGGTGGGCTATTAGATCCACCCGAGCCTCGAGGGTGGAAAGACGGCGTGCGAGCCCGCTGTCTGCCGAGCCGCTCTGCTGAAGCCGTACTGGCATAACGCACGGCTCAGGAGACACACACGCAGGCTCAGGGTAGATTTAATAGCTTTATTGAACAGTAAGAGTGTGTGGCTGCGTGTCTGTGGGATAAGAATGTATTGGTGGTGGGCGTCTGCGTCAGGCACGGGGGCAGGAAGCCGTTCAGCCGGACAACCCTAAGGGAGGAAGCAGAGGGAGAAGGGTAACGGGCACCACACCAATACAGAGGACAAGATAGATGCTGGCTTACTTGGTTTGGGCAGGTGGCTGGCGTTGACAAGGGCGTTGTCCGAGAGACAGCAACCTGGAGCGCCTGTAGCAGCAGCGAGGAGACAGCAGCGAGGAGACGAGGTCCGCCGCCGGGAAATCCACCTGTGCACAGGGGAGAAGACTGGGAGGAGAAGAGGTAAGTGATGCTTACTTTGGTTTCCTTGCTGGGAGAAGGGAGTTCCTTGCAGCAAGAGATGCCGATGAAAACAGACGGCTTCAGGCCGAAGCCCAGGGCAGAGTGAGTTAAATACCTCGCCGCTGACGAGGCGCAGGTGTGCGCGCAGGTGTGCGCGCAGCTGGCGCCGCTGACGAGCGGCGAGTCGTGACATTCCAATTTTTGGCTAGAGCATCTTTAACAAACCCAGTTTCCAAATGAGATCAGTATACAGTGATGTGCAGACATTTTGGGGGGCAGGTGGTCAACCAAAAAAGGACCACTCCTAAATAATGAAAAAAGGAAATTTACATAGCGTAGCACAAATTTTAAGATAAGATAAGATGAGCCTTTATTAGTCCCACAATGGAGAAATTCCAGGATTGCAACAGCACAGGGACAGCAACACTCAGAGTAATAATTAAGAAGATACAGAAGATATAAATAAGAGCAGTGGATATACATACATACACATCAATATATAAATATATATACAAAGTGCGGAGCATTGTAGCAAGATGGAATAAACAGCATAACCGTCTATTTAGTTACCCTACATGGTATGAATATGTACCCATACATATTGTCACCCTCCGTAGCGACCGATACTGTCCTAGTTGTATATACTGGAGGGGACCATTGTGTAAGTCTATTGCGTCTTTTGCATTCAGTACTATCAGGTCGTCACGTTTTTTTGCTATCTCTGCGAGCAGCCCTGCTTAGGTTATACAGTCTGATTGCCGTAGGTAGGAAGGACCTGCAAAACCTCTTGGTTGCGCACCTAGGATGATGTAGTCTGCTCCTAAATGAGCTCCTCAGTGCGTTCAGTATGTCCTGCATAGGGTGGGACTCGGACTCCAGCAGAGATGACAGTTTAGCCACCATCCTTCTCTCTCCTATCTCCTCCACTGGGTCAGGGCGCTGCCCCAGGACAGAGCTAGCTTTCTTGATCAGTTTGTTCAGTCTCTTCCTATCGGCTGCTGTAATGCCACTGCCCCAGCAGACCATTCCAAAAGTGATGGCTGATGCCACCACCGTGTCGTAGAATGTCTTCAGCAGCGCTCCTTGTACACCAAAAGACCTGAGTCTCAGTAGGAATAGCCTGCGCTGTCACTTCTTGTAGAGTGCGTCGGTATTGTGTGACCAGTCTAGTTTATTGTTCAGATGAACACCCAGATACTTGTAGGATGTCACCATCTCGATGTCTGTTCCCTGTATGTTTACTGGTGCTGTGAGGGGTTGTCCTTGCCTGCAGCAGTCCACCACCAGCTCCTTAGTTTTCCTCGCGTTGATCTGGAGGCAGTTCCTATGTCACCAGTCCACGAAGTCCTGGATATGTCCTCTGTACTCAGCTTCATCTCCGTTGGAGATGAGGCCGACGATTGCAGAGTCGTCAGAGAACTTCTGTAGATGGCAGTGTGTTGTGCTGTGTGAGAAGTCCGCAGTATAAAGGGCAAACAGGAAGGGAGCCAAAACCGTTCCCTGGGGGGCCTCCGTGCTACCGATGATCGTGTCAGACACACAGTCCCGGTTTCTCACAAACTGTGGCCGGTTAGTGAGGGAGTCCAGGATCCATGATGACAGGTGCTGGTCCACCCCTGCGCACAGCAGCTTGTCCTTCAGGATCATCGGTTGGATGGTGTTGAAAGCACTGGAGAAGTCAAAGAACATGATCCTCACCGCATTCCCGGGCTTCTCCAGGTGGGACAGAGAACGGTGAAGGAGGAAGATCACTGCATCCTCCACCCCAATGCCATGCTGGTAGGCGAACTGGAGTGGATCCATCGCTGGTCCCACCAGGGGGCGGAGGTGTGCAAGGAGCAGTCTCTCCAGGGTCTTCATCATGTGGGACATCAGGGCCACTGGTCTGTAGCTGTTCAGGTCTTTAGGGCGGGAGGTCTTTGGTACAGGTACCACATAAGATGTTTTCCACAACTGTGGTACCCTCCCCAGCTTCAGGCTCAGGTTGAAGATGAGCTCCACAATCCCACATAGCTGATCTGCACAGGACTTGAGGAGCTTTGCGCTGATGCCGTCCGGTCCCGACACCTTCCTCGCCTTGATCTTTCTCAGCTCCGTCCTCACCTGGGTCTTAGTGAGGCTCAAGTTGGGGGGCTGTGTGTTGGGAGTCGGGGGGTGTTGGTGGAGTGGGGTGTGGGCAGCAGGACTCGATGTCTTTAGAGGCAACAGTGGTTGTTGTGCAGTCGGGGAGGAGGGCGGTTGGTCAAACCTATTAAAAAACAGGTTCAGATTGTTTGCCCACTCCCTGCCCCCCATGGCCTGGGAGGAGGTATTCTGGAGCCCAGAGATGGTTTTAAGGTTTCTCCAGACCCCACCGATGGGGTTTACTGTGCTTATTTGGTATTTCTATTTTATTTTAATACCTATACACTCCCTATACACTCCCCCCTCATGGATCGTCACCTTATCGTGGTGGGGGGGTTTGCGTGCCCCAGTGATCCCAGGAGCTATGTTGTCCGGGGCAATTTGCCTCTGATAGGGTCTCCCAAGACAAACTGGTCCTGGGTGAAGGGCCAGACGAAGAACGATCCAACAGACTCTCATGATAAATTGTATATCAAGGATTCAGTGTACCCCGCCCGGTATGGGGTTACCGGGGCCCCACCCTGGAGCCAGGCCTGGGGGGGGGGCTCGAAGGCTAGCGTCTGGTGGCCGGGTTTCCACCCATGGGACCCGGCCGGGCTCAGCCCGAAGGAGTTACATGGGTCCGCCCTCCAGTAGGTTCACCACCTGCAGGAGGGATCATGGAAGTCCGGTGCTATGTGGATTAGGTGGCAGTCAAAGGCGGAGACCTTGGCGGACTGATCCCAAGCTTTCTAAACTGGCTTTTGGTACGTGGAATGTCACCTCTCTGGTGGGGAAGGAGCCTGAGCTGGTGTACGAGATTGAGCGATACCGGCTAGATATAGTTGGCCTCACCTCAACACACAGCTCCGGTTCCGGAACCAGTCTCCTGGAGAGGGGCTGGAGCTTGGCCTTTTCTGGAGTTGCCCCGGGCGAGAGGCGACGAGCAGGGGTAGGTATTCTTGTATCGCCCCACCTTGCTGCCTCTATATTGGAGTTTTCCCCGGTGGACGAAAGGGTTGCTTCCCTGCGCCTTCGGGTTGGGAAACGGGTCCTGACCATCATTTGTGCCTATGCACCAAATGATGTTTCAGAGTACCCACCCTTTTTGGAGTCTGTGACTGGGGTGCTGGAGGGTGCTCCTCCTGGAGACTCCATTGTCCTACTGGGGGACTTCAATGCGCACGTGGGCAACGACAGTGAAACCTGGAGGGGGGTGATTGGGAGGAACGGCCTGCCCGATCTGAACCCGAGTGGTGTTCAGTTATTGGACTTCTGTGCTAACCACAGTCTGTCTATAACGAACACCATGTTCAAGCATAAGGGTGTCCATATGTGCACCTGGCACCAGGACACCCTAGGCCGCAGGTCGATGATCGATTTCGTTATCGTATCATCAGACCTGCGACCGTATGTCTTGGACACCCGAGTAAAGAGAGGTGCAGAGCTGTCAACTGATCACCACCTGGTGGTGAGTTGGATCCGATGGCAGGGGAGGAAGCCATTCAGACCTGGTAGACCCAAACGTATAGTGAGGGTGTGCTGGGAGCGTCTGGCTGAGGCCCCTGTCCGGGAGGTCTTCAACTCCCACCTCCGGAAGAACTTCAACCACATTCCGAGGGAGTCTGGAGACATGGAGTCTGAATGGGCCATGTTCTCCACCTCTGTTGTTGAAGCGGCAGCCCAGAGCTGCGGCCGCAAGGTGGCCGGTGCATCTCGTGGTGGCAACCCCCGAACCAAGTGGTGGACACCAGTGGTGAGGGGGGCCATTAAGCTGAAGAAGGAGTCCTATCAAGCTTGGTTGGCTTGTGGGACTCCCGAAGCAGCTGAGGTGTACCGGCAGGCCAAGCGGAGTGCAGCTCGGGTGGTTGCTGAAGCAAAAACCCGGGTATGGGAGGAGTTCGGTGAGGCCATGGAACAAGACTTTCGGTCGGCTTCAAAGAGATTCTGGCAAACTGTTCGGCGGCTCAGGAGGGGAAAGCAGCTCCCCGTCCACACTGTGTATGGTGCGGATGGGACACTGTTGACTTCAACTGGGGATATCGTCGGGCGGTGGAAGGAATACTTCGAGGATCTCCTCAATCCCACTGATACGCCTTCCACAGAGGAAGCAGGGTTTGGGGACGAGGGGGATGACTCGCCTATCACAGGGGCTGAGGTCGCCAAGGTGGTTAAAAATCTCCTTGGTGGCCGGGCCCCGGGGGTGGACGAGATTCGCCCCGAGTACCTCAAGGCCCTGGATGTTGTTGGGTTGTCATGGTTGACACGCCTCTGCAACATTGCGTGGAGGTCGGGGGCAGTGCCTTTGGCATGGCAAACCGGGGTGGTGGTTCCTCTCTTCAAAAAAGGGGACCGGAGGGTGTGCTCCAACTTTAGAGGGATCACACTCCTCAGCCTCCCTGGGAAGGTCTATGCCAAGGTATTGGAGAGGAGAGTCCGGCCGTTGGTCGAACCTCGGATTCAGGAGGAGCAATGTGGTTTTCGTCCTGGCCGTGGCACATCGGACCAGCTCTTTACCCTCTCGAGAATTCTTGAGGGTTCGTGGGAGTTTGCCCAACCAGTTTACATGTGTTTTGTGGACTTGGAGAAGGCATTTGACCGCGTCCCTCGTGGATTTTTGTGGGGGGTGCTTCGGGAGTATGGGGTATCGGGCTTGTTGTTACGAGCTATTCGGTCTCTGTACGACCGTTGTGAGAGTTTAGTTCGCATTGCCAACACTCGGTCGGAGTCATTCCCAGTGAGAGTTGGACTCCGCCAGGGCTGCCCTTTGTCACCGGTCCTGTTCATAATTTTTATGGACAGGATTTCTAGGCGCAGCCAGGGAATGGAGGGTGTCATGCTTGGTGACCACAGGATCTCATCTCTGTTGTTTGCAGATGATGTTGTCCTGTTGGCTTCATCCAGCAATGACCTACAGCTCTTGCTGGGACGGTTTGCCGCTGAGTGTGAAGCGGCTGGGATGAGAATCAGCACCTCCAAGTCCGAGTCCATGGTCCTCAGCCGGAAAAAGGTGGATTGTCCTCTCCGGGTTGGGGACAGGCTCCTGCCCCAAGTGGAGGAGTTTAAGTATCTTGGGGTCTTGTTCACGAGTGAGGGGAAAATGGAGCGAGAGATCGACAGACGGATTGGAGCAGCATCTGCAGTGATGCGGACGTTGTACCGGTCTGTTGTGGTGAAGAGGGAGCTTAGTTCTAAGGCAAAGCTGTCGATTTACCAGTCAATCTACGTTCCTACTCTCACCTATGGTCACGAGCTTTGGGTAATGACCGAAAGAACGAGATCGCGGATACAAGCGGCTGAAATGAGCTTTCTCCGTAGGATTGCTGGACTCACCCTCAGAGATAGGGTGAGGAGCTCAGTCATCCGGGAGAGGCTCAGAGTAGAACCGCTGCTCCTCCACATTGAAAGGAGTCAGTTGAGGTGGTATGGGCATCTGATTAGGATGCCTCCTGGACGCCTCCCACTTGAGGTGTTTCAGGCACGTCCCACTGGGAGGAGACCCCGGGGCAGACCCAGGACTCGGTGGAGAGACTATGTCTCCCAGCTAGTCTGGGAACGCCTTGGTATCCCCTCTGAAGAGCTGGAGCAGGTGGCTGGGGAGAGGGAAGTCTGGGCTTCTCTGCTTGAACTGCTGCCTCCGCGACCCGGACCTCCGGAAAAGCGGTAGAAGATGGATGGATGGATGGATGGACCTATACACTCATGGAGATATTTAATACCCCACAGATTTTTTCAAAATTATCAACTAACACAGAGACCGTGGTCTTCATCATTAATTATGTAAAAGTCGATGACAAAAAAAATGGGGAGATTCCATTGAAAAATAAATATCTTTTCAAAATACAAAAAAAAATCTTTTCAAAAATCTGAAAAGGCTTGTCTTTCAATAAATAAAGTATTAAACCTCCATTCAAATAAATATTTGCAAAAGAACTTAAAAAGTCTATTTCCCTTGTCAGCAACATGAGCCAAAATTCTCCCCTTTGTTAACTTGCTCTCGTCCACCCCCATAAAGTCTGTAAGGATGGTTTATACAGGACAACTTATATCAGTGAGAGGTCAGGAGCAAATGAAGAAGAAAAATCGGGAAAATTCAATGAAGAAGTTGCAAATTTTGTAGAAAATTGTTTTTATAGGAAAGGTAAGATAGATAGATAGATAGATAGATAGATAGATAGATAACTTTATTGTCTGTCCCAGTCAGTGACAGAAATTCTTCTTAGACACGGCTACAACAATATAACACATTCAGCACTCTCAAAAACATGTTCAAACTCACAGGATAAAAACAGTTTAAAAAAGTAAACATGGTAAAAAAGGAAACAGCAAATAAAATCATGTGGCAGAAAATATTAATAACTACTAAAAATTAATAGTGATTGATAGATAAATGCTGATAACTAATATTGATAGCTAACTAAAGTATAACTATTTGATTTTGTTCAGGATTGTTACTGCAGAAGAAATAAATGATTTCTTGTAAATGTTTTTATGGGCCAATGGAACTTTATATCGTCTGCCTGATGGCAGTAACTGGAAAGAGTGATGAAGAGGTGAGATTGGTCCTCTGTGATCAGGGTGGCTTTCCTGATCACAGAGCGCTGATACAGTTCAGACGTCGGTGTCTGTGGTGAGCCAATGATTTTGCTAGCCTGATTAACTATACGGGACAGCTTTGTTTTGTGCTTGATGAAGAGGGAGCTGTACCAGGATGAAATGTTAAAAGTGAGAATGGATTCAATTAATGAAGTGTAAACCAGTGTTAAAATGTGTCTGCTGACATTAAAAGTCCTCAGTTTCTTCAACAGGTGGAGGCGTTGTTGTGCATTTTTATAAACAGAGTCAACATGGTGTGCAAAAGACAGGCTACAGTCCATCTCTATTCCCAAATATTTAAAAACTTGAACTTGCGCAATAGCCTGACCCTGGATACTGAGGGGTGTAAAGAGAGTAGCTGAAAGTTTCTCTCTGCTCCCACAGCACAACTCCTTAGTCTTTGTGGTGTTTAACCCCACAGAGTTTTGATTAAAAGTCTGAGCTAGATCGTTGACTGCCTGCTGATAGTGGGTCAGTGCAGTACTGTCTGTCATAAGAGCCACCAGGGCCATGTCATCTGCGTATTTAAAAAGAGTCATTCCTTCACTGTTACAGGAGATGTTATTTGTGTACAAAGAACAGAACCGGAGATAAAACACAACCTTGAGGAAGACCTGTGTTTAAAATCAACTTGCTAGATGTAAAAACACCTGTTGTGGCCTGTCATATAAAAAACTCTGAATCCATAAAATCAATGTTGGGTGAACCGGCAGGTCTGTCAAGTGATGTAGCAAGGTGCCAGTGTGTACAGTGTTAAAAGCAGAAGAAAAGTCCATAAACAAAATCCATGTGTGTGGGTGTGAAGAATCCATTTGTTTAGTGACAGTGTCTAGAAGTGTAAGACATGCATCCTCTACACCCCGTTTTGCCTTATAGGTAAACTGGAGGAGATCCAATTTGTGTGATAACATGTTAGTCAAAAAGTCACACACCACTCTCTCCATACATTTACAGAGCACAGAGGTCAGGGCCACTGGTCTGTAGTCTTTCAGGTCCTTAGGGTGTGCCTTTTTGGGGATTGGAATGATGGTAGATTCCTTCCACTGATCAGGGAAACATCCAGAATCCAAGAGATGCTGAAAAAGTCTGGTGAGGACGCCACCTAGCTGAGTGGAACATTCCTTGAGGACTCTGCCTCTGAGCCTATCAGGGCCACCGGCTTTGTGTTGGTTGACCATATGTAAGATGGACGTCACAAGCTGCTCCTCAATGATAAGGGTTTCATGGGGGGAGATGGAAGGTGGGGAGGTCCAGGTGGTCAGTGTGCTGCTGGTATTAAAATGGGTGAAGAAGGTGTTAAGCTGTTTTGCAGAGGAAGTGGGGTCTGGGCAGTTGACCATGGCAGGTTTTGGGGCTCTGCCCATCGTGATGTTTAGACCCTGCTATGCCTCTCTCGCACTTCCTGATGTTAATTTCTGCTCCACCTTATTCTTGTAATTTATTTTAGCCAGCTTTGCCATCCTCCCAAAATCTCTCTGAGAGGAAAGATTTTGGGTAACAGGTTTTTCATAAAATATGGCTAATTTTTAGGGAAAAGACTAATAAATTTATCAGGAAAACATTGCAAAACATTGCAAATGTAGTTTTTTAAAAAGTTAACTTTCCAAGAAAAATGTATACAATGAAAACCTCACTAATTGGTGAGAAAATTGGATATGATGAGAGAGAGAAAAAGATGAGTATATATATATATATATATATATATATATATATATACAGCGGGGAAAATAAGTATTGAACACATCGACATTTTTCTCATTAAACATATTTTTGATGGAGCCATTGACCTGAGATTTTCACCAAATAGCAGTAACAGCCCAAGTAATCCATACATACAAAGAAATCAAGGCAACTGTGTTCACAAAACAAGTTATATTTAATAAAGTGGAATGACACAGGGAATAAGTGTTGAACACATGAAGAAAAAGTGGTGCAAAGAGGCATAGAAAGCCAAGAAACCAGCTGAAATCCATCTGAATTTAGGAAATCATCCCATCTTCCATCAGTGCAAATTAATTTCAGCTTGTTAAGTCCTGACTGATAGCCTTTTAAAAGGTCTGTGAATATCAGATTGCCACACCACAAAGAACTCATGATGGGTAGAAGCAAAGAGCTCTCTCTAGAACTTCACAACCTTAGGCTGCATGTCCACCATTTTTTGTCGCCCGACCGCCCTGAGTTCACCCTGGTTCACCCTGAGACCATAACCTCTGACTATGGGCAGGCAGGGGATATTAAGATAAGATAAGATAAGCCTTTATTAGTCCCACAATGGGGAAATTCCAGGATTGCAACAGCACAGGGATAGCAACACTCAGAGCAACAATCAGAAGGCAAGAAAAAACAACATCTAGTAAACATATGTCCATATTACTATAAATGTATATATATAGACACACAGTGCAGAGCATTATGGTTGGTTGGTGAATGTGCAGCAGAAAGTCTAAGCTCTCTCTCCGCGGATGCGGCGGGCCAGCTGGAAGTCTTTGGGCATGATGGTGACCCTCTTAGCGAAGAAGAGACCACCAGGTGGGCCTCGCTGGTCTCCTGCAGAGCCATGACGGCGAAGCTCAGGAAACGCAGGACGGTCTTGAAGTCCTGAGCGATCTCCCTCACCAGGCGCTGGACGGGCAGCTTACGGATGAGCAGCTCCGTGGATTTCTGGTAGCGACGGATCTCTCTCAGAGCCACGGGCCTGTGACGGCGAGGCCTCTTCACTCTGCCGGTGGCCGGAGCGCCTCTCCGAGCAGCCCTGGTGGCTAGCTGTCTCCTGGGGGGCTTCTTCCTCCAGTAGATTTTACGGGCGGTCTGCTTGGTTCTTGCCATCGCTCTTTATTATTCTGTCTTATATTTCTTGCACGCCGCCTAAACTCCAGCCCGGCACCCGCGTCGTTTTCGCTACAGCTCCCGGTATGTCGAGTTTCCCATTAGCACCGGGCGGCGGCCAAGTGCTAGCTAGCACTAGCTCCTCCCCGCTGTAACGTCTCCCGCTGCAAACCGTGGCTCCATCCGCCGACCCGGGAGACCCCCGGGGCGATCCGTGCGTCAGTGATATATATACAGAGTGAAAGGTGTAGAAAGAAGAAGGAAGATAAAAAAAAAAGGCTGTTGCAACGGGCAGCCTACTCGTGTGGCGCCACCGGTCCGGCGGAACCGGAACCGGATCATCTTTATTTGATGATTATGATTATAATTTTTGAAATTACAAATCATTCATTCATTCATATTATCACTGCAACCGGGGCTGGATCCTATCTCACCATCTTTGGGTGAGAGGCAGGGTACACCCTGGACAGATCGCCAGTCCATTGCAGGGAAATTACAAATCTTAATATTCAAATTTACAGACAGGCAAATGTTATGTCCACCATAATAAAAAAAAAACCAAAACATGAAAATTGACTTTAATTATGCCATTATCAAAGTGGTTGATTAATTTTGTGTGTGTTGCCTAAAGAAGGATTATAAGACTGCAACTCTTTGAAGTTGTTAACTTAGTGATGTCAGTTTAAGGGAACATAGAACTATCTAGATTATTGGTTGACTGGAGCACAGTCTAATGACTTCAAAGACTGAAGAAAACAGATGTTAGAAGTCATTTTATAGCAATTTTTTAAGTTAACTCAGATGAAATGAATTAATTCAACAAACTCAAATTGTCACCAATCCTTAAAATGCCCCCAAAATGCCAAGTACAGCAACTGAGTTACTGCTGCAAATGTTTATTTGTCAGTAAGGTTAAATTTGTAGAAATGAGTGATTCCAATTTATTGTTGAAGGGTTAAGTTATAGTTACTTCTTTTATTAAGAAGTACTGTTGGATTTTACAGTGAAGAGTGCCAATAAAAGCTCTCCACTCTGGAGACTGCTTTCAAATCTTTACACTTTCACACCTCCAAAATCCCTGGATCGTATGCACGGACAGTGAAACTGCCAGGTTGGGGTAAAAATGTTGTTTTGTGCATGCCCCCTCAGTAATAATCCCTGGGATTTAAAAAAATCCACGAAGCCTTAAATGTCTGGCATGGTCATGAGGCATTAAGTCCTTATTCACTGCAGAAGTGAATAGCACATTAGAAAGTCCTATGAGATGACTGTTGTTGTGAAATGGCGCTGTATAAATAAAGTTGAATTGAACTGAATAGAAGTGGTTCAATACTTCCATAAATGGAAAATGAATTTTATTTGATGTTCCTGATAACGGAGGAAAAATTGAACATTGCTGCACTGAAAAAAGTGTAATTATATGGCAGAACTGCACTGTCACACTATTGTCAACATCCCTATGTTATATATTTAATTATTATTGACATGTGTTGCTTTTAAAAGATGAACCAGATGACAATGATGCGGTCAAACTGTATAAACAAAAAAAAAAAATCAAAAGTTATCCTTAAATAAATGCATGATCATTTAAATGCATTTCTTTTCTACCTGGGAGCCCATTCCATTTGGAATTGTTTTAAATTTCCATCTATCTTCTATCGCTTAATCCTTTTCAGGTTGTGGGCGGGCTGGAGCCTATCCCAGCAACTTTGGGCGAGAAGCAGGGTACACCCTGGACAAATCGCCAGTCCATTGCAGGGCCAACACAACAGACAACCATTCACTTTCACATCCATACCTAAGGACAATTTAGAATCCCCAGTTGATGCCAGTTAACCTAACCTGCATGTCTTTGGCCTGTGGGAGGAAACCAGAGTAAACCCACGCAGACACGAGGAGAACATGTAAACTCCACACAGAAGCATCACCGATGGTCTGGGGGTGGGATCGAACCCACGATGGTCAGGGGTGGAATCGATCCCATGATCTTCTTGCTGTACTGCCACAGTGCTAACCACTTCTCCACCGTGCTGCCCTGTTTTAAATTTCTCATGTAGAAAATATAATGTAGTAAAAATGTAACAATATATCTCTGTGGGCCACAGAAAAAACTAAATAAGATGCACCTCAAATTTTTAGTTTTTTTTAAACCTGGTAATAGCATTAGGCACAGCTTGCCAATCCTTATTCTTATTTTGTTAGATGTATATTTCAATGCCCTAAAGGCATACTGCAGCATGATAGAAAGTCATTCCTGCCTGTGGCTATTATCAACAGACTGTTTCACCCTGTCTTTTCACTTATTGTTTAGTTTAACTTTGCTCATCTGCCAGTACTGCAAGTAAATTACCTTATAAATGTTTTTTGTAATAATCACAGTGTAATAGTACTTGTTTGCAATAATTATTGTTCTACAGTGCAATACTCACATAATATAAATAACAATTAAGCAGTTTTACATGACAGCGAATGTAGTATCAATGAATATATTAACTGCACGGATTTGTTGTCGCCAAAGACATTACTGCAGTTAATATATTCATGATACTGCATGACCTCAAAGGTAATATTGCTTTTATACAGCAGTTCCACAAGTACAGTTTATTAAATGACAGCTATACAGAAGAAAATATTATGATTTTTGTTTAACCAGTTATTTTGCTCTGCCGAGTAAAATAGTCCCTTCTAAATGTACCCAGTTAACTGTTGCGAAGCAGCTCAATGAGCATAGTATATTAAACAGACCAATTGTCATTTCACACACTCATAAACAAATTAAATGTTATCCAGTGCAGAAGTCAGTGTTTATAATACATAATGGTCACCTGTTGAGATGGGTTTGTGGGCCATCACTATGACTTTGCACTGATGGCTAGTTAGCATGTTAGTCATTTGACTTTGGTACACTTGGCTTACTTTTTCTTGGACTTTTCAGATGAAATAATGAATCCATGAACACAAATGTATTGTGGTTTGCTCATCAAGATAATAAATCCAACTCTAGCGCGTCTATTTTTTAAACAGATGTGAAATATCTTGCAGATGTTCACAAGGGTAGAACGTCCGGGTACGGAGGTATGATTTCTTTTCAAACAATGCCTCACTGTGGAAGTTCAGGTATCCAACACAGTATTACAATTTTCACATATTATAAGAAGCCACTGATAGAATTGCTAGAATTGACAGAGTTGACAGTAAATAACTGTTAGCAGTTAACTATTACTAGAACACCAGTGAAGCGGTGTGATACATATCCAGTGAAACATCAGAGTGTGAATATAGTAACTCCTGGAATCCCTATTGTTCAATCAAATTGCTCGGTCGGAACTAACTGTTGTATAATACTGCTTATACTGTATACACTTATTTTGGGACAAGAGAGATGAAGAAGAGAGTGCAAGCAAGGTGGAGTGGTTGGAGATGAGTGCTGGGGTGATCTGTGACAGAATAATAGCAGCTAGAGTGAAAGGGAAGATTTACAAGATGGTAGTGAGACCTGCTATTGTATATGAAAACAGTGGCACTCACGAAAAGACATGGGGCAGAGCTGAAGGTGGCACAGTTGAAGGTGCTAAGATTCCCATTGGGGGTGACTAGGATTGACAGGATAAGAAATGAGTATATCAGAGGGACAGCTCAGGATGAACGGTTTGAAGACAAAGTAAGAGAGGTAAGACTGAGATGGTTTAGACATGTGCAGAGATAGTGGATATACAGTGCATCTGGAAAGTATTCACGGCGCTTCATTTTTTTTCCACATTTTGTCATGTTACAGCCTTATTCCAAAATGGATTAAATTCATTTTTTCCCCTCAAAATTCAACACACAACACCCCATAATGACAATGTGAAAAAAGTTTTTTTTTTTTTTTAATTTTTGCAAATTTATTAAAAATAAAAAACTAAGAAATCACATGAACATAAGTATTCACAGCCTTTGCTCAGTACTTTGTTGATGCACCTTTGGCAGCAATTACAGCCTCAAGTTTTTTTGAATATGATGCCACAAGTTTGGCACACCTATCTTTCGGCAGTTTCACCCATTCCTCTTTGCAGCACCTCTCAAGCTCCATCAGGTTGGATGGGAAGCGTCGGTGCACAGCGATTTTCAGATCTCTCCAGAGATGTTCAATTGGATTCAATTCTGGGCTCTGGCTGGGCCATTCAGGGACATTCACAGATTTGTCCTGAAGCCACTCCTTTGATATCTTGGCTGTGTGCTTAGGGTCGTTATCTGCTGAAAGATGAACCATCTCCCCAGTCTGAGGTCAAGAGCGCTCTGGAACAGGTTTTCATCCAGGATGTCTTTGTAGATTGCTGCATTCATCTTTCCCTCTATCCTGACTAGTCTCCCAGTTCCTGCCACTGAAAAACATCCCCACAGCATGATGCTGCCACCACCATCGGCATGGTTATGAGCGGTGCTTGGTTTCCTCCAAACATGACGCCTGGCATTCATGCCAAATAGTTCAGTCTTTGTCTCAACAGACCAGAGAATTTTGTTTCTCATGGTCTGAGAGTCCTTCAGGTGCCTTTTGGCAAAACTCCAGGTGGGCTGCCATGTGCCTTTTACAAAGGAGTGGCTTCCATCTGGCCACTCTACCATACAGGCCTGATTGGTGGATTGCTGCAGAGATGGTTGTCTTTCTGGAAAGTTCTCCTCTCTCCACAGAGGAATGCTGGAGCTCTAACAGAGTGACCATCGGGTTCTTGGTCGCCTCCCTAACTAAGGCCCTTCTCCCCCGGTCGCTCAGTTTAGACGGCCGGCCAGCTCTAGAAAGAGTCCTGGTGGTTCCGAACTTCTTCCATTTACGGATGATAGAGACCACTGTGCTCATTGGGACCTTCAAAGCAGCAGAATTTTTTCTGTACCCTTTCCCAGATTTGTGCCTCAAGACAATCCAGTCTCAGAGTTCTACAGACAATTCCTTTGACTTCATGCTTGATTTGTGCTCTGACATGCACTGTCAACTGTGGGACCTTATATAGACAGGTGTGTGCCTTTCCAAATCATGTCCAATCAACTGAATTTAGCACAGGTGGACTCCAATTAAGCTGCAGAAACATCTCAAAGATGATCAGTGGAAACAGGATGCACCTGAGCTCAGTTTTGAGCTTCATGGCAAAGGCTGTGAATACTTATGTAAATGTGAGTTCTTAGTTTTTTTATTTTTAATAAATTTGCAAAAATCTCAAAAAAAAATTTTTTTTCACATTGTCATTATGTGGTATTGTGTGTAGAATTTTGAGGGGGAAAATGAATTTAATCCATTTTGGAATAAGGCTATAACCTAACCTAACAAACCTAACCTAACAAAATGTGGAAAAAGTGAAGCACTGTGAATACTTTCTGGATGCACTGTAGTTCCTGGTGACTATAGGTGATTAGTCTGTTGCAACGAGAGGATAAAAAAAAAGACATAAAAGACAAAAATGTACACAGTAGCCAGGAGTGACGAGTTGCTGCATCTGTACGCGCCGCCATCTTGTGTCTAGTAGTTTTAATGAAGAAAAACAAAGTGACAATTGACATCTATATAGCTTGTAAAGTGGAGAGATAACCAAAGGTTATCATACTATTATGATAGTAAATATTATCATATTTACAGGTCTGGCATATGTGAAATAAGGCTGAAATGTGATTGTGTGGCTGAATGGAGAATTAGTGAAGTGACAGTTGCAACAAAAATTAAGTATAATGCAAAGCTAATGAAAAACAAATTTGGAAAAAATGCTCTGAAAAGAAAAAAAACAGATTAACTTTACATTATGCTCCAAAAGGAATGGCCGTTAAAGAAAATGTGATGGTTGGGGTGACTCATGTCTGTCCCTGAAATTAATGCTGTTGGCTGTCTTACTTTCTTGGAGTGGCTGGATTCACAAGAGACTCAGACTGAAACAGAGTAGAATGGTCAAGCCTCACTGGGTCATAGGTGCTGGAGGATTGGGCTTCTGGTAGCCTGGCTTTGTCCAAATTGGGTTGAAGATGGGGCCTTGGCGGCAGGAGTCCTCTCTGTGGTTCTTTGCCCAGAGGTCTTTGACCTGGGAATCTTCTCAGAGGTGGGGGCCCAGCTTAGAGCCTCCAGCTTGGGTTTGCTTACATCTTCTTAGAACACTGGATTGCCCGCTTGGAGAGCATTTTACGTAGGAGGTCAGCTCAGAAGAATGCTTTAAACTGGATTAGCTAGGGAGGTTCTAAAATGTGTAGGTATGCTTGAGTTTACAGAAAAGATAGAGGAAAAAATCAAAACTTGGGTTGGTTAGAGAAAAAGAGAATTTGAGGATTAAGGCTGGGTATCCACCAAATGTGTTTTTTCCGCAGTGGGCAACTATTTACTGTTTATTCTCTATGTAGTCCAGAGTCTACAGCACTGAGCGCTTTCTGTGCTGAAATGCTCTCAGCAGTGGCTGCTTTTTGTCATGGTGCTCAAGGCTGACTTTTCAGACTACAGTTGAGATCATCAATGTCAGACCTTTCTAAGCAGCCAATCAGAATTAAGGAAGAGCGGGACATAGGACGCCGGTACAGTCTGTACCCAGACTCCTGTTTTCTTTTCCATGTCATCATATTTTACATCCAGAGCTGCTACCAATGCCAGAATACGTTTCCTGTTCATTGTTATTTAGAGACTGCTATTAAAAAATAAGTAGAAAATCTGACCATAGAAAAAGCGAAAGTACTGAGCTGTGAGGGACAAGCTGTTGCTAGGATACAGGGCACAGACTTTTTTTTCCAGAGCGCAGTGCACAAGCACTGAAAAGAAGACATTTAGGGTGGTTGGGCAACAAAAAATGCATTTGGTGGACACGCAGCCTGACTCCAACTAGTCAGTGCTTTCTAAAGAAGGTGGCAAAACTAAGGAAAATTTCAAAAATGTGTAAAAGATTAAGTGAAGAAAGCATTCTAAGAACAAAAAGAAAACTGCATTTTTATCTTGAGTTAAAAACAAGAGAGCTGTGTGGAAGGCCTGTAAGCATCAGAAGAGAGCGGAGGCATAACCTCTGCCTGGTTGCGTGTCGAGAGAAGAAAGAGAAAGAACTAACTGGTGTGTGGCCAGTTAAGGCTGTGTTTTACCTCGTAGATGGAGTTTCAGGAGATCTCAGCAAATGAGAGTGACTCTAACGAGTCACTTGACTCACTTGGGGAGCATTGATATTGGATGAGGACAAAACTCAAGGGAACAACAATGACAATTGCTGGAGGAATACATGTTCATATTTGTCTACAAAAACATTCCTGAATGATTTATCTACTCTAGAAGAATTCATAATGAGGGAGAACATGCGCAACAAGCATTGCACATAGATTCCATTGTGGATCTTCTCTCAGTTAGGGCGCATTCACACGGCCACTCTTTGGTCCGTACTAAAGGACCAAAGAATGTGCTCTGTGGATAGTCTGGTTTGTTTGGTGCCGTCTGAACGTGCGGTGAAACTCTGGTGCGCACCAAACAAGCAAAGTCTGGTTCCCCTGAAAATGGGGGATCTCGGTTCGCTTGCAAACGAAGTCTGGTGCACTTTGCTTGTCGTGTGAATGCAAATGGAGTATCCAGCGGACCAAAGGGCAGATGTGCTCCTCGGCGTTTGTGTAACCACAGCAACACGTAGTGAGAAGAGAAAGTGGCGTTTACTGTAAAGGTGCCTTCACATCAAACACAAACAGGTGAATTTTTCACGCAGCACGATTATATCTCTCTATAAATTCAAGATCTCTGCGTGTGTGTGTGTGTGTGTGTGTGTGTGTGTGCTCCTCGGATATTTTCCAAACCATTTGTCACACTGACCTAAGATTTTAAACGTGCTTTGCTGAAGCTACGAGGGTGTGCATCCCCAAATTTGGAGTCACTCAGCCAAAATATGTAATTTTTATCAATAAAAGTTTAGCCACCGCTGTGTGATCGTTCTATGTCTTTATCCCCTGGCTTCAAGAAGTGTGGATGGGGATTCGGATTGACTTCGTGCTCATTGCATCACGACCATGCTGATTGGATAACACAGCATCACAACGTGTCAGTCACCACAACACAGATTTTAGAAGTGCTGCTTTGCTGCTGAGTTCTGCTTTGCTGCAGCAGCCAAGACTCCCGTTAGCCAACCAACACCGGTGTCCCACCGTGCGCTCCACGAACATTCGGGAGGAGGCATGCTCAGCCTGCCCGGTCAGTGGTACACGAAAGTCTCGACTGCTGCTTCATTATGGAGAGGAATGACCAGATGAACTGCATATTACATGCGGACACATGCTTTGACTAAATGACAGCACAACACAAAAATGTCCAAATAACGAAATAAATAATTTTTATTTAAATATTTACAGACAAATGGGCAACACTGATGCAAAACTTGTAGCCAAATGGGTCATTCTGCTCTCTGTGTGTGCGTGTGTGTGTGCGCACGCACACGTGCATGCATGCGTGTATGCATGCATTTGTACGTGTGACACCAGTGAAGGGATGGGCGCTGTACCGTGGATGCCCTGAATTTCCCTCTGGTGATCAATAACGAATACAAGATACAAATACAAAAAAAAAATAATGATAATAATGTCTGGTGTTTTGTACTTATATTATTGCTAAAATATAAAAGGATGCACTACAATGTGTCTCAAATATTTGTAAACATGTCCTGTTATAGTACTGCATGACTTTATTGACGATAGGCTATAAACTACACATATACAGTAAACTAAATTATAATGGTGACTGAAGAACTCCCATTCCCCAAAGTGCAACATACAACATCTATGAATATAACTCATAGAAGATCACACAAATAAGTGATCTGACAAAAAAATAAACAAGCGGTTCTTAAACAGTGGCTAATATTGGATGTCCCATTCATTTTCAGTTATTCTGTAATTAATATTCACACAGTCAAATCAATCTCAGTTCAGTCCCTTTCATATTTGTCAAAGTCTAACATGTGATTGCCTACATATACAGCTCTTTTCCATAGTCACAGTTCTTTTTTACTTGTTTCGATTCTCCACTACTTCTTTCTCCCTGGGTTGTTCACCCATTACAACCCTGTAAAGCCGCGTAAACTCTGTAGTGGGCGGGATTGAGGCGGCCCCATACTCTGCTGACGTCATCTCCGGCGACCGACGTCTTCACAACAAAGAAAATGGCGGATTACGAGCGGAGGATTTCCACGTTGGTTCTTCTCTGGCTTTTGAACACAATGAATGTTTTTAAGCGGAGAAGAGATTTTTACAGGAGAAGTCGACGTGCATTGAGAGAACACACGTTGGAGCAGTACCAGAGACTCGTTGTTGCCATTGGGGAATATGAAGCAGAGAGCTTAATTACCCAGCATATCAGGCACATCAGGCACATGAGGAAAAAGTTTTTGGTAATTTAATGCTTTCTATTGTCATTTTATCATCATGTCATTGTTGTGTACAGCATTTTGATGTCGCCAGGTTATCAGTATTAATATGTATGCTGTGTGTGTGTTCTAGTTGGCTGCGTTGTTGCAAAATCAACGCTGCAGACCATGGACCTGGGCAGTAAACCGTAGCTCGCAGTGGTGGGAGAATATTGTCCCCAGCTTCTCAAGCACACAGTGGTTGCAGAACTTCCTTATAACTTATATGAAGAACTTATATGTGGATACTTGTTATATTTCCAATTAATCATAGCCCTATTTTACGTACAAAATAATTTAAATTACTTTAAAAAAAAGCCAATTCAACTGTAGTAAAATTCTTGTTTTTGTGTATCATTTTCCCATTGATAGTTCTTTTTAAGGGATATGTGTTCAGGGATGGGAAATTACACGCTAAAACACCGTAGAAAATGACTGCAGAAAAATGCAGCAGCTGAACAACTCCTTTTTGGTTTGATTGAATTGCCAATTGACCTTGGAATTATATGTGGAAACTTGTTATATTTCCAGTTAATCCTAGCCCACTTTTACTTACAAAATAACTTTAAACATTTTAAAGAAAGGCAATCCAACTGTAGCACCATTTTGCATGTTGAGTGTCATTTGAGTATCATTTTCCCATCTCTTGATATTTATAAGGCATATGTGTTCAGGGATGGGTAATTACACGTCAAAACACCTTAGAAAAATGACTACAACCAACTCACTTTTGGTTTCCACTAGAAAGAATAACATACATACTGAAATCAAAGGAAATGTGTTTGAGAATATATGGAGACCTTTCATTGATTATGTAAATTAAGTAAACATAACTTCTGAAGAAGGTGAATGATATGTGTGGACCTTGCAAATTCCAAGCTGGTGAATGTATATTATGTATTCTAATGTAATAGATTACCTAAACAGAGGAACATTGTTGACTTGTTTTTGTTAATGGTTTCTGTTTTTTAACCTTTTTTTGTCATTTTATTGTTTAGTTTTTAAATTACTTTTGTGTTAGTGTCTGACTGTGTGTGCTGTTTGTAAAAAAAAAAAAAAGGTTCAATAAAAATATTGTGGGGAAAAAAATTGCTCTGATCTGCGTGAAAATCCTGGACTGTTGAGACATCATGGACGTACCTGCTTCAGCTGCACTGAGTCTGAGATGTTGTCATAGCAAAAAATGATCAGCTGACACAACTCAATCGCCAGGTTAATAACTATATTAGCCACAAAATGTATATTCAAAAGTAAACATTACTGAGTTCGGTATAATAAGATGTATTTGACAGTTATGATGCATTTTAGGCCAAAACAAACTTGATCTAGCATTAAAAGCAATTAAAATAATGCAGTCACAAAGTTACATGGAAAATGCTTGATTTACTCGATACATATACTGTAGAAATATATATTCTCTGCATCAACAATGTACTATACATGCATTCATGTAGTATTGCACTGACAAACCTCTGAAGTTTTTGCAGATGTCTCTTTTTATATGTGAAGGTTACCACCATGTGACATAAATGTCTTAAAAATGAGTCATTATTTTCAAGGTCACCCATTAATGGTTTGTACTATTGACTCTTTTCCCACCAGTGTATTAAAAGACAAAAATAGAAATCATGATGCGAACACATAAGTCACTAAATTGTTTATTACAATCAGCAGCAAATTCCAGATTATTCAGAATGTGCAAAACTCAAACTGTCAGACTGGGTCACTCAGCAGCTGGGATGTGCAGCTCACACTGGTCTCAGATCAGCAGATATTAGGCCTGCATCTCTGTAAATAGTGACGCAAGGTCCAGTTTGGGGTGGATCGATCGTTTACCTCTTGCCTAGACAAAAGACAGAAATGTGTGGAGGTTAAATAAATGAAGTTTAAAACATATTTGGGAAATACACTTGTTACTAAAAGCCAGTGGTGGAATGTGAATGAATGAATCTTTATTTTGGATAGATTTAAAGAAAATACAATAATATAACAAAGGGGGAAAAAATTTAATAAGGTCGAATTAAACAATAACTCCTCTGATTATACAGTTCAACATAGGTTATCTGAAATGGGTGATGGCTGAAGATGAAGCTTATATTGCCCACCATATTCCATCCAAGAATTCAAAAGAAAAACCAAACAGCAGCGATTCCAATGTGACAATAAAGTACTTCGTTGTTGTATTTAACCACAATTTTCATATAGCTGCACTGATTTCCGGTTCCGGCTCTGCCGGACCGGCGGCGCCACACGAGTCGGCTGCCTGTTGCAACAGCCTTTTTTTTAATCTTCCTTCTTCTTTCTACACCTTTCACTCTGTATATATATCACGGACGCACGGATCGCCCCGGGGGTCTCCCGGGTCGGCGGACGGAGCCACGGTTTGCAGCGGGAGACGTTACAGCGGGGAGGAGCTAGTGCTAGCTAGCACTTGGCCGCCGCCCGGTGCTAATGGGAAACTCGACATACCGGGAGCTGTAGCGAAAACGAAGCGGGTGCCGGGCTGGAGTTTAGGCAGCGTGAAAGAAATATAAGACAGAATAATAAAGAGCGATGGCAAGAACCAAGCAGACCGCCCGTAAAATCTACTGGAGGAAGAAGCCCCCCAGGAGACAGCTAGCCACAGGGCTGCTCGGAGAGGCGCTCTGGCCACCGGCAGAGTGAAGAGGCCTCGCCGTCACAGGTCCGTGGCTCTGAGAGAGATCCGTCGCTACCAGAAATCCACGGAGCTGCTCATCCGTAAGCTGCCCGTCCAGCGCCTGGTGAGGGAGATCGCTCAGGACTTCAAGACCGTCCTGCGTTTCCTGAGTTTCGCCGTCATGGCTCTGCAGGAGACCAGCGAGACCCACCTGGTGGTCTCTTCTTCACTAAGGGGGTCACCATCATGCCCAAAGACTTCCAGCTGGCCCGCTGCATCCGCGGAGAGAGAGCTTAGACTTTCTGCTGCACATCCACCAGCCATAATGCTCTGCACTGTGTGTCTATATATATACATTTATAGTAATATGGACATATGTTTGCTAGATGTTGTTTTTTCTTGCCTTCTGATTGTTGCTCTGAGTGTTGCTATCCCTGTGCTGTTGCAATCCTGGAATTTCCCCATTGTGGGACTAATAAAGGCTTATCTTATCTTATCTGATGTAAAGTCGATTTTACAAGGGCTGGGTTGCATTTAAAGTCATCTGCTTTTACTGTGGCCTCAGCAATCAGAATGAATTAATACATTCAGTGGAATGGAATCTAGTACTTTAACTGAAGGTGTGCATCACAGATTATGGAGTTGCTCAGTCAAAATATGGAGTTTTTATCAATAAAAGTTTGTCACTTACCTATAAAAGCAAAGGATTTCAGTACTTTCCACAGTGGCGACGTCCGTTGTTGAGCGGCTGATTCCCTCCTGCCTAGACGAACAATAGAAATGGATGGTGTTTAGTTTTTTCAAGCAAGTTCAACACTTATACAGGCACATCTCAAAAATTAGAATATCATGAAAAAGTTCAATATTTTTGTCACTCATTTCAGAAAGTGAAACCCATATATAGATTCATTACAGGGACAGTGATATATTGAAAGTGTTTATTTTAATATTGATGATTATGGCTACAGCCCATATTAACCAACACCTCATCGGCCCACATTTCTATTTAAAAACTATTTTTTAAAGTTTATGTAATATTCTAATTTTTTGCCAAATGGAATTTGGGGTTTTCAGGGGCTATAAGCCATAATCACCCAAATTAAAATAAATAAATGCTTGAAATATATCATGGTCTGTGTAATGAATGATATAATATATGGATTTCTCTTTCTGGCGCTTTAGAAAATTATATGAATGACTTTATAAATCACTGGTTTGAAAAAGCCCTTATATTGTTGAGATTTCGGCTCCTGTGATGTCACCAGTATCCACTATAAACAGGGAAGCTAACCCTGGCATGTAGAAACACATTCTAGCATTAAATTGCACACAATTTAATGCAAAACAAAAACCAGGACTATAACCAGGATTGATATATTTCAGCGTATTGCTCTTACAAGCAAATGTTTAGGAGAAAACAAGCGTGAATCAACAGTGGGTATTATCTAGCTACTAGCCAAAACTCGTTAGCTAAAACGAGTTAGCCAGCAAAAAACGGCATTAAATTGCACACAATTTAATGCGCAGCACCAAGTGCAATACAAAACAAAAACCAGGACTATAACCAGGATTGATATATGTCATCTTTTGCTCTCACAAGCGAATATTTAGGAGAAAACAAGCGCGAATCAACAGTTGGTATTATCTAGCTACTAGCCAAAATTCGTTAGCTACAACGAGTTAGCCAGCACAGAACGGGGGCTGTATGGCTCAAAAGTGAGCTTACCACCAACAGGATAAATAAGCAAACAGATGCACAATATTACAAATCACTCACCATGGATGGTTCTCTCAACTTCGTATTCAGCTTGTCAGTAGTACGGTTCTATTCTGCGCAGTCATCTGTAGGGTCTGCACGGTGGCGCAGTGGTTAGCACTGCGGCAGCACAGTTTACCCTTGGCCGGGGGATTGTGGGGATCGTGGGATCGTGGGTTCGATCCCAGCCCCCGACCAACAGTGATCTGTGTGGAGTTTGCATGTTCTCCCCGTGTTGCGTGGGTTTACTCCGGGATTTCTCCGGTTTCCTCCCACATGCCAAAAACATGCATGTTAGATTAATTGGCTGTTCTAAATTGTCCCTAGATATCTGTTTCCTATAGGCCCTTAGAATAGAGGGTTAGTATTAATGAAAGCGCTTTGAGTGGTCTTTGTGACTAGAAAAGCGCTATATAAGTGCAGGTTAGTTAGTTAGGGTCCGGATCACTCTTCTGACTGTGGATCTGCCAGCAAGCAGAGAAAACCCCGCACCTCTTCGTTGGACCACAGTGTAGATTTCCGCAAAACCTAACCTACAACGCTGTCTCTATTAATATCATATTCACTCTGTGACCGATTACAAATGGCGGTCGTGCAGCTTCAACAGAAAACTGAAAACGGACGCTCTCTGTGACGTTACGCGCTGACCAATCAGCGGCTAGCAGTCGACTGACGAAAAATCACACCTCGCTTTTTCTCGCTTGTCCCCTGCCCCTAAACTGGCATGAAAATCGTATCGGTTAAAGCGTGTAGGGTACTGTGGAAAGAGCGAGAAACTGAGTAAAGTAAAAGTAAGTAAAGCTAAGGTGATACTTGTGGAAAAGTGCCTCTAGGCTACCAAACACAGCCTACGTTTGGGCCTGTAAAGCCTTATTGGGCTACCTGTTTCAGACAGGAATACTTGCTTTCTACGGGCATGCACTAGTTATAACTCAATGTAAATACATGAAAAGCCATGAATTCACTTTCTGGGTGAGATGCAGACAGGCAAAGTTGCCACTCACCTGAAAAAGTTGTCCCTGCCTTGAAAACTTGATGTGTGTTTCAGTTGTTAACTTGCTAGGTTTGTTAGCACGTCCGTGACAGGAATCCATGGGTAAATAAATCCAACATCGTGATTTAGCTGAAGAGCTCCTGGTCCTTCTGCCTCCATTTTGGGTAGAAAATAACAGTAAAGACAACCGTGCGGATCCAAGAAATACTTTTACTGGAGAAAGCTGAGGAGAAAAGTAAAAAAAAAAAAACGTCTTGCAGACAGACTTGGAGTAGCGAGGAGATACAGGATCTGATAGATATTTGGTCTGAGGACCAGATTTCTCAGCTGCTTGTGGCTACACACAAGAATACCAATGTTTTTAAAATGTTTAGCGACATGATGGTGGCATGGGGGTTTATACAGGCAACGGAGCTTTTTATTTTTATTTGTTTGTGGCGGACAAACAACCCGGCTGAAGGGAACGGTGTTATGCCGAGAATTGCTCGCTTGCCGAGAATTGCATCCCATCGTTGCAAGCAGGTGTTTAGTGTTAGTCAAGTTAATAGAACTATATACTTTGAAAATACTTTGAAAAAGTGATTATCCTTTTTACCAATGATGCTTAAATGCAAAATCTCAACTTTGAAGATTGTAAAACGTGGAGTTGGATCACTATGATTTCTAACCCTCTTTGAAACACTAAAACGTCTGGCAAATAAACATAATTTAAAGATGATTTACAAGCAGTCATAACAATTTTTACTTCTAAAAATGTATAATGGGTACTTCTAAAAATGCACAAATGGTTACAAGCCTGGCTGTAGTGTTGTATTTTATAGTTTTGGTGGATGGGATGCAATTCTTGGCAAGCGAGCAATTCTCGGCATAACACTGGATTTCCCTTTTTGGTCCTGGCCAATCAATGAGCCGGATTTCTCTTCTTCACTGAGATTTTTTCTTCCTGGTTAGTGGTGGTTTCGGCTACAGCACCACAAATGAGCAGCTGTTGTAACTGTGTGATGTTGTCCAAGCAGTTTTGTCCGCTTGACTGAAGTGCTGTGTGAATGCAAACCAAACAAAGGTGTGAAAATTTTCGCCATTCCCCACCGCGTCAAACTGAGACCCCTGGACTATCCTAGTGTGAATGCAGCCTTAATCTCTTCAGGACTCATCATGAACACAGGTGTCCCACAGGGTTGTGTTCTCAGCCCTATCCTCTACAGCCTCTTCACCCATGATTGTGTTGCCTCCCACAAGGACAATATCATCCTAAAGTTCGCGGATGACACAGCAGTGATAGGACGCATCACATGTGATGACACAGCATCCTACAGGAGGGAGGTGGCCAACCTGGTGTCATAGTGTGAGGACAACAACCTTACCCTCAACACGGACAAGACAAAGGAAATGATAGTGGACATGAGGAAAGGGAGGAGGAGACCCCATCGGCCGCTGTTCATCCGGATGCTTGAGGTGGAGAGGGTGAGCAGCTTTAAATACCTGGGCATCCACATCAGTGAGGACCTTAAATGGGACACACAACATCACAGAGCTTATTAAGAGAGCTTAACAGCGACTGTACTTTCTGAGGAGGCTGAAGAAGTTTGGCATGTCCTCCAGGATCCTCAACAATTTCTACAGCTGCATCATCGAGAACATCCTGACCAAGTGCATCACTGCATGGTATGGCAGCACTACTGCCCTGGATTGCAAACGCCTGCAGAGAGTGGTGAAGACAGCGGAGAAGATCGTCATGACTCCACTCTCCTCTCTACAGAGCATCTACCACCGCAGAGTCCAAAGGAGAGCTGACGCCATCCTCCATGACCCCACCCATCCCCAGTACAGACTGTTCACACTTGTACCCTCAGGCCGGAGATACAGAAGTGTGAAATGCAGGACAACCAGACTGAAGAACTCCTTCTTTCCTACTGCCATCAGACTCCTGAACAAATAACAACTCTCAAACTCTGCAACACAGCTTTGCATATAGGAACTCACACACTGGCTGCTAAATTTGCACATTGCTCACCTGTACAGTAGATGTAGTGTCACCCGTCTGATGTCCATATCATCTCTGCTGCTAATTATCATCTTCGCTGCTATTTATCATGCACAGTCTACTGGTAGTATTGTTACAGAGAAATTAGCACTGGGTGCTAATTTGTAATTTGCAATTTTACACAGCTCGTTGCACAATGCTTATTTGCACACTGTACATAGGCTTATGCCATCTCAGGTTCACATCATCTCTGATATCAAAATGCCACTATCACTCTAGTCACCCAGTGAATTTTCAGTTTCATTGCTCTTGTCTGACTGCTTTAACTGCTTTAACTGTCCAAACTGCCTAGTGTGTGTTATTAGTACTCATTACTTTAGTATTTAGGATCAAGGTGTGCTTAAGGAGTCCTAATTGCCTAACTGTGTGCTGGTGTGTGTGTTATTAGCATCCATTAGTATTAGGATTGAGCTACTGTGTTAGTGTGTCATGACCTTATTAGAATTGTTGTTTCTGTACCTATTACCTTGGCATTCGTTCGGAGAGCAGTGTAAGAATTTCATTGGTCTGGAAATGTAGCATTTCTTAACTGTGCACATGATAATAAAGCCTTTGAATCTTGACTGCAGTCACACAACCCCCAAGCTCTCAGTGGGGATCTTTTGTTCTTCAGTTCCTCACACCTATGTGTAAAGCCTGCTTCATGCTACATCTCTGCTGTCTGCGTACGTGTAACCGGAAACCTTGTGTGACGACATTTACGTCATCGTCTCCACTCTGCTAGTGTCCGCAGTGCTCGACCATGCGCAGCCCAAATTTTGTGACCGCGCCACCTGCCCACGACCTGAACGCATTGAAAAGCGCATGCGCAAGACTGAACGTCCCATTCACGAGGTGGTGATATCGACACAGCATACATCAGTAGACGAAGAAAACAACGAGGAGGCAGAAAACGAGAATAAAAACATACATAAATCATACATACATACTTTGTTTCACAGTGGCAGCAGCATCTTCGTGGAAAAGGAGTGAAAACCGAGAAGTCAAACAGCAGAAATAGACTCTATATTTGAAAAGAAACTGACATGGTTTTGTGACCCAGTGACCAGACACAGACTCAAGAATAGATTCAATTAGGTTTATTAGTATGAAGAGCGTGTGGATGCGTGCGTGTAAGTGTAAGCAGGAACAGCAGGGAGCAGAGCGGCACACCGTACGACCTGGCAAACCTAGGAACACACAGAAGCGGGACAGTTGGTGGCAGAAACTGTAGGTGATGGACAGTTCAGTCTGTGGCTTACTGTATGCAGAGATGGTGAAAGGCTCAGGTTCAGCGCAGCGGCTGTGGCCCGGAGGACAGTGTCTGCAAATGTCGTTGCAGCTCCTGCTGGTGTGTTGGCTTGGAGGTGGAGGTGTGGAGTCGGAGGGAAGGAGAGGTATCCACCGCCGCAGAGAAGGGGAGAATCCGCCGCCACAGAGCTCCATCTGTGCACAGGGGACTAATAGAGATGATGAGTAGAATAGATGGGTCTTACGTGAGCTGCTGGAGAGGTCCTTCAGACTTCAGTGGCAGCAGGCTTGGAACAGGATCGACGATAGGCTTTGGCAAGAAGGCTGAGGATGGCAGATGAAGCTCGTCTGGAGCATAGTGAGACAACTCCACTGAAGCCTGGGCAGCGCGATATCAGTAGGCCAGGTGCTGATGGAGAGCAGGTGTGTGCTCAGCTGATGGTGATAGGCACAGAGCAGACCATGACAGAAACTTTGTGAAGAAGCCCACCAGCGCCTTGGCGCTGCCTATTGGGCGGGAGTGAAACTACAAATGATGGTTGTGCGCATGCGTCAACCGCTTGGCCTGGGTAGATGAAAAAAGTGAGCATGAGCAGCACCGCGTGCATGCCGGGCTCATCCAAAGCATACATGGACCACAGCGTACTAGAAGGAAATGTAGCGTGAAGCAGGCTTAAAGTCTGTGTTGTTGAGAGAGTGAGGAAAGGAGGGGCATAGCATGCCTTGCGTCCTGTCCTGTTTTGCTCCTGTGGGGTGATGAAGCTTGCTTGTTTATCTTCCTATGTTTACACTGTAGATAAAAACAGACTTTTTTTGTTTGGTACTTGATGTGGATAAATGTTAAAGAATTATTTTGAAAAAATATGGGAACTTTTGATCTCATTTACTTGTAATGAAGTATGCTACCTAAACATAATTGCTATGTTGCTCTCATGGAATTGTTCTCATTTCTCCCACTTATATAATGCCCCCCCCCCCGTCCCCCATGTTTAAGATTTCTTACTGCTGCTTTGCTTCAAAGAATCTAAACTCCTGACCTTAACCAAGTGTATCTAGAAAAACATGTTTTTTTATTTACCTTTCATTCCTTTTTCTGTGTCCCTCTTACCAGAACAGAAATGCATGTTTGCTTGCTCTACTGGGGTTTTAACAGTTTTCTTTACTGTTGTAATACAGTTTGCAATATCCCACAGCTTCACTGACTGCTAACAGTATGTGATCCAGTCCTCACAGCACAAGCCACCCATCCCCTCACCTATAAACATGGCCTCTCTGCTAACCATAAAAATGTCACTTATTGAAAACTTGAAAACTTCGTGGAGAGCTTTCTTTTAACTTCACTGCATTCAACCACGCTCAAACACACTCAGATACATGGCTATTAAACTGACATTTGCTTAATACCTCTTTGCCTTATGTTTTATTTGGTTTGCATAATGATAGAATGTTCAAATGTTTTGTTTACTCACATAATAGAAAAAATAAACCACGGAGGAACAAATAAACAGTGACAGTCTAATAAATTAAACTGGTGAAGAAAAGAAAAAGAAAACTCCTGCAAACCCTAGCTAATGAGTGTAAATGAATGTGTTGAAGAAATGAATGTGTTTGCACTAGATTAATGTTTTTGTCTTTTCATTTCAAATATTCTATTATGTAGCTCTTGGCTTGAGCCTGTTTAGGAGCACTTTTGGAATGCAAATTTAATGGAATAGTTACATATTGTGTGTTTGGGTTCTTTTGGGGGGGTGCTGTCAGAAGGCGTAAAAGTCCGTTTTACTTTGTAGCTGAGAAACTAAACAACAGGCATTGTGTTTGAAAAAAGTATTTTACCAGTCACAATATAAAATAAACTGATTTGGCTTTATTTAGTATTTAGTATCCAATGATGTCTTTATAGCAGGGAAAAGAAGTATTGAACACATCAACATTTTACTCATTAAACATATTTCTGATGGAGCCATTGACCTGAGATTTTCACCAGATATCAGTAACAACCCAAGTAATCCATACATTTAAAGAAATCAAGGCAACTCTGTTCACAAAACAAGTTACATTTAATAATGTGGAATGGCACAGGGAATACTGTAAGTGTTGAACACATGAAGAAAAAGAGGTGCAAAAAGGCATGGAAAGCCAATAAACCAGCTGAAACCCATCAGAATTTAGGAAGCCACCCCATCCCCCATCAGTGCAAATTAATTTCAGCTGGTTAAGTCCTGACTGATAGCCTTTAAAAAGGTCCGTGAATATCAGATTGTCACACCACAACCAATTCATGATGGGTAGAAGCAAAGAGCTCTCTCTAGACCTTTGCAACCTAACTGTTGCAAAGCATAATGATGGCATTGGTTACAGGCACATTTCTAAACTGCTGAATGTTCCAGTGAGCACTGTTGGAGCCATCATTCCAAAGTAGAAAGAACATCATTTTACCATAAACCAGCCACGACCAGGAGCTCCTCACAAGATTTCTGACAGAGGAGTCAAAAGAATTATCAAAGAGCCAAAAACCACTCATGGAGAGCTTCAAAAAGACCTGGAGTTAGCAGGTACTTCTGTTTCAAAGAAAACGATAAATAATGCACTCAACCGACATGGGCTCTATGCCCTCTCACCTCGCAAGACACCATTGCGGAAGAAAAAGCATGTTAAAGCTCAGTTAAATACCCTGACAAGTGAATTCAGCATTTTTCTTCTAAACATTGTATATATACTGTATATATATATATCTAACTAACTAACTAACTAACTAACCTGCACTTATATAGCGCTTTTCTAGTCACAAAGACCACTCAAAGCGCTTTCTTTAATACTAACCCTCTATTCTAAGGGCCTATAGGAAACAGATATCTAGGGACAATTTAGAACAGCCAATTAACCTAACATGCATGTTTTTGGCATGTGGGAGGAAACCGGAGAAATCCCGGAGTAAACCCACGCAACACGGGGAGAACATGCAAACTCCACACAGATCACTGTTGGTCGGGGGCTGGGATCGAACCCACGATCCCACGATCCCCACAATCCCCCGGCCAAGGGTAAACTGTGCTGCCGCAGTGCTAACCACTGCGCCATATATATATATATATATATATATATTCCAAATGTGGTGCTTGAATCATCGTAAAAGGTATATAAGTATGCAGAGCTAAACAGCAGAGTTCCACTGCTGAACAGTTTTCTGGCCGTTCTCTTGCCAGGATTGTTTGGGCGGGCCTAAAACGGGGCGGCTCTATGTAATGCTACCATAACCCCACCTCATCACTGCCCCCAGGAATATAAATACCAGCTGTGCATGCGCAGTGGTTCTCTGCTTGCCATTGTGTTTACACAGCCTGCTAACGTTTGCGTGCCTGCCGGTTAACTAGATCCCTCCTTGACCACGAAAATGCATCTTGCCTGGATGTTGTAGGGAAACAAGTCTATCTCAGCAGCAGCTGGGGTTTTTGGAGAGCCCATTGGTGCTCATAGAGGGAGCCGGGCCTTGTCTCCTCTGCATCACCAGGACACCACCTCCTGCACAGCGAATAGCAAGCAAGTATCAGCAGGGCTGAGACCATGAACACACAGTCAAAGAGTGTAAGTAGTCTTATATGCTAATTATAGTAAATTTAAACTAGTTTGCCAATTGCTAAAGAAGTTCAGATATTTAACATAAGTTAGATATTTGAAGATATTAGAAGTTATTATACAGGGAAATGGCATGGGGCAGGAAAAGATTTCCTGTACCTGACTGTTCGGCAGCGGAGCTGTAACAGTCTGCTAGAAGTGCTCCACTGTCTGTCCAGTGTGTGGTGGAGGGAGGGGGTGATCAGGATTGTCCATGATGGATAACATTTTGTTCAGTGTCCTCCTCTCTACCACATTCTCAAAAGTCTCCAGCCTGAGAACAATTGCAGAGCCAGCCTTCTTGATAATCTTGTCAAGTCTATTGGTGTCATCACCAGGACACCACCTCCTGCACAGCGAATAGCAAGCAAGTATCAGCAGGGCTGAGACCATGAACACACAGTCAAAGAGTGTAAGTAGTCTTATATGCTAATTATAGTAAATTTAAACTAGTTTGCCAATTGCTAAAGAAGTTCAGATATTTAACATAAGTTAGATATTTGAAGATATTAGAAGTTATTATACAGGGAAATGGCATGGGGCAGGAAAAGATTTCCTGTACCTGACTGTTCGGCAGCGGAGCTGTAACAGTCTGCTAGAAGTGCTCCGCTGTCTGTCCAGTGTGTGGTGGAGGGAGGGGGTGATCAGGATTGTCCATGATGGATAACATTTTGTTCAGTGTCCTCCTCTCTACCACATTCTCAAAAGTCTCCAGCCTGAGAACAATTGCAGAGCCAGCCTTCTTGATAATCTTGTCAAGTCTATTGGTGTCACTGGCTCTGATATTGCTACCCCAACAAACAGCAACAAAGAAGATGACGCTGGCAACAATGGCCTGTTAGAAAAGCTCCAACATCTTGTTGCACATGTTGAAGGATCTCGGCTTCCTCAGGAAGTAGAGTTTGCTCATCCCTTCTTGTACACAGCATCGGTGTTAGGTTTCCAGTCCAGTCCATTGCTAAAAATGACACCCAGGTATTTGTAGTCCTTCTCTACCCCCACATCCTCCCCTCTAATCCACAATGGCTGTGAAGGCATCCTCTTCTTCCTGAAGTCAATCACCATCTCTCTGGTCTTGCTGACATTCAGCCTCAGGTGATTCTGCGTGGTCCACTCCACAAATCTGTCTTAATAATAATAATGGTTTACATTTATATACAGACGTGGACAAAATTGTTGGTACCCCTCTGTTAATGAAAGAAAAACCCACAATGGTCACAGAAATAACTTGAATCTGACAAAAGTGGTAATAAATAAAAATTCTATGAAAATTAACCAATGAAAATCAGACAGTGCTTTTGAATTGTGGTTCAACAGAATTACTGTAAAAAACAAACTCATGAAACAGGCCTGGACAAAAATGATGGTACCCTTAACTTAATATTTTGTTGCACAACCTTTTGAGGCAATCACTGCAACCAAACAATTTCTGTAACTGTCAATGAGACTTCTGAACCACTCAGCAGGTATTTTGGCCCACTCCTCATGAGCAAACTGCTCCAGTTGTCTCAGGTTTGAAGGGTGCCTTCTCCAGACGGCATGGTTCAGCTCCTTCCACAGATGTTCAATAGGATTTACATCAGGGCTCATAGAAGGCCACTTTAGAATAGTCCAATGTTTTGCTCTTAGCCATTCTTGGGTGTTTTTAGCTGTGTGTTTTGGGTCATTATCCTGTTGCAAGACCCATGACTTGCGACTGAGACCAAGCTGTCTGACACTGGGCAGCACATTTCTCTCTAGAATACCTTGATAGTCTTGAGATTTCATTGTACCCTGCACAGATTCAAGGCTCCCTGTGCCAGATGCAGCAAAGCAGCCCCAGAACATAACAGAACCTCCTCCATGTTTCACAGTAGGGACAGTGTTTTTTTCTTCATTTTTGCGTCTGTGAACATAGCGCTGATGTGCCTTGCCAAAAAGTTCCAGTTTTGGCTCGTCTGCCCATAGGACATTCTCCCAGAAGCTTTGTGGCTTGTCAACATGCAGTTTGGCAAATTCCAGTCTGGCTTTTTTATGATTTGTTTTCAACAGTGGTGTCCTCCTTGGTTGTCTGCCATGAAGTCCACTTTGGCTCAAACAACGACGGATGGTGCGATCTGACACTGATGTACCTTGACCTTGGAGTTCACCATGAATGTGTTTAGATGTTGTTCTGGGCTCTTTTGTTACCATTCGTATTATCCGTCTCCTCCTGCAGCCACATCCAAGGAGGTTGGCTACAGTCCCATGGATCTTAAATTTCTGAATAATATGTGCAACTGTAGTCACAGGAACATCAAGCTGCTTGGAAATGGTCTTATAGCCTTTTCCTTTAACATGCTTATCTGTAATTTTCTTTCTAATCTCCTGAGACGACTCTCTCCTTTGCTTCCTCTGGTCCATGTTCAGTGTGGTACACACCATGTCAACAAACAGCACAGTGACTACCTGTCACCCTTTAAATAGTCCGACTGACTGATTACAAGTTTGTAGACACCTGTGATATTAACTAGAGGACACATCTTGGTTGAACATGTCCCTATGGTCACATTATTTTCAATTTTTTCTAGGGGTACCATCATTTTTGTCCAGGCCTGTTTCATGAGTTTGTTTTTTAAAATAATTCTGTTGAACCACAATTCAAAAGCATTGTCTGATTTTCATTGGTTAATTTTCATAGAATTTTTATTTATTACCACTTTTGTCAGGTTCAAGTTATTTCTGTGACCGTTGTGGTTTTTTCTTTCATTAACAGAGGGGTACCAACAATTTTGTCCACATCTGTAGCACCTTTCAAGAAATCCAAAGTGCTTTACAATGAAAATGGAACATGAAATTTAAATGAAAATTTGAATGAAAATTTGAATGGAGCAATGCTAAGATGGTTCCAGTCTTATCTATCAGATCGTTCCCAGTTTGTTCATGTCCATAACAAGTCCTCTACTCAGACCATGGTTATCTATGGAATTCTGCAGGGATCAGTACTTGGGCCAGTATTGTTTACATTATACATGCTGCCTTTGGGAGACAATTATGAGGAAGCATCCTATTCATTTTCATTGTTACGCTGATGGCACTGACACTGATGATGATGATTGTATTTATCCATCAATCCAGATGACCCCAGCCTGTTGGGTTTACTCCAGGAGTGTCTTAAGGATATCAAAACCTGGATGATCTACAACTTTCTATTGCTGAATACAGATAAAACTGAAGTCATCGTTCTTGGCCCCAAACATGCTAGAAGTACTCTTTTTAGCAAGATAACAACACTAGATGGCATTGCACTGGCTTCTACTTCTTCTGTTAGGAATCTTGGAGTTGTCTTTGACCAAGAGGTGTCTTTCAACTCTCATATACAGCAAACCATTAAGACTGCCTTCTTCCATCTGTGTAATATTTCTGAAATTAGGTCCATCCTGTCTCATAAAGATGCAGAGAAACTTGTCCACGCCTTTATCACCTCTAGACTTGACTATTGTAACTCACTTTTATCAGGTTTCCCAAATACGTCCATAAAGTTTCTCCAACTCATTCAGAATGCAGCTGCACATATCCTTATGAGAACAGGGAGAAGAGATCACATTACTCCAGTTTTAGCTTCTTTACATTGGCTCCCAATAAAATATAGAATTGAATTCAAGATATTGCTCTTAACCTATAAAGCTCTTAATGGTATAGCTCCTTCTTACCTGAAAGAACTCTTAGTTCCCTATCATCCAACCAGAGCTCTGCGCTCCCAAAAATCCAAACTACTAGTGATCCCCAAGGTATCTAGAAGTAGATTGGGAGGTAGAGCTTTCAGCTATCAAGCTCCCTTCCTGTGGAACTGTCTTCCCAGTTCAGTTCGGGAGGCAGACACTGTCTCTTTATTCAAGAGCAAGTTTCTCTTTGATAAGGCCTTTAGTTAGAAATGTTGCCCCTGCCAGGCCTTTGCTTGCATGTGCAGCCTGGCCAGGCTTGGTGCTGGACTGTTTGGCTTTGAATGTTGTGTTTGTATGTTTGTTTTGAATGTAGCTACTCAACCCAGCCGGTCGAGGCGGATGGCCGTCCTCTATGAGCTATGGTTCCAACTGAGGTTTCTACCCATTAAAGGGAAGTTTTTCCTCGCATGTGTCACTGCAGTGCTTGCTCTTAGGGGTCTCTGCTGGGTTCTCTAAACTAAGAGTGTGACCTAAACCCACTCTTTTCTGTAAAGTGCCTTGAGATGACCTGTGTTGTGATTTGGCGCTATATAAATAAAATTGAATTGAATTGAAAATCCATTATTCATTCACTCCACAGACAGACAATGGTAGCGGTAAGCTACTACTGTTGTCACAGCTGCCTTGGGGAAGACTGACGGAAATGTGGGTGTCAGTCCACACCAACAGCCTGTCCAACCACTACCGAACATTTATACCCAGTGTCATGGACACTGGAGGCAAGGTGGGTAAAGTGTCTTGCCCAGGGACACAATGGCAGGATCGCAGGGGAGTGCGGGACTCGAACCGACCCGCTGTACCTCATGAGCCACTCAGCCCACATTTCCCTCCTCCGTTCCAATTTTTGCTGACCACCAAGCTGGATGGTAGGAAGTTCCACTTTTATATGATCTTTGGCATGACCTGGCCGGGACTTGAACCCCGACTTCTCGGTTGTGGGGTGGATGCTCAACCCCTAGGCCACCACTTCTTAGATCAAGTTATAAAGAAAACAAGTTTAAGTTCATTCTTAAACACTACAATACTTAAGTTAGGAAGAACTCAGAAATCTATATTTGTGGAATAACTGATTTTTATTCACAGCTTTCATGCATCTTACCATGCTTAGATGATCACCTGTTCAGTACCTCTTTAAGTAGATTGAGCTTTCCTTGTGTTCAACAAGAGATACTCAAAATAAATGGCTGCCATACATTGTAGAGATGCTAATTTACGAAAGATTTTGCAGTGGTCTCTTATTTCATTTCCAGAGTTCTGTGTGTGTGTGTGTGTGTGTGTGTGTACAAGAAGGAGATTTTTTTGGAATTGTTGGGAGTCACTTCATAAAGCAAACTATTTGGCCAACATATTTTTCTAAGACCAAAGTACTATAAGTGTATGCAGTGCAGTACTTTGTTCTTGAACCTAAGCAATGGCTTTGGCATTGTCCACACTCATATACAACAAGACATCTTCTTAACCTGCAGTGATGCAAACAGCCAGAAGAAAGAAGAGGAATATTGTTTTGGTTGCAACTGCAAAGTTATGCATGGCTTTGGTACTTAGCAATCATTTTTCCTGAATTGATTTCAATCAAATCATTTTCACTGCACTTCAGCCATGTTGTGTTTTGTAAATATTACAACCTGAACTCTGTGGACATCCGAATATTTGGCTCAGACAGACTTGATTAAATTGGCATACCCATAAGGAACCAATTTAAGAGGGAGGGAGCTGTATTCAAATTCATCATGTTTCCACCGCTGTTTCATGGAACAACAAGAGTGAAAACAGCATTGGTGAAACTGACAATTAAAAATGTCCTCATTCCTTTTTAAGCACCCTTGTGAAATGCAACAGATTGCAGAAATGCAATAGTGAAAGCAAGCTGAATAATAATTAATGTGCTACAGCAGTTTCAGCATATAGCACATAGCACATTTTTAAATGTATCTCTTAAACACAAGGCACAATACCTTTTTTTCTTCCTCTTTATAATAAGGCTGGTGAATAAAAATAGGTGCTTTATTCAAAACTCATAGGTATCATTTCCATGCAAATACAAAGGACAAACAATTGCTTTTGATCAGCTGGAGTTTCGGTGGTCTTTGAGCAGTACTTCAGAGAGCACGCAGGGGAAAATGTGTCCTGACTATAAACTACAAGTTGTCAGCTGTCAAGAGAGTGGCTTTCTCTGTCTGTCATACCACTTAAAAAAACTGAAATGTAGCCTTTGGGTTTTTATCAAGAGTTTGTCTGTCTTCATGCCATATTTCTGTGCTTTAACATGAGGTTAAAAATAAATTTTCTCTTTTATATAGAGAATATTAAATGTGTTTTTTACTGTAACCTTTACTGTACCTGTACTTAATACAATGGAATGTTACAGCCATTTTAAATGTTTTTTTTTTCATTATGCTATGAATCAGAAGATTTTGCTAAAGGAAGGAAAAGAACAGAAACTGGCTCATTGTTGTCCCACATTAGGCTTAAAACAAATTGTACTTTTTAAAAACCCTAACATTATTTAAACGGATGGCTTGTATAATGCTCCCTACAGATATGCAGCTACTGTAACTTCACTGCAATGATTTTTTTTCTTTTTTGCCTAGAATCTGTGAAGATAGTGTGAATATTTATTTGAATGTCTGAAAATAGTTAGGAAAAGTTATGCAGCCAAAGAAATTCAGAGTGTGAGCAAACTATTTCAGTCCTCAAAAAGCAAAGTGCAGGGTGATTGAGGCAGTTTTTTAGTTAATACAGGAAGCAAAACATTGTCCTTAATTGTCAGTAGTTGCTACACTGAATATAAATGTAAGATGTAAAGCTTGTGATTATCATGTTGGAGACAGATAATCTGAGGTCTTTTTTGTCTCCTTGATCTACTGTATATTTCCTTTATTTCATAGTTAAAGGTTGTGTGAATGTTGGGTAAACAACAGAAAAAAGACGTGTGATTAAGAAATGTGAATAGCAAAATTCACGTTAAAGTAGTTCAATGATAAAGTACTCCTAAATGAAGTATAATCAAACAGCCCCCTTGGTGTCTCCATCTGTTTACCTTTGGAATACCCTTCCACTCATTTCAAGTAACTCATTTCAGTCTTTAAGCTCTGAATAGTTTCCTCCCCTGAGAGCACCTCTTCTCTTTTCACTTTACGTAGATAAAGAATATTTTTCACTAGTAGGCGAGGTAATTGCGTAGTTTATTTTGGCATTCATAATGTGTGGGTAAGTGCCAGCCGAATATACTGAAATTTGTTCACAGCTATTTGTGTCTTTTTAGAACTTCATTTCTCGGCTACACACAGTAATGATGATGATATGGCATTTTCTGCAGTTTGAAACATTGCCAGTTGAACAGGATGAAAGTTGAAGCAAATAGCCTCCTTAAAGCTGCACCAATGACTCAAAACATGTCTTGGTGGATGCATTAAAGTAACAAATAAGCAGCAATGCTCAAAAGTAAGTAGCTTATTCAGTTTCTAGGTTAAGGGTCCTTAAAATACCAAATCAGGAGGAAGAGACTTGATGTGACAATGTTTTACTACGACAGTAGTTTGGAATTTTATAATTTCTGTAGTTCGACAAAATGTTTATTGGCTTTTTACAGGCTAAGGGAGTTTTGTCATATCCTTGGCAGTAGGCATTAACACTTGTTAGTTTGAGTGCTCTTTAAAGTTCAATTCAATTCAACTTTATTTATATAGTGCCATATCACAACAACAGTCATTTCATAGTGCTTTCAAATGTCGGGAAAACCCCACAATTGCAGAAAGGCCCCAGCAATCAGACGATCCCCTGTGAGCAAGCACTTAGCGACGGTGGAGAGGAAAAACTCCCATTTAACAGGAAGAAACCTCTAGCAGATCCAGGCTCAGGGAGGGGCAGTCATCTGCTGCGACTGGCTGGGGGGTGAGGGGATAGAGAAGATGAGAAGAACAGATATAAACAGAGCAAACATTAATGGAGAGAAGCTAAGTGCATTATTGGAGGTCACCCGGCAGTCTAAATCTATTAACAGCAAAACAAAGGGGGGGGGGGGGTTAAGAGACACAAGATCCCTCCCTAATCATAGGCTATATTGAAGAGGAAGGTGTTTACCCTATTCTTAAAAACAGATATCGAGCCTGACTCCCAAACCCAGACTGGTAACTGGTTCCACAGGAAAGGAGCTTGATAGCAGAAGGCTCTGCCTCCCATTGTACTTTTGGAGATTCTAGGTATTACAAGTAATCCAGCATTTTGGGAGCGTAGTGCTCTGTTAGGATGATAGGGTAATATCAGATCTTTTATATAAAAGGGGGCCTGATTATTAAGAGCTTTGTAAGTGAGAAGAAGGATTTTAAACTTAATTCTAAACTCTATGAGAAGCCAATGAAGGGAGGCCCAGAACCGAAGAGATATGATCTCTCTTTCTAGTACCTGTTAAAACTCTTGCAGCAGCATTTTGGATCAACTGAAGACTTTTTAAAGATATTTTAGGACAACCTGATAATAACGAGTTACAATAATCTAATCTAGAGCTAACAAAAGCGTGGATCAGTTTCTCAGCATCATTCAGAGACAAGATGCTTCTAATCTTGGCACAGATGATAGAAGGCAGTCCTAGAAACAAATTTAATATGTGAAATAAAAAACAGATCTTGATCAAAAATAACTCCAAGGTTCCTCACAGAACTATTCAGAGTAAGAGTAGTGGCATCTAAATTAAGAGTTTGATTTGGAAAGGTATTTCTAAGTTTTTTGGACCAACAAGAGTGACTTCAGTCTTATCAGGGTTTAATAGCAGAAAATTACAAGTCATCCAAGCTTTGATTTCCTTAAGACAGGCATCTAACTTGGCTAATTTATTACAATCATCGGGCTTCATTGACAGGTATAATTGTGTATCATCTGCGTAACAATGAAAATGTATACAGTGCTTTCTAATGATGTTGCCTAATGGAAGCATATATAAACTAAAAAGAGTAGGGCCTAACACAGATCCCTGTGGAACTCCGTGACTGAGCTTAGAGTTGGAAGAAAACTCATTATTGACATGAACAAACTGAAGTCTATCGGACAAATAAGATCTAAACCACTGCAGCGAAGTTCCATTTAATCCAACATAGTGGTCTAATCTATCAAGTAGAATATCATGATCGATAGTATCAAAGGCTGCACTAAGATCTAAAAGGACAAGTACAGAAACAAGTCTATTATCAGATGTGATAAGGAGGTCATTAGTGACCTTCATTAAGGCTGTTTCAGTGCTGTGATGAATTCTGAACCCAGATTGAAACTCTTCAAATAAACCATTTCCCTGCAAGTGGTCAAATAATTGCATAGCAACAACTCTTTCTAAGATTTTTGAAATGAAAGGCAGATTAGAGATTGGTCGATAGTTAGCCGAGAGTCCTGGATCGTGCGTTGGCTTTTTGAGTAAGGGTTTAATTACAGCAATTTTAAAAGCCTGCGGTACATGACCTAAAGTTAAAGAACCAGTCGTAGCACCTAACACCGACACGAAGCGACCTGTCCCCGGTGATTGGGGCTCGCCGGAGGAACTAACCGAGGCAACAGTTGGACGGGAGCTGGATCGGAGTTCGGGTGCAGCGGTGGTGGGAGACGGGGACCAGTGGAGGACCACCGGGGCCCCAGCCAGACAAGAGCCTGAGTCGGAGCCCAGTTACAGCGGCGGGGCTCAGCGGAGGAACTACTGAGGCAGACGGCGGTAGGTGGCGGGGCTCAGCGGAGGATCTACCGGGACCCCAGCCGGACAGAAGCAGGATCGGAGCTCGGCTACAGCGGCGGTGTGCGGTGGGACTCGGTGGAGGAGCTGCCGATACCCCGGCTGGACAGGAACTCAGTTACGGCAGCGGTAAGCAGCGGAGGGGGCTAGCTGAGGCCCAGCTGGAATCGAGGTCGGTCGGATCGGATACCGGCGACACCAGCAGAGATTGTTTTACTATTCACAGGTCAGTAAAAATGCCACCAAAGGAGGAAATGGAAGAGATCAAAAAATCTCTGAACTTCTTGTCAGAAGAAGTGACCAAAATGGTTAGTCAGCAGGCCAAAATATTAGGCCTAATGGAAGAAGTCCGAGAATTAAAATTAACAATTCAAAGCAAATGCAATTTCAGCCTGTTATGCTTTACCCAGAAAAGATAATAAAACAAAGAAATCAATTGTGATGCGCTTTGTGAACAGAAGGGTAAAGAATGACATACTGAGGCAGGCCAGAAAGCTCTGGGGAACAGAAGTTTACCTAAATGAACACCTAACAAAAACTAATGCTGAAATAGCATGGCAAGCATGGATGCTGAAAAGACAAAATAAGATACAGGCAACATGGACAAGAAATTGTAGAGTTTAGATCAAACTAAATGGAACACCTGAGCAAGCAAAGAGCATAATGATCAGAGATGTTACTGACTTAAATAAATACAGATGAACACTGATTAAGAAAATTCAGAGACAATGATAATCCATATCCACACACACGGCAAGAATAGTTCTTTTGACATACCATGTCAATGTACTTTAAAAAAATAAACAAAACAAACAAAAAACTTATGACTGACTTGAGTAGACATCAATTATCCCCAGTTGGAGGAAGTCATTTGACACAGAGTGAGGAAACTCAAACTCTGAAAATATGCCATTATGCTGAACATAAACTACAAGAGATGGAGAATGATATTGATCCTGATAACCACGTTTTCAATAATATTCATAACCATTGTGAATATTACACTGAAAAGCAATTCAAAAGTCAAGTGCAACTAGATGGTAAACTATCAATAATACACTTCAACAGCAGACGTCTTAACAAAAACTTTCCACAGATTCAGGACTATTTAAAACAGCTAGACAGAAAATTTACAGCTATCGCAGTCTCTGAAACTTGGCTTAATGAAGAGCAGGCTCCACTGATGGCAATAGAGGGATATCAGATGTTTCATATTAACAGATCTCAAAAAAAGGGTGGTGGTGTTGCATGTTGATGACCTGTATAGGTGTAAGCTTGTAAATGGAATGTCCTTTGTACTACCAGGGATTTTGGAATATGTTACTGTTGAGATTGACCAAGATAAAACAAAAAATCTAATTATAAGTTGTATATATAGAACGCCGGGAACTTGCATTGAGACATTCAGAGATAAGTTAGTCGAGCTGTACAATAATATTACTAGTAAGAAAATGGTAGTAATTTGTGGAGATTTCAGTATTGATCTACTAAATCCATATCAACAAAATGTAATTACAGAGTTCATGAACTCTATGTACAGCATGAGTCTATATCCCACAATAGCACATCCCAGTAGAATCACAGTTCACACTGCTACACTTATTGACAACCTGTTTGTTAATATTATTGATAAGAAAATAGAAAGTGGGTTATTGATAAATGATGTAAGTGACCACTTGCCAACCTTTGCACTTATCCATGGCCACACGGGGGCTAATACTGAAAAAAATTTAAAATAGTTCAGATACAAATCACAAAATGCAATCAGTTCTTTTAAAGAGGACTTGCTGAAGCAAGACTGGACAGAAGTCTATGTATCAGATGTAAATGAAGCCTATGACACATTTATAAACATTGTTACCACTCTTTATGAAAAAAATTGTCCATTAGTAAAGAAAAAGCTTAAACATAAATTTGCCGATAAGCCATGGTTAACCAAAGGATTACAAAAGACATGTAAAAAGAAAAATTTATTATATAAAGCTTTCCTAAAGAAAAGGACAAAAGAAGCAGAGCAGCGGTATAAAACATACAAAAATAAGTTAACATATATAATAAGATGTAGTAAGAGAGACTATTACAGTAAAGAACTGGAGAAAAACAGAGACAATATTAAAAATACATGGACAATACTTAACAGTATTCTTGGAAATAAAAACATAAATACAAGCTACCCAACCGATTTTTCAAAAAATAATAAAACGACTCAGAGTGTGAATGCAGCTTCACCTGCAGATGAATTTAATAACTTTTTTGTTAACATTGGTCCTAATTTGGCTCGAGAAATACCCATTACGGCGCCTACAGGTGATACAATAAGCAAAAACGCTGCTATAAAAGACTCCATTTTCATAAAGAACACAGACGAGAGAGAGGTCATTGAAATTGTTAAATCGTTCAAAAGTAAAACATCTATGGACTGTGATGGTATTGACATGCTCTTAGTCAAAACTATTATTGAATGCTTAGTGAAACCACTGACGTATATCTGTAACCTGTCTCTCCAAACAGGTATATTTCCCAATGCAATAAAAATAGCTAAAGTAATTCCGATATACAAGACGGGTGACAGAGGGGAATTCTCAAACTATAGACCAATTTCACTATTGCCGCAATTTTCCAAGATACTTGAAAAATTATTCTATGAGAGAATTGACAACTTCATACTGAAGAATAATTTATTGTGTGAGCAGCAATATGGGTTCAGACACAAGAGGACAACTGCATTTGCTCTAATGGAATTTATAGAAAAAATATCAACTGCCATTGAAAATAGAGAGTATTCAGTTGGGGTATTCCTGGATCTTAAAAAAGCATTTGATACAATGGATCATAATTTATTATTAAAGAAACTACAAAATTGTGGTATTAGAGGGGTAGCACTGTCCTGGTTATGTAGTTACTTAAAGAATAGATATCAGTATGTATGTGTTGGTAACAAAAACTCACAGTTACTGAAGGTTACTTGTGGAGTCCCACAGGGTTCAGTTTTGGGGCCATTGTTATTCAATATGTATATAAATGATATATGTAAAGTTTCAGAAAAAATGGACTTAATATTGTTTGCCGATGACACTAATCTATTATGCAGTGGAAGCAATTTGGAACAACTTGGAACAACCACCCATGTGTCTGATCGGGCTTTCTGCTAGGCCAACACTAAGCTAACACCAAGCAAAAAGCTAATATCAGCAAAAGGAGATAAAATATTAAAAACGAAGTCAATAAAAACAAACAGAAGCGGACAAGATAATGCTTTGATGCGACGTGACAGTTACAGACGCCGGCACATGCACACTGAATCCCATCACATAAGAGGTGTGATATTTAAGCTCTTGCAACTTAAAGAAAAGATCAAGACCTCAGTCCAGTTCCGAAATGGTTGAGCATGACGAAGATTTTATAATCAAGGTCACAAGCAAAGTTTTCTAGTTATTAGTATCATTCCATCAGTGTTAGTCTACTGCCTCCGACATACTGGTGCTGCAATGGATTGCTGAAGTGTTGAACCATCAGGGTAGTATCTTATGGACAAACTTCTTATGTTGACAAACTTAGCGATTTTTGGATTCACCAGCTTTTCTGATGAATGTTCAAGAACATCAGGGTTTGCCTTTGTCATTAGTGGCAGTTATTGATGTTTAGCGACGTTTAACAATCATTTGCAACATTTGTGGGAATGTTTGTGAGAGTGTTTGTGAAAAATAGATGGTGAATGTTAGTGACTATTAACAAATGTTAGTGGCAGTGTTTGCAAGGATCAGCGACTTTTGCCATTGTTTGAGAACATTTGAGAGCTTTTGCCAACTCCAGGTTAAATACCAGGGGAATGTCAGGCGAATCTCGGATTCAACCTGATATAAAACAGGGTGCGCAAACCTTCCCCAGCATTCAGTTTCTTCTGAAGAATGACACATGTAGAATCTAGGCAGAACATACAGTATATTGAATAATAAAATATATGAACACAAAACACGATATAAGTCCACCTGGGCTGACTGGACATTAACTGTGGCACACTGGCCAAAACCTGTGGTGCACAGCTGGGACAAAAATATCCCACCTCTTCCCTACTCACATGAGCTCCAGACTGCAAAGTGCAAACACTTAGGCTAAATATATACACTGTATTTTTTAAATCAGCATGTAAATATGGCGATCTCTACCTTCATCTGGAGATAGTGAGCCAGCACTCATTGGGAGAGCTACTGTTTCTGTCAGCTCTGTTGAGATTTATTAGATTCATATCATTATTTTTATTTTTGGTTTTGCTTACTTTCTGTTCATGTTTGGGATTATAATAATAGTCATAGATCCTTAACAATGTTCTACCTTTAGATGATGCAGGCCTAAACAGTCTCGCAGAGACTGGTGATGTGGTGCTGAACTGGACAGCAGCTGACATTGGGTAGTTGTACAGTTGAGATTTGTAGGAATAGATTAGGCTATACATAATTCTTTATTCACAAGGGTAGTTTCATTTGTTTACATACTAAATCAATTTGTATTCTAAAAAATAATGTCTGTGTAGTAGTGCTTCCTACCTGGAGTGGATATAGGCCTACTAACAGATGTATCACCAGACAGTGATCTTTTTTTTTTTTTTTGCCGAGGTTCAGGCTCCAACTCTGTTCTGACTTTTTTCTCTATCCATATTTGTTTGTTGCTATGTGGTGCATAAAATACCAGGGGGCAGCAGTGACTAAGGAGGTAGAGTGGGTCGTCTAATAACCAGAGGGTTGGCAGTTTGAATCCTGCTCTCCCCAGTCATCCTGCCGTGGAATCCCTGGCCAAGACACTTTACCCACCTTGCCTCCAGTGTCCATAACACTGGGTATGAAATTGAAACATTGTAGTAACTCCTTATATGAGCATAATTCTTTATATGGCTATAGTTGTGGCCAGCTGTGGGGTCAGCTGACCACAGTTATTGTAGTAACTCCTTATTATTACATTATTATGCCTCATTGAAAACGGAGGCATACGGTAATCACTCAATGCATCTGTGTGTGGATGGTTGTGTGTCTGCGTATCCGTCTGTCCCCCTGTCTGTTTCAGCTCACCCGGTCAAAATTAAGTGCAACTAAAGGCTTGTATCATTGCATTGCCATATTTTCTCAACTTTTAATTTGCCAGAATTCCGAGATAAGGCTTTGTTTTCAAAGTAAACACAAATTTAACTCACCTTTAGCTGGGAAAAAAGGAATTGTAGTAACACAGCATGTTTTTTTTACAACACGTGGAGCTGAACTGTTATAAAATAGCAGTTACTGAAAAAAAATGTATTCAGCAACTACACCATTTATTCATCACATGGATTGTTTTCACACTGGTTTTGCTGTTTAGTTTTCCTGGAGTTTTCAGTTCATCACTAAAAAGTAGAAGTCCCAACATTCCTCGCCTGCAAATGGTTGCAGTGAACTGCACATGTGCCCAGAAACTCCTGCCAGAGGGAAGTACTGAGCAGTCCGCCAATACTGGGTGAACAAATGCCTGTCTTTTTGCCCGTCTGTTTTCTTCCTATGCCACTAAACAGCAAAAGCTTCTATTCATCTTGATTGTCATTGTATTCACATACCTTCATCGCTTCAACCATTTAAAACATCTGCCACCATTCTCTTCTTTTGTGTTTGGATTGCAGCTGTTCACATCAGTTTGGTGGCTCTTGTCTGCTGCTGACAGTATGGGCATGTGAACTGCAGATTATTTTCACTTCGTATGCGTGTACTTCAAAACTACTGGATGGATTTGGATGAAATTTTTACCAGAGGTGGTCCTTGGGCTAGAGAGGAACCTACAGTGCATCTGGAAAGTATTCACAGCACTTCACTTTTTCCTCATTTTGTTATGTTACAGCCTTATTCCAAAACGGATGCATGAATGCACACAATACCCCATAATGACAACGTGAAAAAAAGTTGTGTTTTTTTTTTAGATTTTTGCAAATTTATTAAAAATAAAAAAAAACAAGAAATCACATATACATAAGCATTCATACGATACGATCCAAGATGGCGCCCACAGCGGTCGACATGGTGCTTCGCTGCGCTCTTTGTTTGTTTTTGTTTGTCAATTGTGTGTCTGCTTGCACTTATACCCGTGAAGAACTTTTAAATATCAGGACTTTCACCCCCACGGACCTCCTCCCAGTTTTTCTAGCCCCTGCCGCCGATCTGGTTTATTGTTTGGCTCGGAAAGTGAGACGGCGGAAGAGAGGAAGACGAGCGGGCGCTCTCGTGCGACTTCGCAGGAGAGGCTCGCGAACGGCGCTGCCTGGCATATTTCTGTCCAATACCAACTCTCTCTCTAACAAGGTGGATGAACTGAGACTGCTGATGCGTTTTAAGGACCTCGCCTCCTCAGCTGTCCTCTGCTTTACTGAGACCTGGCTCCGGGAAAATATACCGGACAGCGCGCTGCGCCTCGACGGCTTCCAGCTCTTCCGTGCTGATCGTGACACAGAGCTTTCCGGCAAGACCACAGGAGGCGGAGTCTGCTTCTACATCAACTGCATCTGGTGCTCTGATGTAACGGTAATTTCCAAACACTGTTCTCCTGCCTTGGAATTTCTTGTTATCAATTGCAAGCCCTTCTATTCCCCGCGGGAGTTTGCTTCTTTTATAATGATCGCTGTGTACGCCCCTCCCGACGCGGACACGCGCGAAGCTCAGCGCGTGCTCGCGGATCACATTCAACACACAGAGCGGAGTTTTCCAGACTCGCTGATTATTGTGGCTGGCGACTTTAATCAGTGCAATCTGAGCCACGATCTCCCCCGCTACAAACAGTTTATTAAATGCCCCACCAGAGGATTAAACACACTGGATCACTGTTACACCACAGTGAAAGACGCATATCGCGCTGTCCCTCGAGCTGCGCTGGGATTATCTGATCACGTGATGGTTCACCTCATTCCCACATACAGACAGAGATTGAAGCTCACTAAACCTGTTGTGAGCACTACGAAGATACGGACCAGTGATGCTGAGGAGAAGCTGGAAACGTGCATGGAAATATCTGACTGGGGCATGCTTAAAGGAGCCACGCATGATCTGGATGAGTACACGGACACTGTGAACTCATATATCCACTTTTGTGAAGAGAACATTCTTCCATCACGCACCAGGGTGAGTTACTCTAATGACAAACCCTGGTTCACAGCTAAGCTCAGACAGATCAGGAAGGAGAAGGAAGCAGCGCTGAAAAGTGGAGACAGGGACTGCTACAGGGAGGTTAAATACCGGTTTAACAGAGAGCTGAAGAGGGCTAAATCTGTGTACTCAGAGAGACTCCAGCAGCAGTTCACTGCTAATGATTCGGCTTCCGTGTGGAGAGGACTGAGGCAGATCACCAACTATCGGCCTCAGGCTCCTAAAGGTCAGGATGACAAAGCCCTTTGTCAGAGACTGTCCCAACACTATGCCCGTTTTGACACCTCGTCATCTGTGTCCAACTCCCCCCCTCCCTCCAGCTCCACAGCCTCCACATTCCCTACTTCATTTAAGGCACCCCCCCCCTCCTCCCCCCCTCCCCTTATCATCAGTGAGCAGGATGTGCTCAAACAGTTCTCCAGACTGAACCCGCGCAAGGCCCCCGGCCCAGACGGCGTGTCTCCCTCCACCCTGAGACTCTGTGCGAAACAGCTGGCTCCTGTATTCACAGACATTTTTAACACCTCCCTTAAGTTATGCCACGTGCCATCCTGCCTCAAATCCTCCACCATCATCCCTGTCCCCAAGAAGCCACGGATCACTGGACTTAATGACTACAGACCTGTAGCGCTCACCTCTGTAGTCATGAAGTCCTTTGAGCGCCTGGTCCTGTCCCACCTCAAGTCCATCACCACCCCTCTCCTGGACCCGCTGCAGTTTGCCTACCGAGCCAACAGGTCTGTAGACGATGCAGTCAACCTGGCCCTCCACTCCATCCTGCAGCACCTGGACTCCCCGGGAACCTACGCCAGGATCCTGTTTGTGGACTTCAGCTCCGCATTCAACACCATCCGCCCCGCTCTGCTCCGGGACAAGCTGTCCCTGCTCAACGTGCCTGACTCCCTCTGCAGGTGGATCATCGACTTCCTGACGGACCGGAGGCAGCATGTGCGGCTGGGAAAGACTGTCTCAGACTATACTAGCATCAGCACCGGATCACCCCAGGGCTGTGTACTTTCCCCCCTACTCTTCTCCCTTTACACCAACTCCTGCACCTCCAGCCACCAGTCTGTCAAGTTGATCAAGTTTGCGGACGACACCACCCTCATCGGGCTCATCTCCAACGGCGACGAGTCCGCCTACAGGAGAGAGGTGGCCCAGCTGGCGTCCTGGTGCAGCAATAACAACCTGCAGCTGAACGCTCTGAAGACAGTGGAGATGATTGTAGACTTCAGGAAAGTCACTACTCCTCTGCCCCCCCTCACCCTCTCAGGCTCTCCCATCACCACTGCTGATTCCTTCCGCTTCCTAGGCACTACCATCACCAGGGACCTCAAATGGGAGCTGACCATCAGCTCACTCATCAAAAAAGCCCAGCAGAGGATGTTCTTCCTGCGGCAGCTGAGGAAGCTCAAGCTACCCACCAAGATGTTAGTGCAGTTCTACACAGCCATCATCGAGTCCATCCTCACCACCTCCATAACCGTGTGGTACGCAGGAGCCACTGCCAGGGACAGACTAAGGCTGCAGCGCGTCGTGCGCACTGCTGAGAAGGTGATCGGCTGCAAGCTCCCATCTCTCCAGGATCTGTACATCTCCAGGACCCGGAGGCGTGCTGGCCGGATCATAGCCGATCCCTCACACCCTGGTCACGTACTGTTTGCCCCCCTCCCCTCTGGTAGAAGACTTCGGTCCATCCAGACTAAAACCTCCCGTCACATGAACAGCTTCTTCCCCTCTGCCATTAGACTGCTGAACACTAAGTGACTCTCGTGCACCATGTACAGCAGCTCAACCAGACTCATGTCAATCATCACTGTTTTCTTCCTGCATTACCGACTGCACTATATAGTTCTCCACAGTATCTGCTGCTCGCTAATATATATTTTAACTGTTGACCAGTATCACTTAATCTTATCCTACACTTTATTACATGTATAGTTTATTTCTCTTATCTTATCATGTTTAATGTTGCAGCATTGTACCGAGACAAATTCCTAGTTTGTGTACTACATGAACAATGGCAATAAACCTGATTCTGATTCACAGGCTTTGTCGTGAAGCTCAAAATTGAACTCAGGTGCATCCTGTTTCCTCTGATCATCCTTGAGATGTTTCTACAGCTTAATTGGAGTCCACCTGTGGTGAATTCAGTTGATAAGATAAGATAAGCCTTTGTTAGTCCCACAATGGGGAAATTCCAGGATTGCAACAGCACAGGGATAGCAACACTCAGAGCAATAATTAAGAAGATACGAAAAATATAAATAAGAGCAGTGGATATACATAGGTACACATAAATATATAAATATATATACAAAGTGCGGAGTATTGTAGCAAGATGGAATAAACAGCATAACCGTCTACTTAGTTATCCTACATAGTATGAATATGTACCCATACATATTGTCACCCTCCGTAGCGACTGATATTGTCCTAGTTGTATACTGGAGGGGACCATTTGTGTAAGTCTGTTGCGTCTTTTACATTCAATACTACTAGGTCGTCATGTTTTTTTGCTATCTCTACGAGCAGCCCTGCTTAGGTTATACAGTCTGACAGCCGTAGGTAGGAAGGACCTGCGAAACCTCTCGGTTGCGCATCTAGGATGATGTAGTCTACTGCTAAATGAGCTCCTCAGTGCGTTCAATATGATTGTACATGGTTTGGAAAGGCACACACCTGTCTATATAAGGTCCCACAGTTGACAGTGTATGTCAGAGCACAAACCAAGCATGAAGTCAGAAGAATGTCTGTAGACCTCCGAGACTGGATTGTCTCCGGAAGGTAACACTGATCTGTTTTCCACACGCACTAGTGTGCTGCAAGGGCATCCACTGATAATTTTCCTTTTTATGATTTGTGTTGATTTCACCCTTCATAAAGTTGTTTTACTGTAACTTCTGATGCACTTACATTGAAAAGGTGCTATTGTGCAGGACATCCTGAAGAAATTTTATTCAACTTAGCTTATGCAGATGAGTGTCCTCATAGAAATGCCTTCAAGGAAGGCTTGCTGCACAGAACCCTTAGTGGTCTTTTGAAGGTGTGGTCTCACCAAATTTAAAAACAACAAGGATGCACCAAAACTGCTGTCAAGGCCATTCTCCTGTGTGGGTCAATATCGTTCACACTTATAAAATCTCTTATCAGAAAGATCCATGGTACATACACTTGCATGCTGAGGAAAGTGCAGAACCTCCCTTGGAAAACACATTACCAATAATCCTCATCTCTCCAACGCCATAAGACGTAAATAGCTTGTATTAGCTATTCATGGGACAAGACATAATGAAACAGCGAGGAGAGTTATGGAATCCATATGTGTGTGGAAGAGTAGAAAATGACATACTGCTAATGGCTATGATGGACAATTTGAGCTGGGGAAGAACTTTGTTTTGGCTCCAACTTAAGCCAGACACTCTTAGATAGATAGATAGACAGATAGATGATAGATAGATAGATAGATAGATAGATAGATAGATGTACTTTATTGATCCCAAACTGGGAAATTACAGTGTAACAGCAGCATGACATTAGACAACCAAATGACAGAGACACACACAGCATAACAGACAAAGGGATTATCCATGGAAAGTAAAACTGCTAAAAAAAAAAGCATATATACATCACAGATGAATAGATGGTGACCCGTATAGATACATGAATCATACCCGCTGTACAATGCAGGACTCTCAGGTGCAGAGTGAGATGTGAGGTACCAATTAGACTGTACGGTGCAGTATGGCAGCATAGTTATGACCAGAATACAACATCAGAGTGAGTGAGTGTACACTGAAATGGCATGTGGCAGGAAAGATTTCCTGTATCTATCCATTCTGCAGCGAAGCTGTAGCAGTCTGCTGGAGAAAGTACTCCGCTGACTATCCAGTGTGTGGTAGAAGGGGTGATCAGGATTGTCCATGATGGATTGCAGTTTATGTCCTCCTCTTCACCACAGTCTCAAAGGTCTCCGGCCTGAGACCAATTACAGAGCCAGCCCTCTTGATAATCTTGTCAAGTCTGTTGGTGTCTGGCTCTGATACTGCTACTCCAACAGACAGCAGCAAAGAAAATGACGCTGGTGATAGATAGATAGATAGATAGATAGATAGATAGATAGATAGATAGATTCAGTTCAATTCAACTTTATTTATATAGCACCATATCACAACAATAGTCATCTCATAGCACTTTCAAATGTAGGGAAAACCCCACAATTGCAGAAAGACCGCAGCAATCAGGCGATCCCCTGTGAGCAAGCGCTTGGCAACGGTGGAGAGGAAAAAGAAACCTCTAGCAGAACCAGGCTCAGGGAGGGGCAGTCATCTGCTGCAACTGGCTGGGGGGTGAGGGGATAGAGAAGATGAAAAGAACAGACATAAAGAGAGCAAACATTAAAGGAGTGAAGCAAAGTACATTACTGGAGGTCACCCGGCAGTCTAAATCTATTAACAGCAGAACAAAGGGAGGGTTAAGAGACACATAATAATAATAATAATGCATCAGATTTATATAGCGCTTTGTCATAGACACTCAAAGACGCTTTACAAGTAGATACATTATTCATTCACTCCAGACAGACAATGGTAGTGGCAAGCTACTACTGTAGCCACAGCTGCCCTGGGGTAGGCTGACGGAAACGTGGCTGCCAATCCGCACCAACGGCCTCTCCGGCCACCACCAAACATTCACACACATTCATACCCTGTGCCATGTACATAGGAGGCAAGGTGGGTAAAGTGTCTTGCCCAGGGACACAACGGCAGGATATCTGGGGAGAGCGAGATTCGAGCTGTCAACCATCGGGTTATTAGACGACCTGCTCTACCTCCTGAGCCACTGCCGTCCCACAATGATCCCTCTCTAACCGTAAGCTATATTGAAGAGGAAGGTTTTCACCCTATTCTTAAAAACAGAGCTCGAGTCTGACTCCCGAACCCAGATTGGTAACTGGTTCCACAGGAAAGGAGCTTGATAGATGAAGGCTCTGCCTCCCATTGTACTTTTGGAGATTCTAGGTATTACAAGTAATCCAGCATTTTGGGAGCGTAGTGCTCTGTTAGGATGATAGGGTAATGTCAGATCTTTTAATAAAAAGGGGCTTGATTATTAAGAGCTTTGTTAGTGAGAAGAAGGATTTTAAACTTAATTCTAAACTCTATGGGAAGCCAATGAAGGGAGGCCAGAACCGAAGAGATATGATCTCTCTTTCTAGTACTTGTTAAAACTCTTGCAGCAGCATTTTGGATCAACTGAAGACTTTTTTAAAGATATTTTAGGACAACCTGATAATAACGAGTTACAGTAATCTAATCTAGAGCTAACAAAAGCGTGGATCAGTTTCTCAGCATCACTCTGAGACAAGATGCTCCTAATCTTGGCCATATTATGCAGATGATAGAAGGCAGTCTTAGAAACAAATTTAATATGTGAAATAAAAAACAGATCCTGATCAAAAATAACTCCAAGGTTCCTCACAGAACTATTCAGAGAAAGAGTAACCGCATCCAAACTAAGAGTTTGATTTGGAAATGTGTTTCTGAGATTTTTTGGACCAACAAGAGTGACTTTAGTCTTATTTGGGTTTAATAGCAGAAAATTACAAGTCATCCAAGCTTTGATTTCCTTAAGACAGGCGTCTAACTTGGCTAATTGATTACTATCATCTGGCTTCATTGACAGGTATAATTGTGTGTCATCTGCATAACAATGAAACTGTATACAGTGCTTTCTAATGATGTTGCCTAACGGAAGCATATATAAAACTAAAAAGAGTAGGGCCTAGCACAGATCCCTGTGGAACTCCATAACTGAGCTTAGAGTTGGAAGAAAACTCAATATTGATATGAACAAACTGAAGCCTATCGGACAAATAAAATCTAAACCACTGCAGTGAAGTTCCATTTAGTCCAACATAGTGTTCTAATCTATCAAGTAGAATATCATGGTCGATAGTATCAAAGGCTGCACTAAGATCTAAAAGGACAAGTATAGAGACAAGTCCATTATCAGATGTGATAAGGAGGTCATTAGTGACCTTCACTAAGGCTGTTTCAGTACTATGATGAATTCTGAACCCAGATTGAAACTCTTCAAATAAACCATTTCCCTGCAAGTGGTCAAATAATTGCATAGCAACGATTCTTTCTAAGATTTTTGAAATGAAAGGCAGATTAGAGATTGGTCGATAGTTAGCTAAAACTCCTGGATCGAGCGTTGGCTTTTTGAGTAAGGGTTTAATTACAGCAGTTTTAAAAGCCTGCGGTACATGACCTAATGTTAAAGAAGAATTGATATTTTGAAGAATACGGCTACCAATAAATGGGAAGACTTTTTTAAATAACCTGGTAGGAATAGGGTCTAAAAGACAAGTTGAAGGCTTGGATGAGGAGATTATTTTATCTAACTCTAAAAGGTCAATTGGAGTAAACTTATCCAAACAGATATCAGTTGAAGGAGTTGTAGTAGTTGCTGTACGTAAGTTTACGGTGGGAAGAATCTGACTGATTTTATCTCTGATAGATAAAATTTTATGATTGAAAAAGTTCCAGAAGTCCTGACTAGTAAGCTCTAGGGGGATGTGAGATAGATAGATAGATAGATAGATAGATAGATACCATACAAACAAATCAATCCCATAGATGTATTATCTAAAAATCTCTGGCAAGTCCAAGTTTCAGTGACCTTTAACCTTTTTTCTGTCAGGATTGGCTGGAGGTGTGATAATGCCATACCCAATTATAGGTACAGTATTTTGGCGACTGAAACAGAGTATTTGTTAAGGTAGGTGAACAAAAGGCATCGCCGGTGGGCTAGAAAAACCAAAGAAACACTGGAAAACTTCAACAAAATACTGCTGGGGTGCAGAAAAGAAGTAACAGAAATGCAATACCAGTAAACAAGTCAAGTGTAACACAGACTTAGATACAGACTTGGTCTAACTCATACTAGGACCCAACAAAGAGACACAGACAGAGGAGATGAAGGGCCAGATTTACTAACACTCTGTGCCAGCGCAAAGCCTTCTTTTGGCATTAAAAACTACTGTTGAGATGTACTAAAGGACGCAGTGCAAAGTTAGCTTTGGAAAGGCGTGGACTAAGTTAATGTTGCACCTGGTCTCATTGCATATGTATTTGTAGGAGTTGTCATGTCAAAGTGCAAATTTGAAGGAGGAGAGTATTTAAATGACTGCCGCAAAGTGATTTACTAAGTTTTGTGGTTGTTGATCTCCTGCTAATTGTGCCAGGATTTAATGCCCCAAAAAAGCATGTCTTAATTCATCTGCGCCTGACATGACAGCGATCGTTGGTGCCAGGAGGAGACACCAGCAAGAACCGAGGGCACATTGCCCGAAGAGACAGAATCTTCTCTCTGCCATGACTTTGTTTGGCATGACAGAACAGATTATATGAACAGAAACGATCTCACAGAAATCAGTGTTGTGCTGAACTGGACATCAGCCGGCAGAGGATTTTTTAAAATTTCATTTGTTCATATATAGTCTACTAAATTAATTTGTATCCATAAAATAGGATACAGGATAGCCCTTCCTACCTGGAGTGGACATACAGATGTGTCAGAGGACAATGACTTTTTTTCTTTTCTGCGGAGGTTCACACTCAGAAGCCGGAGTTTCTTTTCCTCTCCATCCATAAGCTCCCCCTCGCTCTTGAAGCAAAATCTTCCACATTGTCAGTTTTCTTTGTTTTTTTCTGTATTCATATTTCTATATTTGTTTCTTTTTGTTGTGCATAAAACGATAATTCAGTTCCCTTTTCTTCTATCTAGTTCTTTCTCCCAGTTCAGGATACACAATATAGGAGGAAAACAACAATGAGATTATTTTCTTAAAAAAAAGAACACAGATCCATAGAAACGTCCCCTGAAATAGCAACATCATAGTAACTCAGTGACAGTGGTCTCTGCTGTGGCAGTCTGAGGAATAAGTGGAATCATGAGTGTGTAATTTATTTACGTTCCAGACTTCAGAAAACATAAAACGCACATATTTATAAAAAGTCAGGAACTGGGAGACCTGTAGATTTTGTTAAAACAAAGTTATTTACATAATAAAACCCCAGAGTCTCCATCAGACCATCTTGACTGTTCTTGTGTTAATAAAATAAACATGTTGGTCAATATGTATAAATTCTTAATTTATACATATTAAACAGAAGAGTCTGCCATGTGAAATGAAAATCAAAACTTTTGAATATGACACACAAAAATAAACAATATTACTGGGTTTTGCACTTAAACAAAAGCTCAAAAAAAGCTTTATATAATATGCTCCTCTGAAGTGGCTGTGCCTGGATTGATGACCCGTGTCCTCATCAGGTGTGCCTGTGCACAATTCTGTGCTGCTTTTGGTGGATGGGTGGTCATTATTGAAATGAAGTCTCTGTCTAAATTGCTCACTCACTAATTTGCGCTGCCTTAGTAAATCTGCCTCTGAATAGGCAAGGTGGGACAAGACTGAGGGGAATCACACAGGTACAAACAAGTACACTCATGAGGGAGAAACAGGGACTCTAAAAGTAGAATCAGGCTAAACAAACCCAAACACAACAATATCACAAAATCAGAGTCCAAAGCAGCCGAACCCAAGGAATGGATCATGATGACCTGTTGCTGATCATATTCCTGACATTTTCTGTATGTAAAAAAATGACTCCGACCTTGTCCTTGACATCAAGGCTGGAAGTCATGTTTTATGTGTAAGGTTTGTTTTATTTATCCATCTGAATCCGTAACCATAAGCCCTGGATGACTGCAGAGGTGCGCTCGCTGCTTACAGCCAGAGATGCAGCCTTCAGAGCGGAGGGCAGGATCGCTCTCCGCTCAGCCAGGTCTGCGCTCTCAAAGGGAATTAAGGCGGAGAAGCGCACCTATGCGGAGAAAATCCAGGGACACCTCTGTGACACTAGGAACACCAAGCAGATGTGGCAGGGAGTTCGGACACTGACGGGCTATAAGTCTAGGCAGGGGGTCGATGATGACGACGCTTCGCTTCCAGACAGGCTCAATGACTTCTTTGCATGCTTTGAAGCATCTAACCCGACAACCAGAGGGAGGGCTGGCCCACCCCCACCATCGGTCGGACCAGCTTTTACCATCAACACAGCGGACACACGGAGGACCCTAACCAGAGTCAACCCACGTAAAGCTGCAGGTCCGGACAACATCCCGGGACGTGTACTCCGAGACTGCGCGAGCGAGTTGGCGGATGTCCTGACTGACATTTATAACATCTCCCGGAGTCAGGCCATTGTTCCCAGATGCTTCAAGACCTCTATCATTGTACCGGTGGCAAAGAAACCAGTTGTGTCCTGTTTGAATGACTATCGTCCTGTTGCACTGACACCAATTGTGATGAAGTGTTTCGAACGGCTTGTCAAACCACACATTACAGCCTGCCTCCCTGCATCACACGACCCGCTCCAGTTTGCATATCGTTCAAACCGCTCCACGGAGGATGCTATAGTCACCACCCTACACTCTGTCATCACCCACCTGGACCAGAAAGACACCTACACCAGACTCCTGTACATTGATTTCAGTTCAGCATTCAACACCATTATTCCCCAGAGACTGATGGAGAAATTACTCCTTCTTGGTCTGAACACCGCCACATGTCTCTGGATCCTGGATTTCCTGACTGAGAGACCTCAGTCTGTCCGGGTTGGAAACAACATCTCCAACTCTGTCACGCTGAGCGCCAGATCCCCTCAAGGCTGTGTACTCAGTCCACTGTTGTTTACACTTCTAACACATGACTGTGTATCCAGACACGAGGGGAACCAGATTATTAAGTTTGCAGACGACACCACAGTGGTGGGACTTATTCAGAGGGATGAGGAATCAATGTACAGGGAAGAAGTGAGAGACCTGGAGGGCTGGTGCAGGGAGAACAATCTGGTGCTCAACGTGGACAAAACGAAGGAGATGATTATCGACTTCCGGCTGTCACAGCCTGAACACGTCCCCCTCAGCATCGGCGGCCGTTTAGTGGAGAGAGTGGAGAACATCAAGTTCCTCGGAGTGCAGATCTCGCAGAACCTGACCTGGAGCAAGAATTCCTTGGGGATCAGGAAGCGGGCTCAGCAGAGACTGCACTTCTTGAGGAAACTCAAACTGACCTCTCTCCCCATCTGCATCCTCAGGATCTTCTACAGAGGTGTGGTGGAGAGTGTTCTGACGTACTGCATTGCTACATGGTACTCCAGCTGCAGTATGTCAGACAAAAAAGCCCTGCAGAGGATAGTCAAGGGAGCTGAGAGGGTAATTGGAGTCTCCCTCCCCTCTGTCCAAGAACTTTTTCAGAACCGTTGTAGGAGCAGGGCACTGAACATTGTCAACGACCGTTCTCACCCTCTGCATAAACACTTTGAACTTCTGCCATCTGGTAAACAATTCCGGAGCATCAGAGGCAGAACCACCAGACTGATCAACAGCTTCCTTCCACAAGCTGTCAGGATGCTGAACAGTTGACCCGGAATCTCTTATACACACTACTGCACCTACGGACATTATGTATATTATTTGTATATTATAGTTAGTTAGTTTTTTTCCCAAGTATGTCTCAGGGATGTGTGAATGGATGGGGGGTGGGGGTGGGGGGGTGAAGATATGTGTGAGTGTGTCTTATATCATGCTGGTTCTATTTATATGGATGCCGAGAGAAACGCAATTTCATCTTGCCTGCACTACAGTTGTATGTACAGCAATATGACAATAAAGTTTGATTTGATTTGATTTGAAGGAGGGAAGTCTAAATGCTTTGGGTAGATTTTGTGTGATGTACAGTTTGCATTTGTTCATCATTTGTTCATATGGATATTTATTGGACAAATACAGTTGAGAGAAACGGGAAATGGAGTGAAGAGCAGTGGAGAAGCCCACAGATAAATGGGTAGGATTTAAACCAGGAATTGCTGTAGTTGAGCAACAACTGCAAGTTCAAAGTTATACCAGTTATGTCAGTGGGTGAGATTCCAGATCACAATAAACAGAAACCTCTCTGTGTAAATACATAAGGCAGCAAATGTCTTATTCCAGTGTCCCAGGTCATGATGCAGTGATGTGCATATTCTCATTTGCTGAAACATCTCCCAGAATTTGAAGTTGTTTTTCATGGTTTCTTGCATTTTAATATTTTCTAAATGTGATATCCTACCGTGTAGCAATGATCACACTTGAGTTATTTCTTTGGCTAACTCTGCCATTTATTCTGCAACACACATAATATACTGAACATGGATTCTACGCGGGGTTTTCACACTCTTGCTCTAATGTGTCCCCTTAATAGTAGTGCTGAACAATACAGGTAGTTCCCCCTAGAGGCATGTGCCAGTAATGTTTTATTTTAGACTTGCAGTCTACCACATCCCTCCCCTCTAGATTAAACTACTTTTAATTACACTAGCCAATTATGCTAGACATCCTGGAACTCCCATTTAACCCTAAACAATCACAGTTACTTTTAACTTCTTAAACACATGTGTCATACACATAATTTCTTTCTCTTTTTTTTTTTTTTTTTTTTTCTCACATGTATAACACACATAACAGTCTAACTGGGGATTTGGTTTGACTACCGCATCCCAGTGAGGTTCCAGGACGCATTCTTGTCCTGTGGCTGGGGAACTCACGACTGACTAAGTATAGTCCTTCAAGTAGTCTGGAGCTCTCCTAGCTCGCTGAGATCTTCTCACGGCTGGTGAGCCAACTGCAGGTGAAGACTCAGACTGCTCCACTGTTTCGGCTGCTGCAGTGCTGCCCGTAGAATCTGCAGAGACGGTTACCTCAGGTTTCACCTGAAGTGGTGGTTCGTTGATGCTCTCCTCAGGATGGGTGTCAGACAACACCTCTGGTGCCATCGGCAGGGGAATGGAGCTCCTACCACGAACTTGGTCGATGTGTCGCCTCACCCCTTGTCCATGGCCTAATATCACCTTGAATGACACAGGGCCTGTCTTTTCTGTTATTTCTCCTGGTACCCAGGCTGGTCCTGAGTCAAAGTTGCGGGTGTAGACCACGTCTCCTTCTCTCAGTATTCTCTCTCTAGCATGCATGTCATGATAACCTTTTTGTTTCTCTTGTTTATCATGCACTTTGTTTCTGAAGTCTGGATGTATTAAGTCAAATGTTGACCTCAACTTTCTTCCCATCCATGGACCTGCGTAGTCAATGTGAATTCTTCTCCATGGTTTATCTGGAACTTCCCAGGGATGTAGTGGGGCTGCTGGAGGACTGTTCCTGTTCTCCTGGCATGCCGCACATGACTTCACAAGCGCCTCCACCTCTGCATCCATGTTGGGCCACCACATGTAACTCCTCGCCAACGCTTTCATGCGAGTGATGCCAGGGTGTGCTTGGTGTAGTTGTTGCAGTAAGGCATTCCTACCAGGTGGTGGAACAACCACGCGTCCTCCCCACAGGATACAACCTTCCTGGGTGCTGAGCTCATCCTGTCGTCGGGCATAGGGAATGAACTCAGGACTGTTCATCTTCGGCCATCCTCGCAAGATGTATTCTCGCACTCTTGCTAGAACAGGGTCTTTGTCTGTCCACTTCTTTATTTGTTGTGCGTTCACCAGGGGCACGCCGATATCTTCAAACAATAGCACTCTCTCCTCCTCCTCAGGCGTGCTGTCTCTTCCTCCATCCAAGGGTAGCCTACTCATCGCGTCAGCATTTGTATGGTCCCGTCCGGCTTTGTAAACGATGGTGTACTCATACGCTGCTAATGTAACGGCCCATCTCTGAATTCTCTGAGATGTCATCTGGGGTATGGCTCTCATTTCACTGAACAGTGAAATTAGTGGCTTGTGGTCAGTCACTATAGCGAACTGTCTCCCATACAGGTATTTGTGGAACTTTTTTTACACCAAATACTACTGCAAGGCCCTCCTTGTCTAGCTGGGAGTAGTTTTTCTCAGCTGCACTAAGAGTTCTTGAGACGAACCCTATGGGTCTCTCTGAGCCATCCTCCATACGATGAGAGAGTACAGCACCCACACCGTAGGGTGATGCGTCACACGCCAGGATGAGTGGTTTGTTTGAATCATAGTGCACTAACACACTACAGGACTGAAGTAGCGCTTTGGACTCTTCAAACGCCTTCTGCTGCTTGACCCCCCATGACCATTTTTCTTCCTTCTTAAGTAAGGTATGTAGTGGTGCCAGCAGCGTGGAGAGCTTTGGGAGGAACCTATGGTAATAGTTCAACAAGCCCAGGTAGGCTTTTAACTCAGTAACATTTTGTGGCTCAGGCGCCTCCGCAATGGCTTCCACTTTGTCTGTTAGAGGGTGTAGACCACTGGCGTTGATCTTGTGGCCTAGGAACACCACCTCTTTTCCCATGAACTCACACTTGCTTCTTTTCAACCTCAGACCGCTTTTCTCCAACCGTTGAAGCACTTCCTTCAGCGTTTTCAGATGTTCTTGTTCATTTGGTCCTGTACAAAGGATGTCATCCAAATAAACGGCAACATTCGGAATTCCACCTAGGATGCCCTCCATAGTTCTCTGGAATATAGCAGGACTGGAAGCTACTCCAAATGGTAAGCGTGTGTAGGTATATAAGCCTTTGTGTGTATTGATGGTTACATACTTTCTTGATTCTTCTTCCAAGACTACTTGTTGGTAGGCGTGACTCATGTCTAATTTCGTGAAGTGTCGGCCGCCATTCAGCTGTGCGAAGAGGTCCTCCACTTTAGGAATTGGATACTGATCCACCCGTGATGCTCGATTGACAGTGAGTTTGTAATCTCCACATATTCTAATGGAGCCATCCGGCTTTCTCACTGGGACTATGGGCGCCGCCCATTCTGCAACCTGCACTGGCTCAATGATCTTGTCATCCAGCAGCCTCTGTAGCTCGCTTTCAACCAGTGGCTTGACTGCATAGGGTACCGGTCGGGGTTTGCAGAATCGTGGTTGGGCCTCCTTGTCCACATTAATCTTTGCAGTGACACCTTTTAGCTGTCCTACGCCTTCTTTGAACACCTCAGCGTGTCTTTCGAGGATCTCCTCCAGCTGCAATTTGGGCTGAGATTCCACTTTATTCACCAACTGATCAATCATGGCCAGTTCTTGTAGCCAACTTCGCCCTAGTAGATTTGGTCCTTCGCTCCCAACTACTACTACAGGTAAGTCCTTTTCGTTGTTTTCGTGCTGCACCTTCACTTGTGCCATGCCTAGCACGTCTAGCTTCTCTCCTGTGTATGTTTTTAATTTTAATGAACAGGGATTTAATTCTGCTGTGTCTGTTTTCTTCCACAGTTGTGTATATTGCTGTTTACTTAATATGGTTACTCCACAGCCTGTATCAACTTCAAATGTTACTTTCATTCCATTAACATTCATGGTACGCGTGATGGGCGCTACCTTGGTCAGCTCCTCTGACGTGTTGTAAATTGTGTGAAAACCCATGTCTTCTGTATCACTTTCTCCCTCCCCTCTCAGTTGATTCGCTTGCTGTTCCTTTCCTGGGCCCTTGTTTTCATACTTTTGCCCATTAACTGTCGCTTTCAGCACCTGTGCGCTGTCCACCTTTATTCTACATGCTTTCTTAATGTGCCCTCGCTTGCCACAATTATGACACAGCTCAGTGGCAAATTTGCACTCGGCGGCATTGTGCTGGCCTTTGCAGCGATAACAACTGGGGAATTTGTGCTGAGTTTTGTCAGTCAACACTTTGTGGACACCTACTTGGGTCTTAGGCACACGAACATGCGTTGCTGTGTCCTCTGTTCGCTTCCCTTGCATCTCTCTCACATCTTTAGATGCTGTTTCCATCGCTTGGCATAATTCCAAAGCCTTCGCAAAAGTGAGTTTTGTTTCAGATAAAAGTCGCCGTTGCATTCGGTCATCATTCACTCCACACACAAGTCTGTCTCTTAACATTTCTTCCAATGAGTCTTTGTAATCACAGTGCAGTGCTAATTTCCTCAATTCTGCCACATACTCTGCTATGGACTCAGTGTTCCTCCTTATGCGTGAATTAAATTTGAATCGTTGCACGATTTCACTCGGTTTGGGGCTGAAGTGCTTCTGAAGCTCAGCAGTAAGCTGGTCGTACGTTTTATCTTTCGGTAATGCAGGGCTTACTAAATTTCTCAACAAACTGTAAGTAGTTGCACCAACTCCACTCAACAGTACAGCCTTCCTTTTGTCTGGCTCCTCAATGTCATTAGCTTGGAAGAAAAAGTCCAACATTTCACTATATTCTTCCCATGACTGAGAGTTATCAAAAGGGGTTACCGTTCCGATTACAGCCGCCATTGCTCGTCGTGGTGGGGAAACCTCGTTTTTCCTCCTCTGAACTTGCACTCGAACTACTGGAGTCACTTGAGTTCGCCACACTTGCAATGTTCTCTGTTTCTCGCCGCTGATTTTTTTCTTTTAATCCTCGTCGCCAATTGTGTGATATCCTACCGTGTAGCAATGATCACACTTGAGTTATTTCTTTGGCTAACTCTGCCATTTATTCTGCAACACACATAATATACTGAACATGGATTCTACGCGGGGTTTTCACACTCTTGCTCTAATGTGTCCCCTTAATAGTAGTGCTGAACAATACAGGTAGTTCCCCCTAGAGGCATGTGCCAGTAATGTTTTATTTTAGACTTGCAGTCTACCACACTAAAAAATGAGAAAAAGCCATAAAAATAAAATATTAGCACATAATGATGGGTTATTTCTCTTTTCAAGCCTTTGAATATACAAGTATACTATAGCCTGTTAGCTGAAATTAGACTTTGGGAAACTTTTGTATGTTAGGTCACACTTACTCCTACTTGTAATCAAGCCTTTCTTCTTTCTCTGGTCCAAAAAAGGACTATGTTGGTTTTGGAGCACTCACAATCACGGTCTGTTGCCGGTGGGGGTGGGGGGCTGTGTGGTTATTCAGCACATTAAGTATGCCTGTTTGTTTTTCTGTTTAAAACACGCTCGCCATGCACTGATTAGCTTGCGGCTGTGTTTCTCTGTTAAGGCAGAGAGTGGTTGCAGAATTGGGAGAGATGGTGCGATAACTGCGGTTGTTTAGATGTTTGGATTAGGAGTGGAAGAGATAAAAGTGGGCGCCAAAATGCTCCTTTCAGGTCCAGTTGGTTTATGTTGTTTTTAGTTCAAGATACATCAACTTTCGGACTTAAGATTTGTTCTTTAAGATGTGACTCCTAAGTCAATGCATGAAGTTTCAGTGTTTTTTCCTTTTTCTCATGACTGATGTATTTTTGTGTTCATCCTTATATCCCTCTGTAGCGCCTGCAGAGCCTTTGCTGTGCAAGTTTGCTGATGGAGGCCAGAAGAAGAGACAGACGCAGGTCAAATATCCCCAAAATGGCAGACCGTGGACGCGGGAAGGAGAGGTGAGGTTTCAAAGTGTATTGACTGATTTTTTTTAAAGCTCCAAAAGCAGTTTTCTTCCAACATTCCCTAGTGGTAGTTTTGTTTTGAAAAATAACAAAGAAAAGCTGTAACATAATACAGATTTTTTTTTAACTCTGTTACAAAATAATTCTGCCACTGTGAAAGACCACAGCGTATAATTTTCTTCTGTCAGAAACGTGCTGACATGTCAGATTTCTGCTGTAGCATCACTACAGTTCAAGTAGTGTAAGTACAAGAACAAGTCGGCTTTATAGTAGGGTAAGCCAGGACACAAAGTTACAGTTTTTGACAATTGTGGCAGAAATGTGGTTAATATATATACAATGCTGTGAAAAGCATTTGCCCCCTTCCTGATTTCTTATATTTTTGGATATTTGTTACACCTAAATGTTTTAGATCATCAAACAAATTTTAATATTAGACAAAGATAATAATAATAATAATAATAATAATAATAATAATAATAATAAGTTTATTTATAGAGCACCTTTCACAGACAGAGTCACAAAGTGCTTAACATGGTAAAAAACAAAATAAGAACACAGGCACATAAAACAGTAAAAAAAAACAAAAAACAAAGTAGACAGTAAAAGCACATAAAAATACAATCAGCACATAGTTAATTAAAAAACCAGGCTAAAAAAGTGGGTCTTTAGTTGCTTATTAAAAACACCAATGGAAGGTGCGGATCTAAGTTCAAAGGCAAAGAGTTCCACAGTCTGGGAGCAACAGCAGCAAAGGCTCTATCGCCTTTGGTTCTGAGCCTAGTACTAGGGACTACCAATAGATTCTGATGAGAAGACCTGAGAGACCTGCTGGGCTGGTGTAGAGAGAGCAGGTCACTAATATAAAAAGGCACCTCTTCATGAATGGCTTTGTAAGTAAGAACAAGAACTTTAAAATCAATTCTATAATTTACAGGAAGCCAATGCAAGGAGGCCAAAACAGGAGTGATATGACAGAATCTACTGGACCTAGATAGTAATCTTGCAGCAGCATTCTGGACTGACTGTAGGCGGTGTAAAGAGGATTTGCTAAGACATGTAAAACGAGCATTACAGTAGTCCAAACGTGAAGAAACAAAGGCATGAATAATGATTTCTAACTGAGTGTAGGAAACCAATGACTTAATTTTGGATATATTCCTAAGGTGGAAAAAACTCCGGGTCAGAGATTTGACATGCTGACCAAAACTCATCGATTGATCGACAATGACACCAAGATTTTTTAGATTAGACCGTACGTTAGAGCTTAATGAGCCAATGCTATTAACCAATTTAGGAATTAGATTATCAGGTGCTACAATAAGGACTTCAGTTTTATCAGCATTAAGTTGCAAAAAGTTACTAGACATCCAGTCCTTAATTGCAGACAGACAATCATGAATAATTTTTAAATTGTCAACATGGTCAGGCTTAAAAGAGAAAAGTAGCTGTAAATCGTCAGCATAGCAGTGATAAGACACACCTTTAAATTTGCTGATAATAGAACCAAGTGGCAGCATATATAGGGCAAATAAAAGTGGACCCAGAATAGAACCCTGAGGCACCCCACAGGTTAAAGGAGCAGAGTTAGAAGAATAAGAGCCAACAGCCACAGAAAAACTCCTACCAGAAAGGTAGGAGAAAAACCAATCCAGAGCTTTTCCAGAAATACCTACCCAATCTCTAAGCCTTTGTAACAAAATAAAATGATCAATAGTATCAAATGCTGCAGTAAGATCTAATAACACTAAAACAGAGCATTTGCCAGAGTCTGATGACATTAAAATATCATTTGACACCCTGAGAAGAGTGGTCTCTGTCGAGTGTTTCTGACGAAAACCTGACTGAAATTTGTCAAAAATATTGTGTTCAATCAGAAAGTCAGTGAGCTGCTTGGCAACAACTTTTTCTAAAAGCTTAGAAATAAAAGGAAGCTTAGAAATTGGCCTGAAGTTAAAGATAACCTGAGTAAACAGAAAATGAGGTTTTTAGATGATGATTTCATTTATTAAGGGAAAAAAGCTATCCAAACCTACCTGGCCCCATGTGAAAAAGTAATTACCCCTAAACCTAATAACTGGTTGTGCCACCATTGGTGGCAACAACTGGCAGTGAGTCTTTTACATCGCTGTTGAGGAATTTTGACCCACTCTTCTATGCAGAATTGTTTAATTTCAGTCACATTGGAGGGCTTCATTGTCATGAGCTGAGCACAGGAGGTTTCTGCCATGCTCAGTCTCATGGCTTTTTCTCTGTATCTATATACAGTATTTGTTGTATTTTGTGCTTTTTGGTTTCTGTTATTCTCGTACTGTTTTCCGTTTTCCTGTTTTTGTCTTTGTTTTGTTACGCTCTTATTTTGTATCAATTTGTATTTAGATCTCAGTCTGCATTTGTTGATATTTTATTCTTTATATCCTTACTGTTGTGTTCTCCCTCTGGGTTGACAGCTGTCAGTGGCGTTTCCTGGTTTGTGCTACGTGTGGGTGTCGCCCCTGTTAGCTGTCAGCTCCGGTCGCTCCCCTCTCATTGCTCCCAGCTGGTCCAATTATCAATCATTGTTTCCTTCTGCCCGCTCATGTGACCCACACCTGTCATTACTTATATGATTTGTTTTTGATCCAATTTAAGGGCAGTTATTTTCATTTCCCATGGTCGCAGTCTTGAGTTTCTCTTTTTCTCATCTCCACCAGAATGCAGCTCTCATTCTGGTGCGCTTTAATCTGTAAGTTTGATTGCTTGTAATTTTGTGTTAGAGCACTGTTTTGGACTTTGTGTTTCGTTGTTTTTCAATAAATCTCACAAACTCACAATTCAGCGCGTGGGTCTTCCTCTCTGCCCCAAGAGGCAATTCATGACATTCATGAACTGATGGCCTAACATTCTCCTGCAGAACTTTTTGGTAGAGAGCAGAATTCATGGTTCTGTCAATTAGGACAAGTTGTCCAGGTCTTGAAGCAGCAACGCAGCCCCAGACCATGACACTACCGCCACCATGTTTGACTGTTGATACAATGTTCTTTTTACAAAATTCTGTGTTAGTTTAATGCCAGATAAAACAGGACACATGCCTTCCAAAACGTCCGTCAATCCCCAGAATATTTGTCTTTGTCTCGTCAATCCCCAGAATATTTTCCCCAAAGTCTTGAGGATCATCTAGATGTTTTCTGGCAAATGTGAGACGAGTCTTTGTGTTCTTTTTGTCCAGCAGCGTTTTTTGTCTTGGAACTCTCCCATGGATGCCATTTTTGCCCAGTCTCTTTCTTATTGTTCCATCGTGGACCAGTGTCCAAACTGAAGGAAGTGAGGCCTGCAGTTCTTTAGACATTATTCTGGGTTTTTGTTTCTCAAATATAAGAAATCAGGAAGGTGGCAAATACTTTTTCACACCACTGTAGTTTTATTTCACACAAATCTCAATTTTTGTATTGTACTGTATTACATGCTTGTAGTGGACAAAGGAAAACATATATGGTTGTGTCACTTTTTACCCTACTGCCGGGAAAAGGTGTTACATATAACAGGGTAAGTTGTTACAGAGCAACTGGCAGCATTTCTGGGTATTGCTGATATACATATGGCTTTCACTTTGCATCGTAGAGTTTTAACTTGCACTTGTAAATGTGGCGACAAACTGTGTTAACTGACAATGGTTTTCCCAACTGTTCCTTAGCCTACATGATAATATCCTTTACAGAATGATGTCCAGTCCTTTTTTCTGTATATTTATTACCCTTAGGCAACATACAGTATTTAGGATGCACAATGTCACTTTCCACTTTTTTGTGGATGACTTACAGATCTATCTGCCCTTAAAACATAGCACCTTATCTGTGCAGACCTTATTAAACTGTCTGAAAGATGTCAAAGACTGGCTAGATTCTAATTTACTCCACAACAGCCAAAAAAATAGAAATTCTTTCATTTGGAAACCAGATGTTTTTAACAGCGTGGACAACACTATTGGTCTTTTATCTGCTTTTAATTGACCGTTTTCAACAAATTTTGGTGTTTTACTTGATCAATCTTTTAACATGGATAAGGAAATTAGTGCAGTGGTGAAAAGTAATTTTATTATCTTAGGCTTCTCGCCAAAGTCAAGCCTTATCTGCCAGCTCATGACCTGGAGTGAGTGATTCATCTGTTCATATCTTCAAGTCTGGACTACTGTAATGCTCTTTATACTGGTGTGGACCAATCATTGTTGCACCATTTGCAGTTGGTCCAAAATGAAGCTGCATGACTGTTGACAGACGCAAAGAAATTTGACCACATTCCACCAGTTCTGGCATCGCTGCACCGGTCGCCTGTCACCAGTTTAAGACTCTGATCTTGTTTATAAATCTTTGAACGGTCTGGCTCCTCCGTACCTCACTGAGCTCCTCACCACTTACATGCCAGTTACAATGATGAAGTCTTCCTTTCAGCTGCTTTTAAACATTCCACGCTGTCAGCAAAAAACTTGAGGAGACCGAGCTTTTTCAGAAGCAGGTCCCAGATTGTAGAACACCTTACCTTTGCACATAAGAGCAGCTGAGTCACTCGAGCACCTTAAATCTTTGCTGAAAACACACATCTTTGCACTGGCCTTTAACACAGGTTGAGCTTAAATATTACGGACTTTATGATTTTATTTATTCTAATTTGTGATTGCCTGATTGCATTAATGTATTGTTTTTGTTTTTATTTTTATCTATTAGAATGCTTTTATTCCATTATGTACAGCACTTTGGGCAGTGCCTGTTGTTGTAAATGTGCTATATAAATAAATGTGACCTTGACCTGACCTTGACTGTCATTTTTTAATGGATTGAAGGTCATGGGCATTCAGTGTTGGTTTTTGGCCTTGCCACTTATGGGTTTTTTTGATGATATTATGGACTGTAGATGACAAAATCCCTAAACAGGTGGTAGGCTGAGGATGTTTTTTGTGTCATTGATTGATCAGCATTGGGTGAGTACGCCATTTTTTAAATATAGTCTTCTCTATTTTTGGTAAATCTGAGAAAATTTGTTGGCAGCCTTGGTTTGACTGCATTTTTTTAATAAATTTACTTTTTTATCATCAGTCCTCTCCGACATCTTTTGGAGCAGTACTAGCTGATGAACCAATCAGGTTGTGGTTTTGTTCCCCAGTTGACCACATACACCAATCACATTCGACTTAATCAGGACCCCGAGGGTAAAGTATAGTGGGTCTTTCTGACAGCTGATTTATTAATAAGAATTAATTTCTAAACAAAACAAAAAAAAACACCCCAAAGCAGTAAAGACTGTAACGATCAGTATCTCCTTTAAAACTGTTGAATTTGTTTCACTGCTTTTTTTATTTATTTGATTCTGGTTTATTATTATTTTTATCTGATACCCCCTGGACTGTTTTCAATCTATGTTCCCTGTATTCCATTGTACATACAGTATTCTTAACTGATTATGTGTATGTACTGATTTTTTTGTACTTTGGTCTTCAATAATGTTTAAGAAATATAAGAATGTATCATGTGTCTGGGGCGATTTGGTCACCCCGGACCCCAGACACAGACCATTATTGTATTTTGCTTTTTTTTTGGCCACTGATGGCCTTGACTTTTCCTGTGTTTTGTTTTGCCTCTCCCTCTCCTTCCAGGCATTTCTCATTGGCTGCTCAGGCTGCTGCTGCTGTAGGCAGCCTGCAATCAGTACACCTGTGACTATTAGGCACCTGTGTTCAATCTGCTCCATTAGCTGGCTGTGTATTTCTTTCCTGTCAGCTCAGTCATTCTTCACCGCAGCGTTAGTCTGCATTCTGCAGTCAGCCTGCCAGTCTGTTCGCTACTCCTCGCGTTTGGACTATTTACATTTTGGACCATGTACTGTGTCGTTTGCTCCAGAGCTCTGCTGTGCTCCGACGCTCTCATGTAAGTTCCTTCTCCCGGTTTCCATTTCTTGTTTTCCTCAGTGGCCTGCTTTCCCTGAGGCGTGAAATGAGCTGGTTTGTTCATAGCCAATCCTGAGTCTGCTGAACTGTACTCGCCTGTTGTATAGATTATTGTTTTGGATAGCGCATGTTGGACATTAGTTGTATTTTTGTTCTTTCATTCAATAAATGCACTGTGCACCTGCAAGTGGGCTCGCACTTTCCATTTTTGTGCGTGCGTAAAAACGCACGCTCATGACAGAACGCTGCGGCCATATAGAGCCCAACAGTGGAGGAGTGTGTTGTTTTTTTTTCCTCACCTTTTTCCCCTCTGTGTGTTCCTCACCTGAGCTTCAGCGTAATTATGGAGCAGCTGGCGATGTCCCTCCTAGAGGATCTCCTGGCACAGGCGCAGGCCTCTTCCTCTCCAGGGATGGTCCGGGAGAGCCAGGTCCACGCTGCATGGGTGATGAAGATGAACCCTGGCCTATGGAGTCATCCGGAGGCTACTGACGTATTCAGTCGCATTAACTCCCTGTCGACGGAGGAGGTTTTGACGCCGGAGCCGGTCCATAATAAGAAGAGGCGTGTGCGCCGTAGGAGGTCCCCAGCTTCGGCTACGACAGCACAGCCTCCTTCTCCAGAATCGTGGCCTGCTCCGTCTGCGGAGGAGATGGAGGAATGCAGGCAGGTGTTGCTGGCGGAGACGGATCTCCTCTTGGAGGTGAAGCCACGGCTCCTCCCAGATTTGTCATCGGAGTTGGCTGAGTATTTTCCGAGTGGGCCAGAGCTCCAGCCTGTGGCCGAGCGTGCCCCGAGCCCGGAGCTTCCTCACCGCTATGACAAACTCGACCTCGGGGAGACAGCGGACGTTATCACCTCTCAGGAATTCAGACAAGTGCTCGTTCAATCACTTCTATTCTCACCTGAGACCGCTTGTCTGATTCCTGATGAGCTATTGACTGTTGTCACTACACCTCCACCTGTCTCTCCCGTTTCTCCCGAGTTCCCGCTGTTTCTGGAGGGAGGTGTCATGGTGATGGAGGAGCGTTCCCCGAGGGAGGCGGAACCCGAGCGCGTGCTGGTTGAGGAATCACCTGCTCTCCCACGTCGTCACCGTCCGCGGAGGTCCCACCTGGGAAGTTGTGTCATCACCCTACCAGCCACTCCTCTTTCACCAGAGGAGGAGAGCACTGCTGCGGAGCCTCTGTTTCCTGCTGCTGCCTTGCCTACAGTCACCTCCTCTATAATCTTTACCTCCACCAAGGTGGTTGGGGGAGTTTTTTCCCTGAACTCACTCACCTCTGTGCCGGATGGGGGCCCATCTTCGCTGGATTTTGAGGAGTACAGGCCCACTTGGGACACGGCGAATGATGGGAGTGATCCTGATACTGCTGGAGACACCGAGAACCAGGAGGACAGGCAAGTTCCTTCTCATTTTCCTATTTTTAATGAGCAATTTTGCCTGTTCCCTGGCCAAGAGACTCAGGTCCTGCAGTCCCCTGAGTTCTCTGCGCCAGCGGTATGTAATAATCCCTCACCGATCCTCTCCATGTCTCCTCTGTGTGCTCCTGTGAGCTCGCCGGTTCCAGAGCCAAGTCACCAGACGGAGGAGAGGTCTGAGGCCCTGGAGGATCTGGTGCCAGGGTCGGCGGTGGGGCAGCCCTCAGCCGTCACGTCGGATGGGTCGTCAACGTGGGAAGGATCGCCTGGGGGTCCCAAGACTGCAGCCACTATCATGCCTGCTGTGCGAGCTGTTGCAGCAGAGCCACCCGCCGAGCTGGGCCTTCTGGAGGCTGGACCTAGGACGTCAGCGACGGAGTCCTGGACGGTGGGGGAGTCTGAGTACAGGCAAGTGCTCTTATTTGTTTCTGTTTCTCCTAAATTAGAGCAAACTTGTCTGGCTCTTGGGGAGGAGAGTCGGGGGTAGCCTTCAGCTGCACCTGAACCCTCCTCGCCGAGCTCTGCCGCTGCTGGCAACCCTAACCACTTTCCATCTGTTGCCATTCCTGAGCATCCTCCTAGGGTCGCCAGGGGGGACCCACCACCATCAGGGGTCTCCATTGATCTGGTCCAATCCACCGGAGTCAACAACAGTCCAGCTTCCCCAGTGGAGGCCAACGCAGGGGCTCTGTCCCAATCGGGGACCACTGCGGGAGCAGCTGAGCCTCAGTCGGAGGTCACTGTGGGTGCAGCCTTGGCCCGGTCGGGGTCCACCGCTGGTGCAGCAGAGCCGGCCTGGTCGGGGTCCGCCACAGGTGCAGCAGAGCCGGCCCAGTCGGGGCCCATCGAGGATGCAGTTGAGCCTCAGTCGGAGGTCACCGCGGGTGCAGCAAGGCTCCCGCTGGGGTCCACCGCGGGTGCAGTGGAGCCGGCCCGGTCGGGGTCCACCACGGGTGCTGTTGCGGACCACCCCGAGGACACCGAGGCCTCCTCCTCCCTTCTGGGCACTACCATGGTCCAACTCCCTTTGCCACCAGAAGCCATTGGGGTCCCCCTTCTCCAGCCCGGCTTCCTACTGTTAAGCCTTCCGGTGGGTAAGCCGCCTCCTCATCCACCCCTCTGGTGCTGGTGGCTCAACTATGCGGTTCGGCCACCCGAAGGACTGAGGTTCCAGGTCGGGTGGCCCATTTGCCCGGGTGGGCCACCGGAGATTGCTCAGCCGGCCGCCTGCTGGCCCTGGGACTTTGGCCGGCCGCCCAACCCCTCGAGTCTTGTGACTGTGGGAGCGTAGGGCTTGTCGGGGCCTAGGGGTTTTGTACTGATGGTTCTTCCTTCCTAGCTGCGTTCCCCCACCTCCCTCCCTGGGTGGTGTTCTTCGGGTTTCTTTTGGGGGGGGGGTTGTCCTTGGGTGCTACTTGGGGTGTCTGGAATCCACCCTAGAGGGGGAGGCTCTATCATGTGTCTGGGGCGATTTGGTCACCCCGGACCCCAGACACAGACCATTATTGTATTTTGCTTTTGTTTTGACTGCTGATGGCCTTGAGTTATCCTGTGTTTTGTTTTGCCTCTCCCTCTCCCTCCAGGCATTTCTCATTGGCTGCTCAGGCTGCTGCTGCTGCTGTAGGCAGCCTGCAATCAGTACACCTGTGACTATTAGGCACCTGTGTTCAATCTGCTCCATTAGCTGGCTGTGTATTTCTTTCCTGTCAGCTCAGTCATTCTTCACCGTAGCGTTAGTCTGCATTCTGCACTCAGCCTGCCAGTCTGTTCGCTACTCCTCGTGTTTGGACTATTTACATTTTGGACCATGTACTATGTTGTTTGCTCCAGAGCTCTGCTGTGCTCCGACGCTCTCATGTAAGTTCCTTCTCCCGGTTTCCATTTCTTGTTTTCCTCAGTGGCCTGCTTTCCCTGTGGCGTGAAATGAACTGGTTTGTTCATAGCCAATCCTGAGTCTGCTGAACTGTACTCGCCTGTAGTGTAGATTATTATTTTGGATAGCGCATGTTGGACATTAGTGGTATTTTTGTTCTTTCATTCAATAAATGCACTGTGCACCTGCAAGTGGGCTCGCACTTTCCATTTTTGTGCGTGCGTAAAAACGCACGCTCATGACAAGAATGTCTATAACTAGCTAAAAAAGTATTACATTGGTTGAAGTAAACAACCACACAAATGCAAAATTATAGAACATAATTTATTTATTAATAAGCCCTGATTCATTACCTCAGATTATTACCTAGATTATCCCATTTATTCTTTGAAAAAAAGTAATACCACAAGACTATTTTATCACAGCATCTTTATCAAATTTAATATTGATTCATAACTAACTGTTAAACCAGCATCATTTGTGTATTTAAATCTGATCAGAATGTCAAAATAAACTACTTTGTCTCACTCTTTGTCTGCTACCCAGTTTCTTGCCTGGTATGGCCCTATCTTTATTGGTAATGTCATTTATGCCAAATCACACACACGTTTTCATTAGTTACTGTGAATGTCAGCAGGGGGATCTGTGGAGTGCTGCATATGTGAACACAGTTCAGTTTTCAGATAGGAGCGTTCTCTGGACTTTGTGAATCTTGATACAAAGGAAAGCAAAATAACTGAAAAGACATAAAAATACAAGCTGCTGGATAGCCACACTTCAGCCAGTCCACTCTGGCTTTCATAGACAATGCTACATGCTGTATACTAATAAAAGAAATATTGAGAGCCCAAAAAATGAGACAAAAATCAGCTTAAGTGAATGATGATGAGTAAGCAGCTTTAATCTGATTAACTCCAGCTGAAATGACCATGTACATTAATGACTGTAAACATTAATAGTCAATTTAAGACAAACAAGACAAAGAGATAGTGATCCAGACAGGAGATGTCCAGAATGTCTGAGCATCTGGAGTTACCTGTAGACCAGAAGAGAAAATGTTATCACAATGTAGCTAGTTCTCTTTAGAATGAACATTTATGCAGTGATGACATAGTCCACACTTTGATGAAGATTCTCAGTCATCCAGGTGGGTCAGTATATTGTATGAAAGCTCAGTCTAGTCAACTGCAACCAAGGAATTTTTACTCTGAATGGTGAACTGGATGAATGGTGAAACATTTCAGAGTAAAAAAAAATAAAATTTGAATCCAGTTGACTTAACTGAGCTTTCATACAGTGTAACTGTCCACAGTTAAGCTTCCCACCTAATTTTGCCTCCTTTTACAATATTTTAGATGAGCAATCACATTATTATTATTAACCTTTATTCATACAGGTAGTGTCACTGAGACACAAGGTCTCATTTTCAAGAGAGACCTGTCACACATACTTGAGATACAAATCCCCAACCAAACCGGGGTCTCTGCTCAACAAAAACAGGTTCTAGTCTACCTAAGAGCACCACATCTGTAATAAATGTTAGATCATTTTAGTAGATACACTTTTTTTGGTAAGCTTATGAAAACAAGAACTAAAGAAGAAAAAGATGAACAACATGGAAAAAAATGCTGCTCCAAAACCTAAAACACAGGACAGTTTTGGTGCTGGTCTGATGCAGGGATTCTTTCATATCAGCAGGACAACACCAAGATTGTGTAATTACTTTATTTAGTGATGTGCTACACAAGACAAGGGACAATGTGGAGCAGCATTTGGTTCTAATATTAACTATGGAGAAAATACAGGAACATAAATCTAGCATTATTATGCTTACCTAGCAGCCTTGTCAGCCCAGCTTTCCTTCACATTTACTTCCAACAATGACGCAGCTCACTGGTCGAATTCAAGTCAGGTGACCATGGAGCTCTGTTTTGATTGGTTAAGCATATAGCTGTCCTTAGTGACGCCTCAGAGCCGCCTTATCAGATTTTGTAACTAGTTTAATTTTCATAAAAATATGCACATACTTAGCCTGCCAGCAAACAGATTCATGTTTTGAAAAATATGCATTAGCATATCTGTGAAAATCAGCTACTCTCTGGATGGGGATCAATCATCTCAAAAGCTAAAGCAGATAGAGCCACTCGGCCTGCCGTCTAAAATTCCTTACAATTGTACGTTGAGAAATATTGTTCTTAAACCATTGGATTGTTTGTCCATGCAGTTGTTCACACAGTGGTGAGCCTCCCCCTATCCTAGTTTTTCGGGGATGCTCCTTTTATACCCAATCATGACACTCACCTGTTTTCAGTTAACCTGTTCACCTGTCGAGTGTTCCAAAAAACTGTTTTTTGAGCATTCCTCAACTTTTCAGTCTCCTCTTGCCCCTGTCCCAGCTTTTTTGGAATGTGTTGCAGGCATCAAAATCAAAACTAGTGAATATTTGTGGAAAAAACCCAACAACAATAAAGCTTATCAGTTTGAACATCAAATATCTTTGTTGCATTTTCAATTGAATATAGGTTGAAAAGAATTTACAAATCACGGTATTCTGTTTTTATGTTTTACACAACATCTCAACTTTAATTGGGATTGGAGTTTGTATGAAGAAGACAACAGATTTTGAACAAAATTACTCAGAGGGCTCATAATTCATTCATCTCTCCTCTGTTGTGTACAAAGATCCATATGCGTGTTTCATGTGCAGAGGAAAAGTATAGAGTGTTTTGTGCATGCATTCAGTCTAAAATTAGAAGGGCCACACACTCACAATGGAGGCGGTGTAACAATCTGCCCCATGTAACTTTTTGCCCTAGCTTACCCTAAAGCGAGAGCAAACTTAACAAAAACCAAAACTGCTCTAATTCTCAGTTAGTTACAGATGTGGCTACAGAAACCTCTAATCAGCTTTTAGCAAAAGCATGACAGTAATCAGCTCACAGAAGTCAGAGAAATTAAAGTAATTTAATATTAAAAAGGCTTCCATTGTGCTGGGGTCTTTCTTAAATGGGTCCCTTTAATGGCTCAATAGCAGACCTTGTGCTAAATCATGTCTTGTACAGTCCTAAATATGTAGCTGATCCTCTCTTTGACATTAAATTCTTTTCAGCATTTTTCAGAGTTTAAATTCAGGAAGGCTTGACAGGCCCCCCCGTTGGGTCATTGTCAGCTTTCATTCCCAGAAACATACTGTAGGCTGGATCAGAGATGCTGCTGACAGTATGAAAGCTGGCAAATATAAAGGTTGTTAAATTTAAAATGTAAGGTTTCAACGAGACCCCAATGCCAAGTTGTTTTTTGCTTTTGTCGAAACTCCCACCTCCTGCCTGTCATCTTCAGAAGAGCTGAAACCTTGTGTTGAGAGGACTGAAAGCAGATTGACTTTGGTACAATGCAGAAAGTTGAGAAATTCGTAGTGTCGATACCAAAGCTTTAATTTACAGAACAAGGGAGAGGGAATAATAATGTTGCCACCCACACACCTCTGTACAGTTTTTTACAGTTTCACTATGCTCGCATTACATAGAGGTTGGGGGAGAGCAGGGTGGTGAAGTGAAGTGAAATGAAACCAGGCTGAAACTAGAGGCTCTGATGCAAAAAAAAAAAAAAAAAAAAATCATCATAGCAATCACAGATTGCATTTTTAGCTTTTATTTATAACAAGAAAAAAAAATAAGTCATTGCATCAATCCCCAATCCACATTCAACTTGTAGGCTTTAGTCTTTTTTTGCAGCCTGTTGTTGACATTTGTCCCAGTTGAGCTTGAAATTAATGATCAGTGCTTTCAGTGTGATCCGTCACACATTTGTCTGTGGCAGACCCCTCTTGGCCCTGGAGTGTCTCTTCAGAGGTTTATGCATTTGTCAAAGCTGGGTCTCAGAGTCCAGCCTGACTAATACAAACTAAGACTACTGCTAATAGAGACATCTGGCCGGGGAGATGCTTTGAGGACCTTCGCTGCGCCCTCACACTCAGTCAGGCGATCCTAATCTCCCAGAACCCCTCACTCCTAAATGACTCTGGCCTTGGTACAATGGTATGAGCACATACTGCACACACTTAACTCAAATACATAACACTTGTTCAAAGAAGTGCTCATAGGATGTCCATGCTGCCAGCTGAGACAATTTTTGCTTTGATATTAAAGAAAGTTAGAGGACAAGGTGAAAATAAAGATGCTCGCTCTCGCTCAGAGATCCTGCAAAGCTCAATTTATCAGATCAATGGGGAATCTGGATTTACATTCTCTGTTTCTTATGTTTAGAGGTTTTTATAATCTTGGCCTGAAAATAGTGTATTAATCTCTGCAGTTTGATGTTATCAATGTCTAGCTTTACTTTATCTGCATCATTATGTATTCCCCCCATTGCTAGCTGATAAAGTGTTTTGGGGGAAAATTCTAAACATCACAGCTGGGTTCAGCATCGGGACACGTGGCAATTCAGAGAGACTTGTGCAGAAGTAGAGAAAACACAAGCAACTTGTGTTAATCTGCAGATGGCGGGGGGTGGGGGTGGGGGTAGAAATGGAGAAACATAAAGATTTGAGCACTAAAACACTATTGTTTCATTTAGTCTTGTCTAAAATTGCCGAGAGGCAGTCAAGTGGATGGAGATCTTATTCAAACCTCAGCAGAGATGAATACGGTCTCCTTCATTTGCATCATGAGACACTGAAACAAAGAAATCATGGGGAGGTGTCCCTTATTGATACATGACTGAGTCAATAGTGGTTTTGTGTAGGAATGTAAGGACAGATTCCTTTTATGTCCACACTCTGAAAGGCTAGGCTAACATGTATCAGTATGTGGTGCGTCACTTTAACATGTCCCTGGAGAAACTTCCGTTGTGTTGTTAGTATTTGCAGCACATTTGTCTCTTTGCAAGTCTTGTGACTTTTTGCAGCACCTGTGTGTTGCCATTTTGATGAAGATGTTTTCTTACTTGATTTGTTCTGTTTATTTGCAGTTATTTCCTTAAGCTGCAGTACGTATGTTGAGCTCTCTGGGACGTCATATGATAAGCGTGATACTCTTAAGCTGAGTTGTTATTGTCAAGTTGAAGCACTTTATTTTAACTCACAAACACTCATAATGAATAAGTTTTTGGGTTTTGGGTCTCCGTCCCATCCCGCTGCATTTGGACATGCTGTGATCAAACAATCGACACTCTGTTTAGTGGATCTCAGCACTCTACCTGCTCAGCTATAACATTCCACGTCAAGTAGAAACTTTATTTTCACTCCATTCTCAGCATTTTCAAATCTCTTTTCATGCCACCCACTGTGGGTTTAATGTTTACTGTTTTACTGTGTGTTTGTTTGTATATATATCTTTTTAAATATCCTGTCATGTTGTCAAATGTATGTAAACTGTAACATTAACGGTGTTATATTGAAATCACTGTTCATGGTGTTCAAGTTCCATTCTCTTTTTTGCTTAAAAAATTTCATCCTCCCATTGTTTGCTGTTACTAGGGATTGTCCTTTTAGATAAGAAAGAGCATTTTTTACAGTAAAATATAAAAACACTACAGAGCACAAAACCTTTTCAAAATATTTAACATAGAATTGTATTGTTTAGTATTTACTATGTACTTACACAATATGTGTATACAGTGGTGTGAAAAAGTGTTTGCCCCCTTCCTGATTTCTCATTTTTTGTATGTGTCATGAGCCGAGTTCTGGAGGTTCCGCCAGACTCGGTCTCATGGCTTTTTCCTTATATTTACATATTTGTTGTATTCTGTGCTATTTGGGTTTCTGTAATTCTTGTACTTTTTGCTATTTTCCTGTTTATGTTTTAGTTTTGTTACACTCTTATTTTGTATTAATTTACATTTATATTTCAGTCTGCATTTGTTGATATTTTATTCTTTAGTTCTTTACTGTTGGGTTGACAGCTGTCAAGGACATTTCCGGGTTTTGTACTTCGTGTGGGCATCACTCCTGTCAGCTGTCAGCTTCAACCGCTCTCCTCTCATTGCCCCCAGCTGGTCCAAATTGTATCTTCGCTTTCTCCTGCCCACTCATGTGACCCACACCTGTCAATACTTATGTAATTGTTTTTTGACCCTATTTAAGGGCAGGTATTTTCATTTCTGATTGCCGCTGTCTTAATCAAGCTACTCTCCGTCTCCACCAGAGCCCTGTCCCTGCTCTGGTGCGCTATATCAGTAAGTTTGTTCCCTTGTTTGTATTTTTGTGTTCTTAGCACTGTGTTGGACTTTGCTTGTTGTTTTTTCAATACATTGCCCAAACTCACAGTTCAGTGCGTGGGTCTCACCTTTCTGCCCCGAAGGGCAATTCATGACAGTATGTTTGTCACACTTGAATGTTTCAGATCATCAAACAAATTTTAATATTAGACAAAGATAACACACGTTAACACAAAATGCAGTTTTTAAATGAAGGTGTTTATTAGGGGGAAAAAATCCAAACCTACATGGCCCTGTGTGAAAAAGTGATTGCCCCCTAAACCTATTAAGATAAGATAGTCCCACAATGGGGAAATTCCAGGATTGCAACAGCACAGGGACAGCAACACTCAGAGCAATGATTTAGAAGATAAGAAAATAAGAGCAGTGAATATACATATGTAGACATAAATATATATATATATACACAGTGCGGAGCATTGTAGCTAGATGGACTAAACAGCATAACCGTCTATTTAGTTACCCTACATGGTATGAATTTGTACCCATACATATTGTCACCCTCCATAGCGACTGATATTGTCCTAGTTGTATACTGGAGGGGACCATTTGTGTAAGTCTGTTGCGTCTTTTGCATTCGATACTATTAGGTTGTCACGTTTTTTTGCTATCTCTGCAAGCAGCCCTGCTTAGGTTATACAGTCTGACAGCCATAGGTAGGAAGGACCTGCGAAACCTCTCGGTCGCGCATCTAGGATGATGTAGTCTACTGCTAAATGAGCCCCTCAGTGCGTTCAGTATGTCCTGCATAGGGTGGGACTCGGACTCCAGCAGAGATGACAGTTTAGCCACCATCCTTCTCTCTCCTATCTCCTCCACTGGGTCAAGGCGTTGCCCCAGGACAGAGCTAGCTTTCTTGATTAGTTTGTTCAGTCTCTTCCTATCGGCTGCTGTAATGCCGTTGCCCCAGCAGACCATTCCAAAAGTGATGGCTGATGCCACCACCGTGTGGTAGAATGTCTTCAGGAGCACCCCTTGTACACCAAAAGACCTGAGCCTCCTCAGCAGGAACAGCCTGCGCTGTCCCTTCTTGTAGAGTGCGTCGGCATTGTGTGACCAGTCTAGTTTATTGTTCAGATGAACACCCAGGTACTTGTAGGATGTCACCATCTCAATGTCTGTTCCCTGGATGTTCACTAGTGCTGTGAGGGGTTGTCCTTGCCTGCGGCAGTCCACCACCAGCTCCTTAGTTTTTCTCGCGTTGATCTGGAGGCAGTTCCGATGGCACCAGCCCACGAAGTCCTGGATGAGTCCTCTGTACTCAGCTTCATCTCCGTTGGAGATGAGGTCGACGATCGCAGAGTCGCCAGAGAACTTCTGTAGATGGCAGTGTGTTGTGTTGTGTGAGAAGTCGGCAGTATAAAGGGTGAACAGGAAGGGAGCCAAAACCGTTCCCTGGTGGGCCCCCGTGCTGCCGATGATCGTGTCCGACACACAATCCCGGGTTCTCACAAACTGTGGCCGGTTAGTGAGGTAGTCCAGGATCCATGATGACAGGTGCTGGTCCACCCCTGCGCACAGCAGCTTGTCCTTCATGATCATCGGTTGGATGGTGTTGAAAGCACTGGAGAAATCAAAGAACATGATCCTCACCGCATTCCCGGGCTTCTCCAGGTGGGACAGAGAACGGTGAAGGAGGAAGATCACTGCATCCTCCACCCCAATGCCATGCTGGTAGGCGAACTGGAGTGGATCCATCGCTGGCCCCACCGGGAGGCGGAGGTGAGCAAGGAGCAGTCTCTCCAGGGTCTTCATCATGTGAGACGTCAGGGCCACTGGTCTGTAGCTGTTCAGGTCTTTGGGGTGGGAAGTCTTTGGTACAGGTACCACACAAGATGTTTTCTACAACTGTGGTACCCTTCCCAGCTTCAGGCTCAGCTTGAAGATGTGCTCCACAATGCCGCACAGCTGGTCTGCGCAGGACTTGAGGAGCTTCGTGCTGATGCCGTCTGGTCCCGACGCCTTCCTCGCCTTGATCTTCCTCAGCTCCGTCCTCACCTGGGTCTTAGTGAGGGTCAGGTTGGGGGGCTGTGTGCTGGGAGTGGGGGGGTGTTGGTGGAGTGGGGTGTGGACAGCAGGTCTCGATGACTTTAGAGGCAGCAGTGGTTGGTGTGCAGTCGGGGGGGAGGGCGGTTGGTCAAACCTATTAAAAAACAGGTTCAGATTGTTCGCCCACTCCCTGCCCCCCTGTGGCCTGGGAGGAGGTATTCTGGAGCCCAGAGATGGTTTTAAGGTTTCTCCAGACCCCGCTGATGTCGCTCTGTTGCAGCTTGTCCTCCATCTTCTTCCTGAAGCTGTCCTTGCCTTCTCTGATCTTCCTCCTCAGCTCCCTCTGTACGGACTTCAGCATCTCCCTGTTCCCCGACCTGAAGGTCCTCTTCTTCTCTCTCAGAAGTGTTTTTATTTCAGGGTTGATCCAGGGTTTGTTGTTCGAGCAACACCATATTGTCTTGGTGGGTATGGTGTTGTCCACACAGAAGTTGATGTAGTCCGTGATGGTGTGAGTGAGGCCATCGATGTCCTCACCATGTGGATCGCAGAGCTGCTCCCAGGCAGTGGTTTCAAGACAGTCCTTTAAAGCGTCCATTGCCTCCTCCGACCATATCTTCACCGTGCGCATGACCGGAGGTTGTCTGTGTACTAGGGGTTTGTACACCGGCAGGAGATGAACCAAGTTGTGATCCGATCTCCCGAGTGGGGGGGGGGGGGGGTGATGAGGTGTACGCCTCCTTAGTGTTAGCATAGAATAAGTCCAGTGTTTTATTGTCTCTAGTGTGGCATGTGACATACTGGGTGAATGTGGGCAGAATGGGGGACAGTGAAATATGGCTGAAATCACCGGAGATGAGGAGAAGAGCATTCTGGGTGTTCTGTCAGCAGCCTGCCAGTTACTGAGTGAATGACGTCACGCGCTGTCCCCGCGTTCGCTGTTGGATTTGCATAAATAACAATGCAGATCACGTGTGAGTATTCCCTCGGGAGATAGGTAGGCCGCATGCTAACAGCTAGCAACTCAATGTCTTTGCTGCAGTAATGTTGTTTAACCGTGATATGTCCCGGTCTGCACCAGCTGTTATTGACATACACTACCGTTCAAAAGTTTGGGGTCACCCAGACAATTATTTTGTTTTCCATGAAAAGTCACACTTATTTACCACCATGAGTTGTAAATTGAATAGAAAATATAGTCAAGACATTGACAAGGTTAGAAATAATGATTTGTATTTGAAATAATAATTTTTTCCAGATACTCAACCTGCTCAAAGGAAGGTCAGTTTAATAGCTTCTCTAACGAGCTAAACTGCTTTCAGCTGTGCTAACATGATTGCACATGGGTTTTCTAATCATCCATTAGCCTTCTGACGCAATGAGCAAACACATTGTACCATTAGAACACTGGAGTGATAGTTGCTGGAAATGGGCCTCTCTACACCTATGTAGATATTGCACCAAAAACCAGACATTTGCAGCTAGAATAGTCATTTACCACATTAGCAATGTATATTAGATATTAGAGTGTATTTCTGATTAGTTTAAAGTTATCTTCATTGAATAAAACAGTGCTTTTGTTTCAAAAATAAGAACATTTCTAAGTGACCCCAAACTTTTGAACGGTAGTGTACATTATCACTCCTCCGCCCCTTGCCTTCCCACTGTCTGGTGTCCAGTCTGCCCTTATTGCGTGGAAACCCTCCAGTTCGATGTTAGCATCTGTTGCTAGTTCTGTTAGCCACGTCTCAGTAAACAGCAGCATGCTACTCTCTCTGAAGACGCTCTCGTAGCGGGAGATGGCCGCTAGCTCGTCGGTCTTATTGAGTAGCGATTGAATGTTCCCCATAATAACAGATGGAAGGACGGGTCTGTACCTTACATTTCTCGCCCGCCGTCTTGCTCCAGCATGGCATCCACGTCGTTTCTGTCTTATTTCACCCGGTAGGTCGAAGTCTGTGCTAGCATCTTGCTCCAGTTAAGTGCTAGCAGCTGGTCTCTGCTGTAACGTATCCTGCTAAAAACAGTGGCTCCGTCTGCCGGCTCAGGAGACATTTGGGCGATCCGTGTGTCTGTCCGATGTATAAGGTGTCGCCGGATCAGAAAGATTAGCAAGAGAAGCGAGATAGTAAATAGAAGTAGGAAGAAATTGATCCGCTGTTGCAAAAAGATAAGATAAGATAAGCCTTTATTAGTCCCACAATGGGGAAATTCCAGGATTGCAACAGCATAGGGATAGCAACACTCAGAGCAACAATCAGAAGGCAAGAAAAAACAACATCTAGTAAACATATGTCCATATTACTATAAATGTATATATATAGACACACAGTGCAGAGCATTATGGCTGGTGAATGTGCAGCAGAAAGTCTAAGCTCTCTCTCCGCGGATGCAGCGGGCCAGCTGGAAGTCTTTGGGCATGATGGTGACCCCCTTAGCGAAGAAGAGACCACCAGGTGGGTCTCGCTGGTCTCCTGCAGAGCCATGACGGCGAAACTCAGGAAACGCAGGACGGTCTTGAAGTCCTGAGCGATCTCCCTCACCAGGCGCTGGACGGGCAGCTTACGGATGAGCAGCTCCGTGGATTTCTGGTAGCGACGGATCTCTCTCAGAGCCACGGACCTGTGACGGCGAGGCCTCTTCACTCTGCCGGTGGCCGGAGCGCCTCTCCGAGCAGCCCTGGTGGCTAGCTGTCTCCTGGGGGGCTTCTTCCTCCAGTAGATTTTACGGGCGGTCTGCTTGGTTCTTGCCATCGCTCTTTATTATTCTGTCTTATATTTCTTTCACGCCGCCTAAACTCCAGCCCGGCACCCGCTTCGTTTTCGCTACAGCTCCCGGTATGTCGAGTTTCCCATTAGCACCGGGCGGCGGCCAAGTGCTAGCTAGCACTAGCTCCTCCCCGCTGTAACGTCTCCCGCTGCAAACCGTGGCTTCGTCCGCCGACCCGGGAGACCCCCGGGGCGATCCGTGCGTCCGTGATATATATACGGAGTGAAAGGTGTAGAAAGAAGAAGGAAGATAAAAAAAAAGGCTGTTGCAACAGGCAGCCGACTCGTGTGGCGCCGCCGGTCCGGCGGAACCGGAAAAAAATAATATAGACTTAAAATCCTAACCAGCTGTCACTGAAGAGCTCTCACCTCTGGGAGCAAGGTTGAGCAAAAGGCAGCCTATTCGTGTGGCGCCGGAAGTAGAACATGTAATAACTGGTTGGGCCACCCTTAGCAGCAACAACTACAATCAAGCATTTGCGAGAACTGGCAATGAGTCTTTTACAGTGCTGTGGAGGAATTTTGGCCCACTCATCTTTGCAAAATTAATGTAATTCAGCCACATTGGAGGGTTTTCGAGCAGGAACCGCCTTTTTAAGGTCATGCCACAGCATCTCATTTGCATTGAACTAGGCCACTCCAAAGTCTTCATTTTGTTTTTCTTAAGCCATTCAGAGTTGGACTTGCTGGTGTGTTTTCAATTCATTGTCCTGCTGCAGAACCTAAGTGCGCTTCAGCTTGAGGTCACGAACAGATGGCCGGACATTCTCCTTCAGGATTTTTTGCTAGACAGCAGAATTCATGGTTCCATTTACCACAGCAAGTCTTCCAGGTCCTGAAGCAGCAAAACAGCCCCACACCATCACACTACCACCACCACATTTTACTATTGGTATGATGTTCCTTTTCTGAAATGCTATGTTACCTTTACGCCAGATGTAATGGGACACACATCTTCCAAAAAGTTCAACTTCTGTCTCGTCAGTCCACAGAGTATATTCCCAAAAGTCTTGGGGATCATCAAGGTGTTTTCTGGCAAAACTGAGATAAGCCTTTATGTTCTTTTTGCTCAGCAGTGGTTTTCGTCTTGGAACTCTGCCATGCAGGCCATTTTTGCTCAGTCTCTTTCTTATGGTGGAGTGATAAACACGGACCTTAACTGAGGCAAGTGAGGCCTGCAATTCTTTGGATGTTGTTGTGGGGTCTTTTGTGACCTCTTGGATGAGTCATTGCTGCACTCTTGGGGTAATTTTGGTCGACCGGCCACTCCTAGGAAGGTTCATCACTGTTCCATGTTTTCACCATTTGTGGATAATGGCTCTCACTGTGGTTCGCTGGAGTCCCAAAGCTTTAGAAATGGCTTTATAACCTTTTCCAGACTGATAGATCTCAATTACTTTGTTTCTCATTTGTTCCTGAATTTCTTTGGATCACAGCATGATGTCTAGCTTTTGAGGATCTTTTGGTCTACTTCACTTTGTCAGGCAGGTCGTATTTAAGTGATTTCTTGATTGAGAACAGGTGTGGCAGTAATCAGACCTAGGTGTGGCTCGAGAAATTGAACCCAGCTTTCCAAAGATGTGATAAAGCACAGTTAATTTATGTTTTAATGGGGGGGGGGGGGTCACTTTTTCACACAGGGCCATGTAATTTTGGATTTTTTTTTTACCCTTAATAATAAACACCTTCATTTAAAAACTGCATTTTGTGTTTACTTGTGTTCTCTTTGTCTAATATTTAAATTTGTTTGATGATCTGAAACATTTAAGTGTGACAAACACACAAAAAATAAGAAATCAGGAAGGGGGCCAAGGGCGTAACTTTGTTTCAAACATTGTGTGGGGGGGGGGGGGATCTCTGCCCATATAAGGATTAAAAAAAACATATATATATTATAGAACTGTCAGGTCGTCAGTACAGGCAGTTGTCTCCAATGGCCCTTTTTCATTTTTAAAGGAAAAGGATTTTTTTAAGCAAAAAATGACAGTATATGTATCCTAATGTGGAGGAAGAGCGCAAAATCATTAACTTTGCTAAAAGGACAAGGCTAATTTACCCCTTTATTTTGGCATACCCATATTAGTAACAGCTATAAAAATTATTTCCCTAATTTACCAAATCTTTATTCAGTCTTGTAATAGTCTATGCCTCTATGAAGCAGCAGGCCTACTTAATACCTATTATGTGTTAAGTATTTCAGCACTGGCAGAAATCAAGTTTTGATTATTGTTACCTGGTCATGTGTGCCTCCTGTACCTCCTCTCTCTCTCTCTAGTCATCAGTACTGTCTCTCTGTCCCTCTGGACACCTGTGCTGATTCTCTGGTTACCTTTACCTCCTCTCTCCTCTGCTTTTTGGTTCAACCTGCTGCTGCCACGTTCTTGCTCCTGATATTAAAAAAAAAAGCTCAGTTAATGTTCAAAGGGTTTAAAAGAGGTACTTCATGGACAATTTTGGAGGATGTAATTCATGCTAGATTTTTCAATGCCAAAAACTTGGAAAGATGTAAAATATTCTTCACCCCCTTCTTCCCTTCTTAACAGTGCAGTACCCATCTTAACAATGCAATCAGTATTAACTGAGGCTAATCTAGCTACTGAACGAGGCTTAATCACCATTTTTCTGAACTAATTTTATTTTGTTAATCAGTTGGGGTGATTAACACATTTGTTCTGACAGGACTAATGTTTTTTCATTAATTTATGATGTCACCACTTGCCACCATGTGGCTATTTCTTACCAAGGAGATGAACTAAGGACACTACTGTGATTTAGTCAGTTAGACTATGACAAAAGTAATAGTTATCCTGCCTGCAGAGGCATTATGAAAACAGTCATAATAGTAAATTACATAGTAAATCTGTGAGTAGATTTCTGACTAAATCATCCTGGTATTAAAAACTTACTCTGGATTCATTATTTAGACATTTAATTTTTTACAGTGACAGTCAGTTTTCAAATTTAGGATTCAGGTACCCCCCCCCCCCCCAAAAAAAAAGGTAAATAAATTTAACTTTGCTAAATTTACCAGAAAAAAAATAAATGCAAATTTAGGAGAACATAGTATGAATTCACAAGAAGAAGCAACTTGATGATTGTAAAAAAAAAAAAAAGAAAGAAATTTAAATGATTTTGCAAATATGTGAGGAGAAAGGCTTATTTTCCATGACAAAAAAAAAAAATACAAATTTGAGAAAAATGCTACATTTTTATGAGAAACTGTGAATTTAGGGGAAAACAATATGGTGAAAATACTGCATTTTTAATACAAAATGTAGGCAGATTTACAAGAAAAATGTCTCTGGTTTACAAGAAAAGCTGTAAAACTATGACAAAAAAGTTGCACACACAAAAACACTGAAGTTTACTAAGGGAGAAAAAAGACTGGACAGAATATTTAGAGCCCCAAAAGTTGGAAGTGAGGACAGCTCTAATTTTAAATGGGTTTATAATATGTTTTCAGCTGATGTCATAATTGGCCCTTCAGGGCAGAAATGAGGCACCATTCACCTGCTGTGAGTTTGCTCATTTAATAAATAATAATAAGGAACACAAATGCTTGCCACGGAAGGCGAATACAAAAAAGGCAAAAAAAACAAAACAAAAAAAAAAAAAACAAGGACCACAAAGGGCGAATTACAAAAGGCTATTTACAAAGACCACGAAGGGTGATCACAGAAAAATACAAATGATGAAAAACCATGAAAAGTTATTTACAAATAGCCTGAAGAAGCAGAGAATAAGGCAAAGACTAAAACAGGAACCAGGCATAGGGATTCCTGTCTAAACACGGTGAGGTCGCACCGAGGAATACACCTCACCAGCGAGCTTAAATAATACCAGAGAAAAAAACCAAAATGTGAATCAGGTGTGGAAGCATGAGTGAAAACGTAATCAGAGACACTCGACAGCTGTGACAGGCCACAAACAGACTTGACAGGCGGAAGTCCTGTCACAATGCTGTCAAAGTAAAAGCACAAATAATAATGGCAGAAAATCAGGACTAAATACATAAAGAATAATAACCAAAAGACCCGAGCACGGTACAGACCTGCACTTGGCATCATGACAGTGCCCCTCCCTTAAGGGGTGAATCCAAGACACCCCGCAGTAACATCAAAAGAAATGAAAATACCCCCCCCCCCAACAGAAATAACTTCAAAAGCCAACCCCGGGAGGGTGGTGGGGGGATCCAGGCCTGGAGGGAGAGACACAAAAACAAAAACAACCCGAAAAACACATGATCCACACACTGACTAAACAAAGTACAAAGAAAACTAAGCAAAACAAGATAAATAAGGAAACTGTTCTAGTGGTCTTCCAGAATCCTGGCTCCACCCGACCAACAGGTGGAAAAGGTCTCGTGGCCTATCAGGTCTCCAGAGCCCCCAACCAGGATGAAAGAGTCCATTGGGTAGTCTACCAGGGTTTAGAAGCCACCCCAGTAAATGAGAGAGTTTGGGCGGTCTCCCCGCATCTCTGGGCCAACGGGTCGCAGTGCACCACAGACCTCCCCCTGGAGGTGGCAGATGGAACCAGTGCTTACCGCGGCCCCCTGGAACCAGGAGATGGACACCTGATGAAGGTGATGGTGGTGGGAGAAACACGACAGGCCCAGATGTGGACCGAGGACCCGCTGCAGTCTTGGACATAGGCACCACAATCTCGGTGACCCTGGACTGGGGCAAAGCAGCACCCTCGGTGGCCCTGGACTGAGGCACTGCTGCACCCTCGGTGGAACCGGACTAGGACAGAGCTGCACCCTCGGTGGACCCGGACTGGGACAGAGTTGCACCCTCGGTGGACCCAGACTGGGACAGAGCTGCACCCTTGATGGCCCCCGGGCTGGAGCATAACGCCCACAGCGGGCACACACTGGAGTGCCACATCCATGTGGGATTCAAGCTGAAACCCAGCACCCACGGAGACCCAGACTGAGGAGGAACTGCACCCTCGGAGGTCCCGGGCTGGGATGGAGCCTCCACAATGACCTCAGCAAGAGGGGGAAGCAGCACCCACAGAGGTCCCAGACTGGGACGGAGCCTCCATGATGACCTTGACCGGAGGAGCTGGACCCACGAAGACCTCAGGCGGCGGACCTGAACCCGCGGAGGCCTCTGGCGTAGCTGGATGATTCTTGGTGACCCTGTGAGAGGACTTGGATAGAAGAGGAAGAGGAACAGGGTCGCCGGCAGCAGTGGAACCCGGCGAGGTGAGCTCCGGTGCAGCTGATGGCTGCACCCAGCTCTCCCCCCAAGAGCCAGGCAAGATCTCTCCAATACAGAAACAACAAAAACAAAGGAGAGTACTCACCTGAGCTCAAGTTCCACCACCGTCCAGGACTCCGTCAATCCAGATGACGATGTCTCATGCCCAGCCTTCTGGAGGTCCAGCTCGGACTCTGCTGCAGCGGCCCCCAACAGCAGGCATGATGGTCACTGCAGTCCCGGAACCCTCTGGCGATGTGACCCATGCAGGTGGCTCGCCCGGCGTGGCGACAGGAGATCCCCTTCCTGCTGGTGCTGAATTCTGCACGGTTGAAGCCCGGGGACGATTCCTCACCAGCTCAGGCTCCGGATTGCAGATAACCTTCTTCCTCTGTGTGGACTGTGGCTGCGGGGCTGGAACCAGGTTTTCCAGGGCCGCAGGCTCCTCCTCCATCCAGCGGCTTAATCCCAGACCCCGGCGGACACTCGGGGGTGTAGGAGAAGACAGAGAGAGAGCAGGAAAAGCTTTTGTGGCTGCAGCAGGTAGTGAGGACTCAGTGGACTGTACTAACTGAGCCTCACCCCCGAGAATCAGGCAAGGTAATTCAAAAGATGGTGATATAGAGTGAAAAAGCACTTCCCTGTTTTCCCAGGGTACGGTGGTTCCTGCTGCAGAAAGCCCAGTTTCTTCCTTCTCTATGACTGCGGTGATCGTGGGCCCCTCTGGAGAACATGGAAGAGCCGCCCTTGCAAGCACGGTGACAGGCAGAGCTGGGGGAGAACCAGCTGGGCTCTCAGCAGTGAGAGGAGGTGCCGTGGAGGAGGGGGGGACAGCTGTGACAACCTGGGAAGAGGGAGCTGACGAGACAGCCAGCGAGGAAACCCCAGAGGCTGAAGCTGCTGTAGAACCTTCTTGACACAGCGAAAAGGAACCTGCTGGCTGTGAGACAGGAATTCTTCCAACGGCCCGTGGCTGGGTAATGACGGGGAAGTTGTGACGACTGGACCCGGTGACTCTCCTCCATCCACTTTGGTACACCCGAGTCACGGGAAGGAGTAGAGGTCTGCACGGGGAGGTGGCGTCTATGGACTGGAGACGAGCCTATCGCCAACCCCGGGAATCACTGCTGAAGAGCGGAGACAGTAGATAGCAGTTCAGTGAACTCGGGATAATTACCCAAACCGGGATGTGCCTCCACAATCCTGACTGCTGCCACTACACTCTCCAGAACCTTCTTCGGGCCGCGGAACATGAGGGCTTCAGCAACATAGCCCCGGATGAACTCAGCTGCCCACTGCTCATCCATGCTGGGTGTTATGTCCATAACCAGTACTTAAATAACAAGGCCGGAGGTGCAATAGAACATGACTTTATTGAGTGACTCACAGTGACACAAGGCACTCCTGTATAGGCAGAGGCGAAGGTCAAAAGAGACCGTGCCTCTTCCGCATCAGCCCTTTATACCCAGGGTGATGGCGGAACCGGAAAGGTGGAGCCACCATCCACATCACACAATAATACATCTTATAACAACATTACACCCCCCCTTAAAAAAATCCAAAACGTATGCACACCAATTAGACACTCCCATATTTAGTACCCGAGTCACACTCCAATGGTAAACAAATAAGGCAGGCCTTATCCATGCACACAAACAACTAAAACTAGAGGGGGACCAGTGGACTACCGTCCCACCTCCATATGGCCAGATGGATTATTCTGCCGTCTCTGATAATAAAAGTCCATGAAATAAAATATTGCAGTGTTCCTATTATAACATAAAACAATCCCATAAACTTATATACATATAGGTAAAACCTTAATCCAACAATCAGTTAACATGCACATTCATGCCCTGCTACCAACATTCCCAATAATACCACCCCAACCTAGGCAAACCCCACAGTAATACACACCCCAAACATGGTGACACACACATTACTTGTTTTTTTTATTTTTATTTTTTTTTACATGGACACTTGATGTAGCAGTTCTGCATGAGAAACATATCAACTACGTAGCCCGGGCAATCACATTTAACCCAACTCATTGCCCCTTGCTACCATACAGTCTCAATGGAGAGGCCACCCCCTGGGGGACTCATCTGGCGGGTCACGGCCAGAGCTCCTTCATCTCTTCACCCCTGGAGATGAGCCACATTGGAGCCCCGGCACCTGCTTCTCCTTGATGCCACGCTGCAGTTCATTGGTGTGTCTCCATGAGTCATCTGACAGCCGACGGTACCCATCCCCCCGAACAGCTACTACCTTCAGCCGCCCCTGGTCCTCCCGTCGTTTCTTTTTCCCATGGACCCCTCTCAGCTGAGCCTCCTCTCTGGGTCGAACCACATCTCCTACTCCCAAAGGAGCTCGACTCAGCTTCCAATGTCCATGATGTCTCAACTGGGCCTCCTCACTGGGTCGTGCCACACCGGTGACCCTCCGCAAAGTCCGACTTGGCCTCCAGTGTTTCTGTGTGGCACGTCTGTTCCCCATGCCAGCCGGTCCTGCCCCGCTTTCTTTCATTTGCAACGCTGGCGAAGCCGTTGTAGCTCCATGCTTCTCAGTACCTCCCGACTGAACTCCAGAAGCAGCGGGAGACATCAAGTCGGCTCCACCCACCATCATGTGTGTTCCACCGTGCCGCCCAGTTCCCTCACCTAGAGTAATTTGGGCCCTGGCACCGGAACCCTCCCACAATGGCCCTGGGTGGTATTGTTCCTGTCCATCTCCCAGAATACTAGGCCATGTATCGTCCCAAACCGCATCATCCACCACTTGTGGAACCGGTCGGTCCCATAAACCACAGCCCGACCACTCCTCTCCGCCACTGCTGGTAATTGAGAAGCCCAGTCCATAAAAAAGGTCACAGCCCATCACATTCGACCCACTCATAGTCACCACGAACTGCAGGCTGGACACCACAGCTGACTTGCTCCTCACCATCAGCGCCAGCAAACCCACGATGGACAGCCTATTACCGCCATACCCACACAATGGCATCGACAGACCTCTCACACGATGGTAGGGGGAAAAAATCCTCACAGTAGGCCAGTTCAACACGGACCTCACCGCGCCCGTGTCCACCAATAACGGAACTTCCTCAACGTCCAATGTAACCTTTAAATACGTATGGTCTTCTGTGCTCAGGGAGACGGTGTGGATAACCGTAGGAGTCATGGTGGGGGAATCCACTTCACGTCGCCGTTCCCCTCACTCAAATTTTTTACAGACCCTGGCGAAATGATGTAGGAGTCCACACTTGCCACAGCGTTTGCCTTTTGCCGAACACTCTCTTGCCTTGTACCGGTGCTTGGTAGACCCGCAGCCAAAACATTTTGGCAATCCCGGGGCGGACCTTATTTTGATAGCAGTAGCGGATTCTTCTCTGTCTTCCATGCTGTCATCGCTATCCGGGTCTACAGCCTGCACCGCTGATGCTGAGTCGGGTTTCCCCAACATTGTTCTCTCACCAAGGTCCCTTGACAGTTTATCCACTGCTTCAAACTGTTGGGCTATCTCCACAGCCTTGGCTAACGTCAGTTCACCGGAATGGGTAAGGACTCTTGACCGTACCACTGCACACAGCATGTGCTCCGCCAACTGATCGTGGACCATTTCCTCTTCTAAGGTCCCAAACTGGCAAGACCCAGCCAGCTGGTGCAGGTGTAAAACATACTGCTACACCGACTCTACAGTCCGCTGGCGGCGCTGTCAGAACTGAATCCTCCAGATGATGACGTTCTCAGGAATGCGAAAGTAGCGCACCATTAGCCCAACCACGTCCTCAAAACTGTTGCTCACACCCAATGTGCTGAAAATACGTTGTCCCTCCATGCCAAGATTATGGACCAGTATCACTCGTGCATGCAATTTCTCTAGTTCACCGAGGTTCAGTGCCACCAGATAATTCTCAAATGCGGCAAACTACCTCTCCCACGGTACTGGCGGCTCGCCGGGAAGCTCCAGAAATGTCTGAATGCCCAAAATGCCTTTATCCATGTTTTTATCCTCGTCACTAAATGTTATGTCCATAATCAGTATTTCAATAACAAGGCCGGAGGTGCAATAGAACGTGACTTTATTGAGTGACTCACAGTGACATAAGGTGCTCCCGTATAGGCAGAGGTCAAGGTCAAAAGAGACCATGCCTCTTCTGCATCAGCCCTTTATACCCAGGGTGGCGGCGGAACCTGAAAGGTGGAGCCATCACCCACATCACACAATAATACATCTTAGAACAACATTACACTGGGAGCCCCAGCTGCCATCCTCCTTCCGCGCGTTAGGAACATACTGACAGCCTCTCCTTATGGCCACGAAAAAAGGTGAGTGGAAAAAAGAATAGAAAAAAAAGGCAAACCTACAGCCGCTGGCACCTACTGGCTGCGACCTACTGTCATAATAGGCCCTTTAGGGCAGAAATGAGGCACAATTTGCCTGCTGTGAGTTTGCTCATTTAATAAATAATAATAAGAAACACAAATGCTTGCCACGAAGGGCGAATATAAAAAAGGCAATAAAAAAGGACCACGAAGGACGAATTACAAAAGGCTATTTAAAAAGACCGTGAAGGGTGATCACAGAAAAATACAAATGATGAAAAACCATGAAAGGTTACTTACAAATAGCCTGATGAAGCAGAGAATAAGGCAAAGACTAAAACAGGAACCAGGCATAGGGATTCCTGCCTAAACACGGTGATGTCACAGCGAGGAATACACCTCGCCAGCAAGCTTAAATAATACCAGAGAAAAAAACAAAATGTGAATCAGGTGTGGAAGCATGAGTGAAAACGTAATCAGAGACACTCAACAGCTGTGACAGGTCGTGAACAGACTTGACAGGCGGAAGTCCTGTCACAACGCTGTCAAAGTAAAAGCACAAATAATAATGGCAGAAAATAAGGACTAAATACATAAACAGAAAAAGGATAATAACCAAAAGTCCCAAGCACGGGTCTGTACCGTGCTTGGCATCATGACAGATATATAATGTATATACATACACACACGTATATTCAGTACTGAAGTGACCATACAGGAAAAACAACAGGCTGGAGGAGATGACAAATGTTGCAAGAAAAAAGTGCTGGAAGAAGCATTGCAACTTTATTTATCAATTATTTATATTTTTAGCACTCCCTTCATTGCAAATGGACCCTGAAACACCAACAAACTCAAAAGGTGCGGTGTAAAGGTGATGAATCTTGTTATACTAAGAGCTAAAGCACTATACAGTGATGATAATAAGCCATCAATATCTCAGTGTTTGATCACTGCCTAATTTGTGTAATGCTGTCTGTCTCGTGATTAAGTAAAATGGGAACACAAAATTAGAAATGTGACTTTAAGCTCAATAATTAAATTCCAAATTAATCAGTGATGCTGTATTGCAGTGCCTTTGAACTCATTTTAACACATTATGCATATGGATAAAATTTAGAGTACTGTGTTTTCCTTAATGAGATATTATTCTAAAAAGTTTAGGTCAATGACATGCATCTATTCTTTCATTCATCTATTTGGTGTTTATTTCTTACATATTCATTTAGATACTCTTTTGTGCAGTTGTGGTATTTTAACAAAGGATAGAAGGTCTGAAAATGATCTGCAGGGAAAATAATCAATTTCTTTTAACGTGGATATTTAAGAATAGCCTTCAGAGTGACTTAGTTTATAGTCAAAAGTGGTAAAACTTGCTTTCCAATTGAATTTTATAATGATCAAAATCACGACATTTTAAAAATACAGAACAGTTTAAGGTTAACTTGAATTTTCTGGGGATGATAAGCAATATTTAAATGCATTTAAATTTAAGGACCGGTGGTACAGAGGTTTTGTTTGTACTTTATAAATGTTCAGAGCTGCTAACACTTTGACGAGTGCTCAAACACATGTAAATTTCACTCTAACAGTTGACAAACAAATCCATTCTGTTCACATTTCATGACTGATTAATACAATGTAAAGCCCAAATTTGCATGAGAAGAGCTAATCATTTCTCAGATCAGCTAAATCCTACCAGGCAGCACATATGGTGTACTCCCATAGCTTTGACTCACATAAGCAAACTAACAACCAGCTAACTTCAGACAACAGTTCACCAGCTAGCGCAACAATATATTTACCTCCTTTTTGGACAGAGGGGTTTGTCCTTTTATTTGACATCCAACAATTTAAAACGGTTTGTTGCCCTTATGGAGCTCTTTTCATTTTGTCTCACTTGTGAGCTAAACGTATTCTAGACTAGGCAAGCGTCCTCATCTGCTGCCACTACAAATGACTCTGGGTAGTATTGACCAGGGAAGGCACATGGACCGGCTGGGCAATACCAAGTCTGCAGGGAAGGGGTGGGGGGTATATTGTTTGATTATTAGAAATGTTACTTTTTGCTGCTTGCAAATGAAAAAACGAGAACTTCTTCATACTCAGTTGTAGATATTTTTATTAATTATAATTGTATGATTATGGGGGGGTTATATTGGACAGATTTATTTTATTTTTTTTAGGGGGGGTGAAGCCCCCCATCCCCTCCCCATAAATTATGCTTATGAAGGGCAAACACTTTTTCACACCACTGTATTTGTGTGAATTACAAAAAGGGAAATAAAGCCTTAATAGAGTCTTAAACTAGCCTTTATTTAACCTTCCCATTGTTTGACTTCTTGATATATTGTTTCCATTGATTTTTATTTAATCAATCACTTTACGCTGAATAACTATTGTGTTTTCAGTGCATTGTTACATTTGTGCTAAATCTGATTTAATGCCACACACTAAAAACACAAATGATTCACAAGATGCAGTATACTGTATAAAGTACTGGAAAAGACTGATTTTTTTTTTCTCTGTGTCTTTTTCTCAGAGTGGTATGGCGTTGACATATGATCCCACAGCAATGCAGAATGGGTGGGTAAAACATTTTCTTCTCTTCTTTTTAAGATTTCAAACCTCTCTCTATAATTGCCTGTAACTTTAGACTTCTGCAAAATTAACCTTTGATTTACATTTTTGCTCAGTTATTTTTATATAGAGTCCCAACCTCCGTATAGACATGATACAGTAATGAAATGAGCTAGAAAAACCTGCAATGATGAGCATCCACATCCACCAACCATCGACGCTATTATGCACAAGGGCACTTGCATGCAAATCAGAAGGCCCCACATACTGTAGGTGCACATACTGAACCTGACACACATTGCACAGGCCATTAAAGCACACACATGCACACTTCTCTCATGTCTGACTGTTGCAGATGGAGCGTTATTTATGCACCTATGCATACAAGCTGTCAGGCTTGTAGGTTTTGATTGCAGACAGGAAAGATGGGTGGTGTTGCAGTACAGCTGTAAGACTTTCGTCAGCCGAGGCTATCTGCAGTGCTCCCTGAGTGCGGAGAGCAGTGTGTGCCTGTTTCACAGGGAAATAGGAGATCGGTCCTGTCTGCTAGGAATGCTGCCGGTGATGCGATCCCTGGAGAGTGTTCCCTCCTGCTCACTGTTCTTCTCCTCCTCTTGTCAGCTTAGTCCGCCTTCCACTTTGTGACTTAACTTTTCAAGAATCTGCATATTAGTCCTTTTACACTCTTTATCACATTTAAGAGAGTCTTCCTTTTTTTCTCTCATTCTTGCTTTCTGTATCCAAGTATATTCTACTTTCAGTTGTCTGCGTTTCTTTTTTTTTTTTAATGTACGCTTGTTGGAGCATGCGTAAATGCATGCTCACACGCAAGCATCTGGGCGCTTGTTGTGCTTAAGCCCTCTCTGACCCCTCTTCCGAGGTCATCGGAGCTCCTTCCGGCGAAGGACTAAATGGCTGTGAAATGCTAATGCAACTAATTAGAGAGGCGAAAAGCAGGGAGGGAAGTGGGTTGAATAGAAATGGAGGGCCGAGCAGGGTCAAGAGGAGGGCAAAGGCAAAATCAGCCCAAGGAGAAGGAAAGGGGACGAATCAATTACAGGTTCGCTACTCACCGTGTGCTTGAGGACAGCAGGTTTTTCAGAAACAGACTACTCTGTCTTACACTGTGTCCTCCTTTTTATCATGACAACATTCATTTTCCCATTTTCTCTTCTGTTGCTCTGTATCTGATAATATCCTGTTTTTTTATCTGCTGTACTTACTATCTCTTTGCCTCTGCATTACTTGTTTTTTTTCTCCATACCTACATTTTTTGCATTTCTGTGCTATTGTTTTATTTATCTTCTGTTGTTCTGAATAGTCTCCCTTCCTTCTTTGTACACCCATCCCCCCATTTCTCTACTGGAAAGTCACTGAGGTCACCTGTAAATCACTGACTAATTTTTCAGAGCTAACTCCTGACGTGGCGTTTAAATCACACCAGGGATTGACGGAGGTTTTAATTCAATCCCGCAGTAATGTTCTGTTACCAATTACATGTTTAGTGCAATGTTTAAACAGCGGCGCCGGAGTCCCCATTGACAGTTTGCTGCTCGGGGCTAATAGCCTACATTAATAACCTTGGGTCTGTCCTCTGCCTTCTACTTCTCTCTCTCAATACGCATCACTCTAATGAAAAATACAATAAGCACTATCAGAGAGCCATATTGAATAACTGTGCTTTGCCTATTCATTTGTATTCATCAGTGACACTAATACAGTATCTCTAATGTAAGTCATATATTAAATGTGCAGTCAGAAAGATGGATCCATACAACTGCATTAATTTTTTTTTCATGAATTGCATTTTTCCACATTTGTTCCAGTGTGTCATCCAACTTATCGAGATTTATGGATCTTTCCAACATCAAGTTGTGTGTTAAAAAATACACTTGTGGATTATTTTTGCATAAGTAGCAGTTTTTTCTCAATTTCCAGCATTTTATGCATTTTTAACCATTTCAATTTAAGAATTTTCATATACTAATAATGCTGATGTGGTGTCCATTTGTCAATCAAACATATATGAAGTCTGTTCAAATGAATAAATCAAAGGTAATTCATAGTAATATGTTTATGTATTTTTTATAAATCATTCCAATTTGTTTTAAATTCATACATTATATGTATATCAGGACACCATATTTGAACTTGTTTAATAAATTTTCACTGACTTAAATAAATGTTATAAATATGAAAATTCAAATAAAATCAAATTAATACAAATACATATTAATAAGCTCTGCACCACTATTCATGTTTTAGATATGTGCATATCAAGAAGAAGGTAACACAGACTTTAAAAGAGCAAAACAATTTTTTAAAAGAAAATATGCTCACAGTAAAGCAGACAACCTCGACATGAACCACAGCTGAACCTACATAATATTTTTTTTGCTGCCACAGAAGAATTGCATTGCATTTTTTTTGAAGAGGGGAGTGACTACTGGGGCTCACTTCTTCATGCACGAGTCCTACTTAGGCTTGAACCAAGTAGAGCATAAAAATCCAACAGGGGAGCCTGAATGTCTGTGCATAAAGCACAATCACGATCTGCAGCTTATCACAGGCAGTTGGAAGCCAACTGCATGCAATAAAAATATCTGAGGGGTTACCTGTCCATGCTATCTCTGACTGAACAAATGTAATGTGAAACTGAATGTGCAATAACAGAACAGGTGGGCACCTCAGGAACCCATTTCACCCTTGAAATGAGATGTGCGCTTGTGTGGCAGGAGAGTAGCACCTGACCCTCAAGATGTTCCCGTCTGTGGCTCGTTGATGAGCCCCATTGTCCTTCCAATGCATTGTGTACTGGCAACACATTAGTTAAGGGGAAACATATTAGCCGTTATTTAGTTTGTATGTACACTGATAAAAATAACTTGCAGCATTGCTTAAAAACATCAAGATCACAATTTGCACAAGCTGTGATAGAGTACTTGTGAGTACAACTTCTTAACAAAATAAAGAAAAAAGTATTTTAAACCCTATATCAAACAGCTTTACTTTACTTAGCTGAAGCAATAAATAAAGTTGCCTTTTTTTAATAGAAAAGATGCTTGGATTATGAAAATATTACTTTTCATTAAACACGTTTTGTATTTAAATTTCTCAGAAATTCTAGTTCTCACTGATGGTTCAACTTAATGTGTAGAATTCCATAGTTAATAGACATAATTTACTCCCCCAAACGTTTAGGGGTGGGGGGTGTCATTGTATATTTATTAGTATCTTATACAAGCTTTATGTGTCATTATAAAACACTTATAAAGGACTTTGCATGATCATGTTCTGGTAAGTTAGGCTATTCACAATAATAAACATTTAATTACTACTTATTGATGGTAAATAAGCATGTTGTTAGCAATTATATTAATTCAGTTTGCTCAACAAGGGTCTAGTTAGCCCCTCCATGGATCACTACCTTATTGTGGTGGAGGGGTTTGAGTGTGTGAATGATCCCAGGAGCTATGTTGTTGGGGGCAACTTGCCCCTGGTAGGATCTCCCAAGGCAAACTGGTCTTGGGTGAAGGGCCAGACTAAGAGCAGTCCAGTGAATCTCCATGAAAAATGCTACATCATGGACCCAGTGCACCCAAAGGAGGCACATGGGTCCACCCTGCAGTGGGCTCCCACCTGCAGGAGGGATCATGGGGATCATAGATAGATAGATAGATGTACTTTATTGATCCCAAACTGGGAAATTACAGTGTAACAGCAGCATGACAGTAGACGACCAAAGTGATAGAAATACACACAGCATAATAGACAAAGGGATTACCCATGGCCTAAATAACTTATATATCACGTAGATGAATAGATGGTGACCCATATAGATACAATGGTGTGAAAAAGTGTTTGCCCCTTCCTGATTTCTCTTTTTTTTGTGTGTTTGTCACACTTAAATGTTTCAGATCATCAAACAAATTTAAATATTAGACAAAGATAACACAAGTCATTCATTCATCTTCTACTGCTTAATCCTTTTCGGGTCGTGGGGGTGCTGGAGCCTATCCCAGCATCTTTGGGCGAGAGGCAGGGTACACCCTGAACAGATCACCAGTCCATCGCAGGGCCAACACAGAGAGACAGACAACCATTCACTCTCACAGTCATACCTAAGGACAATTTAGAATCTCCAGTTTGATGCCAATTAACCTAACTTGTATGTTTTTGGCATGTGGGAGGAAACCGGAGAAATCCCGGAGTAAACCCACGCAGACACGGGGAGAACATGCAAACTCCACACAGATCACTGTTGGTGAGGGGCTGGGATCGAACCCAGGATCCCCCGGCCAAGGGTGAGTTGCTGAGCTGCTGCAGTGCTAAGCACTCCGCCACCGTGCTGCCCAGATAACACAAGTAAAACACAAAATGCAGTTTTTAAATGAAGGTGTTTATTATTAAGGGTAAAAAAAAATCCAAACCTACATGGCCCTGTGTGAAAAAGTGATTGCCTTCCCTGTTAAAACATAAATTAACTGTGGTTTATCACATCTTTGGAAAGCTATTTCTCTAGCCACACTCAGGCCTGATTATTGCTACATCTGTTCTCAATCAAGAAATCACTTAAATAGGATTTGCCTGACAAATTGAAGTAGACCAAAAGATCCTCAAAAGCTAGACATCATGCTGCGATCAAAAGAAAATCAGGAACAAATGAGAAACAAAGTAATTGAGATCTGTCTGTCACCATCTGGGGGTGGGGTGGGGGGTGCCCAGTCTTTTGTTGTCGTTAGTCTTTTTCTGTTTATTAGTTTCATTATTTTCCCTGTTAGCTATTCTTGGTTCCTGTTTTGTTATTTACACTTCGTGCTGGTTGTGTGTTGTTTTTGACAGCTCTGCGCAGCTCCCAGCTGTCAGACTGGCTCGCAAGCTGCACAGCTGTGATTAATTATAATTCTGTTTCCACTCATGTTCCTCATCTGCTGCCAGTTTAAGAACAGTATTTAAGGCCGCGACGAACCGTGCTCGTCGTCGCATCCTTCCATATTGTGGGATGTCCTCAGGGTGAGTCATCTCTGAGTGTTCTGGCTGCTGCCAAGGAGAACGGGTGTGCTCCGTCCAGGTCAGTGTTCATCTCTGTTTTGTCTGGCGTTCCCTGGCTACTGCCTGCCTGTGACGTCGAGCCCCACTCTCCTCCAGCGCCATTCCCATTCGTCATGGTATGTATTGTTAAGCTACTTGTTAGTCTTTATGTTAGTAAATTTGCAAAACACACAGTGAGTGTTTGGAGTCCTAATTTCACTCGTGAAACGAGCGCATTATGACACAAGGACACGACCAGGGCGGATGCCAGCCACTGTGTGTTTTTGCTGTTTTTTCCTCCTCCTTTTTCCCTCTCCCTTAGTTTTTCCCATATTAAGTTCAGGGTGTTTCCGGCATGGCTGGCTGCACGGACTGGGTGAGTTGAGGCCTGGACGAGGAGGCTGGTTGGGTGGTTGAACTGATAAGGGACCTCGTGTCAGATGTTCGCTTAATCAACACTCCTAAGGAGGAGCTGCTGGTGTGGGACGTAGTGGCACAGTTGATTGAGGCATTCCCCAGCCTGTGGAACTACCCGGAACTGGCAGACCTCCTCGCCTCCATCTGCCACGCACAACATTTGCTTCGCGGGATGAGGAGGCCCCCTCTGCCACCAGAACCTGTGCCATGGAGGAGAAGCTCCCGGGGATGGACGCGCCAAGCTCGAGACTGCTATCCAGCTGCAGTCCCGCCTCCCTCTGTCGGACTGAGTCCCGCAGCCGGCTGCATCAGGTATGCTGCGCTCAATGGGCCGAGTGCAGAGGAGCTGGAGGAGTGCCACCAGGTGACTGCAGCGGAGAGAGAGTTAATCTTGGACTACAAGCCCTGGCTCCTCTTCGAGCTTCTGCCGGTGGGAGCGTTGCCAGCTTGAAGGGAGTCTGAGCCTATGGCGGAGCTTTGGAATCGTCGGAGTCCTGGACGGCAGTGGAGCTTGAGCACAGGCAGGTTTCCTTATATATTCCTGTGAAATCTTGCCTGGCTCTTGGTGGGGGAAACCAGGTGCAGCCCTTAGCCGCACCTGGGTTTCCCCCACCACATTCCACTGCTGCTGGTGACCCTGTTTGGGTTTGTGTTTCTGTCCTTGTTCCGTTGTCCCAGCGACCATCTAGGATCACCGAAGTCTCCATGGGTGCTGCCTTCCCGCCGGTCGGGGTCTCTGTGGGTGCTGCGCTTCAGCCCGAGTCCTCCGTGGGTGCTTCTCCCCGTCCAACTGAGGTCTCTGTGAGTGTCGCCTTCCCACCGGTCAAGGCCTCAGTGGGTGCCGCGCCTCGGCCCGAGGCCTCCATGGGTGCTTCTCCACCTCTGTCTGAGGCCACCGTGGATGCAATGCCTTCGTCCAAGACCACCATAGGTTTGATGCCTTTGTCCGAGGCCACCGTGGGTGCTGCAGCGCCCCAGTCCGGGGCCTCCGAGGGTGTTGCTGTCCCATCGCCTATGGTCTCTGAAGGTGCCGCTATCCCACCATTCATGGTCTCCGAGGGTGCTGCTATCCCGCTGTCCATGGTCTCTGAGTGTGCTGCTGGCCCACCATTTGCAGTCTCTGAGGGTGCTGCTGTTGCACCATTCATGGTCCTCGAGGGTGCTGCTATGCCCCAGCCCGGGGCTGCCACGAGTGCAGCTATGTCCCAGCCTGGGGCCGCCGCGGGTGCAGCTATGTCCCAGCCTGGGGCAGCCACAGGTGGAGCTATATCCCAGCCCGGAGCCACCATGGGTGCAGCTGTGCCCCAGCTCGGGGCCACCACGGGTGCAGCGCCTCCGTCCAGGGCCCCGTTGGTTAACTGCCTCATTGTCCTGGTGCTCTCGTGGGTCAGCTTGGTCGCCAGGGGTGCCATGTTCCGGTCCAGAGACGCTGTGGGAGCTATGCCCCAGTCCGGAGCCGCTGTGGGTGCAGCTATGCCCCACTCCGGGGCCGCCTGGGGCACGTTGTTTCCTGGGGTGTATGGATTTCCACCCCTTGGGAGGGGGGCTCTGTCATGATCTGGGCCATGGGGAGGGGCGCCGTGCCGTCTTTTGTTGTAGTTAGTGTTTTTCTGTTTATTTATTTCATTATTTTCCCTGTTAGCTATTCTTGGTTCCTGTTTTGTTATTTACACTTCGTGCTGGTTGTGTGTTGTTTTTGACAGCGCTGCGCAGCTCCCAGCTGTCAGACTGGCTCACAAGCTGCACAGCTGTGATTAATTATAATTCTGTTTCCACTCATGTTCCTCATCTGCTGCCAGTTTAAGAACAGTATTTAAGGCCGCGACGAACCGTGCTCGTCGTCGCATCCTTCCATATTGTGGGATGTCCTCAGGGCGAGTCAACTCTGAGTGTTCTGGCTGCTGCCGAGGAGAACGGGTGTGCTCCGTCCAGGTCAGTGTTCATCTTCTGTTTTGTCTGGCGTTCCCTGGCTACTGCCTGCCTGTGACGTCAAGTCTCATTCTCCTCCAGCGTCATTCCCATTCGTCATGATATGTGTTGCTAAATTACTTGTTAGTCTTTATGTTAATAAATTTGCAAAACACACAGTGAACGTTTGGAGTCCTAATTTTGCTTGTGAAACGAGTGCATTATGACACTGTCAGTCTGGAAAAGGTTATAAAGCCATTTCTAAAGCTTTGGGACTCCAGCGAACCACAGTGAGAGCCATTATCCACAAATGGCGAAAACATGGAGCAGTGGTGAATCTTCCCAAGAGTGGCCAGCCAACCAAAATTACCCCAAGAGCGCAGCGACAGCTCATCTAAGAGGTCACAAAAGACCCCACAACAACATCCAAAGAACTGCAGGCCTCACTTGCCTCAGTTAAGGTCAGTGTTCATGACTCCACCATAAGAAAGAGGTCAAAAATGGCCTGCATGGCAGAGTTCCAAGACAAAAACCACTACTGAGCAAAAAGAACATAAAGGCTTGTCTCAGTTTTGCCAGAAAACATCTTGATGATCCCCAAGACCTTTGGGAAAATACTCTGTGGACTGACGAGACAAAAGTTGAACTTTTTGGAAGGTGTGTCCCATTACATCCAGCATAAAAGTAACTCAGCATTTCAGAAAAGAAACATCATACCAACAGTAAAATATGGTGGTGGTAGTGTGATGGTCTGGGGCTGTTTTGCTCCTTCAGCACCTGGAAGACTTGCTGTGGTAAATGGAACGATGAATTCTGCTGTCTACCAAAAAATCCTGAAGGAGAATGTCCAGCCATCTGTTCGTGACCTCAAGCTGAAGCATACTTGGGTTCTGCAGCAGGACAATGATCCAAAACACACCAGCAAGTCCACCTCTGAATGGCTTAAAGAAAACAAATGAAGACGTTGGAGTGGCCTAGTCAAAATCCTGACCTGAATCCGATTGAGATGCTGTGGCATGACCTTAAAAAGGTGGCTCATGCTAGAAAACCCTCCACTGTGGCTGAATTACAACAATTTTGCAAAGACGAGTGGGCCAAAATTTCTCCACAGTGCCGTAAAAGACTCATTGCCAGTTTTCGCAAACGCTTGATTGCAATTGCTGCTGCTAAGGGTGGCCCAACCAGTTATCAGGTTTATGGGGCAATCACTTTTTCACACAGGGCCATGTAAGTTTGGATTTTTTTTTTTACCCTTAATAATAACCACCTTCATTTAAAAACTGCATTTTGTGTTTACTTGTGCTATCTTTGTCTAATATTTAAATTTGATGATTTGAAACATTTAAGTGTGGCAAACATACAAAAAAAATGATAAATCATGAAGGGGGAAACACTTTTTCACATCACTGTACATGAATCATACCCGCTGTACAATGCAGGACTATCAGGTGCAGGGTGAAATGTGAGATACCAATTAGACTGCAAGGTGCCGTACGGCAGCATTGTTATGACCAGAATTCAACATCAGAGTGAGTTATTGTACAGTGGAATGGCATGTGGCTGGAAAGATTTCCTGTACCTGACCATTCGGCAGCGAAGCTGTAGCAGTCTGCTGGACAAAGTGCTCCGGTGTCTGTCCAGTGTGTGGTGGAGGGGGTGATCAGGATTGTCCGTGATGGATTGCAGTTTGTTCAGTGTCCTCCTCTCCATCACATGGTCCCGTCTGTAGATCATGGTGCTATGTGAACTGGGTGGAAGTCCGGGCTACTCTGCCTGGACTGATGCCCCTGTGACCCGGATTCCTGAATAAGCGGTAGAAGATGGATGGAAGGATGGATGGGTCTAGTTAGGTGGTAGTAACAGAAGAATAAATTACAACAGAAAATTCAAGCGTTTGTAGTTAGACACTAGTTAATGTAAACCTGACAAGTAGTTGTGGGCAATATCACCTAAAAATGATATGACAATATTTCTGTGAATTTTCACAATAACAATATTCTCGACAATATCACAGAATCCTTTTTTTTAATTTATAAAAGACAGTTTCACAGACCAGTGTAATTTAGGGTGCTTTCACACCTACAGGCTTTAGTTTGTTTCAGTCGAACTTGAGTTTGTTTTCTCTCTTAGTGCAGTTCGTTTTGTCTGGTGAGAACATGGTAATCGCAAACAGGTGCACACCAAAACAACCGTGCCGAGACCTTGATTCGAATCAAGTGGCGAACTCTGGTGCGGTCCAGGTGAGAAAGGGACTGTACTAAAACAAGACCAGCGGCAAATGGTAGAACATTTTATGCAGCTGTACATACCTGATGGATCTTTGAAAATATCTGTGGCTGAACATGTCACCGTTCTGGAGGATTAATGAACGCTAACATGCTATTTTCCTTCCGTAGCCATGCTTCATTTTCCAACTGTACAATTTGCTGAAAGTGGTATATGCACGCTATGTAATAAACAATAACCAGGGCGATTAAAACCCCCATAGATTACATTATGATTTGTATTATTTTCTCCCAGAAATGCATAAATACACAGTAATCATCCTACTTCCTGCATTTACCTTTCCTGTTCTCATGGTAAAAAATCTGACCAAAAAGAACAGAGAATGTTCTGATGTAAGTCTTGTGGGATTTAACGTGAGGGAATTTGGTCCACTTGAACTTTTGCCTGTGTGAAAGGAAACTGAACCAAGGAGAAAATGATGCAAAGTAACAAACTTATAAACTGAATGAATTTAGATGTGAAAGCACTCTTACTTTCAGCATAATCAGTAAAAACAAACAAACTCTCTCATTTCCCCAGTTTATAAATAGTAACTCAAGTATTTTTGTAAACTCTGCATCAAATATTACAAGAAAATAATTCTTCAACTGTGTGGAAATGGTAATGCAGTAATTAAACCCTGATGTATTTTGACAATAGCATGTAAAAAAGTAGCATAATAGCGCTCTAATGAATACAACAAAACAAATGGCGTACTTATCACTTGTGGCTGAAGTATTCTTTAAGATTAAGCTAAACTACTTTTCTTTCCTCATTAATAAACAATTTATGGCAACTACCTTTTTCTACAATCATGGCAGTGTCACAGATATATGGGCAGGGCTTCGCTCTCTATATCGGCCTCTCTCTTTCCTTCCCCTCCCTCATTCCATTATTCAGCTAACAGACACTTTGGGATCGATCGGGCGCAGCAACACGGCCTGGCGGATGAAACATGTCCTCTTTAGGTACACAATGATAAATAAAGCACTGTGAGCCCCAGCATTCTACCGCTGCAGGGTTTAAGGGATGAAATAAAACAGGAGAGAGCGAGAGAGATGGAACAAAATCAGAGGAGCAAACAAAGGTATGGGTAGAGAAGTAAATAAAGTCTAAAATGCAGCTGTTATAGATGTAGACTTCTCTGGGAAAATGAATATGCGTAGGTGTAACATAAAGGGCAATATTGAAATATTTCACCCACTCACACATTAAGGTAATAATTCATTATTATGCATAGCAGCGGAGCAGACTCCTTTGTAACATGATGTGTTCTCTGGTGCTGTGTCAAGTCTCATTCTGAGGCCTCTTTGATGGTGTGGCACAGACGGAAGCAGTAATATTTATTGTTTCCATGACAGCCTTGATGATGTCTGATCCATTTTGTTAGTTGTGTCTTGAAGTGTGCTGGGTAATTTTAAACAAAGAGAAACAAAAGCCTCATTTTCACCGCAACATGTAGCAATGAAAGAAAACCCCAAACTGCCTTTTGAATAAGATTGCATCTTTTTCAATACAGTACCTGTCTTTACTTTGCTGTTGGTTTGGTTTACCTCGACTTGTGTTGCTGTACTGTAGATGCTAGTAAAAATTACTTATTTCTTCCATACGTCTCTAGGTTCTACTCTTCACCGTACAGCATTTCCACCAATCGGATGATTGCTCAAACGTCAATCACACCCTTCATTGCTGCATCGCCTGTCTCTACATATCAGGTGAGTGGACCCTCTAAGAAGTTTGACTTGCTGGAAAAGGTATAACCCCAATTCTGGTAAAGATGGGGCGTTTTGTAAAACATAAATGAAAACAAAATACAATGATTTAATAATCCTTTTAAACTTGCATTCTATTGAATATTTGATAAAGACAAGATATTTAATGTTCAAAATGATAAACTTTATTGAGTTTTTTTGTTTGTTTTTTTTCCAAAAAATCACTCATTTTGAATTTGGTGCTGGCAACACATTCCAAAAAAGCTGGGACAGGGTCATGTTTGCCATTGAGTTACATTACCTTTCCTTTTAACAACACTTAATAAATGTTTAGGAACTCAGGACACTAATTGTTGAAGTTTTGGAAGTGGAATTTGTTCCCATTCTTGCATGATGTATGGCATCAGTGGCTCAACAGTCCAGGGTCTCCATTGTCATGTTTTGTGCTTCATAATGTGCCACACATTTTTAGTGGGAGACAGGTCTGGACTGCAGGTGGGCCAGTCTAGTACCCGCACTCTTACTATGAAGCCCCGCTGTTATAACACGTGCAGAATGTGGCTTGGTATTGTCTTGCTGATATAAGCAGGGATGTCCCTGAAAAAGACGTTGCTTGGATGGCAGCATATGTTGTTCCAAAACCTGTATGTACCATTCAGCATTAATGGTGCCTTCATAGATACAGACGTGGACAAAATTGTTGGTACCCCTCTGTTAATGAAAGAAAACCCCACAATGGTCACAGAAATAACTTGAATCTGACAAAAGTGGTAATAAATAAAAATTCTATGAAAATTGACAATGCTTTTGAATTGTGGTTCAACAGAATTATTTTAAAAAACAAAAAGTCATGCACGTGTGCATGCATGACATTTTTTAATTGCTTTCTCATTTGTTTAAGGGATATTTACACATTTTATTAGTTTTGAGTTGTTTATGTACTTGTTTACCTGTTTGTTTACTCCAGGTGATGGGTGTGATCTAGTGATTCAGGTTTCTGGTTTGTGTTTTGAGGGATTAAGTAGGGAATTATGAAATGTGGACCCGAAAAGGATTAAGCGGAAGAAGATGGATGGACGGCTGGATTGTTTTCATTACAGTGTTGTTTTCTACCACTAGGCTGTGCTGTTGCACAGGAAAAAGAACATGCCTTTTGTCAGCATAGAAGATAAGATAAGATAAGATAAGCCTTTATTAGTCCCACAACGGGGAAATTCCAGGATTGCAACAGCACAGGGATAGCAACACTCAGAGCAACAATCAGAAGGCAAGAAAAAAACAAGCAAGCAAGAGCAGCTAATATAAATATGTACATATTACTATAAAATATATATATACACACACACACACAGACACACAGTGCAGAGCATTGTAGCTGGATGGAATAAATATATGAATATATAAACACACAGTGCAGAGCATTGTAGCTAGATGGAATAAATATGTAAATATATAAACACCCACAGTACGGAGCATTGCAGCTAGGTGGAATAAATATGCAAGTATATAAACACACACAGTGCGGAGCAATGTAGCTAGATGGAATAAATATATAGATACATAAATATAAACACACCCAGTGCTGAGCATTGTAGCTAGATGGGATGAAACAGCATAACCGTCTACTTAGTTATCCTACATGGTATGATTATGTGCCCATACATATTCTCACCCTCCATAGTGACCGGTATGTTCCTAGTTGTATGCCGGAGGGGACCATTGTGTAAGTCTATTGCATCTTTTGCATTCAAAAAACTATTAGTTTGTTACGTCTTTTTGCTATCTCCGCGAGCAGCCCTGCTTAGGTTGTACAGTCTGACAGCCGTTGGTAGGAAGGACCTACGAAACCTCTCGGTTGTGCACCTGGGATGATGTAGTCTGCTGCTAAATGAGCTCCTCAGTGCATTCAGTATGTCCTGCATAGGGTGGAACTCGGACTCCAGCAGAGATGACAGTTTAGCCACCGTCCTTCTCTCTCCTATCTCCTCCACCGGATCAAGGCGCTGCCCCAGGACAGAGCTAGCTTTCTTAATCAGTTTGTTCAGTCTCTTCCTATCGGCTGCAGTAATGCCACTGCCCCAGCAGACCACTCCAAAAGTGATGGCTGATGCCACCACCGTGTCATAGAATGTCTTCAGCAGCGCCCCTTGTACACCAAAAGACCTGAGTCTCCTCGGCAGGAACAGCCTGCGCTGTCCCTTCTTGTAGAGTGCGTCAGTATTGTGTGACCAGTCTAGTTTATTGTTCAGATGAACACCCAGGTACTTATAGGATGTCACCATCTCGATGTCTGTTCCCTGTATATTTACTGGTGCTGTGAGGGGCTGCCCATGCCTGCGGCAGTCCACCACCAGCTCCTTAGTTTTCCTCGCGTTGATCTGGAGGCAGTTCCGATGGCACCAGTCCACGAAGTCCTGGATAAGCCCTCTGTACTCAGCTTCATCTCCATTGGAGATGAGGCCAACGATCGCAGAGTCATCAGAGAACTTCTGTAGATGGCAGTGTGTTGTGTTGTGTGAGAAGTCCGCAGTATAAAGAGTGAACAGGAAGGGAGCCAGCACCGTTCCCTGGGGGGCCCCCGTGCTACTGATGATCACCTGTCATCATGGATCCTGGACTCCCGGGTTCTCACAAACTGAGAACCCGGGAGTCCAGGATCCATGATGACAGGTGCTGGTCCACCCCTGCGCGCAGCAGCTTGTCCTTCAGGATCACCGGTTGGATGGTGTTGAAAGCACTGGAGAAGTCAAAGAACATGATCCTCTCCATATTCCCGGGCTTCTCCAGGTGGGACAGAGAACGGTGAAGGAGGAAGATCACCGCATCCTCCACCCCAATGCCATGCTGGTAGGCGAACTGGAGTGGATCCATCGCTGGTTCCACCAGGGGGCGGAGGTGAGCAAGGAGCAGTCTCTCCAGGGTCTTCATCAAGTGGGATGTCAAGGCCACCGGTCTGTAGCTGTTCAGGTCTTTGGGGTGGGAAGTTTTTGGTACAGGTACCACACAAGATGTTTTCCACAGCTGTGGTACCCTCCCCAGTTTCAGGCTCATGTTGAAGATATACGTCACAATCCCACACAGCTGGTCTGCACAGGACTTGAGGAGCTTTGCGCTGATGCCGTCCGGTCCCGGCGCCTTCCTCGCCTTGATCTTCCTCAGCTCCGTCCTCACCTGGGTCCTGGTCAGGGTCAGGATGGGGGGCTGTGTGTTGGGAGTGGGGGGGTGTTGGTGGAGTGGGGAGTGGGCAGCAGGACTTGATTTCTTTAGAGGCAGCAGTGGTTGTTGTGCAGACAGGGGGGAGGGCGGTTGGTCAAACCTATTGAAAAACAGATTCAGGTTGTTCGCCCACTCCCTGCCCCCCGTGGCCTGGGGGGAGGTATTCTGGAGCCCAGAGATGGTTTGAGGTTTCTCCAGACCCCGCTGATGTCGCTCTGTTGCAGCTTATCCTCCATCTTCTTCCTGAAGCTGTCCTTGCCTTCTCTGATCTTTCTCCTCAGCTCCCTCTGTACGGAATAAGATTGGTTAGAATAAGATTGGTTTCTATGGAAACAGAAACCTGGGAACGCTGATAGTTGTTTTTGCGATCTTGTGAAAATTTTTCTTGGTCTGTGGAATAGAAGGTATGCACGTGATGTCACAAAACAGAACTCATGGCAGTTACAAAACATTGAGTGGCAGCGTTATGCATTAAAACACAAAAAATACACACAGTATTCAGTCACAGCAGTACACAGAGTACCTGCTTGCATTGTGGAGAACTAATCTGGAATGATATTCCATTTTGTATTAATTGGCAAAAAATAACATAAATGATTAAAGGCTCTGAATCAGTTCTTGACTTATGTGCGCTCTTACCCACACATCACTACAGTCAAGCAAACAGTGTGATATTAACATCTGTCTATAAAGTTCTTATTGTGGAAGTTCGTTTTTTCAATATAGAAGTTAAACTGTGATCGTATTTATAACCTTTGTCTTATATTGTTTTATACCGTGGGGAAAAATATGCGTAAGAGATATTGATCACGTGAGCATGGGGGCCCACCAAGATGGTTTGTACATTGGGCCCAGAATTTTGTGCTACGCCCCTGCTCACGTGTTAACAATTAAGCTGTTCCCCTGTGGAATGTTCCAAAAAGGTATTTTTTGAGCGTTCCTCAACTTTCTCGGTCTTTTTTTGCCCCTGTCCTAGCTTTTTTTGGAACGTGTTGAAGGAATAAAATTCAAAATGAGTGAGTATTTGCAGAAAAACAAAGTTTATCAGTTTGAACATTAAATATCTAGTCTTTGTAGTGTATTCAATTGAACACAGGTTGAAAAGGAAATTTAATTCACTGTATTTTGCTGTACACAACTTCACTAGAACCGAGGTTGTAATATTATGGCTTCACCATTGAATTATCGGGAAAAAAATATGTTCTTCTTCTACTCCTTTTTCTGTGCCCTGTAGAGGTCACCACAGCAGATCATCTGCCTTGAAAAAAGAAAAAAAACATTGCTTAGATTTTTTCTTTCTACACCTACTATCTTGTATCTAATGGCCATCAAGGAGGGGTGACTCTTCTGTTTACAAGATACTGTTTATATTGTTTAACTTTTGAATTTTTCTTTGTTAGTTTTAAATCTTATTTAATACCTTAACACTGGGTCGGGGGGCCCAAGCCAGTGTTTTCTGGTTCCAAGCTCGGGAAAATGGGGAGGCTTGTGTAAGGGCATCTGATGTAAAACCTTTGTCAAATCAAACATGCAAATCATGACGAATGAGACTTTACCAGATTGGTGGGGGCCCGGGTTAACAATGGCTGCCACCGGTGCTGTTAACCGACAGGGTGCCGGTGTAAATTGGGCTACTGTTGGTTGAAGATCGAGGAGGAGGAGAGGGGGAAGGCATGTTTGGAATGAGACAGAGAAAATGAAAGGGAGGAGTGTGGTGGTGACAGTGGGGACTTTAAATGTAGGGACTATGACTGGTAAAGGCAGAGAGTTGGCTGATATGATGGAGAAAAGAAAGGTAGACATACTGTACTGTGTGTTCAAGAAACCAGATGGAAGGGAAGCAAGGCTAGGAACATTGGAGGTGGATTTAAACTGCTCTACCATTGGTGTAGATAGGAAAACTGGAGTAGGAGTAATCTTGATGGAAGAGTATGTGAAGATTGTCCAGGAGTTGAAGAGGGAGTCAGACAGGATCATGAGCTTGAAGCTAGAAGTGGAAGGTAGAAGAGAAAGAGGAATTCTGAAGTAAGTTGGATGAAGTGGTAGAGAGTGTTCCCAGGGGGGAGAGACTGGTGATTGGAGCGGACTTTAATGGGCATGTAACTGAAGGGAGAAGAGGTGATGAGGAGGTTCTGGGTAGGTATGGTCTAAAGGAGAGAAATGTGGAAGAACAGATTTGACAGTTTGTGGATTTTGCTAAAAGGATGGAAATGACTGTAGTGAACAAGTATTTCAAAAAGAGAGAGGAACATAGCATGACTTACAGTATATGAGTGGAGGATGGTGCACACAGGTGGACTATATCTTATGCAGAAGGAGCAATTTGAAAGAAATAGGAGACTGCAAGGTGGTGGCAGGGGAGAATGTACCTAGACAGCATCGGATGGTAGTCTGGAGGATGACTTTGGAGAGCAAGAAGAGGAAGCAAGTGAAGGCAGAGCCAAAGATTAAATAGGGGAAGTTACACAAAGAAGAAGGTTGCACGGACTTCAGGAAGGAGTTGATACAGGCTCTGGGTGGTAGGGAGGAATAACCAGATGACTGGGAAACTGGTAGAAAGGTACTGTATGTGGTGTATTCTCTGGCCAGAGAAAAGAATACAAGGAGACGGCAGTGGAAGGAGGAAGTACAGAAAAGTATTCAAAGGAAGAGGTTGGCAAAGAAAACATCGGATAGCCCATCCATCCATCTTTTTCCACTTAATCCTTTTCGGGTCGCGGGGGGGTGGGGGGGGGGCTGGAGCGTATCCCAGCATCTTTGGGCAAGAAGCAGGGTACACCCTGGACAGATCGCCAGTCCATCGCAGGGCCGACACAGAGAGACAGACAACCATTCACTCTCACAGTCATACCTAAGGACAATTTAGAATCCCCAGTTTGATGCCAATTAACCTAACTTGCATGTTTTTGGCATGTGGGAGGAAACCGGAGAAACCCCAGAGTAAACCCACGCAGACACGGGGAGAACATGCAAACTCCACACAGATCACTGTTGGTTGGGGGCTGGGATCAAACCCAGGATCCCCCGGCCAAGGATGAGTTGCTGTGCTGCCGCAGTGCTAACCACTACGCCATCGCGCTGCCCCCGCCCTCAGTCACTTCTATTTTAGTCGGATAGTCATGTGATGAAAAAGTCGAGAGAAGTATTTCAAATCTACAGTCATGTGAAAAAATTTTAAAGACTTTTTTCAAATTTTCTGTAAAATGTAATCCATCCATCTTCTACCGCTTTTCCGGAGGTCCGGGTCGCGGAGGCAGCAGTTCAAGCAGAGAAGCCCAGACTTCCCTCTCCCCAGCCACCTGCTCCAGCTCTTCAGAGAGGATACCAAGGCATTCCCAGACCAACTGGGAGACGTAGTCTCTCCAGTGAGTCCTGGGTCTGCCCAGGGTCTCCTCCCAGAGGGACGTGCCCAAAACACCTCAAGTGGGAGGTGTCCAGGAGGCATCCTGATCAGATGCCTATACCACCTCAACTGGCTCCTTTCAATGTGGAGGAGCAGTGGTTCTACTCTGAGCCTCTCCCGGATGACTGAGTTCCTCACCCTATCTCTGAGGGTGAGTCCAGCAATCCTACAAATAAAGCTCATTTCAGCCACTTGTATCCGCAATCTCATTCTTTCGGTCATTACCCAAAGCTCATGACCATAGGGGAGGGTAGGAACGTAGATTGACTGGTAAATCGACAGCTTTGCCTTAGAGCTTAGCTCCGTCTTCACCACAACAGACCGATACAACGTCCGCATCACTGCAGATGCTGCTCCAATCTGTCTGTCAAACTCGCGCTCCATTCTCCCCTCACTCGTGAATGAGATCCCAAGATACTTAAACTGCTCCACTTGGGGTAGGAGCTTGTCCCCAAGCCGGAGAGGACAATCCACCTTTTTCCGGCTGAAGACCACGGACTCGGACCTGGAGGTACTGATTCTCATCCCAGCCGCTTTACACTCAGTGGCAAACCCTCCCAGTAAGACCTCTAGGTCATTGCTGGATGAAGCCAACAGGACAACATCATCTGCAAACAACAGAGATGAGATCCTGTGGTCACCAAGCATGACACCTTCAGTTTCCCGGCTGCACCTAGAAATCCTGTCCATAAAAATTATGAACAGGATCGGTGACAAAGGGCAGCCCTGGCGGAGTCCAACTCTCACTGGGAATGAGTCCAATTGAGTGTTGGCAAAATGAACCAAACTCTCACAACAGTCGTACAAAGACCGAATAGCTCGTAACAACAAGCCCAATACCCCATACTCCCGAAACATCCCCCACAAAAAACCATGAGGGACGCGGTCGAAAGTCTTCTCCAAGTCCACAAAACACATGTAAACTGGTTGGGCAAACTCCCATGAACCCTCAAGGATTCTCGAGAGGGTAAAGAGCTAGTCTGATGTACCACGGCCAGGACGAAAACTACATTGTTCCTTCTGAATCCGAGGTTTGACCAACGGCCGGACTCTTCTCTCCAGTACCTTGGCATAGACCTTCCCAGGGAGGCTGAGAAGTGTGATCCCTCTAAAGTTGGAGCACACCCTCCGGTCCCCTTTTTTGAAGAGAGGAACCACCACCCCAGTTTGCCATGCCAAAGGCACTGCCCCCGACCTTCACGCAATGTTGCAGAGGCGTGTCAACCATGACAGCCCAACAACATCCAGGGCCTTGAGGTACTCAGGGCAAATCTCGTCCACCCCTGGGGCCCAGCCACCAAAGAGACTTTTTACCACCTTGGTGACCTCAGCCCCTGTGATAGGTGAGTCATCTCCCTCGTCCACAAGCCCTGCTTCCTCTGTGGAAGACGTGTCAGTGGGATTAAGGAGATCCTCGTAGTATTCCTTCCAACACCCGATGATATCCCCAGTCGAAGTCAGCAGCGCCCCATCCGCACCATACACAGTGTGGACAGGGAGCTGCTTCCCCCTCCTGAGCTGCCGGACAGTTTGCCAGAATCTCTGCGACGCTGACCGAAAGTCTTGCTCCATGGCCTCACCGAACTCCTCCCACACCCGTTTTTGCTTCAGCAACCACCCAAGCTGCACTCCAATTAGCCTGCTGGTACACCTCAGCTGCTTTGGGAGTCCCACAAGCCAACCAAGCTTGATAGGACTCCTCCTTCAGCTTAATGGCCCCCTCACCACTGGTGTCCACCACTTGGTTTGGGGGTTGCCACCATGGGATGCCTCGACGACCTTGCGGCCGCAGCTGTTTTGACTTATTTTGTACCCGTAGGTAGATTTGTTCTGCAGTCCGGTGACAAGCCACCAGCTGCCGGTCGCTGCGTGCGCAAGCGCTCCTTAACTCCCTAACCTGCATGTTTTGTCATGTGGGAGGAAACCGGAGAAATCCCGGAGTAAACCCACGCAAACACGGGGAGAACATGCAAACTCCACACAGATCACTGTTGGCCGGGGGCAGGGATCGAACCCACGATCTCATGATCCCCGCGATCCCCCTGCCGAGGGTAAAACTGTGCTGCTGCGGTGCTAACCACTGCGCCACCGTGCAGCCCAGCCCAGCTGTGGACAGCCACTTCAACAATGGAGGTGGAGAACATGGCCCATTCAGACTCCATGTCTCCAGACTTCTTCGGAATGTGGTTGATGGTCTTCCGGAGGTGGAAGTTGAAGACCTGCCGGACAGGGGCTTCAGCCAAACATTCCCAGCATACCCTCACTATACGTTTGGGTCTACCAGGTCTGAATGGCATCCTCCCCTGCCATCGGATCCAACTCGCCACCACGTGGTGATCAGTTGACAGCTCTGCACCTCTTTTTACCTGAGTGTCCAAGACGTACAGTGGGGGAAAAAAGTATTTAGTCAGCCACCAATTGTGCAAGTTCTCCCACTTAAAAGATGAGAGAGGTCTCCAATTTTCATCATAGGTATACCTCAACTATGAGAGACAAAATGAGAATAAAAATCCAGAAAATCACATTGTCTGATTTTTAAAGAATTTATTTGCAAATTATGGTGGAAAATAAGTATTTGGTCACCTACAAACAAGCAAGATTTCAGGCTCTCACAGACCTGTAACTTCTTCTTTAAGAGGCTCCTCTGTCCTCCACTCGTTACCTGTATTAATGGCACCTGTTTGAACTCGTTATCCGTATAAAAGACACCTGTCCACAACCTCAAACAGTCAGACTCCAAACTCCACTATGGCCAAGACCAAAGAGCTGTCAAAGGACACCAGAAACAAAACTGTAGACCTGCACCAGGCTGGGAAGACTGAATCCGCAATAGGTAAGCAGCTTGGTGTGAAGAAATCAACTGTGGGAGCAATTATTAGAAAATGGAAGACATACAAGACCACTGATAGTCTCCCTCGATCTGGGGCTCCACGCAAGATCTCACCCCGTGGGGTCAAAATGATCACGAGAACGGTGAGCAAAAATCCCCAAACCACACGGGGGGACCTAGTGAATGACCTGCAGAGAGCTGGGGCCAAAGTAACAAAGGCTACCATCAGTAACACACTACGCAGCCAGGGACTCAAATCCTGCAGTGCCAGACGTGTCCCCCTGCTTAAGCCAGTACATGTCCATGCCCGTCTGAAGTTTGCTAGGGAGCATTTGGATGATCCAGAAGAGGATTGGGAGAATGTCATATGGTCAGATGAAACCAAAATAGAACTTTATTGTAAAAACTCAACTTGTCGTGTTTGGAGGAGAAAGAACACCATACCTACTGTGAAGCATGGGGGTGGAAACATCATACTTTGGGGCTGTTTTTCTGAAAGGGACCAGGACGACTGATCCGTGTAAAGGAAAGAATGAATGGGGCCATGTATCGTGAGATTTTGAGTGAAAACCTTACATCAGCAAGGGCATTGAAGTTGAAACGTGGCTGGGTCTTTCAGCATGACAATGATCCCAAACACACTGCCCGGGCAACGAAGGAGTGGCTTCGTAAGAAGCATTTCAAGGTCCTGGAGTGGCCTAGCCAGTCTCCAGATCTCAACCCCATAGAAAATCTTTGGAGGGAGTTGAAAGTCCGTGTTGCCCAGCGACAGCCCCGAAACATCACTGCTCTAGAGGAGATCTGCATGGAGGAATGGGCCAAAATACCAGCAACAGTGTGTGAAAGCCTTGTGAAGACTTACAGAAAACGTTTGACCTCTGTCTTTGCCAACAAAGGGTATATAACAAAGTATTGAGATGAACTTTTGTTATTGACCAAATACTTATTTTACCAAGGACTTTACCAATTAATTCATTAAAAATCCTTCAATGTGATTTTCTGGATTTTTTTTTTTCTTATTTTGTCTCTCATAGTTGAGGTATACCTATGATGAAAATTGGAGACCTCTCTCATCTTTTAAGTGGGAGAACTTGCACAATTGGTGGCTGACTAAATACTTTTTTGCCCCACCGTACGATTGCAGGTCTGATGACACGATAACAATCAACCTGTGACCTCGGGTGTCCTGGTGCCAGGTGCACATATGGACACCCTTATGCTTGAACATGGTGTTCATTATGGACAAACTGTGGTTAGCACAGAAGTCCAATAACTGAACACCACTCGGGTTCAGATTGGGCAAGCCGTTCCTCCCATTCACCCCCCTCCAGATTTTACTGTTGTTGCCCATGTGCGCATTGAAGTCCCCCAGTAAGACAATGGAGTCTCCAAGAGGAGCACTCTCTAGCACCCCAGTCAGAGACTCCAAAAAGGGTGGGTACTCTGAACCATCATTTGGTGCATAGGCACAAATGATGGTCAGGACCCGTTTCCCAACCCGAAGGTGCAGGGAAACAACCCTTTCGTCCACCGCAGAAAACTCCAGTATAGATGCAGCAAGGTGGGGGCATTCAATAAAACCCACCCCTGCTCATCGCCTTTCACCCGGGGCAACTCCAGAGTAGGCCAAGCTGAAGCCCCTCTCCAGGAGACTGGTTTCGGAACCGGAGCTGTGTGTTGGGGTGAAGCCAACTATATCTAGCCAGTATCTCTCAACCTCATGCACCAGCTCAGGGTCCTTCCCCACCAGAGAGGTGACATTCCATGTCCCAAAAGCCACCACCTGCAGGAGGGACCATGTGGATCCGGTGCTATGTGGATCAGGTGGCGGTCAAAGGCGGAGACCTTGGCAGTCTGATCCCAAGCTTCCTAAACTGGCTTTTGGGATGTGGAATGTAAAATGTAATTCTAAACAAATGGTGAGGAATAAATTAGGACATCCACCATCTTTTTTAGGACACCCCCACATTCATTCCCACTTAAAATGGCTAAAATAAATGTTAAAAAATGCAAATAAAAACAAAAACATGGTTAGACATAGATATGCGAACATTTCTTTATAAAGAACTGAATATTTAACGAGTTGAACTCGGGAGGTTCCGCAGGCGGTCACGTCTGTGCGTCTTAGTGCGTCTTTAACAAGTTATCATTTGTTTATTTCGGATAGTACATTACAGGTTAAAAGAAACTGTATAATATAACAACAAGGTCAAATTAGACAAAGACTCCTTCTACTATACAATTCCACGTGAGTTATCCGAAATGGGTGATGGCTGAAGCCGCAGCTTATATTGTCCACCCATATTCCATCCAAGAATTCAAAGGAGAAAAAAGAGAAAACAAGACAAGAGCGATTACAATTTAAAACAAGGCTAAGACAAAATATGACTGAGAGAAAAAGAAAACTGAGCTAGTCTAAGTTAAGCGGTTACTATTCAAAAACAAATCTAAGACATAGTGTCACAGAGAAAAAAGAAAAACTAAGCTATAACACAACACAGGCTGGAAATGTCAATCCTTATGTGAGTTTACATGTCGTTTTGTAAATATGTTTGGAGTATTTCTTCCTTTAGTTTTTGTTTAAATTGTCCAAGCTTTGTACATGATTTTAATTCAGGTCCAAAATCGTTCCATAATCTGACTCCTTGCACTGAAATACAGTGTTGCTTGGTGGTTGTTCTCACTGTAGGCTTTTGAAATATACATGTTCCTCTGAAGTGATATCGTTTCTCCCTTGTTTGGAACAACTTTTGGATATTTGGGGGCAGTGATAGATTCTTCACTTTGAACATTATTATTGCGGTTTTAAAGTCGATCAGATCTTTCAACTTGAGAGTTTTTTGTTTAAGAAAAAGTGGGTTTGTTGGTTCCCTGTAAGCTGCTTTGTTGATTATTCTAATAGCTCTCTTTTGAAGCATAAAGAGTGGATATATGTTTGTTTTATATGTATTTCCCCATACTTCATTACAATATGTCATGTATGGGAGTATTAATGAATGATACAAGGTGTATAGTGTGGGTTGATTCAGCAAATTTTTCACTCTGTGTAATATTGCAATTGATTTGGATACTTTACCTTTTATATAATTAATATGTGGCTTCCAACACAGTTTGTTATCAATTATTACTCCAAGGAATTTAGTTTCGGATACCCTTTCAATCTCTACACCATTTACACTGAGTTTGGGTACTGGGTAGTTGTGATGGTTGTTAAAGACTATAAATTTTGTCTTGCTTAAATTGAGCGTTAATTTGTTTGAATCAAACCACAGTTTCAGCTTTCCTAATTCCTTTCCGAGTGTATCCAGAAGTTGTTCCAAATTGTTTCCACTGCATAGCAGGTTAGTGTCATCAGCAAACAATATTAAGTCCATTTTTTCTGAAACTTTACATATATCATTTATATACATATTGTCTCAGTGCACACTGAAAAAAAAAGCTGTATTTCCGGTCTTCCAGTACAGACACAGCCGTAAACAGAAAGCCAAAGGAGTGTTTGATTGGTTTAGAATGAGATTGACATCTCATTTGACCAACAAGAGCCTTGATTTGGGTTTTTAAACCTTGAATAACCAATGATCGTAAACCTAGCAAGAAGTATCTGCCCATCAACGACCGTGAATACAACGAGCTAATTGAAGCCGAGTAATCTGACGATGGACGTGCCGTTTAGCCAATCAATTTCTGACTTCAATGACATCCTACATGCCTAGTTCAGTGTTTATATTTCCGGTAAAATACCATGCGTTCTCATGGGTAAAATGTCTTTTCACTCCGCCGCTGTGTGACGCGCAGTCCTTTGTGATACTATGCAGAAGGGTCAGGGTAAGATTAGCCATTATTTTACTTGTTTTGAAAAATCGTTCACAAAATAAACCGAAAGGGCATGCATGAAATCGTAGATGGCTTGACCAGGTCAGGTGACTAGACGATGGATCAGTAAACAACGGAGGTTTCCATTGATCAACGGAATAGCTGACGATCGTCACACGCCAGTGGACAATACCAGCGACAGTGCGGTTGTGGATAGGTAAGCTAAATTATTCTTTATCGATAAAAGTAGTAATAAAAATAACTTTTGACCAATCGCGGTAATTACAAGGGTCCCGCATGGTGATGTTTTTGTATGCGCTGTGGGGGAGGGGGTTATTTGTTACTGTGTATATTGCAGAAAGATTTAATCATTTTTTAGTATAATTTTTATTTCACTGTAGGCTATTTTTTCCTGTAAAAAAAAAGGAACTGTGCTGTGTATGTCTGAGTTATTATGCCTTTGTTTTACTGTGTAAACGTGATCTGGTGAAATGGAGCCCTGACCATGTGAGCACACTATTGTGAGCACCCCAGGTGGACCGCGGTATTCAATCTGTACATTTTCAATCCAGTGATTTACAAAGTGATTCATAATTTTCTAAAGCCTCATTCAGAACATTATAGTCCCATAGACTGGTTTTCATCTGGGGCAGCATTTATAAATCACTGGATGGAGAATGCACCTGTACATGTATAGATTGGATTCCGTGGTCCACTTCGGGTGCACACTTGGTCAGGGGTCCAGTTGACCTGTATCTGTGTAAACTGGTGAGATAGTGAACTCTGGAAAAATTGGAGGGGGGAGGGGTTGTTTTTGTGTATACTTTAGTGAAATGTATTAATTTTTTGCATAATTTTTCTTACACTGTAGGCTATTTTTGCTTGTAAAAAAAGGACAGGAACTGTGCTGTGTATGTCTGGGTTGTTAGCCCTTGGTTTTACTGTGCAAACTGCTGAGATAGTGAACTCTGGAACACAGTTTTCCAAACTGTGCCATTTGGCACAGTTTGGCACAGTTCAAGAGCGCCTTGTTACAACCTGAGAAAAAAGTTGTGTAATATATTCATTTTTTGTGGTATTGTTACAAAATTTTGACCTGAGCTTGAAAACACTTGGTTCTGTATTTCTGTTGTTTTCCAGCAAGTTTCACACAGCTGTATGTTATTTGCAAGCATTTGTATCTAAAAACCACCCAGACAAACTTTATTTTCTTCAAATTCAGTATGTTTAGATGATTGTTACCCAGTGGCAGGAGCACTTAGAGAGATTATGACTGTTTTGCCAAAAAAAATCAGTGTTTTCTTTTAAATGAGACCAACCCCATGAAGATGCTGCAAATGGTTGAAGAACAGCTTTTGATTTACTTTGGGCATTTAGGCATTTTTAGGGAAGTTGAACGGTGTTCAACAGGTTAATGGGGTGTCCTAATTTTTCACATGACTGTAGGTGTATGGCAAACACAGAGGTTGCAAAGGAAAAGGCATATAGTGAGTTGTATGAGAGGCTGGGAGCTAAGGAAGGAGAAAAGGACTTGTATCGCTTGGCTGGACAGAGAGATTGAGCTGGAAAGGATGTGCAGCAGGTTAGGCTGATTAAGGTCAGAGATGGTAATGTACTAACGAATGAAGAGAGTGTGTTAAGAAGGTGGAAGGAGTACTCTAAGTAACTGATAAATGAAGAAAATAAGAGAGCGGATGATGGATGAACGAAAGATAGTGAACCAGGAAGTTCCCATGATTAGCAAGGCGGAAGTGAAGACAGCTGTAAAGAGGATGAAGGGTGAAAAGGTGATTGGTCCACATGAGTCTCTTGGATGACCAAGGAGGTTGCTGAGCATTTGACAGGATTCTAGTGCTCTTCTCATCCCTTTTCACAGGGGTGGAGATTGTTGAGAGATCAATGAGCAATTTTAAAAAATGGCCAAATCTCTCATTAATCTTTCAGTGATCTGCCAGTGATCTCCATGGTTGCCATGGTTTCTTCAAAGTTTTGACTCACTCCAAAATAATCTCACAACAATTACCAAAGGAAAGCAATCTATCAGTGAACTGTCAAGAAGCTGTCAATGATCTCAGTGATCTCCCAATGATCTCTCAGTGATCTCTGCTATGGCTTTTCATTTAACTCTGTTGGCCTTTCATTGAATGCTCAGGGATCACTCACTGATCTCTCTGCCATCTCTACCTTTGGAGTGTAAAAATGTGGATCACTGGGAGATCAACGGACCCTGCATGTTTGGATCCTCCCTCTTTGCTTGCCTGCAATCCATATCATACAGAGGTGGGCAGGGGATAGTGGAGGGCACTAAAATAGCCCTCATGTGTGCATCTCATGATGACATGTGACTCACTTCTGGTTCCATTAAGCATTAAAAACATTTTTTTGGTGGTTAAGGTCAAGACAATGGTGAGGGTTGGGCACAAAAATTTCTTGGTTAAAGTTGGGGAAATTGTTAGCGTTAGGAGAAGGCGAGGTCCTACTTTACACAAAATATAACTGTAACCCTCCATCATATCACTTCATGTCATTATTTAAACAACCACTAGAGGTCGCTAGTGTTCCTACTGGTAAAAATGACAATATCAAGTGTCTTGTGTTAGAGGACAGCCTCTGTACAGGATGTACAATTCGAGTGCAAATACCAAATTTCCTACACAAATGTTAATTTATATTATGTTGTCATAAACTTAAACATAGGCTTTTTATCTGGGATGAAAACAGTTGTGTAAGAGATTTCATCTGAAGTCCAAGTCAACAACCAGGTAATGTGCACAGCCTGATAAATTAGCCCTATCCACAGGCCTCCTCTTGGTCCCATTATTTGACATTATTTCTGACATGAGAATTACTTTAAATCAACAAGTAGAATCTGTCTCAATACAGGAAAGAAAAAAATGAAGCTATCAACACTTTCAAGACAGTTTGGAGTCGAGCAGTGATAAAACACAGGCTTACGTTGCAGCACTCCTCCCATCGATCTTTCATTCTTAGGCACAAATACTTCTTTTATCTCTCTATTCCCCTGTGTCACATCCTCATTCTCCCCCCCCCCCCACACACACAAACGAAACAAAACACCCAAGTCACGTCAAAGCTTCCTTGCAATGTAGCGATGGCACTTTGAGAGGTTGACTCTGTACTTGATCCTCGGTTTGTCAGACACATAGATTTTAAAACAAACTGCAGTCCTCCCCCACAAGTTTCCTCTAGCATGAGATGTTGCCGTAAATGAGAAAGACAGATGCAAAGACACACCTTCAGCTGTGCAGAATACCCAGTCTTGCTTTCTGAGGAAAAATGCAAGAAGATACTTGCTTTGCATTACCCTCAAACTTCCCATGGAGAGAGAAGTAAGCAGCTGTATGTGTGCACACAATAATTACTGTAGATGCAAACTATATGTTACATGTGACAACGAGACTCATTTTTTTCTCACGTAGGTGTTGAGCAGTCGGAAACAGGATGAGATGAAAGTACGATTAGTGGCCAAGATAGGCTTTGATGATGAAATCCTCACTGTGAAGCCGTAATTGTTAGACTGTTTTGCTCTCTGTCTTCATATCCTCTTATAATTACAGCACAGCATACTGTATAGTGGACCCATGGCTGCTGCTGTAATATTCTTTAAGACTTGCCGCCGCAGGGACAAGGCCCTGAAATGAGCTTGTAAAGACTTGAGATAATGATTAATTTTCTTTCTTCTCTTCTTTGCTTTTCTCATTTTCACACCCTTCCTGTCATTCTGTCTTCCAATCGTCCTCCTTTATGTTCTCTCTTCCTGAATTCCTTTCCCACTTATTACAATCTTCTTTTTGATCTTCCCTTTCCTCTCATCTCCTCCTGACCTCTCTCACGCATCCTCCTACTCATGCCAACTCCTCCTACTTTAATTGTCATAACATCTCTCTTCTCTTCTCTTCTCTTCTCTTCTCTTCTCTTCTCTTCTCTTCTCTTCTCTTCTCTTCAGGTCCAGAGTACGTCTTGGATGCCACATCAACAATATGTTATGCAACCTACGGTAAAGTAAATTCAGGATTTACTTTGTTGTTCAACTCTATTTTTATACACAAATTGCGCCCATCATCTTTGGGTGCAAACATGTCTAAATGTTTGTTCCTTGTGTTTAGTCATTTTGCAGTGTTCATATAGTGGTGATATTTTTATTGCATAGCATTATTATGAGTGTGAGCTCTTGTAGGGAAAAATGACAAAGGCTTTTTATAAGTTGATTTGATCCAGTTTTATTTTATTAGTTATCCAGAGATTAAATTCATAGTAATAGCTGGTCAGTGTTAAATTAGAAGGAATCACTAACATTGTAAAAGAAAATTCTTCCAGTAATTGCATAAGAGCCAAACCCAGGTCAAAAAAAAGAAACTAATGTAACCCTCCACCTCAGCTGTATTCTGCTGAATCAGTCTATGGATAGCCTCCTAAAAGCTGCTTTAAAAGCCCATCAGTGCTGCTGGTGAAACATGTAATAAAAGGTTGCTCCCTGCTGGTTTGAAATAAAACTGCAAGTACATGGTTGGGGTGGGACAAGTTCAATATCAACAACTAAATATTCATACTGTATTTATATGGAGGTGTGTAATAAATATGTCCATGACAGCTTTCATAAGATTTTAAAAAATGCATGTCAGTAATATTTAAATCTGGGATAGCCTATAGCATTCTTGTTCATCTTTACATTTTCTGAAAGAAAAAAATATCTCAACTTTTTTCTCTTGCAGACATATAACTTTGAAACACAAAAATGCATTTAAACACCTACGTATACTGCCTATTCACATGTACCATCACATGTATTAATTTTTAGTGTAGGCGTACAGCCCAGATACTACACTATAAGCCAGCAGCATCAAATGCTTCCATTTGTTTTCATACCCCAACACACAAGCATAACCTTGACGTAAACTTCAAGCTTTTATTTTCTTCCACCCTGTATCGCTGCTGTATATGATCAAGCGACTGGACCTAACCAGGCTGTGCTCTGAGCACAATGTGAAGCCTGTCTCACATACTGTGGAGCTGAGTACTGCTGTAAACTCACTGGTCATCTGACAGAGCCCAGTATTTAATTAGAGGATACAGTGAGCTACAATGTTGTTCTGTTTGGCCTCAGCGGTTCAACCCTATTCAGGATTCAAGAAAAGATCACACTAATGTTACGCAAAGAATGTTCCAGAAAATGGAGAGTAGAGCCAGGTATTTATAAAACACAGCTTGACTGGATATAGATCTGAGGTGTGTGGGTGAGCCAGTCAGAGGAGGGGCGTAATGTGTTGCCACGATCTCGGAGAGAGAGAACGCACACAAATAAAGACTACAGGACACGCAGGGGACGGGTGATGAGCAGACATAGTCGAAGTGAGAGATAAGCAGAGTGGCACCTACAGCAGCTGCACAACTGCAAGCTGCTTTGGAACCCGTCTCCACCGCAACTCTTCATTTTCTTCCCCTCTGATTTAGTGCCGACTGATGTGACCTCAGTCAGCATCATAAATAATTGGTCAGTTTACTTCCATTTCTGTTTTTCTGTTATTTCTTCAGTTTCACTCTGTTTTTCATCAGTCATCCCTCAGCTGCAGTCACATCACTGCAACATTTAGCTTCTTTTTAAACTGCGTCAGGATGTTTTAACGTCATCATGAGAGCTGAAGCAACTATTGCTAACACTGATGCAGGTCTGCATTGCTTCAGATGATCTTCTGCTAGCGTAGCATTAGCAAGTTTGTTTTTATTAGGAAACGAGAGGCGCCCTAAATAGAGCTGCTGCTGTTCAGAATCAGAATCAGAATCAGAATCAGATTTATTGCCATTGTTCATGTAGTACACAAACTAGGAATTTGTCTCGGTGCAATGCTGCAACATTAAACATGATAAAATAAAAGAAATAAACTATACATGCAATAAAGTGTAGAATAAGAGTAAGTGATACTGGTCAGCAGTTAAAATATATTAGCGAGCAGCAGATACTGTGGAGAACCATATAGTGCAGTCGGTAATGCAGGAAGAAAACAGTGATGATTGACATGAGTCTGGTTGAGCTGCTGTACATAGTGCACGAGAGTCAATAAGTCACTTAGTGTTCAGCAGTCTGATGGCAGAGGGGAAGAAGCTGTTCATGTGACGGGAGGTTTTAGTCTGGATGGACCGAAGTCTTCTACCTGAGGGGAGGGGGGCAAACAGTACGTGACCAGGGTGTGAGGGATCGGCTATGATCCGGCCAGCACGCCTCCGGGTCCTGGAGATGTACAGATCCTGGAGAGATGGGAGCTTGCAGCCGATCACCTTCTCAGCAGTGCGCACGACGCGCTGCAGCCTTAGTCTGTCCCTGGCAGTGGCTCCTGCGTACCACACGGTTATGGAGGTGGTGAGGATGGACTCGATGATGGCTGTGTAGAACTGCACTAACATCTTGGTGGGTAGCTTGAGCTTCCTCAGCTGCTGCAGGAAGAACATCCTCTGCTGGGCTTTTTTGATGAGTGAGCTGATGGTCGGCTCCCATTTGAGGTCCCTGGTGATGGTAGTGCCTAGGAAGCGGAAGGAATCAGCAGTGGTGATGGGAGAGCCTGTGAGGGTGAGGGGGGGCAGAGGGGTTGTGACTTTCCTGAAGTCCACAATCATCTCCACTGTCTTCAGAGCGTTCAGCTGCAGGTTGTTGTTGTTGTTGTTGTTGTTGTTGCTACTGCTCTCTGTACGGAGAGACTGGAGAGGCTCATTTAAATACCAGCTGATTGTTGCTCTGTTATTCACATTCACAAAGCACTATTATGTCACACTTAATTTAATATAGTGTTTATTTAAAGGCCACATGCATAAGGGGACAGTAAATGAATGAACACACACACACACACACATACACACACAGAGGGAAAGCATTAACAGAGGAGGGAAAAATCAAAGTAATCGACACAGGCAAAAAATGCATTGGTTTATAGGTCTGAATGTTGACTTCAGTTTATTTTTGGTTAACTGCCCAGCCCTTTACTGAATTATTTTTGATAAAGGGAAGTTTCATATATCATGGGATACCTATTTACATTATTACTACTATTTACATCTAAATATCACTTATTCTCTTGTCATCTGTACGTGGCGTTTAACACAAACAGCACACATGCTGTCAACGATGCACACGGGATTTCTAACATGCTAGTAAAACACATCTAAAACTCTTTTATTGTTCTTTTATATTGGCCTTTTTCTCTATCAGTTATCCCATTGCATCTGTCTGGCAAATCCTAAAAACATTCTTCTGTCATGTCTGAGCAAAATTATGTCTGCGAGAGAGCAAAATACCCTCCTGTAAAAGTGTTTTCAAACAAATGTCCCATCTAATTATTTGGCAGACCGCTTGATATGACTTCCTAAGACTTGGGAGAAGAGAAGCAAGATTGATGGTTTGGAGAAAGAGGAAATAAATAAGAGAACTCTGTGGATTTGACAAGAATGAGGACAGGAGAGAAAGGCATGCACAGGAAAAGAGGAAAGAAGGGATTACAAAGAATAAATCGAAAGCAAAGAAAGCAACTGCTGCAAAATCTTGTCTTGGCTGTGCATGCCTGTCCCTGCAGCCTTGTCTATGCATAGTCAAATTCCCTGTTAGACAACAAAGGCGAAGGCTAGTCATTGTATTTCCTAGATACAGAAGAGCTTGGCAAATGAGAGCTGCATCAAGGAGGGAGACTTAGCGAGGCCCAGCAGCTCAAATCTGTTCCTATGGTAGCACAGGCTTCTTCAGTGCTGTATAGCCATTAATGACTGTGATGAATGATGGGTGCTTATTGACACATTTAGGTTGATTCACAAATACACTGTCCTCCAGTTACTTCGTATTATGTTTCTGCATGCTTGTGGCAAGAGAACTGGAATACACACGTGGACAAAATTGTTGGTACCCCTCTGTTAATGAAAGAAAAACCCACAATGGTCACAGAAATAACTTGAATCCAACAAAAGTGGTAATACATAAAAATTCTATGAAAATTAACCAATGAAAATCAGACAATGCTTTTGAATTGTGGTTCAACAGAATTACTTTAAAAAACAAACTCATGAAACAGGCCTGGACAAAAATGATGGTACCCCTAGAAAAGACTGAAAATAATGTGACCATAGGGACATGTTCAACCAAGATGTGTCCTCTAATTAACATCACAGGTGTCTACAAACTTGTAATCAGTCAGTTGGCCTATTTAAAGGGTGACAAGTAGTCACTGTGCTGTTTGGTGACATGGTGTGTACCACACTAAACATGGACCAGAGGAAGCAAAGGAGAGAGTTGTCTCAGGAGATTAGAAAGAAAATTATAGACAAGCATGTTAAAGGTAAAGGCTATAAGACCATCTCCAAGCAGCTTGATGTTCCTGTGACTACAGTTGCACATATTATTCAGAAATTTAAGATCCACGGGACTGTAGCCAACCTCCCTGGACGTGGCCGCAGGAGGAGGTGGATAATACGAATGGTAACAAAAGAGCCCAGAACAACCTCTAAACACATTCCTGGTGAACTCCAAGGTCAAGGTACATCAGTGTCAGATCGCACCATCCGTCGCTGTTTGAGCCAAAGTGGGCTTAATGGGAGACGACCAAGGAGGACACCACTGTTGAAAACAAATCATAAAAAAGCCAGACTGGAATTTGCCAAACTGCATGTTGACAAGCCACAAAGCTTCTGGGAGAATGTCCTATGGACAGATGAGACAAAACTGGAACTTTTTGCCAAGGCACATCAGCTGTATGTTCACAGATGCAAAAATGAAGCATACCAAGAAAAGAACACTGTCCCTACTGTGAAAGATGGAGGAGGTTCTGTTATGTTCTGGGGCTGCTTTGCTGCATCTGGCACAGGGTGTCTTGAATCTGTGCAGGGTACAATGAAATCTCAAGACTATCAAGGTATTCTAGAGAGAAATGTGCTGCCCAGTGTCAGACAGCTTGGTCTCAGTCGCAGGTCATGGGTCTTGCAACAGGATAATGACCCAAAACGCACAGCTAAAAACACCCAAGAATAAGATAAGATAAGCCTTTATTAGTCCCACAACGGGGAAATTCCAGGATTGCAACAGCACAGGGATAGCAACACTCAGAGCAACAATCAGAAGGCAAGAAAAAAAACAAGCAAGCAAGAGCAGCTAATAAACATATGTACGTATTACTATAAAATATATATATATACACACACACACAGACACACAGTGCAGAGCATTGTAGCTGGATGGAATAAATATATGAATATATGAACACACAGTGCAGAGCATTGTAGCTAGATGGAATAAATATGTAAATATATAAACACCCACAGTACGGAGCATTGCAGCTAGGTGGAATAAATATGCAAGTATATAAACACACACAGTGCGGAGCAATGTAGCTAGATGGAATAATATGTAGATATATAAATATATAAACACCCACAGTACGGAGCATTGTAGCTAGATGGAATAAATATGCAAATATATAAACACACACAGTGCAGAGCATTGTTGCTAGATGGAATGAAACAGCATAACCGTCTACTTAGTTATCCTACATGGTATGATTATGTGCCCATACATATTCTCACCCTCCATAGCGACCGGTATGTTCCTAGTTGTATGCCGGAGAGGACCATTGTGTAAGTCTATTGCATCTTTTGCATTCAAAAAACTATTAGTTTGTTACGTCTTTTTGCTATCTCTGCGAGCAGCCCTGCTTAGGTTGTACAGTCTGACAGCCGTTGGTAGGAAGGACCTACGAAACCTCTCGGTTGTGCACCTGGGATGATGTAGTCTGCTGCTAAATGAGCTCCTCAGTGCATTCAGTATGTCCTGCATAGGGTGGAACTCGGACTCCAGCAGAGATGACAGTTTAGCCACCGTCCTTCTCTCTCCTATCTCCTCCATCGGATCAAGGCGCTGCCCCAGGACAGAGCTAGCTTTCTTAATCAGTTTGTTCAGTCTCTTCCTATCGGCTGCAGTAATGCCACTGCCCCAGCAGACCACTCCAAAAGTGATGGCTGATGCCACCACCGTGTCATAGAATGACTTCAGCAGCGCCCCTTGTACACCAAAAGACCTGAGTCTCCTCAGCAGGAACAGCCTGCGCTGTCCCTTCTTGTAGAGTGCATCAGTATTGTGTGACCAGTCTAGTTTATTGTTCAGATGAATACCCAGGTACTTATAGGATGTCACCATCTCGATGTCTGTTCCCTGTATATTTACTGGTACTGTGAGGGGCTGCCCATGCCTGCGGCAGTCCACCACCAGCTCCTTAGTTTTCCTCGCGTTGATCTGGAGGCAGTTCCGATGGCACCAGTCCACGAAGTCCTGGATAAGCCCTCTGTACTCAGCTTCATCTCCATTGGAGATGAGGCCAACGATCGCAGAGTCATCAGAGAACTTCTGTAGATGGCAGTGTGTTGTGTTGTGTGAGAAGTCCGCAGTATAAAGAGTGAACAGGAAGGGAGCCAGCACCGTTCCCTGGGGGGCCCCCGTGCTACTGATGATCGTGTCGGACACACAGTCCCGGGTTCTCACAAACTGAGGCCGGTTCGTGAGGTAGTCCAGGATCCATGATGACAGGTGCTGGTCCACCCCTGCGCGCAGCAGCTTGTCCTTCAGGATCATCGGTTGGATGGTGTTGAAAGCACTGGAGAAGTCAAAGAACATGATCCTCACCATATTCCCGGGCTTCTCCAGGTGGGACAGAGAACGGTGAAGGAGGAAGATCACCGCATCCTCCACCCCAATGCCATGCTGGTAGGCGAACTGGAGTGGATCCATCGCTGGTTCCACCAGGGGGCGGAGGTGAGCAAGGAGCAGTCTCTCCAGGGTCTTCATCAAGTGGGACGTCAAGGCCACCGGTCTGTAGCTGTTCAGGTCTTTGGGGTGGGAAGTTTTTGGTACAGGTACCACACAAGATGTTTTCCACAGCTGTGGTACCCTCCCCAGTTTCAGGCTCATGTTGAAGATATACGTCACAATCCCACACAGCTGGTCTGCACAGGACTTGAGGAGCTTTGCGCTGATGCCGTCCGGTCCCGGCGCCTTCCTCGCCTTGATCTTCCTCAGCTCCATCCTCACCTGGGTCCTGGTCAGGGTCAGGATGGGGGGCTGTGTGTTGGGAGTGGGGGGGTGTTGGTAGAGTGGGGAGTGGGCAGCAGGACTTGATTTCTTTAGAGGCAGCAGTGGTTGTTGTGCAGTCAGGGGGGAGGGCGGTTGGTCAAATCTATTGAAAAACAGATTCAGGTTGTTCGCCCACTCCCTGCCCCCTGTGGCCTGGGGGGAGGTATTCTGGAGCCCCGAGATGGTTTTGAGGTTTCTCCAGACCCCGCTGATGTCGCTCTGTTGCAGCTTGTCCTCCATCTTCTTCCTGAAGCTGTCCTTGCCTTCTCTGATCTTTCTCCTCAGCTCCCTCTGTACGGACTTCAGCATCTCCCTGTTCCCCGACCTGAAGATCCTCTTCTTCTCTCTCAGAAGTGTTTTTATCTCAGGGTTGATCCAGGGTTTGTTGTTTGAGTGACGCCGTATGGTCTTGGTGGGAACGGATTTGTCCACACAGAAGCTGAGGTAGCCCGTGAAGGTGTGAATGAGGCCATCGATGTCCTCACCATGTGGATCGCAGAGCTGCTTCCAGGCGGTGGCTTCAAAACAGCCCTTTAGGGTGTCCATTGTCTCCTCAGACCATAACTCCACAGTGTGCATGGCCGGAGGTTGTCTGTGCACTAGGGGTTTGTACACCGGCCGGAGATGAACCAAGTTGTGATCCGATCTCCCGAGTGGGGGTAGTTGTGATGAGGTGTACGCCTCCTTAGTGTTTGCGTAGAATAAATCCAGTGTTTTATTGTCTCTAGTGTGGCATGTGACATACTGGGTGAACGTGGGTAGAATGGGAGACAGTGAAACATGGTTGAAATCGCCTGAGATGAGGAGAAGAGCATCTGGGTGTTCTGTCTGCAGCCTGCTGGTTACTGAATGGATGACGTCACGTGCTGTCCCAGCGTTCGCCGTCGGATTTGCATAAACAACAATGCAGATCACGTGTGAGTGTTCTCTCGGGAGATATGTAGGCCTCATGCTAACAGCTAGCAACTCAATGTCTTTGCTGCAGTGTCGTTGTTTAACAGTGATATGTCCCGGTCTGCACCAGTTGTTGTTAACATACATGATCACTCCACCGCCCCTAGCCTTGCCACTGTCTGGTGTTCGGTCAGCTCGTATCATGTGAAAACCCTCCAGCTCAATGTTAGCATCTGCTGCTAGTTCAGTTAGCCACGTCTCAGTAAACAAAAGGAGAGAGCACTCCCGGTATGTGCTATCATAACGGGAGATAGCCGCTAGCTCATCTAACTTTCCCAGTATCGACCGTACATTTCCCATGACAACAGATGGAAGGGAGGGTCTGTACCTTATATTTTTTGTCCTCCGCCTTACTCCAGCCCGGCAGCCGCGGCGTTTTCGCCTCAGTTCACTCGGTATGTCGAGTTTTTCCAATGGGACCGGGTGGCGGTTGAATGCTAGCAGCTGTTCTCTGCTGTATCGTATCCTGCTATAGACAGTGGCTCCGTCCACCGGCTCAGGAGACATTTAGGACGATCTGTGTGTCCGTGATATAAGTGGGGTGAAAAAAAAAGACGGATCAAAAGAGAGAGGAAGGGAAAAAGACTCGGAATCGAGCCGCTGTTGCAAAAGGCAGCCGACTCGTGTGGCGCCGAGTAAAATGGCTAAGAGCCAAACATTGGACTATTCTAAAGTGGCCTTCTATGAGCCCTGATCTAAATCCTATTGAACATCTGTGGAAGGAGCCGAAACATGCCGTCTGGAGAAGGCACCCTTCAAACCTGAGACAACTGGAGCAGTTTGCTCATGAGGAGTGGGCCAAAATACCTGCTGAGAGGTGCAGAAGTCTCATTGACAGTTACAGAAATCCTTTGATTGCAGTGATTACCTCAAAAGGTTGTGCAACAAAATATTAAGTTAAGGGTACCATCATTTTTGTCCAGGCCTGTTTCATGAGTTTGTTTTTTAAAATAATTCTGTTGAACCACAATTCAAAAGCATTGTCTGATTTTCATTGGTTAATTTTCATAGACTTTTTATTTATTACCTCATTTGTCAGATTCAAGTTATTTCTGTGACCATTGTGGGTTTTTCTTTCATTAACAGAGGGGTACCAACAATTTTGTCCACTTGTGTATATATATTGCAGAAACTCCGAGATATTTCATACCTAGATCAAAAATAGCTATAATTACAATACTGCTTTGTCCTGTATTAATGGATCAAAAATAACGGTGCATATACAGATGCAGTAAATGTGTGGGATCACCTCGGAAAGACTGTTTCACTGAAATCTCATTTAATGAGACTTGTTGGCAGTGATAAATTCTTCCTTCCATATAGTTTTTCTTCACTAAATAGTTCTTGCATAGTTTGGAACTATTATTTGCAAAAGCCTCCAGCTAAGCAACATATACAGTGGTGTGAAAAAGTGTTTGCCCCCTTCCTGATTTCTCATTTTTTTTGTATGTTTGTCACACTTAAATGTTTCAGATCATCAAACACATTTAAATATGAGACAAAGATAACACAAGTAAACACAAAATGCAGTTTTTAAATGAAGGTGTTTATTATTAAGGGTAAAAAAAAATACAAAGCTACACGTCCCTGGGTGAAGAAGTGACCCCCCCCCCATTAAAACATAAATTAACTGTGGTTTATCACCTCTTTGGAAAGCTGAGTTCAATTTCTCTAGGCCTGATTACTGCCACACCTGTTCTCAATCAAGAAATCACTTAAATAGGGCCTGCCTGACAAAATAAAGTGAAGTAGACCTAAAGATCCTCAAAAGCTACACATCATGCTGCAATCCAAAGAAATTCAGAAACAAGTGAGAAACAAAGTAATTGAGATCTATCAGTCTGGAAAAGGTTATAAAGCCATTGCTAAAGCTTTGGGATTCCAGTGAACCACAGTGAGAGCCATTATCCACAAATGGCGAAAACATGGAACAGTGGTGAACCTTCCCAGGAGTGGCCTGCTGACCAAAATTACCCCAAGAGCACAGCGACAACTCATCCAAGAGGTCATAAAAGACCCTAACAACAACATCCAAAGAACTGCAGGCCTCACTTGCCTCAGTTAAGGTCAGTGTTCATGACTTCACCACAAGAAAGAGACTGGGCAAAAATGGCCAGCATGGCAGAGTTCCAAGACGAAAACCACTGCTGAGCAAAAAGAACATAAAGGCTCATCTCAGTTTTGCCAGAAAACTACTTGATGATCCCCAAGACTTTTGGGAAAATACTCTGTGGACTGATGAGACAAAAGTTGAACTTTTTGGAAGGTGTGTGTCCCATTACATCTGGTGTAAAAGTAACATAGCATTTCAAAAAAGGACCATCATACCAACAGTAAAATATGGTGGTGGTGGTGTGATGTGGGGGGCTGTTTTGCTGCTTCAGGACCTGGAAGGCTTGCTGTGGTAAATGGAACCATGAATTCTGCTGTCTACCAAAAAATCCTGAAGGAGAATGTCCGGCCACCTATTCGTGACCTCAAGCTGAAGCACATTTGGGTTTTGCGGCAGGACAATGATCCAAAACACACCTGCCAGTCCACCTCTGAATGGCTTAAGAAAAACAAAATGAAGATGACACATGCACATAAATTTGTTTGGTGACAGTGTAAAGTTGATATTTTATCTATGATTTCTTTATTCTATTGATGTAAATAATCAGTTGTTTCTGAGGTATCTCAAAATGTGGTCAGGGAAGCGCCTGTGCAGTGCCTAGATTTGAACTGCAGGGGAAGACAAGGAGCTGCTGTTCTAAGTTGGAATTCTGGTTTGCGTGTGCTGTCAGTTGGAGCAACAGTTAACCAGAAGAATTCCCAGACAGCAGTTAAGTCTCCCCTGTCTCATAACTTTTATCCTGGTTTTCAGGTTAGTAATTATCATAAAAGAACTTAAATTGTTCATTTTTCTTTAGATATTTTTATCAATTTTCTGATGATCTATTTTATTTTAGGAAATGTTGTGATGACTGATGAGTTTCTATGAGTAACGGTTATTGTGTAACCTTCCCCAAATATGTTCTGCTGAATTATTGGGCTCCTGTACATTTTATCTTTCAAAAAAAATATTGTTCCAATAAGTTTTGGTTTAAATCTGTGTGTGACTGTTCTTCTTCTCTTAGATTTGATTGGTGGTTGGCAACCAGCTTACAGGTGCATTACTGCCATGTACTTCACTCTATATCATCACTCTATCTGATCAGGAGCTGCAGTCCTATCTTCATTGCTGTGTCCAATCGAACCTCGACTCTATCTTCAGACATCACTCTTCTTCGTGTCCTTGTACTTCACTCTATATCATCACTTTACACATCGGCCAAGATCGTGTGTGACTGTTTACAGTAATTTGATTTACCATAAATATCAAATAACAAATAATTGTCTTTCTGTGAGCACTTTATGGTGCATCTGAGTTTATAAGCATTGTAAAATGAGATAGTGTTAGTATTCTAAGCAAGAGAATGTGATATTGCAGTGTAAATGTATCAGGCAATGTTATTTTTAAAAGTCTTTAAGCTGGTGAATGTGTTTCTGCACACTAATGTGAAAGCTCTTTTTGAGACGCAATAAGACATTGATTAAGGTGATTATATTATTTTGAAAGGGAAGACATGATGTTATTTGGAAAATGTTGAATGAAAAGACAGTTAACCAGAATAATTCTCAGACAGCAGTTAAGTCTCCCTGTCTCATCATTTTTATCCTGGTTTTCAGAAATCTGTTACTTGGCAGCAACCGTGATACCTGTAACAAAGACTTTGGAGTGGTCTAGTCAAAGTCCTGACCTGAACCCAATTGAAATGCTGTGGTATGACTTTAAAAAGGCGGTTCATGCTCAAAAACCCTCCAATGTGGCTGAATTACAACAATTCTGCAAAGATGAGTGGGCCAAAATTCCTCCACAGCGCTGTAAAAGGCTCACTGCCAGTTATCACAAATGCTTGATTGCAGTTGTTGCTACTAAGGGTGGTCCAACCAGTTATTAGGTTTAGGGGGCAATCACTTTTTCACACAGGGCCATGTAGGTTTGGAATTTTTTTTCCCTTAATCATAAACACCTTCATTTAAAAACTGCATTTTGTGTTTACTTGTGCTATCTTTGTCTAATATTTAAATTTGTTTGATGATATGAAACATTTAAGTGTGACAAACATACAAAAAAATGAGAAATCAGGAAGGTGGCAAACACTTTTTCACACCACTGTACATGGAATTGTGTATGTTGCTGTTGTTCATTTAGAGATGCCTTTAAAATTTTTACCTCACTACAGCCAAAGCCTTCCTTGATTTCACACATCTGCCATGTTTTCCATGTGTTCTATTCTGTATCTCACAATTTTCTTTTATGAGAAATGTTAAATGTTAAGTTTAATGTTTTTATAGGTACCGGATACTTGCTAGTACAAGATATCAGCCTCAGATTTAGTGCAGTAGAAGCAAACTTCTACACTTGCATTCGTATTGAGGTCAAAGGTGAAGGTCACAGGGTCAGTGTGGGTCTGCACTTCTGTTGACTGACTTCTAGTTTTGGCATCTTATGGGCATCTGTTGTTTTGTTTTTGACATTTTGTGCTTTGTTACTTTTCTGTTGGTTTGTTATTTATGCATTTAATCATAATTTGGCCATGTTTGCAGGTATGTTTTGGCGTGTCTTTGAGCTTCTCTTAATGTTTTAATGTGTTTTTGTCCTTGTGGCTCCTAGACCAGCCTTACTACCATCTCTAGTTGTTTTTGTTTTTGCAACCCCTAACATCCTGTCTTCTTTGCTGTTGATTTTCATGCTGGTGTTTTGACCATTCAGTGGCGTTCCTGTTTGAGCACCTGTAAGATAAGATAAGCCTTTATTAGTCCCACAACGGGGAAATTCCAGGATTGCAACAGCACAGGGATAGCAACACTCAGAGCAACAATCAGAAGGCAAGAAAAAAAACAAGCAAGCAAGAGCAGCTAATATACATATGTACATATTACTATAAAATATACAGTATATATACACACAAATACACAGACACACAGTGCAGAGCATTGTAGCTGGATGGAATAAATATATGAATATATGAACACACAGTGCAGAGCATTGTAGCTAGATGGAATAAATATGTAAATATATAAACACCCACAGTACGGAGCATTGCAGCTAGGTGGAATAAATATGCAAGTATATAAACACACACAGTGCGGAGCAATGTGTGTGTAAAGATCTCTCCTTTTTTAGACTAGAGGAACTTTCTTTTGATTATTTCTTTATTGTGGTCCACTTCTTTTTCTGTTATAGTTAGTTCTTTGTAAAGACAGTGACACAATGTTGTATGAAATCTTCAGAAGTTCCTAGAATTTGTATCAGAGAAACACCATGGTAGTTACATAATTAGAACAGAAGTTATCATTCCTATTTAAAAATGCGAGGGTGAGTCATTATAGATTTCCCCGACCCACTTCTTCTGATTGTAGAATGCTGAAATTGTGCATTGTATAGTAATTTATATCTCTATAGGTCATGTGGTAATTTGCAGCTCTGAACTCCTAAGAGTTTCTCTTTTACAGGTGCTAAGGCAGAGTAAGGTGTGATAATGGAGCCAGTTGACTGCAGAGTGGTCATCAGATTCCTGTACTTAAGAGGCTGCCACCACGGGAGACATTCAATGAGATCAAAGAGACTTATGGGTAGACTTATGTTGATGCCAGTGTTTGATGTAGTCAAACACTTGCATTGACAGTTCAAGGGTGGTCAGATATTGGTGGAAACAGCACCCATCCCATGTGACCACAGTGCACATTGATGAAGGCACCATGCGGCAAGTGGAGGCCACCATTTTGGAGGATTGCTGCACAACAGTTCACCACATGCACATGTGGAACTTGTCTGCACAATGGATTCCCTGGTTGCTCACACCTTTCCAGAAGCAGGAATGAGTCACGTGCTCCCAGCCTCTGTTGGTCATGTGTCAAGAAAACCAGAAGGACTTCTTCAGCAGACTAATCACATCGGATGAAACATGGGTCCATCACTATGATCCAGAGACTAAAGCCCAGTCGAAGCCATGGAAGCATTATTACCACCTACAAAGAAATCACATGTCCAACCCAAGGTGAGCAAGGTCATGCTCACAGTCTTTTGGGACCAGCATGGAGTATTGATGATGGATTTCCTGGCAAAGGCTACCACAATTACCGGTACTTACTCTATTTCACTTCCAAGACGATGAAATACTGATTTCTGAAGTCAAGTCGTGGCTTCTGATGCAATCTGCAGACTTCTACAGGCAAGGCCTCCACAGCTGCAAAACCCGATATTGATGAAGTGTGTGGCCCTTGGTGGTACCTATGTAGAGAAAGACTAATAACTGTGCCAAGTTTGGTTTCTCTCAGTCCATGGGGAATGAGTCAAGGGAAATCTTTATTGAACAACCTTCATAAGTCTGTGTGTGTACCTACAGTGTGGAGATATCCCCCCTAAAATAAGATTAGTGAGTCATTAATCCTTCATTGTTTTGTTTAGATTATTTACATCATTTGCACTCAAGTTGTTATTTCAAATACGAACAAATATGGTTTCCTTTACACACAGACATGAGCCCAAGTACTCCCGCTAACAAATGAATTTGGGCACACATAAACACACCTGTGCACACAGCGAGTTGCTGTAAGGACTGTGCAATTGTGCCTTGGTGAAATGCCCAGATTACTTGAACTCTCTGTCTTTACATCTTAATTAGTGAGAGGATGTTTTTGTGCCTAATTACTCACAAATCCCTCTACAGGAAATGAATGCATAACCCAAAACACGCATAGCAATAAGAAAAGAAAAGCAAGGCAGCTTATTGGGGAGGGCTGTAATAAGACATCTGAAGAATTGGGATTTCAGATCTTCCTGAGTTAAATTGCTGTGTTAAACCCATTTGAGGAGACTAAGACGGTGAACAATGCTCTGTAAGAAAGAACACTTCAGTACACATTTGAGCCTGTGAATAGTGCACAATTCTCAGTTTTTATTTCTTCTTTTTTTAATGCTTAGATCCCTCCTGTGTGCAAAGCTGTCACCCATGCTTGCCTGTAAGTGCATGTCTGAAACAGGAACCGAGCGAGAGGGCTTTATGAAGTCCAAAAATCCTGTGTGCTTTTGGTGTGTAAGAATAAAGCTGAGGCAGAGAAAGAGGGTGCGGTCTCAGAATGCAGAATCAATTTGTAGAATAATACCAACAGCTGCACTTCTGAGTGCGCCACCTAAGACAGAGCAAATAGTGCCACTTCACATTCTTTGCATCCTCACACATGTAGAGCTCCCATCCTAAAAGCACCAGGGACCGGGGGGTGGAGTGTCTCAACAAACCAAGTGTTATTATATCATTAATACTGTATATTTGATGCCTCACATTGCCAGCGGCATTAGCTAGTTAGCGTCTCCTCTCTAATGGAAATGTGACAGCAACAGAGGAGAGGAAGAGAGAGGCAAGTGAGACAAGAGTGAGTTCAAAGTTGAAGCAATTTTTTTTCTCTCCTCGTGTCCTCAGGGGACACACAACTGTCTCTCATGTTCTCATTTACTACTCACCCCAGGAAAAAACCATGCATTAAAACATTAACACATCACAGCTCTCAGCGTGCAATTACTCATCACCCACCAACTAATGCATGGAGTCCACATGCAGACACACACGGAGATAGCAAGTTTATCCCTTGTACAACTATAAATCAGAGCAGACAGTCAGTGTGGGTTCAGTTCTTCTTTTTGCAGCTTTCTTTCAGTGTGGAAACCTGCCGTGAGATTGGATGGCGTGAAAGAAAAAGTAAAGGATGAGGATTCATTAGATGAGAGACGGTGTTATTTAGATGGATGAAAAGCTTAGTTGTTAGCTTGATTCTGGCTAGAAAATTTACCTGCATGAGCCAAGGCTTTGTGCTGCTTTGTGGGAAGAACTGTTGATGTGTCTGCATGTGGGCATACACAGTGTGTGTTGGGGTAAGACGTACCTCTCATTTACCTCTGATGCTGTGGGGAGTGTGTTTACAGAGCATTTCTGATAACTCTTCCTCACACAGAACTCTGCACGAATACTGCAGTCAGAAGGAAAAGCATCACAACACTGTTAACAGCCATGACAATCCCTGTTTCCACCATGTGTGTGTTTGTCTTAACTTACAGATCCTCAGCTGTGAGCAGCTCTGACAGATGGTATATCTACTCAAAAGGAGCACTTCAAATATCGAGAAAGTGCACTGGTGTTTGTGTGTGTGTGTGTGTGTGTGTTTGCTTATGTGTGCTTGTGTTTCCGCAAGCCACCCTGAGATGCTCCACAGATGCAAAGCTGTTAAGACGGCTGCCACCAGCTGAGTCTGTGCCCAAAATGCCACAACTTAATACCTGTGTTCTTCTTACATCCTGTCTCAACATGAAGCTGTGGAGGTGCCGATGTTTCTCAGGAGCAACACCACCGATACGGTCTTTGCTCATGGGAAGTGTAGTTGAACAGCAGTGTCAAGCAAGTAGAACACAGGCTCCTACTAAATCTTTACAGGGCTGTTGAAGCTGTCCTGGAAACTTACAGCTCAGTGCGTCAAGGTGTGAGGCTGCATCAAAGACCTTCACATCGAAGAGATTTCCAGTAATCGCTTCTCGGCTCCATTCACAAGCTGGTTCTGTCAAGTCTCCCTGGCAAGCCAACTGACTGGTTGTACAAACCCAAGCAATTTGCAGTTATCAAATTTAACAGAGGTGGAAGACTAAACTACACTTCCTGTCGTGGTATCTTGAAACTGGCTTATTGACTTGTGGAGTGTGAAAACAATATTTAGCTCTAGCAGTGAACACACTATCCATTCAGCATTTTATCGTGAAGACTCGTACCACAGTGTTTTCTATTGTTTAATGCAATTAGAACAATAGAAAAAAAACTGCATGCAAATATTTTCAATATTTGCATGCATTATGTCATAAGTAGAAATTATAAGCGATAAAACTGATATGTTCATCCCCAGATCAAGACAAAGTACAAGTAAAAAATGCAATTAAAAACTCAATTTTTAATGCCGTATTCAATGGAAGCCTCCTTCGCAGTTGCAGCTTCAAGTGTTCTTGAAGACAAATTTTGGCCATTTTTTTTTGTTTGTTTTTTGACTGCTTATCAGATGAATATAAATTTTGCATTTCATTTGAAAGTCACGGTCCCAGAGTCTGGAAAGAGTGGAGAGACACAGAATCCAAGTTGCTTGAGATTTAGTGTGACATTTCCACAGTCAGTGATGATTTGGGGAGCCATGCCATCTCCTGGTGTTTGTCCACTGTGTTTTATCAAGTCCAAAGTCAGTGTAGCCATCTACTAGAAAGTTTTAGAGCACGTCATGCTTCCCTCTGCTGACAAGCTTTATGGAGAAACTGATTTCATTTTCCAGCAGGACTTGGCGCCTGCCCACACTGCCAAAAGTACCAATATCTGGTTTAATGACCATGGTATCACCATGTGCTTGATTGGCCAGCAAACTCTCCTGACGTAAACCTCATAGGGAATCCATGGAGTATTGTCAAGAGGAAGATGAGAGACACCAGACCCAACAATACAGACGAGCTGAAGGCCGCTATCAAAGCAACCTGGATTTCCATAACACCTCAGCAGTACCACAGGCTGAGCGCTTCCATGTCATTCCACATTGATGCAGTAAGGGGGCGTGTCCACCAAACGTGTTTTTTCTGCTGTGGGCGACTATTTTCTATTCATTCTGTATGTAGTCCAGTGTTTATAGCATTGAGTGCCCTCGGCACTGAAATATTCGGCAGTGGTCACTTTTTTGTCATGCCACTCAGGGCTGAAAAAAGTTCAACTTTTCAGATTACAGCTGCGCCCGACAATGTCAGACCTTTCTAAGCTGCCAATCAGAATTAAGGAAGGGCGGGACATAGGACACCGGTACAGGAAGAAGACAACAGTACGATAGCGCAGGAGAGCCTGATCCTTCCTGTATCAGACAACCCGGTACTCTTTGATCTAACACTAAAAGGATATCATGATCAAAATTTGAAAGCAAATGCTTTGAGGAATGTGTCCACATCTGTCGGCATGCCAGGTGACCATTTGTGCCTTTGTCATGGACATATTTCTTGCAAGTTTGTTGGAGTAGATAATATGGATACTATGTGAATTTGTTGTTGAAAACTGCCCCCCCCCAAAATTGAAATACCTACAATGTGAAATGTGATCATTTACCGACAATCATTTATGAGTTTAGGAAACCATGTGTTGAGCATATATCAGCATGAGTTTTAAGAAAACAGATATAAAAATAAACAGCATTTTGACCATAGACTACTCACCTCAGATGGGCTCTCTGTTATTAGTCTGCATCCGAGAAATTGACAGGCCGATCTTCTCCAAAACCAGTTCAAACTTACGCCTAGTCAATCTAAAATACTCCTTGAAACCGGCACCATCAAGGCTCAACTCAACAAGTCCAGTTGATGTCTGTACCCAGACTCCTGTTTTCTTTTCCGTGTCATCGTATTTTGCATCCAGAGCTGCTATCAATGCAAGAATACATTTTCTGTCCATTGTTATTTAGAGACTGCTATTGAAAAACAAGTAGAAAGTCTGACCATGGGAAAAGCGGAAGTGCTGAGCTGTGAGTGACAAGCTGTTGCTAGAATACAGGGCACAGACTTTTCCAGAGCACAGCAGACAGGCACTGAAAAAAGAGATTCAGGGCGATCGGGTGACAAACACGTTTGGTGGACACGCAGCCTAATTCATGCAAAAGGAGCCCGGCCAAGTATTGAATGTGTACATGGGCATACTTTTCTGTCAGCTGACTTTTCTATTAAAAAAAAAAAATCATTTTTTAAAATTAATTTTATATAATATTCTAATTTTTTGAGAAACTCAATTTGAGGTTTTCATGAGCTGTAAGCTATAAGCCATAACCAACAGAATTAAAAGAAACAAAACACTTGAACTATATCACTCTGTGTGTAATGAATTTATATAATATAATATATTTTTATTTTTTTTAAACTGAATTACTGAAATAAATCAACTTTTTGATGACATTCTAATTTTTTGAGATGTGCCTGTACTAGCGTTAGGACGAAATACAGTAATGGCCAAAGAGCACACTGAGAAGGGACTCACCATGCAACAACTTTTTGGACAGACTCCAAAACCAAGCCATGCGAATGATGACAGGAGCCATGCACAGTACCCCATCAAAGCGCTGGAGACAACAACAGGCCTTGCACCACTGGAAGACAGAAGAAACGTCAAGGTACTGACCCAGGCCGCCAAATTCAAAAGACTGGAAAACCATCCCATGAAGGACAGACTGAGCAAGCCAACAAAACGGAGACTCAAGAGATCGAGCTTCATCCACCAGAGCAGGACACTCGAAAGGAGAGACCCAGAACTGTTGGACCACATGCCCACACCAATACCACCCACAGTATCTGTTCCCTCCAGGAACCGACAGAACTTCCCAGCCATACGCACAGATATATCGGGCATTGAGAAGAAAGGAACACAGTCAGACCAAGACAGGAAGTCACTGGCCCTGGAGTTCATTCGGTCTGCTTACCCTGAAGAGCAGTGGACTCACGTCTACACAGACAGCTCTGCCATGGAAGCAACCAGGAATGGAGGAGGCAACGTGTACATCAGGTACTCTGACGAGGAGACCCACATTCCCATTGCAACTGGCAAGTACTCCACCAACTTCAGGGCTGAGGCAGATGTCCTGAGAACAGCAGCGGCCCACGTCAGGGAACATCAAGACAAGGCACACAAGCTGGTCGTCATCTTCACTGATGCTCTCTCTGTCTTGGATGCACTTCAGGACCCCCGACGCAAAGAACTGAATGAACTCGCCCTCACTCTGTCTCAACTAGCCACACAGGCGAACGTATCACTCCAGTGGATTCCTGCCCACTGTGGAGTCTATGGAAATGAGACGGCTGACAGACTTGCTAAGGAGGGTGGGCAGCAAGACCAGGAAGACAGGCAGGTCTCTTACAGTGAGGAGAAAACCATTATTAAGGCCCTGTCTCACAAGAAGTGGCAGCAGCAACACCCAAACTTCTGCAAGGATGACAGCTACTACAGTCTGAGCAGGGTTGACCAAGTCGTTCTGTTCAGACTTTGAACTGGACATAACAGAATGCATGCTCACATGCACCAGAAATTTAAAGTTGGACAATTGGACAGATGCCCATGTGGTACCGCCCAAATGACCAGCGAACACCTCCTCCAAGACTGCCCAGACCACGCTGTACTCAGACGAGCTACGTGGCCTGACCCCACATCGCTGAACCAAAAGCTGCACGGGGACCTCGGGGACCTCCTCTGGACGGCAGCATTCGTCAGGGCAGCTGGTGTGACCATCTAGCGATCAACGAAGAAGAACAAGACCATGCAACGAGTACAGTCTAAAGAAAAGTAAAATGACGGGTCCTTTTTATCCCCCACTGGACAAAGCAGGGGCCGAAGGGGGATTATGTTATGGATCAGTCTGTCTGTCCATCCATCTGTCCCACTTTTGTGAAATTAACTCCTCCTACAGTTTTGTTCCGATTATTTTGAAACTTGGTGTCAGGGTTTGATATACACTGACGATGCGCATTTTGTTTCTGATCGGATGATTTTTGCAGGAGTTGTAGCCCCTGACCTATGACCTCTTATTTTACCTCACTTCATAGACAGTAACTGTCTTGTGAAATCAACTCCTCCTACAGTTTTGTTACGATTGTTTTGAAACTTGGTTACCATGGTTTGATATACTCTGATATGCGCATATTGCAATTTCACTCTCATAGGATGACCTTGAGGTCAGAGGTCAGATTTTCCCTAAATCTTCTAAACAATAACTATTATAAGAAATGATGTAGGCTTTTCAAATCGATACAGTAGTTGTATCTAATACACATCTTGGATGATTTACATCCTGACCTAACTATGGGTTTGGGGCAAGGGGTCAAAGTTTAAAGTGAACATTGCAGTTGCACTATGATGAAGGCTACATTTACTATTAGTATAAAACAGTAAAGCTCGGGCCACCAAACTTGGTATACAGGTTCACCTTGGGATCCTGACCTCTGACTATGGGTTTGGGGTCACAAGGTCAAAGGTTAACGCGAACATTTCCTATGTCTTATAGATAGATAGATACTTTATTTCGAACAAAAAAGTAAAAAAAACAAAACAAATGACAAGTGCAATAAAAGTGACAGTATACAATGCTTGAAAGGGAGAAGGAAGAAGTGAACAATTATTTACTCCAACTCCTCTTTTCCCTAAATGCAACCCATGTGAAATATACAAATTACCTCATTTAAGACCCCAAGTAGACAATTAACTATATTTTGTACATATCAACATTGACATCCATCCCTGCATACATACAGTCCATACATCAAAACCCAGCCCCAAACAACACAGATATACACAGTACTGTCCCACCTACCATTCCACAGTGTCCCAGAGTGAGCATAGTGAATCGTACGTATAAATACTACCCCTCTAACATATATTCTTTCAGCAAATAATGTTTATACCTATTTTTGAATTGATGTACTGTTTGTACATAGTTTCAGTTCAAGCTCCAGACTGTTCCACAAATCCACCCCACAGACAGATATGCACATACTTTTCTTAGTTGTTCATACCTTAGGTTTTGTAAAGTTTAAGTCTCCTCTCAAATTATAATTATTGTCTCTTTTTTGAATATTTTTTGTATATTAGTTGGGAGTTGATTATTAATTGCCCTGTACATTACTTGTGCTGTCTTAAATTTAACTAAATCCATGAACTTTATGACATGTGACTTTAAAAACAATGAGTTGGTATGGTCTCTATATCCTACATTATTTATTATCCTTATAGCATTTTTTGTAATGTGCATATTGGCTGATGATTGGTCCTGTAGGTGTTTCCCCAGACCTCTACACAGTAGTTAAGATATGGTAGAAACAGTGAATTGTACAGTAAGAACAATGATTTATAGTCTAAGATGTGTCTTGTTTTCCCCAGTATCCCTATACATTTTGCCAACTTGGCCCAGATGTGACTGATGTGAGGTTTCCAGCAGATTTTATTGTCTAGCGTCACCCCCAGAAACTTATTTTCCTGTACTGTTTCTATTCTGGTATCATCTATCGTTACCATTATTTCATGATTTATTTTATAATTTCCAAGCAACATAATCTTTGTTTTTTTCAGATTTAGAAATAATTTATTTTTGTTGAACCACTGCATTAAACTTTTCATTTCAGTTGTGACCACCTCTAAAACCTGCTGCAAATTCTCACCAGTGCAAAGGATATTTGTGTCATCCGCAAACAAAATAAATTTCAGAATTTTTGATACTTAGCATATGTCATTTATATATAAGATAAAGAGTTTGGGTTCCAAAACTGACCCCTGGGGCACACCACAAGAGATGCTCATGAAGGGTGATTTGTGCTCACCATTCATTCATTCATTCATCTTCTTCCGCTTAATCCTTTTCGGGTCGCGGGGGGACTGGAGCCTATCCCAGCATCTTTGGGCGAGAGGCAGGGTACACCCTGGACAGATCGCCAGTCCATCGCAGGGCCAACACAGAGAGACAGACAACCATTCACTCTCACATTCATACCTAAGGACAATTTAGAATCCCCAGTTTTGATACCAATTAACCTAAGTTGTGCTCACCAATTTGTACAAATTGTTGTCTGTTACTTAAATAACTTTCTACCCAACTCAGTCCGACCCCTCTTATCCCATACCTTTCCAATTTCCTCAGTAAAATTCTGTGGTCAATGGTGTCAAAAGCTTTCTTTAAATCTATAAATACTACTACAGCAAACTTTTTTTTATCTATACAACTAGTAATTTCTTCTATAAGTTCAATCAGTGCCAAATATGTAGATTTATCTGCTCTAAAACCATACTGGCTGTCTGTAAGGAGGCTGTGTTTTTCAATGAAATCATCCAGTCTCTTAATGAAGATTTTTTTCAAGTATTTTGGAGAATTGTGAGAGTAAAGAGACCGGCCTTTAATTTGTGAAATAATGACTGTCTCCTGTTTTGTATAGTGGTATTACTTTTGCTATTTTCATTATTGCTGTACAACGAGTAAAACTAGGGTCACCAAACTTGGTACACGGGTTCACCCTGTGACCCTGAAGTGTGACTGTGGTTTTTGGATCACAAGGTCAAAGGTCAACATCATAAAGGCTTATAAGCAATATCTCAACAACAAAGAAAGCTAGGGTCACCAAACCTGGTACACAGGTTCACTCTGAGGCCATGGCCTCTGACTACAGGTTTGGGATCAAATGTTCAAAGGTCAAGGTTGACACTCTCTATGCTCTCTTACTAAAGAACATGTAAAGCTCTCTAGGGTCACCAAACTTGCTACACAGGTTCACCTCGGGATCCTGGCCTATAACTATGTGTTGTATACTTTGTTGTATATTCGTGGATGATGGGCTTGTCATAATTTTGTTCTGCCGCAGTTATTATTGAAAAGTTGAAAACTGCCCTCCCTCTGTAAGTATTGGCGTCTTCAAAGAAAACAGAGGCAGGAGATATGCCCTCACCTCAGAGTGCTCTTGTTTATAGAAGTAGGTGATAGTTGAATTATGGGACAAGTGTGAACTCCAGCTGCACTTGATTGCTAGTCACACCTCTGAGAAGTTGCAACCCACATTAAGGAGAGGAGCAGGGTGAGAGGGACACACACACAAACAAAGGATATGACTGCTGACACTTTAAACTTTCATAAGACTGGATGGAAAGCATATGAATGCCATGGGGCTTAAGTCGGGGCTTTGGCTTTCCATTTACAGCAGTCAGAGAGTTCACCTGAAGGTACTTCAGTTATGCTGAAGTTCTGTCTTTCGGGTCCCTGCTTTCTGTTATCACTTTAGTTTCAGGTAGCTATGATCAGGGAGTGGTCTGTTTGTTTTCCTTAAGTCAAACCTGTCTTCTTTTCACTGTCCCCAAGAAACACCACATGTATGATGCTGCCACCTCCGTACTTCATAATGAATAATATCAGCAGCAATTCAAAAACACATGTAAAGTCTACATATTATAAAGGTGTATGAACACTTTCTGAAGTGACTGTGTTCCTCCCAAAGGTAGCCAAGGCTGTGCGGTGGATGGTGTTTCGCAGCTTTTCCCACTTCTGCTTTGCAGATTCTCCTTCTTGTGGTACACCAAGTTCCTTCTCAAAGGTGGAGGCAAACTGCTCAACAAGTTCTGGTTGGGCCATCTTGCTGGTGTCAATCCGTGCCTTTCCAGGCTGTCTAGCACGATGGAATTTCTTCAGCTGCAGCTTGACCTTGCAACACACCAATGAATGGTCTGTGTCGCAATCTGCACTCTGGAACCAACGGGTAATTAGCACGTTCTTCAGTGAGGTGCGCCTGGTCAGGATCAAGTCCAGCTGGTGCCAGTGCTTTGAGCGCGGATGTTGCCAGGAAACCTTGTGTTGGGGCTTGGTCTTGAAGAACGAGTTTGTGATGCACAGATCGTGATATGTGCAGAACTCGAGCAGCCGCTGTCCGTTGTCGTTCATTCTGCCCATGCCAAATGGTCCAAGACAAGAGGGCCAGGAGTCGTGGTCAGCACCCACTCTGGCATTGAAGTCTCCAAGGAGAATGAGTTATTCAGAGTTGGGGATGATCCTGACAGTTGTTGCGAGATTCTCGTAGAACTCGTCTTTTGCCTCTGGTGTGGCTGTCAGTGTTGGGGCATACACACTGACGAGGGTGACTGGGCCTTGAGTGGTGTTGAGGCGGAGGGTGAGGAGTCGTGCAGAGCCATTGCTGCCTGGTTCCACCATCTTCAGCAAGGTGTTCTTCACTGCGAAGCCCACTCCGTGTTCCCTGTGTTCGTCACTGCCCTTTCCCTGCCAGTAGAACGTGTAGTCCTTCTCTCTCAGTGTGCCTGCGTCAGCCAACCGTGTTTCCTGGAGAGTGGCGATATCCACTCCCAGTCTCTTCAGCTCATTATTGATGATGGCAGTCTTCCTGGTGTCGTTGATGTCCTTGAGGTTAGCAGCGAGTCCTGTCATCATAGTGCGGACGTTCCAAGTTCCCAGTTTTAGAGTTGGTCTCTTTTGTTTTTTTTGTCTTGCCTGGTGCGAAGGTTCTCAGCCTGCTGTTCGGACTTCTCCTCATCCCCATGCACCCAATGAGGAAAGCAAGCTGTGGCGGGACAACACCTTATTGGCTGGGGGCTGCCCAGTTTGAGGCGGGCAGTAGCTGTCCAGTGAGATCCGATGATCCCTCCCACCGTCGGGAACAACCCCTGGTGCCGCGCTCTACGCCAATTGAGCGGTGGCTTATAACCAGTAACTGTCATTCCCCGTGTTTTGTCTACACCAAAGGCGAAGCTGGAGTGTCCTCTCCAGTGATCCGGTGTTCTACCTTCCAGCGTTGGGCGTTGGTAGGATTCAAGCCTGGGCAGGAAGATATGGAGGACAAGATGTTGCCCATGCAGCATGTCCCCCCTCTCCACATCACTGATGAATCCAAAGGAACAGCAGGGCTGCTACAGTTTGGCACCAGTGCCGTCGCAGGAGCTGCCAGAACAATGTTGAGCACAACAGAGAACTGCCTTAGGGACTCCGACTCCGGATTTTTCCTCAGAGTTGACTCCCGAAGCCTTTCCCGTGACCGGGTGTGCCGCAAGGCAGCGGACGTTTGAAATCAGGGTTTACCTTCCCCTAGATGGGCTACCTTCCCAGGTTGACGAGCCACCATCTACCCGAAGCATCTGGTTTTAAGGCGCCAGAGATCCGCCCTCGCCCCTTCTCCTATTAGTAAAAGCAGTTCCGCCGGGCTTAGAGACTAAACCACACGGGCAGGCTAGGAGTTGGACTTAGTTGCCAGAGGCTTTTCGAGACGCACGCCATAAGCAGCATTTTATGAGCACTGGGAGCTTAACCCCAGTGCCGCTCCTGGCTATGACAACCTTGGAACCAAGGTTCCAAGGTTTTTATCCATATATTTCTTTTAAAAAATCTTCCTTCACCACCACTTAATGAAAAACTTGGTGCCACGTGTTTTTAAATTGCATTTTTATCCTCTGCCAAGGAGGTATTTTTCACTTGTATAGCGTGTATCAATCGATTATAAGTGTGATAAAGTACAAGGATTATTTAATTTATATTTAGAGTTGTGTGTGGGGACGGAGGTTTACTTTGTGACCACAAACACTCACAAAACAAGAGAGAAACACTCATAAAGGGGCAGCAGTCCAACTTGGACAATTTATTAATAAATAATCCTTGAACCTTTCATTAACATCTTTCATTAACATCTTTAAAAAGTCTTCAACTGATCCAAAATGCTGCAGCAAGAGTTTTAACAGGTACTAGAAAGAGAGATCATATCTCTCCGGTTCTGGCCTCCCTTCATTGGCTTCCCATAGAGTTTAGAATTAAGTTTAAAATCCTTCTTCTTACTTACAAAGCTCTAAACAATCACGCTCCTTTTTATTTAAAAGACCTGATACTACCGTATTATCCTAACAGAGCACTACGCTCCCAAAATGCAGGATTACTAGTAATACCTAGAATCTCCAAAAGTACAATGGGAGGCAGAGCCTTCAGTTATCAAGCTCCTCTCCTGTGGAATCAGCTGCCAATCTGGATTCGGGAGTCAGACTCGATCTCTGTTTTTAAGAATAGGGCTAAAACCTACCTTTTTGATATAGCCTACAATTAGGGAGGGATCATGTGTTTCTGAACCCTCCGTTAGTTATGCTGCTAATAGGTTTAGTCAGCCAGGGGACCTCCAATAATGCATTGGGCCTCACTCCTTTCTTCACTCTCAATGAAATATTTTTTTTTTTTTTTACTGGTCATTAACATCTGTTTGTACTCTCCCATAGATTGAGTCCCCATCGTGCTGTTTGCTCTCTACATGTCTGTTCTTTTCATCTTCTCTGTCCCCTCACCCCCCAGCCAGTCGCAGCAGATGGCTGCCCCTCCCTGAGCCTGGTTCTGCTGGAGGTTTCTTCCTGTTAAAAGGGAGTTTTTCCTCTCCACCGTCGCCAAGTGCTTGCTCACAGGGGATCGCCTGATTGCTGGGGTCTTTCTGCAACTGTGGGAGTTCCCCCTACAGTTGAAAGTGCTATGAGATGACTGTTGTTGTGAAATGGCGCTATATAAATAAAGTTGAATTGAATTGAATTGAATTAATCCGTCTCAATATTCATGAATTCTTCTGCTGTGACCCAGAAAAGCACACACACAAAAGAAATCAAGCAGAAACTTCTCTATACCGTTAACAGTTTTAATAATCAAACTCAGGTTAAAATACATTACATTCAATTGATTTGTAAGCAGGTGAAATGATCAACAAATATTAAATATCATATTTACTGTTAATGGATTCCTGAGCATAAAGTCTATATTTAAACCTTTGTCAAAACAAAACCAGATTTTGAATTTTTAACTGTGATGCAATGGGAGACTGTGAAATAACTGTAACAAAAATATGCATAAAATTGAATGCAATTTTATGAAGAAAATGACAAAAGCTGATTATATGAAAAAGAAAATTCTGAGTTACTCTACAAAAAGAACGGAGGTTATTGGAAAAGGAATATTAATTTTCCTTCAGCTTGATAGCTCCTATCATAGCTTATGGACTAACTTTTAACATGAAAAATTGATCATATTCAATTATAATTAGACATCACATTTAACCCAGCAGATAGGAAGTGGAAGTCTGGCTTACGAACAGCTGTGTCTTCAGAGTCCAGCGATGATCTTGAACGCCAGCAGATGGCACAAAGGAGGAAAGACTGCCAGCAGACCTTTCCAGTTGTTACAGTGGTTATGGCACAGACTTAGCAGCGGGTATGGCAGCTGGTGTCCGGAGAGTGGAACCGGCGGTAGAATGAACGGCTGGCCCCCTGGGCAGGTGTGACGTCTCCTCTGGGCAACAGATCCTTTCCTGGCTCGCAAATTTAAGGTGTCCACCAGCCGATAAGAAAACCACAGGCTGAAGAAAAAAATATATTTAGACAGTTCCACCCACAAAATCCTAGTTCTTCTGATGTCGTGGGACATGGGTGAGGCAGTCTCGAGGGGAAAAAGTTGAAAAATCACTATCAGTCCACTTTAACGGTGAGTTATAGAAAATCAATAGGAAAAGTTCAGCAGAATGAACACGATGTCTGAGGAGAGGGAAAAAGACGTTTTGGAGTTTCACTCCATTAAGAAGGGTTGAGCTCAACAAGAAAGGATGGTCTCTCCTCAGATGCCAAGGAAAAACAGAAAAAGACAACACAAAACTTCTGAAACTGACAAAACTTACAGAAAACTCGACAAAGACTGAATTCAACAAAAACAACAACAACAAAAAAACAACTAGGGCGGTTTTCTCTATTTAACTGAGCGCGCTCCTTGGATCATCAAATATGACTGGCAGCAGGAAGAACCAATTATTGGCTATCATGGGAGATTCAAATGGGCTATGGTCCAATAAGAAAGCAGTCCTTTGTCTGTAACCGACAAATAGAATGGAAGGGGCGTCATCCAACAGAGACGGCCTGGTTATTGGCTGGTGCCAGTCAGATGACTGGCATAAGTTTCAGAAGGCATATACACATTTTAAGTGTGAAACTTTGAGTGAGCATGCACTTTTATAAACCTGTCTTTCTATAATTAACATGTATTAGAATAAGGTTCATTTAAACAATTCAAACATGCAACACATTTAAAATCAATGATTAATGAAACATCTCAAACCCATCATTGTCCAACACAGAGGCGGTCATCTTCAACAGTGTTCTGAGCAGTATTTCCTGGAAAAATAAAGTCTTGAGGAGAAAAGATTATTTCAGCAGATAAAACAAAATTCCCATGTTGATTAAATCCAACATGTCCCTGAGTTGACAGAAGGGGGCAATGTTGACTTGTGGATAATTCCTAGCGACCTGTGGAATGCAGTCCAAAGTTTCTGGGATGTTTCAAAACAGTACTTTAAGCATAAAACTGCCTTGCTGGGGAGGAAGCTCTGGGATTTATGACTTGAAACTAATCCGTTCCTGGCACGAAATGGGATCCTTATCGGCCCTTTTACCATGGAATGTACAGTGGGGCAAAAAAGTATTTAGTCAGCCACCAATTGTGCAAGTTCTCCCACTTAAAAGATGAGAGAGGTCTCCAATTTTCATCATAGGTATACCTCAACTATGAGAGACAAAATGAGAAAAAATAATCCAGAAAATCACATTGAAGGATTTTTAATGAATTAATTGGTAAATTCCTCAGTAAAATAAGTATTTGGTCACCTACAAACAAGCAAGATTTCTGGCTCTCACAGTCCTGTAACAACTTCTTTAAGAGGCTCCTCTGTCCTCCACTCGTTACCTGTATTAATGGCACCTGTTTGAACTCGTTATCAGTATAAAAGACACCTGTCCACAACCTCAAACAGTCAGACTCCAAACTCCACTATGGCCAAGACCAAAGAGCTGTCAAAGGACACCAGAAACAAAATTGTAGACCTGCACCAGGCTGGGAAGACTGAATCTGCAATAGGTAAGCAGCTTGGTGTGAAGAAATCAACTGTGGGAGCAATTATTAGAAAATGGAAGACATACAAGACCACTGATAATCTCCCTGTCTGGGGCTCCACGCAAGATCTCACCCCGTGGGGTCAAAATTATCACGAGAACGCTGAGCAAAAATCCCAGAACCACATGGGGGGACCTAGTGAATGACCTGCGGAGAGCTGGGACCAAAGTAACAAAGGCTACATCAGAAACACACTACACCACCAGGGACTCAAATCCTGCAGTGCCAGACGTGTCCCCCTGCTTAAGCCAGTATATGTCCAGGCCCGTCTGAAGTTTGCTAGAGAGCATTTGGATGATCCAGAAGAGGATTGGGAGAATGTCATATGGTCAGATGAAACCAAAATAGAACTTTATTGTAAAAACTCAACTTGTCGTGTTTGGAGGAGAAAGAACACCATACCTACTGTGAAGCATGGGGGTGGAAACAGCATACTTTGGGGCTGTTTTTCTGCAAAGGGACCAGGACGACTGATCCGTGTAAAGGAAAGAATGAATGGGGCCATGTATCGTGAGATTTTGAGTGAAAACCTCCTTCCACCAGCAAGGGCATTGAAGATGAAACGTGGCTGGGTCTTTCAGCATGACAATGATCCCAAACACACCGCCCGGGCAACGAAGGAGTGGCTTCGTAAGAAGCATTTCAAGGTCCTGGAGTGGCCTAGCCAGTCTCCAGATCTCAACCCCATAGAAAATCTTTGGAGGGAGTTGAAAGTCTGTGTTGCCCAGCGACAGCCCCAAAACATCACTGCTCTAGAGGAGATCTTCATGGAGGAATGGGCCAAAATACCAGCAACAGTGTGTGAAAACCTTGTGAAAACTTACAGAAAACGTTTGACCTCTGTCATTGCCAACAAAGGGTATATAACAAAGTATTGAGATGAACTTTTGTTATTGACCAAATACTTATTTTACCGAGGAATTTACCAATTAACTCATTAAAAATCCTTCAATGTGATTTTCTGGATTTTTTTTTTCTTATTTTGTCTCTCATAGTTGAGGTATACCTATGATGAATATTGGAGACCTCTCTCATCTTTTAAGTGGGAGAACTTGCACAATTGGTGGCTGACTAAATACTTTTTTGCCCCAATGTATTTTCAAACTGTGGTCTTTAGGTGAAGGAAACAATTCTTGACCAGACTTTTGGGTGAAACAATTTCTTTAAGGTGAAGAATGATTTCCTAGATTGGAGCCACATGGATTGATGCTACACTTGCATTTGTTTCAAGACCATAACTCAAAAAATTATTGATGGATTTTGATGAAAGTTTCAGGAGTGGCTGAAAACAGACAAAGGGCCAATCGATTAGATTTTGAGGGTGTTCTGAATCACTATCACCCTCTAAGAACCTTTGGAAAGATTCCTAAGGGGGAAATCAATGCTTTTTGGCTGTTTTAATGGTTACTAGCAGAGGGCGCTATGTACTCCCAGTTACCAGGGTGTTAGACGAAATTAAAATATGAAGGAGAAAATTAGCTAATATGCAGCAGGTTTGCACTCTGTTTTCTGGTTTTGTCATTTATTCTGTTATTAGAACACTTGGTAGCTATAACCTGGCTTTTATGTATTTTACCGTTTACCTCAGGGTGCTGTGATCACCCCAGCAGCAGCCATCGAGCCCAGTTTGTCTCTTCATCCTTCCAGTGTAATGACTCCTCTCACCCAGCAGATGAACCACCTGTCCCTGGGCCCTACAAGCGCTGTGAGTCTTCCTTTTTTCACAGCCCTTTTTGCCCTTCATGCATGTGTTTGTCTGTCCTTTGAATTGCAACACTTTTTTCTCTGAACTTCTGCAGGAGTTACAATATTTCTGTAAATTTTCCAACAGAATTTCGTAAAATGCCATTTTCTCTGTGCAATCTGACAAAGCCAAGTGATGCTATGATTTGTGAAATGTTTAAAAAAGTCTTTTAGTGTCTTAATTCAGATTTTGACATGAGACATTGCTGCATCAGGATCATTTTGGTTTGCAACCACATAAGCCTCCTGTGACTGCTATTAATGAAGGAATTCAGGAAAACATACAAATGTCTTTTTTATATCATAATTTCATTCTCATTGCTCTCCTTTCTGTCTTTGTAGTACATGCCTGCTGCAGCAGCTGCTATGCAAGGAACCTACATTCCCCAGTACACTGCAGTGCCTGCTTCGGCCATCACAGTAGACGTAAGGGCAATGCAAGTTGTTAAATCACGGATTCTAGCCCTAGTTCACTCAGACCTTTGCACATGAATATTTGTGAATACCTCTGCTCACTTTTATAAGATAAGATAAACTTTATTGTCCCTCAAGGGGAAATTTGTCTTGGGCTTGACACCCGTGCTGCAACCACACAATCCACACATACACAATGGGTGTAGTACACAATAAATGAAATAAAACCCAAAAAATAATACAAGTACATACATACTTAAATATATAACAGCAGTCATTAAGAACAGGAGTTATTAGTGTCCCTGACCTATTTATCTGAGTTTAAAAGTTTTACTGATGTTGGGATAAATGAGTTCTTGTATCTATTGAACCTGCACTTGGGGACTCTGTATCTCCTCCCTGAGGGCAGCCGCACATATTCATTGTTTAGTACATGGCTCATGTCACTGATTATTTTTTGAGCTTGTCTACAGGCTGCCTGTTCGTGTAAGATCTGCATGGGTAAATACTCTTTAACTCCAATAATTTTCCATGCTGTATGAATTAAACGCAACACTCTGTTCTTTAGTTTCACAGAGAAGTTGCCAAACCATGCTGTAATGCTGTATCTAATACAGCTCTCCAACACAGCCTGGTAAAATATTAGCATAATCCTTTTATCAACGCCATGTATTCTTAATCTACGCAAGAAATGCAGCCGCTGTTGTAGTCTACTACAGAGGTAATCAATATGTGTGCTCCAGGTTAATGAATTGTCAATAAATACTCCCAAATATTTACAGGAACTAACCTGTGTTATAGTGTGGTTGTGGATGACCACAGGCCTGTGGTCACCAACTCCCCGAGGGTCAAACACCATCTCCTTTGTTTTATCAGTATTCAAAATGAGATGACTGTCATCACACCAACTGACAAACCTCTGAATTTCTATAAAATAGCTTGACAGATCATGAGTCTTTTGAAGTAGTGATAAAATAGCAGTGTCATCAGAAAATTTGATTGCCTGGATAGACACTTCTGCACTCATCAGTGTACAAGGTGAACAAAAATGGTGAACTAACACAGCCTTGGGGAGCTCCTGTGCTGAGGGTTCTGGATTTAGATAAAGTTCCATTTACACTAACTTGCTGTTTACGATAACTTAAAAATGAGTGGTACCATTTAATAATGACAGGATGCACTTTAAAACTGTTTAACCTCTTAATTAAAAGGTGTGGCTGCAGTGTGTTAAAAGCTCAACTAAAATCAACCAATAAAAGACGTACATATGAGGCTGTCTCCTCCAAATGTTTAAACACAGAATGAGTTAAGGTTAAAATGGCATCCTCTGTTCTTCTATTATTTTTATAAGCAAACTGCAGAGGATCCAAAAGTCCTCCAAAATCAGTTTTCAGAATGTCAATGACAATCTTCTCGAGGCACTTCATTACCAGTGCAACAGGACGATAGTCATTATTCTCTTTGCAGCTTGCTTTTTTTGGCACAGGAATTATAATAGAGCTTTTCCAATTTACTGGGACAGAACACATATCTAAAGACTTCTGGTAGATGGGACTCCAGGCTTCTGCTAGCTCCTCACTACATGACTTCAGTAAGCGCCCAGAGATCCTGTCTGGTCCAGATGCCTTCCTGGGGCACATACGTGAGAAAAATCTTTCCACAACATGCTGGTCAGCTATAATTTTTGCAGAGCCTGAAACTGATAGAGCGTCCAGAGCAGCTTTTTGTTCATGAGAAAAATCTCTAGTCTCAAATCTGCAAAAGAAATTATTCAACTCTTATCTGTGATACTGCGCAAAGGCAAGTACAGTTGAAACAGACATTTACAGTATAATACACTGTATAGAAAGACACATAACCTTTTTTTTCACTGTCTGACATTAAATCAGACTAAACTTTTCCAGTTTCAGGTTAGTTAGAATTACCAAAAATATTTCTATTTGCTAAATATTTTTTATATATTTTTTTTAATATTTGCTAAAAAGCTAAAGCTTTTTAGAGATTTTTTTTATTACTTTCTTCCAAGTGAAAATACATTTCCGTATACCCCCTTTACACAGGGGGTAGAGACCATCAAGAGATCGTTGAGAGATCAGGCCAAATTTTTGATCTATCAATGACCTTAAGTGACCTCCAAAGTCGCCATGGTCTTCTCAAAGTTTTGACTCAGTCCAAAACGCACAAGGATCTGTCAAACAGTTCCAAAGATCAAAAATTGGCCCAATCTCTCAGTGATCTCTGTGCTGTGTAAAGGGGCCCTTAGTATTTGGTAGCATTGCCTTTAAACTGTATGACTTGGGTCAAACATTTTAGATATCCTTCCACAAGCTTCTCGAGTTTTGTCCCATTCCTCCTGACAGAACTTGTGGAACCGAGTCAGGTTTGTAGGTTGCTTTGCTCTCTCATGTCTTTTCAGCTCTGCCCACAAATTTTCTATAGGATTGAGATCAGAGCTTTGTGATTGACTTTGTTGTGTGTAAACTTTTGGTTTCAATTGTATATGGAAGTGTAGCACATGCAGACATCTGCTTGTTTGCCCTGTGCATTTGCAGGTATCTGCATATACTGTATCTGCAGGTGACTGGAGACACACTGGCACATTCAGGTGCAGTGGTTAGCACTGTTGCCTAACAGCTGGAAGGTTCCAGGTTCAAATTCCCAGACTGGCAGGGGTAGGAACCTTTCTGTGTGCAGTTTGCATGTTCTCCCTGTGCTGTGTTGGTTTACTCCAGGAGCTCTTGTTTCTTCCCACAATCCAAAGACATGTTAGGTTAATTGGTCCTTCTAAATTGTCCCTAGGTATCTGTCTCCTATAGGCCCTTAGAATAGAGGATTGGTACTAGTGAAGTGCTTTGAGTGGTCTTTGAGACTAGAAAAAGCACTATATAAGTACAGGTCCTTATCCTTACATAGAAGCACATAATGCTAAGTTTTCAGATGCAACCCCAGGTGATGCAATGTGGAATACATCGTTGCACTGCTAGTAGATACCTATGTTTGAGTGCACATACTGTACTTGGGAATACCTTCATCTGTCACCTGTGCCTACCTATTTTCTCCTGTGTTCCTCTGGCAGCCTCTGCATGCAGATACTCCAATCTTCCGCAGGACTGATACATGCCTATATTTGCACCCTTACTTGTATATGGTTATATTCAGTGCTCTCATGCATATGAAAGTGATATGTAAGAGACAGTAAATATCCTAAAAAAAAAAAAAAAGAGTCTACACATGAACAAAGTTGGTTTTGTTTTTCGGGGATTTTTTGTGCTTTTGTTGACATGTATTGCAGGTATACACAAGTGTTCACAGGTGTAGGTCTATGTGACTGAGTCTATCAATATTAAAACTACATTCACATCTGTCTTACTCAGATTTAGTGAGTGTTGAATAGTCTTTAAAGGATTTAGAATAGAATAGAATAGAATAGGCTTTATTGTCATTGTACAGTTGTACAGGACAAATTTACTTTTAAAATGTCCAAATAAATTTACACACATTTGTATGAGGCCTTAATTAATCTGAGCTAATCAATTACAAATTATCAATATCCGAGTGACGTAGAGTAAGTGATTAGAAATTGCACAAATGTGTAATAAATCATCTTGATGATCTAATCTAATCATGAGCTATTAAAAATTTGACAATAAGTAAGTTGAAAGTCTTAAACATATACAAATAAGTTGTTGTGGCTGTACTTTATCAAGCTATTTGTTACTAAACACCACAGTTTCACAACATATTACAAGGCAACAGTGTAATTTATTACATTTTGAGGCTGTATTTCAGTTCAGTCATGACTCCACTTGTCCCATGTTGAAATGTAACCTTCTAAAAGTTCACATCTAACCTTTTCTCTCTGTTTAAGGGTGTGGTGACGGACACTTCTCCGCAGACAGCTCCCCCCTCCTCACAGGATGCCAGCGGTCAGCAGACTTTATCGGTGGAGAGTACAGGAGATCACACCACAGCCTACTCTTACCAGCAGAATAAGTATGTAGATTGAACAGGCATTTTCTTTTTACCAGCCTTTCTGTACAATTTCCCTCTCTTTCCCTTTGTTCTCTTTTCATTTATATTTTTTTACATACTGAAGTACTGTTGTTGATGAACTCTGCACCTTGCTGGTTAAACAGCAGAATTGTTGCACAGGTATGCCTTATGTTGGTCACAACAGGCCACTCTTAAATGAGGAATTTTATCTAGAAAAAAAACATTCAGTGGGCATTAGAGAGCCAGTGTGTGTGTGGGGGGGGGGGGGCATCCCTACAGTCATAATCCCATGTGTATACTTATCACTAAAACTCAAGATATTTGTGGCATTTTTCTTCAAGGCGCATCCATACATCTCTGCACCTCTGCCTTCTACTATAACTTGTAAAATAATTCAAATGAAAAAGATTACTTGATAGTTTTGTTTAGTCTGTGTAGCTGAAATAAGTTTTCTGTGTTACACAACAGACACACTGGCACCCTTTCCTGTTTATTGTCTTCCTGATTACTGTTCTTACAGATCCCTTCTCTATGCATTCTCTTTGCAGCTGATAGGGGGCAAAATGTAATGTCCTTACTTTCCATAATGTCTCAGCCTAATTACATGAAGTTATTACTGTGTGCATTAGTCAAAAGTTTAGATAAAAATCTAAAGCTCTTATCTTTTAAGTGTAAAATTTCTCAAAAGACTGTATATCCCTTTATCCTGAAAATTGAAGTATAGTTTTAAAAAGTGACTTAAGACAGTTGTGAACTTTTTTAGATTCCTGTCATATATTACTTCTGTAGCAATAATGCCATAATATTTTTGTTTGTTTATTTAACCTTGTTATTAAAATTCTCGGGCACCACCTCTGAGAGAGAGTGGAGGACTCATAACAGTTGAACTTAAGAATTCTCAAGGATTAATAATCAAAGTTCAGCAATTATTTATCAGTCTCTTAATATATGACTTCTTGGCATATAGTGATTCCAAAATTGGACACAGAAAACACACGTTTAACTCCTTTTCACAATTTAGCTGAAGGACCAGCATAATAATACAGATGTCTCTGGTCTTTGTAAATCAAGGAATAACTAGAAACTCTGATCTAAACAGTTGGCTTTGGATATGTGAGGGAATAAAAACTATTTACAAATCTTGTGAAATGAGGTTGGAATTTAACTAATATCTGACTGGAGAATTTGTAAAAGCACCAGAGAGGATTTGAGTGTAATGCATTGTTAATGAAAAGAAAATTTTGGAGAAAAAATGCTTGGAAAAGAAGACAGATTAATTTCAGTTCAGTTTACTTTATTTATGTACAGCCATGGACAAAATTGTTGGTGCCCCTCTGTTAATGAAAGAAAAACCCACAATGGTCACAGAAATAACTTGAATCCAACAAAAGTGGTAATAAATAAAAATTCTATGAAAATTAACCAATGAAAATCAGACAGTGCTTTTGAATTGTGGTTCAACAGAATTACTTTAAAAAACAAACTCATGAAACAGGCCTGGACAAAAATGATGGTACCCCTAGAAAAGATTGAAAATAATGTGGCCATAGGGACATGTTCAACCAAGATGTGTCCTCTAATTAACATCACAGGTGTCTACAAACTTTTTTTTTTTTTTGTTTTTTTTTTTTTTTTTTTTTTGTTACTTATTTGTACCCGTAGGTAGACTTGGTTTGCAGTCTGGTGACAAGCCACCGGCTGCTGGTCGCTGCGTGCGCGAGCGCCCTAAACCTACATGTTTTTTTTGGTATGCGGGAGGAAACCGGAGAAATCCCGGAGTAAACCCACGCAACACGGGGAGAACATGCAAACTCCACACAGCTCACTGTTGGTCGGGGGCTGGAATCGAACCCACGATCTCATGATCCCCGCGATCCCCCGGCCAAGGGTAAAACTGTGCTGCCACAGTGCTAAACCACTGCGCCACCGTGCAGCAAACTTGTAATCAGTCGGCCTATTTAAAGGGTGACAAGTAGTCACTGTGCTGTTTGGTGACATGGTGTGTACCACACTAAACATGGACCAGAGAAAGCAAAGGAGAGAGTTGTCTCAGGAGATTAGAAAGAAAATTATAGACAAGCATGTTAAAGGTAAAGGCTATAAGACCATCTCCAATCAGCTTGATGTTTCTGTGACTACAGTTGCACATATTATTCAGAAATTTAAGATCCACGGGACTGTAGCCAACCTCCCTGGACGTGGCCACAGGAGGAGACGGATAATACGAATGGTAACAAAAGAGCCCAGAAAAACCTCTAAACACATTCATTGTGAACTCCAAGGTCAAGGTACATCAGTGTCAGATCGCACCATCCGTTGTTGTTTGAGCCAAAGTGGACTTCATGGGAAACGACCAAGGAGGACACCACTGTTGAAAACAAATCATAAAAAAGCCAGACTGGAATTTGCTAAACTGCATGTTGACAAGCCACAAAGCTTCTGGGAGAATGTCCTATGGACAGACGAGACAAAACTGGAACTTTTTGGCAAGGCACATCAGCTCTATGTTCACAGACGCAAAAATGAAGCATACCAAGAAAAGAACACTGTCCCTACTGTGAAAGATGGAGGAGGTTCTGTTATGTTCTGGGGCTGCTTTGCTGCATCTGGCACAGGGTGTCTTGAATCTGTGCAGGGTACAATGAAATCTCAAGACTATCAAGGTATTCTAGAGAGAAATGTGCTGCCCAGTGTCAGACAGCTTGTTCTCAGTCGCAGGTCATGGGTCTTGCAACAGGATAATGTCCCAAAACACACAGCTAAAAACACCCAAGAATGACTAAAATGACAAAACATTGGACCATTCTAAAGTGGCCTTCTATGAGCCCTGATCTAAATCCTATTGAAGATCTGTGGAAGGAGCTGAAACATGCCGTCTGGAGAAGGCACCCTTCAAACCTGAGACAACTGGAGCAGTTTGCTCATGAGGAGTGGGCCAAAATACCTGCTGAGAGGTGCAGAAGTCTCATTGACAGTTACAGAAATCGTTTGATTGCAGTGACTGCTTCAAAAGGTTGTGCAACAAAATATTATTATATTATTCTCACATGATGAAGACCCTGGAGAGACTGCTCCTTGCTCACCTCTGCCCCCTGGTGGGACCAGTGATGGATCCACTCCAGTTCGCCTACCAGCATGGCATTGGGGTGGAGGATGCAGTGATCTTCCTCCTTCACCGTTCCCTGTCCCACCTGGAGAAGCCCGGGAACGCGGTGAGGATCATGTTCTCTGACTTCTCCAGTGCTTTCAACACCATCCAACCGATGATCCTGAAGGACAAGCTGCTGTGCGCAGGGGTGGACCAGCACCTGTCATCATGGATCCTGGACTACCTCACTAACCGGCCACAGTTTGTGAGAACCCGGGATTGTGTGTCCGACACGATCATCGGTAGCACGGGGGCCCCCCAGGGAACGGTTTTGGCTCCCTTCCTGTTCACCCTTTATACTGCGGACTTCTCACACAACACAACACACTGCCATCTACAGAAGTTCTCTGATGACTCTGTGATCGTCGGCCTCATCTCCAACGGAGATGAAGCTGAGTACGGAGGACTTATCCAGGACTTCATGGACTGGTGCCGTTGGAACTGCCTCCAGATCAACGCGAGGAAAACTAAGGAGCTGGTGGTGGACTGCCGCAGGCAAGGACAACCCCTCACAGCACCAGTAAACATACAGGGAACAGACATTGAGATGGTAACATCCTACAAGTACCTGGGTGTTCATCTGAACAATAAACTAGACTGGTCACACAATACCAACGCACTCTACAAGAAGGGACAGCGCAGGCTGTTCCTACTGAGGAGACTCAGGTCTTTTGGTGTACAAGGGGCGCTGCTGAAGACATTCTACGACATGGTGGTGGCATCAGCCATCAGTGGTCTACTGGGGCAGTGGCATTACAGCAGCAGATAGGAAGAGACTGAACAAACTAATCAAGAACGCTAGCTCTGTCCTGGGGCAACGCCTTGACCCAGTGGAGGAGATAGGGGAGAGAAGGATGGTGGCTAAACTGTCATCTCTGCTGGAGTCCGAGTCCCACCCTATGCAGGACATACTGAACGCACTGAGGAGCTCATTTAGCAGTTGACTACATCATCCTAGGTGCGCGACCGAGAGGTTTCGCAGGTCCTTCCTACCTACGGCTGTCAGACTGTATAACCTAAGCAGGGCTGCTCGCAGAGATCGCAAAAAAACGTGATGACCTAATAGTATTGAATGCAAAAGATGCAACAGACTTACACAAATGGTCCCCTCCAGCATACAACTAGGACAATATCAGTCGCTATGGAGGGTGACAATATGTATGGGTACATACCATGTAGGGTAACTAAATAGACGGTTATGCTGTTTATTCCATCTAGCTACAATGCTCTGTACTGTATATATATATATTTATATATTTATGATGTACATATGTATATTCACTGCTCTTATTTTCTTATCTTCTTAATTATTGCTCTGAGTGTTGCTATCCCTGTGCTGTTGCAATCCTGGAATTTCCCCATTGTGGGACTAATAAGGGCTTATCTTATCTTATGTTATCTTATCTTATCTTATCTTATTAAGTTAAGGGTACCATCATTTTTGTCCAGGCCTGTTTCATGAGTTTGTTTTTTAAAATAATTCTGTTGAACCACAATTCAAAAGCATTGTCTGATTTTCATTGGTTAATTTTCATAGACTTTTTATTTATTACCACTTTTGTCAGATTCAAGTTATTTCTGTGACCATTGTGGGTTTTCCTTTCATTAACAGAGGGGTAGCAACAATTTTGTCCACGTGTGTAGCACCTTTCAAGCACATGTGCAATCCAAGGTGCTTTACAGAACCATAGTCAAACAGAAACACATAAAAACACAAAAAGGTAAGAAGTTAAAACATTCAAACATATGAAGGCAAGAAAGGAATTGATTAAAACAACTATAAGACAATAAAATCACAATAAAACAGTCAAAGTGAGAGTCAAAATTCCACGAGTTAGAAATCAGTGAAAATACAACAACAACAACAACATTACTAATAATAACAATAAAGCTAATTGTAAGCTCTATCAAAAAGAAAAGTTTTAATCTTGATCTTAAAAGAAGAGAGAGTATCAGCATCCTGTACCCAGGTAGGGAGATGGTTCCACAGGACTGGGGCCTGATAGCTGAAGGCTCTGCCTCCAAATTTACTTTTAAAAAATTTGGGAACCACAGGTAAGCCAGTATTCTTAGAGCAAAGAGGCCTTAAAAGGGTAATATGGAACAATAAGGTCTTTAAGGTAGGAAGGGGCTTGGCCACTAAGGGCTTTATAAGTAATGACAAGGATTTTAAATTCTATTCTAAATTTAACAGGGAGCCATTGTAAAGAGGATAAGATGTGGGAAATGTGATCTCTCTTAGTAGCATCTGTCAGTACTCTGGCAGCATTTTGAATCAATTGAAAAATTTTGAGGCAATTGTTTGGACACCCAGCCAACAGGGCGTTGCAGTAGTCTAGCCTAGGTGTAACAAATGTATGGACCAATTTTTCAGCATCAGTTTGAGACAGGATGTTCCTGATTTTTGCAATATTGCGCAGATGAAAGAAAGCAGCTCTAGACATCTGTTTGATGTGTGAATTAAAAGGCAAATCCTGGTCGAAAATTACTCCAAGGTTCCTCACAGTAGTACTGGATGCCAAGGTAAAGCCACCCAGTGTAACTATATGGTTAGACAGGGAATCTCTCACTCTTTTAGGGCCAAAAACAGTTACTTCAGTTTTGCTTGAATTTAACATAAGGAAGTTACCAGTGGCACAGTGGTTAGCACTGCGGCAGCACAGCAACTCACCCTTGGCCGGGGGATTCTGGGTTCGATCCCAGCCCCCGACCAACAGTGATCTGTGTGGAGTTTGCATGTTCTCCCTGTGTCTGCGTGGGTTTAAGATAAGATAAGATAAGATAAGCCTTTATTAGTCCCACAATGGGGAAATTCCAGGATTGCAACAGCATAGGGATAGCAACACTCAGAGCAACAATCAGAAGGCAAGAAAAAACAACATCTAGTAAACATATGTCCATATTACTATAAATGTATATATATAGACACACAGTGCAGAGCATTATGGTTGGTTGGTGAATGTGCAGCAGAAAGTCTAAGCTCTCTCTCCGCGGATGCAGCGGGCCAGCTGGAAGTCTTTGGGCATGATGGTGACCCCCTTAGCGAAGAAGAGACCACCAGGTGGGCCTCGCTGGTCTCCTGCAGAGCCATGACGGCGAAACTCAGGAAACGCAGGACGGTCTTGAAGTCCTGAGCGATCTCCCTCACCAGGCGCTGGACGGGCAGCTTACGGATGAGCAGCTCCGTGGATTTCTGGTAGCGACGGATCTCTCTCAGAGCCACGGGCCTGTAACGGCGAGGCCTCTTCACTCTGCCGGTGGCCAGAGCGCCTCTCCGAGCAGCCCTGTGGCTAGCTGTCTCCTGGGGGGCTTCTTCCTCCAGTAGATTTTACGGGCGGTCTGCTTGGTTCTTGCCATCGCTCTGTATTATTCTGTCTTATATTTCTTTCACGCCGCCTAAACTCCAGCCCGGCACCCGCTTCGTTTTCGCTACAGCTCCCGGTATGTCGAGTTTCCCATTAGCACCGGGCGGCGGCCAAGTGCTAGCTAGCACTAGCTCCTCCCCGCTGTAACGTCTCCCGCTGCAAACCGTGGCTCCGTCCGCCGACCCGGGAAACCCCCGGGGCGATCCGTGCGTCCGTGATATATATACAGAGTGAAAGGTGTAGAAAGAAGAAGGAAGATAAAAAAAAAAAGGCTGTTGCAACAGGCAGCCGACTCGTGTGGCGCCGCCGGTCCGGCGGAACTCCGGGATTTCTCCAGTTTCCTCCCACATGCCAAAAACATGCAAGTTAGATTAATTGGCATCAAAACTGGGGATTCTAAATTGTCCTTAGGTGTGACTGTGAGAGTGAATGGTTGTCTGTCTCTCTGTGTTGGCCCTGCGATGGACTGGCGATCTGTCCAGGGTGTACCCTGCCTCTCGCCCAAAGATGCTGGGATAGGCTCCAGCCCCCCCGTGACCCGAAAAGGATTAAGCGGAAGAAGGTGAATGAAAAAAAGTTACCAGTCATCCAAACCTTTATGCCTTCAAGGCATGCTTGTAATTTCACTAAGTGATAAGTGTTTTAGTGTCCATGGCTAAATAGATCTGCGTGTCATCGGCATAGCAGTGAAAATTCATATTGTGCTTTATAATAATAGTGCCCAGTGGTAGCATATATAAGGTAAACAAAACTGGTCCAAGACCAGAACCCTAAGGAACATCATAATTAACTTGAGAAAGTGTGGAAGACATATCATTTACATGTACAAACTGGAATCTATCTGATAAATGTGATTTAAACCAGGGAAAGAAGTTACCTTGATCCCAATGAAGTGTTCAGGTCTATGTAGCAAAATTGTATGGTCAATGGTGTCAAATGCAGCACTCAGATCTAACAGGATGAACACAGAGATGAGTCCATTGTCAAAGGCAATAAGGAGGTCATTTGTAACTTTGACTAAAGCTGTTTCTGTACTGTGGTGTATTCTATAGCCAGACTGAAATTCTTCATACAACGCATTGTTCTGCAAATTGGCAGTTAATTGTTTTAAAACAACCTTTTCAAGGATTTTGGACATGAAAGGAAGGTTTGAAATGGGTCTATAATTAGCTAAAACATTGGGATAAAGAGTAGACTTTTTAAAACTTTTTAAGCAATGGTTTAATTATGGTTTCAAAAGCAGGGGATCAGACTGCAAAGGTCTCTGCCTTCGTCTGCCACCTGATCCGCATAGCACCGGGCCCCCATGGTCCCTCCTGCAGGTGGTGAGTCCACTGAAGGGTGGACCCATGTACTGTAACTCCTTTGGGCTGAGCCCGGCCGGGTTCCATGGGCAGAAACCGGGCCACCAGGTGCTAGCCATCGAGCCCCTTTGCTAGGCCTGGCTCCAGAGTGGGGCCCCAGTAACCCCATACCAGGCGGGGTACACTAAATCCTTGATTTTGTATTCATCATGGGGGTCTGTTGGATCACTCTTAGTCTGGCCCTTCACCCAGAACCAGATTTGGACATCTGATCAGGATGCCTCCTGGACGCCTCCCATTTGAGGTGTTTTGGGCACATCCCACTGGGAGGAGACCTCGGGGCAGACCCAAGACATGTTTGAGAGACTACGTCTTCCAGCTGGCCTGGGAACATCTTGGTATCCTCTCTGAAGAGCTAGAGCAAGTGGCCTGGGAGAGAGAAGTCTGGGCTTCTCTGCTTGAGCTGCTGCCTCGGCGACCCGGACCTCCTGAAAAGTGGTAGAAAATGGATGGATGGATGGATGGATGGTTAAATTATGGCAAACGTAAAGGCATGAGGTCCATAACCAGTTAGTGGAGACAGATTAATCAGATCAAGTATAGAGGTGTTAATAAGGGGCAGAACATCCTTAAACAGTTTTGTAGGAATGGGATCCAACAAACTTGTAAATGGTTATAGACAGCGATAATGACCATTAACTCAGGCAGATCAATGGGATGAAAACAGTCTAAATAAGAGTCTAACTTTGGTATTTCCACAGTCAGATCATCAGAAAAGAGTGTGGTACTGATATTGGGATAAGAAAGACTAAAATTTTCTCTAATGGCTACAACCTTGTTAGTAAAGAAGTTCATGAAGTTATTGCAGCTCAGTGATGAGAGAATATGTTGTTCAACAGTACTGTGACTCTTGGTCAGTCTGGCAACAGTCTTAAAAAGGAATTTGGGGTTGTTTTTATTCTCTTCAATTAGCGGTGAATAGTATCTAGTTCTAAGCCTGCGTATGGCATTTTTGTGTGTAATAAAATAATTTTTCCAGGCTAAAAAGTAGTCTCTTGATTTAATGGCACGCCATTTCCTTTTCAGTTTTCTAGACGTTTGTTTTAAGGCCCACAACTGATCATTGTACCAGGGTGTGAACCTAATCTGAGAACACACTCTTCTCTATAGTGGGGCAGTTTTATCAAGAATCGCTCGTAAAGTGGCTGCAATACTGTCAACCAAGCAATCTATTTGAAAGGGAGTAAAGTTTGAAAATTTTTCATCAACAGAGGTAAAACATGTAGGGAGTAATGAGGATAGTGATTCCTTAATTCTTATCACAGCATTGTCAGAAAGAAACCTGCAGTACTGGATATTTTTATGAAATTCTGTAAAGCCATTGATCATAATGTCAAATGTTATTAATGAATGATCAGACAAAAGAGGGTTTAATGTTAAACTCAAAAGGGACGGCTGGTTAGAAGAAAAATGGCATGGACAATGTAAATAAAAGTTTACTCTTAAAATGCTATTTTGTCTGTTTTAATTTCAGGGAAGTTGTACAGGAGTTCCTATCCTGAAATAGCCTGGGTTCTTATGAGTCTCAAGACTGAAACCAAAACAAGATAGTCAGGCCCCACCGTTTGGTGGCAGAAAATCTGCAGTTGGACTGATTCAATTCTCTTGTTTGATGAGATCCTCTGGTCAATCAGGTGAAGGTAGAGCTCTGCCATCGAGGTCCTGCCAACTACTGTGCCCCAGGAAGTCATGACAAGAGAGCCTTCTAAGACCTGGTGCACACAACAACATTTTCGTTTAAGGCCCTGTCACACCTTGACAATTTAGGCAGCGTTTGCCAAACATATAAAAATTGGTCTAAAACTCTAGCTGCTAGAACTGAAAATTTCAGCATATGCTAGAGTCTAGCATATGCTGAAATTTTCAGTTTGGGCCGTATGCATCACCTGTCCATAACGAGTTGGACGTATACATAACATATCAGTAACTTATATAGAATATTTCCATTACTTATAAATAACTTAAACCAACGAATGCTTAGGGTGTTGCCAACGTTCACAACTTATGCGCAACAATAGTCTAACATATGCATAACTTATGCATAGTTTATTCTAACTTCTGCATAGCGCAGTCATGACAAACTGCCGTTGCCTCCCGATCCATGAATCCTAGGTGCGAGAGATCATCTCTGTTCAACCAAAAAGATTCTCCCCTCCAAAGACCACGGTTGGGGGCATGACGACCTGGCAGAGCTGTCAAATCTGTCAGGTCGGTCACGGTGCCTAAAACAGCTGATGTGACACATCAGGAACTTCAGATCACAGTTGTCACAACCTGGCTCAAAGGCACGTGAACTGATGGTGATAAAAAAGGTTTATTTTCAATGAAGTAAAAAAAAAAACAAAAAACAAGATAATGCATGGAGTGTGCTTTTGCTAGGAGTTGCAGCCAAGGGACAGAAAAGTGGGATTTATCATGGAAAACACCTGAGCTCTTTGCTTCAGGTGATCAGCTGATTGGATTCACCTCCTCCGAGGTGGATCACTGATTTGGCCACCCAGGCCACAGTTGTAAATAAGAATGTGTTCTTAATCTGTCTTGCCTGGTTAAGTAAAGCTTAAATTAAAAAAATCCTCCAGTGTTCTGACATTCTGGCTTATCCATCAGAACAGCACTGGACAGATGATGGTGTTATATCTGTGTTTATTGAGACCAGCGGGAGCCACTACCAGCTTGTTAACATTCATATGGCCTGGCTTTTGGTAAATGTTATACCTGTGCAGCATACAGATGTGAGTGGATTAAGCTAGACAACCGGCTCAGAACTCGTCTCACGTCAGGGTTGTGGCAGAGCAGAACACACATACATATAACAGTGTATTGTGACCAGTGCTGTGGCTAACATAATGCATGATGGTAAACACAACACTGCATGATGTTAAATCACACTAGGTTGCCAATGTTATGGTACACATATTCACTTGATGTTAAGGCACAATATGGCAATATTAGCAAGTTGATCCATAACCACAAATTACCGAAGGTTCAGTGCACCAAAACCAAAACCATTATATGAACCTGGGCAACCAGGTAGACTGTCGGTAAGACCCTGCATGGTTGAGTGGATTATTCTGCTACTTGTATCAACCATGCCCTGTTTAAACATTTTAAGAAAAACAGAGTCATTTACAATTCAACCTCAGGGGGCCTCTAGCAAGCCCACGGTGGGTGCGGCCCTGGAGGCGCTGGCCATGGAAGACCTGGGTGCCATTTTGCTGGAATCATGGCTCACTCGTCAGCAAAGTCCCAGTCCGGGTCCCACACTGGCTGGGTCAGATCCAGTGTTGCATCTTGATCCGGGGCAGCTGATGGTCTTACCTTCCGCAGACGGCTGGCATGCCATCGCCAACCATCAACCAATTGCGTGGTGATCTGCATCGACAGTGAAAGGAGCATCTGCAGGTCGCCTGGGCATTCGTATCGGCAGACCCGAACCCAATCAGGAACCGTGAGCTGGTCAGGGCTGCTGGCAGGGCTGCTGATGCTGCTCACTCGTTCCTGATACTGGTTGTGGTGGTGTGACGTTCTCACCGGTGGCAGGACAAGCTCAGGGTTGGCATCGTTCACCAGGGTCCTGCTTGGCCATGGACTGGATCTCCTGCGGCTGTGCAGCAGCTCTGTGAGGCTTATGCCAGGCAAGGATCTGAGTCGAGTCTGTGTTCTGCTCTCCATGCGGTACGGAGCTTGAAGTGACTGCACCCACATCTGGGTGAAATGTGCTCCAGCTATCAGCGGTCAAACAAAGTCCTTAGTGGTTGTTTATGGTGAAACCCAATTCATAAAAAGGTCACACCCCAGGATGTTGTCGCCATGCGTCGCTACCTGGAAGGTGAATGCTGGGAGGACTTTGGATTCATGATGGTTCCTACCAGGCTGATTTTGGTGTGCCCATATCTGGAGAGCTCCACCGCGTCTGGCTTGATTGGATGCCAAGGGAAGAACCTCTTCACTGTGACCCAGTTAATCAGCAACCTTGTAGCAACAGTGTCCAGTAGCAACGGTAGATTGATACCATCGAGCATTACTGTTCACCACTTGTATTCCGAATTGCTAGAGTCAATTGAATGAATGGTTGTTGGCGAAGGCAGTCCAATTGAGCTGGGTGGCGAGCTTGTCATTGACCATGTTGAACGGCACACTTTGGCAAAATGGTTAAGCGTACCGCAGTACTGGCATCTCTGCCTCCTGGCCGGGCAGTAGTGCACGCGCGTTTGGTTCACAGGGGAACCACAGTTACCACCTGTTCTGTGTCCCATGATGTCCTGTTCTCCCGTGGTGTTCACCTCGGCATCCTCCAAAAAGGTTGCGGTGTCAACGGGCTCTTCTGCCAAGTTAACTGCATGAGCTAGCAGTGTTTGTTGATGCAAAGCTCCTAGCTGCGATGTTAGCTGGGCGGTGGCCTCCAACTGGAACACTAACTCCACCGCCTTCGCCAGCAGCAGGTCGCCCGCCGCCATTAACAGCTTCTCCCACAGCCCAGGTTGATGGTGTGCTCCACTAGCTGGTCCCGCACCCTCTCGTCTTCTAGCTGTGCAAACCTGCATGTACTCGCCAGACAGCGGAGGTTGGCAACAAATTGCTGAGTCATCTCCCCCGCTCCCTGTCGGAATTGGCGAAACCTAATTCTTCGCACCAACACACTCTCGGGCATTGCAAAATGTCCGGCTAACAAGGACACACACTCGTCGTAGGTATCCGTCGGGGCCAGTGTTCTGAGCATGCGCTGTCCCTTGCTGCTGAGGCTATGTATTAACATGGCACGTAGCTGAAGTATGTTAGCCTTAGGTAAATCCATAGCTGACACATATGTCTTGAAGGACTCGAACCAACGAGGCCACGGAATGGGCGGATCACCTGGGTTGGTGCGGAACGGTGGCAGGTGTGCATGATTCCATCTTCAGGAAAATATCGAATTCTCCTCCAGAAGACCAAGTTTACTTCATCGCTAATGTTATGTCTGTTTATTGAGACCAGCGGACACGTTCTCTGTGTTGAGTGTTAGCTTATTGAACAGCTAATAACTATATCAACAAGCTAATGGAGGTGTGGTACAGGCAGGTTACAGGTGGAAGGCGGAGCGCCAGAGAGACAGTGTCTTGCCTTAAGCCACTTAATATAGTCATGGCGTGATGACACCACCTCGTGCGTGCGTCCCCACATCAGTGACGTGCATGGTGGTATTTCCAATATGCCACAGATGGTACAGCCTGCAGTCAAAGGTAAAAAACATGACAAGGAGGGCTAAACAGTGATTTGAATCTTTATCCTGTAGCTTGAAAGTGCTAGGACACATCTCCGACAGGTCCCGTTATACAAAAAATTACGTGTGTTTAGCTTTCTTTGTGTGTGCATGCATTACAGGCAGCAGCTGAGCTCTATGTGTGTTTTTTCCTGTGACCCAATGCTGCAAATACACCATTATCGGGTAGCTGTAAGTTAGAAACCAGTTCATTAAGTTACACATAGGTTCAAAGAGCATTACTCATATGTTAGAAATAAGTTTTTGGTATGCTAGACATTTATCTCAATGTATTTTGACTTAGGGTGGATTCACACTACAATGTTTTGACCAGCTTTTACTGACATTTTAGCAAGTGTCTGGCTATGCTGGCAAAATTTGCTAAAAGTTAAAGATGGTTTGTGTTTGTTGGCAAATGCTGGCGAAAGCTGTGTTCCATGAAAATTATCAGCATGCTGAAAATTTGCCGACGTTTGGAAATAAACGTTGGTGAAAGTTGTGCTCAGTTTGTAAAAGTTCCTGAGCATAAGTTATGCAGCATTCACCTAAGTCAGCCTGAGTTAAGCTCCATTGGCAAACATTGACTGAAATGCTGGTGGAAGCAGATGTTTTTAGACCAAAACTCACTTTAAACATGCACAGACACAAGAGAAACGGAGAGAAGTGGGAATTTAAAAAAAGAAAAAAAAATGTATAATCTCCCAAAAAATGTGACAGCCCAAAAGAAAAAAAAAATCCATTGAGAAATTTACTGTTCTTAATTTTCTGCTCCATGTGTAGTCATTGTCCAGGATTTATTGGTTCGGCTTCCATCGTGGGGAATCAAATAGCGCTGATGTGGTGTCAAAAAGTAAATAATATTTAACAGGATTTTATGTTATTTTAATGGAGAAAGTTGTAACAGTCAAAATATAATCACCCGTCGTTTTATTTATATGATGATACACTAAATAGTTTTTCCCATCCACATTCACATTCTAATTGCGGACTTACTGTTGGAGTCTATAGACATTTTTGTATTATTTTTTAGGGGAATGAATGAATGAATGAACAGGGGAAAAGGGAATACAGAAGTAACTACATAGGAATATAAAATGAAAAACACTGAAACGTATGCCCAAGGTAGATGTGTTCACTCCAAAACCAGGTCCAGAATGGCAGGAAGCCTCCACAAAGTCTGATCTTTATATGAGCATCGCCTGACGCTGATGTCAGCTGACCTGCACTGAGTATTCATTTGCTTAAGTTAACCTAAGTTGACAACAGCTACACATACATACATTAGCCTAAGTTGGCAAAAGCTTGCCAATGCTGAATGCAGCGCTGACAAATGCTAGCAAAAGTTTGTAAAAGTTGGTATGCACCTCCATTTTAAATGATGACTCCCACCCTTTGCACTGCCACTTTCAGCTTCTTCCCTCCAGACGGAGGTTTGCTGTCCCAAAAAGTAAAACCCAGCGCTACAAAAACAGCTTTGTTCCTGCTGCTGTCAAAGAGTTGAACAAGTTGTAACAATATATTGCACATAATTGAGTTACCTATTTATTAACTCCATTTTATATTTACTTATTTTTGTAGGATTTTTATTTGGGTTCTAAATATTTTATTGGGTTTTAGACCTTTGAGTTTTTAACCTCTTTGACTAGTCTTTAACTTTTTAATAGGACCCTTCTCTTTTATCTCTGTTTTTTCTCCCATCTCTTCGTCTTTATATCCTGATTGATGGAGCCTTGAGTATTTTTATCACGTTTATAGTCAGCTTCATGTGTGCCTGTGTTTGTGTTTATGTTGAATGTAATTGTGGCTTGTAAATATGGATGTCACCAGACTGCAAAACAAATCTACCTACGGGTACAAATAAAGTAACCTGAACCTGAACCTGATTACCAAAAAAACCTGCTCATGAATGTAATTTCACCAACGTTTGGACTAATTTCTCAGATTTTTCAAAATGTCTGTAAAAGTCGGTCCAAACACTATAGTGTGAACTCAGCTTTAACTGACTTAAATAAACTCTACATAACTTAGCCCAGCACTCAAGAACTTTTACAAACTTGGCACAATCTTTACCATGTATTTCCAAATGTCAGCAAATTTTCAGCACACTAAAAATTTTCAGAGAACACAACTTTTGCCAACTTACACCAACTATCATTAATTTTTGCCACCAGAGCCAGACATTTGCCAAAATGTCAGTTAAAGTCGGTCCAAATGTTGTAGTGTGAATCCACCTTTGTGAGTAACTTGTGAGTCACTTATAAGTAATGTGTGTGGCATAACTTCCCTTCAACTCATGCTCCACTTATGTGGGACGTTTTAGCCATACACTGGATACATTGGAAAATTTTCAGCATGCTGAAAATTTTCAGAGGAGCTCGGCGTACTACGCTGTTTACCAGCATGCTTCATCGTTCTTTTGTGTGCTCTTAACTTATACAAAACTTACCCATAACTGATTCCACGTACGCCAGCATATTCTCCAAATTGTTTATACGTTTGACAAACGCTGCCTAAATCGTTTAGGTGTGACAGGGCCTTTAGATCGGAGAGAAACATCTGCGTGCACATGACACATCACAAAAGCAATCACACGTGCACATGGATCCACCGAATGTGTGAAAGCTGTTGTTAGAACTAACAGATGACAAGCAGAAGTTTTAGTAGGGACTTTGGATTATTACTATAACCATCAGATTCCATCTGCAATAAATATTTATATTCATTTTCTTTAAGCTGAAAGAATGAGGGAGTAATAAATAAATAAATAGTGTATTGAGATGACTTGTTGTGATTAGGCGCTATACAAATAAAGTTGAATTTAATTAAATAAATAACCCATATAATTGCAGGCAACAAAAAAATCTGAATTACCAACAGCTGGTTTGAATATTTGGTTAGGAGTCTTCAGTACAAAAGCATTACAAGTAAGAAAAAATAGTGATATGATGAGATGTCAGGCTGCAGCCATATCTCATCATTTGCACGTCCTGTCGCCGATGACAGCGGCACACTGCCGCGACCACAGCCAGCACCAGGAGAGAGAGGGTGTAAATTGGACTCATCTCAGCTCCTCGCCCGGCATAAGCCTCAGGGAGCCACCGCAGCGCTGCAGGAGAGAGAGTTCATGGCTAAGCAGGACCCAGCAGAACAACACCAATCCAGAGCACGTTCTGCCACCGGCGTGAACGGCACGCCACCACAACAGCAATCAGCATCAGAAATGTGAAAGCAGCAGCAGCACCGAGTGCAGCCAAACACATTGCCACTCACAGTATTCGATTAGGTCTGGGTACGCCAATCCAAACGGCTGGATCTACAGGTGCTCCAGTGACCACTGATGATGATCACTGCGCAGTTGGGGCCAGCCACCTTCCAGATGGCCGACGGTTGGAGATGGCATGCTAGCCATCTGCAAAAGGTAAGAGCAGCTGCCGCAGATCAAGTCGCGATGCTGGAACAGACCCAGCCATTATGGGTCCCGGACTGGGACTTTGCTGAGAGAGAGCACCCAGGTCCGCCGCAACCAGCACCTCCAGGGCCGTGCCCACCGCGAGCTCATTAGGGGTCCCCTGAAGTTGAACTGCAAAAATTACTCTGTTCTGCAATGTTTAGACAGATCACGGTTGATGACAGTGGTAAAATAAACCACTCAGCCGTGCAGGATCTACCAGTAGTCCACCCGATTGCGCAGGTTCAGGTTTGATTTGTTGTGAGTTCACATGTCTGCCATAACGTTCATGATGGTTTTGGTTTTTCACATGGGGGAGGTGAATGTTATGTATTCCCATAATAACAGAAAGCAGCACAGACATGAGGGTGCAGGCACGGGTGACGTCATCACGCCGTGCCTAAAACAGGGGACTGTTGGCAGCAGCCGCTCTCTTTGGCGCTCCGCCTCTATTACATCACCAGCCTGTACCTCCTTATAGCTAGCATACTAGCTGTTCTGTATGTTCCATGTGCTACTAGCTTTCTTTTAATAAAGCCACCGTTTCTGCTGTCCCTCATTTCCAGACATAACAATATGTAAAACCCAGTTCTGTTTAGCCCAAAGGTCGTCGTCAGATGCTGTAAGGGTTGAAGCCGAGACAGGGTTAAAACAGTCTTAATAAAGTTCAAACTGGTTAGTATAGCTACACTTCACTACTACTTGCAATGGAACAATTTCATTTACTGTACATGCACCCAGTGCTTTAACATTGCAGCAGTATTCTAGTAATGTTTATTTTTTGAAACTGTTTATGTACTGTACACGTAAAGGAGTTTTAGGTAGATACTGTATTTTTGATAAATAAAGAGATTGCTCTTTTACTTCTACTACAGCAGTTTTGCTGGCTTGGTGTTGCAAGGTATATAAATCATGTACATACAGTACAGCTGTAGTAAAACTGCCCAGACCAAAATGTGATTCCATGCTTTGCTGTGTTGGTCACAGATGTACTGTATGTCAACGTTTCATTGTTCTCTTCCTGGTGTTGTCTTGTTTTTCTGCCTTGTAGATAAGCCATCAATGGTTTCCTTTACACAGAGCATGTACAAAAATGCTTTACCTGTTAAAAAAAACAGCAACATTGCCCAGAGTTTTGCCATCATCTCATTTTTCACTGACTTTTCTTTCTCCTTTAGATAACAAGACTGGCTGGAATCCTTGCTGCATTGCCTTTAGGAGGACTGCACAAAGGCGCTGGAGACACAGGGAGAATCAAACTATAACAGGACGAAAAAACAAACACAAAGGTGACATGGACAACACCGAGGGGACAATGCTTCCACTGTGCACAGGCACCAAATAAAAGACAGAAGAAAAAAAAATCTTTCTTTCCCAGTTCTACCAAGAAAAAGATAGACGAAGACGAAACAAATGATAGTTTGATGAACTCAAGGACAATGAAATCATTTGCAGTCTGCAACTTTTGAGATCTCATGCTTCACCCTGAGACTGGACTTTGCCTCCAAAGGAAAAAAGAGAGGACAAAGATAAAAATCTGAACTCAACCAGTTGTACAGAAAAAAGAACATTTGAATGTGCAGGTAGATTTTCAGACTTTTATATAAAAAAAAAGAAAAAGAGGGAAACTAAGTCTAGAAAAAAAAAAAAGACTGTCTTCCTCTGATATTCAGCTACATTATTTTCATTCTTTTTATCATTTGAGTAGTTTTATAGAATCTCAGTGTTTTCATAAATCTTTATTGCCTTAATTTTCTCAAACTTCGGGAAAAAAATTTGAATTATTAAAAAAAGATTAAATGGTCAAAGGACCTGAGGGTTCCTTTAAGTCTCTGAGAGCCTCACAGATAAAATTTACAAATCTATATGTACAGGACAAAAATAAGGTTGTATTTGTATGAAGACGACTTTAAATTATGTGCTAAAGTTCAGGTGATGTTGGTTGTCTTAAAAAAATCTTGTTGGAAGGGTAAGTCCACTGCTTCCTGTAAACTACACTTTAGTTTAATCATGGGCTAAAAGTTTCTCCAAGACTTTTGTATTTTTGTGTTTTTGGGGTTGCTTGGTTTTCTTTGCCTGCTTTGTTTGTCTCCTTGCAAAAAGAAACAAAAAAGAAAACTTCTGAATGACAAAAAAAGAAAGCAAAAAAAAAAAAAAGCTAGGATTTTTAAATGTGCAAAAGCAATAGTTTTAGTAAAACTGTTGACAGTTTGTTGAGTCTTTCCTAACTGTTGAACAAACACAGCCCACAGGTGGCATATTTTATACCAAAGATGAAGAAACTAGGTATAAAGAAATCTTCCTTATGTTGCTTTTTTCTTTATTTTTTATCCAGTTTGAAGCTACGTTTTTTTTTCTTGTTGTGCTGTTGGTGCGTGTGATGATGTTAGCACTGAATGAGAGCTTTCAGCTGGTCCTTTTAACACATATGCCTCAACAAAATAGTGATGGTCTAAAGTGGCATCTAGAGAGCTCTAGACTGTGGAATATTGGTGCACAAGCTACTTTTGTAATACATCCATTTACAGTACATCTAGCAGTGATGGATGTAAATCACAAATTCATCAGATTTTAAAGGGCCGATATTGTGCACTTTCCATGGAATGATTTCAAATTTTGTAATCCTTAAGTACATGTGGTTTTAAAGATGAGAAGCTATTTCTGTTTCCCCTCTCTCTACAACAAGCAGTTTTAAGTCTGCTCATTAATAGTCATAAGCCCCTAATCTGTATGGGTTAAGGTTTTGAGTAGCATTAAGGTCAGTCTAAATTAGCAAATGCTAAATGCTATGTAAATGTTAAGAGCCAATTGCTGCCTGTTATGTCCAAATAACATGAGACTGGAGCCACTCTCAACTGAACACCGAATTGACTTTATTATCACGAACAACACAATATACACTCCAGCCGTAGCCTGCCTGACGTCATTACCCCAACCCTCTCGGCGAGGCTACGGCAAGCCCTGAGAGTCAAATCCCACATGTAACCCCCCCCCCCATAAAGTCAAAGAACCCCCACCCCCACCCCCCAGAACAGAAAAAAACAAACACAGTGTCGTCTCCCCTTTTGTCTTTCATATATATAATACTAAGTATGCAAAACAGTCATCCAAACGGGCGTCTGGGTAGACTACCAGAACGCCCCACTGTGTTGGAGCGGATTTTTCTGCCGCTTAGTCCCAACACGCATTAGCTATTGCTGTCTTCAATACATAATCCTCCAGGTACCTGGGCCTCTGACGAACTCTAGCTGGGCGTGCCGTAGGCGGACACTCTGCACCAGGCACCGTCAGCCGTACCTGTGGGTTCTCACCACCCCAGTCCAACCAGTCCCACCTCACGTCAGGTTGTCTCATCGTAGCTCTAATCCTCTGTTGCGGTGGCGACTTTCTGAGTGTGCTGGAGTGCCACCACAACCCGTCTGCAAGCTTGAACGTGTCCTGGCCCCGTCGCCTCGTGATCTGCAGGGGCCCCATCCAGAGAGGCTACAGCTTATGTGTGCGGTTAGGGTGTTTGATCCAAACTTGATCCGACACCTTCAGTCTGTGGGCTCTCGCCCTGTGCTTCCTGTCAAATCGTCGCTTCATCTTAAGCTGTTGCGCAGTGACCCAGTCCCGTGGAGAGTCTATATTCCTTGGAGGAGGAGTTGTGGGCAGTCTCAGTCAATCCAAAGGCAGAAGTAGTTCACGTCCCAGCATGAGAGCCGCTGGGGAGCATCCTGTCGTAGCATGGGTTGTTGCCCTGTAGTGAAGCAGTGTGCTCTGGAGGGCGTCTGGAAATACGAAGCCGTCCGCCAAGTGAGCTCTCAGTCTGTTTTCCAGGGTCTTGTTAAAACGTTCAACGCCCCCATTGGCCTGGGGATGGTAGAACACGGTTTTAATGTGTTCCATGCCCCTAGCGCTCAAGAACTCAAACACCCCAGAGGTGAACTGCGGGCCATTATCAGTCGTGATTGCATTCGGGACTCCCCACCTGGCGAACAGTGACGAGAGGAAACCCGTAACCACATCCGTCGTGACTGAATTAGTGGGTAACACCTCCGGCCACTTTGAGAACAAGTCATAGGCCACCAGCAGAAACCGGATGTTCAGGGATGCTGCATGTAGTTCGCCGTAGATGGCCAACTGTATGTGTTTCCAAGGGCCCTCCGGACACGACAGCGGCCGCAGGGATGGAGGGGGTGGTCCGCCGGCCTTCCCAATCTCCAAGCACTGAACACAGTTTTTCACCATAGCTTCAATGTCCATATCAATACCCGGCCACCAAACTGAATCCCTGCAGCACTGTTTTACCCTGACCACGCTCAGGTGGCCCTCATGGAGCATTGCTAGGACATGCGATCTCAGAGACACCGGGATTAGCATGCAGTGTCCCCTCGCCACACACACCTCATTCCAACAGCTCAGTTCGTCTTTAAGCTGGTGAAAGGGTGCCAGCCCGCCCTGCACCTTTGTGGGCCAACCCTCCCTAATCACTGAGCACAGTTGTGACAGCATGGGGTCTTGTTCCGACTCTGCCCGAAGTTCCTGGAGGGATACTATATCCCGGAGGTCCCCGTGCAGTGCATTAACCAGATCCACCTCTGTTGGATTGTCATCATTGTCATCCGATTGTACGAAGTTGGTTGTGGCGCGGGACAGGAGATCCGCCACTACGTTATCCTTGCCAGGAGTGAACTGGGTGGTGAAATTGTAGGCCCTCAGCTGCTCCATCCACCTGTGGATCCGCAAAGGTCTGTGTCCCGAACCCAATGTCTCCAGTAATGTTGTCAGCGCTCGGTGGTCCGTCCGCAGAGTGAAATGGCACCCATAGAGGCAGATATGCCACCGTTCACATGCCCAGACACAGGCGAGCGCCTCTCTCTCACCCACGGCGTACTTTTGTTCAGCTGCTGAGAGAGACCTCGATGTGAACGCCACCGGGTGCTCTGTACTGTCCTGACATAACCGCCCCCACCGCCGAGCCAAACGCGTCACAGGTCACAATGATTGGCCGCTTTGGATCAAAATGGGCCAGCAGCGGAGGGGAAGTGAGTTGCTGAACAGGCTGGGGTCCATTGCCTCAGCGCATCCTGTTTCAACAGGGCCCAGAGGGGTCCAATTGTTTCCAAGTAGTGGGGAATAAAACGCCCATAAAAGTTCACCATACCCAGAAACGAGGAAATCTGTACAGGTGTTGATGGTTCTGGGAGGCGCAGGACCGCCTCTATGTTCAAATGCAGGGACCACAGCCCCCTCACCGTCAACCGGAACCCCACAAACTCAATGGAGTCCGCCGCAAAGATGCACTTTTCTCCATTTAGGGTGACTCCATGTTCCTGTAGTACCGTCAGCACCCGTCCCAATCAATCATCATGTTCCTGTCATGACGTGCCATGTACCACGATGTCATCAAGGTATGCCACCACACCCTTGAGGCCGGCCAGAATCATAGACATTATTTTCTAGAAACAGCTGGGTGCTGAGCTCACACCAAAAGGCATGCAGGTGTACCTAAACACACCCATGTGGGTCACGAACGCTGTCAGGTTCCTGCTGGCTGGGTGGAGGGGCACCTGCAGGTTACCCTGGCGAAGGTCCAGTTTTGTGAATACCTTTGAATCGCTGAATGTTGCAGTAAGTTCCTTCACCGGTGGAAGCGGGTACTTGTCCGGGGTGATTGCTTTATTCACCATCCTGAGATCGATACATGGACGGATGCCACCCAATTTTTTTTCTTGGCCACCACGATATTTGATATCCAGGGTGAAGCATCCACTCTCTCGATGATGCCTGCTTCCAGCAGTTTGGTCAGCTCCGCCGTGACATCATCCCGTAGGGTGAGGGGAAGCCACTGTAGCGGTTGAATTTTCGGCATCACACTTGGGTCTATAAGCGGGTGGTGGTGGAATGTGCTGATGCATCCCAGGCCTCTGAACAGTGCCGGCCAGTGGACATGCCATTCGGGGTACACTGCCAGTACCGTTGAGCCCTTTGGGTCCTTGATGGAGAATCCCAATTCACCCAGCAGGTCTATCCCTAGCAAGTCCGCCCCCTGGCGCAAAATTTGGAAAGTGAACGTAGGGACCATCTTCAACTCACATTTCACTGAAAAGCTGACCGTGCCCGCCATTTCAATTTCAGCGTGGCCATATCCAAACATGTTCACTGCTCCAGCATTGATGGTTTTATTTGGGAAAAGTCTTTTCAAAGTAGCCATACTTAGAATGGACCTGCCAGTCCCTGAGTCCACCATAAGTGGCACGTCGACTCTGTCAAGTTTTAGCACATACCATTTCAATGGTCCCTTCTTCGCGCGTGCCACACACACCTGTGTTGTGTCTCTGGACTCTGCCGCTGGTGATTTAGCAGTGATAGTGTAGGCCCTGTCCCACGCCCCAGTCTGCCACCTCCTGGGAATTTGCCCTGGAGAATTAGCCACCTTGCTAACGGCTGTGCTTGGTGGGAAAGCTTGGGTGGCTACACTCCCTTTAGCCAAAATCAGCAGACTCCGCTGAACTGTGGACTCAGTCTGCCTAACCAGTTCGAACACCTTTTCCAACAGGAGTGTCTTTAGTTAGCTTTAGTTTGCTCTTCAGCCACACATTGTTAGTACCGTGGGCCAGCTTATCTTGGACCAGCTCCTCCTCGATAGGCCCGAAGGCGCATTCTCTTGCTAGGCTGCATAGCTCCGTAATAAAGGACTGAGTGGACTCACCCATTTGCTGTTGGTGGTCATCTCCACGCCATGACGGTGGAATGGTCTCCAAAAACACAGTCCATTAATTCCAAACCATCTTTCAGCGATCCGCTGCCACACAGCCCAAAAAATATCTGCTGACCTTCATCACCGAGGTAGTGGACCATTAGGCTCCTCCATCTCTCCTCATCAACGCCGCTCAGGCCAGCCGCAGCCACATACACATTGAACGTCTCCCTCCAGCGGTCCCATGGTATAGCTGGTGTGCCCGGAGACTGTAAAAATGGAGGTGGTTGTCTGATACACACCCCCATGGTTTATCCTCGTTGCCACATGTTATGTCCGAATAGCATGAGACTGGAGACACTCTCAACTGAACACCGAACTGACTTTATTATCATGAACAACACAATATACACTCCAGCCGTAGCCTGCCTGACATCATTACCCCAACCCCCTTGGCCAGGCTACGGCAAGCCCCAAGAGTCAAAGTCCCACATATACACTGCCCAGCCTCATTGATAAACTATTTAGATAATTTACTCATTGGTTGTGGGTCTGAAGGTCAAACTCAACAGCCCAGCAGTGTGGATACAGCTGCATCAAACCCACCCTTTGGTTTCGTCCAGCTGAGAAGCTAAATTTATCTCTGATGCTAACGGGCTGCATGGATCCTCAGCTGTTAGTAGCCACTCTCTGGCTATTGTTGCTTTATGGTCCAGGGGTGCTGAGGCTTTGATGTGTGCATAGGTCAGATGAAATTTATAAACTCTATGTAAAGGTGGAAAGCGTGACAGCTCTCCACAAGTGAAACCTGCACATCTCAATTGCCCCCATTTAACAAACTGAAAACTAAAAATACTACTCAAATATTTTTTTTCAAAAGATGGTTTCTGCCCTTATATGTAGGTATTATCATGCTAATTTATGTTTGGATCAGTTTGGTTTTAATTAGTCATTTGATACTATAAAAGCAGGGGTGGAGTTGAGATTGAGGGTGTATTGAAGGAGCTGCCTATGGGCTGCTGCAGAGACTGTAATGGCCAGCTGTACAGGCAGGAGCTCACAATGATTCATGTGGTTTCAAAAACACAAGATGGCAGTGCCCTAAATCCAGGAAGTGGAGCCTCACAATTCTACAATGAACGTAAGTGGCAGCATGTCGTGAGTCATTATAAACAGCATAATGGTGAAAATGTGCAGGATCATGAGCCTCCATATTAACATTTAAACTCTATAGCAACTTTGAAATCAAAGTAAAATGATTTGTCAGTGGTAGAGGAAGAAGAGGGATGGACATTGGGGTGCACTGGATCAATAGGACGGCCAATAGGACCGTGACAGGAGGGCAACTGAAGGTGGGGCTTGCTGGCTTTTGATGCCACAAAACCCAGAAATGTAAATCGCTCTGTCAGAGTTGATTTAAGTAAGCCGTGTGTACTTCTCTGTGAAGTTGGTGCTTTACATGTGACCCATGGATGTATTTTATAAGGTTTAAACCCACAAAAAACACAATTTTGCACAATATGGGTTCTTAAATATTGGACTTAGAAATTTCTAGTCTCTATCCAGCAAACTTTTCATGTCACTGTCTTGCCAAACACAAGCCACAATTAATGTGATCTCTCTGAAAGGAAAGTGCATTTATGTAGAACAAAATCCTTTCAGCTTGTGTATTCTCCTAAAACTATTTTTTTTTTTTCTGTGTTGCCTTTTTTAATGTTTCTTTTTCATCTTTTTGAGACTTGATAATGATGTGTGAGCTGCTAAACACTTTTCAGTATTTGGGATTGAGGCTGCTTCATGTTGGGTGTTTTAGTAAGAGTTGCACCTTCAGAATGTCGGTGACTGATCATTTTTTTAAGCCAGGATAAAGGAGTTACAATGGAAAAAAAATGGTGATTGGGAAGAGTGTGTGAATAGAGAGCAAGAAGCAGAACAAGAATGAAGCAACAAGACATTACATGAACTTTAACAGGCTCACACTGGTTCTCAGGTCACACCCACGATGACCCTCCACCAATGAAAGGAAGCTAATGAAACACAGGAAGAGATTTACATCAACCAAAATCAAGCAGGTATAAACCATTAATAGAAAATAAATTATTAAAAGGAGGTTGAGAGGGCAGAGGAAGCAAGAGCAAAAGTAATATTTATGTGATCTTTTTTGTAAAGGTGTGTAAAAGAAGATTCAGAACTGAATCTGTTAAATGATGCTATTTTTTTATTTGCTTGATCACATGCCTCCCATGTCTCTCAAATCGTGATTCTAAGAGTGTCTGTAGAAGCAGTGAATATTCCTGTAGTTTGAAATGTGTCTGTTTTTTGTTATCAAGTTTTTTAGACAAAACTTTCAATAATAAAAAAGCCAAAAATATTTCAGTTGACGCTCACTTTGCAAATGATGCAGGTCTGTTGTGTTTCCATTAGAGGGCACTGTTGCTTTGAGTATTGGGTTCAAAGACTTTTTTTTTTTTTTTTTTTTTTTTTTTTTTAGTGTGGGCTTGTGTATAATTTGAAATCACAGTGGAGTTTAATCAGAGTCAGTCGACACAGATAAAACAAAGACATTTAAAATTAACAAGCATATTCTCACTTTATTTAACGTGTGCTGATTAATGAAACAGATTTGCTGAGGCAGCACCCCATTAGATGGGTGGGTGCACAATGCCAAATTAAATGCCATGCTGAGATCAGGGACATTTAGTGAGATTACAGAGATACAACAACGAAAGATGCCGTTAGTTGATGTGTTTATTATAATACCAAAAAAGGTAGATTATTATCAAAGTAGGAGCAAAGCAGTCAATGAGAATCGTGCAAGTTTGCAGAAACATGCACTCACATACAGTACTTCATGCTGTTTGTTTCAAAAATCCTACTGAACAACCCTGTGAGCAATTCATTTTGCATATGGAATGCTTCATCAAAAGAATGACAAATTCCACAATAATAGTATATGACAGTCACATCCAAAGACATGGTTTTTTGTTTGTTTGTTTTTTAAATGCAGTCACAGTTCACAAACTAGAAAAATTAATTTAAGGCAAACAAATAAATGAACATATTTTTAAGCAAATTATAAAGATGCTGGATGGGACTTTTGGAAGCTCACTTTTCAGTGTCAGCTTTTGGTCACTAAGTGAACAGCAGCTTCATTCACTCCATTCATACAAGGCTCAACTTAGCACCCCGCAGGTGTGAGGCCAGATGTGGACAAGGCTGGACATGCTTCCTTGGTTAGGGTTAGGGGTGGGTTAGGTTTAGGGAACCAGTTGCCATGTTTATAAGGCAAAGTTAGACATCCAACCATGAATTTTTATCCAGTCCCGTCCCATTCCATGCTCTGCAGTGAGGAACTTCGTGCCTCAGCTGCTGTAGTTGAGAATCACAGGCAGTCCTTTTTTTAGAAAAAAAAAAAAATGACACGCAATTACTGTATGATTGTAGTAATTGTGGTTGCAGTTGACTTCATAACCACAAGAATTCACTCAAACAAAAGCTTCTAAAACCTTAGCCACTTGCGCTCCGTTGTTCCGCGGGCGGGCAAGTCTCTGCGTCCTAGGGCGCACGAGGGCGCACGAGAGCGCACTCGTGCGTTCTCGGACGCATGACGCATGATAGAGATACTGATGGTGGTGATGTAGGTGGTGTGGCCTCCAAGCGCCACTGAAAAAAAAAGCTGCAGACACAGCTGCGAGCAGATTAGTTCATCTGATTGACCTCTCATTCGACTAATAAGAGCCTTGAATTGGGTTTCTGAAACCTTGAAGAACCAATGAATGAAAACCTAGGAAGGAGGACCCGCCTACTGTGAATGCAGGAGCCAATTGAAGCACAGAAGTTCGGGCTGGGTGAAGAGAGATTTACTGTTGCAGCTGATGAAAAAAAAAAGGACGCTGGACGAACCTGCTACAGATCCAGCAGCATGGAGAACACCCACAAGTGGGACCTGCACTCATTCCAGCAGAATAGACGTTTCGGATTCTCTTCCGTCATCATAGACCGACGGAGGCCGACGACAAAAGTCGTAAATCATTCGCCAAAACGGCAATAATGGAATTATGTTTTGACCGGGATCCACGAGCGGACCAGCGTCGCGTTCGTCTGACAATGAGGAAGAGAAGTTCGCCAGGACTCTGCTGCTGTGAAGAGGTAAGGTGTTATAAGCTAAATTATTATTTATCCCTGAAAATTGTAATCAAAAAATGACTTTTGACCGATCGGTAAATTACAACTGTACGGCGCACGAAGTACGAAGTGCGTGCGCCGCGATAAACGGTTCATTTGCCGTGTTCGGACCATGAACGCCCCCTCCCCCCGCTGCAGAAGAGGAGCGGGGGGGGCGTTCACGGTCCGAACGCCCCCCGGTCCACGGGGGGAAGCATATGAGTCTATTCTGTCATGTAGCGATGGCCGTCCTCTGTAGCAAGGGGGGGACAACCCCCCCACACACACACACAGTAGCGAGGGGGGGGAAGCCGCTGTGACAGCGTTGCTGTGGAAACATGCAACGAGTGTAATCCGTCATGTAGCGAACTCCGTCCTTTGTAGCGGGGGGGGGACAACCCCCCCCCACACACACACACACAGACACAGCCCTAAATGTGACCTTTCATTAGAGCCCAAAATGAAGATTCTACATTGAATTCAAAAGTTATAGACGTTTTTCCAAACTGTGCCATTTGGCACAATTTGGCACAGTTCCAAAATGCCTGGGAACTACCTGAGAACAAAGCTGTGTAAAATATTCATTTTTTGTGGTATTGTTACCAAATTTGGATCTCAGCTTGATAACACTTGGTTCTACATTTCTGTTGCATTTTCCAGCCGGATCGGACAGCTGTGTGTTATTTGCAAGCATTTGTATCCAAAAAAACACCGTGGCCAAATTTATTTTCTTCAAGTTCAGGAGATGACTGTAACTCAGTGGCCGGAGCACGTAGAGAGATTATGGTTGTTTTCTTTTAAATGAGACCAACCCCATGAAGATGCTGCAAAGGGTTGAAGAACAGCTTTCGATTTACTTTGGGCACATTATTTTTTGGCATTTTTAGGAAAATTGCCCGGAGTGCAAGGGGTTAATGTAGTACATTTAAACTAAGCTGGTGATTTATCCAAAAACAAATTCCGATAAACCTTCCCATTACTAGAACAACTATAAGCAACATTTGTTTAGCACTAAATCATGTCCAATGATCAGTTAATTACTGGCCCAGAAGAGTTTGTCACGAATCCATTGATTATTTGTAAACAGGTTTATATTTATTACATGTTTACTGTACAGTAAAATTATAAACATGGTACACTGTGTTATGTCCATAACCAGTACTCCAATGATAAGATAAGATAAGCCTTTATTAGTCCCACAACGGGGAAAGATGAGGCCGAAGGTGCAGTATAACGTAGCTTTATTGTAGTAACTCACAGAACACGAAGGCGCTCCCGTAAACACAGAGATGCCAGTCAAAAAGAGACTGTGCCTGTTCCGGGTAGACCTTTTCTACCCTGGGTGGCAGCGGAACCGGAAAAGTGTAGCCGTCACCCACAACATACAATAATAATAATAATAACCATAATTAATATATATCACCCCCCCCCCCCCCCGTAGAAAAGTCCAAGATACACACACCATTAGACCCATTGAAACCCGAATCACACACTAACAGTAAATACAATAACAAGGCCTGTCCATGCACACAAATAACTAAAACTAGAGGGGGACAGGTGGATTACTGTCCCACCTCCACACGGCCAGATGGGTTATTCTGCCGTCTCTATTATAAAACAGTCTGCAGAACAAAATAAGCTGCCGTGTTCCTAGTATAACATGTAAAATAACCCCAAAACATATGGACAATCAAAGCCATTTCAAAACAACAAACAGACAATATGTACACTACCGTTCAAAAGTTTGGGGTCACTTAGAAATTTCCTTATTTTTGAAAGAAAAGCACTGTTTTTTTCAATGAAGATAACTTTAAACTAATCAGAAGTACACTCTAATATCTAATATACTGTACATTGCTAATGTGGTAAATGACTATTCTAGCTGCAAATGTCTGGTTTTTGGTGCAATATCTATAGAGGCCCATTTCCAGCAACTATCACTCCAGTGTTCTAATGGTACAATGTGTTTGCTCATTGCGTCAGAAGGCTAATGGATGATTAGAAAATCCTTGTGCAATCATGTTAGCACAGCTGAAAACAGTTTAGCTGGTTAGAGAAGCTATAAAACTGACCTTCCTTTGAGCAGGTTGAGTATCTGGAAAAAATTATTATTTCAAATACAAATCATTATTTCTAACCTTGTCAATGTCTTGACTATATTTTCTATTCATTTTACAACTCATGGTGGTAAATAAGTGTGACTTTTCATGGAAAACACAAAATAATTATCTGGGTGACCCCAAACTTTTGAACGGTAGTGTAGATCCACACCCCGCTGTGCCAGCCCCCCACCCAACACCCTCACCCCACAACTTGGGCAAATCATATATCACACATACAAGTCAATGCAACAGCACAAGCAGTGTTGGGCCTTTTTTTCTTTTTTAAAACACACACAGGCCAATCCCACAGCGAGTAAGTGTGAAACATACTACCTATGTGGCTCGGGCAATACACACCTATTAACAAATTCTGCATAGACCCCCCCCCCCCCAATAAAAGTAGCCCACACTATCTTTTAAAAAAAATGAACACTCAACCCAGCCACTTTTATGCATAAACCACGTTAACACAACATTAACACACTAATGTTTGAAATGTTAATGCGTGCACTACTGGGGCTGTGTTATTAAGTCAACCCCAAAACATATCGCCCCCTTGCCACCATACAGTCTCGATGGGGAGACCATCCGCCGGAGACCTGTCTGGCAGGTCCCGACCAGAATTTCTTCTACACTTCGCCCCGGGAGATGAACCACGTCGGCGCCCCAACACCTCCTTCTCCTCACCAGCACGTCTCAGTTCGTTGGGGTGTCTCCACGACCCATCGGACATCTGAAGATAACCGTCCTCCCGGACGGCCACCACCTGCAGCCGTCCCTGGTCCTCTCGTTGTTTTCTCTTGCCATGAACCCCCCTTAGCTGAGCCTCCTCCCTGGGCCGAACCACGTCAGCGACCTGCAGCGGAGCTCGACTCAGCTTCAAACGTCCACTACGTCTAGACTGGGCTTCCTCTCTGGGTCAAACTGCTCCACCGACCCCATGTGAAGCCCGACTCGGCCTCCAGTATTGCTGTGTGGCACATCTGTCCACCATGCCAGCCAGTCCTGCCCCGCTCTCTTTCATTTTAAATGCCAGAGAAGCCATTGCACCCCCTTGCTTCTCGGTATTTCCAGGCTGAATTCCAGAAGCAGAGGGAGCCATCCTCACAGCTCCACCCGCCGCTGCGGGTGTTCCGCTGTGCCGCCCAGTTCCCACATCCAGGGTAACTTGGGCCCTGGCACCGGAACCTTCCCGTGATAGCCCTGGGTGGTGTTGGTCCTGTCCATCTTCCAGAATACTAGGCCAATATTCGTCCCATACCGCATCACCCACCACTCCACGGAACCGATCGGTCCCACAAACCACAGCCCAACCACTCCTCTCTGGTACCGCTGGTGATCGTAAAGCCCAGTCCGTAAAACAGGTCGCAGCCCATCATGTTCAACCCCCTCATAGTCACCACGAACTGGATGCTTGACACCACAGCTGACTTGTACCTCACCGTCAGCTCCAGTGAACCCACGATGGCTAGTCTATTACCTCCATAGCCACAATACGGCGTCAACAGTCCTCTTACACGGTAATGCGGGAACAAACTCCTCACAGTAGGCCAGTTCAATGCAGACACTGCTGTGCCCGTGTCCACCAACAACGGCACTTCCACACCGTCCAGCATCACGTCACAATAAATCTGCCCATCTGTGAATAACCGTAGGAGTCATGGCGGGGGAATCCATTCTGTGTCGCTATTCCCCTCACTCAAACTTTTTGCAGGCCCTGGCGAAATGATGCAGGAGTCCACACTTGCCACAGTGTGCCCCTCGCCGGACACTCTCTCGCCTTGTATCGGTGCTTGGTGGACCCGCAGCCCAAACATCTGGGCAACCCCGGGGCGGACCTAATTTTAATAGCAGTAGCGTAGTCTTCTTTATCTTCTGCGCCATCATCGCTACCCGGGTCCACAGCCTGCGCCGCTGATTGTGAGTCAGGCTGCCTCAACGTTGCTCTCTCACCAAGGTCCTTTGATAGTTTATCTGCTGCTTCGTACTGTTGACCTATCTCCACAGCTGCAGTCAATGTCAGTTCACCAGAGTGCGTGAGGAGCCTGGACTGTGCCGCAGAACAAAGCCTGTGCTCCGCCAACTGATCGTGGACCATTTCTTCCTCCAAAGCCCCGAATTGGCACTCTCCAGCCAGCTGGCGCAGGTTCGCAACATACCGTTGCACTGACTCTCCCGGCCACTGGCGTCGCTGTCGGAACTGGATCCGTCGGACGATGACGTTCTCAGGAGCGCGAAAATAGCGCGCCATTAGCTCAACCACGTCCTCAAAACTATCACTTGCTCCCAATATGATGAAAATACGTTGCCCTTCTATGCCGAGATTATGGACCAGTATCGCTCATCCACGTAGTTTCTCCAATTCACTGAGGTTCAGTGCCACCAAATAATTTTGGAATGCTGCAAACCACCTTGCCCAGGGAACTGGCGGCTCGCCTGGGAGCTCCAAAAATGGCCGAATACTAGAAACCCCTCTCTCCATAACTTTATCCTCATCGCCAAATGTTATGTCCATAACCGATAATCCAATGATGACACCGGAGGTCCAGTATAACGTAGCTTTATTGAACAGACTCACTGAACACGAAGGCGCTCCCGTAAAGACAGAGGTGCTGGTCAAAAAGAGACCGTGCGTCTTCCGGGTGGGCCTTTTATACCCTGGGTGGCGGCGGAACCGGAAAGGTGTAGCCGTCACCCACAACATACAATAATAATAATAATGTAATATACAACACTGCACAACAAACTCACTGTTTATTAAAGATGTTTTCATTCATTACATGCCAAGTGTTGTATGCTCATACTTCTAGTGAGTTCATATACAAGTTAAAAAAAAATACAATTAAGCTCTGACAAAATGTGCTGTATGTTTGTAAAGCTGATATATTCAGTGCAGTTAAATGAACGCTACAATCAGAAAAATACAATCAGTGAACAGTCACACTTCCACATAAAATTCCACGTGAGGACTCCTGTGACTGCACAAACACAATCTCATTTCAGGTGACACTTATGAGACTGCATAATGTGCAACAGAATAAGTGCATGCACATTTCTTCCATCACACGTGTGTCATTCTGACAGCCACTTTTATTGGCCACAGTCAACTGAACGTAAAAATAAATTCCTTACTTAAACATTCCCTGAGGTGCAAAAGGAACAGTTTTTAATGCCTTTCTAGGCTGCTTTACCTAAACCCACATCTGAAGTCTAAAGACTCAAATATGCCAGTGCAATTCATTTTATGTGAAAGGTTTTATTTCCAAGACTCTTCAGCTTTTGAATTAAAAGTAAAAAAAAAAGTCATTATGATTACGATGAACTTTTTCCTTATCACATGCATGCATAGCACTCCCTCAGCGCTTTCAGTGGCAGTTCTCGTTGTCACTTGTACTTTCAGTAGCAGGTACGAATGAGGATAATAAAAACTAAGACAACAGTTACAATAACTAGTGCTGCAAATAAAAAGATAAGGCCAGCGAAGACAGGGTTCGTCAAGGGGGGGAACTCCTTCACTTCAGATGGGATCATATTGGACATACTCAGCATGTAACCCAAGCTCCAGCCTATGCTGCTCCCTTTTACCTGGAAAAAAAAAAAGAGAAGATGAGATTGCATTTATTTCCTGGTTTAAGGTCATTCTCCCACGCCACCAATATTTCACATTGCAGGCGAAGAAGAGAGGGGAAAATCAAGCAGCCTTGTCAAGACACTACATGATTAAAGCTCTGGGGCACAAGATGAGTCATAACACCCAAAGCAATTTATGTCAAACAAGGGTCTGAATTTTATAGCTCTGTACACCCAAAGGCCCTAGGCAACTTACAGTACATCACATACTAAGTCTCTTGTTGGAAATTGGGAGAGAAGTGCCAGCTATTGAGTGACAGTCTTGTATCTAAAAGCAGAAGTCAATACAATCTGGAAACAGTGACTGTAATGTGTGCCTTTTTCTTTCTTTATGACTCATTAGCACCGCAGACCAGGAATCCCCTTATGCTGAGGGGAGACCATTGTGAAAAATACATTGCATGCCTTCCAGTCCGACTGTAGCCTTTTTGAGGGACGATAATTATTGTGTCAGCCATCAATTTTAGATCCAAATGGGTGGCCTCATTCACACTCATGGATTCTGAAATGCCTTCCTGTCTGTGTGTATGACTAGCCAGAGGCAGTTCAAACACAAAAACCCAACAGATTCATTGTGTTCTTAAAACACACACACACACACACAAATACAACCCCAGTTATTTTCATGCACAAACTGGGAAAATTTTCAAAAATGTTGCATGCTGTGGCTTTTAGCAATAAGAAAATGTGCAACTTTTTTTTTAAGGTCAACCAACCATCCTTTCGAAGTTAATGTTTTTCCAGGTCTCTCTGTCAAACTTGTATCCTTCTGCCAGCAAAGTGAAGACATAGTGAGATGCATAACAGTAAGTCCTGAGGTATTTATCACTGATCCACTTCTTTTGTTGCTTCAGCTGAAAGGAAGAGAAAGAAAAAGGATCAGAGCATACTCTGTGATGTGGATGAATACGGATACAAATGAATGGAAGTGAATGCTATTAGGAAACTTTTTTATCTCATTGTTGAGATGAAGAAAGATACTTTAAAACTGAGAGGGGAAAACGCTGTATGATAAAAAAAATGTCCAGAGTATAGACTACTTTAATCTCCCCCACCCATCCTTTTGTGGTAGTGTTGTTGAGATTTTGTGCAGCTGTGGTTTGACAGACAAGAAAATGTCTTTGTATCACTGACATACAGTCATGTGAAAAAAATTAGGACATCCCATTAAATATTCAGTTCTTTATTAAGAAATGTTCACATATCTATGTCTAACCTTGTTTTTATTTTTAATTTGCATTTTTGAACATTAATTTTAGTCATTTTAAGTGGGAATGAATGTGGGGGTGTCCTAAAAGAGATGGGTGGGGGATCCTAATTTATTCCTCACTATTTGTTTAGAATTATATTTTACAAAAAATCTGAAAAAAAAGCCTTTAACTCATTTTTAATTGTTTAGTTGTATTACATGCATCTCCCAGCATTTTTAACATTGATATTAAATATCCATATTCCAAATATGTTAAAAAAACAAACACATGTGGCGGATAAATAATAAAGCAGCGAGCCGAGAGTTTAAAAGGGTGTTTAATATCATTCATCCCGCCATCATAAGACTCACTCCAGCCCTGTGCAGGCGGGCTGGAGCGGGTCCTCAGGCTCTTGTGAGGAGACACAGAATGCGTGTGTCAGCAGCAGTAGTCAGAGAGAGAGTGAACATGAATTTCAGTCAGCTTATATACCCAGTTACAGACAATACATGAAAGGCATGGGACATTTGCATCACAGTAAGAGCAGGAAGCACGAACACAATGCATGAATGGCACATTAACATCACAGTACTGAGCAGGAAAGAGCTAGACGAAGCGAGGCTGCCTGTTGACATTAATACACACATTTCCCTGTTATGTTAATTGCTCTAGTTGAGCGCTCTGCTTGTCCCAGTCTGTTGTGGGGGTGCCCCACACACTCCCCCCCTAGAGGGCTCAGCGGGAAGCTGAGGCCTCGATAGTCCGGCTTTGGGAGCGAGCTGCGGGGGAGGCTCGCTGCAGGCGGCGGTGGAGGGAGGGGGGTGGGGGTAGCAAGTGCCGGCCCAGGACGGCGAAATTGTCTGGGCCGAGCAAAAATTGCCTGTGGATCTGCGATGTTGAGGGGCTGTCCCGTTGAACGTGTGGAGGTCCACAGTAGCTGTAAGAAGAAAAAAAAATAGTCACTGACTCCTCTCGCGGTTAAGTCCTGCGAGGATTAATAGCGGCCATGAAGAAAAACAGGAGCTGCGAGGCTGTGTAGCGGCTGTGAGAAGAAAACAAAAGCAGAGGGACTTGGCGTGTAGACTTTAGGTGCGGGCGCAGCCCTAAAGCCCTCGGGAACAGCTGACGGCTGAATTCCCCTTGTGCGCCGTGGCTGAGACCCATACAAAATCCTGTGAGCGAGCTGCGTGTGATGCTTCAGGTGTGTGAGCAGCCCTGAAGGTTCCGTGTGCAGCGGCGAAGGACGCTGGCGGTCTGTGTAGAGCCGGTATGTCCCGTGCGTGGTGCGCTGTCCTCATACCCCCCGGTGCATGTGCAGGGGTTCGGTGCGTGGCAGGTCCGCTGTAGAGGCGAGTCAGGGTCAGGGAGCTTGCTGGAGATCAGCGTAGTCGGCGCCGATGGTCATCCCTGTTGTAGTTGTTGCGTAGTTCGCTGTGTCGGGTCATGGTGCGTTGGAGCGGTGAGAGGGAGGAGACGATCTCTGTCCCTCGGGCTCGTGCAGATGCGTTGGAGCGGTGAGAGGGAGGAGATGATCTCTGTCCCTCGGGCTCATGCAGATGCGTTGGAGCGGTGAGAGGGAGGAGACAATCTCTGTCCCTCGGGCTCGTGCAGATGCGTTGGAGCGGTGAGAGGGAGGAGACGATCTCTGTCCCTCGGGCTCATGCAGATGCGTTGGAGCAGTGAGAGGGAGGAGACGATCTCTGTCCCTCGGGCTCGTGCAGATGCGTTGGAGCGGTGAGAGGGAGGAGACGATCTCTGTCCCTCGGGCTCGTGCAGATGCGTTGGAGCGGTGAGAGGGAGGAGACAATCTCTGTCCCTCGGGCTCATGCAGATGCGTTGGAGCAGTGAGAGGGAGGAGACGATCTCTGTCCCTCGGGCTCGTGTCGATGCGGAGGAGCGATGAGGGGGTGTAGACAATCTCTGTCCCTCGGGCTCGTGTCGATGCGGAGGAGCGATGAGAGGGAGTAGGCGATCTCTGTCCCTCGGGCTCATGCAGATGCGTTGGAGCGGTGAGAGGGAGGAAACGATCTCTGTCCCTCGGGCTCGTGTCGATGCGTTGGAGCGGTGAGAGGGAGTAGACGATCTTTGTGTCCCTCGGCCAGTTCCAGCGTGGATGTCCAGGTCAGAAGGTTGCTGCACAAAGCGTGTGCTTTCTTCGGGGTCACCAATGTAGCTGTCCAGACCAGAAGGTTGCGTTGCACAAAGCGTGTGCATTCTCGGGGTCACCAATGTGGCGGATAAATAATAAAGCAGCGAGCCGAGAGTTTAAAAGGGTGTTTAATATTATTCATCCCGCCATCATAAGACTCACTCCTGCCCTGTGCAGGCGGGCTGGAGCGGGTCCTCAGGCTCTTGTGAGGAGACACAGAATGCGTGTGTCAGCAGCAGTAGTCAGAGAGAGAGTGAACATGAATTTCAGTCAGCTTATATACCCAGTTACAGACAATACATGAAAGGCATGGGACATTTGCATCACAGTAAGAGCAGGAAGCACGAACACAATGCATGAATGACACATTAACATCACAGTACTGAGCAGGAAAGAGCTAGACAAAGCGAGGCTGCCTGTTGACATTAATACAAACATTTTCCTGTTATGTTAATTGCTCTAGTTGAGCGCTCTGCTTGTCCCAGTCTGTTGTGGGGGTGCCCCACACACAGGCTTATACAGGGAGTCTTAATTATTTCACATGACTGTAAGTTCCTTCAGTAGAAGAATATCTACTTCTGTGTGAATTTTTTAATATTTTTACTAGCAACCAAAGAGTAAATGGTCTCTATACAGTATGTTTTATGCATTTGATTATAGTTAGTAGCTAATTTGCAATTAATGACAGGTTTTAGTGTTACAGCTTAAAAACAAAATGTTAAAGAAACATAACAGTAAGTTGCCCATGTTGGAGGGGGGTATTTATATAGATAACTTCTAGTCTGTGTCATGGGTGGCCCTCGCGGGACACCATTGAGATGCTATAGGCCAACCAGTGAGTTTGCATGTTTTATTAACACAAGATAAAATGACAAAATAAATAGCCACATGGGGGAAAAACACAGACTATGACTATGGTAAAGTCTAAGGACACAAGATAACAGACTCTGAACAACACACTTACTGAGACTGAGAATCACAGGGTGACTGGAGCCAGAGTTTAGGGACTCCAGCCGAACGTTGTACGGATGCAACGTTGTGCGAGGTCACAACCCGGCGTAACCTCAGCTGCTCCCTTAAATAGGGCTAGAGGACTAATCAGGCAATGAGAAACTAATCAGTGGAATGTTGATCAGCTGTCACGGCGCAGCTCGGCTCTGACCGCCAGAAGTCCCGCCGTGACGCTGTCACAATAAGAGCCCTGGAAGGCCATAAGGAAAACAACACGGAATAATGGGGAAAATACTAGATGATCAGGGCGCAGACAATATCAGTGCTCAGACCATGACAGTACTCCCCCCTTAAAAGGCACATTTCAGGCGCAACATGACATCGCAGCCCCCACCTAGAAGGCCACCAGGACTGCCCCAGGGAGGGTGGAACAGGTCAGGAGGGCAAGAATCAACACAACACCGTAACAAGGAGATGAGAAGAGGAAAAAAAAAAAAAAACACAGAGAAGGGCAACACCGACAATCAAAAGGATGAGGCTCAAACATGAAAAAAATAACGACAGGCTACAAACATCACAGAGCATGGTAGAATACACAAGAACTAAAATACAGGTACATACACACTGCACCCAAAAAATACCAAGAGGAAAAAAAACTCAAACCGTTACAAGCAGCGCAGCACGCTATGAATACAGCGAAATCACGAAACAGGCAAGGAAAACAAAAAAAACAAAACAAAACAAAACAAAGGAGCATCTCTGAAATCACAGAGGAACAAGAAAAACTGAAGTACAGGCACATAACAAAAATACAGCGTACCCTATAACACCAGAAAAAATAACTCAACACGCTACAGAGCGGCGATATACAAACAGTTCAATAAAGTCCACAGACAAAAAACACAAGAGCATCCCTAAAACTACAGAGGAGGGGGAAAAAAATCACTTACAGGGATGTCGGCAGGCAGAGCACAGAGAAATAAAAAACAAAGTTCGGGAGGTCTACCTGCATCCAGCTTCCAGATCGCTGGCAGGGGAAAAAGAATCAGTTTGGGCAATCTACCCCAGTCCCAAGCCCGGAAAAACAGTACCTCTGGCAGCCAGACCAGGTCGCTGAACAAAGCAGTCCGTTGGGTGGCCGTCCCAGAATGCCGAACTGGTGAAGCAGTTCCCCGGGTGGCCAACCCACGTCATTAGGCCACCAGGACCAAAGGGGAGAACTCAGAGGCGGCCTCCCTACCGAAAGGGATAGCGAGGGGAAGCCGAGCCGAATACAGGGAATCCCAACGGCACCCAGTGGAGGAAAAAAGGGATCGGGGAAAGGATGAGGGGCCAGTCCAGCGTCAAATGGCGGAGGATCTGCAGCTCCTTTTCTGAACTTCACTTGAATCGGCGCTGCACCCTTGCTGGACCCCAATCGGGACAGTGCTGCACCCACGACGGACCCCGACTGGGCTGGAACAGCGCCCACGACAGACCCCGATTGGGTCAAAGCTGCACCCACAACGGACCCTGATTGGGTCAAAGCTGTGCCCATGACAGACCCAGACTGGGCCGGAACAGCACCCATGATGGACCCCAACTGGGCCAGCACAGCACCAGGGATGACTTTCAAACACAAACCTGGAACTTCCAGGACAGCGACTGGAACTGACTCGTCTCCGGTGACCCTGGGAGATGTCACGCCGCGCCGCTCATCAGCGGCGCCACCTGCTCACACACCTGCTCGTCATCAGCGGCGAGGGATATAAGCCGCCTCGCCCTGAGCTTCGGCCTGAAGCCGTCAGACTTCGCCACTCATCATCGTGAGTCAAACCTTTCCTTCAGCACAACGCTTTTGGTAAGAAGCCCTTACCTCCTTTCTTTCCAGTCTGCTCCCCTGTGCACAGGTGGATTCCTCGGCGGCGGACAACGCCTCTCCCTCGCCATTCCTCGCTGCTGCACCGAGCCCTGCAGGTGGCTGTCTACCGGGTCCCGTCCTTGTGGTGCCAGTCATCTGTCCCTTACAAGTAAGCTCCTCTCTCGCTCATTCTCCTCCTGTGTTGGTGTGTGCCCGTCACCCTGTGTCCTTGTGCTCTTTCCCATAGGGTTGCCGGCTGTACGGTCTCCTGCCTCTGTGCCCGAAGCAGACGCCGCCACCAATACATTTACATCCCGCAGACACACATCCATTCACCCCTGTTGCTAATAAACTATTTGAACTTCTCTGAGCCTGTGTGTGTGCGTCTCCTGAGCCGTGCGTTATGTCAGGAGAAGGCTCAGAAGAACAAAGAATACCGGGTTCAGGATCACCGGCAGGGGCAGAGCCCGGTGAGACGAGCTCGGATGCAGCGGCCGGCTGCACCTGGCTCGTTTCCCCGAGAGACAGGCAATGATGCTCAAGAATGCAAAAGAGAAAGACAAAATAGAGCACTTGCCTGATCTTGGGCTCTACAGCCGTCCAGCACACGATCCAGGTTCCACGAGCTGGAGATCCACTCCTGGCTCCTACTTGATTGCGTCGGGCTCCGCAGCCGGCATGATGGTCCTCACAGTCTGAGGATTCCCTGGTGCTGAAGTCCATGCCGAAGGCCCGCACGGCGTGGTGACAGGAGATCCGTGGCCTGCTGGGTCGAACTGCCCTTCAACGGAGACCCGGAGACGCTTAATCGTCGGCGCAGGCTCCAACCAGCAGTCCGCTCTCCTCCTCTGCCTGTGACCTGGCTGCAGTGCTGGTACCAGGCTCTCCAGGGCTGCAGGCTCCTTCCTCGTCCGGCGGTGTAATCCTGGCACCGGGGACCACTCAGGGGAAGGAGACACAGAGGATGTAGGTGCACAGTTAGTAACTGCAGCAGGTGGAAGTAGCACGGGGGACTGTGAGCCCCGAACTCCCCCCACCCCCCCAGGAGTCAGACAAGGCAATTCACACAGTGAAGGAAAAGAATGAAAAGACACTTGCCTGCTCTGCTGAGGGCCGATGGAAACTGCTGCAGCGGGCTTGGTTCTCTCCTTCTCCCTCTGGATGGTGACAGAGGGCCCCCCGGTAAGACAAAGAGGAGCTGCCTGCAAAGGATCAGGAACAGGGACAGACGGAGTTAGACTTGTGGAGCTCACTGCTGGCTGGGATGCAGAGCTCCTATGGCTCCCTGGAACTGGATCTGGACGGGGATCTCGCTGAGGCTGGAGATGAGCAGGGTGATGGCGTTTATCGGCAGAGAGCGAGGCTTGAGTCAGGTCTTTCTGAGACAAAGGCTAGCAGGTCAACGTATTCGGGGTAATCATGGAGTTCGGAATTGATCTTCACCAGTCTAACTGCCGCCACCACATTCTTTTGGATGGCACTGTGATTGGAGGAAGAGCGAGCTTCAGCCAAGTGGCCCCTGATGAGTTCAGCTACCCTCTGTGTCTCTTCACGGGGGGTCCCGGCTGACGTCCTCCTCCGCTGTGGATGGGAACGGCCCTGGGGTGACGTGAACTCCTGGACTGGATAGGCGACAGGAACTGGATCCTGAGGCGAGGAACAGGGATGCCTCACCTTCGGCTTCCTGCCGGAGTTCCCCTCCAGTCCACGGGTCTTCTCCCGGAGCGCCGTAATTTCCGCCATCCTCTTCCTGACTTCGGCGTGGTTGGCAAGGGGAGGACTGTGGTTAATAGCTGCCTCAGTGAGGTCCACGAAGCAGCGTGCGTCGAAGGGAGTGAAGGCCTTATGGAAGTAGTCTACCTCTCTGAGAGCTACGATCAGCTCGTAGCCCAAGTCTAAGGAGTAGCCCGCTCTTGGTGACGCCATCTCCAACACGCTGGTACGCGGAAAACAAGGAAAAAACTACAAGCCCAAAAAATAAACTCACGGTGACCAGCGTCTTGTTTGGGCTGTGACCTACTGTCATGGGTGGCCCTTGCGGGACGCCACTGAGAGGCGCCAACCAGTGAGTTTGCATGTTTTATTAACACAAGATAAAATGACAAAATAAACAGCCACGTGGGGCAAAAACACGGACTATGACTATGGTAAAGACTAAGGACACAAGATAACAGACTCTGAACAACACACTTACTGAGGCTGAGAATCACAGGGTGACTGGAGCCGGGGTTTAGGGACTCCAGCTGAACGTTGTATGGATGCAATGTTGTGCGGCGTCGCAGCCCGGAGTAACCTCAGCTGCTCCCTTAAATAGGGCTAGAGGACTAATCAAGCAATGAGAAACTAATCAGTGGAATGTTGATCAGCTGTCACAGCGCAGCTCGGCTCTGACCGCCGGAAGTCCTGCCGTGACGCTGTCACAATAAGAGCCCTGGAAGGCCATAAGGAAAACAACACGGAATAACGGGAAAAATATTGGATGATCCGAGCGCAGACAATATCAGTGCTCAGACCATGATAGTCTGACTAATAAACAATAAAATCTGTCATACACAACTGTTTTTTTCTTAGCACTTGAGCCATATTTGCACATCACATGCTTCAGGATGCAATTCTGGAAAAAAAATGGAATTTAAAATTATTTAAAGATACCCAAATTATCCAAGGATACTGCTCAAGCAGACCGGAGGTAATCAATATTAATTGTTCAGCCACCTGATCCAGCCAAGGCCCTTTCTTGTTAAGTAATCTTCCCATTCATATACGCCGATTAAGAGAGAAAAGTGTGACTGTGACCACAGAGAGATGTGATTGGTAGCATAGTGAGAAGAAAGAAGGGGGAGTCACGTAAACCACAGGGTCCCAGGGGAAGCTGAGATGTCATGATAAAGAAAAAAAAAATTCCGCTCAAGGACAGGAAGTTTTTCTTTCTTTTTTCCACTTATGTCTAAGCATGTATTTAACTGCTAGCCACAACGCTATTAGGACTAGCCAGAGCTAATGGGAAAGAACTACAGGGACCTGGAGCCATGGAGAGTCCATTATCCTGGTTGCTCCTAATGTGCCAGACAGACCAGCATCAGTGAAGGTACGTGTCCACGTAGGCATCTGCTGACGGAACATCACTGCGCCCCCAAAGGGATCCATTGGGAGGCAAGAGTCACACATACTCCGAAGCCGCAAACTGCACAGCGAGTATCATCACCTGGTGAGAGAACTTCAGCTCAATGCACCAGTGTTAAAGCAGTATTTTTATCAACAAACGTGCAGTTTAATGAGTTTCTTCTGTCCTCCCTGATCTGCACATCATTGGTCGATGCAACTCCTGGCGGGTGGGCTGTTCTAGATTGTTCACAACACGCGGAGATGTAACACTTTCACCTATATCTTCAAACGTAAACAGTGAAACATGTTTCTGAAAACTACTGAGGTGAGAAATACTGTAAATGTGAGGCTGCTGAATATGTGTTTACTTTTTACTAACAACCACTATTTTAAAAATTCAGCACAAGCTCCAGGAAGTGATTGGCTCCACGTGCCCACTCCTCATTTGCATAAATGGGAGAGAAGTGTAGAATGTAGGAGCAGTTACCTCCACGTGACGGCTCAAAATTCTTGGCGCCACGCTACCAGAGCGCAGGCTGGGTGTGCTACATAGACAATGAATTGGAAGAGTGACAAAGCACGCCTAGGTGGACATGTAGCTTGAGGTAATTCCACACTCCTACACACTCATGGGCAGTTGAGCAGTGTAGCTCTTCATAATGTGGACAACCTGGGCACTCCCATACTTTGGAGCATATAGTTTTGAGATAAATAACAGTGAATGCTGCACTCATAGCTTGCACTCATAAGAAAATGACTGAATTTGGGTTTGTGTGATTACCAATGACAAACTTCTCATAAAATTTCAAAGTAATTATTCACTGTCTCTCTTGCATGATTTTTTCTTCTATCCTGACTAATCTGACAATATAATTATCACTTCCTCTTATAATACAAAATTAGTTGTGGGCTATGTTTAATGACAATTTTGTAAAATAAGCAGCTGTTGACCCTAACTGTAAATTCTGTGCATACTTGTTTCTGAACACTCTAATATATATTCTTTAAACATATTAAAGTGGAAAACACAAATACAAATAGTTCATTTAATTCAGTTGTGCACAGTTATGAAGAACTTACCTGTCTCCAGTCTGTATGGCAAAAAGTCCTGACAGAGGCATTAAATTGATCAAATTCTGATGTCCCATTGAGCAGCAGGGCCCTAGCAGTGTAGAAGAATCCAGCATATGCCTGTCAGAGAAAACATGGAGTAACTCGATGTGTATTTTCACCTTTTATTCCTTTTTTTTCTCACATGCATTTAAATGTCATTCTGTGTTACCATAAAATCTCCCACGACTGGTGGCTGCTCAACCCCGTTAAAAGAACACTGAGATGAAAAGGAACAAGTCTTGAAGTCAAAGATGGACTTCACTATTTCACCACAGCCCTCTGAATTGGCTTCTCCGATGAAGAAAAAATCTTGGTCTGGGTTGTAACTGCGGGGTTTCTTTGTGCATTCTGAGTCATAGATGGCTGAGGCCTTCAGGGTAATGTTGAAATCTTTAGGGTAGCAGGGGTTTACTATGTACGTTGGATCAGTTGCTCTCTGGGACATTAATGGGAGAAATAAGGTGTGAAAACAGGGAACAGTGAATGATGAGAAAAAAAGAGCTAAACAAGAGCACTTTGAGGCGAGTGCCATATCCCCCGCCCTCATTTTTTTTTAAGAACCCAATACTCACTGACAGAGCAGTTTTCAGCTTTTCAATACAATTACTGTGGCAGAACCAAATTATGATAAGCCCACCATCAACGAATATACAACAAAGTATACAACGCATAGTTGTTGGGCAGGATCCCGAGGTGAACCGTGTAGCAAGTTTGGTGACCCTAGAGGGCTTTACACGTTCTATAGTAAGAGATCATGGGGAATGTCAACCTTGATCTTTGACCTTTTGACCCCAAACCCATAGTCAGAGGTCAGGATCCCAAGGTGACCCTGTATACCAGGTTTGGTAAGATAAGATAAGATAAACCTTTATTAGTCCCACAATGGGGAAATTCCAGGATTGCAACAGCACAGGGATAGCAACACTCAGAGCAACAATCAGAAGGCAAGAAAAAACAAGAGCAGCGAGTATACATATGTACATATAAGCATATGTTTATATTAAATAAACATATATATTATATTAAATTTCTATAAAAATCATCCAATCAGAACCAAACTGCAATATGCACGTCATCAGAGTATATCAAGCCATGGTACCAAGTTTCAAAATAATCAGAACAAAACTGTATGAGTTGATTTCACAAAAGTGGGATAGATGGATAGCCGGATGGACAGACGGCCGGATGAACCCGTAACATAATAAAAATGTAGAGGATGAGTTTAGAAAGAAGCACATCCATTTACTGAGGCAAGTTTCAGCCACTGATGGCTGACCAGCATCTTTTTACTCATGTTCTCACAATATTGCATATTTCTCCCTCTAGAATTACTAAGTTTCAAGAATGAAGCCATGAGTTACCAGAAACGATGCATTTCTCGCAGAGTAGCTTGACGACACTCGTGGTTCAATCAATAGGCTTAATGACATAATGCATTCTTGCATCCTTTGCCTGTTAACAACCCAGGGATAGCAGTGTTCACTAATCAATCCTTAAATTGTCCGTTAATGGACTTCAGCGTGCACATGCATGCAGTCCCCACTGCTGTGTGCACTTAAATGATAACACAAAAACATACAGTGAGCTCAGGAAAGAACCACTACACTGATGGCACCTCGGGAATATCATACACATGCTCTTCTGTACAAACATGTACAAGAAACAGAAAACTTGCTTACCTGAACTACTTTGTCCAGAACCCTTTTCTCTGCTTCGTTTTTGCCATAGCAGAGGAAACTATGTGTGTAGACATTGTAGGGGTAACCGTATAGTTTGATGTGCAAGTAATTAGGCCCTTTAAGATCGTCCTGGACTGCAAATGCAATCTGTGTGGATGCTCCACCGAGGTCCATGGATCCTACAGTCTTTGAACCTTCTGGGTGAATGTATTTGTTCACCAGGTTTTTCTGCAGATAAAAAGCAAAGCTTCTGTCTACCCTTTTCCTCTTCATGCATCTTTAAACAGACAAACACACAGATTGAACTGATCATGCCACTTTTTTGTTTTTACCTCAATCAAGTTTCCCATAAGGTAATTAACAGTGATCCACCCATAAACTCCTTCCTCCTGACCAGAGATGATGGAAGCATTTTGCAGCATGAAGGGTAAGGACCCTAGGTAGCTTCTGAGATCCTCCAGAATCGCATTGGACGTCTCTTCATCTTTCTCACTAGCAGGGTGTAGGTAAAAGTTAAATTCATGAGACAATAGCTTTGGAAAATACCGGGGAAACATTTGTTTCATTACTGAGCAATAGAATAGAGCAACCTCTACAACAGAAAGAGCTATTTTTTGCAGTTTTGGGGTCCCCAAAAAACTGAAGCCAACTGAGAGTCACAGCCTTTCCATAGTGAAGGGTAAGGTCAAAGTCTATCACTTCTCCACTGGAAGTGAAAAGATCCCAGCAGTCAAGGAGCAGCTGGTCAAAAGTCCAGACTGTTTATAGGCGATCCCAGTATTAGACCAGCACAGTGGTGCAGAAGTTAGTGTGTGAGAAGAATGACCTTCTAGGTAAACTTAAGGCTCGATGTCTCCAACATGGATTCATCCCAAGGCTGTTGTGGTCATTACAGGTTTATGAAATACTATTATCCAGATTCCAACTTGTACTGTCAAGCTAAGCTAAAGAAAGCTATTCCATCTGTGTCAAATGTGTGGCTTTTATTCTACTTTTGTGACCTTTATTCATTAATTAACTTTTTTGTAAATCCACTACTTTTATTTTATAATTTTTTTTGTAGGTTTTTGAGGTTTTATCTTAAAATTGTAGCTGGGATTTTTCCTTGTTAATTTTCAACAATTTCTCATTAATTTGAAAATTTTTCCTTGTAATTTTGCAACGTTGTTCTCTTATTTCCAATTTTATCTTTGCAAATTTGCAACTTTTTACTATATAATTTTGCATCCTTTCTCACAAATGTATTATTCTTTTGGGTACCACTTGACTAAAAGACTACGCTAATAAATGGTTTATAAACAGTTTATAAGTAGTTGATATGGTTCAAATTAGGTTATAACTGCTTCATAAATCAGGAATAAACAAGTGTAAGACATTTGTCTTACATGGATGCAGGCCCAGCATTGAACAGTTTTAGATACCTTTTGGTGAGAAATGCATATGGTGCTTAAACACTTGTAACTTATTGACAAATATCTGATGGGAAAAGTCTATCTGATCAGAAAACAGAGTAAACTAAATAAACTAATATCTGAGCTTTGAAAGAACAGCAAATGTACACTCACCATTTGGTAGGAAACAGGTTTCCATTTTTATACCATATATTATAACAACTTAATAATTTATGAAGTCTTTACAATCTAATTGATAACTTACCTATAAACTACGTGCAAATCCTTTAGAAGTATTATGGTGAATAGGTAAGTTTTTAAATAAATTTGCAATTTAAAAAAAAAATCATTTGCAACCTTTTTCATGAGCTTATGAGGATTGCTTTATATTATTTATTGTCAAAGCCACAGGTTATGATCACCCTGCTCATAATTTTCAAGCTACCAAGTTAAGCTGAGCTAAAAAAAAATCATTTCAACATAAAACATCTTTTATAAGTGAGAAACCAAACCATTATTGACGGAGTAGCTCATTCTGGCCTGATGAAATCACCTTGAGAGTGCTCAGATCTTCTGACCACTGACCTTGATCTTAAACACAGCCTAGACGCAGACCCATCTATGATGGGCTTAAGGTCATGGTCACTGGTCCAGGAGGAGTAATGATTTTTGTGAAGTCATAAATGCTCAGATCTCCTGACCTTTGACAATGATCTTGAGCTCAGCTTGGATGGAGGCCAACCTGAGCATAATTGTGTGGGAGTTTGTTGAGAATTAGGGCAGTTGTCTAGGAGGAGTAACAATTTTCAATAAATCATATACATAAGCACGGAGATTCCTGACCCTTGGTCTTGACCTTCTGCACAACCTTGATGCAGACCCATCTGATGATCATTGTGAGTGAGTTTGGTAAACATCGGGGCAAATGCCTAGGTGGAGTAGCGAGTCCCATAAAATATGGAAGTAAACTAGAAAAGCACTCGGAAAGCACAGACCTCCGCCAAGCGCCACAGTTCCCCCCCATACAGTGTTTGTGTGTACGTTTTCAGATTCCTTGACCATGAAAACATATGACTAGCAATTGGATTCACAATGATAGGATTAGTGGTTCAGTAGTAAAAGTACTACCTCCTTGGTGGAGGTAATAAACTCAAGTGTTGCTGTTGTGTCCATCTTCTCCATCTGCAAACTCCCAGGCTGCGGGCGTTGCAATTCATCGCACAACCGCGTACAACCCACAGGCCAATGGGTTATGCAAGCGTTTTCATAGATCACTGAAAGCAGCACTCAGGGCTTCACTGACGGATGCAAATTGGGTAGACAGGTTGCCGTGGGTTTTATTGGGGTTGCGCTCCGCGGCAAAAGAGGATTTGGAAGCTTCCCCGGCAGAGAGCTTGTTTTTGCGCAACCCCTATGGCTGCCCGGGGAATTTCTGCCAAATAATCCCGCGCCGGACAGCTGCCCGTCTCAGCTTTTGCAGCGTAGCGCAAACACAGGCAAGCTGCCGAGCCCTGCCCACCACAGTTTTCCGCGTGCTTTTGTGCCTAAAACTTTGAAGAACGCGGAGTTTGTGTTCGTCAGACACGACGACCAGCGCCCTCCATTGCGCCTGCACACATGTTGAAAATGGCCCTATCTCACAATGTTAAAGATTCCTTTAAAAAATTCCTGGATCCAGACGGTGATCCGGATCATCCCCAAAATTTAATCAGTTCTTCCTTCTACCATTTCCAACAATGCCTGAAAGTTTCATCGAAATCCGTCCAAAACTTTTTGAGTTATCTTGCTAACCATCAGACAGACAAACAGACAAACCCCGGCAAAAACATAACCTCCTGGCCTGTGGCCTGGCAGAGGTAATAAAGTAGCACAACTGATTTTTAACAGCCTGGCCTAAAATAAAATAAAAAACACATTGTCAAAAATATGCATTCTTCCCCATATATCAAAAAGTGATTTCTTCAAGTTGTACCATGCAGCATTGGGGAATCATGTGGTTCATTGAACTTCTCTTGTGCCTATTTCCACTCTTCAGCTTATGATCTGTGTAATATACAGTACGCAAAGATGAGGGAACAATATGACATATTCTTACTGCAGCAGCCTCATTCCAGCTGTAGCTCCCAGAAACAGACGTGTACGATTGTGTTTTTCAGCTGGAACTTTTTGAATGATTTCCTCCATGCATTTTTTAAATCCTTCCCAAGTTTTATTGTCTTTCTCTGGATCCACTCTCATCTCTGAGATAGCGACGCCTGTGAGAACAAACGCAAGTTAAAATCACATTCGTGTTTATCATTTTGCCAAGTCAGATGAATAAAGATGCATGCCCTAAATCTCAATAACTGAATCTTACTTTTCTTATGCCTTGGCCTGCAAAATTCAATATGTAGAAAAAAATACTATATGTTGTCCTTGTTACAGAGAGACTGACTCACCTTCAACTTTGCAGTTTAATATCTCAGTCACTATTCCTGTTTCATTCTCCTTCTCTCCTGGCCATTCATACAGGTACACATTGGAACGAGATGAACCTGAGTCTACTACTATGCCATACTAGAAGGAGAAAAAAATTACTCCATTTTCATCAATTTTCACTGTACACGCATAATTCAAATTGCAGGTTGTAGCATTCACTTCCAATAGCTGTGATATGTTAAAACCCCAGTTAATTCAAGTTGTGTAAATTACATACTTCCATCATATCTTCCAAGGTAGTTAAGCAATAAAAATTTTATTTAAAGACATGGCAAGGAGTGACAATGTACTGTATGTAGCAGTGAATTAAGTCACACTCCACATACATCATAATAAAACATTTTAAATAAAAGATGGATGTGACCATTAAGTAGAGACACTCTCGCCGATATGAAAGCACTTTAAGTGCAACACTGGTCGTAAACAGCTGCTTGACCAGTGGCCGTTAGTGTCCGTTAGAAGAGTTAAGGCGAATACATACTCTGCAAGAACAGAGAAATTTGTTCTCTCTGCCAGGGCTGCAAGAACAAAATGATATCATTTTGTTGTTGCAGCTTGTTCTTGACACCGTGTCAGAACTTTTCTCTTGCGTGGTGTCCAAGAACTGTTGTGTGACTGGTCAGACATTTGAATGTCCCAGCAGTTCTGCACTTGTGTTTCTTGTGAAGTATGAAATGCTCTGTGTTATGTCTGGGTTGGGAGCCAAGGACGAGGCTAGGTGTCGAACCGAACATACATTTATTAAAGGACGGCACAGGTGCAACCCACACAGCCGCCAGGCAGAGGATGGCCAAAGAGACCGCCCCTCCTGCCTGCAGCCCTTTTATAGTCAATGGTGGTGACGTGACCACAAGGCGGAGCCACCACTCTGTGCCTCACATTATATTATAAATAACTACACTACATTCCCTCCCCCGCTTCACAGAAGTCAAAAACACACATACAGTTCAGACCCACCCCAATTTAGAACCCGAATTACGCACTAAGATGACAAACAACATAACATAAGTGGCCTAACACGTTCATACTAAAACAACTAAACTAGGGGGGACGGGTAGACTGCCGTCCCACCCCACACGGCAAAGCGGATTATTCTGCTGCTTGTACTAAAACAAAAGTCCATCCACAAATTAAAATGACCGCTCTGTTCCTAAACTAAAATAAAATGCATAAAATAATTCCCCAGAACTACATACATAAACAACAAATCATTCTGAACAAAAGCATAACAATCAACTTATAATACACACATAATAAAACATTCCAAACACACGCAGAATAATCAACCTACATACATACGGCCGGAGAAAGCAAGTCGTGGGCTCTCTGGACCGCCCTGTCATCAGTCCACCCCTGGAGGCAGTCAGCCTCCCGGGCTGCAGCAGGTTGTTTCAGCACCGGTCCGCCTCCTCTTCATCACCACCGGCTGCTCCGCTCGTCCAGGCCCACGTCCCTAAGCCCCCTCCCGGGCACACCACAGCTCATTCGGGTGCCCCCATGAACCGTCTGGCAGCTGGAGATGAGCGTCCTCTCGTTTGGCCACGATACGTAACCGTCCCTGGTGCTCCTCCAACTGCCGACCAGCCCGTACCTGCCATGGTAGCCCCTCCTCCTGAATCCAGTCCGTGACTCCCAGAGGGGTTTTGCTCAGCTCGCAGGGTCTCTGAGTGGCACATTGCCTCACTGTGCCTACCGGTCTGGCCCTCACCTCTTTTGAATCCACTGCAGCCATCACCGTCATGGCTCCCTGCTCACCGGCCCACCTCAGCCGAGCTCCGGTAACAAATTGAACCAGCTCCTCAGCATCGCCCGTCGTCGCAGGCGTTCTGCCGTGCCGCCCAGTACCCTCAGCCCGGGTGACCTGGGCTCCGGCACAGGGAGCCTCCTGAGATGGCCCTGAGCGATACTGGTCCTGCTCACTTTCCAAGGTGCCAGCCAGTTCTTCATCCCACACTGCATTGTCTTCCACTCTCGCAGTTAGTCGGGCCCACAGTCCAGCATTTAATGATGAAGCCTAAACCATTAAAAAAAAGGTTGCAGTCCATTATGTTGTCGCCCCGGGCCGTCACGGTGAATTCCAGGTCAGACACCTCCGCCGATTTGTACCAGACCGTCAGTCTCAACGTTCCCACTGTGGCCAGCTGTCCTCCTCCATATCCACAAAGCGGTGCTGGGTCACCTCCAATCCTGTAGTGTGGGAAAAATCATCCCACACTAGTCCAATTCAGCAGGGAACCCACCGCTCCCGTGTCGATCAGCAATGGCACCTCCACGCCATCCAACCCTACCATGCAGAACGTGTAACCACTGGTGCTTGGGGACACAGTGTGGACAACCGTCGGGGTGGGAGGGCCCAGTTTATACTGCAGACTTCCTTGCTTGAACATGTGGGATACCCTGGCAAAATGACGCAGGCGACCACATTTGCCGCAGCACCTCGCTTTTGCTGAACAGTCTCTGGCCTTGCAGCGGTACTTCACGGACCCGCAGCCCATATGCCTGGGCTTCCCCGGAGCAGACCTCAAATCCACAGCGTTGGCATCTCCCGCATCTTCTTCCACGCTCCCATTGCTGTCTGGGTCCACTACTTGTGTGGTAACGGGGAACTCCGGCTGTTGGCAGCGCTGTCGAAACCCGCTCCTCCGGATTTTGATGTCATGCAGGGCACGAAAATTACATGCCAAGCTCGGCCATGTCCTCAAAGCTGTCCGAGCCGCCAAGCGTGCTCAGTATCCGCTGGCCTCCAGTTCCCAAATTGCTCACCAACAACGTGCTTGCCCTCAGCCTGTCCATTCTCCCTGAGTTCAGCACCAGCATGTAAGCGAGGGAGACAGCACACCGCCTCGGCCAGGGAACAGGTGGCCCACCCAGGAGCTCCAGAAACAGCCGAACCCTAGACCCACACGCTTCCATACCTTCTTAATCCCTTTTTATCCTCGTCACAAAAATGTTATGTCTGGGTTGGGAGCCAAGGACGAGGCCAAGTGTCGAACCGAACATACGTTTACTAAAGGAGGGCACAGGTGCAACCCACACAGCCGCCAGGCAGAGGATGGCCAAAGAGATCGCCCCTCCTGCCTGCAGCCCTTTTATAGCCACGGGTGGTGGCATGACCAGAAGGCGGAGCCACCACCCTGTGCCTCACATTTTATTATAAATAACTACACTACATCCTGGCCAGAAAGAACTTTGTTCTAGTTCTTGCCACCTCAAGAAAAAGAATACATTTCTCTGTTCTTGCCGAGTATGTACAAGCCTTTAATTATTCACATTCAAGGTTGCTCCTGTGGTTATGATACCCCGTATTGCATCCTATCAACACTCAAACCACATAGCTCTGTGCTTTGTTTGACCTTTTATATTTTTGGATTCAGCCAAGTTTATATTAGCTAGCTCACTCTGGGTCCGCCACTGAAGCTATTATGTAACTACCTAATTAGTTTTAACCACAGGTCTCAGAAAAATAAAAGAAGGAGGGTGGGGTGAACTGGCGCTCATTAGAATTAAAGAAACATGCACCGAAATAGGTTGTTATGGAGAAGGGTGCTTAATCTGTGTAGAGAATGGCGCTGCAATATTTAAATCTTGATGTGTTTTGTCCAAAGCATGTCACATTTCAATAACACCGCTGGGAACTGTGTGAACATGAGGGGGGGAAAGAGCATAATGTATAATCCTATTAAAAAAAAAACAAAACTGGTATAACTGTTGTGTGTGAGAGACAGCCCAATACGTTTCGTAGAGACAGACATTTGAAGAGGATAAATTTGAACAAAATGTGCAAATGGGAACCAGCAGATTATTACTGTAGTGTGTGTTTGTGTGTGTGAGAGTGAATGAGTGAGTGTCAGTGCTTTGTTCTTGTTTGTCTTGCAATCTCAGTCACATTTGTGACAGACATGTTACTTCAGGAGTGCAATATGTGTCAAGAGTAGCCAACAGGTCTTGAATGAATCCAAATGAAATGTGTAGTTGTGTGCCAGTTTTATTTGTCACCCTCACAGTCACAGTGTTGAGAGATGTATGGCCCTCCTGGAGAGTATCATTCGTGAGCCCATGGATGTCAGACTATTGTAACATTTTTACATTACTATAACTTACCACAGCACTTGTTACAAGTAACACACAATCTTCATAGTCATAAATTGGCTGACCTTACAGCTGACAGCTACAACAATAGCACCAAACATCTGCATGAAATCCATCTACACTTGATTTAAGTTTGATGAGTTAAAATAGAAAGCAACCAGGGGATGCAATAGCCAGTGTTGTCATGAATTGTCCCTCAGGGCAGAGAAAGACCCAGATGCTGAACTGCTAGTTTGCGAAATTTATTAAGAAACAAGAACACAAAAGTGCACCAACACAAAAATCTAAACTGTCACACAAACAAACAAACAAACAAACTTACGAGTATGCTCACCAGAACAGGGGCAGGGTTCAGGTGAGGATGAAAGGGAAGAACCTTCAATACTCCGGCAACAAGAAATGAAAACAACGGCCCTTAAATAAGGCTAGAAACAAATGAAACAAGTGATAGCAGGTGTGGGTCACTTGAGTGGGCAGGAGAAAACAAAGATACAATTGAATCGGTGAATTCAAAAAGGGCCCAAGTCCACACTTTTTCAAAGGGGACTTGAGCCCCTTTTGAATTCACCGATTCAATTTAGACCAGCTGGGAGTAATGAGAGGGGAGACAGTGAGCTGACAGCTGACAGGGACCCTGCCTACGCAGAGTAACAACCCGGAAACATCACTGACAGCTGTCAACCTAGAGGGAGAACACAATAGAATAAAAATATAAAGAGATGGCAAAATAAAGACAAGCAACCTCAAAAATGTGAATAACAAACTATAATGAATGTAAACAGGAAAATAAATCATACTAAGAAACGATACAGAATACGTGACAAATCAACCAAGGATAAAATAACAGGAATTGCACCTCAAAACGACAGCACTGTACAAATATGAAAAAAGGCAAAAAGACTGAGCCTGGTGGAATCCCCCCACGCTCAGATCATGAGAGACCCCCCCTCCCCCCCAAGGGGTGGATACCAGACACCCCGGCAACATTGAATGAAAAGAACCCCCACACACATAAAAAAAACACCCCAACAAGAAAACAACCCCACCCTGGGTGGGAGGAGGGGGACCCAGGCACGGAGGGACCGAACCAAACCAGGGAAAATAAGAAAAGCTCTCAGAATTAACGTCCCGGCAAAGCCCAGACTAAGAGGAAACAACAAAAAGAAAAGGCCCCGCTCAGGACCCATACAGAACCGGGCAGCTAGGCCCCCTGGACAAGAGAACTAGACTGTTCTGGTGGCTGGCCGACTGGCCGACAGTCCGACAGTCAGAGACTGTCAGATGGAGGAAGAAGTCGCTCTGCAAGAACAAAGGTGGCAGTCTGTGCAGCATCAATTTAGTCAGATGCAGTCACAAATGATGGAGCTGAGAGAGGAGTGTGGGAGCCGGGCTGAATGCAGCAGTGACGATGGTGCTTCGGGGGAAGAGCCCAGGGTGACGGCCAGTCAGGTCGGCCCACAGGAGGAGGAGCTACCGCTGCAGGTACAGCTGAGGACAGCGCAGATACACCGTGAGCCCAGGCTGAATCCGCTCTCTCCCGATGACGACATCGAGCATTATCTAGCGACATTTGAGAGGATTGCTTCAGTCTGCCGCTGGCGTAAGGAGGAGTGGGATATCCAGTTGGTTCCTCTGCTCACTGGTAAAGCACGTAGTGTGTATGTGCTCATGGACATCGCTGACACAGACAATTATGACAAAGTGAAGGAAGCAATTTTAAATAAGTACAAAATAACACCCGACACCTATAGTAGAAGGTTTCGTGCCCTGGACGTTCATCGGGATGAAACCCCCTGTGAACTGTGTGTTTGTTTAAAAGACCTGTTCAATAAATGGATTAAACCAGAGATCTCAATGGTGAAAGAAATCGCATAGCTGTTGATTTTGGAGCAGTTTCTGCGGATGGTGGACCCGGAACTGGGAGTCTGGATACGAAAGCGGGACCCAAAGACTGTGGAGGACGCAGCTCGACTGGCGGAAGTCTTCCTGTCAGCCAGGTCTGGGAGCAGGAGACCTACTCTCAGCCGTGATGGCTCTTTCACCACACAGAGTAAGTTTGATGGGGGTGAAAGGGGTGGTCAAGCTCAAAATAGACGGTATTCCAGCTCCAGTCAGGTCACGGTTAGCAAACATAATGGGAGTAGAAAGTCACGTTTTGTTTCAAGTGAAGATATACGCTGTTACCAGTGTAACAAAATCGGCCACACACAGTATTCATGTCCTGCCACAAAGAATACTAAACCGTCATTGTTATGTTCAGTTCCTAGACCCACTCTTTCAGCCCCAGTTCACAGTGAAATGTATAAAACGACGGTGTTGCTTAATGGTCAGTGTGAAGAGGCCCTTTTAGACTCAGGTTGTTTTCAAACTTTTGTGCTGCCCAGTTTGGTCCCTAGGGATTTGTGGAGTGAGTCTGGAATAAATATCAGTTGTGTCCATGGGGATAAAAAGCTGTACCCGACCACTGAGGTTTATTTAACAGTGGGGGGTCAGACTTATCTCCTTCCTGTAGCTCTTGTGCCTGATTTACCATATTCAGTGATTCTTGGCAATGATGTTCCAACTTTGTTGGACATCATACAACAGGTTAGGGACAAATGCCAAACTGAGGAGAGACAGGCAGGTGGCGCTGTTGAGCAAAGAGTATTTATTTGGGTCTATACGCTTATCAGAACGCGTGGACCTGAACGTAGGTCCCAGTCGTGGGTGTTCTCCGGAGAGTTTCGCCTGGAAACTCTGCGTCGTAAGTCTCCCTGAAGCGGAAGGGAGAGCACATCAGTCAGGCTGCTGCGTTCGCTTGTCGTCGGAGAATCACCGCCGGGTGCTGCGTTCGTTGCCATCAGGACACCAGCGTGGCTGTCCAAACCAGAAGGTTGCGTTGCACAAAGCGTGTGCATTTTCGGGGTCCGCGCCAGCTTTGACATGGACATTTTTTCAAGATTTATTCAAAGCTTTACCGATTGAAGTGTGGCACTCGTATGTATATATTTTTTCCAAGTGTGTGTGTACTATGCAGCAGGCCCGCAGCCACTAAATCACTCCTCGTAATTGGCTGAAAAAGCTGTCGGAGGCACTTCCTTTATTTCCGTATTATCTCGGCTGTGTTCGGGATACACGTGCCGGTTGTTTACAAAACAGTCTACATGTCGTCATGCCATGTGCCCGGGGCCATGCGCGGAGCAGCAGACGATGGCTTCTGAAGTGTCTGACCCGGTGTCTGACGGTTTTGATTTAAAGTTGAAGAAATACTCCATGAAACAGAAAGAGGAGTTGGGAAAGCAGGTTTGTAACCTGATTTGCAATATATTGAATATACTGGTACATTTGTTGTATTATTTTTTTTTCAAATGTTTAAACTTCACCATTAAAGGCACCTGTGGTGAAAAATTGTAATTTGGTGACAACCAAGGCACAGAGGGCTGCCAATGTTCTTCAGGAGCTGCCTTTTTATGATTCTGGGATAGAGGCAGGTCCGGTTAAGCAACCAAAATCCAAGGCTCAGAGGAGAAGGGACAAGGTTTTAGCTTCAGTTAAGAACTTGGGGGAGGAAACATTACAGCTAAGCCAGTCAGTAGATTTTAACATTCCTTCTGACATAGCTGTGCTGCAGGAAGCTGACCCATTGCTAAAACCTTGGTTTGAAAAGGTCTCTGAGACTGATGGTGTGAGACAGGGCAGAGTGGACTGTTTGGCTGAGGCCGAGTATGTCATTAGAGATGGCATTCTGTACTAACAGCAGGGTGAAGTTAGAGCCATAGCTTTGCCACAAGGCCTCATACAGAAAATGATGGAACTGGGACATGTTATTCCTTGGGCAGGTCATCTAGCATTCCAGAAATCATTGCAGAGAATTGCTAGAAGATTTGTATGGCTAGGAATGTATACCCAGGTGAAGGAGTTTTGTGCAACATGTGAGACATGTCAAATTACATCATCTAGGGGAGTAGACCGGGCCCATCTTCATCCATTACCAATCATTGGAACAACATTTGATAGGATAGGGATGGATATAGTTGGACCCCTAGAAAGAAGCTCCTCGAGTAATAAATACATTCTTGTCATATGTGACTATTCTACTTGGTACCCAGAAGCTTTCCCGCTGAAATCTATTAAGGCTAGGCAGGTGGCTAATTGCCTTATTCAGTTATTTTCAAGGGTGGGCGTACCCAAAGAGGTCCTGACAGACTGTAGGACAAATTTCCTGTCAAAACTTCTGCAGCAGGTTTACAAACTGTTGGGTATTAAGGGAATTAAGACCACCCCATATCACCCTCAGACTGATGGAACGATTTAACCAGACTTTAAAGAACATGCTGTGGAAATTTGTTTCTAGTACGGGCTCGGATTGGGACCAATGGGTACCGTATTTGTTGTTTGCGTATTGGGAGGTGCCCCAGGCTTCAACAGGGTTCTCACCTTTTGAACTACTTTATGGTCGTCAGGTGAGGGGCCCACTGGATTTATTAAAGGAGCACTGGGAGAGGCCTCCGAGTGATCAGGACAATGTGATCTCTTGTGTTATTAAAATGAGACAAAAACTGGATCAAATGACTGCTTTGGCTCAGGAGCACATGAGGATGGCGCAGAATAAACAAAAGACATGGTATGACAAGAAGGCCAGGAAGAGGGTTTTTCACCCAGGTCAGCAGGTGTTGTTACTGCTGCCCTCTTGTGACAGTAAGCTTTTCGCTCGATGGCAGGGGCCTTATGAAATTTCTAGGAAGCTGAGCTCTATGACATATATATGCCTGATAGAAAGACAAAATATCAATGCTTTCACATTAACTTGTTAAAGGAGTTTCAGCAGCCTGTGCATCAGCAGCAGCAGCCTGGTCATCAGCAGACGCGTCATCAGCTCCTGATATGTGCTACCAAAGTGGATGAGGAGAGAGAATAATCCTTTCCCACGAATGTGACAGAGTTCTGTTCTTCTCATGTGTCTCATTTACAGGATGATCAGCGGAGATAATTAGAGGCACTAACAGATCCAGATTTGTTTCAGGAGAAACCTGGTTTCACCACATTAGTTCACCATAGGGTTCATTTAAAGAAAGAGGCTGTTCCCCATAGGAAGTCCTATAGGATTCCTGAACAGTTGATCCTAAAACTGAGGCAGGAGATTAATGTGATGTTGCAGCTGGGAGTGATCGAGGAGTCGGTTAGTGAATGGTGCTGTCCAATTGTGTTAGTCCCCAAAAAGGATGGTTCCTTGAGGTTCTGCATTGACTTCAGATACTTTGAATGCAGTTTCCAAGTTTGAGTCATACCCCATGCCCTGAACTGATAAGTTGTTAGAGAAAGTGGGCAGGGCTAGGTTTATTTCAACATTAAACCTAAGCAAGGGGTATTGGCAAGTGGCCTTGGCACCCGGGACAAAGGAATTGACAGCCTTTAAAACACCTTATGGCTCTTTCCAGTTTAAGGTCATGCCATTTGGCCTCCAGGGGGCACCGGCAACATTCCAGCAACTCATGGACCAGGTATTAGGAGGAGTGTCAGATTTTGCAGCTGCCTATCTAGATGACGTAGTCATCTATAGTCAGACCTGGAAGGATCATGTACTACATCTTTGGCAGGTCCTGCATTTAATTAAGGAGGCAGGTCTGACTATTAACCCTCGCAAGTGTGCATTTGGGCAGCAGCAGGTGGAATACCTGGGTCATGTGGTTGGTCAGGGGGTTATTAGACCACAAATGGGCAAGGTGGATGCTATTCAGGCCTATCCTGTTCCTACCACCAAAAAGAAGGTGCGTTCGTTTTTGGGTCTGGTAGGGTGGTATAGTAAGTTCATTCCCCATTTTGCTGAAAGAGCAGCAATCCTGACTGACCTCACAAAGGCGTCAGCACCAAATAAGGTAAAATGGACAGAGGAGTGTGAGAGAGCTTTTGAAGATTTGAAGGGTGCGATTTCTGGGGATAAGGTTCTCTACAGTCCGGATTTCGCCCGTCCATTTATCTTGCAGACAGATGCTTCAGGAGTTGGCATCGGAGCAGTACTTCTCCAGGAGGTGAGAGGAGAGAGACACCCAGTACTGTTTCTGAGCCGTAAATTGTTGGACCGAGAGACCAGATACTCTACGGTGGAAAAGGAATGTCTGGCCAAGAAATGGGCTATAGGGTCTCTTAGATTTACTTGGACGTCAGTTCACATTAGAGATGGCTCATCGGGCCTTACAATGGCTTAATAGAATGAAAGACACTAATAATCGTCTGACAGGGTGGTACCTGTCCCTACAGCCCTATAACTTTACAGTTCAGTATGTGGCAGGGAAGACCAACCTTGTGGCAGACAGCCTCTCCAGAGTACATGACTCATAGAGTACTGTATTCTCGGGAGAGGGGGAAGGAAATGTGACGACGGAGTGTCGCCACTGTATGGTCTGCATTGAATATTATACACTACTGTTCAAAAGTTTGTGGTCACCTCAGACAATTTTGTGTTTTCCATGAAAAGTCACACTTTTATTTACCACCATGAGTTGTAAAATGAATAGAAAATATAGTCAAGACATTGACAAGGTTAGAAATAATGATTTGTATTTGAAATAATAATTTTTTCTTTCAAACTTTGCTTTCGTCAAAGAATCCTCCATTTGCAGCAATTACAGCATTGCAGACCTAACATGACTGCACAAGGGTTTTCTAATCATCCATTAGCCTTCTGACGCAATGAGCAAACACATTGTACCATTAGAACACTGGAGTGATAGTTGCTGGAAATGGGCCTCTATACACCTATGTAGATATTACACCAAAAACCAGACATTTGCAGCTAGAATAGTCAAAGTTATCTTATTTGAAAAAAAGTGCTTTTCTTTCAAAAATAAGGAAATTTCTAAGTGACCCCAAACTTTTGAACGGTAGTGTATTTGTAAAGGATTTATATTTGTAAATGTCAATTTGTATTTGATGGGAAAAATGCACATATAATTGTACAATGTGTTCTGACTGAATTGAATCCTTTTTTGTGAGATAATTGTGGATTAATTATGTTAATTGGGTGAGGCAATTAATTAATCTTAAAACCACATACCTTTGCCAGCATGCTTCCTGGAGGTATACGGACAAAGACTCCTCAGGGGTTTGAGGGTCTTTTAAAGGATACCAGCAGGAAGAAATCATATGATGGTTGAGTAGAGGGGAATTTAATATGTAAATAGGGGTTTGAAGGATTTATTGTATTATTTATGGTGTATTTATTGGTGTTATTTATTCTGTAAATATTGGGGAAAGTATTTATGTATTTATGATCTTTTAGATATTATTGGGTATGTGAAAAAATATGAAAATATTTATGGTCTTACTTGGGATTATGGTATGTGCCAATTAAGTTGATCATCTCACTAAGTATATAACAGGTGTTTGTCATTTGGTTAGTGTGGGGTGTCGGACGTGCATGGGAATTATTGCCTGTGAAGATTATCTGGAATAAATGAAAAATTGCTGATTGCAAACTGTTTTGGAAGCCCCCGCTCTTTCTCTGGTGCCTTGTCCGCTCGGTCAAGTAACAGACCCGGACTGGGACAGAACTGTACCCTCAGTGGACGCGGACTGGGGAAAAGCTGCACCCACAGAGGCCCCGAGCTGGGATGGAGCACCTGCGATGACCTCAACTTATGGGAAAGCAGCACCCACGGTGGACCCGGACTGAGCCAGAGCTGCACCCTTGGTGGACCCGGACTGGGCCAAAGCTGCACCCTCAGAGGCCCCTGGCTGGGACAGAGCACCCACAACGACCTCAACTAATGGGAAAGCAGCACCCTCGGAAGCCCCGGGCTGGGACGGAGCACCTGCAAAGACCTCAGCCGGAGGGGGTGCAGCACCCACGGAGGTCCCGGGCTGGGACGGAGCACCTGCGATGACCTTGACAGGAGGTGCTGGACCCACCATGATCTCAGGCAGTGAGGCTGGACACACAGAGACTTCTGGAAAAGCTGGATGATCCTCGGTGACCCTGGGGAAAAGCTCAGATGGAAGATGCAGAGAAACAGGGCCAGGGTTACCGGCGGCAGTGAAGCCTGGCGAGGTGAGCTCAGGTGCAGCTGATGACTGCACCTGGCTCTCCCCACCAACAGCCAGACAAGATCTCTCTGATATAGAAACAACAGAAACCATGGAGAGCACTTGCCTGAGCTCGAGCTCCACCACCGTCCTGGACTCTGTCGATCCAGGCAATAACATCTGGGGCTCGGCCCTCTGGAGGTCCAGCTTGGACTCTGCTGTGGTGGCCCCAGCAGCAGGCATGGTAGTGGATGCAGTCCCAGGACCCCCCAGTGATGTGACCCATGCCGGTGGCTCGCCCGATGTGGACACAGGAGGTCGGCTTCCTGCTGGTGCTGGATCCTGTTCAGCCGAGGCCAGGGGACGCTCCATTGTCGGCACAGGCTTCAGCTCAGTCGCAGCGCTCTTCCTCCATCCAAACCATGGCTGCGGGGCTGGGACCAGGTCTTCCAGGCCTGCAGGCTCCTCCATAGCCAGGCGGCAAAGTCCTGGGGCCGGCGGACACTCAAGGGGTAAAGGAGGAGACATGGAGAGAGCAGGTAAACAGTCTAAAGCTGCAGCAGATGGTGAGGACTCAGGTTAGGACTGCCTAATCTGAGCCTCACCACCAGGAATCAGGCAAGATAATTCATGTTTAGGTGAGTCAGAATGAAAAAACACTTGCCTGGGTTCCCGGGAAACAATGTCTTCTGCTGCAGCTGGATAGAAATCAGCCCTCTCCATCACTTCAGTGGTTGTGGGCCCCTCAGTGGAACGTAGAGGAGCCGCCCCTGCAGACACGGTGATGGGCGGAGTCGGGAAGGAAATGGCTGACCCCTCAGCAGCAGGAGGGAGCGTCGGTGAAAAGCGGGATACAGCAGCTCCGGAGAGAGAGGAAGCTGGCGGAACAGCCAGAGAGGAAAAACACAAAGAGGGCACTGCTGCAGGAGTCTTCTGCCTCGGCGAGTGAGAAACTGCTGCCTGGGAGGTGGAGGTGTTCCTCTGGCGAGATTTCCCTGGGCGACGGCGTGGAGCGGGAGGCAGAGACATTGGCTCCTGGAGAGATGGAAGAGGGGCCGTTGGAACCTCCTTCAGTTCCTGGGTGAGAACTGGGAGGAGCCATGGCTTACAGTGGGGCAAAAAAGTATTTAGTCAGCCACCAATTGTGCAAGTTCTCCCACTTAAAAGATGAGAGAGGTCTCCAATTTTCATCCTAGGTATACCTCAACTATGAGAGACAAAATGAGAAAAAAAAAATCCAGAAAATCACATTGAAGGATTTTTAATGAATTAATTGGTAAATTCCTCAGTAAAATAAGTATTTGGTCACCTACAAACAAGCAAGATTTCTGGCTCTCACAGACCTGTAACTTCTTCTTTAAGAGGCTCCTCTGTCCTCCACTCGTTACCTGTATTAATGGCACCTGTTTGAACTCGTTAGTATAAAAGACACCTGTCCACAACCTCAAACAGTCAGACTCCAAACTCCACTATGGCCAAGACCAAAGAGCTGTTAAAGGACACTAGAAACAAAATTGTAGACCTGCACCAGGCTGGGAAGACTGAATCTGCAATAGGTAAGCAGCTTGGTGTGAAGAAATCAACTGTGGGAGCAATTATTAGAAAATGGAAGACATACAAGACCATTGATAATCTCCCTCGATCTGGGGCTCCATGCAAGATCTCACCCCGTGGGGTCAAAATTATCACAAGAATGGTGAGCAAAAATCCCAGAACCACATGGGGGGACCTAGTGAATGACCTGCAGAGAGCTGGGACCAAAGTAACAAAGGCTACATCAGAAACACACTACGCCGTCAGGGACTCAAATCCTGCAGTGCCAGACATGTCCCCCTGCTTAAGCCAGTACATGTCCAGGCCCGTCTGAAATTTGCTAGAGAGCATTTGGATGATCCAGAAGAGGATTGGGAGAATGTCATATGGTCAGATGAAACCAAAATAGAACTTTTTGGTAAAAACTCAACTTGTCGTGTTTGGAGGCGAAAGAACACCATACCTACTGTGAAGCATGGGGGTGGAAACACCATACTTTGGGGCTATTTTTCTGCAAAGGGACCAGGACGACTGATCCGTGTAAAGGAAAGAATGAATGGGGCCATGTACCGTGAGATTTTGAGTGAAAACCTCCTTCCACCAGCAAGGGCATTGAAGATGAAATGTGGCTGGGTCTTTCAGCATGACAATGATCCCAAACACACCGCCCGGGCAATGAAGGAGTGGCTTCGTAAGAAGCATTTCAAGGTCCTGGAGTGGCCTAGCCAGTCTCCAGATCTCAACCCCATAGAAAATCTTTGGAGGGAGTTGAAAGTCTGTGTTGCCCAGCGACAGCCCCAAAACATCACTGCTCTAGAGGAGATCTGCATGGAGGAATGGGCCAAAATACCAGCAACAGTGTGTGAAAACCTTGTGAAAACTTACAGAAAACGTTTGACCTCTGTCATTGACAACAAAGGGTATATAACAAAGTATTGAGATGAACTTTTGTTATTGACCAAATACTTATTTTACCGATGAATTTACCAATTAATTCATTAAAAATCCTTCACTGTGATTTTCTGGATTTTTTTTTTCTTATTTTGTCTCTCATAGTTGAGGTATACCTATGATGAAAATTGGAGACCTCTCTCATCTTTTAAGTGGGAGAACTTGCACAATTGGTGGCTGACTAAATACTTTTTTACCCCACTGTATACTCAAGAAGGAGATGAGTCTCCATTAATATGACCTGCCTGCGCACCTCCTGCTCCTCGGCCGATGTAGCGGGCCAGTGTTTGGGAAGAGGAGGTGGAGCTGCCGCCGGAGAATGGCGAGAGGCTGGAGGCTTCCATGTTCGCAGGCACTTGCTTTTTGTCGGCGCAGGCACAGACATCTGAGTAGATTCACCCAGCCCGTGAGTCATAGATGGTGAGAGGATTATAGAGAGAAGTAGGTCTGTGAGCTCCGGGTGGTCCCACACGCTGGGGCATGCCTCGAGTACCTGCGCAGTGCCCTCCAGACACTCTCGGGCTGCCTCGGGGGTACGGGAGGCACAAGCCTGCATGGCGAGGTCCTCCAACACGCACACAGACCACCGCTCTGCTTCATTCAGTCCCAGGGTTGACAAATCCAGGGTGACAGACATGGTTAGCTGCAGGTGGAAGGAGGAAAGAGGAAAAAAAAAACATGAAAACAAAACGGACTACAAACTAGCAGCAGCTGGGTCTCTTACTGGCCGGAGTATTCTGTCATGAATGGCCCCTCAGGGCAGAGAGAAAGACCCAGATGCTGAACTGCTAGTTTGTGAAATTTGAGATGGAAGGGAAGCAAGGCTAGGAGCATTGGAAGTGGATTTAAACTGTTCTACCATGGTGCCGATAGGAAGAGAAATGGAGTAGGAGTAATCTTGAAGGGAGAGTATGTGAAGAATGTTCATGAGGTTGAGAGGGAGTCGGACAGAATCATGAGTTTGAAGATAGAAGTCAAAGGTGTGATGTTGAATGCTGTCAATGTGTATGTCCCACAAGTTGGACATCAGGTAGAAGAGAAAGAGGAATTCTGGAGTAAGTTGGATGAAGTGATAGTGTTCCCAGGGGGGAGATAGTGGTGATTGGCGAGGACTTTAATGGACATGTAGGTGAAGGGAACAGAGGTGATGAGAAGGTCCTGGGTAGGTATGGTCTTAAGCAGAGAAATGTGGAAGGACAGATGGTTGTGGATTTTGCAAAAATGATCGAAATGGCTGTGGTGAATATATACTTCAAGAAGAGAGAGGGACATAGGGTGACTTCCAAGAGTGGAGGAAGGTGCACACAAGTGGACTACATTTTATGCAGAAGGAGAAATCTGAAAGAGATAGGAGACTGCAAGATGGTGGCAAGGGAGAATGTAGCTAGACAGCATCGGATGGTAGTCTCTTGGATGACTTGGCAAAGCAAGAAGAAGAAAACAGTGAAGGCAAAGCCAAAGATTAAGTGGAGGAAGCTACAGAGTTCAGGAAGGAGTTGATACAGGCTCTGGGTGATAGAGAAGAATTACCAGATGACTGGGAAAGTACAGCAAAAGTATTGAGGGAAACAGGTGTGGCAGCTATTTTATCATCATCATTGAATTTTAGAGACACTACCATTGATTTTAATCCCTCTTTTGAACACCACTCCTTTGTTTTAAGCACTCCTCCTATATTTTGTATGTGTGTTTACAGGCCTCCCAAATACTGTTCATCTTTTATTTCCAATTTTTCACAGATTCTCTCCATTTTTCACAGCAAGTACAATCCGATCATTATTTTTAGGTGATTTTAACTTACACACTGATGATGAATCAGACTCTTCTGCAGCTGATTTTTTTTTTTAAATGTTCTTAACTGTATGAATTCCACCCAACATATCTCATAACCCACCCATCTTAAAGGTCACTCTCTGGACCTAGTCATCATCTCATGCCTGTCAACATACATCACCTCTATTGTAGACATAGCCATCGCTGATCATTTTTGTGCTTTTTTTTTTTTTTACTATCAATTGTTTTAAACAGAATGATGATTTTGCCCCAGAACACACTATGAGGAGGCGCCATCTCACTGCTTTCCACTAATCCAACCCCACCCTGGAGAACTGGAAATTAAACAATTAAACAGAAATGTTGAGTTGCTGAAAGAAAATGGAGAAAAAACAAATTAGAAATTAACCTCCAAATTTTAAAAAAATCAACTTACCACCTACAATAAAGCAATAAAAGAAGCAAGATAAGCACATTTTTCCAGACTCATCAACAATAATCGCAATAACCCAAAACCTCTTTTTTTTCTCCAGTAATTGATCAGTTAACAAACCTGGTTTTTAACATGTCTAGCAGAATGTCTACAGACTCCAAATGTGAGGGATTTGCAGCTCACTTCAGCAGTACAGTAAAAACTATAAGGTCAGCTACTAATCTATTACAATCTATTGCTTTTAATATAGCTAAACCTTGGTTTTTATGTGGGGAAATACTGGACAGTTTTGACCTGGTTGATGCTAAGGTGCTGGAGAAAATCATCTCCCAGTTAAAACCAGCAACCTTTTAGATCCAATTCCTACACCATTTTTTAAATCCATTTGAAGCTTTTTAATTGATGATGTTCTTAACATTTTAAATTATTCTCTTCAGATAGGAGTTTTTCCTAGTGCTTTTAAGACAGCCATTGTCAAGCCTGTTCTGAAGAGAAATAATTTAGACGCTGAAGTATTGAACAATTACAGACCAGTGTTCAACCCGTCATTTTTAAGTAAAATTTTAGAGAAAGTAGTCTTTAACCAGTTAAATGATTTTATGAAAACTCATGATATGTATGAAACATTTCAATCTGGTTTTCAGTCAAATCCCAATACTGAGAGAGCCCTGATCAAAGTTTTAAATGATCTTAGAATTAACATGGATAAGAGCATGCTCTCAGTCCTGGTCTTACTGGATCTAAGCACAGCATTTGACACAGTAGACCATGATATTCTTTTGAACAGATTGCACAATATGATCGGCCTCTCAGGCACTGCTTTTAGCTGGATTAAATCCTACCTCACTGGCAGAGAATTTTATGTCACCCTGGGTGAACACTCCTCATCAAAAAGATACAACATGGATTGTGGTGTTCCTCGAGGTTCGATTTTAGGTCCAATTCTTTTTAATTTGTACATACTGCCACTAGGCAATGTCATCAGGAGACACGGAATTAGTTTCCACAGTTATGCTGATGATACCCAGCTTTGCATTTCCGTGTCTCCTGATGACCCAGCACAAATTGATGTCCGTTTTAACTGCATTTTAGACATTAAGTCCTGGATAGCAGAGAAATTCCTACAGCTCAACCAGGACAAAACTGAAGTTTTAGTTATCGGTCCTGAAGCTCAGAAAGAGGAACTTTTACCAAAATTACAAACATTGTCTCTTATTTCATCAAAATAAGTTAAAAACCTGGGCGTTGTTTTTGACTCTGACCTTAGTTTTATTCTGTACATTAACAATATTTAAAAAATTGAATTTTATCATCTAAAGAATATAGCCAGAGTCCACCCGTTTCTCTGTTGAGAAAACACAGAGATGCTAATGCATGCTTTTATTTCCAGTCGTATTGATTATTGCAATGATCTCCTTTCTGGTCTTCCTAAAAAGACGACTAGTAACTTACAACTATTATAGAATTCAGCAGCCCAAGTGTTGACGAGGACCAGAAAGAGAGAGCATATTATGCCAGTTTTAGAATCACTGCATTGGCTCCCTGTGAGATATAGAATTGATTTTAAAGTTCTTTTATTAGTTTATAAAACTCTCAAGAGTCTTGATCCTTCTTATTTATTTGATCTGCTTTTACCATACCATCTCTCACAGACACTGAGGTCCTCTGGTACCGGCCTTTTAATGATACCTAAAGTTAGGACAAAAACCCACAATCAGACATCGTTCGGTTTTTTTTGGCCCACGTCTGTGGAACGGCCTCCCAAAGGACCTCAGGGCTGCAGAGACCATTCATCATCATCATTATAGCAGTCTGTCGGGGGCGACAATGAGTGTTTCATTTAGGTCTGATCAGATTCCTCCACACAGCTCTGTCCTTCGCCTTCTGCTGCCAGGAACTCCCGACCTTGTTAACCTGGGCGACATCCGAGCTGATATGAGTTACTTTCTGACTGACCATTTCATGAAACTGCTTGCAAAGTATTTGAGTATCGCTAGCTTTTGCTGAACTAGTGGCACATTCTTAGTAGATAGAGGTATTATCAGTGGCAAGGAATGGTCAAGACAAACTGACTCCAGTATCTGTTGCGGCATTGATATTTTTAAAAAGAGGCTCAAGACCCACCTTTTTAGTTTAGCTTTTAACTAATTTTATCATTCATGTTTATATACTTATTTGGCTAATTTATTTATGTAATTATATATCTTTATGTTTTTAGATTATTTTGTTCATTATATTGTTTTGCATTACAATATTCAATTCAATTCAATTCAACTTTATTTATATAGCACCATTTCACAACAACAGTCATCTCAGAGCACTTACAACTGTAGGGGAAACCCCCACAATTACAGAAATGAATGGAGGCCAGAACCGGAGAGATATGATCTCTCTTTCTAGTACCTGTTAAAACTGTTGCTGCAGCATTTTGGATCAGCCGAAGACTTTTTAAAGATGTTTTAGGACAACCTGATAGTAAAGAGTTACAATAATCTAATCTAGCACTAACAAATGCGTGGATCAGTTTCTCAGCATCACTCTGAGACAAGATGCTCCTAATCTTTACAATATTATGCAAATGATAGAAGGCAGTCTTAGAAACAAGTTTAATATGTGAATTAAAAAACAGATCTTAATCAAAAATAACTCCAAGGTTCCTCACAGAACTATTAAGAGAAAGAGTAACCACATCCAAACTAAGAGTTTGATTTGGAAAGGTGTTTCTAAGGTTTTTTGGACACACAAGAATGACTTCAGTCTTATCTGAATTTAACAGCAGGAAATTACAAGTCATCCAAGCTTTGATTTCCTTAAGACAGGCCTCTAACTTGGCTAATTGATTACTATCATCTGGCTTCATTGACAGGTATAATTGTGTGTCATCTGCATAACAATGACAATGTATACAGTGCTTCCTAATAATGTTGCCTAGCGGAAGCACATATAAACTAAAAAGAATAGGGCCTAGATCCCTGTGGAACTCCATGACGAAGCTTTGAGTTGGAAGAAAACTCATTATTGACATGAACAAACTGGAACCTATCAGATAAATAAGATCTAAACCACTGCAATGAAGTTCCATTAAGTCCAACATAGAGTTCTAATCTATTAAGTAGAATATTATGATCAATAGTATCAAAAGCTGCACTAAGGTCTAAAAGGACAAGTACAGAAACAAGTCCATTATCAGATGCAATAAGGAGGTCATTAGTGACCTTCACTAAGGCTGTTTCAGTACTATGATGGATTCTAAACCCAGACTGAAACTCTTCAAAAAAAACCCATTTCCCTTCAAGTGGTCAAATAATTGCGTAGCAACAACTCTTTCTAAGATTTTTGAAATGAAAGGCAGATTAGAGATTGGTCTATAGTTAGCTAAAAGTCCTGGATCCAGCGTTAGCTTTTTGAGTAAGGGTTTAATTACAGCCGTTTTAAAAGGCTGTGGTACATGGCCTAATGTTAATGAAGAATTGATTATTTGAAGAATAGAGCTACCAATAAATGGGAAGACTTCTTTAAATAACCTGGTAGGAATAGCGTCTGAAAGACAAGTTGAAGGCTTGGATGAGGAAATTATTGTATCTTACTCTAAAAGGTCAATTGGAGTAAACTCATCCAAACAGATATCAATTGAAGGAGTTGTAGTAGTTAATGTATTTAAGTTAACGGTGGAAAGAATCTGACTGATTTTATCTCTGATAGATGAAATGTTATTATTGAAAAAGTTCATAAAGTCCTGACTAGTAAGCTCTAAGGGAATGCTAGGATTGACAGAGTCCTGACTCTTTGTCAGCCTGGCTACAGTGCTGAAAAGAAACCTGGGATTATTCTTGTTCCCTTCTATTAATCAGGAATAATAACTTGTTCTAGCTTTCCTAAGAGATTTTTAATAAATTAGAAGATGATTTCTCCAAGTTAAATAGATTTCATCTAATTTAGTGGAGCGCCTTTTTCTTTCTAATTGACAAGTCTTCTGTTTAAAGCTATGAGTTTCTGTGTTGAACCAAGGAGTTAGAAATCTCTGATTAGACTTTTTTCTTTTTTAAAGGGGCCACCATGTCTAGAGTCCGATGCAGAGAAGCTGTAACACTATCTACCAAGCTATCAATTATAGAAGGAGCAATCTCTCCATAGCTTATCTCTGTTATGTTGACACATGGCATAGAGGAAACAACCTGCATAAATTTGGTAACAGCATCATCTGAGAGGCATCTACTGTAGTAATATTTTTCTTTAGGAGCCAAATAGTCAGAAACAGTAAAATCAAAGGTTAACAGACAATGGTCTGACAGTACAGGGTTATGAGGAGACACTACCAGATTTTCTATTTCTATGCCACATGTCAGAACAAAGTCCAAAGTATTATGGAGATAATGGGTAGAATTTCCTACTTTGTGAGAAAACCCAATCGAGTCTAATATTGAATTAAATGCCATATTAAGGCAATCACTATCTACATCTACATGTATATTAATACATTATTATTATTATATTATTCTGATTTCAGCACTAAATCTGCTAAGAATTCGGCAAACTCGGATAAAAACTCTGAATAGGCTGACAGAGAATGATAAACTATGGCAAATAAAACTGGGTTTAAATTAAAATTGCTAGCATGCCCAATACTGAGGACCAGGCCCTCAAAGGAATTATGACATGTTTTTTGCTTTACATTAACTAGTAATTTGGAATGGTAAATTGTTGCTACTCCTCCTCGATGACCAGAACTTCTGGGATTTTGACAGTTTAAATAACCAGAGGGAGCTGACTCATTTAAAGTAGAACTGAACCCACCTTTTGGCGCAAAAAGTAGAATAGCAGATTAATTCCTTATTACCTATTGTATTTTTCAACACATAAAAGAAATTTTTAGGCCGTGCGATGGCCAAGCTATAAGCCGATAAACTTTTGCCTCTGGCTGGCAGTGCCAAACAAACCGGAAGAAGTGCAGACGACGCTGCGTGACGTCACGAGTGTGATCCCTAAACAAAACAACAATGGCAGATGATAGCAGTTCCAGCAGTCAATAAAACCAGAGTTTTCAGAGTGAAGAGGCATTCAGGATCGGTGACGAGACAGAGGAGGATGCAGGAGTGTGGCAGGTGGCAGGCGTGCACAAGGGCGAGCCCGGGAGACAGAGAGCTAATGCACCTGTGACAGCAGCTGGCAGACGGCGATGCAGAGGCGAGGTCCACCGCCGGGGAATACAGTGATCCCTGACTTATCGCGTTTAATGGGGACCAGAAGCGACCGCGAAAAGTGAAAAACCGCGAAGTAGCGTCACCCCCCCCCCCCCAAAGGTGTCACAAGCACTATTTTGCACAAAAAGGCACAAGAGAACAGTGAAAAGTGCCACTAAGCAACAGGAGCGATAAAGAACAATGAATGCGGTCTTCCTTCGCTGGGTATGTGCGCTCTGCAGGGAGAGAAGCTGGGTAAAACGTCTCGGCCAATCAGCTTGCGAGATTCCTGAGCGGTGAAGAGGTGGGCGGAGAGGAGTGGAGCGGTGGTCAGAGAGGTGGATTTTGAGTTGTGCGGGCTCTCCGTGTTGATACCTGATACATTAGAACATCAGGTATCAACACGGGCAAATGTGTTCTAATGTTCTAATGTAGTCTACTACATTAGAACATCAGGTATCAACACGGAGAGCCCGCACAACTCAAAATCCACCTCTCTGACCACTGCTCCACTCCTCTCCGCCCACCTCTTCACCGCTCGGGAATCTCGCAAGCTGATTGGCCGAGACATTTTACCTCGCAAGCTGATTGGCCGAGACGTTTTACCCAGCTTCTTTATCGCTCGTGTTGCTTAGTGGCACTTTTCGCTGTTCTCTTGTGCCTTTTTGTGCAAAATAGTGCTTATGACGCCCTTGGGGGGGGGGGGTGACGCTACTTCGCTGTTTTTCACTTTTCGCGGTCGGTTCTGGTCCCCATTAAACGCGATAAGTGAGGGATCACTGTAATATCTATATGTAGAAACACATCGCTTCCCGGTCGCTTTTCCTCCCCCTTTCTTTTCTTTCGTCGCCATGACAGCTTTCCTTGGCCACTGAACAGATCTTCCCAGGTGTTGGAAGTGTTTTGTAGTCGACTATCACAACAAAATGAACCAAAAACAACCAGTGTCGACGTGCTCGCAATGGTAAACATGGAGGACTGTGTCACACTCGTGACGTCACGCGGAACTCCGGCTGCACTTCCGGTTAATCGGCGGATTTGTCTGATTTTTCAGGGCGGGAAATTCAAAATCACGATTTTCTCCAAGAGTCCGGGATTTGTGGAGGGGGTGCCAATGATAAATTATCTTTATAATTGTATGTACTATCACCCAGTGCCGTTCAATGCCGTTCAGTTCAGTTCTACTTTAAACCAACATAATCCTCTTGCCCTAACCAAGTCTCTGTAAGGGATATTAAATCAATCTGATGATCAACTAGAAAAGCACTCGGAGAGCGCAGACCTCCGCCAAGCGGCACAGTTCCCCCCATACAGTGTTTGTGTGTACGTTTTCAGATTCCCTGAGCATGAAAAGATATGAGTAGCAATTGGATTCACAATGATTATTTGTTTATTTGACATGGACAGTGCAATAAACAGACAATTAATGAATGACAATCAATGTGATAGTGATAGGATTAGTGGTTCAGTAGTGTAAAACGGGGCTATAAGGGACGGCAGGTTAATAAGGGACACTTTTGTGGGAAATGTTTTAAATGTAATTCTGCTTTTTTTTATTTTGAGCAGGACGCTGAGTTGTGTTGTTATTGTCAAATATCCATGAATCCTTCATCAAATGTAGGCGGAAGCAAAATTAAAAAAGCAGAATTACATTTAGAAAAGTGTCCCATATTACCCCGCCGTCCCTTATAGCCCCGTTTTATGGTTGTAAAAGCATTGCCTCCTTGGCGGAGGTAATAAACTGAAGTGTTGGTGTGTCCATCTCCTCCACTGACGGATGCAGATTGGTTAGACAGGTTGCCGTGGGTTTTATATTATATTGGGGTTGCGCTCCGCGGCAAAACAGAATTTAGAATCTTTCCCGGCAGAGAGGTCGTTTTTACGCAGCGCCTATAGCTGGGCGGGGAATTTGTGGCAAATAATCGGGCGGTGGACAGGTGGCCGTGTCAGGTTTTGCAGCGTGGCACAAAAACAGGCACGCTGGCGGGCCCAGGCCAGCAGTGTTTTCCGCGTGCTTTTGTGCCTAAAACGTTGAAGAACGCGGAGTTTGTGTTGGTCAGACACGACGACCAGCGCAATGTGCGCAGCGCCTATGGCTGGTACAGGCACGCTGGTGGGCCCAGGCCACCAGTGTTTTCCGCATGCTTTTGTGGCTACAACGTTGAAGAAGGCGGAGTTTGTGTTGGTCAGACACTACGCCCAGCGCCCTCCATTGCGCCTGCGCACATGTTGAAAATGGCCGTATGTCACAGTGTGGAAAAATGCTTTAAAAAATTCCTGTATGCAGACGGTGATGCGGATCATCCCCAAAATTTAATCAGTTCTTCCTTGTACCATTTCCAACAACGCCTGAAAGTTTCATTGAAATCCGTCCAAAAGTTTTTGATTTATCTTGCTAACCAACAGACAAACAGATAGACAGACAGACAAACAGACAAACACACAGACAAACACACAGACAAACCCCGGCAAAACATTACCTCCTCCTGGCCTTTCGGCCTGGCGGAGGTAATTAACAGATCATGGACTAGCAGAGACTTGGGAGTTAGAGACCTAATATTTAACAAACCACATTTATTTTTTAAATTATGAGAAGGAACACAGTGTCATGTTCGGGGTTGTTTTCAACCCCATCCATGACCTGTGGCTGTAGGTTTTGATTATTGCTTATTAATTCCAGCTGGCAGATTGAGCCTTGCTCTCCGCCAGGCCTACAGCCACGCCTCCTCCTCTCACCAGACATTCACCAGCTGTATGGTTCACCACATGCACACACGCACACATGTGTGCACAAACACACACACACAGAGTTTCAATCAGTCCCGCACCTGCTTGCCACATGGCTGTGTCCACTTGCCTTCATTAGTATATTGGGTACTTATAGGGAGGCAGTGTGACCAGTCAGTGTGGCAGCTTAAAGTAAATTTTGGACATCCTGGCTCACAACTGTTGGCTTTTTCCAGGACTAAATCATCCTCAGAGCCTTTCCATTCCAACATGTATGTAAGTCTTCCCTAATTATGCCTTCCTCTCCGTTCCCACTCTGCCTGGAGCTTGCTTGGCATTTTCTCTATACCAACTCAGCTTGTAGCCGGTTGTCTCATCATGACTAATTGTGACTGTTATTTGGACAATTTGTATATTTTTTCTCCCTGCAATAAACATGTTTACTTTACTGCACGTTGGGCTCGCTTCCATTTTATATGTTCGCTGCGAGATTGCGCAGCGGACATGACACAGAGGCCAAGTCATTAAATTTATAAGCTTCATGTTTAATTCGAGTTTTACCAACTTTTTGGGATGCTTATACATTATATTTTTATTTACTTTGGAGGGAGCAGACGATTCTCTGATGAGGAACACAGGGGCTAAGTTGAGGGGTTGCGGATGAAGAGGAGCTGCAGAGAGGAGTGTAAGACTGTGACTCTGCTTCCTGATCCCAACTCTGAGTTGTCAAGGTTTTGGAAATTTGGATAAAAATGATGCCAGATTGCTAGATAAAAGACACGCACCATCCAAAGCGGGATGGACGCCGTCTCATCTAATAAGACCAGGTTTTCCCCAAAATGAATTCCAATTGTCTATGTAGCCCACATTGTTTGCAGGACACCACACAGACAGCCAGCGGTTGAAGGATGACAGGTGGCTAAACATGTCATCACTGGCCAGACTGGAGAGGGGCCCAGAGAATACTACAGAGGCAGACATCATTTTGGCAAAGTTACACACCAATTACACACTAAGTTTTGTGACTTCCAACTGCCGGAGTCGGATGTTGTTAATGCCGGTGTGGATAACAATTGTGGAGTGTTTACAGTTAATTTTAGCCAGCATTGTCAAATTTGACTCAATGCCACCTGCTCTGGCCGCGGGAATGCATTTGACTATAGCTGCTGGAGTCTCTAGGTTCACGTTTCTGACTAGAGTTGCCAATGATCAGAGATTTTTCCTCAGTGGGTGCATCGCTGAGCAGGGAAAAGCGATTAGAAACATGAACAGGTTGGTGGTGAACCAGGGGCTTGCGACTATGCTTCCTTCTCACTGTCACCCACCCATTCTCTCCTGGCTGCTCAGGAGAGGTGGAATCTGGGGGACAGCTAGCAGGCCCTATGCTAGGGTGCTCCGCTGCAGCTAAGGGGAGTCTGTCATAATTAATTGGTGCTGACGGTGTTTCAATGCAGCAGGGCCTGAAATGTGGAAAGGCAGCAGGATACGATAACATCTTCCCAGAATTCATGAAAAATCTTGGCCCCCGAGCCCTAACCTGGTTGACACAATTCTACACAAGGATCACACAAACAAACTCGATCCCAAAGAAATGGCGGACAGCAAAGGTCATTGCCATCCCAAAACCTGGCAAAGACCACAAACTACCAGCAAGCTACCGCCCAATCTCCCTACTCAGCGTTCCTTACAAAATCATGGAGCGCCTAATACTGCAACGCATTTCCCCAGAAATAGAGGATATTCTAAGTGTGGATCAAGCAGGTTTCCGCAAGGACCGCAGTACAGGAGAACAAGTACTGGCCCTAACCACCTTCATCGAAAATGGCTTCAAGAGCAGACTGAAGACAGGGGCTGTGTTTCTCGATCTTACAGCCGCCTATGATACGGTCTGGCACAAAGGCCTCCTCCTGAAACTTATAAAGGCGATCCCTGCTTGGGCAACAGCAATTATAAAAACCCTGCTGACCAACCGAAGGTTCAGAGTCCACCTCTGTCAGAACACAAGTGCATGGAGAATGCAGAAAAACGGACTCCCACAAGGCTCAGTTCTAGCTCCAACTCTGTTCAACCTCTACATAAACGACCTGCCTACTACAAAATCCCGCAAATTCATCTATGCAGACGACATCTGTTTGGCATTCCAAGCACCAGACTTTGAACCACTGGAACGGGTGCTCACGGAAGATCTTGCCAAACTGGACCAGTTCTGCAAAATCTGGCGCCTAAAACCAAGCCCAGCAAAAACCGTCTCCAGTGTATTCCATCTCCACAATGCAAAAGCTGCCAGAGAACTAAACATCCACCTGAGCGGACTCAAGCTTAAGCATGCCCCAAATCCAACTTATCTTGGAGTGACCCTTGATAGGACCTTATCCTTCAAGGAACATCTAAAGGGGACGGCTGCTAAGGTGAAGGTACGAAACAACCTGCTCTGCAAGCTCGCTGGTGCAAAATGGGGGGCGGCAGTCTCCACCTGCGCACCTCAGCACTGGCCCTTTCATACTCTGTAGCAGAATATTGTGCCCCTGTCTGGTCCAGGTCATCTTACACACACCATGTAGACACCCAGCTCAACTCAACCATGAGAACTATAACTGGAACAATCCGCTCAACACCACTCCCTTGGCTCTCCGTACTGTCAAACATAGCCCCTCCACACATCCGGCGAGCAGCATTAACTCAAAGGATGCTCCAAAAAGTTAAAGATTTTCCTCACTTACCAATCCATGCAGATATCTACACCCCACCCACTGCCCGACGTTCATCCAGACGGCCGATTTGGAAAAACCCTCCCCCAGCTGACTTTACCATCCAGACAGCTTGGCAAGAGGAATGGGAGACCAAGGAGGTCCCAAACAAACAGCTGGTGATAAACCCCAACCAACAGGTCCCGGGCACCAACCTCCCAAGGAGACAGTGGTCTACACTCAATCGCTTCAGGACTGGACATGGCCCCTGCTTGGCCAGCCTTCACAGATGGGGCAGTAGCCCTAGCCCACTGTGCGCATGTGGAGAGGAGCAAACAATGGAACACATCATAGAGGTTTGCCCGCTCCAAAGACTGGAAGGAGGATTACACACCCTCCATACAGCAAACCAGGAGGCAACTGCTTGGCTTAAGGACATTGCATTCGCTAAATAAATAAATGCAGCAGAGCCGGGATTCCAAATCGCACAACCTTGCCTCGAGCACCTCAAAAAGACAACATTTACAGTGGTACCTCTACTTACGAAATTAATTTGTTCCGGAAGTATTCTCGTAACGTGAAAATTCCGTAAGTAGAGGCGCGTTTTACATGTAAATGCCGTAATCCGTTCCAAGCCCCCCAAAATTCGGGCATAAATTTTTTATAAAGCATAAAAACACATCAAAACATGTAACAAATACATGTTACAATTAGATTACTGCACAATAAACATAAAATGAGAGTTTAAAATGAGAGAAAGAATAATAAAAGAGAATAATAAAAGAGAAAGAATAATAAAAATTATGTTCATTTACCTTTTAACTGCTATCGTCGTCGACGTCGTCACCTTTTGCCTTCTTTGGTTCATGTTCTGATCCAAGGACGTTTGCTTTTGTCGGCTTGTAAGTGCTTCCTTTTGTTTTAATACCGTGCTGATCGTTGATGTATTACGGCCATATTCTTTGGCGAGATCAACCAAACGCATCCCCTTTTCATGCCTTTCGATTATCTCCTTCTTTGTTTGTATGGACAAAAAAACTCTCTTCTTCTTTTCTCCTTTTCCACTTATCTCCGTCACTTTCTTGGGGCCCATAGCGAATAAATGTTAATTCTGTACTGTACACACACGTAAAACTTTCACCTTGTTCTTAATAAAGTTTTGGAAAAAAAAACAAAAAAACTTCGTGGCCAATGGGATACCAGGAAGATGCTAGGCGATAGCCAATGGCAGAGCAGCTACAGGTATGTTTACGTTCGGTAAACTACGGGAGCTGCGAGGAGCGCGTACTTTTTTGCCTTTCGTATCCTGAAATTTCGTTCGTAACAAGAGGCAATATTTTCCCGTTGAGGCGTGTCGTAACCTGAAAATTCCGTATGTAGAGACGTTCGTAAGTAGAGGTACCACTGTATTACATTTACCGTTATCACTAAAAGAGGCAGAGGTGTAGCTATACATTTGACAGAGAGAGCACACCAGAGGCAAAGGGGAAGAAGAGCTAGTAGCCATAGCTAGTGGCTAATCCGAAGCTAACACAAACACCGATGAAAGGTGAACAGAAGGCTAAAGAGGGTGATTAGGTGACACTGAGTTCGCACACAGGTGCAAGAGGCTTGTTAAACAGAAGTGAGAGGTGACGGTAGATGGAAAGAAAGTGATTAAAATACAATTAAAGGAAATAATCCTCAGGAGAGTGAGGAGAGCTAATGACAAACCACTCCCCCACCCCCACCCCCGTTAGAATATAAATTAACTGTGGTTTATCACATCTTTGGAAAGTTGAGCTCAATTTCTCTTGCTACACCCAGGCCTGATTACTGCCACACCTGTTCTCAATCAAGAAATCACTTAAATAGAACCTCCTTGACAAAGTGAAGTAGACCAAAAGATCCTCAAAAGCGAGACATCATGTGGGGCTCCAAAGAAATTCAGGAACAAATGAGAACCAAAGAGACTGAGATCTCTCAGTCTGGAAAAGGTTATAAAGCCATTTCTAAAGTTTTGGGACTCCAGCGAACCACAGTGAGAGCCATGATCCACAAATGGCAAAAACATGGAACAGTGCTGAACCTTCCCAGGAGTGGCCCGCTGACCAGAATTACCCCCAAAGCGCAGCGACAATTCATCCAAGAGGTCACAAAAGACCCCACAACAGCATCCAAAGAACTGCAGGCCTCACTTGCCTCAGTTAAGGTCAGTGTTCATGACTCCACCATAATGTCACGCCGCGCCATTCATCAGCGGCGCCACCTGCTCACGCACCTGACAATCATCAGCGGCGAGGGATAAAGGCCGTCTCGCCCGGAGGCTCGGCCTGAAGCCGTCAGACTTCGTCCCTCACCGTTGTGAGCATACTTCTCTTCAGCATCACCTTTTTGGTAAGAAGATCGCTTACCTCTCTTCTTCAGTCTTCTCCCCTGTGCACAGGTGGATTCCCCAGCGGCGGACATCTCCACTCCATCGCCCAATCCTCGCTGCTGTACGGAGCTCTCCAGGTGGCTGTCTTACGGGCTTCGCCCCCTTGTTGTGCCAGCTGTCCTGACCCACCAAGTAAGTCCTTCTCTCGCCATAAATCCCTCCTGTGTTGGTGTATGCCCGTCACCCTCTCCCTGTGCTCTCTCCATAGGGTTGCTCGGCTGTACGGTCACCTGCCTCTGTGCCTGGAGCAGACACCATCACCAACACATTTACATCCCGCAGACACGCACTCATTCACTCCTGCTGTTAATAAACTCTTTGAACTACTCTAAGCCTGTGTGTGTGCGTCTCCTGAGCCGTGCGTTATGTCAGTACGGCTTCAGCAGAGCGGCTCGGTGGACGGCGGGCTCGCACACCGGTTTACCACTCTCGAGGCTAGAGTGGATCAGATTGCTTATCAACAGCAGGTTATCCTAAATCAATTATTAAACTTAACTAACCGGTTGGGCCGCTTAGATCCTCAACAGCCGTTCTCCCCGGCTCGTCAGGGTGGCGCGGCTCCTGCTGTTCCAGCGGCCGTCCAGCCGGCTCCAGTGGCACCGGTTTGGCTCACACCGATTCCGACCCCCGCCCACTTTAGCGGTAAGCTCGGCGGAGCGCGGGGGTTCATTATGCAGTGTGAGTCCGTGTTCCACCGTGTGCCCGGAGATTTTCCCTCGGATCACAGTCGGATTGGTTACATAGGGAATCTTCTGGAGGGGCGTGCGTTAACTTGGACCTACGCCGTAATGGCGAGGCCCAGTTATGCCACCCTCACCTATGACCAGTTCGTGAGGCGCTTTCTGGAGGTCTTTGACCATTCTCAAACCGAGACGGTCCAGGTCGATCGGCTTCTCGCTCTCCAGCAGGGAGGCCGGTCGGCAGCGGACTACTCGGTCGACTTCCGGGTAGCGGCGGAGGAATTGGGCTGGGAGGAACGCTCCCTCTGTGGCCTGTTCCTCCGCAGCCTCAATAGTGATCTGAGGGATGAACTGGCTGGACGGGATATCCCTGGGACGCTAGCGGAGCTGACATCCTTAGCGATAAGTTTGGATAACAGGCTGCGCGAGCGCTCCTCGGGGCGGAAGTCTTCTTCTTCTCGCCCTCGTGGAGTCTCGCCGCACCTGTTCCAAGCTCGCCCCCTGGCGGCGCCGCCAGCATCGTGCCCCGAGGAGTCGGAGCCGATGGTGACGGGCTGGACCAAGCTTTCCCCTGCGGAGAAACAACGCCGCCGTGAGTTGGGCCTCTGCATGTATTGCGGAGGTGACCAACACACTGTGGAGCGTTGCCCGCGGAAAGCCAGTTGGCGGGGTCCGCGAGTCGCTGTAGGGAGCCTCGCGGATCCCAACCAGTTAGACACTCTCACTCAATTAAAGCTGCCCATCCGTTTTTGCCACAATCCCACTGGGCACCTCACCCACGCACTGGTGGATTCGGGCGCAGAGGGCAGCTTCATTTCACAAGGCCTGGCAACCCGATTGGGCATCCGCTGTCAGGCATTAAAACACCCCATCTCCCTGGTCCATCTCTCCCGTGCCTCCCTTGGGAGAGTTTCTCACCAAACCATGCCTGTCCCAGTCATCATCTCAGGGAACCACCGGGAGGAGATGGTATTTTACGTCCTGCCCAACTCTGTGTCGCCCGTCATCCTGGGGTATCCCTGGCTACGCCTCCACAACCCTGTCCTGGACTGGAGGTCCGCTGGGGTATCGGCATGGAGTACCTTCTGTATGGGCACCTGCCTTCAGTCCGCTGCCTGCTCCCCATCCGCGGCTCCCCCTGTGGCGGATACAGCACCTCCGGACCTGTCACTGGTGCCTCCAGAATTTCACGACCTGGGTATGGTATTTAGTAAATCGAAAGCTATGTCTCTTCCCCCGCATCGACCATATGACTGTGCCATCAATCTCCGCCAGGGGGCTCCCCTGCCATCTGGTCGGCTCTACAGCCTGTCGGCGCCGGAGAAGGAGACCATGAATACATACCTGAAGGAATCACTGAGCGCTGGGATTATTCGCCCATCGTCGTCACCCGTGGGGGCAGGGTTTTTCTTTGTCGGGAAAAAGGACGGATCCCTCCGCCCCTGCATAGACTACCGAGCGCTAAATGACATCACTGAGAGGGACCGTTACACCCTGCCCCTCATGGACACTGCCTTTCACTCCCTCCAGGGGGCGACCTGGTTTACCAAGCTGGATCTACGCAGCGCTTACCACCTCGTCCGGATCCGGGAGGGAGATGAATGGAAGACAGCCTTCCGTACCCCGAACGGCCACTTTGAGTATCTCGTCATGCCGTTCGGGCTGACCAACGCTCCTGCCGTCTTTCAGCGCCTCATTAATGACGTCCTCCGGGATTTCATCGGCCTTTTTGTGTTCGTCTACCTGGATGACATCCTTATCTTCTCCAGGTCCAGGGACGAGCACCAGGTCCATGTGAGGCGGGTCCTCCAAAGACTGCTGGAGAATCGTCTGTACGTGAAGGCTGAGAAATGCGAATTCTACGCTAGGACCACATCCTTCCTGGGATTCATCATCGCTCAAGATCAGGTGCTCCCAGACCCAGAGAAGGTGAAGGCGGGGGTGGAGTGGCCTACTCCCGCATCCCGGAAGCAGGTGTAACAGTTTGTTGGCTTCGCCAATTTTTACCGCCGCTTTGTCCCAAATTTCAGCTCGATCGTCGGACCGCTGACCCGCCTCACGTCCCCGAAGGTCCCGTTCCGGTGGACTGAAGAGGTCGCTGCTGCCTTTAGGGCGCTGAAGGCGGAGTTCTCCTCCTCCCGGGTCCTTCGCCAGGTTGACCCCGCGCTGCAGTGCATTGTGGAGGTGGACGCATCGGACACGGGAGTGGGAGCAGTGTTATCCCAGCGGTCACCTGACGATGGCGCCAAACGGCCGTGCGCCTTCTTCTCCCGGCGCCTGTCCCCGGCGGAGAGAAACTACGATGTGGGGGACAGAGAGCTCCTGGCCATTAAACTCGCCTTACAGGAGTGGCGCCACTGGCTAGAGGGGGCGGACCTGCCGTTTGTGGTCCTGACGGACCACAAGAACTTAGAGTACTTACGATCTGCCAAGCGCCTGAATGCCCGCCAGGCGCGCTGGTCTTTGTTCTTCGCCAGGTTCCGCTTCTCAATCACCTTCAGGCCGGGCTCCAAAAACGGCCTGCCTGACGCCCTCTCTAGGCAGTTCACCCCCGTGGAGGCTGAGGAGACGCCCCACACTATCCTGCCCAGGTCGTGCGTCCTCGGTGCCATCTCTTGGGACATTGAAGACAAGATCCGGAAGGCGCAGGAGGTGGAACCTGATCCTGGCGGCGGACCGGAGGGAAGACTGTTCGTCCCATCTGCGGTCCGAGGAGAGGTCATCCACTGGCTCCACACCTCCCGGCTCACCTGTCATCCCGGCACCTCTCGGATGATCAGCCTCCTCCAACGGTCCTTTTGGTGGCCAGGCCTGCGGAGGGATGCAGCCCGCTACGCCCGGGCTTGCCCAATCTGTGCCACCAGCAAGTCGGGAAATGCCCCCCCAGCGGGTCTGCTCCAGCCTCTGCCCGTCCCCGGCAGGCCCTGGTCGCACATCGCACTGGATTTCGTCACCGGACTCCCCGTTTCCAACTCCTTTGACACCGTCCTGACCATTGTGGACCGTTTCTCCAAGGCGGCGCACTTCATCCCCCTGCGAGGTCTCCCTACTGCCCTGGAGACGGCGGGCCTCCTCGTCCAACACGTGGTCAGGCTGCACGGGATTCCGGTGGACGTGGTCTCAGACCGGGGCCCCCAATTTTCATCCGAGGTTTGGAGATCTTTTTGTAACGCCATCGGAGCCAAGGTGAGCCTCTCCTCCGGCCATCACCCCCAGTCTAACGGGCAGTGTGAGAGGACCAATCAGGAGCTGGAGGCTGCGCTCCGCTGTGTTACTAGATCCAAGCCGACGTCCTGGAGCAACCATCTCGCCTGGGTGGAGTATGCCCACAACACCGCCCGCTCTTCTGCAACGGGGATGTCCCCCTTCAAGGCGTCCCTGGGTTACGACCCCCCGCTGTTTCCAGCGCAGAAGAACGAGGTAACTGTCCCCTCTGTTAGGGCGCACCTTAGGCAGTTCCGCTCCACCTGGGCTGCCGCGCGTCATGCGCTTTTACGCACAGCGGAGCGCAACAGGACCGTGGCGGACCGGCACAGAAGACCTGCCCCGGCGTACAGAGTTGGGCAACTCGTGTATGTGTCTACCCAGGCCGTCACATTAAAAGGCGAGAGGAAGAAGCTGGCACAGCGATTCATGGGTTCCTTTCCCATCACCCGGATCATCAACCCGGTGGCTGTGCGCGTGGCTATTCCCCCCTCCCTCCGCATCCATCCCACTTTCCATGTGTCGAGGGTGAAACTGGCAGTCACTGACCCCCTTTGCCCTCCTCCTGCAGCGCAACCCGCGCCCCGGATGATTGGTGGCCATCCGGCCTGGTCCGTCTCCTCCATCCTGGACTCCCGGCGCCGAGGTCGTGGGTTGCAATACTTGGTGGACTGGGAGGGCTATGGGCCCGAGCATCGACAATGGGTGCCCCCGTCGTTTGTGTTGGACCCATCGCTCATCGCGGACTTCCACCGAGCGCACCCGGATAGGCCATCGCCAGGAGGCGCTGCTAGAGGGGGGAGTACTGTCACGCCGCGCCATTCATCAGCGGCGCCACCTGCTCACGCACCTGACAATCATCAGCGGCGAGGGATAAAGGCCGTCTCGCCCGGAGGCTCGGCCTGAAGCCGTCAGACTTCGTCCCTCACCGTTGTGAGCATACTTCTCTTCAGCATCACCTTTTTGGTAAGAAGATCGCTTACCTCTCTTCTTCAGTCTTCTCCCCTGTGCACAGGTGGATTCCCCAGCGGCGGACATCTCCACTCCATCGCCCAATCCGCGCTGCTGTACGGAGCTCTCCAGGTGGCTGTCTTCCGGGCTTCACCCCCTTGTTGTGCCAGCTGTCCTGACCCACCAAGTAAGTCCTTCTCTCGCCATAAATCCCTCCTGTGTTGGTGTATGCCCGTCACCCTCTCCCTGTGCTCTCTCCATAGGGTTGCTCGGCTGTACGGTCACCTGCCTCTGTGCCTGGAGCAGACACCATCACCAACACATTTACATCCCGCAGACACGCACTCATTCACTCTTGCTGTTAATAAACTCTTTGAACTACTCTAAGCCTGTGTGTGTGCGTCTCCTGAGCCGTGCGTTATGTCACATAAAAAAAGAGACTGGGCAAAAATTGCCTGCGTGGCAGAGTTCCAAGACGAAAACCACTGCTGAGCAAAAAGAAGATAAAGGCTTGTCTCAGTTTTGCCAGAAAACATCTTGATGATCCCCAAGACTTTGGGGAAAATACTCTGTGGACTGACAAGACAAAAGTTGAACTTTTTGGAAGGTGTGTGTCCCATTACATCCGGCGTAAAAGTAACACAGCATTTCAGAAAAGGAACGTCATACCAACAGTAAAATATGGTGGTGGTAGTGTGATGGTCTGGGGCTGTTTTGCTGTTTCAGGATCTGGAAGACTTGCTGTGGTAAATGGAACCATGAGTTCTGCTGTCTACCAAAAAATCCTGAAGGAGATTGTCCGGCCATCTCTTCATGACCTCAAGTTGAAGCGCACCTAGGTTCTGCAGCAGGACAGTGATCCAAAACACACCAGCAAGTCCACCTCTGAATGGCTTAAGAAAAACAAAATGAAGGCTTTGGAGTGGCCTAGTCAAAGTCCTGACCTGAATCTAATTGAGATGCTGTGGCATGGCCTTAGTGAGGGGGTTCATGCTCGAAAACCCTCCAACGTGGCTGAATTACAACAATTCTGGAAAGATGAGTGTTCCGAAATTCCTCCACACCACTGTAAAAGATTCAATGCCAGTTATTGTACATGCTTGATTGCAGTTGTTGCTGCTAAGGGTGGCCCAACCAGTTTTTTTTTCCCTTCCTCTCTCTTTTGATCACTTTTTTTTTTCACCCCACTTATATCACGGACACACAGATCATCCCAAATGTCTCCTGAGCCGGTGGACGGAGCCACTGTTTATAGCAGGATACGATATAACAGGGAAGAGCTGCTAGCATTTAACCGCCACCCGGTCCCACTGGAAAAACTCGACATACCGAGAGAACTGAGGCGAAAACGCCGCGGCTGCCGGGCTGGAGTAAGGCGGAGGACAAAAAATATAAGGTACAGACCCTCCCTTCCATCTGTTGTCATGGGAAATGTACGGTCGATACTGGGAAAGTTAGATGAGCTAGCGGCTATCTCCCGTTATGATAGCACTTACCGGGAGTGCTCTCTCCTTTTGTTTACTGAGACGTGGCTAACTGAACTAGCAGCAGATGCTAACATTGAGCTGGAGGGTTTTCACACGATACGAGCTGACCGAACACCAGAGAGTGGCAAAACTAGGGGCGGTGGAGTGATCATGTATGTTAACAACAACTGGTGCAGACCGGGACATATCACTGTTAAACAACGACACTGCAGCAAAGACATTGAGTTGCTAGCTGTTAGCATGAGGCCTACATATCTCCCGAGAGAACACTCACACGTGATCTGCATTGTTGTTTATGCAAATCCGACGGCGAACGCTGGGACAGCGCGTGACGTCATCCATTCAGTAACCAGCAGGCTGCAGACAGAACACCCAGATGCTCTTCTCCTCATCTCAGGCGATTTCAACCACGTTTCACTGTCTCCCATTCTGCCCACTTTCACCCAGTATGTCACATGCCACACTAGAGACAATAAAACACTGGATTTGTTCTACGCAAACACTAAGGAGGCGTACACCTCATCACAACTCCCCCCACTTGGGAGATCGGATCACAACTTGGTTCATCTCCGACCGGTGTACAAACCCCTAGTGCACAGACAACCTCCGGCCATGCACACTGTGGAGTTATGGTCTGAGGAGACAATGGACACTCTAAAGGACTGTTTTGAAGCCACTGCCTGGAAGCAGCTCTGCGATCCACATGGTGAGGACATCGATGGCCTCATTCACACCTTCACGGGCTACCTCAGCTTCTGTGTGGACAAATCCGTTCCCACCAAGACCATACGGCGTCACTCAAACAACAAACCCTGGATCAACCCTGAGATAAAAACACTTCTGAGAGAGAAGAAGAGGATCTTCAGGTCGGGGAACAGGGAGATGCTGAAGTCCGTACAGAGGGAGCTGAGGAGAAAGATCAGAGAAGGCAAGGACAGCTTCAGGAAGAAGATGGAGGACAAGCTGCAACAGAGCGACATCAGCGGGGTCTGGAGAAACCTCAAAACCATCTCGGGGCTCCAGAATACCTCCCCCCAGGCCACGGGGGGCAGGGAGTGGGCGAACAACCTGAATCTGTTTTTCAATAGATTTGACCAACCGCCCTCCCCCCTGTCTGCACAACAACCACTGCTGCCTCTAAGAAATCAAGTCCTGCTACCCACTCCCCACTCCACCGACACCCCCCCCACTCCCAACACACAGCCCCCCATCCTGACCCTGACCAAGACCCAGGTGAGGACGGAGCTGAGGAAGATCAAGGCGAGGAAGGCGTCGGGACCGGACGGCATCAGCGCAAAGCTCCTCAAGTCCTGTGCAGACCAGCTGTGTGGGATTGTGACGTATATCTTCAACATGAGCCTGAAACTGGGGAGGGTACCACAGCTGTGGAAAACATCTTGTGTGGCACCTGTACCAAAAACTTCCCACCCCAAAGATCTGAACAGCTTCAGACCGGTGGCCTTGACGTCCCACTTGATGAAGACCCTGGAGAGACTGCTCCTTGCTCATCTCCGCCCCCTGGTGGAACCAGCGATGGATCCACTCCAGTTCGCCTACCAGCATGGCATTGGGGTGGAGGATGCGGTGATCTTCCTCCTTCACCGTTCTCTGTCCCACCTGGAGAAGCCCGGGAATATGGTGAGGATCATGTTCTTTGACTTCTCCAGTGCTTTCAACACCATCCAACCGATGATCCTGAAGGACAAGCTGCTGCGCGCAGGGGTGGACCAGCACCTGTCATCATGGATCCTGGACTACCTCACGAACCAGCCTCAGTTTGTGAGAACCCGGGACTGTGTTTCCGACACGATCATCAGTAGCACGGGGGCCCCCCAGGGAACGGTGCTGGCTCCCTTCTTGTTCACTCTTTATACTGCGGACTTCTCACACAACACAACACATTGCCATCTACAGAAGTTCTCTGATGACTCTGCGATCGTTGGTCTCATCTCCAGCGGAGATGAAGCTGAGTACAGAGGGCTTATCCAGGACTTTGTGGACTGGTGCCATCGGAACTGCCTCCAGATCAACGCGAGGAAAACTAAGGAGCTGGTGGTGGACTGCCGCAGGCATGGGCAGCCCCTCACAGCACCAGTAAATATACAGGGAACAGACATCGAGATGGTGACATCCTACAAGTACCTGGGTATTCATCTGAACAATAAACTAGACTGGTCACACAATACTGACGCACTCTACAAGAAGGGACAGCGCAGGCTGTTCCTGCTGAGGAGACTCAGGTCTTTTGGTGTACAAGGGGCGCTGCTGAAGTCATTCTATGACACGGTGGTGGCATCAGCCATCACTTTTGGAGTGGTCTGCTGGGGCAGTGGCATTACTGCAGCCGATAGGAAGAGACTGAACAAACTGATTAAGAAAGCTAGCTCTGTCCTGGGGCAACGCCTTGATCCGATGGAGGAGATAGGAGAGAGAAGGACGGTGGCTAAACTGTCATCTCTGCTGGAGTCCGAGTTCCACCCTATGCAGGACATACTGGATGCACTGAGGAGCTCATTTAGCAGCAGACTACATCATCCCAGGTGCACAACCGAGAGGTTTCGTAGGTCCTTCCTACCAACGGCTGTCAGACTGTACAACCTAAGCAGGGCTGCTCGCAGAGATAGCAAAAAGACGTAACAAACTAATAGTTTTTTTTTTTTTTTTTTTTTTTTTTTTTTTTTTGAATGCAAAAGATGCAATAGACTTACACAATGGTCCTCTCCGGCATACAACTAGGAACATACCGGTCGCTATGGAGGGTGAGAATATGTATGGGCACATAATCATACCATGTAGGATAACTAAATAGACGGTTATGCTGTTTCATCCCACCTAGCAACAATGCTCTGCACTGTGTGTGTTTATATATTTACATATTTATTCCATCTAGCTACAATGCTCTGCACTGGGTGTGTTTATATTTATATATCTATATATTTATTCCATCTAGCTACAATGCTCCGCACTGTGTTTTTATATATCTACATATTATTCCATCTAGCTACATTGCTCCGCACTGTGTGTGTTTATATACTTGCATATTTATTCCACCTAGCTGCAATGCTCCGTACTGTGGGTGTTTATATATTTACATATTTATTCCATCTAGCTACAATGCTCTGCACTGTGTGTTCATATATTCATATATTTATTCCATCCAGCTACAATGCTCTGCACTGTCTGTCTGTGTGTGTGTGTGTGTGTATATATATATTTTATAGTAATATGTACATATGTATATTAGCTGCTCTTGCTTGCTTGTTTTTTCTTGCCTTCTGATTGTTGCTCTGAGTGTTGCTATCCCTGTGCTGTTGCAATCCTGGAATTTCCCCGTTGTGGGACTAATAAAGGCTTATCTTATCTTATCTTATCTTATCTTATCTTATCTTATCTTATTAGGTTTAGGGGGAAATCACTTTTTCACACAGGACCATATAGGTTTGGATTTTTTTCCCTTAATAATTAGGGAAAATGCAATTGTGTTTATATATTTACATATTTATTCCATCTAGCTGCAATGCTCCGTACTGTGTGTTTATATACTCATATATATATCCCATCCAGCTACAATGCTCTACACTGTGTGTGTGTGTGTGTATATATATATATATATATTTATAGTAATATGTACATATGTATATTAGCTGCTCGTGCTTGCTTGCTTTTTTTTTTTTTTCTTGCCTTCTGATGGTTGCTCTGAGTGTTGCTATCCCTGTGCTGTTGCAATCCTGGAATTTCCCCGTTGTGGGACTAATAAAGGCTTATCTTATCTTATCTTAGCACCTTCATTTAAAAACTGCATTTTGTGTTTACTTGTGTTATCTTTGTCTAATATTTAAATTTGTTTGATGATCTGAAACATTTACAGTGGGGCAAAAAAGTATTTAGTCAGCCACCAATTGTGCAAGTTCTCCCACTTAAAAGATGAGAGAGGTCTCCAATTTTCATCATAGGTATACCTCAACTATGAGAGACAAATTGAGAAAAAAAAATCCAGAAAATCACATTGAAGGATTTTTAATGAATTAATTGGTAAATTCATCAGTAAAATAAGTATTTGGTCAATCACAAAAGTTCATTACAATACTTTGTTATATACCCTTTGTTGGCAATGACAGAGGTCAAACATTTTCTGTAAGTCTTCACAAGGTTTTCACACACTGTTGCTGGTATTTTGGCCCATTCCTCCATGTAGATCTCCTCTAGAGCAGTGATGTTTTGGGGCTGTCGCTGGGCAACACGGACTTTCAACTCCCTCCAAAGATTTTCTATGGGGTTGAGATCTGGAGACTGGCTAGGCCACTACAAGACATTGAAATGCTTCTCACAAAGCCACTCCTTCGTTGCCCGGGCGGTGTGTTTGGGATCATTGTCATGCTGAAAGACCCAGCCACGTTTCATCTTCAGTGCCCTTGCTGATGGAAGGAGGTTTTCACTCAAAATCTCACGATACATGGCCCCATTCATTCTTTCCTTTACACGGATCAGTCGTCCTGGTCCCTTTGCAGAAAAACAGCCCCGAAGCATGATGTTTCCATCCCCATGCTTCACAATAGGTATGGTGTTCTTTCTCCTCCAAACACGACAAGTTGAGTTTTTACAATAAAGTTCTATTTTGGTTTCATCTGACCATATGACATTCTCCCAATCCTCTTCTGGATCATCCAAATGCTCTCTAGCAAACTTCAGACGGGCCTGGACATGTACTGGCTTAAGCAGGGGGACACGTCTGGCACTGCAGGATTTGAGTCCCTGGCGGCGTAGTGTGTTACTGATGGTAGCCTTTGTTACTTTGGTCCCAGCTCTCTGCAGGTCATTCACTAGGTCCCCCCGTGTGGTTCTGGGATTGTTGCTCACCGTTCTCGTGATCATTTTGACCCCACGGGGTGAGATCTTGCGTGGAGCCCCAGATGGAGGGAGATTATCAGTGGTCTTGCATGTCTTCCATTTTCTAATAATTGCTCCCACAGTTGTTTTCTTCACACCAAGCTGCTTACCTATTGCAGATTCAGTCTTCCCAGCCTGGTGCAGGTCAACAATTTTATTTTTGGTGTCCTTTGACAGCTCTTTGGTCTTGGCCATAGTGGAGTTTGGAGTCTGGCTGTTTGAGGTTGTGGACAGGTGTCTTTCATACTGATAACGAGTTCAAACAGGTGCCATTAATACAAGTAACAAGTGGAGGACAGAGGAGCCTCTTAAAGAAGAAGTTACAGGTCTGTGAGAGCCAGAAATCTTGCTTGTTTGTAGGTGACCAAATACTTATACTTACCGAGGAATTTACAAATTAATTCATTAAAAATCCTTCAATGTTGATTTTCTGGATTTTTTTTCTCATTTTGTCTCTCATAGTTGAGGTATACCTATGATGAAAATTGGAGACCTCTCTCATCTTTTAAGTGGGAGAACATACACAATTGGTGGCTGACTAAATACATTTTTGTCCCACTGTACATAAGTGTGACAAACATACAAAAAAAATGAGAAATCAGGAAGGGGGCAAACAGTTTTTCACACCACTGTATATGGGTATATTTATTATTCCTTTAACCATTTTATTCTCGTTTTATTTATTTTTATTTGTGATCTTACTCTGCTTCTTATTGTATTCTATTGTATTTTATTTTATGTTATTTTTAGCTCTAGTTTCCTCATTGGAGGGCTCTTGGAACTGGGAGCTACTATTGGTACTGGCGGTGGGGATGCTGCTGTGGTGGTGGCCCTGGCTTGGTGGGATGGGGGAGTCCAGTCACAGCCTGTTGGTTGTGGTGTGGACTCCTCTGTCTGCCTGGGCTAGGGTGGTCCCTGTGGCGGTCTCTCTGCAGCTGTGGGCTGAGACCGGCTCCTGGTGCTGACGGTCCCCCTATGATGGTGTTTCCTCACTCTGGTCCTCAGTGCTCAGCCATGTTTTAACTATGCCTATTATTACTTGTGGGTGGGAGGAAGTGGGCTCTGGGGTGGGTTGGGGGTCAGGTGGATGGATGTCTTGGATAAGAGTGGGGGCGGGGGGCTCTCTTTGTCTTTTTATTGTCTTGTTTGTGTTTTATCTGGAAATTTTTAACTGTAAAGCACTTTGAGTTGCACTTTGTTGCATGAAAGGTGCTATATAAATAAATAAAGTTCAAAGTTTAAAGGTATGTGGTGTATCCAGTGAACAGAGGAAGGAAGACAAGGAGACTTGGTGGTGGAATGAAGAGGTACAGGAAAGTATTCAAAGGAAGAGGTTGGCAAAGAAAAAGTGGGATAGTAAGGGAGATGAAGACAGTAGAAAGGAGTAATTGGAATCTAGGCGCATGGCAAAGAGAGAGGTGGCAAAGGAAAAGGAAAAGGCATATAGTGAGTTGTATGAGAGGCTGGACACTAAGGAAGGAGAAAAGTACCTGTACCGATTTGCTAGACAGAGAGATTGAGCTGGAAAGGATGAGCAGCAGGTGAAATTAATGTAGGACAGAAATGGTAATGTACTAACAAATGATGAGAGTGCGTTGAGAAGGTTAAAGGAGTACTTTGAAGAGCTGATGAATAAAGAAAATGAAAGCGAGGAGGATGGATGAAGGAAAAATAGTGAACAAGGAAGTCCCGCGGATTAGCAAAGGGTATGGAGATGTGTTGGAGAGATGGCAGTGAACTATTTAACAAGATTGTTTAACACAATCTTGGAGAGTTACAGGATGCCTGAGGAATGGAGAAGAAGTGTTTTGGTACCAATTTTCAAGAACAAAGGTGATGCTGAGAGTTGTAGTATCTACAGAGGCATAAAGTTGATCAGCCACACTATGAAGATATGGGGGACCCTTTAGGGGTCGCCACAGCAGATCATCTGCCTCCATTTCACCCTGTCTCTTGCATCTTACTCTGTAACAACAACCCTCTCCATGTCCTCCTTCACTACTTCCATGAATCCTCGCCATGGTCTTCCTCTTTTCCTCCTGCCTAGCAACTCCATCTTCAACATCCTTTGTCCAATATATCCACTGTCCCTCCTTTGCACATGTCCAAACCATCTCAGCCTTGCCTCTCTTACTTTGTCTCCAAACCCCTCAACCCGAGCTGTCCCTCTGATATACTCATTTCTAATCCTGTCCCTCCTAGTCACTCCCAATAAGAATCTTAGCATCTTCAACTCTGCCACCTCCAGCTCCACCTCCTTTCTTTTTGTCAGCGCCACCATCTCCAAACCATACATCATAGTAGGTCTCACTACTGTCTTGTAAATCTTCCCTTTCACTCTAGCTGCCTTCTGTCATAAATCACCCCTGACACTTGTCTCCACCTACTCCACCCTGCCTACACTCTCTTCTTCACTTCTCTTTTGCATTTTCCATTGCTTTGGATGGTTGACCCCAGGTATTTAAACTCATCTTCCTTCACTAACTCCACTCCTTCCATCTTCACCATTACACCTGCCTCCCTCTCATTCACATTCATGTATTCTGTCTTGCTTCAACTGACATTCATCCTTTTCTCTCCAGAGCATACCTCCACCTCTCCAGCTTCTCTTCCATCTTCCACCATTTTTTCTGTTACCGTATCCCACATATTTTAATGTTGTTTTTTTTGTTTGTTTGTTTGTTTTTGCAGATGCACATATATGCTCACCTCTTTGCTGTATCTTTTATACCTCCAGGAGTCCTGGATGACAGCAACAGCTACAAGTGCAGCAATACTGGCCAACAGCAGAAGAAACACTGCGGCTATACGGCACTTGTAGCCCATCTTCTGTTTGGATGCCATTTCCTGTGGAGGGAAATTTTTTTTTTAACATGACACTTGTGGTCATCACTCAAGCCCTCTTAGCTTTCAAACAGCTGAAATGCAAGCAATACTTAGTGGGGTCACCACTCTTTGAGGATGCTCATTCAGCTGCGTTATTTTCTAGAAAAAATAATCAAATCAAAGATATGACAAAACTAAAAAAAAAAAAATTAAAAAATCAAGTAAAATTGCTGTAATTAATGGTAATTTGATTTTGTCTTCTTTTTTCTGATCATGTACAGAAAAAAATAGGGAGTCATCAACCAAAAACATCACAATTAGTGCCTCCTCTAGCTTGAATTAATTGAGGCATGAACTTCACCAATGAAAAAGTATAGTCTAACCTGCACTTATATAGCGCTTTTTTCTAGTCACAAAGACCACTCAAAGCGCTTTCACTAATACTAACCCTCTATTCTAAGGGCCTATAGGAAACAGATATCTAGGGACAATTTAGAACAACCAATTAACCTAACATGCATGTCTTTGGATTGTGGGAGGAAACCGGAGCCCCCGGAGTAGTCTTCATGAATCAAGTTCCAATTTTCTCACATTTCAGGTGACAGATCAGCTTTGTAGGATACGGCCTTGTCATGGACCATTTCTTTCAATTTTCACCATAAAATTTCAATCTGATTGAGATCTGGACTGTTGTTTTGAAGCCCTTTGCTCTTTGACAAGTTGCATTATCGTCCTAAATAAGTTTGTCATCAACACCTGCCCCATATTATAGCAAGGGCTTGTCGGGGCACCAACCCTGGGTTCTGGCTTGTGTGGGGCCTCGAAACTAATTCTATTTTTTTTTGTTTTGCTAATTCTGTCATGCCCAGCATTTATTGGAGGGTTTGTTTTCACATATCAACTTTCTGTTTGTTGAGGTGTATGTCTGCCCCGCATGCTTAATTTAATTGGTTAAGAGTTGACATTTGACCTGATTAACGTTGGACATGGGCCGGTATTGAATCCTGGACGAATGAATGAATGAATGTAATGGTGGACATAAGGAAGTATGACAGCAATGTCCAAAAGAGAAAAAAAGAAGAAAGAAAAACAGATAGATAGATAGATAGATAGATACTTTATTTCAAACAAAAAAGTATAACAAAAACAAAGCAAATGACAAATGCAATAAAGTAACAGTATACAGTGTTCGAAAGGGAGAAGGAAGAAGTGAACACTTATTAATTCCATCTCATCTTTTCCATAAATACACCCATGTGAATTATATACAAATTACCACATTTAAGGCCCCAAGTAAACAATTAACTGTATTTTGTACATATCAACATTAACACCCATCCATCCTAACATACATTGATGTCCATACATCAAAACCAGCTGCAAACAACACAGATATACACAGTGCTGTCCCACCCACCATTCCATAGTGTCCCATAGTGTCCCAGAGTGAGCATAGTGAATCGTACATATAAATACTACCCTTCTAACATATATCCTTTCAGCAAATAATGTTTATACCTCTTTTTGAATTGAATTCTGTTTGTACATAGTTTCAGTTCCGGCTCCAGACTGTTCCACAAATCCAACCCACAGACAGATATGCACATACTTTTCTTGGTTGTTCGTATCTTGGGTTTTGTAAAGCTTAAGTCTCCTCTCAAATTATGATCATTGTCTCTTTTTTTAAATATTTTTTGTATATTAGTTGGGAGTTGATTATTAATTGCCCTGTACATTACTTGTGCTGTCTTAAATTTAACTAAATCGATGAACTTTATGACATGTGACTTTAAAAACAACGAACTGGTATGGTCTCTATATCCTACATTATTTATTATCCTTATAGCTCTTTTTTTGTAATGTGCATATTGACTGTAGGTTGGTCTTGTAGGTGTTTCCCCAGACTTCTACACAGTAGTTAAGATAAGGTAGAAACAGTGAATTGTACAGTAAGACCAATGATTTATAGTCCAAGATGTGTCTTGTCTTCCCCAGTATGCCTATACATTTTGCTAACTTGGCCCGGATGTGACTGATGTGAGGTTTCCAGCAGATTTTATTGTTTAGCGTCACCCCCAGAAACTTATTTTCCTGTGCTGTTTCTATTCTGGTATCATCTATCGTTACCATTATTTCATGATTTATTTTATCATTTCCAAACAACATAATCTTTGGGGGTTTTTTAGATTTAGAGATAATTTATTTTTGTTGAACCACTGCGTTAACTTTTTCATTTCAGTTGTGACCACCTCTAAAACCTGCTGCAAATTCTCACCAGTGCAAAGGATATTTGTGTCATCCGCAAACAAAATAAATTTCAGAATTTTTGATACTTGGCATATGTCATTTATATACAAAATAAAGAGTTTGGGTCCCAAAACTGCCCCCTGGGGCACACCACAAGTGATGTCCATGAAGGGTGATTTGTGCTCACCAATTTGTACAAATTGTTGTCTGTTACTTAAATAACTTTCCACCCAACTCAGTCCTACCTCTCTTATCCCATACCTTTCCAGTTTCCTTAGTAGTATTCTGTGGTCAATGGTGTCAAAAGCGTTCTTTAAATCTATAAATACTCCTACAGCAAACTTTTTTTATCTATACAACTAGTAATTTCTTCTATAAGTTCAATCAGTGCCAAAGATGTAGATTTATCTGCTCCAAAACCATACTGGCTGTCTGTAAGGAGGTTGTGTTTTTCAATTAAATCATCCAGTCTCTTAGTGAAGATTTTTTCAAGTATTTTGGAGAATTATGAGAGTAAAGAGACTGGCCTGTAATTTGTGAAACAATGACTGTCTCCTGTTTTGTATAGAGGTATTACTTTTGCTATTTTCATTTTGTTTGGAAATTTACCAGTTTGAAATGACAGGTTACAGATGTGGGTGAGTGGCTTAACAATTCCTTCAATTACTTTTTTCACTATTGTCATGTCAATTTCATTCCAGTCCGTTGATTTTTTGTTCTTAAATTTACTCACAGTCTCGATAATTTCCTTTTCAGTAACTGCACCCAAAAAGATTGTGTTTGGATTTCTATCTTCTATTTCATTTACAGAACCACTGTTGTTTGTTTCTGGTGTCACTATTGATTTTGCTAATTCAGGACCAACGTTTACAAAAAATTTATTGAAACCACTGACCACATCCTCCATATTATTTATCAAATTGCCATTTTCAATAAAATGTTCTGGATAATTAGCATTCTTAGGTCCTGGCCCCTGCTTGGCCAGCCTTCACAGATGGGGCAGTAGCCCTAGCCCACTGTGCGCATGTGGAGAGGAGCAAACAATGGAACACATCATAGAGGCTTGCCCGCTCCAAAGACTGGAAGGAGGATTACACACCCTCCATACAGCAAACCAGGAGGCAACTGCTTGGCTTAAGGACTTTGCATTCGCTAAATAAATAAATAAATAAATTCTTAGGTCGATTACTAATAATCCCATTGAGTACTTGCCATATTCCTCTTAAGTTATTTTTATTATCCTCTAATATTCTGTTGTAATGTTCTGTCTTACAGGTCCTCATTATATTAGTAAGCTTATTTTTATATCTTTTATATTTGATCTCAGCCTCCACCATTCTGCACTTAATGAATTGTTTATATAATGTATTCTTCTTTTTACATGCATTTATTAACCCCTTGGTGACCCAAGGAATATTTTTTTTGTTGTCTGTCACTGTATTGTTTTATAGGACAGTTTTTATTGTACAATGATTGAAATATTTGTAAAAAGCTTTATTTATATCATTTTCATCATAAACTATCTTCCAATCTTGTATTAATAATTCCTTTGTCAGTAAATACATTGATTCTTCGGTTCTTATTCTTTTATATTTAATATTTTTGGTATACTTTTTCTTCCTATAATCACATTGATAGGCAACAAAAATCAGCAGGTGGTCACTGATATCATTCAATAAAAGCCCACTCCTGATATTATTTTCCATAATGTTTGTGAATATGTTATCTATTAGTGTGGCACTGTGTGACGTGATTTTGCTAGGTCCAGTAATTGTTGGATGTAAGCCCATACTGTACATTGTGTTGATAAAGTCTTCTGTCAAACTATGTTGTTTTGAATTCATCAGATCTATATTGAAATCCCCACAGATGAACATAACTTTATGAGTTAGTTTTGCATACATTTTTTCCATCCAGTCCTTAAATAATTCAATGTTTATCCAGGTGTTCTATATACACAGCTCACTACTATATTCTTCACATTGTCCAGACAGATTTCTATTGTAATACATTCAAATAAATCATCCACAGTTACTGACAGATTTTCAACAACCTTGTATTTCAAGCTCTTGTCAACATACATTGCAACTCCTCCTCCTTTTTTCACTTTTCTATTTATATAATTTAATTCATAGCCATCCATGGTAAAATCCACTCCTTTCTCTTCACTGAGCCACGTCTCTGATATTGCCACAATATTGAACGGCTCTTTAAACTGATGTAAATAATCTTTGATGTTATTAAAGTTGGCATAGAGACTTCTGCTGTTGAAGTGGATCATAGAAATATTGAAATCAGATGTGACCATTGTGTTAAACTGTTCATCCGTGTAGTAACTACAGTCATTATTGATGGAGCTAAATAAATTATTATCAGGGTCCATGTTATATTCTGCGTCCTGTGGGTTGTGATGTGTATATTCAAAAACTTTCAGTTCCTGTTGTTCCTGTTTGTTGATCTTTTGTTTCATGTTGTTAAATGTCTTGTAGCAGATGAGTATATCCCTTCAGTGTCCTACAATTGTCTCTTGTTGCTGTGACTCCAGTTCATAACATTCATTGATATTTGTCCAGTTCCATAATATTACGGATGTTAATGACCTTGGCTTCTTCAGGTGATCCGTTTAATTTGATGTATATTTTACAGTTTGATGTCCAGGTGTTTTGAATCTTTTTCTGCTTTCTCAAGTATCTTGCTTTTCTGGCTATTTCTGCGTTTTCTTTTGTGAGGTGCTCGTTTATGTAAATGTTTGTTCCTTTCAGTTTCCTACCTTGTTTTAACAGCGCAGTCTTGTGTTTTCTGTTGACAAACCTCATGATCACAGCCGGTTTGTCGCTGTTTTTCCTGGGCAGAGGGTGGCAGGCCTCTATGGTGTTACAGTCCAGCTGGATTCCTTTGGACTGCATGAAGGCCGCCACTTGTTGCTCCGTGGATTCATCTTCCAGCGCGTCGAGCCTCCCTCCGCTGTCTGCGGCCACCGCTCAAGCGTACAATCGAAGTTTAATGTGGAGCCCCGTGATGGTCACGTCGTTCACCCGAGTGTTCTGCTCCAGTTCCGACACTCTGCTCTCCAGATACGCCAGCCTCTTGTCCTTCTCGGCGTTCTGGATCTGCAGCGCTTTCACTTCCTCGACCAGGTCCAGAATGTTTTTTTGCTGCAGCTTAACAGCAGAAATCTCTTCAGCCAAGAGGACCAGCGATCTTTAAATGTCGTTCACCTCCTCAGTCTGCTGAGCTTTCTTGGGACCCATGATCCCGGCCGATGTTCATTTATTGTGATGGTAAGAAACAAACAAAAAAAAAAAAAACACGTGGGAGAAATCCCTTTGTTCTCCCGGAGTGTGAGGGGACTGATTGCTTCACCAGCCACTACAATATTAAGTTATGAGACTGGCAATTTCTCTTTTTTCGCACGAGCAGGTTTATTCTCCAGCAGTAGTGACAAAAAAAAAAAAAAAACCCAGCTCAAAATGCTAGCTCTAAACTGAGTTTTAAGCAAGAAACGAACTGAACGAATTTCAGTAGCTTTTTTTTCTAATTTGCTCAGGAAACACTGAAAACAGGAAGGTGAGAAGGTTTTTAAAAAGACTGCTAAATTGACAGGATTTTTAAAATTGCAATACAGCTGGACAGTTGTCAACTTTACAGTCACAAGATGTTTGTCAAACTGTTAGCATTATAAATGCTAGCATGGGATGCACCGGTGGAGTCACAATCTGAAGATCCGTCAGTCACAGCAAGCATAATCTCCAGGTCATCGAAGTTGTAAAACACCCGTTGGAAGTGTTAAAGATTCATACACACCAGAAAAGGACTGTAGAGCTGCCACAATAAGGATGCTGATATCAGAGCATCTGAACATTCCTACAAATGGCAGAAACATTTTTTCTCCAAGTGCCATTTCAGTTACAAACTTGCAAATGGCTCCTATTTTCTCTTTCCACGGCTGTTTGTACTGTTTTGTTTGCCGCATATACAGTAATTTTTTTCCACTAAGCTGGGTTCACACTATACCTTTTGGACCGACTTTTACAGATGTTTTGAAAAATCTAAGAAATTAGTCCAAATCTCGTGAAATGATGTTCGTGAGCAGATTGTTTTTTTTTAATCCAGTGCACACCCACTTTTACAAATTTTAAAGGAGCTTTTTAACTCCACAGCATTGCTTGGCCATTGATGAGAGCTGTCCACTACAATTCAGAGATGATGTCAGACTTTCTCTTCATCCAGGAGTTGTAAAATTTCTTTCAGTTATATTATCGTTCATCTGAGCTCTTCTTTAAAACCACGAAAGAGGAGCCCTTCATCTCAGCCTGAATTCTAATCTGCTCTGGTGAATGCAAAATTGTAGATTTAATTCAAAACAACTGTCAGGATATTTTCATTTTGAATCATTCTTTTAAAAGAATGACAGTGAACAAGGTTAGAATTGTAAAAACTTTCATTACATAATGAATATCAGGTTTGTGTTCACATAACCTGCTCTTCTCAGAACAGGAGGACAAGCTGCAACAGAGCAACATCGGTGGGGTCTGGAGAAACCTTAAAACCATCTCTGGGCTCCAGAATATCTCCTCCCAGGCCATGGGGGGCAGGGAGTGGGCGAACAATCTGAACCTGTTTTTTAATAGGTTTGACCAACCCCCCCCCCCCCCCCCCCCCCCTTCCCGACTACACAACAACCACCCAACATGACCCTCACTAAGACCCAGGTGAGGATGGAGCTGAGAAAGATCAAGGTGAGGAAGGCGTCGGGACCGGACGGCATCAGCACAAAGCTCCTCAAGTCCTCTGCAGATCAGCTATGTGGGATTGTGGAGCTCATCTTCAACTTGAGCCCAAAGCTGGGGAGGGTACCACAGTTGTGGAAAACATCTTGTGTGGTACCTGTACCAAAGACCTCCCGCCCCAAAGACCTGAACAGCTACAGACCAGTGGCCCTGACGTCCCACATGATGAAGACCATGTGTGTCTGACACAATCATTGGTAGCACGGGGGCCCCCTAGAGAACAGTTTTGGCTCCCTTCCTGTTCACCCTTTATACTGCGGACTTCTCACACAACACAACACACTGTCATCTACAGAAGTTCTCTGATGACTCTGCAATCGTCGGCCTCATCTCCAACGGAGATGAAGCTGAGTACAGAGGACTTATCCAGGACTTCGTGGACTGGTGCCATAGGAACTGCCTCCAGATCAACGCGAGGAAAACTAAGGAGCTGGTGGTGGACTGCCGCAGGCAAGGACAACCCCTCACAGCACCAGTAAACATACAGGGAACAGACATCGAGATGGTGACATCCTACAAGTACCTGGGTGTTCATCTGAACAATAAACTAGACTGGTCACACAATACCGACGCACTCTACAAGAAGGGACAGTCTCCTCCTACTGAGGAGACTCAGGTCTTTTGGTGTACAAGGGGCGCTGCTGAAAACATTCTACGACACGGTGGTGGCATCAGCCATCACTTTTGGAGTGGTCTGTTGGGGCAGTGGCATTACAGCAGCCGATAGGAAGAGACTGAACAAACTGATCAAGAAAGCTAGCTCTGTCCTGGGGCAGCGCCCTGACCTAGTGGAGGAGAAAGGAGAGAGAAGGATGGTGGCTAAACTGTCATCTCTGCTGGAGTCGGAGTCCCACCCTATGCAGGACATACTGAACGCACTGAGGAGCTCATTTAGCAGCAGACTACATCATCCTAGGTGTGCAACCGAGAGGTTTCGCAGGTCCTTCCTACCTACGGCAGTCAGACTGTATAACCTAAGCAGGGCTGCTCGCAGAGATAGCAAAAAACCGTGACGACCTAATAGTACTGAATGCAAAAGATGCAATAGACTTACACAATGGTCCCCTCCAGTATATACAACTAGGACAGTATCGGTCGCTACGGAGGGTGACAATAGGCATGGGTACATATTCATACTATGTAGGATAACTAAGTAGACGGTTATGCTGTTTATTCCATCTTGCTACAATGCTCCGCACTTTGTATATATATATTTATATATTGATGTGTATGTATGTATGTATATCCACTGCTCTTATTTATATCGTCCGTATCTTCTTAATTATTGCTCTGAGTGTTGCTATCCCTGTGCTGTTGCAATCCTGGAATTTCCCCATTGTGGGACTAATAAAGGCTTATCTTATCTTATCTTATCTTATCTCTGCAGAGCAGCTGTTTTCCTGGTAGCTCAGACTGGTCTGGCAAAGTTTTTTTTTCCCCTCTGTGTAGTGAACAACCCTGTTCTGGTTTCAAATAGTTAATATTTAACCCTTGAACAGAAAACATCGGCTGAGTGTGTTTTTGTCATTGTCATAATTAAAATTGTGAGTTGAAACAAGATATTTGTCAGTTGTTAGTCCTGATGGTACTATATTTTTCTGCTATTCAAAATAAACCTAGAACTTTATGGTCATTCACTTTGTTTAGTAATTGGCAGTGGCTGTGGATATGGAAGTGGTATCCCTATACAAAATGTCTATTGGTACGGAAGAGCTGACAATCTGACAAAACCTTTTCAGATCAGCTCCAAGCCAACTGCTGCTGTGACTTAGGTAGATAGTACATTGGGCCTGTGATCAGAAGGTTGCTTGTTTGTGTCCTGCTATTGGCACCTTGTCCAAACCATTTTACTTGATATGAGATGAAATTTAGACTTAAAATTAAGAGGCTGACACTCCTGATGAATGTTAGAACAAGGATTCAGTGTACCCCGCCCGGTATTGGGTTACCGGGGCCCCACCCTAGAGCCAGTTCTGGGGGAGGGGCTCAATGGCTAGTACCTGGTGACCGGGTTTCTACCCATGGGACCCGGCTGGGCTCAGCCTGAAGGAATTACATGGGTCTGCCTTCCAGTGGGCTCACCACCTGCAAGAGGGACCATGGGGGTCCGGTGCTATGTGGATCAGGTGGCGGTCGAAGGCAGAGACCTTGGTGGTCTGATCCCAAGCTTCCTAAACTGGCTTTTGGGACGTGGAATGTCACCTCTCTGGTGGGGAAGGAGCCTGAGCTGGTGTATGAGGTTGAGAGATACCGGTTAGAAATAGTCGGCTTTAACTAGAACACAGCTCTAGTTCTGGAACCAGTCTGGTCTGGAACCAGTCTCATGGAGAGGGGCTGGAGCTTGGCCTACTCTGGAGTTGCCCCGGGGGAGAGGTGATGATAAGATAAGATAAGATAAGCCTTTATTAGTCCCACAATGGGGAAATTCCAGGATTGCAACAGCACAGGGATAGCAACACTCAGAGCAACAATCAGAAGGCAAGAAAAAACAACATCTAGTAAACATATGTCCATATTACTATAAATGTATATACTGTATATATACTGTAGACACACAGTGCAGAGCATTATGGCTGGTGAATGTGCAGCAGAAAGTCTAAGCTCTCTCTCCGCGGATGCAGCGGGCCAGCTGGAAGTCTTTGGGCATGATGGTGACCCCCTTAGCGAAGAAGAGACCACCAGGTGGGCCTCGCTGGTCTCCTGCAGAGCCATGACGGCGAAGCTCAGGAAACGCAGGACGGTCTTGAAGTCCTGAGCGATCTCCCTCACCAGGCGCTGGACGGGCAGCTTACGGATGAGCAGCTCCGTGGATTTCTGGCAGCGACAGATCTCTCTCAGAGCCACGGGCCTGTGACGGCGAGGCCTCTTCACTCTGCCGGTGGCCGGAGCGCCTCTCCGAGCAGCCCTGGTGGCTAGCTGTCTCCTGGGGGGGGGGCTTCTTCCTCCAGTAGATTTTACGGGCGGTCTGCTTGGTTCTTGCCATCGCTCTTTATTATTCTGTCTTATATTTCTTTCACGCTGCCTAAACTCCAGCCCGGTACCCGCGTCATTTTCGCTACAGCTCCCGGTATGTCGAGTTTCCCATTAGCACCGGGCGGCGGCCAAGTGCTAGCTAGCACTAGCTCCTCCCCGCTGTAACGTCTCCCGCTGCAAACCGTGGCTCCGTCCGCCGACCCGGGAGACCCCCGGGGTGATCCGTGCGTCCGTGATATATATACAGAGTGAAAGGTGTAGAAAGAAGAAGGAAGATAAAAAAAAAAAGGCTGTTGCAACAGGCAGCCGACTCGTGTGGCGCCGCTGGTCCGGCGGAACCGGAACCGGAAAAAAAAAAAAAGATGAGCAGGGGTGGGTATTGTCGTATCCTACCCCCTTGCTGCCTCTATACTGGAGTTTTCCCCGGTGGATGAAAGGGTTGTTTCCCTGCGCCTTCGGGTTGGAAAACGGGTCCTGACCATCATTTGTGCCTATGCACCAAATGATGATTCAGAATACCCACCCTTTTTGGAGTCTCTGACTAGGGTGCTGAAGAGTGGTCTTTTTGGAGACTCCATTGTCCTACTGAGGGCCTTTAATGCGCACGTGGGCAACAACAATGAAACCTGGAGGGGGGTGACTGGGAGGAATGGCCTGCCCGATCTGAACCCGAGTGAATTTCAGTTATTGGACTTCTGTGCTAACCACAGTTTGTCCACAACAAACACCATGTTTAAGCATAGGGGTGTCCATATGTGCACCTGGCACCAGGACACCCTAGGTTGCATGTTGATGATCGATTTTGTTATTGTGACATCAGACCTGTGACCGTATGTCTTGGACAGTCGGGTAAAGAGAGGTGCAGAGTTGTCAACTGATCACACTCTAGTGGTGAGTTGGATTCAATGGAAGACCTGGTAGACCCAAACATATAGTGAGGGTGTGCTGGGAATGTCTGGCTGAGGCCCCTGTCCGGGAGGTCTTCAACTTCCACCTCCAGAAGAACTTCGACCACATTCTGAGGGAGTCTTGAAGTATGGAGTCTTAATAGGCCGTGTTCTCCATCTCCATTGTTGAAGTGGCTGCCCAGAGCTGCAGCTGCATCTCATGGTTGCAACCCCCAAACCAACTGGTGGACACCAGTGGTGAGTGGGGTCATTAAGCTGAAGAAGTAGTCCTATCAAGCTTGGTTGGCTTGTGGGACTTCCAAAGCAGCTGAGGTGTACCGGCAGGCCAAGCAGAGTGCAGCTCGGGTGGTTGCTGAAGCAAAAACTCGGGTGTGGGAGGAGTTCGGTGAGGCCATGGGACAAGACTTTTGGTCGGCCTCGAAGAGATTCTGGCAAACTGGCCGGTGGCTTAGGAGAGGGAAGCAGCTCCCTGTCCACACTGTTTATGGTGCACTGCTGACTTTGACTGGGGATATCGTCAGGTGGTGGAAGGCATACTTCGAGGATCTCCTCAATCCTACTGACACACCTTCCACAGAGGAAGCAGGGCTTATGGATGTGGGGGGGGGGGACTCGCCCATCACAGGGGCTGAGGTTGCTAAAGTGCGGAGGTGCAATGTGGTTTTTGTCCTGGCCATGGCACATCAGACCAGCTCTTTTAATTACGTGTAAAAGTTGAGATCTAGACGTCTTGTGGCAGGTTCGAGTCTGGTTGTTGTAATTACAGGTAAAAGTTGAGATAAGGTACCGTAGGTTCAAGTCCGGTCGGGTTAAGTACCGCGGTTATACAGAACCTGTCATGTGTCTGAGCTCGTTTTCACTGAGCTCAGACCCTCACTTTATTTTAAGTATTGTATGTCTGATTAGTTTGATTTTGTTAGTTTTCTGTACGTATATAGCTTAGAATTGTTTTCACTTGTGCCTCCCCTTTCCCAGACACTCCCTTCCGCTGCTCACAGCCTGCCCTCTCAGCTCAGCTGTAGGCAGTTGGTTTAATTCTCCTGCTCGCTCAGTGATTCACACCTGCAGCACATTTACCTGTGTGTATTTAAGCACTGCCATTTCACTGTTTCGGGGTGGCTAAATTGCATTGCCCCCTCTCTACACGAGTTTCAACCTCTGAAGCATTTTCTTCTCCAGAGCGCCTCTTGCTCTGAGGTAACTGTGTAAGTTATCCTTGTTGCCTTTTTGTATTGTTGTCACTATTTTGCACTTGATGTTATTTTTTGTCATTAAATGTCATCTACACAATTCAGCACTTGGATCTGTCCTTCTTCTCTGAAGGAGCACTCATGACAGAATTTAGCTGCCAGTTTAAAGATCCAGCCGTTGTGTGGGTGAATTTTTTCACTTTTGCCTTTTTTTCATTCACCTGCCTGTGAAGCTGTGATGCCTCCATCAGGCGAAGCAGACCGGAGGAGGAGGAGGTGTAGTCGGGATGAGTTGGAGTACATTTCCATGATTGAGGACATGGCAATTGGGGCTCAGAACTGCTCATCCTGTAGGGATGAGAAGCTGTGCTGGGGTGGTGTCACAAATTTGCTGGAGATTAAGCCCAGCGTGCGCTTCCACCTCCGGGTAATAAGACTCTCCCTTCCTCTACTTCCACCCATGCCATCAGCCTCCTCCTCACCTTCTTCAACAACTCCATGACGATGACGCCATCCTGCGCCGGATCACCGAAGGGAAAACCTCGCCTCTCCAACAGCACCTCTCCTATACCGAAGCAGAAGCCCTCCTTGGTGCAGACCTCCCTCCTCTCCTCTCCAGATGAATCTCCAGCTTTCCCTAGGTCTGTAGCTGCTGTCTCCTGCTCAACTTCGGTGCCCTCATCCGCTGCCAAGAGATCCTCTTTGGTTTTTCCCCCATTACTTCCGCCTCAGTGACTACAGGGGCAGCTCCTCAGCAGTCCTCAGAGGGGCCCACATTAACCATAGCCATGGAGAGGGACGACGCTCCACTCGCTGCAGCAGGCAACATCCTACACCGGGAAAACAGGCAAGTGTCATTTTTTTCACTCTTCTATATATGATGATATGCCTTGCCTGATTCCCAGTAGGGAGGCTCAGGATATGCAGTCCCTTGAGCTCTTCCCACCTGTTGCAGTAATTAACTACTCACCTGCCCTCTCCATATCTCCTCCACCTATCCCCTGAGTGTCTACCAACCCCAGAGCAGAACCGCTGGATGATGGAGAAGCCCAAGGCCCTGGAGGATCCAGTTCCAGGGCCAGCAGTGAGTCAGCCCCCAGCCGCCACCCCAGATGAGTCACCAGCATTGGGTACATTGCCTGGGAGCCTTAGGACTACTATCACCATGATGCCTGCTGCGGAGGCCATCGCAGCAGAGTCTACAGTGGAGCTGGACCACCAAAGAACCAGGCCTGGAACATCGTCGTCAGCTGGATCAAAGGAGTCCTGGACAATGGTGGAGCTCGAGCTTAGGCAAGTGCTCTGTCTTGTGTTTCTTGTTTCTGTTCTGGAGAGGTCTTGCCTGGCTCTTGGTGAGGACAGCCAGGTGCAGCCGCCCACTGCACCCAAGCTCGCCTTGCCGGGTTCCGCTGCTGCCGGCAACCCTGACCCTGCCTCTCTGTCTTTGTTGTTTGAGCCTTCTCCCAGGGTTGCCAGAGATGATCCAGCACAACCAGAGGCCTCTGTGGTTCCAGGTTCGCCGCCCGAGGTCACTGAGGGTCCAGCTTCCCCTGCTGTGGAGGTCACCATAGGTGCCACTTCAGCCGAGGCCGGGTCCACCGTGGGTGCAGCCCCTCCTCTGCCCGAGGCTGTCATCTGGGTCCCACCTTCTCTATAAGGGTCTTTGTGAGTGCTGCACCCCAGCCTGAAACCAACATGGGTGCTGCACCCCAGTTTGGGTCTGCCATGGGCATTGTGCCCCAGCCTGGGGCCCACTGTGAGTGCAGCATTGGTCCAGTTGGGGCCCACCGAGGGTGCAGCACCGCTCCTGCCTGGAGCCACCTTGGGTGCAGCAATGCTCCAGCCTGGAGCCACTGAGGGTGCTACTGAACTCCAGCCCGGAGCCGCCAAGGGTGTCGCTCCGCTCCTGCCTGGAGCCACTGAGTGTGCAGCTCTGCTCCTGTCTGGAGCCACCGAGGGTGCAGCTCTGCTCCTTTCTGGACCCACTGAGGGTGCAGCTCTGCTCCTGCCTGGAGCCACCACGGGTGCTGCAGAGCTCCAGCCCGGAGTCACCACGGGTGCTGCTAAGCTCAAGTCCAGACCACCACGGGTGCTGCTAAGCTCCAGCCCAGAGCTACCACGGGTGCTGCTAAGCTCCAGCACCAAGCCGGCGTGGGTGCTACGGTCTTCCTGCCCCAGACCACCGAGGGCATCGTCGTCTCTCCTCCTCCTCAGCCAGACGCTGTCGGGGTCTCCCATCCTCTGCCACCTTGCCTTAGGTCCTCCCATGGGAAAGCTGCCTCCTGGGGCACCCCTGTGGTCCAGGTGACTAAAGAACTCAGGCCGGCCGCCTGATAGACTGAGCCGCTGGGTTGGGTGGCCCATTATTCTCGGGCAGGCCACCCAACTCATACCACCTCGCCATCTGGCTGGCCTGGGACTTTGGCCGGCCACCTGAACTGCCTGATTCTTTGGTCTAGGGGGGCCCTGGGGCCTGGTGTTGTGCAGGTGGGGGTCATGAGCAGGTTTGTGTTGCTCTCCTAGCCTGTTTCCCCCACCTCCCTCCTGGGGTGGTTTTGTGATGTACCTCTTTCTCTCGGGGTCGGGGGTCTTTTGGGTGTTACCTGGAGGTGTCTGGAATCCACCCCTTAAAGCGGGGGGCTCTGTCATGTGTCTGAGCTCATGTTTTCACTGAGCTCAGACCCTCACTTTATTTTAAGTATTGTATATCTGATTAGTTTGATTTTGTTAGTTTTCTATATATACTTTTAAATGTTTTCACTTGTGTCTCCCCTTTCCCAGACACTCCCTTCCGCTGCTCACAGTCTGCCCTCTCAGCTCAGCTGTGGGCAGTTGGTTTAATTAGGCTCCTGCTTGCTCAGTGATTTACACCTACACCGTTTCACTGTTTCAGGGCAGCTGAATTGGATTGTCTCCTCTCCACCTGAGTTTCAACCTCTGAAGCATTTTCTTCTCCAGAGCGCTTCATGCTCTGAGATAACCGTGTAAGTTATCCTTGTTGCCTTTTTGTATTGTCATCACTATTTTGCGCTTGATGTTATTTTTTGTCATTAAATGTCACCTACACAATTTAGCGCATGGATCTGCCCTTCTGCTCCAAAGCAGCACTCATGACAGAACCGCTCAGTAATAAATACATTTTTACTGGAATTTAGTTCAAGTCTAAATTCGGGAAATAGGCACGTGGAAGGATACAGAGCACCGCAGAGTGATACTGATGGCCAAAATAAGATAGAAGAAAAAAACTGAGAAAAAATAGTTATAATAAGGAATAGCTTTAAAATATTAGTATTTTTTTTTTGTATTTAGTATACTTTATTGATCCCCAGAGGGGAAATTGAGGGTCATCCACCACCCGGATGGATGAAGCAGCCACGATACGGCGCTATCCCTTAACCATTCACACACACATTCACACCTAGGGCCACTTTAGAGTCTCCAATTAACCTAACCTGCATGTTTTTGGCATGTGGGAGGAAACCGGAGAAATCCCGGAGTAAACCCACGCAAACACGGGGAAAACATGCAAACTCCACACAGATCACTGTTGGTCGGGGGCTGGGATCGAACCCACGATCCCCACAATCCCCCGGCCAAGGGTAAACTGTGCTGCCGCAGTGCTAACCACTGCGCCACCGTGCAGCCCATATAAATATTAAGGATTAACCTTAATATAATAACAATATCTAAAATACCATAAGATATAACTTAAAGTAAGCTTAAAATAGAATAAAATAGCCTTTAAACCAAGATAAAATAATAAATAAATTAAAATAAATAACTGCAGTTTGTTTGTCTGGTCGTTCATGTGTTTGTGTGTGTGTGTCTAAAGTTTTTATGGGTTACTTTGATGAAAAAAATGTGTAACTGCCATAGCAGGGGCAGAAGTCGCGAGAGGCAGGAACAGAGCGAGATTTTGTGATGTGGCAGGAAGAGAGGATGTGTATCGTGTTGCTGTGGAGCGCGAGAGGATGAGAATGAGATTTTTTGTTTTAATGGGAGACGGCAAATATATGCACGGGAGAGATAAGGATGGTGCTTGGTACGTGGGAAAGATGGTGAAAGCGAATGTATTTTCAAGGCAATGGAAGGTGACTGACGGTGGGGACCTTGGGTTGCCAGATCTGCTTATTATAAGTGGCTTTTGGATTGTTTACTAACGTGTGTGTGCTTGTTGGGGCTTGCTATCGTGTGCATGTGCGTGTGTGTGTGTGTGTGTGTGTGTGTGTATATGTGTGTGTGTGAGAGGACTAACTTGTGTTTGTGCTGATGGCAGTAATAAGGTCACACTGAACTGGGGATTTCGCCAAGATGAAATGTATGGGATTTTTGCTTGCTTAATGATATTTTACTTGTGTGAAGCAATTTAGTCTTACTTTGTTGGCAGATTTTTTTTTATTATTATTTTTAACTAACATTATTTATTGCCAGAACTTTTTTGCTTATTTTAAGTAAAATGATCTGCCAGCAGAGCAAGAAAATGTGATTTTTCTTTTTCAGTTGTTTGGGTTGGGGCTGTCTGGAAGCATGTAAACAGCATTAATTATTTCATTTGACCTATATTTGACTTGTTGCAGTGTAACTGTATTCTCTAGCTCACAGTTGCAGTTTCTCTCCAACTGAGGTGCAACAGTTGCTTCAGATGAAAAAAAAAAGTGACAGGCTGACTTGGACCTTGTGATGGTAAAATCTAAATCTAATGACACAGCTGAAAAGACTGACTATGGGGGAAAAAAAGGGATCTGTCTAATTTATGTTCTGTTTCTTCTATGGTCCATGACGAGTGTGATGTGGGCGCAAGGGGCCGTGTTTCTGCTCCTCCTCCTCCTTATCCCCCACTGTTGAACCCATTCCTCAAATCTACCCCGACCTCACAAAAACAAGGCTGGGGAAGTCGTGGCTGACGCCACCCCGCTTCTGCTCGTCTCCACGCTTCCACCCGCTGACATCAAACCCCAAGTGAAGAAGGAGTGGGATACCTGGGAGCAGCCACACAGGGGCATCAAAGAGTTAAGTAGATATGCACACATATCCACTCCACACTCACCATCAATACGATCAATACAAACTGAAGATTATGAAACACGCTGTCACTGAACAATATCCTATGACTGAACTTTCAAATCCAGCTTATACGGGACGATCCAAACCACAAAACAAGGTAAAGACGAAGGTGTGGAAGCTTATAGAACCAGGTTACAAGAGTTTTTGATAGCCATTCTGGTTTAACTAAGGCTGATAATGATTCAGGTGTAGAACCTTATTGGCAGCATTTGAAAAGTGTCTTTTTGCAAAACATGCACCCACATCTGGCTGATTACATCCGCAAACATTTGGTCACATACTGCACCTGTACATTTGGTGATGTGTTAACTTATGCAAAACATGCAGAGACAATAGAGGAGGAAAGGAAAGAAAAGGAAAAGAAAAACTGAAAGAAAAGCCAACTCCTGTTTATGTGATTGCTGTGCTGTCACGGGTGGGGTGTTTGGGGGGACAATTCTGTTTTTCAGGGTGGCACCAGAACTGGATCTCAGTGGTGGAGAGGAGATGGAAGGAGGTGTGGGGTGGGCTAGCTGCGGCCAGGACGGCGTGACATTTGTCATCAATGTAGACAAAGGGGACATTGGAAGAGGCACTGTCCTCAACGCCTGCCGCAGCAGGGAGGGGACGGAGGACCTCATGGCCCAACCACCTGACTGACCACACCAAAGATAAGTGCAACTAATGACACTAACACTGACATAACAGATGTTTTCCCTTTACCTGACTTTGATCTGCTGTTGACAATGCAGTGTTTACCTGAAATAATGTTGCAGGTTCAGGACATTCCAATAAAGTTTCTATGTGACACATGAGCATGCAGATCAGTAATAACAGGTGCAGACATTCAGAATTTAACAAAATCAGATGAAAAAATAACTGTAAAAGCTGCAAATGGTAAGTTAAATACAGAGCACCTTTCAAAAAATGTCAAAGTAAAAGACCCTGTCACCAGTGACATGGCAGAAGGTTGTTTCATATTGTCTAAAGCATGCCCTGTCAACCTTCTGGGAAGGGATCTCCTCACAGCCCTCAATATTGCCATAATCCCAATGGACAATGGTATGAGAGCATTGTGGAGGACCTAGACGTCACATTCTCCACTCACATTGAAGGGCACAGGAGGAGAGAAGCCGACGGGGGGTCAAGACGGGACAGCGGAGGTGAAGGCGCTAATGGACTATATGTTAATGGCGCTGAAGGACTCTATGTTAATGGTGCTGAAGGACTGTATGGTAATGCGCCGACAGGCACTGTGATAATGTGTATTGTGGTGTGAGCCCCCAAGTCGCAAGGCAAGGCATGTAACATATAAAAGAGATGCCCCACGACCTGGGATTATTCTTGTTGACTTGAGGATAGAGAGAAATAAAGTCCACGCTGATCCAGCTCACTGCCTCGCCTGCTCATTTCTCTCTACAGCATCACATTTTCAAAATGTGGAAGGGATAAATGTATTACAGGATTTCAATGTGCCCAGGTACTGCTACTTGCTGCATTTGGTTTTGGCCGGACCACACTCAGTGACATCAGACCTGCACACAAAAGCTATGCAAAATTTTAAGTCCACAATTCCTACTACACACCAAGTCACAGACCAATATCACTGCAACATGTGCGACAGACATTTGAGTGGCCTAGACTCAAAGTACAAAAAAACATTCCTTGCAAATCCGTCCTCCAGACTGGTCATTAAAGATCAGTATTGGTCACCAGGGGCATGTGTGGGAGCATCTGTCATGTTGTCTGGTGAGGATAGTAGGCATTTTAAACACTGGGAGGCTCCCCACATCTCATTGGTCAAACCCAAACACATGGACTGGAAGGATGTAGGTTGGTTTGTTGCCACAGCAGAAGAATGTGGTCAGTCTTGGAAGCAAACTTCCAACCCAAAGGTTCAATATTCCTCAAAACTTGATACCTACTCACTGCCTTTGAAAACCTCAGAAAGGTATTTTCCCTGCATCAACTTATCCATTCCAAAACATTTGCATGGGTTTCATTGAACTAAATAAATGTGAAGGGAGGAAATATTATTTGGTGATACTAAATGGACAGAAGCCTTTCCTAGCACTCATCCAAATGCTGTTACAGTAGTAAAGAAACTCTTAGCTGAAGTAGTACCAAGATTTGGAATGCCTGAAAAGATTTACTCAGATAATGTAACACATTTTGTAAATCAGGTTATATCCCACTTAGGCACAGCACTTAACATTAACTGGAAAAACCACTCAGCTTACCATCCACAATCTGCAGGATTGGTGGAACGCAAAAATAGGACCATTAATGAAAGGCTTAGGAAAACAATGGCAGAAACGGGACAAAATAGGATATATTGTTTACCCCTAGTCCTTTTTACATGAGGGTAGTGTTATGTCCATAACTGAGTTAAAGCAAGCACACGGTTGCTGCAGTTTTATGGAGCTTTATTACAGTCAGAGTTGAGTACATATACAGGCTTACGGAACATGCCCCGCTGACCAGGTGGCTCCACAACGAAAGAGGCAGAGCCTCTTCCGCCCACACCTTTATACCATGGGTGGCGTCACCACCAGAAACTGGCAGTAGCCACCCCGGTCTAGCCCATGACCAACCCGGCCGGCATCTTACTAATTAAGCCTATTTACATACACAACACCCCCCCCCCTTCAAAAAATGTCAAGCGCACAGATATGTCCCCCCCAAATTTGCTCCCCGACTCACGCACTAAAACAAAACAATTACAAAGGCAAACAAACAACCTATCCCTGCACACAAGCAACTGGGGGGCCAGGTAGACTACCAGAACCCCCACATGGCTAGGCGGATTATTCTGCCGCCAAACACAGAACAAAGCCGTGTAACTAAGAAAGTAAAATCAAAATAATTCCAGAACAGCTCCACACAAAATACACAATCACAAAACAAATAATAGCTACTGGCGCCCCCCCCCCCCCCAACACCCACACACCCACACTGGGCACATTCCAAATTGTTGGGTATGTAAATACTCAACTATGAACAATTTACATGGGCTAAACATATCCCACCACCCCAAAATCAGGCACATAAAACATCATTTCAATAAATTTCCCCTCAAAATTAGTGAAATCACATAATTTGCACAAATGAGCCCCTCAGGTCAAAATCCTATAAATAAACACCACAATTGTAATAGAAAACTTCCCCCCACATAGTGCTCATACTCTTCTCTTTGTTTTTTTTTAATTAAACAGGGTACCAAACCAGCAGCAGACAAACGTAAACAAGAAAATAAAACACAACCGGACTGAAAAGAAAAGACACAGACAAAATTAAAACAAATCTCTCAGTCCTCAGGTGGGTCTTTCTCCCGACGCTTCCGTCTCTTGACCTCGGGGCTCCCACCATGCCGTCTCGTCTCCTCCACCTTGCGCAGCTCATTCGGATGCCTCCAGGTCTGGTCAGACAAGCGTAGAAACCCGTCGCTCTGAACGGCCTCCACTCAAAGCCGCCTCCTTCTGTCGCGCTGCTCACGCGAGCCATGTTCACGTCTCATCTGGGCCTCAACCCTAGGCCGCACTAAATCGCCGACCTGCAGGGAAGCCCGCAGCCTCCTCCTTCGATGACGTTGGGTCTGACTGGTCTCCACCAATGGTCCAGTCGACTCCCGGGCCCAGTCCGTGTTTTCCATGGTTGACCATCTTCCCGAGTGATGAGACAACTCACTCTCTGGTCTCGCTCTTTCCGGCTCCAGCGTGGGCACCTTGTCCTTACAGGCTGCCTGTGAGGTCCCGTCGTGCCATTCCGCGGCCCCAATTTGGGCATCAAACAGACCAGCATCGGGTCCAACCCATGGCATCATGCTCTCCTTCTTGACACATATCCAACCAGTCCGATTCCCTCATCTCCACGCCATCCATCAGCGGAGTCGGCCGGCTCCACAGTCTGCAGCCTGACCACTCCTTATCCGACATGTTGGCGATCGAAAAACCCAGGCTATAAAATAGGTTACACTCCATGATGTTAACCCCTGCAGCGGTGACATGAATGCAGGCTCAGGGCACCACGACCAACCCGTAATGGGCTTCTACCTCCATAAAGCCCACCACAGCCAGCCTATTCAGTCCATAGCCATAATAGTCTCTCTCAGGCTGTTTAAATCTCTCGATGGGGAAATAAGCTGTTCACGGTCATCATGTTCAACACTGAGATAACAGCACCTGTGTCAACCAACAGTGGAACCACGGCACAGTCGAGCATGACATCACAGTCGATCCTCCCCATAGTCGCTGGGGAGACCGTATGTATGATGGTCGGAGATTTCTGCGCAGCACCTGGTTATCTCCTACGGCTCCTGCGTACAAAGTTGTCGCACGTCCTGGTGAAGTGGTCCCGCAGACCGCACTTGCCACATCGCTTTCCTCTCGCTGGGCACACACTGGCTTTATAGCGGTGAACCAGGGACCCACACCCATAACAACGAGGTGTACCAGGGACAGACCGTATCTTCACCACTGTGGCATACGAGTCACCTCCGGCGTCACTGTCATTAGGGTCTCAACTCGGTGCCGTCGCACAAGCATCATCTTCGCTCCGAACAGCCTCTTCAGGCAGGCCCCTTGCGATGATCTCCACTACCTCAAAACGCTGGGCAAGCTCAACAGCTGTGGTCAACGTCAACTCTCCTGGAAACTCCAACAATCTGGACCGGACCACTTCACTACGAACGTGTTCCACCAGTTGGTCCTGAAATATCTCCTCTTCCAGGCATCCAAACTCACACCCCCTCACCAGCCTATGGAGCTCGGTGACAAACATCATCATCGGCTCCCCTAACCACTGGCGGCGCTGTCGAAAATGGATGAGCCGGACCGTGATGCTCTCATCAGCGCAAAAATGGCACGTCATTAATTCCACCACACCGTTGAAACTGTCGGCCCCATCCAGACTGTCCAACACTCTCTGCCCCTCAGCGCCCAACTTATGGATTAACACTGACCTCGCACGGAGCCTCTCACGCTCACCGAGGTCCAAGACCACGAGGTAGTTGGTAAAAGACGAGAACCAATGAGGCCATGGCACAGGCAGCGTGCCCGGCACCTCCAAAAATGGCCAAAGTTCAGCAACAAAATTATCTATTCTCGCTTTTACCTCATCATCAAATGTTATGTCCATAACTGAGTTAAAGCAAGCACACGGTTGCTGCAGTTTTACGAAGCTTTATTACAGTCAGAGTTGAGTACATATACAGGCTTACGGCACATGCCCCGCTGACCAGGTGGCTCCATGACGAAAGAGGCAGAGCCTTTTCCAGCCACACTGCCGGAAGCCGGCAGTACCCACCCCAGTCTAGCCCATGACCAACCCGGCCAGCATCTTACTAATACAGCCTATTTACATACACAACAGGTAGTGTCCTCAAAAGGGGGGTTGTCTCCATTTGAAATAATGTATGGCAAACCTTACCTACTCCTACCATTAAGGCCATTTAATTCAGGTGATGTGGAAGTGTGTTTAGCTGATTACATGTGAAGAATGCTGGCTGACAGAGATGTTGTACATGCTGCTCTTTCTTCTTCCGGCTATCAGAGAGAGCAGACGCATTTCTCTCCTCTCCCTTCTCCTCCTCCCCTTACTGATCCCAGCTTGCTGTGTCCTGTCTGTGTCTCGCTCTTCTTCTGCTGCATCTCGACCCAAACGGAAATTATGGAATTTAGCTGGGCTTTTTTGACACCACTTTTCAACAGAAAATCGGGCCAGGGGGAGCCCAAGTGGAGAGACTCATGGAACAATTTGAACTCATGTGTCTGCGTGATTCGACTGAAGATGTGGAAGACATCTACCTGTTTTGGCTTCATGATCACAGGATTCTGTTGTTTGGCTCTGGAGTTTTCCTGGTGTATCGAAAATTTAAGAAGTTGGAAGAGCTAATCAAAATGCAGACCCGGCGTAGCTCCTCCAACAAATTCGACCAGCTGAGGAGAGCACTGATAGCGGCAAATATGTGACTAACATGGAATTTACCATCTGGCATGCACTGAAGAGAGGTGGACTCTGTGGACATGTTTATCTATGTTTCGGAAGGTGGAAAACATCTGGAGTCGCTGGGTGCTCTCCAGGGAATGATTTTAAAGCCTGTGTATGTAAATTGTGATGCACAGAATCGCATAAGAGAGGAAATTTCTATGCTCTAAGTGAACTGTGCTTATCAGGCCTTGATTCGGCGTCCTTCCTCCAGGAGAAGAGATAAAGCAGAAGGGAGTTTTTGGCTTCTCTTGGCTCCCTAACCCAAACACACTGGTGTGCAGTAATCTGAACTCTCAAGGACAGCGTCATGTGACTACCATGGATTTACCATCGGACATGCACTGAGAGATGAACTCTTGTGGACATGCTATCTATGTTTAGGACACTAAAGACATAACATCTAAACGATGCTCAGGAGAGGATTTTTGCTGTTCACCAGTAACTGATACACACACTGCATACAACATTACATGATTGATACACATACACTGACACACACACACACACACACACACACACACACTGTCTCTCTCAACTTGCTTTGTTAACGTGTGTATTGTAACTTGTCTGCTAAGTGTGCATTGAGGGTTTTTTTTCCTATGTGATCATAATCTTGCTCACTCGAGCGCTATTCTGATTATGTTTTTTTTCTCTCTGCCCAATGTGTCATCCCCTCCCCCTTCCCCTTCCCCTCTTTACCCCCCACTGTATGATGAGGCGCCTTGCATGGCTGCTGCGTCATTAGGAAGTGCTTACCGAGCGCGCCTAATGTCAAGTCAAATTCCTCGTATGTGTAAACATGCTTGGCAATAAAGTTCATTCTGATTCTGATCTGATTCTGCTCTTCCCAGGAAGGAACACGGGGAAGCATCCACCATAGCCAAACCAGGGGATCTCGTCCTCATCAAAGCCATCAAAAAGAAAAACTGGGCCGACGCTTCCTGGCAAGGACCACACAAGATCATCCTGGCGACACCAACAGCCGTGAAAGTTGAAGGACGGGATTCTTGGGTGCATCTGACACATTGCAAACTTTACCTCATTCAAAACCATCAGCAAGTCACCGTTTAACAGCTTAACTATTTAACTGCTTAGGTATACAAGCAAGTCATTGTTTCATTGTGTGGGTGTTTGGCTGACGGTACCCTCAGGCGCCCAGCAACGGCCTGCTCAGCGAAACAACTGTCGTTTATCATGGAAAGACAAAATGCAAGACAGATGGTTGGCAGCAGGAAGATGTGAATGGTACACCTGTTTTTGTCCTCATCATCATCCTTGTGGTAGCACTTTCTGATTTGGTTACTTTTAGGAATATCATTACCTATTTATCACAAGGCTACGTTTGTTACTCATGTGCATCAGGACTGGCTGGAAGGACCAGGCTATGATGACCATGTTTATGCTGGCAATGTGTGGTGGAAGTATGATAACCACACAGCCAAAACAGCTAATCGTTCAAATTGTTATATGTGTTCTTTGCTCCCATTCTCAGCTGGTCAAATATCTGTTACTGCTAAACCAATGGAAGCGTCAGAAGCTGTTTCTTGCAAGAGGCTATGTATGGAAATAGTACAGCAAGCATTAACTTTAATCACACCTGCCACATTGTCTATGACTCCACTGACCGGAGACATGATGACACCCCTTACTCAGTGAAGGCAAGATTAACCTCACTGGGGAATTTTTCCTTTTGTCTAAAAGGGTCTGGAAATGTCCCTTTAGGCAGTTTATCAGTTTCCAGGTGTGCAATGGTGCATAGTACATCTTGCCCCAGTACTGCCACCTGCCAGACCGGCATAGTGGGCAAAAGCTGTCCTGAAGATCCTTATTGTCAGTCTAGAAGTCTGGAAGATGATATCACCCTGCAGGAGCTCTGCAGCACCGCAATTTGTGATTCTCACAAGTATGGTGACAGGGGGTTAGTGGGTGTGCGGCCATCGTGCCTACTCACACCTGCCCATGAACTGGGGAGGGGTGTGTGCCCCTGTGGTAGTGACTGACCATACCATCATATTGTCGCAGGACAGGCGGGCAGGGTGAAGAGAGATGTCACTTTTTCACCACATGATCCCATCTGGGGCACAGATGTGCCGAAAGAATTCAAATTTGAAACCACTGGGCAGAAGGTAGTTTATTCCTTGTTCCCTTGGGTGGGAGTGGCTAAGAATACCTTATGGATTGAAACAACTAGTTATAGACTCCACTCATGTGTGAATTTTTCTTTGTCTGCCTTCTGTGGAATAAAAGAGGAGTAAACAGCTTTTAGACTTATACTGACCCAAAATAGGGTGGTTCTTGATTAAATAACTGTCATCCAAAGGTGTGTGTGTGTGTGTGTGTGTGTGTGTGTGTGTAATTGTAGGAGTTTATTGTTGTACTTTTATCATTGATAATGATGCAGATGGTTCCGTGATTGCCTCAGCAATACAGAACCTGACTGCTTTGCTGGCGGCCATGGCCAAGGACAATGTCACTGATGAACATACCTGGTTAAGTTGGTTATTCTCTTCATTGAGAAGTCTCATCATGAATCTGTTCATGATTTTTGGGATAATATTTCTGGTCTTTTCTTGTGTCATTCCCTGTATCCGTAATATGATGATGAGACTTATGCATGTTAATTTAGTGATGTACCATGGAACAGTTGCTGGGGATGATGAACAAACAGTGTGAGCTCAAGGTGTCTCGCCATGACCCAAGTACAGAGTAAAAGTTCGACTGGCATGCAGAAAACCAAAAGGAGTTGCATGATCATGATGTGAAGTTGAAATGTACTACCTGTAAATAAATTTATGAAGTTTGAAATATTACTTTTATTTTATTTTGGTTACTTCTATTTTCTGTTTTTATATTTTTTGCTATTATTTTTATGTTTTGATTTCATCCTTTATCTTTTGTTTTTATACAAGCTGCAATGACACATACAGCAATGACACATATCCTTAAGTATATCCTTATTATCACCTTTACTTTATTATCATTTTGATTTTGATGTTTTTACCATTAATTACTTTTACCATTAATTAATAAGCTTTACTGTTCAATTTTTTCCTCCTAAAGGACTAAACAGGACTTTCCCCGTCACTAGTTAGGGTCTGTTGCACATTGATGCACTGAAGCTTAGCATAGCTGCCAGATGGGGTTTTAGATGCCATAACTTGCTATCACTTTCATTTATGATGCCTTGCATGGCATTAAAGGGGTGGGGGGGGTGGAATAATTTTGTATTTTCTATCTGCTGGTACCTCAGAGTCTGTGTGAAATGTACAAGGTCGTGGCAGCATAACATTTTATCTTTGTTTACATATGCATGTACTGTACTGTTATGAATATGTCTGACAAAGGAGACAGTTTGGAAGAACCAGTCTGTACAGATATTCTCTCCTGAACAGTATTGAGACAACAGGACACTTAAAGACTGAAAGTTGTATGTGTGAATCAGAGCGATTTCTGGAGGCTACTCTGAGGTGTCTTTGTATTGTTCTCCTCTGGCCAGCGCAAATTAAATTTGCTGAAACTTTAATCTTGCCTGATTTTTTGACTACTGGTTAAAGAGATTTTTCCAACAGCGACTGTGGAAGTATGCATATTTCATTCAGGGAGTTATCATTTTATTGGAAACACATCAACCAAAAGCCCCAGCATCATTTCTTTGCCCAGTGCTGATCTGTAATTCATCACTGAATATCACTTTCATCCAATCAGTCCATGACTGCAACGCTTTGGTCCACTGTAACCTTGTTTTCTTCTGTTTAGTGTGGGTGATGGTTTACATTTGACTTTTTTGTCATGATTTGCCCCTCGGGGCAGAGAGGAAAGACCCAGGCTCTGGACTGCAGTTTGTGGTATTTATTAAAGGGAACACAAAACCCATAAAGTGCACAAAAACAAACTTACAAGTTGACGGTGGAATGAGCGCAGGGATAAATGTCAGGACAAAAGATGGTCCTGACAGGAGTAGGTTGGTACAGGATGAGGAAGATGAGACTCTGACAAATAGTTGATGAGCAGGCCCATCTTCAATAAGGCAAACAATCAATTATCACAAGTGCCATCAGGTGTGAATCACATGAGTGGACAGGAGGTGGAAGTGATTACAATCAGCTGTGAGTCATGAAGAGAGGAGATGGGGCTGACAGCTTTACAGGGGCACCACCCACAACCAGGGTAAAACCCGAAAGTGCCACTGACAGATGCAACCCCGGAAAGAGAGAGAGAGAGAGAGAGATAAAGAGAGAAGGGACCGGCAAAATACAAATGTAATGTGATAACTAGAATGAAGACAAATAAAGACTAAAATACAAGTAACCCCAAATATATAAATAACAAAACTACAATGAACGTAAACAGGAAAATAAGTTACACTTAAAAAACAAAACAATACATGTGAAAACCAACCAAGGATAAAATAACAGGAACTAGAACTCAGAAAATACAACAACTTTACAAATATAGAAAACAGCAATGAGACTGAGCATGGCAAAATCCCCCATGCTCAGATTGTGACATTTTTGTAAATCCCATTTCCTTCTGCTGTTGGGTAAAACTTAGAAACACTGATGCCTGTTGCCAAGTTTTTCATTTGTTTTGTTGTGGTTTTTTTTTCAAGGCATATTGCTTTAAGCTTTCTGTCAAATTCTTGTAAGTTAGACAAAGCAGTTTGGAAAGGTCCACAAGCACTCTCTTAACTGCAGACTAATTCCATTTTTAGATTTGTATTTTCATGAAAATTACAGATGACGCCACAATTTTTTTCCTCATGATAAAATTTTATCCTAATTATTTCCTCTAACCTTGAAAACATAGCATTGATTGCAGCAACTTTAAGGGGTGGTTTGTGAAGCCAGGATGTTTATCTGTTAACTAAAACTACCTCTGTGTCATATCTGCAATTTGTATTTTTTTTTCTGCAAAATAAAACAGCTGAATCGACATCTCGAAGAGCTGTGATTTCTTAATTTTTTCATGGGGGTTGTAAAATGACCTGAGACAAAACCTAAGGACAGAAAACTTTCCTAGTGAAGTTACACAGTGAAAAGAAAAAGCTGGAAAGTAGTGAAACAGGTCCCCTTTAAAGCCAACAGTATGTCCACTGTTGTCTTTCAGATTTAGGCAACAGCATTCTAATAATACAGCTTTGGAAAGACCTAAGAGACCACTGCAAAATTATCATTTTAACTGGTTTTACTATTTATATGTATGTGTTTGAGTAAAGTGAACAATTTTGTTTTATTCTCTAACCTATTGAAAACTACTCACCCAAATTCCAAGTCAAAATATCATCCTTTAAAGCATTTACTTGCAGAAAATGACAACTGGCCAAAACAATAAAAAACACATTGTTTTTTGATGTTATTTATAAATAAATACATAAATAAATAAAGCAAAGAAAACAAGTTCATGTTCATTCTTAAACACCACAATACTTAAGTTTTAACTTTGGAAGAACTCAGAAATCTGCATTTGTAAAATATATCTGATTCTTATTCACTGCTTTCATGCGTCTTACAGTACCATGCTTAGATGATCACCTAATCAGTACCTCCTTAAAGGTCTGATGACACGATTTTGACATTTTTTAGCATGTTGTGTAAACCCAAAAGTCATTGTCGATGATCAATATAATATTTACAACCGCGCCTGCATAAACTAGTTATCATCAAAAAAATGCAGCCACTGACTGGACTGTGGTGTGCCCACCCAATGAAGGGCGGCACCCCCATGATGTAAGTGACAGAACAGATGCCGGTGTTGTTGACTGGAATGACAGCAGCTTTGTAGCTCACAGTTTCTCTGGTTTCTTGTTTTAATTTTACAGCTATGCCTTCACGTTGTGTCGCAGGCTTAGATAAACAGCAGGCTGTGAAAGACCACATCACACGCTCAGCTCCAACTGTCATAAGCCTCCTCGTGCGCTTTTACGCTGGAGGAGCGCATGAGGAGGGGAAGGATTAATGGATTTATGCGCAGCTTTGACCTACTTTCTGTGATCGCATGCTGACGCTCGCCGGTCCAGCCATGTCCCCTCTATCATTATCACCAGCTGATTCAAACTCCCACTGATGATCTTTCCCGGTCCTCGCCCAGGTGCTTCTCATCACACCATCACCAGCAGTGCGTGTACTTGGCGGCCGTTTGCCAGTCACGCACTGCTGGTCCATAGTATTGTCATCTGTGCTTTTAGTCTACCAGTATTTTCAGCACTCTCATGGCGTTTTAGTCACTCCATGTTCGCCGTGGTTCTCATGCATCCTTGAAGCAATGTCGGCTCTGGGGTGCACCTGTGGTTTTGTCTCCTCTCATTCGTTCTCTGGGCAGTGCCGGACCCTGAATGCCATCGGTAAGTGTGTTTGTGTTTTTTGTACGTCTTCACCTTTTTGGGAATTGTCTGCCTTTCTGTATTATATGTGCTGTGGTGAACCCTGCACATAAATCCTTGTTATTTCATCTTCCCTCTCCGTGCCCTGTGTAAGAGTGCATGGAGGGTCATGATGAATGGATTTACGCTCAGGATTTACAAGATAATACATATAGATAAATGCATAAAGATAATACATAATAAACCCAATGCCTGAGCCACAGAGAATACACTGCTATGATTTTATTGAAAAATCAAGTTTAAATAAATTATATTTATGAACAAATAATTTGTTGCATTATCTGTAACAAAAGCATAACACTCGGTGCTCCCTTGCCGTGTGTTTGTCGCTGCAGCTGCGGCAGGCATGTGTGCCTCTCCACTGTCACTCTCTGAGTTTGACTCGCTTGGCACAATGCCCGCTTGGCACAGCTCAAACCTATACGGTCTGATGCCCCCAGATTCTCATTGTCATCCCATTCTTCGGAACTATAATCGTCTGAAGATTGGACAACACAAACCAATTCCAGACTACATGTGCTGGAACCATCGTCGATGTTTTCTACCGCTTCCATCCTGTGTGTACAATGGGCAGCCAAGCGCTGTGTTCTGTCGATGACGTTACAACATGGCCGGGGGGCTTTACAGCCACTGACACAGTTGGTGACGTGGCTCTCATGAAAACGTCGGATATTCGCGTGAAAAAAGCCTGTTTGACTTAGAACTGCACAGACCAATCTATTTTATCTTATTGTATTATGTGTTGAAAAATTAGATGAAGTCAAAAACGTGTTATCAGACCTTTAAGTAGAGTGAGGTGTCCTGATGTTGGAATTCAACAGATACTCAAAATGGATGACTGCCATACATGTAGAGGTGCTAATTTAGGAAAGATTTTGCAGTGGTCTCTTATTTTTTTTTCCAGACCTCACGGTAAAAAACTGGTCACATCTTAATAAAATGTTTGGAGTGTTAAAAGTTTAATGACTATATCCAACAGTTATTTATTGCCAAATTCAATTACCGGGACAAGAAAACCTTGTTATAGAAATATTAGATTTGCCCTTCCGTGTGGTACACTGTCCACATTAAAGCCTAGTTGTAAGGTTTGAAGAACTACTGAACACAGAGAATATTGTTTCTAGTATAAATTAGATCTTGTTAATAAACATAGCATGAATCAAAATGCTCAGTTTAAACTAAATATACTGTTCAGAACCACCACACAGGTTTTTAATGAGAAAAATATGCAATGGAAAAAAAACGCTCCCAATGAAGCTCACATTTTTACATCAAAGCACATGGCTACATTTACAAGTCACATTCAAAATCACATTGTGTAACAGCAGCGTGGCTATTTGTTAATAAAGACACACACACATGCACGTCAGATGTTTTGAATGCTTTTCTCTTTTTTTCTCCATATGCACATGTTGATATCCTTACAGTATGTAGAGCTAATCTATGACTGAAACCATGAAGAAAGAGGAAAAAAGCTAAATTCTGAAATTAGCACAAGATAAAGAGACAAGGAACAACAAATACAACATACTGTATATGGATCCATTATTCAGTCAGTTTTTGTTTATACTCAGAAACTGTTGCGCCATACTAGTGTTTCAGAAAGGACTGGTCATAAATAGTTACGTCTCTGTAATCACAGCCATGTGTCAATCCACGGCTGTGAGGTAGTGTTGTCTCATCCTTATCGTAACTGTACTTTACAGCCTGTCCAACATTTAGTGGATTAAAGTTTATTATGATTCATCTATCACCAGCAGACTAAAATGACAACAAATTAGACATTGTTTTGCTCTCTTTTGAATTAGGGTATTTTAAGTTGTCATAGCAATTGCCTATGACAACAGGCCAGCCAGAGCTGTTTGACAAGGTGCTATTGCTACATGCTGACAGGGCATCAAACATGTCTAATGTTAGATGCTGCCTTTAATCCTCTTAACAATGTAAAAAGTAAATAGTTGTTTAACTGTAAAAAGCTAGTTTCTGGGTTGTGTTATAATTTAAAGTTGACTCAACTTGGGAATACAAGTTACAAAAAAATATATTTGTTAATTTGAAATTTCAAGGCAACCTGGACACATTCTTTTTAAGTTGAACCAGCTAGATATTTTTTACAGTGTAGCTGTCATTCTACTGTAGTTTATCAGTAAACAACTGTAAAATGCTCAATAAAATCAATAAAATGTTGTAAAAATGCCATGCTTCTGAAAAAAATTGGGATTCTGTTAAGGCACACACAGCATGGTCAGGTTTTCAGTTTTTCAAATGTTCTGGCAACTTTTAGTGAACAAGATGTGAATATGATCAGCCAGCTAAAACAAGGACTAATGTTATTTTTTACATGCAGTAAAACAAATGTTCGGTAGTATATGTACTACTGAGGTTTGTTATTATTCCAGTATCTAAAGCATGTACTGTAGTAACATGAGGTAATTAATTCCTGGATTTAGTTGAGTAGCTAGTCTTTACCACACTACACTACATTTATCCTTGTAGTGTGGCAAAGTGTAGTTTTGCCTCCCATTGCAATCATTTAAGCTTACTGACTAGCATAATTTTATAGCAAATGAGAAAATTCATCCCTAGATTTCATGTATGTACTGCATGTATTTTAACAGTCTGCATTTCTTCTCAAATTGTGATTTGCTTCAATAAAGTTTAAATAGCAATGCTTTAAAAATTAACTGCACTGCATCTTAAATTCAGTCTTGTGTTGATGGAGGTTTCTTCCTGTAAAAAAAGGGAGTTTGTTGTCAGTTTTCCTCCTACCTACTGTTGCCAAATTTACTACAAACTTAAACATAGATGTCCCTTTGATTGTTCTTTTTCTCGGATGGTTGTAGTTAAAGTGCTATAAAAATACAAAGTTGGTTTGATTTGATTTGGTTTGACAACAACACCAAGAGAGTATTTTTTACTTTAATCTAGTAGTTAAATTATTTACTGACAGCAGTAACCAGGAGGCAATGTTTTTGTTTGGAAATTGACAAAGGGCTCAGTAATCCATTCAGTGCACTTGGGTTGCTGTTCAGCTTTTTACATTAATAGCTTTATCTTTGAGAAAGAAATATCTTCTGCATTTGTAGCCAAGCTGCAATAGTCCTCATATTGTAGTTCACTGTCTTTGAATACAAATGAATGGATGACTAGAGGACATACGGTGGCGTGCCACTTGCAGCTCCACATGCACTTTGATGCTCATGACAGTTAGTTCTGTTTGCTTCTTTCAAACCACAGCCAAGAACAACACAGGGTTACAAAAATAATTTTTTTGTAAGTTGTCTGTGGTTTTTCCAGCTGATTTAAGACAATTTTGCACCGCTGAATCCGAAAATGACATCCGTTTCTCTCGATCAGGTAAAAAAAAATCTGATCTTCTAACTAAATCAATTACATTTTTGTGACATTATCGGTTGATTTTTGTTAATATTTTCATCCAAAATTGATTTTTAAGAGAAAAAATCGTTTTCTAACACAATTTATTGATTAAATGTTACAAACTCCGATTACTGTAAATTGAATAGTAGACACTGATAAAGGTAAATACATGTAAATTGAATGTTATGTCATCATTGTTCAAATTTCAGAGCTTCAGCTTCCGTTTATTTGAACCTCTAGAATGCTCAGCGGCAGGGATGTCTCTCTTCAGAGTCCAACATTAATCAGCCATCACGACAATGTCAAATTGGCACACGCAAACTCTTCAGAGTTCGAGAAATTTCAAGAAATAAAAAAGAATTTTGCATCATATAAAGCGAAAATACCCGTACATGTAAACAAAAACGTAAAAAACAACATGTGGCCATACTTGAAAAAGTTGACCTGATTGAGCAAAACCAATGTGATTTTTGGATTCAGCACATCAAAATTGTCTTAAATCAGCTAAAAAAACCCAACTTAAACAATATTGCAATATGTGCTCCACACCCTGTGCACAAATTCCACCAAATGCATAGTGTTCGTTCTTAAGCTAAGATGGAAATAAATGTCAGGGAGAAGAATCAGTGTCTGACACCAACACTGACAAACACCCACACAGCCCATATGAAGGCACTCATGTGCTGCTGGGAGTCTAGTAACTTGTACATTTTTGGGAGGATTGCCTCTGCTTGTATGGGCTAGTCCTCATGGAGGTTAAGATGTGCAGTAAATGTGTCTCACACAGCAGATATAAATTATAGCCGAGACCATTACAAGTGAATAAAGCAAATATACTTGAGATACATTCAGCTGTTTCATATTTAACTTGTTCCTGCATAAGTGCATTTGTTTCTTACCTTCAAGTGTTTGCCTGTATCCTGGTTGGGAGTGAGATAGCTCTGAAGAGTGGAGGTTTGAAAAAGAGCAGGAAATGGGGAGCAGTAATGAAAGAGAGAGAGAGAGAGAGAGAGAGAGAGAGAGAGAGAGAGAGAGAGGGTGGTGGAGCTTGGATAGAGCTCCTGAGAGCTTATCTCACATGAGTGGGAGTGGTGTGTACCCCAAGACAGATACAAATGAGTTTAGGAGGCGCAATATATTCAAAGAGCCGTTGTTACCACTCCCAAATCACCACTGCAATGGATGGGATTATCAAAGAAACACAGCTGCTTTTTATCCAAGAATGTTCTTATGATTAAGATACAAGTGTTTGTGAGTTCAGTGTAAAAATAAGAGGGGAGGGGGGTGTTAATATGTGATCAATAAGAGTGCAGTGTGGGATATCTGCTGCATAACACAACAGCAGCTCATTGTGTCTTAATTGAAGGATGATAAAAACGAAAGCTTATGCATCAAAGATCAAGGATGTGCTGGTACTTGTGAGCTCCCAAATCAGTGTTTTGCCAGAGTTCTCACAGTCAGAACTGTGAGTCACCAATATGACAATAATGAGTCATTAACCTGTCCAACAAAGCAGTGTTGAAGAAATAATCAGGGATATGTAGTTCATGCCACTGAGTTTGTTTTGCTGTTGGATGTGCAGGCAGACATATTTTTGGATTTCTGAGAACATGAGAGCTGCTTGTTTTTAATGTGTGTCCGTGTAATTAAGGAGTGAAGAGTACAGCTCTTACACTTCTTATTACACAACACGCCCATGGTAGATAGACTCTGTCAATATTTGTGCAAGTGCAATGCTCACTAGCATCCCAGCTGGCATGAACCTGCTGCAGTCAATTAATATTAAATTCTTTGAATTGCTAAATCCTGTTTTTAACAGCTTTAAAAAAAAACTACTTTGGAGTCTTCTAACCTACAAATTAGACACTTGAGAGGTAAAGTCCAAGTGAATTATATGTCTGATTCAGCAGACAGTGAATGTACATCAAGTAGACTTAGACATGAGACCCAAAATCAATTGGTACAAATGAAAAAGAAACACAGGAAAAAGAAACACAGATGTGTGGACAGAAGATTCAGAGCACAGCCTCCAGGGATGCTTTGACTGTACAGACTGGGAGATGTTCAAACTGGCCTGCAGGGATGATTTGGACTCTCTGGCTGACCTCACATGCTCATACATGTCTTTCTGTAAAAATAAGATTGTTCCACGTAAACATGTCAAAATATATCCCAACAACAAACCATGGGTTACAAAATCAGTTAAATCCTGCTTAAAGAGGAAAGCACTTGCCTTTAAACAGGGGTCTGTTTCTGAGCTACAGGTTGCCACAAAGGAGCTGAAGGCAGAAATTTTAAGAGCAAAACAGAATTATAAATCAGAATTGGAAAGCAAGATGGCAACAAAGAAACTTGGTTCAGCCTGGGCCAGTATGAAAACTATTGCAGGCCTTCAGAGCACAGAGCACAGTAATCGTGTGTTTTTAGATGGTTTTAATTCAGACACAGAGCTGGCTAATGCTCTTAACTGTTTTTATGGTCGTTTTGACTCCTTTGATTTCAGCACAGAAATCCAAGATTTGAAACAGAAACTCAAAGACAATCAGCACTTTAATATTGAGGTGTAGGATGTTAAAAGGGAGTTCTGTGCTGTAAAAGTGAACAAAAGTCAGGGCCCTGATAATATATGTGGGCGCTTGGTAAGGTCCTGTGCACATGAACTGAGTCCTATATTTCATTACATTTTCAATAAGTCTTTACAGACACAACATGTGCCTAAGATCTGGAAAGAAGCTGTGGTTGTTCCCGTTCCAAAATCCAGCTGTCCTAAAACGGTAAACGACTTTAGACCAGTTGCTTTGACTTCAATTTTAATGAAAATTTTTGAAAAACTGGTCAGATGTGAGGTCCTAAAGCAGACTGAACATGCATTGGATCCTCTGCAGTTTGCCTATAGGCCTCACAGAGGAGTGGAGGATGCCACTGTCACTCTGTTTAACATGCTTTATAAACATCTGGATTTTAATGGGACACATGCCAGGCTTTTATTTGTGGACTTTTCTTCCGCCTTTAATACAATCCAACCTCATATCTTAGTTGAAAGGCTCCTGCAACAATTTGACTTGAGCAATAATCTGGTGGGTTGGATTCTGGATTTCTTAACCAACAGGACGCAGAGGGTAAGGGTCAATGGTACATTGTCTGACCTAAAGTGCTCTTCTACTGGCTCTCCTCAGGGGTGTGTGTTGTCACCACTACTCTTCATCCTGTACACAAACATGTGTCGGAGCAGACATGACAACAGACACATTATAAAGTATGCTGATGACTCAGTTATTGTCAGTCTCCTCCAGGATGGTGAGAGTGGCCACGGCCCAGTAGTTGACGATTTTGTTCACTGGTGTGAGGATTCCTACCTGCAGCTGAATACAACAAAAATTAAAGATATGATTATTGACTTTAGGAGGAAAAATCCCAGGCACAAAGTCACCATACTAAAAGGCCAGACCACCTAATGTGTACAATTGTACAAATATCTTGGGACGATTATTGATAGTAATTTAAACTTTGAAGTGAACTGTGAAAGGGTGTGCAAAAAGGGTCAGCAACATTTGCATTGCTTGAGAAAACTTGCACGCTTCCAAGTTGACCGAACCATAATAACAATGTTTTATCGGGCTTTTATTGAATCTGTTTTATCCTTTTCTTTAGTGTCATGGTTTGGTCAGATAAAACTGAAACAGAGGAAATCCTTGGATCAGGTAGTTAGATGGTCCAGTCGTTTGCTTGGTGAGTCACAGCTGAGCCTGACATCCCTGTACACTAGACAAGTACAGAGGATGGCTACCTCCATTTTAAACGATGACTCCCACCCTTTGCACTGCAACTTTCAGCTTCTTCCCTCAAGACGGAGGTTTGCTGTCCCAAAAAGTAGAACCCAGCACTACAAAAACAGCTTTGTCCCTGCTGCTGTCAAAGAGTTGAACAAGCTGTAAAAATATATTGTACATAATTTAGGTACCTATTTATTTACTTCATTTTATAGATATTTAACTACACCTCTGCCTCTTTCAGTGACAACGGTAAATGTAATAAATGTTGTCTTTTTGAGGTGCTCGAGGTGAGGTTGTCTGATTTGGAATCCTGGCTCTGCTGCATTGAAACACCGTCTGCGCCAGTTAAATAACAACGGACACCCCTTAGCTGCAGTGGAGCTCCCTAGCATAGGGCAGCCTGCTAGTGGTCCTTCGGTCCTCCTCAGCAGCGAGGAGACTGGGTGGGTGACGGTGAGAAGGAAGCCTAATCGCAAGGCCCTGGTTCACCACCACCCTGTTCATGTTTCTAATCACTTTTCCCCGCTCAGCGACACACCTGCTGAGGAAAAAACTCTGATCATTGGCGACTCTGTAGTCAGAAACGTGAACCTAGAGACTCCAGCGGCCATAGTCAAAAGCATTCCCGGGGCCAGAGCAGGCGACATCGAGTCAAATTTGAGAAAATGCTCGCTAAAAGTAACTGTAAATACTCCACAATTGTTATCCACACCGGCATTAATGACGTCCGACTCCGGCAGATGGAAGTCACAAAATTTAACATGGAATCGGTGTGTGACTTTGCCAAAACAATGTCTGCCTCTGTAGTATTCTCTGGGCCCCTCCCCAATCTGACCAGTGATGACATGTTTAGCTGCTTGTCATCCTTCAACCGCTGGCTGTCTGTGTGGTGTCCTGCAAACGATGTGGGCTACATAGACAATTGGAGCTCATTTTGGGGAAAACCTGATCTTATTAGACGAGATGGCATCCATCCCACTTTGGATGGTGCATCTCATTTATCTAACAATCTGGCATCATTTTTATCCAAATTTCCAAAACATTGACAACTCAGAGTTGGGACCAGGAAGTAGAGTCGCAGTCTTACACGCCTCTCTGCAGCTCCTCTTCATCCGCCACCCCTCAACTTAGCCCCTGTCTTCCCCATCAGAGAATCATTGTCTGCTCCCTTCAAAGTAAATAAAAGTATAAATTATAAGCATCCCATACTGATTAAACAAAAAAACTAGTAAAACTCAAATTAATCATGAAGCCTCTAAATTGAACGATTTGGCCTCTGTTTCTCCTCATAATTTAAAAATTAAATGTAGTTTGTTAACTATTAGGTCTCTAACTCCCAAGTCTCTGCTAGTCCATAATCTCAGATGATGCTGTTACCAAATTTATGCAGATTGTTTCCTCTATGCCATGTGTCAACACTGGCACTGGCAGCTGTAACACTATCCACCATACTATCAATTACAGAAGGAGCAAGCTGTCTATTATCTTATTATTTCCGTTGTGTTGACACATCAGAATCTGACACATCAGAATCAGATTCTGATTCTGATTCTGATGTGTCAACACAACGGAAATAAGATAATAGACAGCTTGCTCCTTCTGTAATTGATAGTATGGTGGATAGTGTTACAGCTTCTCTGCATCAGACTCTAGACTTGGTGGCCCCCTTAAAAAAGAAAAAGTCTAATCAGAGATTTCTAACTCCTTGGTTCAACACAGAAACTTGTAGCTTAAAACAGAAGACTCGTCAATTAGAAAGAAAATGGTGCTCCACTAATTTAGATGAAATCTATTTAGCTTGGAGAAATCATCTTTTGATTTATAAAAAATCTCTTAGAAAAGCTAGAACGAGTTATTATTCTGCATTAATAGAAGAGAACAAGAATAATCCCAGGTTTCTTTTCAGTACTGTAGCCAGGTTGACAGAGAGTCGGGACTGTGTCAATCCTAGCATTCCCTTAGAGCTTACTAGTCAGGACTTTATGAACTTTTTTAATAATAAAATTTCATCCATCAGAGATAAAATCAATCAGATTCTTCCCACAGTTAACTTAAATACAGTAACTACTACAACTCCTTCAACTGATATCTGTTTGGATGAGTTTACTCCAATTGACCTTTTAGAGTAAGACAAAATAATTTCCTCATCCAAGCCTTCAACTTGTCTTTTACACCCTATTCCTACCAGGTTATTTAAAGAAGTCTTCCCACTTATTGGTAGCTTTATTCTTCATATAATCAATTCTTCATTAACTTTAGGCCATGTACCGCAGGCTTTTAAAACGGCTGTAATTAAACCCTTACTCAAAAAACCAACGCTAGATCCAGGAGCTTTAGCTAACTATAGACCAATCTCTAATCTCCCTTTCATTTCAAAAATCTTAGAAAGAGTTGTTGCTACGTAATTATTTGACCACCTGCAGGGAAATGGTTTACTTGAAGAGTTTCATTCTGGGTTCAGAATCCATCATAGTACTGAAACAGCCTTAGTGAAGGTCACTAACGACCTCCTCATCGCATCTGATAATGGACTGGTTTCTGTACTTGTCCTTTTAGACCTTATTGCAGCTTTTGATACTATCGATCATAATATTCTACTTGATAGATTAGAACACTATGTTGGACTTAATGGAACTTCGTTGCAATGGTTTAGATCTTATTTAGTTTGTTCATGTCAATAATGAGTTTTCTTTCAACTCAAAGCTTAGTCATGGAATTCCACAGGGATCTGTGCTAGGCCCTACTCCTTTTAGTTTATATATGCTTCCGTTAGGCAACATTATTAGAAAGCACTTTATACATTTTCAGTGTTATGCAGATGATACACAATTATACCTGTCAATGAAGCCAGATGATAGTAATCAATTAGCCAAGTTGGAAGCCTGTCTTAACCACTTGCACTCCGTTGTTCCGCGGGCGGGCAAGTCTCTGCGTCCTAGGGCGCACGAGGGCGCACGAGAGCGCACTTGTGCGCGCTCGGACGCATGACGCATGATAGAGATACTGATGGTGGTGATGTAGGTGGTGTGGCTTCCAAGCGCCACTGAAAAAAAAAGCTGCAGTCACAGCCGCGAACAGATTAGTTCATCTGATTGACCTCTCATTCGACTAATAAGAGCCTTGAATTGGGTTTCTGAAACCATGAAGAGCCAATGAATGAAAACCTAGGAAGGAGGACCTGCCTACTGTGAATGCAGGAGCCAATTGAAGCACAGAAATTCGGGCTGGTGAAGAGATATTTACTGTTGCAGCAGATGAAAACAAAGGATGCTGGACGAACCTGCTACAGACCCAGGCTCACCCAGCGGCATGGAGAACACCCACAAGTGGGACCTGCACTCATTCCAGCAGAATAGACGTTTAGGATTCTCTTCCGTCATCATAGACCGACGGAGGCCAACGACAAAGGTCGTAAATCATTCACCAAAACTGCAATATTGGAATTATGTTTTGATCGGGATCCACGAGCGGACCAGCGTCGCGTTCGTCTAACAATGGGGAAGAGAAGTTCACCAGGACTCTGCTGCTGTGAAGAGGTAAGGTGTTATAAGCTAAATTATTATTTCTCCCTGAAAACTGTAATCCAAAAATGACTTTTGACCGATCGGTAACTGCGCACGAAGTACGAAGTGCGTGCTCCGCAATAAACAGTTCATTTGCCGTGTTCGGACCGTGAACGCCCCCCCCCTCCCGCTGCAGAAGAGGAGCGGGGGGGGGGCGTTCACAGTCCGAACGCCCCCCGGTCCGCGGGGGGGAAGCATATGAGTCTATTCCGTCATGTAGCGATGGCCATCTTCTGTAGCGAGGGGGGGGGGGACAACCCCCCCAACACACACACACAGTAGCGAGGGGGGGGGGAGCCGCTGTGAAAACATGCAAGGAGTGTAATCCGTCATGTAGCGAGGGCCGAACTCCATCTTTTGAAGCAGGGGGGGGGACAACCCCCCCCCCCACACACACACACACAGACACAGCCCTGAATGTGACCTTTCATTAGAGCCTAAAATGAAGCTTCTATCTTGAATCATTCAAAAGTTACAGGCGTTTTTCCAAACTGTGCCATTTGGCACAATTTGGCACAGTTCCAAAACGCCTGGGAACTACCTGAGAACAAAGCTGTGTAAGATATTCATTTTTTGTGGTATTGTTACCAAATTTGGATCTCAGCTTGATAACACTTGGTTCTACATTTCTGTTGCATTTTCCAGCCGGATCGGACAGCTGTGTGTTATTTGCAAGCATTTGTATCCAAAAAAACACCGTGTCCAAATTTATTTTCTTCAAGTTCAGTATGTTTAGATGACTGTAACTCAGTGGCTGGAGCACGCAGAGAGATTATGTTTTTTTTTGACAAAAAATTCAAAGTGTTTTCTTTTAAATGAGACCAACCCCATGAAGATGCTGCAAAGGGTTGAATAACAGCTTTCGATTTACTTTGGGCATTTTTTTTTTTGGCATTTTTAGGAAAATTGCCCGGAGTGCAAGGGGTTAAGGAAATCAAAGCTTGGATGACTTGTAATTTCCTGCTATTAAATTCTGATAAGACTGAAGTCATTCTTGCTGGTCCAAAAAACCTTAGAAATACCTTTCCAAATCAAACTTTAAGTTTGGATGTGGTTACTCTTTCTCTTAATAGCTCTGTGAGGAACCTTGGAATTATTCCAATCCTTCAATTCACATATTAAATTTGTTTCTAAGACTGCCTTCTATCATTTGCGTAACATTGCCAAGATTAGGAGCATCTTGTCTCAGAGTGATGCTGAGAAACTGATCCACGCTTTTGATTAGCTCAAGATTAGATTATTGTAATTCTTTATTATCAGGTTGTCCTAAAACATCTTTAAAAAGTCTTCAGCTGATCCAAAATGCTGCAGCAAGAGTTTTAACAGGTACTAGAAAGAGAGATCATATCTCTCCGGTTCTGGCCTCCCTTCATTGGCTTCCCATAGAGTTTAGAATTAAGTTTAAAATCCTTCTTCTTACTTACAAAGCTCTAAACAATCAGGCTCCTTTTTATTTAAAAGATCTGATACTACCGTATTATCCTAACAGAGCACTACGCTCCCAAAATGCAGGATTACTTGTAATACCTAGAATCTCCAAAAGTACAATGGGAGGCAGAGCCTTCAGTTATCAAGCTCCTCTCCTGTGGAACCAGCTGCCAATCTGGATTCGGGAGTCAGAATCGATCTCTGTTTTTAAGAATAGGGTTAAAACCTACCTTTTTGATATAGCCTACAATTAGGGAGGGATCATGTGTTTCTGAACCCTCCCTTAGTTATGCTGCTAATAGGTTTAGTCAGCCAGGGGACCTCCAATAATGCACTGGGCCTCACTCCTTTCTTCACTCTCAATGAAATATTTTTTTTTTGCTGGTCATTAACATCTGATGTTCTCTCCCATAGACTGAGTCCCCATCGTGCTGTTTGCTCTCTACATGTCTGTTCTTTTAACTTCTCTGTCCCCTCACCCCGCAGCCAGTCGCAGCAGATGACTGCCCCTCCCTGAGCCTGGTTCTGCTGGAGCTTTATTCCTGTTAAAAGGGAGTTTTTCCTCTCCACCGTTGCCAAGTGCTTGCTCACAGGGGATCGCCTGATTGCTGGGGTCTTTCTGCAAATGTGGGGGTCCCCCCTACAGTTGAAAGTGCTATGAGATGACTGTTGTTGTGAAATGGCGCTATACAAATAAAGTTGAATTGAATTGAATTGAATCTGTTAATTGATCATCAGATTGATTTAATATCCCTTACAGAGACTTGGTTAGGGCAAGAGGATTATGTTGGTTTAAATGAATCAACTCCCTCTGGTTATTTAAACTGTCAAAATCCCAGAAGTTCTGGTTGTGGAGGAGGAGTAGCAACAATTTACTGTTCCAAATTACTAGTTAATGTAAAGCAAAAAACACGCTATCATTCCTTTGAGGACCTGGTCCTCAGTATTGGGCATTTTAGCAATTTTAGACTAAACTCAATTTTATTTGCCATAGTTTGTCGTCCTCCATCAACCTACTCAGAGTTTTTATCTGAATTTGCCGAATTCTTAGCTGATTTAGTGCTGAAATCAGGTAGAATAATTATAGTAGGGGACTTTAATATATATGTAGATGTAGATAGTGATTGCCTTAATATGGCATTTAATTCAATATTAGATTCGATGGGGTTTTCTCAGAAAGTAGGAAATTCTACCCATTATCTCCACGATACTTTGGACCTTGTTCTGACATATGGCATAGAAATAGAAAATCTGGTAGTGTCTCCTCATAACCCTGTACTGTCAGACCATTGTCTGTTAACCTTTGATTTTACTATTTCTATTTGGCTCCTAAAGAAAAATATTACTACAGTAGATGCCTCTCAGATGATGTTGTAACCAAATTTATGCAGATTGTTTCCTCTATGCCATGTGTCAACACAACGGAAATAAGCTATAGACAGCTTGCTCCTTCTGTAATTGATAGCATGGTGGATAGTGTTACAGCTTCTCTGCATCAGACTCTAGACCTGGTGGCCCCTTTAAAAAAGAAAAAAGTCTAATCAGAGATTTCTAACTCCTTGGTTCAACACAGAAACTCTAAAACAGAAGACTCATCAATTAGAAAGAAAATGGCGCTCCGCTAATTTAGATGAAATCTATTTAGCTTGGAGAAATCATCTTTTAATTTGCACCACCTGTCGCTATAAAGGGGAACCTTTATATTGGATGCCCTCCCACCACTCTGTCTGGTTACATCAGACTGCCTGCCTGCCTGTATCCTACCTGAGCCTCATTTACATCAAATCCGTTATCCTGTGCTTTGTGCTTTGACCTTTTGTCTGTCCTAGAACCCTATGCCTGCCTGCCTGCCGATTTGGATTTGCCTGCCTGCTTATTGTACCACCTGCTGTGCTCTGACCCTTGCCTGCCTGACCCCCGAATCTGCCTCATGGACTGGATTGTTTGCTCCCCAGATTGTGCACACTCCCTCACCACCCAAGTAAGTTGACTTACCACTATTTTCCTTCACTGCTGTCTCCACTTCCTTTCCCAGCACTCAGGCCTGGCCCACCCACCATGGTCCCCTGCTGGAGGATCCTCAGCGGCTCCCCATCCCAGAGGAGTCTTGCCTAGTATCCAGCTTCCCTTCACCAGAAGGTTTTCCCTCCAGCACCTTCCAGAGGAAACCTGCAAGAATAATAATTCCTTTAACCCCTTTAATACTGCCATCTCATTCTGCTAATGTGCATATACTCACCACTGTGTTTTGCTCTCCCTCCAGGGTTACCAGACCTTTGTCACATTTGAGCTTTGCACTATTTGTCAATAAAATCCCTGTTTAAACTGCTTTCATAAAACTAACTAAAACTCTCATTAAACGTTCTCATCTGTGTCTGCTCCTGGGTCTGGGTTTTGTAAACCATGTCACCCTCAGTGTAAATTGGGGATCACTTTTGTGTCTGCTACTCTTGTGCACCCCCAAATGGACAAATTGGGAGCAGCAGTTACCTTACTGAAAAAAGCTGTGCTCGTGCATTTTATTATTTAATTTCATACTTTGCAAATTCATCCCGTGGGCCGGTTTGAACTCTCTGGTGGGTTGGTTTTGGCCCGTGGGCCGTACGTTTGACACCCCTGCCCTAAATACAGATTACATGCTCTCCTACAGAGGCATCACAGTTATACTGAAGAATATGATGCATTTCAGCACTACTGTTTTGGACATGATTGGTATGGATGACTTCAGCTGCTTAAAAAATTATGAGACACTAATGCAGACACAGATGCACAACATTGAGGAGGCCAAATGATTTTAAAAATGCAGTTCTCCTCTGTGCATTGTGTGATTCTAATAGAATAACACGCTTGCAGCTTCTGGAAATGCAAACTGATTTACAAGGTTTTGGGCTTAGAGGCACAGCTGTTTCTGACTATATATCAAGACTACACAAATGCAATGGAGCTCTTTTCCCATGCATCGAGCCTCAAATCTACAATTTAACCATCAACAATTTTGTGGGGAGATGTTTTTTTCTCATAAATTTGTAACTTTTTTCTTGTAAATTTTATTACTATTTTCTTGTAAATTTGCTACTCTGTTCTCATCAAATTGGTGTAAATTTTCAGTTACTTTAATCTTATTCGGTATATTGATATTATGTATCTAATTTTTTGTCACTGCTGATGTGATGATTGCTTATTTGTACTTTTATGGCAACTGTGGTTTCATTGGTGTGCCATGTGATGAGGAGTGCTTAACATTGTTTTAATGTTCTGTCCATGTTCTTCATTTGAGGCAGAAAACCCTCTGCATGAGTTTCTTAACTAATAAATATACTAAGTGATTTCCATTATTATTACATATCTTTCTTACCATCATCATCACAGCAGTCTGTCGGGGTGACAATGACTGTTTCATTTAGATCTGATCAGATTCCTCCACGCAGCTCTGTCCTTCGCCCTCCGCCAGGTACTCCTGACCTTGTTAACCCAGGCGACGTCCAAGCCGGTATGAGCTGCTTTCTGACTGACCATTTCATGAAACTGCTTGCAAAGTATTTGAGTACCGCTAGCTTTTGCTGGACTAGCGGCACATTCTTGGCAGATAGAGGTATTATCAGTGGCAAGGACAGGCCAAGACAAACTGACTCCAGTATCTATTGCAGTGACCAACCAGATGACAGATTTGTTTATCTCTACTCTTTGTGTAGTGCATGTCCCGATGCACTGACTGGCAAAAGTCTAACACAGACCATGTGACAGATGTGCTTGTCTGCCAGGATGTCCAGTCTCACCCCATGTAACTGGGAGTGGTCCACCACATCACTCTATAAAAGCAAGAAATCTCTGTGTGTCTGTCTGTCTGTCTGTGTGTCTGTCACGTTTATAGGACATCATACGACGGCCTATGATCTCTGCATGAACATCATAGGACGTCCTATGAACTCAGGCATCATAAAACGACTCTCAATGCCTGTATGATGGCACATAGACAAATGTGTCTTTATGATGTCATATACATCAAGCCCACGGCACATAGAGAAATGTGTCTTTATGATGTCATATACATCAAGCCTGCCTTCATGTCTTTATGATGTCATATACAGCGAGTCTATGCCGGAAAGCCTCTTTTGCTCAGATCTATTTTCATGATCCTGTCCATGAACTGAAATTATGATGCACCTATCCCTCAACCAGTGGTCTCAACAAAGAAGAAGAAGACGAAGAAGACCCACCCGATGGAGAGCAATAGAATGACGACAACTGCTGCCTGTCAGAAAAGATGCCATGAAGATGAAACACCTGAGGTTACAGCACTACATCGCACCCGTCTGAGACAGGAGGACACCCTTCATCAGCATAGGGTACAACAGACTTCAAAGCACGTTTCTAGGACATCATAGGATGGCCTATGATCTCTGCCTCATCATCATAGCATGTCCTATGAACTCAGGCATCATAGGACGACTCGTCATGCCTACATGATGGCAAATGTGTAACCTTGACGAATGCCATTCTACACTACAAATGTGTAAAATGCCAAGCAAAGCGCTGACTTTCTCCGGGTGCTCCAGCTTCTTGGTTTCTACAGGCATGAACAGGCCTTCCTGAACAGGGTCGAAACCCACTTTTTCAGGATCGTGCCCATCAACTGGAATTACGACGCACCTATCCCTCAACCAGTGGTCTGAACGAAGAAGAAGACGACCCACCAGATGGAGAGCAATAGAATGAGGAGAACTGCTGCACATCAGAAAGGATGCTGTGAACATGAAACACCTCAGGTTCCATCAGTACGCCGCAGACATGACTGTGAACAACACAGCCGTCTGAGACAGGAGGAGACCCTTCAGCAACGGGCATGCAGAAATACTTGCTTAAACTTGGTTTCTATGGGCATGGACGGGTATGCACGGGTATGTACTAGTTAAAATCAATGATGAAAAATTTTTTAATGATGTTCCTCTTTGAGACTGAAAGGAGGTGCATATGTAACAGGGTTATTTTAGTTGAAGTTCATCAAAATTGTTTTTATTCAACTAGTATTCTGTTAAGTCTATTTTCAAATAATTTATTTGTAATTTAATTTTAATTATCTTTGTCAGCCATTTTAGGAAGCCTGGGACCAGATCGCCAAGGTCTCTGCCTTTGACCGCTACCTGATCCACTCAGCACTGGACCCCCATGGCCCCTCCTGCAGGTGGTGAGCCCACTGGAGTGGTGGTGAGCCCACTTGGGACGTGGAATGTCACCTCTCTGGTGGGGAAGTAGCCTGAACTGGTGCATGAGGTTGAGCGATACCGGCTAGATATAGTTGGTCTCACCTCAACACACAGCTCCGGTTCCAGAAACAGTCTCTTGGAGAGGGGCTGCAGCTTGACCTACTCTGGAGTTGCCCCGGGCGAGAGGCGATGAGCAGGGGTGGGTATTCTTGTTTCCCCCCACCTTGCTGCCTCTATAATGGAGTTTTCCCCGGTGGATGAAAGGGTTGCTTCCCTGCACCTTTGGGTGGGAAACGGGTCCTGACCATCATTTGTGCCTATGCACCAAATGGTGGTTCAGAGCACCCACCCTTTATGGAGTCTCTGACTGGGATGCTGGAGGGTGCTCCTCTTGGAGACTCCATTGTCCTTCTGGAGAACTTCAGTGCACACATGGACAATGACAGTGAAACCTGGAGGGGGATGATTGGGAGGACCGGCCTGCCCGATCTGAACCCGAGTGGTGTTCAGTTATTGGACTTCTGTGCTAACCACAGTTTGTCCATAACGAACACCATGTTTAAGAATAAGTGTGTCCATATGTGCACCTGGCACCATGACACTCTAGGTCGCAGGTCGATGATTGATTTTGTTATCGTGTCATCAGACCTGCAACCGTATGTCTTGGACACTCGGGTAAAGAGAGGTGCAGAGCTGTCAACTGATCACCACCTGGTGGTGAGTTGGATCCAATGGCAGGGGAGGATGCCATTCAGACCTGGTAGACCCAAACATATAGTGAGGGTGTGCTGGAAACGTCTGGCTGAGGCCCTTGTCCAGGAGGTCTTCAACTCCCACCTCCGGAAGAACTTCAACCACATTCTGAGGGAGTCTGGAATGGGCCATGTTGAGTCTGAATGGGCCTGAATGGGCCATGTTCTCCACCTCCATTTTTGAAGCGGCTGCCCACAGCTGCGGCCGCAAGGTCGTCGGGGCATCTCGTGGTGGCAACCCCCGAGCCAAGTGGTGGACACCAGTGGTGAGGGGGGTCATTAAGCTGAAGAAGGAGTCCTATCAAGCTTGATTGGCTTGTGGGACTCCTGAAGCAGCTGAGGTGTACCGGCAGGCCAAGCGGAGTGCAGCTCGGGTGGTTGCTGAATCAAAAACTCGGGTGTGGGAGGAGTTCAGTGAGGCCATGGAACAAGACTTTTGGTCGGCCTTGAAGAGATTCTGGCAAACTGTCCGGCGGCTCAGGAGGGGGAAGCAGCTCCCTGTCCACACTGTGTATGGTGCGGATGGGGCGCTGCTGACTTCGACTGGGGATATCGTAGGGCAGTGGAAGGAATACTTTGAGGATCTCCTCAATCCCACTGATACACCTTCCACAGAGGAAGCAGGGTTTGTGGACGAGGGGGACGACTCGCCTATCACAGGGGCTGAGGTTGCCAAGGTGGTAAAAAATCTCTTTGGTGGCTGGGCCCCGGGGGTGGACGAGATTCGCCTTGAGTACCTCAAGACCTTGGATGTTGTAGGGCTGTTATGGTTGACATGCCTCTGCAACATTGCGTGGAGGTCGGGGGCAGTGTCTTTGGCATGGCAAACCGGGGTGGTGGTTCCTGTCTTCAAAAAAGGGGGCCGGAGGGTGTGCTCCAACTTTAGAGGGATCACACTCCTCAGCCTCCCTGGGAAGGTCTATGCCAAGGTACTGGAGAGGAAAGTCCGGCTGTTAGTCGAAACTCGGATTCAGGAGGAGCAATGTGGTTTTCATCCTGGCTATGGCACATCAGACTAGCTCTTTACCCTCTCGAGAATCCTCGAGGGTTCGTGGGAGTTTGCCCAACCAGTTTACATGTGTTTTGTGGACCTGGAGAAGTCATTCGACTGCGTCCTCCGTGGTTTTTGTGGGGGGTGCTTCGGGAGTATGGGGTATCGGGCTTGTTGTTAGGAGCTATTCGGTCTCTGTACAACCGTTGTGAGAGTTTGGTTCGTATTGCCAACACTTGGTCAGACTCATTCCCAGTGAGAGCTGGACTCTGCCAAGGCTGCCCTTTGTCACCGATCCTGTTCATAATTTTTATGGACGTGCCAGGGTGTCATGCTTGGTGACCACAGGATCTCATCTCTGTTGTTTGCAGATGATGTTGTCCTGTTGGCTTCATCCAGCAATGACCTACAGGTCTTACTGGGACGGTTTGCCGCTGAGTGTGAAGTGGCTGGGATGAGAATCAGTACCTCCAAGTCCGAGTCCATGGTCCTCAGTCGGAAAAAGGTGGATTGCCCTCTCCAGGTTGGGGACAAACTCCTGCCCCAATGGAGGAGTTTAAGTATCTTGGGGTCTTATTCACGAGTGAGGGGAGAGTGGAGCGAGAGATTGACAGACGAATCGGAGCAGCATCTGCAGTGATGCGGATGTTGTACCGGTCTGTTGTGGTGAAGAGGGAGCTAAGCTCTAAGGCAAAGCTGTTGATTTGCCAGTCAATCTACGTTCCTACCTTCACCTATGGTCATGAGCTTTGGGTAATGACCGAAAGAACGAGATCGTAGATACAAGCGGCTGAAATGAGCTCTCTTCGTAGGATTGCTGGACTCACCTTCAGCAATAGGGTGAGGAGCTCAGTCATCCGGGAGAGGCTCAGAGTAGAACCGCTGCTCCTCCACATTGAAAGGAGCCAGTTGAAGTGGTATAGGCATCTGATCAGGATGCCTCCTGGACGCCTCCCACTTGAGGTGTTTTGGGCATGTCCCTCTGGGAAGAGACCCTGGGGCAGACCCAGGACTCACTGGAGAGACTATGTCTCCCAGCTGGTCTGGGAAGGCCTTGGTATCCTCTCTGAAGAGCTGGAGCAGGTGGCTGGGGAGAGGGAAGTCTGGGCTTCTCTGCTTGAACTGCTGCCTCCGCGACCCGGACCTCTGGAGAAGCGGTAGAAGATGGATGGATGGATATCTTTGTCAGGCTATTTTTTAAAAGTTATTTTCATTTATTTTATTTTATATTTTGATGAAGCAGCGCCTTCGTGTGGTGACCGGATCTTTTTGTATGCCACCAGAAGCCCGCAGTAATCCCCTTTTGCTGCTGTCTCTCTGTGTGGTGGTATGTATCTCATACAGCTCTGTTAAAACTTGTTGAATTAATCTGATTAATTGTTGTTTAGGCTTGACTGGCGTTTACATGGAATGACAGGAACAATGTTTGTATGTTTTAAGCCTGTGGCCGAGTTAATTTCTGCTCTCAATCTTACGATTTGAATTAATGAAAAACTTTCTAGCTTGTTAACTGTTAGCCCGTTAGCCACTAGCCTGTCAGTTGCTAGTGCACGCCTAAGAGCCACGAGGTGTTGCGCAATCAACGTGTTGGCGTATGTTTGTCAGCCTGCCGTTTCTTTGTGTGTAGTTGCTGTATGATGCTGTTGGTCACACTGGGCAATGTGTGCTTCTGTTTTTATTCAGGTATGTTGTGTGTCAAGGGATATTTTAGTCTATTATTTATTTGTGATTATTTTGTTTTAGCCCTGCTATAAATGTTTTATTTTTGTGTTGTGGAAATTTATTTTATTTTTGGTATTTTACATGTTTATTGTTCATTTCACTATGTTGTTATTTTTCATATTAATAATACTGGTTCACGGTAAAAGAAAAACAGTTTGTCAAAAGCACAGCGCTAATATTGTCATAAAACTATACATCCATCCATCCATCTTCTACCGCTTTTCCGGAGGTCCGGGTCGCGGAGGCAGCAGTTCAAGCAGAGAAGCCCAGACTTCCCTCTCCCCAGCCACCTGCTCCAGCTCTTCAGAGGGGATACCAAGGCGTTCCCAGACTAGCTGGGAGACATAGTCTCTCCACCGAGTCCTGGGTCTGCCCCGGGGTCTCCTCCCAGTGGGACGTGCCTGAAACACCTCAAGTGGGAGGCGTCCAGGAGGCATCCTAATCAGATGCCCATACCACCTCAACTGACTCCTTTCAATGTGGAGGAGCAGCGGTTCTACTCTGAGCCTCTCCCGGATGACTGAGCTCCTCACCCTATCTCTGAGGGTGAGTCCAGCAATCCTACGGAGAAAGCTCATTTCAGCCGCTTGTATCCGCGATCTCGTTCTTTCGGTCATTACCCAAAGCTCGTGACCATAGGTGAGAGTAGGAACGTAGATTGACTGGTAAATCAACAGCTTTGCCTTAGAACTAAGCTCCCTCTTCACCACAACAGACCGGTACAACGTCCGCATCACTGCAGATGCTGCTCCAATCCGTCTGTCGATCTCTCGCTCCATTTTCCCCTCACTCGTGAACAAGACCCCAAGATACTTAAACTCCTCCACTTGGGGCAGGAGCCTGTCCCCAACCCGGAGAGGACAATCCACCTTTTTCCGGCTGAGGACCATGGACTCGGACTTGGAGGTGCTGATTCTCATCCCAGCCGCTTCACACTCAGCGGCAAACCGTCCCAGCAAGAGCTGTAGGTCATTGCTGGATGAAGCCAACAGGACAACATCATCTGCAAACAACAGAGATGAGATCCTGTGGTCACCAAGCATGACACCCTCCATTCCCTGGCTGCGCCTAGAAATCCTGTCCATAAAAATTATGAACAGGACCGGTGACAAAGGGCAGCCCTGGCGGAGTCCAACTCTCACTGGGAATGACTCCGACCGAGTGTTGGCAATGCGAACTAAACTCTCACAACGGTCGTACAGAGACCGAATAGCTCGTAACAACAAGCCCGATACCCCATACTCCCGAAGCACCCCCCACAAAAATCCACGAGGGACGCGGTCAAATGCCTTCTCCAAGTCCACAAAACACATGTAAACTGGTTGGGCAAACTCCCACGAACCCTCAAGAATTCTCGAGAGGGTAAAGAGCTGGTCCGATGTGCCACGGCCAGGACGAAAACCACATTGCTCCTCCTGAATCCGAGGTTCGACCAACGGCCGGACTCTCCTCTCCAATACCTTGGCATAGACCTTCCCAGGGAGGCTGAGGAGTGTGATCCCTCTAAAGTTGGAGCACACCCTCCGGTCCCCTTTTTTGAAGAGAGGAACCACCACCCCGGTTTGCCATGCCAAAGGCACTGCCCCCGACCTCCACGCAATGTTGCAGAGGCGTGTCAACCATGACAACCCAACAACATCCAGGGCCTTGAGGTACTCGGGGCGAATCTCGTCCACCCCCGGGGCCCGGCCACCAAGGAGATTTTTAACCACCTTGGCGACCTCAGCCCCTGTGATAGGCGAGTCATCCCCCGCGTCCCCAAACCCTGCTTCCTCTGTGGAAGGCGTATCAGTGGGATTGAGGAGATCCTCGAAGTATTCCTTCCACCGCCCGACGATATCCCCAGTTGAAGTCAACAGTGTCCCATCCGCACCATACACAGTGTGGACGGGGAGCTGCTTTCCCCTCCTGAGCCGCCGAACAGTTTGCCAGAATCTCTTTGAAGCCGACCGAAAGTCTTGTTCCATGGCCTCACCGAACTCCTCCCATACCCGGGTTTTTGCTTCAGCAACCACCCGAGCTGCACTCCGCTTGGCCTGCCGGTACACCTCAGCTGCTTCGGGAGTCCCACAAGCCAACCAAGCTTGATAGGACTCCTTCTTCAGTCCTGAAGAAGGAGTCCTAAAACTATACAATCACATTGTAATAGAAACATTTTGAGTAAGCCCCTTTTGCTGCTGTCTCTATGTGTGGCGGAGCTGTATAATGCTGTTGGTCACACTGGGCAATGTATGCTTCTGTTTTTTTTTCAGTAAAGTCCCATGAACCTGACTTGAGCTGTGATGTCATCATTGCTGCCAGAATCATGCCAGAACTAAGGGGTTTCACACAGTCACCACAACAACTAATGGGAAGTTCCATCAGCAACACATCATAATCCTTTTCAAGTGTACATTAAAACTGTTGATAGTTTACTGAGACTGGGCATGTTGCCAAGAGAGAACTGTCTAGAGATGATCTTAATAATTGTACCCTTGTTTTATTCAGTGCTTTTAGAGTGCATTAAACACCCTGATGAGTCTCCAGCACAGGTCACACCACAGCACTTTCAATATCAGTTTGAAGCCCTAAATACATTATCATCAAATATCACACCACAGCACTTTCAATATCAGTTTGAAGTCCTAAATACATTATCATCAAATATCACTGACAGATACATACAGTAAATACATGCATGCATATCTTGGGCAAAGTGAAAGCATTCTACTGTTCCAAATTGGCCGAAAATGAGCCCCGTTCCCTCTAATGTGTAGGCTTCTAACGTGTGGGCTGACACACCTTAAGCCCAACCTGATGAACCTTTGAAGAGGTAACTGAAGCAGTCCAACAACTCAGCTGCAAGGGCTTCCCTGAAATAGATTGTCTTCCTATTGAGTTTTACCATTGAACATTTTTAAAGACAGTTTGGACATGGGGATTCTACTAATTAGCTGTATAAGAGGCCCTGGATAGCTGTGGATATTCTCTCTCGACTGAAATCCAGAACTCAGCAAGCATTTTTGAACGAAAAGTTGTCTTTAAGGTGCGGTCACTTGACAGTTCAATCAGTGCATCCTCCATGTCGGATGGCAGATGACTTGCGGCCATTACAGTGAATAGTGATCTTATCCAGTCATATTTTTCCGGAGTTGTTTCCTCAGGGAAAAACTTGTTAACCCCTTGCACTCCGGTGTACCGCGTGCGGTCACGTCTCTGCGTCCTAGGGCGCACGAGTGCGCACTGAAAAAAAAAAGTTGCATTTCCATTCTTCCACTACAGACACAGCCGCGGACAGAAAGCCAAAGGAGTGCTTTGATTGGTTTAGATGTGATTGACCTCTCATTCGACTAATAAGAGCCTTGAATTGGGTTTCTGAAACCTTGAAGAACCAATGACTGAAAACCTAGCAAGAAGGACCCGCCTACCAACGGCTGCGAATACAGCGAGCCAATTGAAGCACAGAAGTTCGAAAGTGTGTGTCCCTTGCAAAATCTGTTTTGTAGGTCTTTTGAAGGTGGGTAGTGATGGACTTCTTCAGTGTGAACACTCAGATTATTTTCCTTCATGATCTCCTCCAGCTCAGGAAACATAGCAATCCTGCCCATCTCAACTCTCGCAGTCCAGCGATCCACTTTCCTTTTGAATGCGTGGATTTTATCATTCAGCGACATGATGCTTGTGTTTTCACCTTGCAATGACATTTTAAAGCCGTCCAGTCTGTCAAATATGCAGGACAAATACACAAGCCTTGTTAACCAGTCAGGGTCAGTCAGGTGGTCAGCGAGCTGGGACCCGTTCTCCATCAGAAATAAGTGCACCTCATCCCGCAGTTCATACAGGCCGCTGAGGACATTTCCTCGCGAAAGCCACCTGACCTCTGTGTGGAACAGCAGGCTCTGATGCTCCGATCCCAGTTCACTGCAGAGAGTAGCAAACAGCCTGGTGTTGAGTGGGCTTGATTTTATGTAGTTGACAATTTTTATGGCAGTCTCAAGAACACTGTTAAGATCTGGGTTGAGCGTTTAACTCGCAAGAGCTTCTTTGTGAATAATACAGTGAGTAAATTTTACATGGGGTGCCACTTGTAAGACTCTTGCTTTTAATCCTTTCTTTTTCCCCAGCATTGCTGCAGCACTGTCTGTACACACACCAATGCACTCATCCCAAGACAGTCCCTCTTCTTTTAGTTTGCTGTCAAGTTTTGTGAAAATGTCCTCACTTGTGCACTTTACATCCAGCAGGGTGCAAAACAGCATGTCCTTATTAAGTTTTCCATCAAAACTGTATCTGACGAAAACAAGCAGCTGGGCTGAGTTTGATATATCTGTGGATTCATCTAACTGCAAAGCATATTTCCCTTTCTTCACTCTGTCAATCAGCTGACACTTTATGTCCTGGGCCATGTCCGTGATGTGCCGGGATATGGTCCCGTCAGACAGCGGCACTGCTTCCAGCTCCTGCGGCTGTTTATCCCCATGTGTTGTCTGACTCATAGCGATAGCAGCAGGTTTTATTAGGGTTTCTCCAATTGTGTGTGGCGTTTTTGCCTGTGCAATTAAATATGCCACCTCATATGATGCCTTTTGAGCTTTGGGTGTGGATGTTGTTTGGTTAGCTATGACTTTCTTCTGGCCTTGCAATTTCCTTTCGGCGGAAAAAATCTGCTGGTTTAGCAGCAAGAGATGGGTGCTTAGTTTTCAAGTGTCTGAGCATTTTTACGGGCTTTAAACTCTCATGTGCAAGCACCTCGGTGCACACTACGCATTGGGGATATTGTACTTCACTGATAACGATCCATGTGAATCCATACTGAATATATTCCTCTTCATACTTGCGACACTTGGAGGAAGGCTGGTCTGACTGCTTATGGAGCCCTTTACGGTGGTCTCCTCCTCCTCCTCCTCCCACACCAGATGTCGGCCTTTCTGGCGGCATGTCTCCTCTTCTGCCGTCTCTGCTGGCCTCTCTGTGTTGTCTTTGGTCGGTATTAACCAATGTTTCATTTTTAAAAATAATATCCTGGGCTTAAAGCGTAATGTGTTGATTTGAGCTGTTCAGATGAAATCTACTGGTGCACACTGACCTGTGTGACCTGTGATGTTTACTGTGGCGCAGTTAAAGTGACATGTCACCTGTGTAATTGCCTCAGGAGAACTCTGAAAATCATCTCGCGACCCCCCTCAGCGTCTTGGGACCCTCCCAGGGGGTTGCGACCCCCACTTTGGGAATCTCTGGACTAAACCATTTTGCACCTTTTTAAAGGGGCGATAGAGGCCTCAGAGAGCATCCATCATTACTGTTAATGCAAAATTCAGTCTCTCAAACACTTCATTCAGCCAGAGTGAATTTTACTATGACATTAATTCAAAATTAAAATGCAACACAGAAAAATGTTTTCATTTCAGGCTTTTTTTTTGGTAAAATTAAATAACCATCGCCTTATGTGGAAAAAAAAATCAATTACACAAACTCTTTTGGGCGAGTTTTGACACTGTAGCTTCTCTGCGCTGTTTTGATATGGGTGCTCATCCGTATTTCTGTGCAACAATCATCCATATCTCTGTGCTGTTTTGATATGAACGATCGCCCACGATATGAACGATCGTGGAAAAAAAAATCAATTTCACAAACTCTTTTCTAGGCAAGTTTTGAAACAATTGCTTTTCTGCGCTGTTTTGATATGTTGATATTGTCTTGAGCTGTGGGTTTTTGTTTAAAAACCGTAGGTATGGCAGTTGGTTTTAGAACCCGTTTGTTACAAACTTTCAAGCCTAAACATTCCTGTATAGCAGGCACCTCCTCAAAACTGTCTGCAGTGAAATGATTGCTACAGAGTACAGAAGATGGTGTTAGTTGCCATTTATCCCTTGTTCTCTGTACTTGCTTCACCCATTTTTTAAGAAGATCTGGATCTTTTGGGAATGAGAACCGGCTTGTACATTTCACTGGAGCAATTAGAACACCCAGCCGCCACACAACGTTTCGGCATTTCTTTCCTGATATAGAAGCTAAACAGCTTGTTTACATTGAGAGCACACGGATCAGCTGAGATGAACCTTACCTCATGACGTCCTATCCGGAAACAAGGCGAATCTCAGGAAATTGTGTTAGTGCAACACGGCGCTAAATTTGAATTCACTTGGAAATATTTTTCCAGTTATTTAGCATTCTAAGTCAAAAGAACCAACTATATGGACGATTGAAGATAAATTCATACTGAATATTGATCCATAGTTCCTAAATCGTGTCACAGGCACTTTATTGTGAAGTTCAGTGTGGTGATGTGCACTTCCTGTCACGTCACTGCATTGCCCTATATAGGGGCAAGTCACCATGGCTTGGCCTCTTTGCTGGATGCCCACGCTGGTGCCTGCCGTGTACTGCTTTGTACATAGTTCATTAATAAAGCTGAGTTCGTCACAACCATCATCTTACCTCATTCATCACCCAGGTGTTTCCATACATAATATTTGGCGACTGTAGATTAATGTATGGAGGCGTGCATTACACCACTCCATCCCTTCCTCGAGCTCCCAGGCGAACCACCGGTTCTATGGCCACATTGGTTGGAGGCTTATCAAATGTATATCATGGCGCTGGACCTCAGGAAGCTCGATTAGGTGAAGGCGCGGGTGCTTCTCATCCCCAACCTGAGTATTGAGGGCCAGAGGGCCCTACGGATTCTCGGCGCAGCGGACTCGTATAAGGAAGTTGTGGAGCTGCTAGCTAAACTTTTCTCCACCCTAGACAGCGTGACTGTTCGGAGAATTCGCTTTCGCCGGAGACGCCAGCGTGTAGGTAAGCCTATCCACCAGTATGTCATTGACGAAGCAGCTGACTAGCGAGTGTCGTTGTGGACCACTTGAAGACGAGATGGTACGCAACCAACTATCAGAGCACACATGCAACGCTGAGCTGCGTGCTAGGCTATTAGTGGCGCCTAATCACTTGATGTTAGCTGAAGCAGTTGAGCTAGCTCTCCGGTTGGAAGTCGTTGATAAGCTAGCTGTGGAGCTAAATTGGCACCAGCCGCAGAAGCTGCCGCAGCTGCCCGCCTCAACTAATGTTGTGGACCCTGATAGCGAGGATAGCTCAGGCAAAGATTATTGGGAAATCAATGCTGCCAGCCAAAGGTCTGCCCCGGGAAACCTCCGTTGCAGGGGTTGTGGGTCTGCGACACACCACCATAAAGTGAAGAAATGCTCGACAAGAGGAAAATGTTGTAGTAGATGTGGATGCTTGAATCACTATGCCAGGGAGTGCCTTTTGTCTTACCCGGGGAACCCACGGGAGAAATCACCCCGCCCACCCCCAACGGACACTGGGAGCAAAGAGCTAATGGAGACTCTTGCTTTCAAGTCGACCAGTTCTCGCCCAGTGTCAATACCCATGCCGATGAGCGACACCATGCTAGCCCCAGATGCCTCCAGTACTTGGCCACAGTCGGGTGGGGGGACTGCAGCTACAACGGTGAACTCTACAATGTTTATAGAAGAGGACGGGGCCAGACTGACGAGCATGGAGTTACCACATGCTCAGTAGCAGCTCATCAGGCTGAGTAAAATTCCACTTCAGGTTATGGACTTGGTTCGGGTCAGGGTGATGAACGTGTTGTATTGTAATACATACTTTTATTTGTGAAGTGCGGTGTAGTGGCGGCCACTTCCTCTTCCGCCACTGCACCGCCCCTATAAATACCAGCGGGCATCTTGGTTCGGCCTCTTTGTCAACACCCCTGCCTGGCGGTTGTAAGGGAGGTAATTCCATACATAACAGAACGCTCACGGCGAAGATCGGCCAAACGACAGCCAGCAAAAAATCAAGCACGTCTGTGGATAGTGGTGAAGTTGGGAGTGGCGTGTTTCTGGTTGTCCGACGGCTTGATGAGGCATGCCAACCAGCTGCGGTGTTTCCAGGAGGACACTCCAGGTGGCAAGGCTGGACGGGAGTCGGTGATGGCGGTGTGGGATCCAGGCTCCATGGTCCAGAAGATCAGCCATCGCTCCGGGGGCCTGCTGTTTCCAGGGGAGCGCCTGCTGAGGGGCTGCCCTGCCCCCCCCCCCCCCATGCTGGTTCCATCTTTGATGCTGTTGTGTTTTATTATGTGTAGTTTAGGAGCACGGCAGATATTTTTAGTTTGAATAAAGACGTTTTAGCTGGTGGCAGAATAATCCACCATGCCATGCGGGCTGTGTGGCAATCCACCCACCAGTCCTATTTTAGGTTGTTTTGAGTGAGTGTGTTAGGCCAATTTAGTACATCAGTTTTCGTTATTTTAGAGAATGACTTGGGTCCAAATTGGGGTGATTTCAATTGTATGTGTGGTTTTGGACTTTCCTAAGGGGGGGAGGAAATGTGGCATATGGGAAACAGCACTTTATTGTGAAGTGCAGTGTGGTGACGTGCACTTCCTGTCATTTCACCGCACTGCCCTATATAGGGGCGAGTCATCATGGCTCGGCCTCTTTGCCGGATACCCACGCTGGTGCCTGTCATGTACTGCTTTGTACATAGTTCATTAATAAAGCTGAGTTGGACAAAACCATCATCTTGCCTCATTCATCACCCAGGTATTTCCATACATAACATTAAGGACAACAAAGTCAGTGTTTTGGACTGACCATCACAAAGCCCTGATCTCAATCACAAAGAAAATTTGTGGGCAGAGCTGAAAAGATGTGTGTGAGCAAGGCGGCCTACTAACCTAACTCAGTCCCACCAGTTCTGTCAGGAGGAATAATTAAATTTTTTCAAAACTCAGTAGGTGATGCTTCTCCAAAACCTTACAGTGATGCTACTGTACAGATTTTTTTGTCAAGAACCTTTAGTGTTTGTTTGTAAACACTCCAGTGACACATACACTACCAGTCAGAAGTGTGGATACATCTACTCATTAAAAATTAATGTGTAGCTGTGTTCAAACTTTTGACTGGTACTGTATAAACCAGGGGTCACCAACTAAAACTGCAAGAGGTCCAATAAGTCGGTCCTCTTCCCCAGCCGAGGTCCAAACTAAATGTGGGAATCTTTAGGCACCTCATGATTCGATTATGATACAGGGCTCCGATTTGATTCTAAAGCGATTCTTGATGCATGATGCATTTTTTTCTTTTCAGGATTTGCTCATGGATGGGCTATAACTTCATGTGTACAGGGAGAGGGGGTGGAATTTTTAAAGTTCAGTAACACACAGAGTTTTTATGGAGTTTTTACCTGATATCGGAGGTTATGAAAAGGACCTCTAGTGTCATGCAGGCCCAATGGGGTCATGGTGCCAGAGGAAGCTACTTCACCCCTGTGTTCCAGCACGGACCACTCTCAGCAGATTCGGAGGCAGAAGCGCCACGGTAAATACACTCAGTTTCACAACAGCACTTTATTCCGTGGGTACAGATCAGGAACAAAGTGTGTCTATTGGGTGGATATTCTGACCACGTGTTTGTGTGTGTGTGTGTGTGTGTGTGTGTGTGTGTGTGTGTGTGTGTGTGTATGAGACACCCATAGTGAACCACGATTTTGCAACCCGCTGCATACTCTCTGGAGCGATTTAATCCACTGGGGAGTGCCCAAGAGCTTGTACCATAAACTGTCTGGGCGGCGGCTGATAACAGTTTTTCAGTTCCACTTTTTTCGTTTAGCCAAAATGAAACAGTTTCCTTTTTTCCCAAAGTGTATCAAAAAGCTTTGGGGTCCGGACGGAGGACTCTCAGGGTCTAGACCGGGATGGGCAATCATGTGCCATGGAGGGCCATTCCACTGCAGGTTTTCTGTTCCACCCAGTCTCTTCAGCAGGTGCTTTCACTGATTAGCAATCCTTGAAGTTGATCAGAGCATACACCTGCAGAAGAGACTGGGTGGAACAGAAAACCTGCAGTGGAATCGCCCTCACTGCCCACCCCTGGTCTAGACGGAGGACTCTTGGGGTCCGGATCCAGACCGGAGTCTGCCAGTTGGTGACCCCTGTTGTAGAGGACAAACTTTTTGTTTTTGTATTTAAATATTCTGCTGCACAATACAGGAGCACTTTCAGGTGTTTTTTTTTTTTAATAGGCCAAGCTAAGATGAGTATTTAGTTCATAGAATTGAGCTCATGTTTGAAGTGCTCATGACACGATTTTGACTGCATCTAATTTTGCAACACATAATACAATATGACGAAATAGGTGGGTCTGTGCAGTTCTAAGTCAAGCAGGCTTGTTTTCACACGGATATCCAACGCTTCCAAGAGCGCTGCGGCACCAATTGGGTCAGTGGCTGGAAAACCCCCTGGCCATGTTGTGACATCAGCGGGAGAACACAGCAGTTGGCTGACCATTCTACACGCATGATGGAAGCGGTTGAAAACACTGATGATGGTTCCAGCACATGTAGTCTGGAATTGGTTTGTGTTGTCCTATCTTCAGACGATTATAGTTCAGAAAAATGTGGTGATAATGAAGAATCTGGGGGCATCAGACCATATAGGTTTGAGCTGTACCAAGCGGACATCGTGCCTAGCGAGTCAGACTCAGAGTGACGGTGATGAGGCAAACATGTGTGCCACAGCAGCAGCAGCAAACACACAGCAGGGGAACACAGAGTGGTATGCTTTTGTTACAGATATTGCAAGAAATTATTTGTTCATAAATATAATTTATTTAAACCCGATTTTTCAATAAAATCATAGCAGTGTATTTATAATAAAATTGAAACATCTACCTGATGCTGTCAAGGCCCCCCCCCCAATAAACAAAAAGATACTATTTTTTTTATTTTTGCAGGTGCCAGTGTGGTCTGTTTGTGAGCATGACCACAGGGGAAGAAAGTATTTGCTGTCAGGAGCAGGACAAGGTGAAGCAGAAAATTCTGGACGGTGCTATAAAGTGTGTCACTGGTCATCACAACTTCCCCGTGGTGTGTCTGAACGAAGATGTGTTGGAAGTGGCTTACTTCACCTATAAACATTATGTGAATGTGGATTATGGGAACAATTGGAAACGCTATACAGCTTACAGACAGTTCATCCGATGGTGCTACCACTACCTTGGTGAGAAAGTCCGAGTGCCAATACCTGCCTGTGTCGTTCACAAGATCAGATAGACCTTTCCAATACAAGAGGGACAATATGTTGGTTTTACTTATGCTGACTACCTTTATGTTTTCATGGTATTGCTTTTCATTCAATACATGTTTAGCTGACCACAACTGTTGTCAATTTTTACAAGAAAATAAAATTACAAAATATTTATCGTGTGATACTTGAAAATCTCATAACTGTTGTCATCACTGGGATGTTGCATGCAATCCTGTATCAATCCTGGGTATCTGAACAAGAGAATTTTTTTTTTTTATTTAGCAAATATAGTATTTTTTATTTTTTTTTTAGTAAATTAGAGCATACTCGTGGCCATAACTTATCATTTTAAAGTTCAATTATCTGTAAAACCTCTTTAGAAATTAAAATTATTCTCTGTGTTACTGATAGCAATATCCTTAAAAATAATGTATTCCCTATTATTTGTCTCATAAAAAATGCAATTTTGTTTGTTATCATTGTTTATTAACTGATTTTGTCTTGTATCAACTGGCATGTGATTTTCAACAATAAAAGCAATAGAAGCAACTGATAGTCAGCATTTTTTCTAGAGTTTGGTCACAGAAAAACAATTCTCATAACTAGTATAGCACACATATACTATAACTATCAAAAATATTAAATTAATTATTATAACAGGAAAAAGTCCAAATTAGTGGCAATGAATACAATATAGTCAGTTGGAGCTGAAGCGTGTGATGTGGTCTTTCATGGCCTGCTTTTTATCTAAGCCTGCGATACAACGCAAAGGCATAGCCGTAAAACTAAAACAAAAAACCAGAGAAACTGTCTGCTACAAAGCTGCTGGCATTCCTGTCAACAAAACCAGTGTCCGTTCTCGTGCTGATGTCATTTCCACCTCCCTCCTCATTCAGTGAGCGGTGCCACAGTCCAGTCAAATTTGCCCGAATGCCGGCGGTTTTCTGATGATAACAATGTTGTGCAGGTGCATTTGTAACAATTATATTGATCATTGACAATGACTTTTGGGTTTATACAACATGCAAAAAAATGTCAAAATCGTGTCATGAGCACTTTAAAGGTTTGGTGGTGGAATGCTCACAAATAGAATTCACCTGCCTTAAAATTTATATTTGGGGCATCAGTAATGTTTTATGCAGCATGCCTCAAGAATCGCTTGCTTTTAGTTTTTAAAGAGACACTACACCAAAAATTAAGTTTTTTTTTCTTGTTAACATGTCTAACATGTTTTTTATGGCTTACAAAGACATATCAAGAGTGAAATCGCTCAAATGTCTCATATCTGTTTTTTGCTGTGAAGTTTCATTTAAGGCGAGTTGAGACAGAAGGTTTTTGGTGACATAACTATTCATGGTGCTGGCACGTGGGCAGTGTTGAGCCAATCAGGACGCTTTGGCCCAACTGATGTTATCTTCCAAGTTAGTTAGCATTTTTCTTTTGACGAACTACTTTGACTTGAGCAAAATTAAGATGGGCTTTACCATTAAACTGCTTTTAAGGACTGATGCAGTTGCAGTCATTATCCTGGGCCACCGTGCATACAGCTGGGCGTGTCCTTCAACCGGTATGTCTTTTTATCACAGGATTTATTCTGATAATGTAGTGCTCACCACTCTTCGCCTTGTGGTATGTGGTTGGGCCTGGTAATCACTGATTCTGGCGTTTGGGGAAGGGGGGGTGGATTTTGACATGAAACTGTAAGACAATGAAAGTTTTTTTGTAGAAAAAAGGCACAAGGTACCATTTTAGACAATGTAGATTCATTTTTATAGGGGATTTACATATATCCACCTTAGTGTGTTTTTAAAGTCTATACAGTTAATACATGAGCTGATTTTACACATTAAGATGTTTGGTTGGTTAATGTAAACATAATTATATGCAATAAATTCTTTCTTAAAGGTCTCCTAGAAAGCTTAGCATAACTAAGCTGAGTCTTTGTGCTAGCATTAAGAAGAGAGAAATAAAAGCTGGACTCCTACACAGCACACAACACAGATTTTACTGATAGAAGTCCCCAGGCAGCTGTAATACAACCCTTATCTCTTGCATGTTAAAGCAGTGTAACACTTACCCCTTTTCAATTGAATTATCAAAAGGAAACTTTTATCCTAATAGAATTAGAAGTCCTGGTGTTAACAGCAGTCAGTGTCCAGTTCAACATGAGGCATTTAAAGCTGGCCAAGTAATGGGATTTCAGAGGTTTCAAGCCCAGTTGTAATTTTGGATTCAGTTCTGTGCTGATAGCTACTAGATTGCATTGTTTTCCCATCTGATGCCTCCCAAGTGAAAACGTGTCTCGGGCAAGCTTTATGCAAATAACCTCAGGCAACAGATATTTGAAAATGTGAGTGTAAGCTGAGAAGTTACTGGACTGGGTTCATTTTGGCAAACATTTTTGTAAACATGTAGCACCAGTGTTTTTATAAAGTGGCACTGTCTGAATAGGGCTGGGCGATATAGCTCTATATCGCGATACACGATACATATCACGATACATATTTTGTGTACTGAATGCCCTTTAAAATTTGGTTTTACTTACATTTTATTAGAAATTTATATACAGTATACGTATATTCATTTCACTTACAGTGGGGTAAAAAAGTATTTAGTCAGCCACCAATTGTGCAAGTTCTCCCACTTAAAAGATGAGAGAGGTCTCCAATTTTCATCATAGGTATACCTCAACTATGAGAGACAAAATGAGAAAAAAAATCCAGAAAATCACATTGAAGGATTTTTTAATGAATTAACTGGTAAATTCCTTGGTAAAATAAGTATTTGGTCAATAACAAAAGTTCATCTCAATACTTTGTTATATACCCTTTGTTGGCAATGACAGAGGTCAAACGTTTTCTGTAAGTCTTCACAAGGTTTTCACACACTGTTGCTGGTATTTTGGCCCATTCCTCCATGCAGATCTCCTCTAGAGCAGTGATGTTTTGGGGCTGTCGCTGGGCAACACAGACTTTCAACTCCCTCCAAAGATTTTCTATGGGGTTGAGATCTGGAGACTGGCTAGGCCACTCCAGGACCTTGAAATGCTTCTTACGAAGCCACTCCTTCGTTGCCTGGGCGGTGTGTTTGGGATCATTGTCATGCTGAAAGACCCAGCCACGTTTCATCTTCAATGCCCTTGCTGATGGAAGGAGGTTTTCACTCAAAATCTCACGATACATGGCCCCATTCATTCTTTCCTTTACACGGATCAGTCGTCCTGGTCCCTTTGCAGAAAAACAGCCCCAAAGTATGATGTTTCCACCCCCATGCTTCACAGTAGGTATGGTGTTCTTTCTCCTCCAAACACGACAAGTTGAGTTTTTACCAAAAAGTTCTATTTTGGTTTCATCTGACCATATGATATTCTCCCAATCCTCTTCTGGATCATCCAAATGCTCTCTAGCAAACTTCAGATGGGCCTGGACATGTACTGGCTTAAGCAGGGGGACATGTCTGGCACTGCAGGATTTGAGTCCCTGGCGGCGTAGTGTGTTTCTTATGTAGCCTTTGTTACTTTGGTCCCAGCTCTCTGCAGGTCATTCACTAGGTCCCCCCATGTGGTTCTGGGATTTTTGCTCACCGTTCTCATGATAATTTTGACCCCACGGGGTGAGATCTTGCGTGGAGCCCCCGATCGAGGGAGATTATCAGTGGTCTTGTATGTCTTCCATTTTCTAATAATTGCTCCCACAGTTGATTTCTTCACACCAAGCTGCTTACCTATTGCAGATTCAGTCTTCCCAGCCTAGTGCAGGTCTACAATTTTGTTTCTGGTGTCCTTTGACAGCTCTTTGGTCTTGGCCATAGTGGAGTTTGGAGTCTGACTGTTTGAGGTTGTGGACAGGTGTCTTTTATATTGATAACGAGTTCAAACAGGTACCATTAATACAGGTAACGAGTGGAGGACAGAGGAGCCTCTTAAAGAAGAAGTTACAGGTCTGTGAGAGCCAGAAATCTTGCTTGTTTGTAGGTGACCAAATACTTATTTTACTGAGGAATTTACCAATTAATTCATTAAAAATCCTTCAATGTGATTTTCTGGATTTTTTTTCTCATGTTGTCTCTCATAGTTGAGGTACACCTATGATGAAAATTGGAGACCTCTTTCATCTTTTAAGTGGGAGAACTTGCACAATTGGTGGCTGACTAAATACTTTTTTGCCCCACTGTATGAAAAAGCTGAATAATAAAATAAAATGAAAACTTATGTCAGAGAAAATTATTCACAACAATATGTAACTGAGCAGAGTGTCTTTTTTCCTTTGCTTACCAGAACTCACATTATCAAGTCATCAAGTTTATCCACATGGGCAGAAATGTTTCACTTTATCACACAAAGTTAATAATTGGCAGTCTAATAAGTGACAAAAGTATAATTCATCGCTTATTTTTGTTTTTTTCAGTGTCTACATCAATTGTTTATTTGGTGAGCCATTCCCTCTTATTTTGAAGGGTTGCAAGATCAGATAGGAGCTCTTATTTTGAAAGTTTGTTCACTTAGCAAACAAACTTGCAGAGTTCAGAATCAAAATGTTTATCTTCTACTTGCTCCACCATTTTCTGTGCTTAAGGTGAGCCTATGTTTATTCTGTTATCTTTCTTTTCATCTCTGCTCGCTGCAGTTTAGCTTTCTCTGTGAACATGCAAGGGTGTGGGGCAGCCGCGCTGAGCTAGAGTGCTTTTCCTTTCAGACGTCAGTGGCCAAGCTGCAGACAAACCTGTCTTGCAGTGGCAGCTCATTTTAATGTGATAAATATTCAAGTATGGGCGATATAATGAAATATGTATTGTGGACGGCCAAAACTACCGATACAAAGAATATCGCCCAGCCCTGTGTCTGAATATTTATAAGTTGCATCTAGACAGTGATGCCAGATCTATCAAGTCAAAGTGGATTTCTCTGAGCTTACTGAAGGGCAGTATCTCATGCAAATCAATTAATTACACTTGTAAGCTGTATTCTTGGTCTGAAAGTCACCACACCAGTATCTTTAGTCATGACAAGTTATGGAAATATATGACAACTACATACACTAAAGCAGTGTTTTTCAACCTTTTTTAAGCCACGGCACATTTTTTACATTGACAAAACCCTGGGGCACACCACCAACCAAAATGACACAAAATGACACTCTATAGCCTAACACAGTAAAAATAATAAAATATAGTTAGCAATACAGTTTTTAAATGTATTTATACTCACTCAGTGTGAACCATGGGCCTGTTTAGATGAACACAAAGCTGATATCCTGGCAGGAATGGAAGAAAGACACACGGAGCTCTTCCTCAACAGCTCTCAGTCTCTCTCTGTTTTTAGTTTTTATCACAGTCAAGCTTGAAAAGCTCAGCTCACACAGATATGTCGTGGAAAATGGGAGCAATGTTGAAGTAGCTTTGTTGGCCAGAATGGGGAACTCCTTGGCAGCAGTCAACCAAAAACTGTCCAAAGGAAGATCAGCAAAGTTTAGCTTTAAACCATGATCTTGTTTCAGTTCAGTGAGTTCCTCTTGCTCCTGTAAAGTCATGTCGTTTCCAACAACTGATGCTGAGCTGTATGGGTTCCTAACCCAGTCAAGGCATTGTGTGATGTCTGAAGAGAAATAAAATAACAACTTCTCCTCAAGAGTTTTCAAATGTGTGCCAATCACCTGGCACAGTGCAACAGTGTTAACATCATGCCGTTTCTCGGTGAGTGGGAACATATCAAGGTTGCCACACTGCACATGTTGTTGCCAGAGCTGCACCTTTAAACGAAATCCATTCATTTTATCCGTGCTTGTAAGCAGGTTTTCATTTCGGCCTTGCATTCGGGTGTTCAATTCATTCAGATGATGGAATATGTCATGGGCAAAATTTCTTCAATCTGATTACAATTCAGATCAGAATTTTACTGTTTACATGGATCCTGAAAAAGCTGATCTGATTAGGACGTGCGTTATGTGTCACAGATTTGAACGGAATACATCATTTTGACATGCGCAGGTCGACATTTCGACATTCAAAAAATAGTAGAAGAAGAAGCAACTTCCGGTGTTAGCGAGACCCGCTTCGTGTCGAAATTGACCTGTATCGTGTTGTTCAGACTGTACTTTTGCTTCTGCTGGTCTCCGTAATGAAGCTACAAGTACATACTTCTGTGTATGACGAAAAGAGGGAGACAGCAGGACGATACAGACCAGTTTTGTTTTACTCTCGCTATGTTTTCCGCTAGCTGCTGCTAAGGCGGAAATACATCACGTCGCCGTGCGGCTGGTGTACAGACATGCGCAGTAAACATATTTTCTGCCCTGTATTCGGAATGAGTGTTTTCATGCGCACCATTCGGATTAACAATCGGCATAACCCACCCCTCTCAGTCGGAATGAAATTTTGATCTGAATGTGCGTGATCGGGTTAGAATATTCAGATTGCCATGTTTACATGAAGCATTTTTATTCCGATCAGGCTTTTAATCCGGTTACTTGTGTCCATGTAAACATAGCCACTCACTCGAGTAATTAAATTGGATAATTTCCCACGGCACACCTGACAATCTCTCACGGCACACTAGTGTGCCGCGGCACATAGGTTGAAAATCACTGCACTAAAGCATATAAAAGAATATTTTAAAAATACTAATATGCTTTGTTTGAATGCAGACAGACTTGGTATTGACAGTGGTGTCTACGTCTAAAGCACACACAGGACAACATTAAAAATCTTTTATTTACATTAAAAGATTGATATACTGTACATGTTACAGTAGAACAGGAACATTCCCCACCTGTCATAAATGGTTTATAAGCAGGAGGGATTTGAACCAAGGTCCTTTCTAGCACATGTTCTCCCAGAACTTGTGGAAATTAACTCAGGTTTCCTCCCACAGACTGGTGATCAGTCAGTCAGAGCAGTTGTTGGCAAGAGGGGAGAAAAAAGAGGGACTGATACAGTGGAGAAGGAAACAATGACTGCTGGTGTATCTTTTTATCTAAAAACACATGAATCAACCTTGTGTAACAAAAACAGTCTCTGTTTATCATTTAAATAAATAAATAAATTAGTAAATAAACTGCATGCTGTACTTGTAGGTTTATGATTAAAAATGAGCCTGTGAATGAAAGCAAAAAGTATTCAGCATCTTATAATAAAATTCAAATGGCTGATCATATTCGATTATGAAAATATTTATACAATTTAGTTTGTCAAAATGATAGATAATGACAGTCTATAGGGCAAACTTCACATTACATAACTTGATAATGTATTTTCTGTCAATTTGTGGTTTAGCAACGTAATTTAGTTAATTAAATTACATATACAGTGGAGACCAAAATTAGAGACCAGTGCATTAATACTTGATTTTTTCTAATACATGTTATTCTTCATTGTTCAGAATTTGACAGAATATCAGCTGTGGCTATACCACTGTTGTACTAACATGTTGTTTTTTTTTTTTAATAACCAAGGCACTTCAACACAAACATTTATTTTGTAAAAAAAAAAAAAAAAGTGAGCAAAATTAGAGAACAGTCAACCACTGTGTCAGAAGAGAAGATTTAAACAATATATTTTTTAGGGCTATAGGATCCATCCATCCATCTTCTTCCGCTTAATCCTTTCGGGTCGCTGGGGGGCTGGATTCAAAATTTAATATAAAGTGTAGAGGCTCTTGCTTTGAATGACTTCAGCACATCTTCACCCACAGGACAGCACTAGTTTCTCACACTGCTCTGGTTTGAGGGTGTAAAAATTAATTTTGGACAGTTAGCGGAGTCTTTTCAGTGAACCAACCAATAATCACATAAGAAATACTATTTCTCCGGTTACTTTTATTGAATCACGCAGGGAGCCAGGGAACACGGCTGTGGGTCCTTTCCAGCCCCCGCTCATGGAAAAGACCCAGAACAAAGAACAGCACAGCTACAAAAAGGCTTCCAGTTAGTGGGCATTTCCCAGTAACTTTCCAACAATATGCTGGCCATTGTCCAAACTAGTTAGAACCAGTCCTTTCAGTGTCCAAATGGCTTCAGATGTCATCGCAGCTCTTTATGACTTCCATCCTGTTGGTTCCTGTCTCTCCAGATGTCTCCTCTTTCCCCATGCCCATATATGGAAACAGGAACAGAGACTTTCCTTTGGAGCTTGTGTGTGTGTGCGTGTGTGCACGTATGTGTGTGTGTGAGTGCATGTGTGGATCTAAAAGATATGTGTATGCAAGCACTTTGTGTAATATCTAATTAACTAATCTTCACTATTTATGTATTATAACGGGACAGGATGATGTGAAGACTCTCAGTGGTGAATTGGTTCAACACTGCAGCTGGAATTGCACACCAGTTCACTGCTGAACAGGGCAAGGATCTGTCTCGGCACAGTGTCTCACCGTTTATGTTATGGCAACCTCCGGTAGGCACGGGTACTGGACTCAAATTACAGGCAGAACTCAGGCGTAGCATGATTTATTAAACAGAAAAAACAAAGGGAAACAGATAACAGCACAAGGACTGAAAAACAACTAAGGATACGACTGGCAAAATAACTTACAGGGGAACTCGGGACACGGGTTACCGGCAGGGAAAAATAGACGGACAACACCACACCAGACAGACACTGAACACTGATATATATGGTGATGACTAATTACAGATGAGAGACAACTGGGGAGCAATCAAGAATAGCCGGGAAGTCACTGCAGGTGAGGAGACAGGATAGGCGGGGCCGTACAGATAATCACAAAAAGGGGATGCACATGAAACATGACAATGAACACACAGGGCTATCATACAGGAATCATACAGAGAGGGCAACAGCTAGGGATACTGAAAACATGAGGAGTTGGAAAAATAGCTAAACAGATATACACATAGACCCAGGACCAAACAGGGGATGACAAAGCAGACAATGACAGAGGACCTAGGGGAACACAGAGGGCAATAAATGCAAATGATAATCATACATAAACACAGAAAAACAATAAATGTACATAAAGTGTGGGCTTGATCCTATGATCAAGCCCACACTGACAGCTTAAGACAGTTTGGACTCAACGCTCATTCTGCAATGACCGAATCTCTTATCAGCAGAAAGAATAAAAAGGGAAGACTTGGCTTTGTTGATGAGCATGTTGTGTGGATAGAGGAGAACTGGTCCAGAGTGCACTTCAGTGATGACAGTAAGTTCAGTTTATTTGGGTCTGATGGGAAACGATATGTTCGGCGTCAGACTGGGGAAAGACTGAGCACAAAAGCCCCTTTCCCACTAGTACCTGTTTAGCCTGGTACAGCACAGCACAGTTCAGTTCAGTTTGGTCCGCTTGTGCTTCCATTACACCGGAGTACCACTTGATGTGGATGGGATTTGTTACAGGGAGGCAGTGCAACCCTTCTGTGACTTAAAACAAGTGACCCAGGCAAAACACAAGATTCAATTCAATTCAATTCAATTCAACTTTATTTATATAGTGCCATTTCACAACAACAGTCATCTCATAGCACTATCAACTGAAGGGGGAACCCCCACAGTTGCAGAAAGACCCCAGCAATCAGGCGATCCCCTGTGAGCAAGCACTTGGCAGCGGTGAAGAGGAAAAACTCCCTTTTAACAGGAAGAAACCTCCAACAGAACCAGGCTCAGGGAGGGGCAGTCATCTGCTGCGACTGGCTGGGGGGTGGGGGGACAGAGAAGATGAAAAGAACAGACATGTAGAGAGCAAACAGCATGATGGGGACTCAATCTATGGGAGAGAACAAACAGATGTTAATGACCAGCAAAAAAAAAAAAAAATTAATTGAGAGTGAAGAAAGGAGTGAGGCCCAGTGCATTATTGGAGGTCCCCCGTCTGACTAAACCTATTAGCAGCATAACTAAGGGAGGGTTCAGAAACACATGATCCCTCCCTAATTGTAGGCTATATCAAAAAGGTAGGTTTTAGCCCTATTCTTAAAAACAGAGATTGAGTCTGACTCCCGAATCCAGATTGGCAGCTGGTTCCACAGGAGAGGAGCTTGATAACTGAAGGCTCTGCCTCCCATTGTACCTTTGGAGATTCTAGGTATTACAAGTAATCCTGCATGCATGTTCTCCCCGTGTTGCGCGGGTTTACTCCGGGATTTCTCCGGTTTCCTCCCGCATACCAAAAACATGTAGGTTTAGGGCGCTCGCACACGCAGCGACCGGCAGCCGGTGGCTTGTCACCAGACTGCAAACCAAATCTACCTACAGGTACAAATAAGTAACAAAAAAAAAAAATAATAATTTTGGGAGCGTAGTGCTCTGTTAGGATAATACGGTAGTATCAGATCTTTTAAATAAAAAGGAGCCTGATTGTTTAGAGCTTTGTAAGTAAGAAGAAGGATTTTAAACTTAATTCTAAACTCTATGGGAAGCCAATGAAGGGAGGCCAGAACCGGAGAGATATGATCTCTCTTTCTAGTACCTGTTAAAACTCTTGCTGCAGCATTTTGGATCAGCTGAAGACTTTTTAAAGATGTTTTAGGACAGCCTGATAATAAAGAATTACAATAATCTAATCTCGAGCTAGTGTGTGGATCAGTTTCTCAGCATCACTCTGAGACAAGATGCTCCTAAGCGTGGCAATATTACGCAAATGATAGAAGGCAGTCTTAGAAACAAATTTAATATGTGAATTGAAGGACAGATCTTAATCAAAAATAATTCCAAGGTTCCTCACAGAGCTATTAAGAGAAAGAGTAACCGCATCCAAACTGAAAGTTTGATTTGGAAAGGTATTTCTAAGGTTTTTTGGACCAACAAGAATGACTTCAGTCTTATCTGAATTTAATAGCAGGAAATTACAAGTCATCCAAGCTTTGATTTCCTTAAGACAGGCTTCTAACTTGGCTAATTGATTACTATCATCTGGCTTCATTGACAGGTATAATTGTGTGTCATCTGCATAACAATGAAAATGTATACAGTGCTTTCTAATAATGTTGCCTAACGGAAGCATATATAAACTAAAAAGAGTAGGGCCTAGCACAGATCCCTGTGGAACTCCATGACTAAGCTTTGAGTTGAAAGATAACTCATTACTGACATGAACAAACTGGAACCTATCAGATAAATAAGATCTAAACCATTGCAACGAAGTTCCATTAAGTCCAACATAGTGTTCTAATCTATCAAGTAGAATATTATGATCGATAGTATCAAAAGCTGCACTAAGGTCTAAAAGGACAAGTACAGAAACCAGTCCATTTTCAGATGCGATGAGGAGGTCGTTAGTGACCTTTGCTAAGGCTGTTTCAGTACTATGATGGATTCTAAACCCAGATTGAAACTCTTCAAGTAAACCATTTCCCTGCAGGTGGTCAAATAATTGCGTAGCAACAACTCTTTCTAAGAATTTTGAAATGAAAGGGAGATTAGAGATTGGTCTATAGTTAGCTAAAGCTCCTGGATCTAGCGTTGGCTTTTTGAGTAAGGGTTTAATTACAGCCGTTTTAAAAGCCTGCGGTACATGGCCTAAAGTTAATGAAGAATTGATTATATGAAGAATAAAGCTACCAATAAGTGGGAAGACTTCGTTAAATAACCTGGTAGGAATAGGGTCTAAAAGACAAGTTGAAGGTTTGGATGAGAAAACTATTTTGTCTAACTCACAAAGGTCGATTGGAGTAAACTCATTAAGACAGACATCAATTGAAGGAGTTGTAGTAGTTACAGTATTTAAGTTAACTGTGGGAAGAATCTGATTGATTTTTATCTCTGATGGATGAAATTTTATTATTGAAAAAGTTCATAAAGTCCTGACTAGTAAGCTCTAAGGGAATGCTAGAATTGACAGAGTCCTGACTCTTTGTCAACCTGGCTACAGTGCTGAAAAGAAACCTGGGATTATTCTTGTTCTCTTCTATTAATGCAGAATAATAACTCGTTCTAGCTTTTCTAAGAGATTTTTTATAAATTAAAAGATGATTTCTCCAAGCTAAATAGATTTCATCTAAATTAGTGGAGCGCCATTTCTTTCTAATTGACGAGTCTTCTGTTTTAAGCTACGAGTTTCTGTGTTGAACCAAGGAGTTAGAAATCTCTGATTAGACTTTTTCATTTTTAAGGGGGCCACCAAGTCTAGAGTCTGATGCAGAGAAGCTGTAACACTATCCACCATGTTATCAATTACAGAAGGAGCAAGCTGTCTATAGCTTATTTCCATTGTGTTGACACATGGCTTAGAGGAAACAATCTGCATAAATTTGGTAACAGCATCATCTGAGAGGCATCTACTGTAATAATATTTTTCTTTAGGAGCCAAATAGTCAGAAATAGTAAAATCAAAGGTTAACAGACAATGGTCTGACAGTACAGGGTTATGAGGAGACACTACAAGATTTTCTATTTCTATGCCATATGTCAGAACAAGGTCCAATGTATGGTGGAGGTAATGAGTAGAATTTCCTACTTTCTGAGAAAACCCAATCGAGTCTAATATTGAATTAAATGCCACATTAAGGCAGTCACTATCTACATCCACATGTATATTAAAGTCCCCTACTATAATTATTCTATCAGATTTCAGCACAAAATCAGCTAAGAAATCAGCAAATTCGGATAAAAATTCTGAGTAGGATGATGGGGAACGATAAACTATGGCAAATAAAATTGGGTTTAACCTAAAATTGCTAAAATGCCCAATACTGAGGACCAGGCCCTCAAAGGAATTATAACATGTTTTTTGCTTTACAGTAACTAGTAATTTGGAATGGTAAATTGTTGCTACTCCTCCTCCACGACCAGAACTTCTGGGATTTTGACAGTTTAAATAACCAGAGGGAGTTGATTCATTTAAACCAACATAATCCTCTTGCCCTGACCAAGTCTCTGTAAGGGATATTAAATCAATCTGATGATCAATTAACAGATCATGGACTAACAGAGACTTGGGAGTTCGAGACCTAATATTTAATAAACCACATTTAATTTTTAAATTATGAGGAGGAACAGAGGCCAAATCATTCAATTTAGAGGCTTTATGTTTAATTTGAGTTTTACCAATATTTTGCTTAATCACTTTCGGATGCTTATATATTATATTTTTATTTACTTTGGAGGGAGCAGACAATGATTCTCAGGATATGAGGCAGGATATGAGGTGACTGCAGTCTCTGGCTTTTTTTTGCCAGAGTAAAGGCAAAAAACGAGAGCCAGAGAAGGCTATAGGTGGCAAGACGACACATTCTGGAAAAGTACTGGAGCGTTTAGGAAGCCATGTAGAGCAATATAAAGTGGAAGACATGAAGATACAAACTACATCACAAATGAAGGTAAGCTAATGATTGCAAATGCTACTTTGCTTTAAGTCCGCTGTACAACATTGTAATGTTGGCAAGTTATGGCTATTAGGCACTAAAATATGTATTCTCTGTATGTGTATTTCAGATGGCTCTCTTGTGGCAAAATTATTGCTTCATACCGTGGGTCGGGCATTCAACACAGGCTCCCAGTGATGAGATGTCACCCCAGCTTCACAAACGCGCAGTGGTTACAGAACTTTAGGATGTCTGTAGAAATGTTTAGCTTCCTGTGCAACAAATTGCTCTGATCTGTGTGAAAATCATGGAGAGACTGTTGGGACATCATGGGATGTGCTGTGTTGTTATTTGGGACATATTATTGTGTGACACGGGTGGTGGCTCCACCTTTCCAGTTCCACTGCCACCCAGGGTATAAGAGGGCTGTGAATTGGCGGGGTGATCTCTTTGTCCTCACCTCTGCCTGACGGCAGCGCTTGTACTGTGAGAGTGAGTCAACAATAAAGTCTTGTTCAGTTCAACATCCAGCCTCATCTTTGGTTCTTGTTTACCAACATAACATTTGGCGACGAGGATGAAAGTATGGACGCGGGAGTTGCTAATATCCGGCCGTTCTTGGAGGTTCCTGGTGAGCTGCCAGTCCCTTGTGCGAGGTGGTTCGCCCCATTCCAGAACTATTTGGTGGCAGTGAACCTTGGTAAACTGGAGAAGTTGCAGGCACGAGCAGTGTTGGTTCACAACTTGGGGATGGAAGGAGAACGTATCCTTAGTACCTTGGGCAACAGTGATAGCTTTGAGGACGTGGTTGAGCTAATGACGCAACATTTTCGCGCTCCGGAAAATGTCATCATCCGGAGGATTCAGTTTCGGCAGCACCGCCAGCAGACTGGCGAGTCAGTACAGAAATATGTTGCAGACCTATGTCAGCTGGCTGGGGACTGCCAGTTTGGAGCATTAGAGGAAGAGATGGTCTGCAACCAGCTGGTGGAACATATCCTTTGCTCGGCGGCTAGGTCAAAGCTCTTCACGCACTTGGGCGAGCTGACGTTAGTCATGGCCATCAAGTTAGCTCAGCAGTGTGAAGCAGCGGACAAGCTATCACGAGAGCTCGTCGAAAGAGCGACACTCCGCCATTTTGAATCACAGTCCACAGTGCAGGCAATGGACCCGGACGGCAACGATAGCGTGGAGGATGAGGAGGGAAAAGCTAATGCTGTGAAGATAAGGTCCGCCCTGGCATCGCCTAAGTGTTTGGGTTGTGGGTCCACCAAGCACCATTATAAGGCTAGAGAGTGTCCAGCAAGAGGAAAATGCTGCGGCAAGTGCGGATTCCTGCATTATTTTGCCAGGACCTGTAATAGGTTTGAGCTTGGGGACCGAAGACGTAAAGGGGACCCTCCCGCTCCGACTCCCACGGTCATCCACATCATTTCCCTGAGCACCGATGGTCGTACCTACTGCATGGTGGAATTGGACGAGGTGGCGGTGCCGCTACTGATTGACACAGGTGCGGTGAGGTCCGTGTTGAATTGGTCTACTGTGAGGAGTTTCTTCCCATATTACTGAGTAAGAGGTCATTCAGCGCCGCTGTGTTGGTATGGTGGAAGAAGATTGGCTACGGTGGGTTTGGTGGAACTGCTAGGTACAAGTCAGCAGAGGTATCCAACCTGAAGTTCGTGGTGCCTGCCTGTGGAGAGAATGTAATGGGTTGTGAACTCTTTTAAGGATTGGGTTTCACCATCACCAGCAGTGTTGGAGAAGAGTGGTTGGGCTGTGGCTTGTGGGACTGGCCAGTTCCGTGAGTGGTGGATGATGCAGTATGGAACGAGCCTTGGCCTTGTATTCTGGATGATGAGCAGGACCAACCCCACCCTGGGCCATCCTGGGAGGGTCCTGGTGCCAGTGCTCAAGTAACCCGAGCTGAGGGAACTGGGCGACATGGTGGGATGCCCGTGATTGCGGGTGGGGCCGAGTGGATGACCCATGCTGCTGTAAATGGAAGGTACTGAAGAGCAGGGGTCACAACGGCTTCGCCGGTGGCGAAAGTGAAAGCAAGCAGGGCAGGACCAGCTGGCACCGTAAAATGACGTGCCAAACAGGGACACTGGAAACCAAGTTGGGCTCCTCTAGGGGTCGCGGATGTGGTCTGACCAAGGGAGGAGGCCCGGTCGAGAGGTGTTTGAAGCAAGCGCAGACGGCAAGATGACCAGGGGCAGCTGCAGGTGGTGGCTGTTGGGGAGGATGGCTATCTCCAGCTGTCTGATGGCTCATAGAGGCACCCCAACAAGTTGCGGCATGCCACAGAGGAGAAGGAGGTGTTTGGGCTTCGACGTGGGTTATTCCTGGGTGCGAAGAAAAGAAGGTGCTCTGGAGGGGAACCGTCTTGACGTTTTTTTGGGGGGTGGTTTCTTTACTGGGGCAGACTGATGGTTGGGCAATTTGTTTATTGCATGATGTTGGAATGGGAGATAACTGGGTTCTATGTTAATATATACTAGTTCTGGTAATGGGATTGTTTTGTTTTTTCTACTGTTTATTTTAGGAACACGGCAGTTTTCTGTTTAATGGACTGTGTTTTAATACAAACGGCAGAACAATCCTTCTAGCTGTGTGGGGGTGGGACAGTAATCCACCTGTTCCCCCCTAGCTTTAGTTGTTTCGTGTGTATGCTATAGGTTTCAAATATTTTTGTTCACTGTTAGCGTGTGATTCAGGTTCCAAATTGGGGAGAGTCTCAATTGCATGTGTGTGTTTGGACCATTTTTTGAAGGGAGTGGTGGTGTTGTGTTGTTTTTTGAGGCATATTATTGTGTGACACGGGTGGTGGCTCCATCTTTCCGGTGGTGGCTCCACCTTTCCTTTCTTTGACCTCACCTCTGCCTGACGGGAGCACTTGTACTGTGAGAGTGAGTCAACAATAAAGTCTTGTTCAGTTCAACATCCAGCCTCATCCTTGGTTCTCGTTTACCGACATAACAGGATGTACTACTCCAGCAAGTGGTGTCGTGATACAGAGTGATCAGCTGCCAAAACTTGATTGACAGGTGCCATATTGTAGTTATGGGGTTATATTATCCATAAAATATATATTTCAACAGGTAAACAGTACTGAGTTAGGTATAATAAGATATATTTAACAATTATGATGCATTTTAAGCCAAAACAAACTGGATCTAGGGTTAAAAGCAACTAAAATAATGCAGACACAAGGTTACATGGAGGAATACATGGCTTTACTGGATATATACATGTAGATACTGTCATGAATGCCCTTCGGGGCAGGAAGATGAGACCCACATACTGAACTGTGAGTTTGGGCAATTTATTGAAAAGTAACAACAAACAAAGTTCAACACAGTCCTCTTAACAGAAAAAAACAAATGATGGAGAAAACTTACAGATTTTGTGCACCAGAGCAGGGCAGGGCTCTGGTGGAGAGGAGGAGAATGCAAACCAAGACAGCGGCAAATGGAAATGAAAATAACTCCTCGTAAATAGGGAAACCCTAGGGAAAAACCCTTTACATAATTAGTGACTGGTGTGAGTGATCTGAACGGGCAGCAGAAAACAATGACACATAATTCGGACCAGCTGGGAATAATGAGGGAGCCATCAGAGCTGACAGCTGGCAGGGCCACGCACACGCAGAGCAAAACCCCAGAAAGCCATTGACAGCTGTCAATGAGAGAGCTGAGAGAAAGAACGCAACAGAATACAACGCAACAGAATACAAATATAATGATATGGCGGAAAATGGAAACAGGCAACCTCAAAAATACAATAAACAAACTATAACAAACATAAACGGGACAATAAATCATACTGAGAAACAATATAGGATAAGTGACAACTCAAAATGACAACACAGTACAAAAATGAAAAAAAAAAAAAAAGCAGACAACCTGAGCCCAGTGGAATTCCCCCCACAGTCAGAACATGACAGATCCCCCCCCCCCCCTCCAGGGGTGGATACTAGACAGCCCAGGGTAATATCAAAAGAAAAGAACTCCCACACACAGAAATTCCACCCCAACAAGAAACCAGCCCCACCCCGGGTGGGAGGAGGGGGACCCAGGCACAGAGGGACCGAACCAAACAAAAGGGAACAAGAAAAGCTCTCAGGAAGCATCCCAGCAAGGCCCAGACTGAGGGAAAAACATCAAAAACAAAATCCCGCTCAGGACCCACACAGAACTGGGCACCTAGGCCCCCTAGACCAAAGAACAAGGCAGTTCTGGTGGCCGGCCGAAGTCCCAGGCCTGACAGACGGCAAGATGGTAAGAGTCGGGTGGTCTGCCGGAGAATGTGAACCACCCAATCCAACAGCAACACCTGTCAGGTGGTCGGCCAGAGTTCTTTAGCCACCACCACAGAGAGGGTGGTCCAGAGGGTGGACGCCCAACCGGGATGACCAGAGGTGAGGAAGAAAGAGGAGTAGAGGGAGCCCCGATGACATCAGACAGAGAACGGGGCACCATGACGACGTCTGGCAGGAGAGGGAGGACCAGGATGGTGTCTGGCAAAGGAGAGGGAACCACGCAGGCTTCAGGCACAGGAGGGGGAACCACAGTGCCCTTGGACTGGCCATCAGCACCCTTGGTGGCCCCAGAGTGGGACAAAGTTGGACCTGCAGAGGCTCCGGACTGGAGCGAAGCGGCACCCATGATGGCTCCGGGCTGGAGCAAGGCTGCACCCACGGTGGCTCTGAGCTGGAGCAAAGTGGCACCTGTGGTGGCTCCGGGCTGGAGCAAAGCTGCACCCGTGGTGGCTCCAGGCTGAAACAAAGCTGCACCCGCGGTGGTTCTGGGCTGGAGCAAAGCTGCACCCGTGGTGGCTCCGAGCTGGAGCGAAGCTGCACCCACGGTGGTTCCAGACTGGGACATAGCAGCACCTGTGGTGGCCCTGGACTGGAGCGAGGTTGCACCCACGGTGGTTCCGGATTGGGACAAGGTTATACCCGTGGTGGCTCTGGGCTGGAGCAAAGCCGCACCCGCGGTGGTCCCGGACTGGGACATAGCAGCACCGCCGTGGTCCCAGACTGGGGTGAGGTTACACCCATGGTGGCTCCGGGCTGGAGCAAAGCTGCACTCATGGTGGCTCCGGGCTGGAATGACGCTGCACCCGTGGTGGCTTTGGACTGGAACATAGCTGCACCCTCGGTGGGCCCGGATTGGGCCAAGGCTGCACCCTCGGTAGGCCCAGACTAGGCCAAGGCTGCATCCTTGGTGACTCCGGGCCGGAGTGGAGCTGCACCCTCGGAGGCCCCGGGCTGGAGCAGAGCACCCGCAACGACCTCAGCAGGAAAGGAAGCAGCACCCACGGAGGGCCCAGACTGGGCCAAGGCTACACCCTCCTTGGCTCTGAGCTGGAGCACCGCAGCAACCTCGGTGGCTCTGGGCTGGAGCGGAGCTGCACCCTCGGAGGGCCCGGGCTGGGACGGTGCACCCGCCACGACCTCAGCGGGAAAGGAAGCAGCACCCACGGAGGGCCCGGACTGGGCCATTGCTGCACCCTTGATGGACCCGGACTGGGCCACTGCTGCACCCTCGGAGGCCCCAGGCTGGAACGGAGCACTCGCGATGACCTCCACTCAAGGGAAGCAGCACCCTTGAAGACCTCAGCCAGAGGGGAACCAGCACCCACAAAGGTCCTGGACTGGGGCGGAGTGACTGCGACAACCTCAGTGGGAGAAGCTGGACCCACGATGATTTTGGGCGACGAGCCTGGACCCATGGAGAAATCTAGCACAGGTGGAATATCCTTGGTGGCCCCGGGGAAAAACTTGGACAGGAGATGCAAAGACACAGGGTCAGGGTCACCAGTGGCAGTGGAGCCTGGTGAGGTGAGCTCAGGTGCAGCTGACGGCTGCACTTGGCTCTCCCCACCTAGAGCCATGCAAGATTTCTCCAAAAGAGAGACAGAGACAAAGTTGTGCACTTACCTGATCTCAAGCTCCACCGCTGTCCAGGACTCCGACGATCCAGGTGGTGGTTCTACGGGCCCAGCTCTCTGGGGGTTCAACTCTGGCTCTGCTGTGGCAGCCCCTACAGCAGACGTGGTGGTCAGTTCAGTCCTGGGGCCTCCCAGTGAGGTGACCCACGCAGGTGGCTCGCCCTGGATGGTGACAGGAGGTGGCTCTCCTGCTGGCACCGAATCCTGTTCAGCTGGAGCCCGGGGCTGCTCTTGCATCGGTGCAGGCGTCGGCTTGGTTTCAGCGCCCACTCTCTGTCCAGAGCATGGCTGCGGGGCTGGAACCAGGTCCTCCAGGGCCACATGCTCCTCCAACATCCGGCGGCTCAATCCAGGGGCCGGCGTACAGTCAAGGGGCAGAGGAGGAGACATAGAGAGAGCAGGTGATAAGTCGTTAGCTACAGCAGGTGGTGAGAGCTCACAGGGCTGCAAGGTGATAAGTCGTTAGCTACAGCAGGTGGTGAGAGCTCAGTCCTTGCAGCCCTTTGAGCTCTCACAGGGCTGCAAGGACTGAGCTTCACCACCAGGAATCAGGCAAGATAATTCAAACATAGGTAATAGAGAATGAAAAGCCACTTGCCTGTATTCCCGGGGCATGATGTTTACTGCTGCAGCTGGTTGGAGATCGACCCTCTCCGTGACTTCAACGGTCATGGGCCCCTCTGAGGAACATGGAGGAGGTACCCCTGCCAACACGGTTTTGGGCGGAGCCGGGGAATAAACACCTTGGCTCACAGCAGTGGGAGGAGGCGTCGAGGGGAAGCAAGGAACAGCAGTTGCAGAGAGGGAGAAGGCTGACAATTCAGCCGAAGAAGAAGAACTTGGAAGGTGCACTACTGAGGGAGGCTTCCGTCCCGGCATAGGAGAAGCTACCAATTGAGAGGTAGGAGTGTTCCTCCGGCAGGATTTCCCAGAACAACGGCGAGGAGTGGGAGGTGGAGAAGTAGGTTCCAGGTGGAGAGGGAGAGGCTCCGGAGTCAGCGGACGCTCACTCATCGGCTCAAACTCCAGGTCCCTCGGTGAAATCTCCTCTAGCTCCTGAGCCAAATCCAGGAGAAGCCATGGTTTAACTTCCAGGAGGAGGTCAGTTTCTGCCAGTATAACCTTCCTGCACTCCTCCAGCTCCTCGGCCGATGTAGTGGGCCAAGGCTCGGGAGAAGGAGGCAGAGCTGCCGCTGGAGAGTGGTGAGAGGCTGGAGGCTTCCGTTTGCGTGAGCGCTTGCTCTTCACTGGCGCAGGCATCGGAGCTGACTCCCCTGGCTCATCACTCGTAGATTGAGGAAGAAATATGGAGGGGAGGAGGTTTGTAAGCTCCGGGTGATCCCACAGGCTGGGGCCTGCCTCAAGCACCTGCGTTGTGCCCTCTAGACACTCTCGGGCTGCCTCGGGAGTACAGGAGGCTTGAGCCTGAGAAAGAATATCCTCCAGGATACACACTGACCATCGCTCCACTTCGACCAGTCTAAGGGTGGACACCTCCGGGGTGACATACATGGTAATTCTTGGTGTGAAAAGAAAACCAATGAGAAAAAAATAAAGAAACCAACGAGCTATCGCCGCCGCTGAAGTGAATGAAATGGGCAAAAAAAAAAAAATCACCAAACTCACACCAGCTGGATCTCTACTGGCCACTGTCTTCTGTCATGAATGCCCTTTGGGGAAGGAAGATGAGACCCACATGCTGAACTGTGACTTTGGGCAATTTATTGAAAAGAAACAACAAACATAAAGTTCAACACAGTGCTCTTAACACAAAAAACAAACGAAGGAGAAAACTTACAGATTTTGTGCACCAGAGCAGGGCAGGGCTGTGGTGGAGAGGAGGAGAATGCAAACCAAGACAGCGGCAAATGGAAATGAAAATAACTCCCCTTAAATAGGGATCAAAAACCCTTTACATAATTAATGACCGGTGTGAGTTATCTGAATGGGCAGGAGAAAGCAATGACACATAATTCAGACCAGCTGGGAATAATGAGGGAGCCATCAGAGCTGACAGTTGACAGCTGGCAGGGCCACGCCTATGCAGAGCAAAACCCCAGGAAGCCATTGACAGCCGTCAACCCTGAGAGAAAGGGCACAACAGAATACAAACATAATAATTTGGCAGAAAAAGGAAACAGGCAACCTTTAAAATACAATAAACAAACTATAACGAACGTAAACAGGAAAATAAATCATACTGCGAAACAATATAGGATAAGTGACAACTCAAAATGACAACACAGTACAAATATGAAAAAAAAAGCAGACAACCTGAGCCTGGTGGAATCCCCCCTGTGCTCACAACGTGACAGATACTGTATAAATATATATTCTCTGCATCAACAATGAACTATACATGTATTCATTTAGTATAGCACTAGGAATTTTGACAATAAACCTTTGTACTTTTTGCAGATGTGTCTCCATTTTTGTTTTATGTGTGAAGGTTACCACCAAGTGATATAAATGAAATACTGAAAGATTGGAAAGCTGTCTAAGAACAATCCAGCAGTTTGAGAAATCACCTTTGGTTTGGTGTAAGTCTGCCAACAGAATTATGAGCCATAAAGCAGTTTGTGTTAAAATGTTAAATCGCATTAAACCCTAACTCAGGGGTGTCCAATCATGTGCCATGAAGGGCCAAGACCCTGCAGGTTCTGTCTTCTACCCAGTCTCTTCAGCAGGTGTTTTCACTGATCAGCAGTCAGTAGAAGAAATCCGTTGGAATCTGCTGTTGAAGACACTGGTTGGAGGTAAAGCCTGCAGGGTCTTGGCCCTCCATGGCACATGATTGGACACCCCTGCCCTAACCATTATTAGAAAATACAGATGCTATTATGGCCCAGAATTGCTCCACATACTGGTACTATCACGAAAGTGTGCAATGTCTTCTACACTGGCACATACAAAAATACAGTCTTCAGTAAATAAAATAATTGTTTTTTGGTTACTTTTTTCTTAAAAATGAGACATTATTTTCAATGTCACTGATAAATGATTTGTACCTCCTCATAATTTAAAAATTAAATGTGGTTTGTTAAATATTAGGTCTCTAACTCCCAAGTCTCTGCTAGTCCATGATCTGTTAATTGATCATCAGATTGATTTAATATCCCTTACAGAGACTTGGTTAGGGCAAGAGGATTATGTTGGTTTAAATGAGTCAGCTCCCTCTGGTTATTTAAACTGTCAAAATCCCAGAAGTTCTGGTCATCGAGGAGGAGTAGCAACAATTTACCATTCCAAAATACTAGTTAATGTAAAGCAAAAAACATGTCATAATTCCTTTGAGGGCCTGGTCCTCAGTATTGGGCATTTTAGCAATTTTAGGTTAAACCCAATTTTATTTGCCATAGTTTATCGTCCCCCATCAACCTACTCAGAATTTTTATCCGAATTTGCTGATTTCTTAGCTGATTTAGTGCTGAAATCTGATAGAATAAGTATAGTAGGGGACTTTAATATACATGTGGATGTAGATAGTGACTGCCTTAATGTGGCATTTAATTAAATATTAGACTCGATTGGGTTTTCTCAGAAAGTAGGAAATTCTACTCATTACCTCCACCATACATTGGACCTTGTTGTTCTGACATATGGCATAGAAATAGAAATTCTTGTAGTGTCTCCTCATAACCCTGTACTGTCAGACCATTGTCTGGTAATCTTTGATTTTACTATTTCTGACTATTTGGCTCCTAAAGAAAAATATTACTACAGTAGATGCCTCTCAGATGATGCTGTTACCAAATTTATGCAGATTGTTTCCTCTATGCCATGTGTCAACACAACGGAAATAAGCTATAGACAACTTGCTCCTTCTGTAATTGATAACATGGTGGATAGTGTTACAGCTTCTCTGCATCAGACTCTAGACTTGGTGGCCCTCTTAAAAAAGAAAAAGTCTAATCAGAGATTTCTAACTCCTTGGTTCAACACAGGAACTCGTAGCTTAAAACAGAAGACTTGCCAATTAGAAAGAAATGGCGCTCCACTAATTTAGATGAAATCTATTTAGCTTGGAGAAATCATCTTTTAATTTATAAAAAATCTCATAGAAAAGCTAGAACGAGTTATTATTCTGCATTAATAGAAGAGAACAAGAATAATCCCAGGTTTCTTTTCAGCACTGTAGCCAGGTTGACAAAGAGTCAGGACTCTGTCAATCCTAACATTCCTTTAGAGCTTACTAGTCAGGACTTTATGAACTTTTTTAATAATAAAATTTTATCCATCAGAGATAAAATCAATCAGATTCTTCCCACAGTTAACTTAAATACTGTAACTACTACAACTCCTTCAATTGATGTCTGTCTTGATGAGTTTACTCCAATCGACCTTTGTGAGTTAGACAAAATAGTTTCCTCATCCAAACCTTCAACTTGTCTTTTAGACCCTATTCCTACCAGGTTATTTAAAGAAGTCTTCCCACTTATTGGTAGCTTTATTCTTCATATAATCAATTCTTCATTAACTTTAGGCCATGTACCGCAGGCTTTTAAAACGGCTGTAATTAAACCCTTACTCAAAAAGCCAACGCTAGATCCAGGAGCTTTAGCTAACTATAGACCAATCTCTAATCTCCCTTTCATTTCAAAAATCCTAGAAAGAGTTGTTGCTACGCAATTATTTGACCACCTGCAGGGAAATGGTTTACTTGAAGAGTTTCAATCTGGGTTTAGAATCCATCATAGTACTGAAACAGCCTTAGCGAAGGTCACTAACGACCGCCTCATCGCATCTGATAATGGACTGGTTTCTGTACTTGTCCTTTTAGACCTTAGTGCAGCTTTTGATACTATCGATCATAATATTCTACTTGATAGATTAGAACACTATGTTGGACTTAATGGAACTTCGTTGCAGTGGTTTAGATCTTATTTATCTGATAGGTTCCAGTTTGTTCATGTCAGTAATGAGTTATCTTTCAACTCAAAGCTTAGTCATGGAGTTCCACAGGGATCTGTGCTAGGCCCTACTCTTTTTAGTTTATATATGCTTCCATTAGGCAATATTATTAGAAAGCACTGTATACATTTTCATTGTTATGCAGATGACACACAATTATACCTGTCAATGAAGCCAGATGATAGTAATCAATTAGCCAAGTTAGAAGCCTGTCTTAAGGAAATCAAAGCTTGGATGACTTGTAATTTCCTGCTATTAAATTCAGATAAGACTGAAGTCATTCTTGTTGGTCCAAAAAACCTTAGAAATACCTTTCCAAATCAAACTTTCAGTTTGGATGCGGTTACTCTTTCTCTTAATAGCTCTGTGAGGAACCTTGGAATTATTTTTGATCAAGATCTGTCCTTCAATTCACATATTAAATTTGTTTCTAAGACTGCTTCTACCATTTGCGTAATATTGCCAAGATTAGGAGCATCTTGTCTCAGAGTGATGCTGAGAAACTGATCCACACTTTTGTTAGCTCGAGATTAGATTATTGTAATTCTTTATTATCAGGCTGTCCTAAAACATCTTTAAAAAGTCTTCAGCTGATCCAAAATGCTGCAGCAAGAGTTTTAACAGGTACTAGAAAGAGAGGTCATATCTCTCCGGTTCTGGCCTCCCTTCATTGGCTTCCCATAGAGTTTAGAATTAAGTTTAAAATCCTTCTTCTTACTTACAAAGCTCTAAACAATCAGGCTCCTTTTTATTTAAAAGATCTGATACTACCGTATTATCCTAACAGAGCACTACACTCCCAAAATGCAGGATTACTTGTAATACCTAGAATCTCCAAAAGTACAATGGGAGGCAGAGCTTTCAGTTATCAAGCTCCTCTCCTGTGGAACCAGCTGCCAATCTGGATTCGGGAGTCAGACTCAATCTCTGTTTTTAAGAATAGGGCTAAAACCTACCTTTTTGATATAGCCTACAATTAGGGAGGGATCATGTGTTTCTGAACCCTCCCTTAGTTACGCTGCTAATAGGTTTAGTCAGCCGGGGGACCTCCAATAATGCACTGGGCCTCACTCCTTTCCTCACTCTCAATGAAATATTTTTTTTGCTGGTCATTAACATTTGTTTGTTCTCTCCCATAGATTGAGTCCCCATCGTGCTGTTTGCTCTCTACATGTCTGTTCTTTTCATCTTCTCTATCCCCTCACCCCCCAGCCAGTCGCAGCAGCTGACTGCCCCTCCCTGAGTCTGGTTCTGCTGGAGGTTTCTTCCTGTTAAAAGGGAGTTTTTCCTCTCCACCGTCGCCAAGTGCTTGCTCACAGGGGATCGCCTGATTGCTGGGGTCTTTCTGCAACTGTGGAGGTTCCCCCTACAGTTGATAGTGCTATGAGATGACTGTTGTTGTGAAATGGCGCTATATAAATAAAGTTGAATTGAATTGAATTACTGTTGACTCTTTTCCCACTGGTGTCTTAACAGACAAAATAGAAAATCATGATGCAAACACGTAAGTCACTAAATTGTTTATTACAATCAGCAGCACATTCCAGATTATTTAGAATGTGCAAAAATCAAACTGTAAAAAAAAAAAAAATTAGAATGGGTCAAACACGCTGGCCATGCTGCCTCACTGAGAAGCAGCTGGGATGTGCTGCTCAATCTGGTCCCAGTTCAGCAGATCTTCAGCCTGCATCTCTGTAAATAGTGACGCAAGGTCCGGTTTGGGGTGGATCATTTTCCTCTTGCCTAGACGCAAGACAGAAATGGGTGGTGGTTAATTAAATCAAGTTTAAAACATATCTGGGAAATACACTTGTTGCTAAAAGCCAGTGGTGTAATGTGACAAAAACGTGCTTTGTTGTTGTATTTAACCACAATTTTCATGTAGCTGCGCTTCAGTAAAGTAGATTTTACAAGGGCTGGGTTATGTTTAAAATCATTTGTTTTTACTGTGGCCTCAGCAATCAGAATGAGTTGATACCTTCAGTTGAATGGAATATTGTACTTTTAACTGAGGGTGTGCATCCCCGAGTATGGAGTCACTCTGTCAAAATATGTAATTTTTATCAATAAAAATTTAGCCACCGCTTTGTCACTGCTCTGTCACCCTGGCTTCAAGTGTGGGCGGTGTTTTGTACTTGTATTTCTAAAATATAAAAGGAAGCACTACAATGGGTCTCAAATATTTGTAATGTGTCCTGTTATTATAGTGCTGCATGAGTTCATTGACAACAGACTATAAACTACACATATAAACTAAATTATGGTGACTGAACAACTCCCATTCCCCAAAGTGCAAGATGCACTATTATGAATATAACTCACAAAGGATCACACAAGTAATCTGACAAAAAAATAAATAAATAAATAAATAAACAAGCGGTTTATTTTACAGTGGCTAATATTGGATGTGCCATTCATTTCAATTATTCTGTAATTAATGTTCATACAATCAAATAAATCTCAGTTCAGTCCCTTTCATATTAATTGGAAATTGTGCTACTTTAATTTTGGCACTTTACCTATAGCCTACTTAAACTTAAAAAGCGAAGGATTTGAGTTCTTTGTTTACCACTACTAAAAAAATAATGGGATGTGCAACTTACCAGTCATAACACATTCTGTGTAGTGCCAGTGTCACAGCAGATGCTGGTTGGACTCTACAACGAAAATACACACAACTTAAGTACATGCACAGCTCTAAAGTGCAACATGTAAAAAAACACATTTTTACCAGGATTACAACTAGCTTATTTCATCAGATGTTGTCAACACAAGCGCAAAATACAATGAGAGCATGGAGCATGGAGTTAGCATTGATGGCTAACTAGCTAGCTCATTGTCTGCACACAAGAGACAACTTTGTAGTCTGTTCAAAGTGAACTTTCCACTGTTGGGATAAATAACGTAAAAGATCATTAATATCACATCATATCACATCACTCACCATCCTCTATATCAGGGGTGGGCAATCATGTGCCATGGAGGGCCATTCCACTCTAGGTTTTCTATTCCACCCAGTCTCGTCAGCAGGTGCTTTCACTGATTAGCAATCCTTGAAGGTGATCAGCGCAAACACCTGCTGAAGAGACTGGGTGGAACAGAAAATCTGCAGTGGAATGGCCCTCGCTGCCCACCCCTGCTCTATATCCTAACATCACAGCTTTCAACTGCTGAGGTTGGGTGCTCCCGCGGCCGTAAATTCATTTCAGGTGGCTCTGTCTAGTTCCCTCTGGATTCTCTCATCATCTGAAAGGCACAGAAAACTCTGCTGGACCGCGGTGTTGATTTCTGTGGGTCTGATTTCTGTGAAGCCATTCTATTGTTGTTGTTTATACTGTCATGAATTCGGGTTTGGAGGCCAAACCCGGTTCTGACTTATTGTTATGATTTGTCCTAGTTTCCTCCTGACAGCTCTGGCACGCCCCCTCCTCTTGTCAAGCGCCATCAGCTGCACTGTCACTGGTGCTCACACACATACGCACACACACACATGCACATGCTCCATTCACTCTCATTCACACGCTCTCTCAGACATCGGGTGCTAATCAGTCCTGCCCATGCATTCTCGCACCAGCAATCTCTTTCCTCATTAGCTTCAGGAGCATTTGTTTGCCACTTCTGAGGAAGGAGATTGTCGGGGCATTCCCCTTCATACGTGGCAGCGTGTTCCTCCGCGTATGTTAATTCACTCCCTGCGTGCAACTCAGCCTGACATTTGAAGACGATCAATTCCTTGGTGTTTCGGCTGGTCCCGCTTCTCTGCCTCATCCTCCAGACTGCATGGCTCACCCCGGATTAGCTCCAGACCTGTAAGTGTCTTTAGCCTTTTCTCCTGTGCTAGCAGCCCTGCAGCACTAGGCTGCTCACCCGTCCTGTTTCGTGCGTAACGCAGCCCTGCAGCACTAGGCTGCTCGCCTTTCCTGTTTCGTGCGTAACACAGTACTGCAGCACTAGGCTCCATATTCACCAGGCTGTTGAGCATTCGACAGATGCCCTGTATGTTTGGTGGCCAACCCTGTCATTACACCTCTCCATAATCTTGTGTGGTTTGGCTGAACTGTACGTGGTGATTTTTGGACTTATTTGGTGAACTGTAATAAACATGGCACTGTCTTACTCCTGTGATTGGGTTTTTCATTCCCTCCCTCGTGTGCCGTGTAATGGCGCACAGGGGTTTGTGACATATACTGATGCTTGCTTGCTGGCTGACGGATGAATCTTTGCAAATGGCGGCTCGAGATTCTGTAATGCAGCCTTAAAGCATCGCTCTCATGACGTTACGCCCGGACCAATCAGTGGTCTGCAGTCTTTTGACGTCACATTTTCAGGTCAGTACGGCACGCTTCAAACCATTCGGGAGCAGGTCCGAAAAATCGGGACTGAAACATTACAGTTCCTAATGGAAAAGCCTACAAAGTGTACCAACCTGAACCGAACAGGGCCAAACAGGTACTAGGGGAAAAGCCCCAAAAGTGTGTAAAGAAGTCACCTCATGCAGTGCCGAGGCTGCCGGCGGCCTATCCAGACTCCTGGACTTCAGTGTACCATAACTCTTTGAGCTTTTATTCTAGCGCATTCACTTCGACGGATTCTGAATGCTGAGATGTTGCCCTTTCGATTCATATATTAGATACATTACGGTAATTCCCAGAGTGACGTGGTACAGGGGGTCAGAATACAGATGGACTTCTTCATTGCAGCTCCACCATTGATCCACACAGTAGTAAACAAGTGAGTGTATTGTGTATTTTTGATGTTATTTAGACGTTTTTATCGTGTAAATAATAGTTTAGCATAGTAAATAATATTTTTAGTAGTGATTGGGAGAGTTTGGGAGTATTTTTTTTTTACTGTTTTATGATTTTACTTAGTTTTTTGCTGAACCGCATACCTCTATTGTTTGAGGAGAGAGCAAACGGGGCTGGGGGCTGGGGGAACAGAACAGGTGGCTGGGGGCTCTGTGCTGGGATTTGGCTCTCTGTGTGGAAAAAACAGCGGGAGTGTATGAGGGTAGGGGTGTGTGCTCCTTTCAAGATTCAAAGATTTTATTGTCAGTACTACTATACCTGCAGGACATACAGGAGAATTGAAATGGCGTTTCTCTCTCTCTTCACTGGTGTGCATTTTATAAGAAGACAAGGAATAAGGCTGAAAAAAAGAGAAACAAGAAAAACAAATAGCAGCAGCTGCAGTCTGTGTACAGTCATTTAACTTTTTTTAAGATAAGATAAGATAAGCCTTTATTAGTCCCACAACGGGGAAATTCCAGGATTGCAACAGCACAGGGATAGCAACACTCAGAGCAACAATCAGAAGGCAAGAAAAAAAAAGCAAGCAAGCAAGAGCAGCTAATATACATATGTACATATTACTATAAATATATACAGTATATATACACACAGACACACATTGTAGAGCATTGTAGCTTGATGGGATAAATATATGAGTATATAAACACACAGTGCGGAGCAATGTAGTTAGATGGAATAATATGTAGATATATAAACACACAGTACGGAGCATTGCAGCTAGGTGGAAAAAATATGTAAATATATAAACACACAGTGCGGAGCAATGTAGCTAGATGGAATAATATGTAGATATATAAACACACAGTGCGGAGCATTGTAGCTAGATGGAATAAATATGTAAATGTATAAACACACAGTGCAGAGCATTGTTGCTAGATGGGATGAAACAGCACAACCGTCTACTTAGTTATCCTACATGGTATGATTATGTGCCCATACATGTTCTCACCCTCCGTAGCTACCGGTATTTTCCTAGTTGTATGCCGGAGGGGACCATTGTGTAAGTCTATTGCATCTTTTGCATTCAAAAAACTATTAGGTTGTTACGTCTTTTTGCTATCTCTGCGAGCAGCCCTGCTTAGGTTGTACAGTCTGACAGCCGTTGGTAGGAAGGACCTGCGAAACCTCTCGGTTGTGCACCTGGGATGATGTAGTCTGCTGCTAAATGAGCTCCTCAGTGCATTCAGTATGTCCTGCATAGGGTGGAACTCGGACTCCAGCAGAGATGACAGTTTAGCCACCATCCTTCTCTCTCCTATCTCCTCCACCGGATCAAGGCGCTGCCCCAGGACGGAGCTAGCTTTCTTGATCAGTTTGTTCAGTCTCTTCCTATCGGCTGCAGTAATGCCACTGCCCCAGCAGACCACTCCAAAAGTGATGGCTGATGCCACCACCGTGTCATAGAATGTCTTCAGCAGCGCCCCTTGTACACCAAAAGACCTGAGTCTCCTCAGTAGGAACAGCCTGCGCTGTCCCTTCTTGTAGAGTGCGTCAGTATTGTGTGACCAGTCTAGTTTATTGTTCAGATGAACACCCAGGTACTTGTAGGATGTCACCATCTCAATGTCTGTTCCCTGTATGTTTACTGGTGCTGTGAGAGGTTGTCCTTGCCTGCGGCAGTCCACCACCAGCTCCTTAGTTTTCCTTGCGTTGATCTGGAGGCAGTTCCGATGGCACCAGTCCACGAAGTCCTGGATAAGCCCTCTGTACTCAGCTTCATCTCCATTGGAGATGAGGCCAACGATCGCAGAGTCATCAGAGAACTTCTGTAGATGGCAGTGTGTTGTGTTGTGTGAGAAGTCCGCAGTATAAAGAGTGAACAGGAAGGGAGCCAACACCATTCCCTGGGGGGGCCTCCGTGCTACTGATGATCGTGTCGGACACACAGTCCCGGGTTCTCACAAACTGAGGCCGGTTCGTGAGGTAGTCCAGGATCCATTTTACAGTCATTTTCACTTTTTCAGGAGAAGCGGCAATACTTGCGAAGTATTTGTCATATGTGGGCTTTTCAACTGTAGTACATGTTTTTTTTTTATAGATTGTATAAATAATAGTAGTTTTAGTTTGTGAGTATTTTTATTGTGGTGTTATTATTTGCCGTTTTTTTGGACCATTTGATAGATAGATGCACTTTATTGATCCCAAACTGGGAGTTTGTCTATTGCTATATTTCATTATTCTTTTGTTCATTGATTTTTACACTGTGGCATGTGGGTTTTACAGATTTCATTGATTTTTTTTTTTTTGCTAATTTCTAAACAGGTAATTGATACAGTGACATCAAAATCTTAAGAAGATCGTGCCTTCTCATGCAGGCATTGTAAGCCAGCCTCGCAGCCAGGGTAAGTTTTATTCCCAATTTGATTACAATCATTTTTTTTTTCAATTTCTAGTGTGTTTTTCTCTCATTAGCTTTGTCTCAAATAGCTTTATCATTGTATGTTACTTTTCCTGTTTCTTTTGGATAAATCTTATGTAAGATGTTATGTTATATTTTTAGTCTTCAGATGACGTCTCTGGGAGCAGTCTCCAGCAGTGGGACAGGGCAAGCAAGAAGCCATGGTCGTCATGCTCCTGCAGATCTTCCCCGTAGCAGGTCACCTATTCCCAGGTATTAGCTTTGCCTCAAATTGCTTTATCATTGTGTATTATTTTTCCTGTCTTATATTTATTACTGGGTAACAATAGGTAACTATTTCTATACTGCTGAACATTTTTGTGGAAACACACTTTTCTTTTGGATAAATCTTATATAAAATCTTATGTTATATTTTACTCTATGCAAAAGGAACACTCCCTGGATGTGTAGGGAGTGCAGTGTGGGGCTGTGTATTCAGGTGGACAGGAACTGCTTTTTTACCTTTCACAGTACCTAAAATTGCCTGGACATGATAAAAAATGCCTGTAAACAGACACGGACAGACACAGAGCCATCTAGACAAACACAAATTTTGGACATGTATAATAGGTTTGTTTTCATTTTTGATACCCTAAATATTTTGTTCATGTACATTTCAAATGTTTATAGAGGGTAAACTGATGAAAATTCAAATTGTTATACTCTGTTTTAAGCATTTATAACACATAATAATGATAAATATTTGGCAGATTTTCAAATTTACACTTCTCCTGAAAAAGGGAGCAAAATATTTCACAAAAAACCCATTGTATAACATATTTATTGACAAAAAAAAGGTAAAAAAATTACCAGGCAAACTATTATACTTACAGGATTAAGAGGATTAAATTTGGAGAAGGAAGTGTCATAGTCATGTCATACTATGGGGCTGCACGGTGGCGCAGTGGTTAGCACCGCGGCAGCACAGTTTACCCTCGGCCGGGGGATCACGGGGATCATGAGATCGTGGGTTCGATCCCTGCCCCCGGCCAACAGTGATCTGTGTGGAGTTTGCATGTTCTCCCCGTGTTAGTGTGGGTTTGCTCCGGGATTTCTCCAGCTTCCTCCCACATGCTAAAAACATGCAGGTTAAGGAGTTAAGGGGCGCTTGCACACGCAGCGACCGGCAGCTGGTGGCTTGTCACCAGACTGCAGAACAAATCTACCTACGGGTACAAAATAAGTCCAAAAAAATACAATTTTCATGCAAGGTAATGCCCCTGTCACACTGCAAAATACATTAAACAGTTCCTTGAATCTAACAATAGTGAAAGAATGAAATGGCCAGCCCAGAGTCCAGATCTAAACCCATAGAGAATCTCTGGAAAATCCTTGGCAACAAAGTAATGGCTAAGAAACCCACTACTGTTACTGAACTGTGGAAGAGACTGCAAGAATGGACCAAGATCAAACCTTTATCTTAGAATAAATCAAATATTAATACATTGTTCTCTAATTTTGATCACCACTGTATTCAGTACATATACTGTATGCTTACGTGTGTGTGATTGATGGCAGAAAATTGTTGTTCAGACTTTCTATTCTCCTACCCATATACAAGCACAAAAGCCCATTTCCTATTTTGATAATAAACCACAGTCCCATTCAATATCATCAGATTTCATTGTAAATTAAAACAGCCAGTCACTCTTGTCTTCCAGGCTGATTTGTTTCTTGATAGAACGTAATCTAGTTCTTTGGCATCCTCTTGTCTGTAAATCACAAAATGCAACCCCAGTGATATACTGTACATTTATTTTGCAGCACATAAAACTATGAATTGACATGCTTCTTTAAGTCTTTAGTCAAAGTGCATGAAAAACAACCACTCTAAAAAAATTCCTGGAAAGAGCGTTTCAAATTGCCTCGTCTTAATGCTCTTTGCACAAAGTGGTTAAATAAATGTTTAATTATGATTGGCTGACCGTCATAATTTTAAAAGCTTCTGGGGACTTGGACCATCACTTAGAGCAGGCAGTAATGGTGAGAGCATCTAAGCAGACCACATCTCCAAAGAGTAAGCATATGTGCAGTTTTCACATTTTACACAGGAAGTCTGTTTTAGAGCTATTGAACATTTCTCTTATATCATCTCTACAAAACAGTGTCAAAATTTGGCATTTTCTCATATTATTTTTTTTCAGGAATCAGGTGTCCATTGTCTTAAATTTTGGCAAGAAAAAGTTTTTTTTTTCTTTTTAAACTGCAATAAATGAAATAAATTGAAATAAATATATTATCAGTATCTTATGATTATACTGTAAATTTTTAAAAATAATTTTTATGGTTTCTATTATAAATTAACAAACAATATGGTGATATAATAAAAAACAACATTTTTTGTTCATTGATGATGAAAGCTACATTTGTCCCCTCTGATTGTGAACTTGTCAAAAAAAAAAAAAAAACCGCTCACGTTCCCTCACATTGCCTTACTATGCACTTCCACAGTTTGTTTCACTGATCTCAGCGATGTTTTTGTAAAAGGACATGTATTATTCATACAGGCTTTGGAGGTCAAGTTCTCTTTCATAAGGACTTGAATTAAGACATGTAAAGCAATACTTATATGTCCCATGTGTCACATCATTGTGGTTCACAATTTACTCTCAACAAACATGACACATGACCTGTTCTCTTTAGCCCTTGCATAAGACGTAGCTTGAGCAGGCCAATAATCAGGCACCGACAATTGACATGCTCCTGTTGGTGTTTGTCCGGAAGGATCACAATACTCAGAATAAGCTTATTTAAACAGTGTGTTGTCCACTAATTTGTGTGTTTCTGAACAGTAAACCTGATTTGAGGGACAGCATGTCTGTATTATATAGTTATATTTTCAACCAGCATATTATGTGATACATGACAAAACTTTTAATGACATCAGCCAGTTTTATTTCATTTCAGTGAACCTGTAACCATGTGACTATGATCCTTGGGTCAGGAGCATTATACCAAATTAATCACACCTGTGGATGCACACCTTATACTGTATATATCCCTTGCATCCACCCATTCTTCCTCTTTCTATCCTCCTGGTCAGTAAGAGCTTATACCAGTCTGTTTGACATTACGTTTTCTGTGCTGTATGGGCTGCCTTATCTTTGGTACCCCATCGCTGCATCATAAATTTGTTGTGTTTTCTGCTGAGTGGGAGAAGACTTGCAGCGGCTGTGTGCAGCGTGATGTGCACAATCCGTATCTGCTTAGAGGTACAGTATATGATATATATTTGCCTTCTTCTTCAGCAGAACTGTTTACCAGTTTAACAGCATGAGGTATGTACTATCCTTATCTGCTTTAAGCTGGATTCATGCTGCACCTCCGCTGTCCACATACGTGCAACCGGAAACCTTGTGTGACAAAATTTACATCATCATCTCCACTCCACTAATGTATGCAGGTCTCTACAGCGGACGACCGTGTGCAGCCCAAATTTTGTGACCGTGTGGCCTGCCCACGATCTGAACGTGCTGACAGAGCATGTGCAAGACTGAACATCCAATTCACAAGACGGCACTATCAACACAGCATACAAAGACAAAGTAGACTAGGAAGACAATGAGGAAGTGGAAGATGAGAATAAACATACATGAATCCTTTTGCAGCAGCAGCAGCTTGAGCTGAGAAGAGCACTGGAAAATAGTAATTCCTCCTTTCCTTGAAACAGCACCATTGTTGTTGCTACAAAAAAAATGTGTGTCACTCTCGTGTTTTACGTATAGCCTGTGAACAAACTGGCATGTTAGCGCATTTGCGCTACCCATAGGGCCGGGGCGAAACTACAAATAACAGTTGTGCACATGCGTCAACTGCTTGGCCTGGTAGACGAAAAATGTAAGCACGTACAATGCTGCGTGCACGCCAGGCTCGTCCAAAGTGCACGCGGACCAAAGTGGACTAGAGGGGAAATGCAGCATGAATAAGGCTTAAAGGTATGTGATATATTTTTGCCTTCTCTTCAGGCAGAAAACTGTTTAACAGCTTAGCAGCACGTGATATGCTTCATCCTTATCTGCTTGGGGGTATGTGATGTAGCATCATCTGGCTTTGGCTCATCAATAAAATTATTCTTCTTCTTAAAGACATTGTTTCACCCAGGAAAAGTCTGGTCAAAGAATTGCTTTTCCTCCCAGGACCACAGCTGAACCAACATTCCTTTGTTAAGTAAACCTAAGGAATGCTTTCAATGGATTAACCTACATCATAAATAAACTGGAAACTTCCCCAACTAAGAGAGGTTTATATTCAACAGGCATCCCATAAACTTTAAATGCATTTCCTAAGTCCCTAGGATTATCCACAGCTCGACACTACCCCTTGTGGATGTCTCTAGGATAGACATTCACTGTTGACTTTACATGCTGAACCAAGTTTTGACTGAACATTAAACTCTTTCCAAGTTCATTTCTCAGAATAATTTCCAGGACACCATGGAAAAGCAAATGGGCTCTGATGTTCGGTGTGGACAATCATTTGGGTTTGAAATGCTTATTTATCCTTGATTTTAAATATGTGCATGTTAAAATGTTTAAATGAATGTTTATTCTTGCATGTTAATTTAAAAGCACTAGTTACAAAGTTGCATGAATCACTGAAGTAGGTTACATTTTATACAGAAGTATATTGATGAATTTTCAGTATTAAGATGTGTGTATCAAGTTGCAAAAAAAAGTTCCCTCAAGTCATATGACTGGGATCTGCCAGTCTCTGCTTAGCAACAGCTCTCTCAGTATTATTGGTTGTTACAGACAAAAGACTGTTCATTGGATTAAAGTTCATAAAACCCGCTCACAAAGGAAGGCCATTGGTTTAGGCTTATGTCAACCACCCTAACGGCGCAAAAGTTGTCTGAAGTTATAAAGAGGGGAGACGCCCTCTTTCAGTTTCAGAGCAGTCACAGAGCAGTTCAGAGTATCACAGACTTCAGTTTTGCTATTGTCTTGAGAAAGTCTCTGTGTTTTAATGTTTTCTCTAAACGTCTGGGAATTAACTCCCTCTTTCCTGAGCTCAAATCTTGATTCGGAGTTAAAAACTCCTGTTCCTAGGCGTTCTCTATTTTTCTCCTCTGAACTTTCTTTAAATCCGTGTTTTGTTTTGTTTTTTCAAAGGACTGACTGACCATTTGTCTCACTCAGGAAACTATTTCAGCCAACTTCACGATGTCAGAGCAACTTAGATTTTTGTGGCTTGAGGTTTTTATCTTGTCTCTTTTAATTTTGGTAGTCAGATCAGATCTGAATTATTTCTGAATTTATTTGGACTCTGGAAAAACCCACTGGCCCACGGAGAAGAGGAAACACCTTTGCCATTACTCTGCCTTGAAGAAACCACCATCGCCATCTGTGTTTTGACCGAAGCTCCAACTATTATCACAGTCAAAATCTCATCTTGTGACTGTGGACTTTGAAAGCTGCCGTATCTTGTCCGAATATATGCTGGCAAGATATTCTGGTTTTGGTGCCATCTGCAAATAAAGCTTCAGGAGAAGCCGCCGAAAAAACTTCAACCTGGATTCACGTGAGCCCTCTTCATTTCCATCTGCTGAATGAATGTATAAGATTTGGAAATAATTCAATATCTGATCTGATACAAAATAAAAGAGAAATTAATATAACTCTTCTTTTCATTAAAATTCCGTTTTTACTTTCTTAAGAGTAATCCAGAATTTTCCATATGTAGGAAAGTGTTAATTTTGGATAACCTCTAGTGAACCCTCAGAAACAGTGTGGATTAGATGCTAATGGCAAATGTGAATATTCTTAATAAATGTACCTAAGAGACTATAATTTAATGATTAATAGTAAATGGGAGCATTTATAGGGAATTTTTTTTTTTTTTTTTTTTTTTTTTTTTTTGTTACTTATTTGTACCCGTAGGTAGATTTGGTTTGCAGTCTGGTGACAAGCCACCGGCTGCTGGTCGCTGCGTGCGCGAGCGCCCTAAACCTACATGTTTTTGGTATGCGGGAGGAAACCGGAGAAATCCCGGAGTAAACCCGCGCAACACGGGGAGAACATGCAAACTCCACACAGCTCACTGTTGGTCGGGGGCTGGGATCGAACCCACGATCTCATGATCCCCGCGATCCCCCGGCCGAGGGTAAACTGTGCTGCCGTAGTGCTAAACCACTGCGCCACCGTGCAGCCCAGGGAATGTATTAAGTACTGAATATGCACTGTGTAGATATGAGCTGTCCATGGTAGTAGTAGCGTTTCTACGCCAGAGGTGGCGCTCAGTAATGTTAAGACACTGTGTAGTGTTAGAGAACACCATAGAAGAAGAGTGTAGGCGCTCTAGTGTGTGTTCCACAGAATGTTCGAGAGAGACGTTGAGACAGACGTGTAGACAGAGTGATGAGACAAGATGATGTCTAGCGATGTGCTCTGTAAGTGATGTGCCGTGCCGTGTGAGCTGGAACAGTGAATAAACAGTCGCTGCAAAGTCTAACAGCTTGGCTCAATCATCCTTCCTCCCTCTTCGCCCCTCCTGGGTGTAACAAAACTTGGTAGCAGAGGATGGTTAGTGTGTCTCAGATGGTGAGTGAGCAAATAAATAAAGGGAAAAAAAAAAGGCCGTAACAATGGAGCTGGAGCAGCTACAAGCTAAGCTAACTGAGGCCTTGGTGCCGTTACGGGCCGAACAGCTAAAGGAGGTCTGTTTATTTGCAAAGATAAGCCCAGCCGAACCGTCTAAGAAGTACACACTGATACAACTGTTAATCGAGGAGGTTAAAAAAACCATCGAACGCGAAGAGGAGGATGTTGTCCGCGAGTTTCTGCTAAGGCTAATAGCATGTGCTAACGAAGCTAAGCTAAGTGAACCGTTGACGCAGGCAGCGACAACGGCCGGCATGAGCCGCGAGGCGGAGGCACTCGCCAGTTTACAGAGCCAGTATGCCGCTCTGCATGAAAGTATTATTGACTCAACTAAACGAGTTGAAGAAGAAATAATAAGGCTGACGGATGATCAGGCCGCGCCGCCACCGGGCCGCCATTTTGTGACACAGCCCGAGGCGCCGCCGCCGAGCCGCCATTTTGTGATACAGCCCGCGGTCCCCACAGCGCCCCTACCGCCAGAAGTGATCATTAAACGGGAGTTTAAGATAAATGGGCAGATAGGGGAGAGGGGCCAAAAAGACAAGTTGTCTTATTCCAATCTCACTCACCAGATTAATATGGGCTTAAGGAAAAAGCACAGTGAGGCTGAGATAATTGAGGCTGTTGTCAAAGCAGTGAGTCCTGGATTGAGTTTGTGCGCTATGCTGGAGATTAAGTCAGATCTCACACTGCCACAGCTGCGCATAATCCTGAGAGGACATTATAAAGAAGATAGTTCCACTGACTTGTATCATCGTCTGATAAACCTCACACAAGACAGTAATGAGTCACCTCAGAATTTCCTGTTTCGTGCCATTGAGCTGAAGGAAAGACTTTTAGCGGCATCTAAAGAGCCTGGCACTGAAGAGCAGTTTAGTTCTGACTTTATTAAGAGGAAGTTTCTGAGGGCGGTGGAAACAGGACTGATCAGTGTTGATGTGAAATATCAACTGAAGCATTATTTGGAGGATCCTGCCGTCACTGATGAGCTACTGATTTCAAAGATGAATGCAGCAGCCAGTCTTGAATGGGAACGGCATCAGAAATTTAAAAGGCACACAAAAGAACTAAAGGTTCGAGAATGCCGAGTGGAAAATCTGATGGGTCAGTATGCAACCGAGAGAGAAGTGGATGGCCAAGAGCGCCCCCTACCATCGACAAAAGGAAAAATCCTTAAATCCCAAAGTACAGTGACCCGTACGGAATCTGAGCTCCTGAACATAGTCACACAGCTGAAGAGTGACATGGAGGAGATCAAAAAGGCAATACGTGGGTCTCCCAGAACACCCCGCGCTCAAAGAGCCAGGAGGACACGTGGCTGCAAGAGATGTCAGCCCACCAGCAATGGCGATCAATGCAACCACTGCTTCAGGTGTGGAGTCAGCGGCCACCGGTCAAGGGAATGTCGGATAGGGAGGAGACTCGGAAGAGGAACAGGGCAAGTAGACACGGCGGCCAATACTGTCAGAATCAGAATCAGGTTTATTGCCATTGTTCATGTAGTACACAAACTAGGAATTTGTCTCGGTACAATGCTGCAACATTAAACATGATAAGATAAGAGAAATAAACTATACATGTAATAAAGTGTAGGATAAGATTAAGTGATACTGGTCAACAGTTAAAATATATATTAGCCAGCAGCAGATACTGTGGAGAACTATATAGTGCAGTCGGTAATGCAGGAAGAAAACAGTGATGATTGACATGAGTCTGGTTGAGCTGCTGTACATGGTGCACGAGAGTCAATAAGTCACTTAGTGTTCAGCAGTCTAATGGCAGAGGGGAAGAAGCTGTTCATGTGACGGGAGGTTTTAGTCTGGATGGACCGAAGTCTTCTACCAGAGGGGAGGGGGGCAAACAGTACGTGACCAGGGTGTGAGGGATCGGCTATGATCCGGCCAGCACGCCTCCGGGTCCTGGAGATGTACAGATCCTGGAGAGATGGGAGCTTGCAGCCGATCACCTTCTCAGCAGTGCGCACGACGCGCTGCAGCCTTAGTCTGTCCCTGGCAGTGGCTCCTGCGTACCACACGGTTATGGAGGTGGTGAGGATGGACTCGATGATGGCTGTGTAGAACTGCACTAACATCTTGGTGGGTAGCTTGAGCTTCCTCAGCTGCCGCAGGAAGAACATCCTCTGCTGGGCTTTTTTGATGAGTGAGCTGATGGTCATCTCCCATTTGAGGTCCCTGGTGATGGTAGTGCCTAGGAAGCGGAAGGAATCAGCAGTGGTGATGGGAGAGCCTGAGAGGGTGAGGGGGGGCAGAGGAGTAGTGACTTTCCTGAAGTCTACAATCATCTCCACTGTCTTCAGAGCGTTCAGCTGCAGGTTGTTATTGCTGCACCAGGACGCCAGCTGGGCCACCTCTCTCCTGTAGGCGGACTCGTCGCCGTTGGAGATGAGCCCGATGAGGGTGGTGTCGTCCGCAAACTTGATCAACTTGACAGACTGGTGGCTGGAGGTGCAGGAGTTGGTGTAAAGGGAGAAGAGTAGGGGGGAAAGTACACAGCCCTGGGGTGATCCGGTGCTGATGCTAGTATAGTCTGAGACAGTCTTTCCCAGCCGCACATGCTGCCTCCGGTCCGTCAGGAAGTCGATGATCTACCTGCAGAGGGAGTCAGGCACGTTGAGCAGGGACAGCCTGTCCCGGAGCAGAGCGGGGCGGATGGTGTTGAATGCGGAGCTGAAGTCCACAAACAGGATCCTGGCGTAGGTTCCCGGGGAGTCCAGGTGCTGCAGGATGGAGTGGAGGGCCAGGTTGACTGCATCGTCTACAGACCTGTTGGCTCGGTAGGCAAACTGCAGCGGGTCCAGGAGAGGGGTGGTGATGGACTTGAGGTGGGACAGGACCAGGCGCTCAAAGGACTTCATGACTACAGAGGTGAGCGCTACAGGTCTGTAGTCATTAAGTCCAGTGATCCGTGGCTTCTTGGGGACAGGGATGATGGTGGAGGATTTGAGGCAGGACGGCACGTGGCATAACTTAAGGGAGGTGTTAAAAATGTCTGTGAATACAGGAGCCAGCTGTTTCGCACAGAGTCTCAGGGTGGAGGGAGACACGCCGTCTGGGCCGGGGGCCTTGCGCGGGTTCAGTCTGGAGAACTGTTTGAGCACATCCTGCTCACTGATGATAAGGGGAGGGGGGGAGGAGGGGGGGTGCCTTAAATGAAGTAGGGAATGTGGAGGCTGTGGAGCTGGAGGGAGGAGGGGAGTTGGACACAGATGACGAGGTGTCAAAACGGGCATAGTGTTGGGACAGTCTTTGACAAAGGGCTTTGTCATCCTGACCTTTAGGAGCCTTAGGTCGATAGTTGGTGATTTGCCTCAGTCCTCTCCACACGGAAGCCGAATCATTAGCAGTGAACTGCTGTTGGAGTCTCTCTGAGTATAGAGATTTAGCCCTCTTCAGCTCTCTGTTAAACCGGTATTTAACCTCCCTGTAGCAGTCCCTGTCTCCACTTTTCAGCGCTGCTTCCTTCTCCTTCCTGATCTGTCTGAGCTTAGCTGTGAACCAGGGTTTGTCATTAGAGTAACTCACCCTGGTGCGTGATGGAAGAATGTTCTCTTCACAAAAGTGGATATATGAGTTCACAGTGTCCGTGTACTCATCCAGATCATGCGTGGCTCCTTTAAGCATGCCCCAGTCAGATATTTCCATGCACGTTTCCAGCTTCTCCTCAGCATCACTGGTCTGTATCTTCGTAGTGCTCACAACAGGTTTAGTGAGCTTCAATCTCTGTCTGTATGTGGGAATGAGGTGAACCATCACGTGATCAGATAATCCCAGCGCAGCTCGAGGGACAGCGCGATATGCGTCTTTCACTGTGGTGTAACAGTGATCCAGTGTGTTTAATCCTCTGGTGGGGCATTTAATAAACTGTTTGTAGCGGGGGAGATCGTGGCTCAGATTGCACTGATTAAAGTCGCCAGCCACAATAATCAGCGAGTCTGGAAAACTCCGCTCTGTGTGTTGAATGTGATCCGCGAGCACGCGCTGAGCTTCGCGCGTGTCCGCGTCGGGAGGGGCGTACACAGCGATCATTATGAAAGAAGCAAACTCCCGCGGGGAATAGAAGGGCTTGCAATTGATAACAAGAAATTCCAAGGCAGGAGAACAGTGTTTGGAAATTACCGTTACATCAGAGCACCAGCTGCAGTTGATGTAGAAGCAGACACCGCCTCCTGTGGTCTTGCCGGAAAGCTCTGTGTCACGATCAGCACGGAAGAGCTGAAAGCCGTCGAGGCGCAGCGCGCTGTCCGGTATATTTTCCCGGAGCCAGGTCTCAGTAAAGCAGAGGACAGCTGAGGAGGCGAGGTCCTTAAAACGCATCAGCAGTCTCAGTTCATCTACCTTGTTAGAGAGAGAGTTGGTATTGGACAGAAATATGCCAGGCAGCGCCGTTCGCGAGCCTCTCCTGCGAAGTCGTACGAGAGCGCCCGCTCGTCTTCCTCTCTTCCGCCGTCTCACTTTCCGAGCCAAACAATAAACCAGATCGGCGGCAGGGGCTAGAAAAACTGGGAGGAGGTCCGTGGGGGTGAAAGTCCTGATATTTAGAAGTTCTTCACGGGTATAAGTGCAAGCAGACACACAATTGACAAACAAAAACAAACAAAGAGCGCAGCGAAGCACCATGTCGACCGCTGTGGGCGCCATCTTGGAAAAAGGTGTCGCAACTACATCAGAACAAGCTAACACACAAGAACTGTATGAGCTCGTTACTGACAGTATTCGGAGGTTAGAAGCAAGGCTGGTAGCTCAGGTCGAGGTACCTCCTGTAGAAACGGTCCGTGTTAATCTACTGTCCCCTAATCGCCAATTGCAGTTACTCAATTTGGTTGGAAAAAAATATGTCATCACCTGCTTCCTTGATGACAAGGAGACACAAGCATTGTGGGACACAGGGTCACAGGTTTGTTTAATGAATGACACCTGGAGACAGGAGCACCTGCCACACACCACCGTCAGAGACTTAGCCGAGTTGGTGGGTCCAAGTATCCTGAATGGGAGGGCAGTGAACCAGACACCGATTCCATTCTCAGGGTGGGTCGAAGTCACATTTAAGCTGCCGACAGTTAGTCGCCCACCGGTGGAACTCTTAGTTCCTGTGCTAGTGGTGAAGGGAGACGGAGTGGCAGAGCCGCCTATCATTGGGTTCAACGTGATTGACCATGTCCTGAAGATGGGCATTAAATCCCCTTGTGCTATCAGTCAAGCTGTTAGCGCAGCCTTCTCATTTGACTGTAAAAAAACAGAGGTGTTTTTGAAAGTGATGCAAAGTGAGGAGGACAGGCTGGGGGAAGGAATGGTAAAAGTTGGCAGTGAGTTGGTTACCATCCCTGCTGGCCAAACCAAAACAGTCAAAGGTTGTGTCAGAGCAGGCTCACTTCCAGACACACAAGACGTCTTATTTGAGCCGAGTCAGTACACCCATTTACCAGAGGGTTTGCAGATGCAAAGTGGGTTGGTGCAGTTATGGAAAGGGAAGCGATCTGTGTTCAAAATACCTATAACAAACAGTACGTCCCGTGATATCCAGCTGCCCGCTAAGACCATTTTGGGGGGAACGCAGAGAGTTAAAACTGCTTATCCGGCAGATATTAGACCCCCTGCTGTAAACCAAGCGACCGTCGACCCAACGACGAGTGAGACAGGAAGAAATAAAGAGACCGAGATGAACTGTGCTGTCAAAGAGACTATGGACATGTGGGACCCTCCAGTTCCCCTTGATCATCTCTCGCCCATACAGCAAGAGCAAGTAAAACAGCTACTACGGGAGGAACGGCAAGCGTTTTCCCGTGATGAGTATGATGTAGGGACAATTCCCTCTTTACAGTTGAAGATCAGACTCAAAGATCACGATCCTGTCAAAAAGACTTATGTTTCTGTTCCCAAACCACTTCATAAAGAAGTAAAGGAGTATTTAGAAGACCTGCTTAACAGGGGCTGGATCACCAAATCCAAGTCATCGTATTCCAGTCCAATCGTCTGTGTGCGAAAGAAAGATGGGGGTCTGCGTTTGTGCTGCGACTTTAGAGAATTGAACAAGAAGTCTATCCCAGACAGACACCCAATTCCCCGCATACAGGATATGCTGAACAGTCTAAGTGGGAGTGTGTGGTTTTCAGTCCTCGACCAAGGAAAGGCGTATCATCAGGGTTTCCTGGAAGAGTCAAGTAGACCCCTCACTGCATTTATCACTCCCTGGGGTTTGTTCGAGTGGGTAAGGATTCCATTTGGTTTGTCCTCAGCACCAGCAGCATTCCAAAGATCTATGGAGGAGTGCTTGTGGGGGTTGAGAGATGATATTTGTCTGCCTTACCTCGATGATAACCTTGTTTATTCACAGACTTTTGAAGATCACTTGCGAGACCTGAGAAGCATTCTGCACCGCTATCAAAGCCATGGAGTGAAGTTGACTCCCCGGAAATGTGAGTTATTCAAGCAGCAGGTACGTTTTCTTGGTAAAATGGTAACAGGACAGGGTTACACCATGGACCCTGCGGACATTGCCCAGGTGCAGACACTCAAACAGCAGCAACCTTCCACTGTGGGAGAGCTAAGGAAATTGCTAGGTTTTATTTCATATTACCGCAGCTATATTCCAAACTTCTCTCGTATAGCAAAGCCTCTTTACGACCTTCTGGCTAAAGATCACACAGACAAAGCAAAGAAAAACTTAAAGAAACATGTCAAAAAGAACGATGGAGGCCACTTACCCTCATCCCATGTGATCAGGTGGCGCTCAGAGCATCAAGCAGTAGTTTGTCAGCTTGTTGACCTTCTTACCCAACCCCCAGTGTTAGGTTACCCGAACTTTGAAGAACCCTTCATTTTACACTGTGACGCTTCACAGGAGGGGCTTGGGGCGGTGTTATACCAGCGACAACAAGACAAACTGGTGGTGATAGCATATGGCTCCCGGACACTGTCAAATTCAGAGAAGAACTACCACCTTCATTCAGGGAAGCTGGAGTTTCTCGCCATGAAGTGGGCCATCTGTGAGAAGTTTCGGGATTATCTGTACTATTCTCCACCATTCACTGTTTATACGGACAATAATCCCCTAACGTATGTGCTCACCACCGCAAAGTTAAATGCAACCACACAGAGGTGGGTAGCAGAACTAGCTGATTTCCAGTTTGTGATTAAGTATCGCCCTGGAAAAGCAAACAGAGATGCAGACGGACTTTCACGTATGCCCCTAGATATGGAGCAGTACATGAACAGATGCACACAGAATGTTGATCCTGATGTGATGAATTGTGTGACACAGGCAGTCAAGGTGAAGTCACAAGAAAATGAACCATGGCTCTGCCCAGTCACCATTTCTACTCTCATTAGTGAAGCAGATCAAGAAGCCAGCTCTATAGCTGAAATATCAAAGACTGATCTAAAAAGAGCTCAGGAAGAAGACTCCGTGATTGGAGAGGTGTTGCGCTATGTGTTATCAAAACAATGGCCAAGGAGTGTAAAGCAGCACAACAGTAAAATTGCAGCTCTAGTCAGGCAAAAACACAAGCTGTACTTGGAAGATGATGGACTGCTTTACAGAAGAACGGCAACACATGACCAGCTACTCCTACCCCAGAAGTTTCACAAACTCGTGTCAAAAGAGCTCCATGAAAACATGGGTCATTTAGGGGTAGAGAGAGTGATGAACTTAATAAGAGAGCGTTTTTATTGGGCTCATATGCAAAGAGATGTGGAACACTACATCACGAGAGTTTGCAGTTGTTTAAAGAACAAACGTCCCAATAAGATAACAAGGGCACCACTGACTAACATTGTCACCACGTACCCATTTGAATTAGTGTCAGTGGATTTCCTGCATTTGGAGAAGTGCAAAGGAGGATATGAGTATATCCTGGTTGTAATGGACCATTTTACTCGTTTTGCCCAGGCTTACCCATGTCGTAACAAAGCTGCCCACACCGCTGCTGAGAAGATCTTTGGAGATTTTGCCCTCAAGTTTGGTTTCCCCACACGACTCCATCATGATCAGGGAAGAGAGTTCCAGAATAAACTTTTTGCAAAACTCCAAGAGTACAGTGGTGTGCAGGGGTCCCGAACAACGCCCTACCATCCCCAAGGGAATGGGCAGGTGGAACGATTTAATCGTACACTGTTGGCAATGCTCAGAAATTTGCCCGAAGCAGCCAAAGAAGACTGGAAGTCCTCGCTGGCAAAAGTGGTTCATGCCTATAATTGTACGCGTAGTGAAGCTACGGGGTATGCACCATATTTTCTGTTGTTTGGTCGTAGTCCAAAGTTGCCTATTGATCTGATGTTTGGCCTCACAACAAGAGAGCAGAGTGTTTCTCAGCAGGACTATGCTGAAAAGTGGAGAGCTACAATGACTGAAGCTTACAAACTCGCTTCTAAAACAGCAAACAAAGAAGGGATGAGAAGTAAAGCACTTTATGATAAAAGGGTTCATGGTGCTGAATTACTCCCTGGATCCAGAGTATTGGTTCGAAACTTGACCGAAAAAGGTGGGCCAGGAAAACTAAGATCATACTGGGAAGACACGGTGTATGTCGTGATCCAAAAGAAGTACCCAGACAGTCCAGTATATGAAATCAGACCTGAAACTGGCAAGGGACGCACTCGGGTCATGTACAGAAACCTTTTGTTACCATGTGACTTTCTTCCCATGGAAACAGTGAAGCATGCCTCTAAGAAAATGAGAGAAAGAGACTCTAAAAGACAAAGGCATGTGGACAGACAAAACAACACGGATGATGATGAAGATGAAGAGGGTTGGAATGCCATAATTGGATTACGAGCTGGGAAGGATCAAGAGCAGCGTCCACTGAGAGCCGATGCACCGGAGTTCTACCCGCATGATGACACTACTCCGGAGGATGAGGACCAGGACCCAGATGACGTCACGCAGGTGCAGCTGGCACCAGAGGTCGATGATCCGGTGGTTCCAGATCCAGCTGAGGCAGACGAGGACCAGAGTGATGAGGTGTCGGAGTCCAGTTCCAGTGACCAGGAGGGACCTGACGAGATTCCTGTTAAAACGTATCCTTCAAGAATAAGAAAACAGCCATTGAGACTGACTTATGATAAGTTAGGCCAACCTAGCCCTTCATTGCATTTCATCTGTCTAGAACAAAGGTGTAGAAGCTAAAGATAACCATTGGTCAGACATAAATGTCTTGAAAAGTAACTTGGTAGTTACTGTGATGGTTGATAAAAAAATTGAAAAAAGAACAAAAAAAATTTAAAAACACAAAAAGAGACTTGCAGTATGTTACTAAGGCACAGGCATCACACAAAGGTTTATTTGGTAGGTTATGACTAGATTGAGTATCCTTACTCTCAGGAAAGATGCAGATACCCACCATGATGGATGGAGCGGTTGAAGGTTATCGTGCACAAAGACCTCTTCTGCAAATGTATTGCATGGAATAGGAGATACATGCTGTACTATGGACAATCACCAGTGGCATCTTTATAGACTTTAATGAACTCTGACTCCTGTGTAGTGATACCCTACTTAACATGTAATGCATGATTACCAAATGTGAACTGACAGAAGAAAAGAAAAAAAAAACTACTGTTTTCAGAAAGGGTAATGTCGGGACGACATTAACTTTTTGAGGGGTGAGTGTAGGAAAGTGTTAATTTTGGATAACCTCTAGTGAACCCTCAGAAACTGTGGATTAGATGCTAATGGCAAATGTGAATATTCTTAATAAATGTACCTAAGAGACTATAATTTAATGATTAATAGTAAATGGGAGCATTTATAGGGAATGTATTAAGTACTGAATATGCACTGTGTAGATATGAGCTGTCCATGGTAGTAGTAGCGTTTCTACGCCAGAGGTGGCGCTCAGTAATGTTAAGACACTGTGTAGTGTTAGAGAACACCATAGAAGAAGAGTGTAGGCGCTCTAGTGTGTGTTCCACAGAATGTTCGAGAGAGACGTTGAGACAGACGTGTAGACAGAGTGATGAGACAAGATGATGTCTAGCGATGTGCTCTGTAAGTGATGTGCCGTGCCGTGTGAGCTGGAACAGTGAATAAACAGTCGCTGCAAAGTCTAACAGCTTGGCTCAATCATCCTTCCTCCCTCTTCGCCCCTCCTGGGTGTAACATATATAATTAGTTTAATTTTCTCAATAAATTTGCTTTCAGTTTTTCATAATCCGTCAACTTCAAACTGATCTAAATTCAGCTTACATCTTCACCCTGGTTCTGCAAATGTTATCACCTTGTTACTCTATTCTCAGTTACAAATTTAATGTGATGGCTTAATGTTGATCATTTCATCTGTTTACAAGTTATTTGAATGTAAGATCATTTAATCAGAGTTCATTTAATAAATCTATAAAATGAGAGAAGTTGTTGGGATTTTTTCCTATTTCTGTGATTGTTCTAAGCCCTAGTAGAACTCACTAATATTTTGAGACTGATTATTAATCAATTAATTTATGATTAAACAGGTATAAAGTGAAATTAATTAATAAATTGCTCACATTTATTGAGCTGGTGCCCCCAAATGAATGCGTTACTCTCTATGTATGAGTGTTTGCGGTGACGGACCAAACATCTGTCCCCACATACATACACTTTTAAGTCTGAATTAAATAATCTTTATACCTGATCATAATTATAAATCAAATATTGCTACAGTGATATATTTTGCCTTATTCAAGCAGGAATTGCTTAACAATTTAACAGTATGGTACAATTTGCCGTTAATTCTGTATTGTTCCTTTTTTTCGACTGACAGTTGTCTTCTTTGCCTGGGTACTGGGCGCGCCTGTGCTTAGTGCACTCTCACCACCTTTTGTGGGGGAGTGGTACTGCATATAGGTGGGAATTGAAATCTGATATTGATATGTTGTCTGCCGACTAGCGCACTTGTATCTCTTGGAACAGCCCTTTGGCCTGTTTATTATAATAATGATAATTATTGTCTTGTTTTCTCTCCTGTTGTTTCTTGGAGGAATAATGGCTTCTTTGGGGAGTTGTCAGGAATCTGAAACTTAAACTCAGACAAAAGTACTCTGCTTAGTTCGTTACCTCAAATAAGATTCGAGACACGAAGTTTCAAAATATAAAAGCTTTACTCATGAGGAGTGCTTACCCTGGCTACAGGAAGAAATAGCACTGAAGCTTATCTTCAGAGCTGGGGCTTTTATACACAAGCATGAATTAAAGGAACAAAGAGGTCTAAACAGGTTGTTCTAATATTTCAGGAACTAAGGGAGGGTTCGACATTAAGAACAGGAACAATCATAGGAACAAAGAGGTCTAAACAGGTTTTTCTAATACTTCAGGAACTAAGGGAGGGTTCGACATTAAGAACAGGAACAATCATAGGAACAAAGGGGTCTAAACAGGTTTTTCTGATACTTCAGGGACTAGGGGAGGGTTCGACAACTTCATCAGAATGTCTTGCGTTTTAAAACAGTCACGGATGCATGAACACTTCTTTGTTTTAGCAGGAATGCAGCAGCAACTGTCTCAGTCAAGAGGTTTGCACAATAGAGCGGAAAGTTCCAGTCAAGAGGTTTGCACAGTAGAGTGAAAAGTTTCAGTCAAGAGGTTTGCACAGTAGAGCGGAACGTTTCATCACACAATTGAATACAGAGCAGTAAAAGAGCACATTTTAAAACCTGATGATATACACTACCGTTCAAAAGTTTGGGGTCACCCAGACAATTATTTTGTGTTTTCCATGAAAAGTCACACTTATTTACCACCATGAGTTGTAAAATGAATAGAAAATATAGTCAAGACATTGACAAGGTTAGAAATAATGATTTGTATTTGAAATAATAATTTTTTCCTTCAAACTTTGCTTTCGTCAAAGAATCCTCCATTTGCAGCAATTACAGCATTGCAGACCTAACATGATTGCACAAGGGTTTTCTAATCATCCATTAGCCTTCTGACGCAATGAGCAAACACATTGTACCATTAGAACACTGGAGTGATAGTTGCTGGAAATGGGCCTCTATACGCCTATCTAGATATTGCACCAAAAACCAGACATTTGCAGCTAGAATAGTCATTTACCACATTAGCAATGTATAGAGTGTATTTCTGATTAGTTTAAAGTTATCTTCATTGAAAAAAAGTGCTTTTCTTTCAAAAATAAGGACATTTCTAAGTGACCCTAAACTTTTGAATGGTAGTGTAAATGATAACATGTATATACAATGTTTTTTCCTAACAATTCCCTCCTGTTTATCATTTATACTTTTTAATCACATGCAGGCATCAGTACAATGTATCTTCTTACAATTTTCTACATTGACATCATAGAGCATCATTTCCAAATATAGGAGAGTGGTTTAAACAGAAGCACAGTCATCATAGGTATCAGGTTTGGGATTGTAATCATCATCAGCTTTCTGGGACAATGGGGTGTATTTGTCTGAAGGCATCCTACTCAAAAAGATTGTTGCAACATAAATGTGTGTTGAGTAAGGCTCTACTTATCATGGACCTAATACAGGGAATGACACACATGAATAGTACAAAAATAGAATCAATACAACTATTACTGGGGTTAACCATTTCAAAAGAACTTGCCACCAAGTTCCACTTTGAAACCAATCCCAGGAACCTCAACCTTTATCTTCATCTAACCCATGCTGTAAGTGTAAAATATCATTTTAATGGCTAATTTTTGTTCTTCATTCAAGCTTCATTCAAGCTGTGAATCCTTGCTCCATTAATACAGTCAGATTTTCCATTGTCCATGCTAATGCATTTATGTGGTGTATAGCTAGAGCCCTGCCATACATTGGAAAAAGAGTACCCATAACACCTTTAAAATCACTAATCCTCTGTTTTCCAGATAGTTTACCTACTAACTGTTGCATGTCTATTTTTGTGCTTCTTTTTGCCCTGGTGTGTATTTCAGTTTGTTCAGGATGATAATTATGGGAGTATGATGTTTTCATTTCATGTGTAAGATTTGACCTCATGCTAATGTGTGGGAACAATATAGCCATGTAACACCTGCCACACCACCCTGGAGGAAGCAATGAGTAAACATTAGATCCACAAACCCAAACATGGTTTTCCAAACACCCATACCCATCATCATTTGGCCAAAAAACAGTAGGATTATTGCTACAGTTAAAAGTACAATTTTTGCTCTTTAAGGTGAAATTTCCAGCAGCAATATAGGGAAAATGAAATGCATTTCTACAAACAGAATCATGATATCACACTCCACAGGTCACTTCCTTTGTATCATTGCATCTTGGTGAAAAACCCAGGTTGAAATTGTTTTTGCTAGTTTTTTGTGAAAACAGATTGGTGAAGTAAACAGTGTAGGATTTACTTTCATTAAAGGCTTCTTAACTGCAAGCAAAGAAGTTCCAATCCCAGTAGTATTAAATATTCTAATTTTAAACCCAGTGTAATCAGTAACAGTGACATTCAATCTATTAAGATACCTTTCTGACAAGTTCCCCACCAACCAATGTCCAACATTATTGCTTGTCTCATCGCTATTGTCGCTCTGGCCATTTCCTCTTCACTTAGTGGAACAGGGATCATTGGTATTGCAGCCTTGTGTGAATGGGGTAGCAATAAACACACATAGCAAGAAGTATTGATTCCCAGTCCTCTCACCGAAACCACCATTGTCTGGTACCACAGGTTATGCGTATAATCCACGTATTATTCATTGTCTGTACTTTGTGGGCTCCTTGTCCTTGAATCAGAAAGGGTCCTCCATCCCACTGTTGTGAGAAGTGTGGAGCACAAAGTCATCAGTACTTTTGATGCCATGTTTCCACCTGAGAGAGTACCCCTCCGGGCCTCTTTCTTCACCAGGTTTGAGACGGCCTTGTCCTTAAAAGACATGCCCCCTTTGTAACCGGACTTACTCAGGGAAGCAGGTTAGTTCACTTACAGGCACCTGTAGTCTCTTTACGTGTGAAAGGTGAATCCAAGATGGTCGTTCAGCAATTCTTACTGCAGTGGGGGTGGTCAACAGCACTTCATACGGTCCTAGCCACCTTACTGAGTCCCAGTGCTGACGGTGGTGGTTCTGTATGAAGACATAGTCTCCAGGTTGCAACGGGTTATCCACTTCTTTCTGTGGAGCAGAGAGAGCTCTGACAGAATCAATGTATTCTTTTGCGTTTAAGCATTCTCTGAGATGTTCACCAAGGGTTGTATACTTGTTAGGCATGGTTAGTGGTGAGAGGTCGGGCAATACATAAGGACGGTGAAAAGCACATTCAAAGGGTGACAGTCCTGTCTTTGTGTCTGGTATACAGTGACTCATTAGTTTGATTCGCTTTTTTTTTTTTTACTAAGCCTACACTTTGTGGGTGGTAGGCACTATGAAATTTGATCTTACTTCTTACAGCTTGGGTTAAGTCTTGAACTGTTTGTGCTGTAAAATGAGTTCCATTATCTGAATAAATCAGTTATGGAACCCTAACAGCGGGAAAAGCATGATTTAATAGAGTTTTACACACAAATGCGGCATTTGCTGAGGATGTGGGATGAATTTTTGTCCACTTTGTAAAGGTGTCAATCAACACCAAGCAATATTGTAGCTTTCCATTGCTCCTTGAGCATTATTTTGTAAACAAATGATGTACTTTTGGCATGTTTTTGTTACTTCTTTCAAAAACTAGGACAGTTTTCCAACATCCTCATCATGTGCCACCAGGACAGCTCATTTGTCTAATGTGGGTGGCAGAGCAAATTTTCGTCAGGCAAGCCAAATGTATATCTAATTATTTACACATGAAACAGGAGGAAGGTCCATATTATTTTGACAGTCTTTTAAAACATCAACATCAACATTATTAATAAGACAGACGGTTCCTAAAAGACCAATAGCAGCACAGTGAGTAGCGTAATCAGCCAAGCGATTACCGCAGCTAGACAAGTCATTAGTGTGGGCAGGGCAGTGAATAACTGCCACAGAACATGGTAGCATCAGAACATTACATAGTTGCAATAATTGCTGTCGATGTTTTGCTGGTTTTTCTGTGGAGATGACAAACCCCCGCAGGTTCCAGGTAGCAGTGTGCAGGTGACGTGTTATAAGCATATTTACTGTCTGTACAGACAGTTACATTCAGGTTAGTAGCCCATGTAAGTGCTGCAATCAAAGCCAATATTTCAGCCATTTCAGCTGATGCAGGTTGTGGAGTAGGATGATAGGAAGCATGATCTTATAATTCTTATTATTCCATGAATAATAAGAAAATGGTCTGTATTGCCAAGCATGTATTTAAGTCATAACTGCAGTCATATGTTTATCCTGGGCATCACAGAAAATGAAATGAAAGTCCTGTCATAACTATAATTAGTATGTTTTTCAAATCATCAATAAGCTTCTTATGTTCAGCCATCAGTTCTATGTTGGAGGCTGGTGTAACGTTTGGATTTTCCAAAATGTGCAACAAGAAAATGACACTCCTGATTGCTGGAGTCTTTCTGCAAGTATGGGGATTCCCCCTATAGTTGAAAATGCTATGGGGTGTTTGTTGTTGTGAAATAGCACTATATAAATAAGGTTGAATTGAATTCATGTTTATTGATAATTTTTATGTATTACCTATTTTTCTAAGGATTGCTAATTATTTGCTAATTAATTTCCTCGATATCCCCTGTTTTGATACATGGAGACACACATGCAGTAAAGTTACAGGGTATTTGCTTGATTCTTTTGCTGAAAGGAAGTGTGCTACCTTTGTTAAAATGTGTGGGTAGCCCAGTTCCTTCAAAAATAAGATTTCAATAATCGTAGCTTCTTTTGTGACATCTCTTGAACTAGTTTACAAATTTCATTTAAGAAAAACAAAAATAACCATCTGTGCGTTTTCGATAGGCTTCAGAATTGATAAATAAGATCAGTTTGTCCAGTTGAACACAGATGGGTTGAATTTGAATAAATGAATAAAGATTGCGTCACACTCTTTCAGTCAACGGAAAGGTGGACATTTTGCCTAATTAGAATTTGATTTAAATTTTTACCAGGAATGCCTCATTTTATATAGTCCTTGGTAATTATGGGGTGGATGTAGTTTACCCTGACCCAGCTTGGCCACCGCCGAATCAGGAAAAAACACATTCCTCATTACTGTCACATTTCTGAAATATGACGTTACCACACCATTATGTGGTGAGTAATATCAGTATAAAATCATATAAACATTACATTTGTAAAGTCAAAGTCATTTGAATCAGTACACCTTATGTTATCTACAATGTCATACAAAGTCATACTTGGCTTCAAAAAATGCTTATCAATTTAAGGATCCTTTCTCCAAGACCTTTGTCTGATAATCCATAGCCTCTGGCAGATCATATGCACAGACACATTATCAATCTCTTTTGAACCTCTGGGCTCTAAATCATGTGATATAGGGTAAACATAAAACCTTCAGTGATTAGGCATTATTAAATGACATAATATGATCATAGTATGGCCTGTAGTCACATTGTCACACGTCAGTGCTTTTTCCTATAAAGTGCACTATTATGTTTCAGTCAAGAAAAAAGGTCAGTAATGCGTCAAAATTGCTTGTTTTTTAAAAAAAAATATGTAAACAGTTTATCACGTACGCAACATTAATTAAATCCCCACAGAGTTAAATTGAAAAAATAAAAACCCAAAACCTTGTAAAAAATACCCATATTTAGACTACTTTTTTCACACAGATCAACCACATACACACACAGAGGATTGTCATTACTTCCACAAGGTCAAAGCTGCTCCTTCCATTCTCTCTACACTGCCATAACACAAAACTAGTTGACTCCTTCTGCTCAAGGCCACTATTTTCAGATACCTGTAATCTTAAACCTTTGTCAGAAGGATAACAATTAGACAATCAATCCTTTTATGCCAAAAATTACAACACTTCAAAACCTGCTCCTTCCGCCTCCGCAGAGAACTCCCATCCCTTTTTCCCATGTTGGAGCATATTACAAAAATCACAGAAAGACAAAATAACCCAAACTGCCGCTGCCTCTATCTAAGGCTCACACACACAAAAATAAATAAAATGACTGTTTCTCATTGTCCATTTTAGTGTTATCCGGTTCTGTTGCCTTTTAATCCGACCGTCTTTAGATCTCATAATCTAATAACAATATCTTATAACATAAAGTTATTATTATGATTTTATTTACTTCTTTCATTAACTTAGGATAAGGACCCTCCTTAGGATCAGTTGCAGGGTAAGGTGGGGGTGGTTGCGAATCATTTGCATCTGGGTTTAACAGGGGTTCTGAGCTGTTCTGATTTTCATATTTTCTGTTTTTATTTTGTTTGTTTTTCTCCCTGCCTTCATCGGCTTTTGTTTTGGCATCTGTAGCCGCCATTGCCCAGAGATTAGCACATTGAAGTTCAGGGTGGGGCCCCCTTGTGTTTTTACCTTTAGTGGTCATTTTTATCGTTGCTGCCAGCACCTGGCATTCATCCACGTTAAGCGTGGGTTTGAAGGAAAAATCTTTTTCCTATTTGTTTAGATATTTGTTAGGATCCTTCACTTGATCTTTTTCTTTTAGTTTGTCATTATAATTTTTTACCGTTCGGCGCGCAGTTTCCTCTTTTTTCTTTTTCTTATTTTTTTTTACTTTATTTGTTTTTCCTGTACAGTTACCCATTTGTCTTTATTAGTCAGGGACGTTGTGGTACGCCCACCACAACACTATTACTGCCCAATGGGTGCGCTCACCTTTCGATGGAACTAGATGCTCACGCATTAGGACTTATGTAGTTTTCTACAGAATCATTACCTGGTATGATCAGATAGGAAAAATATAGGACGCCGCCCTATATTACCATTACCAGCTAAAGCTTGAAAAGTATAGGGCACCGTCTTATATTACCATTACTAGCTTAAGCTTGACCTATCAGTCGATACGCAGCACCTTTACTTTTTGAAACCTGACTCTTTGGCCGGAAAACAACACAATCCTTATTTCTTTGTTACTTCAGAAAATATTTCACTTACTTTATGACTCTACTAGCGAGAATGACCGTCACTAGACAGAGCCAGGATGTCAGCTTCCTCCCCGGCGTTCCCTGAAGGCGGGTTTCCAAAACTGACCGTTGGTCAGACCATGCATGGATTTTTCAACCCGGGGAAGACTTGTCTCTCCTGGCCCGTCTAGGTGCTGGTCATCCGGGTCACGGCACCACATATGTCAGGAATCTGAAACTTAAACTCAGACAAAAGTACTCTGCTTAGTTCGTTACCTCAAATAAGATTCGAGACACAAAGTTTCAAAATATAAAAGCTTTACTCATGAGGAGTGCTTACCCTGGCTACAGGAAGAAATAGCACTGAAGCTTATCTTCAGAGCTGGGGCTTTTATACACAAGCATGAGTTATAGGAACAAAGAGGTCTAAACAGGTTTTTCTAATATTTCAGGAACTAAGGGAGGGTTCGACATTAAGAACAGGAACAATCATAGGAACAAAGAGGTCTAAACAGGTTTTCTAATACTTCAGGAACTAAGGGAGGGTTCGACATTAAGAACAGGAACAATCATAGGAACAAAGAGGTCTAAACAGGTTTTTCTAATACTTCAAGAACTAAGGGAGGGTTCGACATTAAGAACAGGAACAATCATAAGAACAAAGGGGTCTAAACAGGTTTTTCTGATACTTCAGGGACTAGGGGAGGGTTTGACAACTTCATCAGAACGTCTTGCGTTTTAAAACAGTCATGGAGGCATGAACACTTCTTTGTTTTAGCAGGAATGTAGCAGCAACTGTCTCAGTCAAGAGGTTTGCACAATAGAGCGGAAAGTTCCAGTCAAGAGGTTTGCACAGTAGAACGGAATATTTCATCACACAATTGAATACAGAGCAGTAAAAGAGCACATTTTAAAACCTGATAGTATAAATGATAACATGTATATACAATGTTTTTCCTAACAGGAGTGAAGAAGGGGGAAGTAGCCCAAAAACTGGTATGCCACTAGCCCAGGGCTCCATCCCTCCAGGTTTAAGTGCTCTAGCTGGACCTGGGAAGGCCAGCAGGAAACGGAAGCAGATTGAAGAAAGCCACCTACGCGATCCACGGGTGGATTTCATGCAGAGGCAATTGGAGGAAGTGCGTAAGACCATTGAACATATGGCTGCAAATCAGCATCGCCTTTTGGGTATGCCACACCAGGCTTCCCTATGTGTCCCTGGACCACATCTTGATGCATTGCCTCTCATAGCCTCTAATAACTTGGGTAAGGCCAGCAGCTCTGGCTGTTGCTCCATGGGGCGAGTGGATGTCTCTGAGGATGATGACTCTCCGGTCGAGAAGGACCTTTCTGAGCCCTATGATATATTTGTCAGGGCACTGCTCTCTAGAGCAGCATCAGCTGCTGGGCTTCCTCCCCCATCTTCTCCACCTAGGGCTTCAGCTTTGGACAGAGATCCTGCAACCCAGAGGCAGGTTCCCTTACCAGTTTATCCTGACTTTGTGTAACATCTGCAGAAGTCTTTGGCTCGTCCAAGGGAGACTGCTGCTTCTCATTCTACACCCAGTATTTTGAGTGGTGCTGCAGAGCAGGGCTTGGATGGTGTGTTGAGGGTGGGCCCCACCTTTGCATTCCTGGCTGGAGCTCCCCTCACAGGCAGCAAGTCTATACGCCACCCTAACAAGAAGTGTCGTGCCACTGATGGTTTAGTGGCTAGGGTCTACCAGTCTGTGGCCATAGCCTCTATGCTGGCAAATACTAATACACTTCTTTTAGTGTATTTAGAAGATCTGATAAAGGACCTAGAGTCATTATTGACTCTCGTGCACTACGTACAGCAGCTCAACCAGACTCATGTCAATCATCACTGTTTTCTTCCTGCATTACTGACTGCACTATATAGTTCTCCACAGTATCTGCTGCTCGCTAATATATTTTAACTGCTGACCAGTATCACTTACTCTTATTCTACACTTTATTGCATGTATAGTTTATTTCTTTTATTTTATCATGTTTAATGTTGCAGCATTGCACCGAGACAAATTCCTAGTTTGTGTACTACATGAACAATGGCAATAAACCTGATTCTGATTCTGATTCTGATTCTAGAGTCAAAAAGCAGAGCTGACCTTCTACCAGAGTTGGTAAGGGTTGTGGATACTGTGATTCAAGGAGCTAGCTCTCAGGCTACAGCACTTGGGAATTCCTTGGCCCAGCTGACCATGGCCCGGCAGCATGTGTGGTTGAGCCAGTCTGGGTTGGCAGATACAGACAAGGCTGCTGTTTTGGAGGCTGCAGTAGCACCTGGTGAGGTCTTTGGGCTTGCAGCAGAGGCAGTGTTAGATGAGGTCCATAAGGTGAGACTGCACACACAGTCCTTTCATCAGCTGGGACCATCCAGGTCAAGTGTCCGGAGACCTCTTGAGGGGCGTGAGAATCCACAACAGCTTTATTTCACAGAGTCAAGTTCCTCTTGGAGTTCAGGTCACCCAAGGCAGAGGGTGCAGGTTCAACATCACTCGTGTCCACGCTCTCAGGAGCAGGGATGGCAATTTTCCGCCGATCCGCGGATTTCCGCCGATTTATTGTCAAATTGATCATTTCTGTGAATCGTCTAAATCCGTTGAGAAAATTTTAGGGGGGGGGGTAAGGTACCTTATTGTTACCGATTTTAGCGAAAATCAACACGATTACATAAGTGCTCGGCGCTTCCCCGGGTCAAGTCTCGCGATAACCCGGATGTATTCACGCTACTGCTGTATTGTAAACAGCCCTGCGATTGGATAGTTGCAAACGATTGGACCAATCAAATGGCTCGTATACTTTGTCAAAAATTCATGGCGGCTTGTTCTCAGGGATGTGATTTTGCCGGTAATTCGCCGAATTCCGCTTTATTTTATCTTCCAGGAAGATAAAGTACGTTAAGTACGTTAGCGGCTTGTGGTCCACGAATGCAGTGAAGGTGCGCCCTTTCAGCCAGAACCGGAAGTGGCGTATGGCCAGGTGGAGAGCCATTAACTCTCTGTCGAACACGCTGTATTTACGCTCACTGTCGTGCAAAGACCTGCTAAAAAAAAAAAGGTGAGCGGCTGCCAAGAACCGGCAACGCATTGCTCCATGACGGCCGCTATGCCCATGTCCGAGGCGTCGGTAGTGAGCGCTGTTTTAACCTCAGAACGCCTGCTCCCGTTCAGGAGTCCAGTCGAATCTGTCCTCTGGTTTCCGTTTGAGTGCAGCGTACAACCGCTGTATGAGCTGGGCTGCGCGGGGGAGGAAAATGAGCTTCTCAAGACTCAATGGAGATTGAAAATGGTGATCTGAAATGAATGCTGAAATTATAAAAAGTAATGGTATGTTGGAATTTTATTTCTATTATGGAATAGATAAAATTAACTGATTTTGATTTGATCAAGTGTTAAAGCATGTGATGGATAATGCTTGTTGGAATATTTACCTCCGCTAAGGAGGTTATGTTTTCATCGGCGTTGGTTTGTCTGTCTGTCTGTCTGTTTGTTAGCAAGGAAAGTTATGGATGGATTTTCATGAAATTTTCAGGAAAGGTGTGTAATGGCACGGGGAACAGATGATTAGATTTTGGTGATGATCTGAGAGTGCATACCTCCACCAAGGGCTTTTTTGTATTTGTGCAGCAGGATTACACAAAAACTACTGGATGGATTTGGATGAAATTTTCACCAGAGGTGGTTCTTGGGCTAGAGAGGAACCCATTATATTTTGGTGATGATCTGAGAATGCATACCTCAGCCAAGGCACTTATCTTCTCACAGTGTGTTAGCAACAATACTCCAAAACTGATGGACAGACTTTGATGCAATTTTCACCACAAGTGGCTATAGGCCTACACACAAACCCATTACATTTTGGAGTTGATCCATGACAAACGGAAAGAGCCTTGGCGGAGGTATGCGCTCTATGAGTGCTTTTCTAGTTTAGGAATGCTATCTTTTTGGAACATAAGTCAATATTATACAGTAATAAGTGGCATTCAGCTGTTTGTTTTATGTCATTTAAGCACAGTTCTGGTACTTAAAAATCATAAAAACCCAGGAGCTTCGGGGGGCGAAGTGACAGTAAAGGTGAAAATTGGCTCAAAGTTCAACGAGGCAACAGAAACACTCGGACAGTTTCTGAAGAAACCAGAAAAGGAGATGAAGTTCAAAGTTCAGAGACTGACACAGCTTGCTGCCAAAAGGAAGAAAGTTTCACATTAGAAGTGACTTGGTGACCAGTGTAAATAGTGTAATAAACTCTTATAGAACTGTTAAATATGTTGGACTAAAGACAGTGAGACAACATTGAAGAAAAAGTAAGTTAACTTTTCATTAAATTTAATGATTTATCTAAGTCTAGTATTTCATTTTTTTTAATCATTTTTTTCAGTCTAAATTACTTCTGTGTTTACTGAAAACCTCCCAGCTTCAGGGGGGCTGCGCCCCCCCGGCCCCACCATAAGTCAATCGACCAAATTAGATTTCAGCTGAAATCAGAATTTCCTGTTGCCATCCCTGCAGGAGTGTGTAGGTTGAGGTCCTGCCAAGCCCCGCCAGCGGTCCTGATGGTGTGCTTCCCCTGACGTCAACCTTCTCCGCAGTGCCCCTCATGAGTTGGCGTCAGTGCACCTCATGTTCATGGGTGATCGATACACTGGAATTTGGATACCGCTTACAATTCAAATCTCATCCACCCCAATTTCAAGGGGTTTTGGAAACAAAAGTAAAGGAGGACTCTCTTTCCGCGGTTCTGGGCAGCAAGGTCTCTGCCCTACTGGGAAAGAACGCAATACGGTCTCTCTCTCCAGGGGAAGAGAGGCAAGGCTTTTACTCGGTTTATGTTCTTGTCCCCAAGTGAGCTGGGGGTCTCCGCCCAATTCTAGAACTGAGGCAGTTGGGCAGGTATCTCAAGGTGCTCCCCTTCCGGATACTGAGGCTGAGGACATTATTTCAGGCCATAAGGCCAAGTGACTGGTTCACAATAGTGGACCTTCACAATGCCTATTTTCATATTCCCATAAACCTGGCCCACAGGGAGTTCCTCGGGTTTCCCTTTCAGGGCAAAGCCTTTGAATACAACATCCTACCTTTCGGTCAGTCCCTGTCACCTCAGACGTTCACAAAGTGCATGGACGCTGCACTCGCCTCACTGCGGCAGAAGAGCATTCGAGTTTTCAATTACCTGGACGATTGGCTGGTTTTTGCTCCATCAAAGGCTGTGGTGAGAAGCCACATGGAGACCATATTGGCTCACCTGGCTGCACTTGGGTTGCATTTAAATGCGGAGAAAAGCTGTCTGGTTCCAGCCAAGGTTGTCGAGTACTTGGGGTTCACCCTGGATTCAGTTGCCATGAGGGCATCCCTAACTTCAAAGAGAAGGCATACTATCAGGGAATGCATCAAGGGCTGCATTTCACAAAGGACTGTATCAGTGCAGCAGTGCCAGAGGATCTTAGGTCTCTTTGCTGCAGCTTCCCAGGTGGTGCCACTGGGTCTTTCACACACTCGTTCCCTTCAAAAGTGGTTCATGCTTCAGGAGGTGGTTTTGCCCAGAGGCAAGAGGAGGAGGCTTGTTCTTTCTGAAAGAAGCCTCATGGTCCTCAGGTGGTGGACACACTCATCAGCAGTCTGAAATGGTGTTCCCCTGGGCCAAGAGGGCTGCAGGATGGCCATTACAACCGATGCCTCCCTAGCAGGCTGGGGTGCAGTCTGGGAGGGCAGGCCTGTTTGGGGACACTGTGGTCTGGCACAGCAGTCTTGCCATATAAACCTTCGTGACATGGAAGTAGTGTGTTTGGCTCTGGGGTATTTTCTTCCCATCATTCAGGGCAGACAAATTCTGGTGTGAACGGGCAGCACAGCTGTGGTGTCGTACATCAACCGGCAGGGCAGTCTGAGGTTTCCCTTTCTCCATGCGAGGGCACACCATTTGCTTTTGTGGGCTCAAGCCAAAGGTATGTCCCTGAGGGCTTTTCACCTGCCGGGGCCCCAGAACATAGCAGCAGATCTGCTGTCACAAGGGGACCCCCACCCTGGCAAGTGGTGACTGCGTCCAGAGATAGTTGAGCAGATCTGGCTTCGATTTGGCCAGGCGGAAACAGATCTGTTTGCAACAGCGGAGAACACCCACTGTACTCTCTGGGCCTTGACGCGTGGCCTGCCAGGTCCACGAGGTACAGAAGATCTGAGTGTTGCCTGGCTTCCAGTGAAACTGTTTGCATTTCCACCACTGCCTTTTCTGCCAGCTTTCCTTGCAAAGGTGAGACTACTGTCTGCTCAAGTAATTTTGATAGCCCCGAATTGGCCACAAAGACCATGGATGACAGTGATCCACGAGATGTTGGAGAGCCATCCTTGGCCTCTCCCAGTCAGACGGGACATGCTCTCACAGGCACAGGGCAGGATCTGGCATCTGAATCCCCAGCTCCTGAGGCTTCATGTATGGCTCTTGAACAGGGGCGATTGTGTAAACTTGTCTTAGAGAAGGAGGTTATAGATACCGTGCAGGCTTCATGGGTCCCATCTATCCAGCTGCAATACAGTGTGTAGTGGAGAGTGTTTTTGAACTGGTATCAGACCAAGGGTGAGAATCACTTGACATGTCACGTGTAGCTGTCACAGTGCAAAGGTTTATGTATCTTTGGTTCTTTTTCTGAAATAATGTTTGTTTATGGGTGTGTGCGCCAGTGTTGCGAACGTTAGCAGTGTCCTTTTCTCCACCTTCAGTCCCTCCATATCGCGGCGCATATGCGCTCGTGCTGCCAAGCTCGCGGGTGAGTCGGAGAGCTCGTGAAGGGGCTCGTGCAGGCGTCTCGCTCCGCCTGTCAGCGCCATTGTGTGAGCGAGTGTCGGGAGAGAGGACGGAGTGTTTTTCCTGCAGGCAGCCGGACTGTTAAATGTTCTCCATGTTTGTGAAGAAACCAGCGGCGGACCCGGATCTGATATGGTTCAAAAAGGGGTGGTAGGCATGCGCTGTTCACATGCCTGATTAGAAGAGTCACACGGCTGCTGGAGGCTGTCCACAATCAGATGCGGAGAGAGGACTTTGTTTGGGAAATTTGAGACATGACTAACAACTCCTAAATTCTAGGCAGAAGGCGCACACGGTATGTGATTATTTTTTGTTTTTGAACATTTGTTAAGTGTTATAATTTATTTTGTATTCATGTTTTTTATGTCTGTATTTTTAGTTTTTCACTGTGTTTAAGGGCGAAGATTTGCTGTGGCAAAATAAACAAAAAAACTTGTCAACATCAGTTGGAGCGTGGTTTTCTGACCTAGAAGAAGACTTTGGGAGCGGTTATAGTGAAAAACTTGTCTAATCCAGGAGCAAGCAGCAAGATTCCTGCAGGGCCATGCTTGAAGGACTTTGTTTGCTGCCCAAATAAAAGAGGTGCATGCTTCTTCCCACATCCGCTGGACATTCAGCCGGACAGAAGAGGTACCAGAGCAACATTTATGGACAATGCAGTTTGCAAAAGGTCACAACACCTTTAAGGTACCAGGTTAGATGGTATATGTTCAGTTTGGAACCTTTTTAATTCCTAAGTTAAATTGAGAAAAGAAACAGAAGTAAAAGAAAATTGAAGTAGTGTAAATTACTGCAGAGTGTCACTTGTTTCCTATTGTATGTTCTCACAGCAGTTTGCTAACTTTCCTTTCACTGTAAAATTCCAAAAGTGTTAGTTCAAATCATTTTTGAAAATGGAGCAGAGCACAAGTGAGTTTCGTGCATTAGAGGAAATACTTGCAGCTTTAGAAGATGAGAAAGTAAAGTTGGAAGAGAAATTAAAAACTGAATCTGTCGACTTAAAAAGACGAGAAATTGAAACACGGATAGGAGAAATAATTGGAGATCTTGAAATACACAAGATAGGGTTATCATCATCTCAAGTCGAACCGCAAGTGAGACAATCAGAAAGGGAGAGACGCCCTACAGAAAAAATCATTGAGTTTAAAAGAAAGAAAATAACAGAGAGAGAAAGAAAGTTTATGTCGATGTATCTTAACTTTAAAGCAGAGATTCGACTAACAAGATCTAAACTTAAGGAAGAGTGCTCTAAAACTGAGTTGGGTGAAATGATCCATTCAATAGAAAAGTGTGAGTCAGAACTAAAGCAAAGGCATGAGAGTTTACGTGCACTTACTTTACCATCTCAAGACATGAGAAGGAAGATTGATAACTGCACTTCAGTTACAACTGAAATAATCCTACTCCTGCAAAGACGGTATGCGGATGTTGATACTAAGGATTTTGATGCAGTAGCTGTAAAGGAATCTCTCTTTCAGTTACTCCAAAGAGAAGATGCAAGGTCAATTTATGGATCAACTGTGTCTAAAACTAGTCAAAGCAGTCAGTCAAGTCATAGTCAGCAGGGAAGTCATGTATCGGCGAAAAAAGCAGATGCAGCTGCACGTTTGGCATCAAAATGGGCTGAAATAAACAGGGAGATGGAAATATCTGCCCAGAGAAAGGAGATTTTAGCTATATCTTTCCTCCAGACCTACCTCCAACCTCCCTCCCACCTCCCTCTGTGACTGCCTCCATGAACTCACTTCTTGGTTTTCCTCTAACTTTCTTAAACTTAACAGTGATAAAACAGAAGTCCTTTTAGTTGGTTCAAAATCCACCTTTTCAAAGTCAAACAGTATCACCATCACTATTGATAATACTAATGTTTCCCCTTCCCCTCAAGTCAAAAACCTTGGGGTAATCTTGGACACCACCCTTTCTTACAAATCCCACATTAATAATGTCACCCGGTCAGCATTTTTTCATCTACGTAACATCAACCGTCTCCGTCCCTCCCTCACCCCTACCAGCACCGCCATCCTGGTCCATTCTCTTGTTACCTCCCGTCTGGATTATTGTAACTCCCTTCTTTCTGGTCTCCCCCTCAAAACTCTTAAAAAACTTCAACTGGTTCAGAGTGCTGCCGCCCGGATCATTACCAGAACTCCATTCACCCATCATATGACTCCGGTTCTGCAGCACCTACATTGGCTCCCCATCAAACACCGCATTGACTATAAAATCATTCTCCTCACTTACAAAGCCCTCCATGGCCCCCCCCCCCCCCATACTTGGCTGCACTCCTCTCCATCCATATACCATCTAGAACTCTCAGATCATCAACTACCATCAATCTCATTGTCCCTCCTGCATGTATGACCACCATGGGCCTTCGATCATTCAACTGCACCGCCCCCCGCCTCTGGAACTCCCTCCCACCGGACCTCAGGAATTTAAACTCACTCACCACCTTGAAATCCCACCTCAAGACTTTTCTATTTACTAAGGCCTATTCTGTGTGATTGTTGTACTTGTGATTTGTTTTTAAATATGTTTTGTTGATAGTTTTTATTCTTGTACGGTGTCCTTGAGTGCCTTGAAAGGCGCCTGAAATAAAATGTATTATTATTATTTATTATTATTAGATTTTGGCTCAGCAAGAAAAACTAAAATGACTGGAAGATCAAAGTGATCTTGAAGTCATAGAGGCTGAATAGAATGTGTATGCTGAAGAGGAATCAAAGTTTAATGCTGAAATAAGGGATGTTGAAGTAAAAAGTACTTTGCCTCCAAGTCAGCTTCCAATGCAGCATAGTAGCCCTCCATGCACTCAAGTTCCACAAAATGTATCGGCCCCTCCTTACTCTGAGAGTAAACGCATCAATATTCCCCACAGTGCATCAGTCCCACACAACTCTGGCAGGATATCTGAGCCCAGAGAGAGTGAAATCTCACTAGTCCAAGCGTTCAAGGAATCCCTTGCTATGACAAGACTTCTGACACCAGAACCTTTCGTGTTTACAGGAGACCCACTTAAATTCACAGAGTGGAGCACTTGCTTCAAGGCTTTGATAGAAACAAGCTGTACAGATCCAGCACATAAGCTGTTCTATTTGAAAAAATACACAAGTGGTGAGGCGCTTTCAGTGTTAGAAGGAACCTTTTATCATAGTGATGAAGAAGCATACACACAGGCTTGGGATGCCTTAAACAAGCGCTATGGCCACCCCTTTGTAGTCCAAAGAGCTTTCAGGGGGAAACTGAGTTCCTGGCCAAAGATTGGACCAAAAGACTCCCTTAAACTAAGAGAGTTCAGTGATTTCCTCATCTCTTGTAAAAATGCCATGTCCCATGTGCAAGGACTTGGAGTTTTGGATGATTGTGAGGAAAATCAGAAATTACTGCTGAAACTTCCAGACTGGGCAACAACTCGCTGGAACAGACATGTCACTAAAACACTGGATGAAGGGAAGGCATATCCAGGTTTTGAAGAGTTTGCACACTTTGTGGCAGAAGAAGCGCGCATAGCATGCAATCCTATTTCTTCCCTTTATGCGCTGAAGCATACAAGTGAAAAACTAGAGAAGGAACAAAAACGTGTCAAGGCCAGTGTCCTGGTAGCTTCAACAAATGTACCCAATTATCCAAAACAAACCTCAAAGGCCACATCCCAAAGTGGCAAAGGTTCCAAGCCCAGCTCTTTAGTATCTCAGAATAAGAAGCAGATTAAGTGTATTTGCTGTCAGCAAGATCACTTTATCTATAAGTGCGACAAGTTTGCAGCAATGCCTCTCAAAGACAGGAAAAAATTAGTCATTGATAATAACATGTGTTTTGCTTGCCTCAGAGTTGGTCACATATCCAAAAACTGTCGACAGAAGGTCACTTGTAATATTTGCAGGCGAAGCCACCCCTCTCCACTTCACGAGGAACGTCCTCAAGGAGAAAAGCCAGAAATGCCACCACAAGAGGAAAGAACTTCCACAGTTGCATGTAGTGCAAAGGTTGTTCCAGTATGGCTCTCTTGTGCAGCAGAAAACAGTCCAGAGACCTTGGTGTATGCACTTCTGGACACTCAAAGCAGCAATACATTCATTGATCAAGATATTTGTGAGAAAATTCCTGCAAAATCAGAACCTGTTAAGTTAAGGTTGACAACAATGACTGACCGGGGTTCAACTGTACATTGCCAAAGAGTAGATGGGCTCAAAGTAAGAGGTTACCATTCACAAGAGTATGTTGTCTTGCCACCTACTTATACAAGGGAATACATTCCACTTGAGGAAAACAGTATCCCAACTCGTGAGACAGCGAAAGAGTGGACTCGCCTTCTAAGCATTGCAGAAGAGATGCCAGATCTGTTAGACTGTTCCGCAGGGCTCCTGATTGGCTATGACTGTGCAAGAGCATTAAAACCAAGGAAGGTCATACCAGGAAATGATTATGATCCATATGCAGTCAAAACAGACTTAGGCTGGACTATCGTGGGTTCCATCAAACCATGGACTGGTCTAATAGAGGTAACAGGAGTCTGCAATCGTGTCTTTGTAAAGGAGTTTCCATCCATCACACCTTCCTCTGTGATCAAAGTCCTGGAACGAGATTTCTTGGACACAAATCCAAGAGAAGGAAATATATCCCAAGAGAACATTCAGTTTCTCCAGTTCTTGAATGGAAACATTCACCAAAACAAGGAAGGAAATTTGGAAATGCCCCTACCCTTTAGAGGGTATCCACAGCTTCCGAACAACAAGCAGCTTGCTGCAGTTCGATTGAGGCATTTAAAGGGGAAAATGGAAAAAAATCCCAAGTACAAAGAGGTCCTGGAGGTGATACCAGAAACAGAACATGCAAGTGAGAAGAAAGATGTAAATCTGAATTACACTGAGGTTCCAATGCAGAGTGTACTAGGGATAAAGTGGAATGTGGAAGCTGATGTGTTCTCATTCAGTTTTATCCTCAAAGACAAACCAGCCACAAGAAGAGGAATTCTAGCAACAGTTGCGAGTGTGTATGACCCACTAGGATTTCTCTCTCCTTACATCTTGACTGGCAAACAACTGCTGCAAGACATGTGCAGGCGGGGTGTTAGATGGGATGAGCCTGTTTCCCCTCAAATCCAAGCCAAGTGGGAAATATGGCTCCAGGATTTGGAAAATCTTCAAAACATTAAAATACCAAGCTGCCTCATTCCTGAATACCTCGGCACAATCCAAAAAATTGAGTTGCATCACTTTTCAGATGGTAGCAGCAGTGGTTATGGACAGTGTTCCTACATCAGGATTGTTTCTGATGTGCAAGTTCATTGTGCTCTTGTCATGGGTAAGGCCCGAGTGGCACTCCCAAGCATAGTCACCATCCCACGTCTTGAGCTGACTGCTGCAGCAGTTTCAGCTGGTGTGAGTAACTTTCTCAGAGCAGAGCTCGAGCTGAAGATCGACGAAGAGTTTTTTTCTGGACAGACTCTCAAGTGGTGCTTGGGTACATCAAGAATGAAGCCCGGCGCTTCCATGTGTTTGTTGCCAATCACGTCCAGAAAATAAGAAACACTACAGATCCAAAGCAATGGTTCTACGTTGAAACCAATCAAAATCCAGCAGACCATGCTTCTAGAGGTCTCAAGGTGGCAGAGCTGATTGACTCAAACTGGCTCACTGGGCCTGAGTTTTTATGGGAACGTGAAATTGTCACAGTTCAACATTCACCAGAGCTTTTCGTAGGTGACCCTGAAGTAAGGTTTTGAAGACAGATGCTGTTGAAAGAGACAACTTTCTTGAAAGGTTTTCAAGATTTTCTGACTGGAATACAGCCATCAATGTTGTAGCAAGGATTAAAAGACTGGCAAAAGAAGACAGGTCAGGTCCAGTGTAGAGGAGAGAAGAGTTGCCTCTCTCACACTCATTCGGGCAGCACAAAAGGAGGCAGTTGAAGATGAGCTGAAACGGTTCAGTCAGAAATCAGCTGAACTACCAAAAACTCACAAAATGCATCAGCTTGATCCTGTTCTTGTAGATAACCTCCTTAGAGTTGGATAGAGGTTAAGAAAGTCATCTGTATCTTTTGAGCTGAAACATCCAGTAATCCTTCCCAAAGAAGGCATTGTAACACAACTAAGGTCTAGTACGAAAGGTTAAAGTTCAAGTTGGAACAAGAGATCTAGGGAAAAAAGGTGAACGCTTAAAGCAAGTCTCAGTTCTTGAGAGACCTGTTCAGAAACTAATAGTTCTAGTTGAAAATGAGTCCTAGACTACAAAGGGAGGACATAATAAAACTAAAGTCAGATGATACAGTAATGACAAAGAAACGCTTAAGTTTAGAAAGTGAATAATATCAATGCTATTAAAGCAACATGTGATTTGAAGGTTTACATTTATTTCAAGGAAAATTACAAGATTTAATTTTGTTTGTTAAAAGTTGAGTGAATATAAATCTTTGTAATTTTGGTGGCAGTGTAGCTGTCACAGTGAAAAGGTTTATGTATCTTTGGTTCTTTTTCTGAAATAATGTTTGTTTATGGGTGTGTGCGCCAGTGTTGCGGACGTTAGCAGTGTCCTTTTCTCCACCTTCAGTCCCTCCATATCGCGGCGCATATGCGCTCATGCTGCCAAGCTCGCGGGTGAGTCGGAGAGCTCGTGAAGGGGGCTCATGCAGGCGTCTCGCTCCGCCTATCAGCGCCATTGTGTGAGCGAGTGTCGGGAGAGAGGATGGAGTGTTTTTCCTGCAGGCAGCCGGACTGTTAAATGTTCTCCATGTTTGTGAAGAAACCAGCGGTGGACCCGGATCTGATATGGTGCAAAACGGGGTGGTAGGCATGCGCTGTTCACATGCCTGATTAGAAGAGTCACATGGCTGCTGGAGGCTGTCCACAATCAGATGCGGAGAGAGGACTTTGTTTGGGAAATTTGAGACGTGACTAACAACTCCTAAATTCTAGGCAGAAGGCGCACACGGTATGTGATTATTTTTGTTTATGAACATTTGTTAAGTGTTATAATTTATTTTGTATTCATGTTTTTTATGTCTGTATTTTTAGTTTTTCATGGTGTTTAAGGGCGAAGATTTGCTGTGGCAAAATAAACAAAAAACTTGTCAACATCAGTTGGAGCGTGGTTTTCTGACCTAGAAGAAGACTTTGGGAGCGGTTATATCACATCTCTGTCATCTTGTTTTCCTTCAGTACCTCTTCTCCGAGGTTGGGGGGAGTCAACTATCAGGGGCTACCTGACAGCAGTGTCAACTGTCCATGGAAAATATGATGGATTGTCTCCTGGGACACATCCCTTGGCTAAGCAATTTTTAAGAGGCGTGAAACGGAGCCATCCATCTCAGCGTCCTTTGCTGCTCATTTGGGATCTCCAGACAGTTCTCAGGACTCTTTGCTTGCCCCCATTTGAGCCACACCCATTGCTGACCTTCTTCTGATCTCTAGGAAGACTGCTTTTCTCTTGGCAATTGTCTCATCCCAGAGGGTTGGTGAACTCAATGCGCTCTCTGTGGATGCAGCATGTCTTAGGCTTGATGGTGATCGGGTGGGCCACCTGTGGTCCAACCCTGCTTTTCAACCCAAAAGTGCTGACTAGTGAGTTTGTTTCCCACCCTTTTGTGCTTGAAGCCTTTTACCCTTCCCCCACTCTTCTTCAGAGGCTGGGAGGCTCCATAGTTTGTGCCCGGTAGGGGCCCTTAAAGTTTATGTTAATCATACAAGGTCTGTCCACTCTTCAGACAAGCTTTTTGTGTTCTATGGGGAATCCACAATGGGCAGGCCTATCTCTAGGCAGCACTTGTCCCATTGCATAGTCAACCTGATTGCCTTCGTATGTACAGGCTGCAGTGGAACCATCAGCTAGGCTGGTGGCTCACTCGACACAGGAATGGCCACTGCATGGCCACTGTTTAGGGGTGCATCCCTGGAGGATGTATGTGCAGCCACTGGCTGGGCTTCTTCCTCAACATTTACCCACTCTATAGGCTCAACCTGGCCTCATCAGTCGTCCCTTCATCTGTTCTGGGAGTCACAGCGGATTCTTAAGTTGCGTCTTAGTTTTTTCTCTCATTTAAGTCGACATGTGTTCCTTGTGCTCAAATGTTTTTTGTTTCATCTTCTTTTACCTGGAGGAACCGGCTTAACTTGTACACACTCAGTTAAGTCCAATAAATTGCAGTGTGTATTGTGCGAAAAGCATTGTGCTCCTTCGGCCTGTGGGTGACGCCACCTCCATTCTCCTTAGGATTCATTTGGTATACTGTTATCACATGGTTACAGGTTCACTGAAATGAAATAAAATGAATATTTACCTCCGCCAGGCCGCAGGCCAGGAGGTTATGTTTTTGCCGGGGTTTGTCTGTCTGTTTGTCTGTCTGTTGTTTAGCAAGATAACTCAAAAAGTTTTGGACAGATTTTGATGAAACTTTCAGGCGTTGTTGGAAATGGTACAAGGAAGAACTGATTAAATTTGGGGGATGATCCGGATCACCGTCTGGATCCAGGAATTTTTTAAAGGATTCTTTAACATTGTGAGATAGGGCCATTTTCAACACAGAGGATGTGGAGAATCACCGTGCTGCAGCGAGAGAAGAAATGCAGCGACTCAGGCAAGGGCTATCCCCAGATGCTATTGAAGCTTGTCGAGCTTAGTTTTTTGGGTTTTTTTTTTAATTGATTTTTTTTCTTATTACCTCTGCCAGGAGGTTATGTTTTTTTTTTTTTTAAAGAAGATCTGCTCGATATTGCCAGTCATGCCTCGTTCAAAGTCTAAAAGTGTGAAACAGAGAAGGCAACACAGTGCAGAGTGCATGAGAAAGAAAAAAAGGCAGGGAGATAACACAGAGGATGCGGAGAATCACCGTGCTGCAGCGAGAGAAGAAATGCAGCGACTCAGCCAAGGGCTATCCCCACATGTTATTGAAGCTCGTCGAGCTTAGTTTTATTTTATTGATTTTTACCTCCGCCAGGACGTTATGTTTTTGCTGGGGTTTGTCTGTCTGTCTGTCTGTTTGTCTGTTGTTTAGCAACATAACTCAAAAAGTTTTGGACGGATTTCGATGAAACTTTCAGGCGTTGTTGGAAATGGTACAAGGAAGAACTGATTAAATTTTGGGGATGATCCGGATCACCGTCCACAAGAAAACCGCCATTACGGAAAATGCCATTTTTGTGAATAACTACTCAACCACTAATCCTATCATTGTCAATCCAATTGCTAGTCATATGTTTTCATGGTCAAGGAATCTGAAAACGTACACACAAACACTGTATGGGGGGAACTGTGGCGCTTGGCGAAGGTCTGCGCTCTCCGAGTGCTTTTCTAGTTACGTATGTAAACATGGTTTTTTGAACGAAAGTGAACCTGTAACCATTCATCGTCCTTCGTTGGTGGAGGCCGGCTCCTCCCAGTCATTAGAAAGAGGAAGAATGGGTGGATGCAACGGATATATACAGTCTTGTGAAAAAATTAGGATACCCTGTATAAGCCTGCGTGTTTTTTTTTTTAACATATTTGGACATATGGTTATATAATATCAATGTTAAAAATACTGGAAGATTCATGTAATACAACCAAACAATTAAAAATGAATTAAAAGACTTGTTTCAAATTTTCTGTAAATTGTAATTCCAAACAAATAGTGAGGAATAAATTAGGACACCCCCATCTTTTTTAGGACACCCCCACATTCATTCCCACTTACAATGGCTAAAATAAATTAAAAAAAAATGCAAATAAAAGAAAAACAAGGTTAGACTATGTGAACATTTCTTAATAAAGAACTGGCTACTTAAAGGGGTGTCCAAATTTTTTCACGACTGTATAAGGTGTGCATCCACAGGTGTAATTAATTTGGTATAATGGTCCTGACCCAAGGATCAGTCACATGGTTACAGGTTCACTTTCATTCATAAAACCATGTTTACATATGTAAACATTTGTTTCATAGTAGTGTTTAATAGGCAGAGAGTGGAGAAAATCCATAGACTTCAGAAAGATATCCAACAGTATCCTGATGTACAGTATATGTTCTGGTCTTTCTTTCATGAAGATCAAGATATTTCAAATTGGCACTGGCAGGTATACAGACATTCCTGTGACCGATTTGTGTGTTGCACCATCTTGTGGCGCTGCATTGCTGCAGGGCAAATGATTGTAGAGATTTCTGCTGTTTTCTGACAGCAGGATGGGAAGGTGGATTGACAACATTAGGTAATGACAGCTATTCAGGTAAGTGTGCCTAACAACTTTCTATTACTGCATTACTTGTGTGTGATAACAAACCCAGTTAGATTAAACCAAGGTGTTGTATTGGAAAGTAATAATCACAGACGCACGTTCAGCTTCACTCAACAGGTTCCACTTCATTACTGCTCTCTGCTCTCTACACACAGGCATTACTATGCATTCTTAAATCACAGTGCCACCTATTGGCTTTTAAGATATACCACATATCCCCTCTTTTTAAAGAACTAGTGCATTGCCCATAGAACGCAAGTATTCTTATCTGAAACAGGTATCACAATTAGTCTTTATAGGCCCAAATGTAGGCTATGTTTGAAAGTGGAACACAAAGAGGTGTAGGCTATATGATGGCACATGTTACACTTTGACAAATATAAAAGGGACTAAGTGGCACTAAGATTTATTTGATTGTGTGAATATTATGGAATACCTAAATATGGAAAACGAATGGGACATCCAATATTAGCAACTGTTGCAGATCCCATGTTTATTTGTTTGTCAGATTACTTATTTGTGTGATCTTTTATCACTTATATTCATATAGTGTATCTTGCATTGTGGGGAATGAGAGTTATTCAGTCATCATTATAATGATTTTAGTTTATATCACTGTTCAGGAGTGTTGGGCAAGTTACTAAAAAAGTCACTAGTTACTTCTTTTCAAAAGTAACTGAGTTACTTTTGAATTACTGCATGATGAAAGTAACTCGTTACTTGGAAAAGTAACTTTCACGTTCCTTTTAGAATCAGAATCAGAATCAGATTTATTGCCATTGTTCATGTAGTACACAAACTAGGAATTTGTCTCGGTGCCATGCTGCAACATTAAAAACATGATGAGATAAAGAGATAAACTAAAAAACTAAAGGATTAAAAACGTGCAATAAGTGTAGAAAAATAAGTAATAATAATAATAATAATAACAATAATAATAGTAATAATGAGTAGTACTAGTCAAGGCAGTTTTAAAAAAATTAGCAAGTAGCAGATAATATGGGGTACCACAGTGCAGTTGATAATGCAACAGAAAAAACAGTGATGAATGATTTGAGTCTGGTTGAGCTGCTGTACATAGTGCACGAGAGTCAATAAGTCACTTAATGTTCAGCAGTCTGATGGCAGAGGGGAAAAAGCTGTTCATGTGCCGGGAGGTTTTAGTCCGAATGGACCGAAGTCTTCTACCTGAGGGGAGGGGGGCAAACAGTACGTGACCAGGGTGTGAAGGATCGGCTATGATCCGGCCAGCACGCCTCCGGGTCCTGGAGATGTACAGGTCCTGGAGAGATGGGAGTTTACAGCCGATCACCTTCTCAGCAGTGCGCACGACGCGCTGCAGCCTTAGTCTGTCCCTGGCAGTGGCTCCTGCATACCACACAGTTATGGAGGAGGTGAGGATGGACTCGATGATGGCCGTGTAGAACTGCACTAACATCTTGGTGGGTAGCTTGAGCTTCCTCAGCTGCCGCAGAAAGAACATCCTCTGCTGGGCCTTTTTGATGAGGGAGCTGATGGTTGGCTCCCATTTGAGGTCCCGGGTGATGGTGGTGCCCAAGAAGCGGAAGGAATCTGCAATGGTGATGGGAGAGCCTGTGATGGTGAGGGGGGGCAGGGGGGTTGTGACTTTCCTGAAGTCCACAATCATCTCCGCAGTCTTCAGTGCGTTCAGCTGCAGGTTGTTATGGCTGCACCAGGACACCAGCTGGGCCACCTCTTTCCTGTAGACGGACTCGTCGCCGTTGGAGATGAGTAAATGCATACTTAAATCATCTTGCACACATAGCAAGATCAAGGGCCCCTTGTTCTCATCAGAAAAAAAGAAAAACTGATGAGGAAGAAAAGTCTCATCTTACAAAGAAAAAAATGTCTCAGATTTACATAAACTATTGTAATCAGTAGAAAGTCAGAAACTTACTAGAAATAAAGCTGTAAATTCACAGAGAAAACTTTGGACTCCCTGGTGGGCCGTTTTTGGCCCACGAGCTATATGTTTGACACCCCTGGACCAGCCCATTAAAAACACATATTTAGAGGATTTACTTCCATGAAATAGTTGCATATCACAGCAGCATGTAAATTAATAAGAAAAAATAAAACAGAAAGCACAGATAAATGAAAGTTCACTGCTTAGAAGAAACTGTTCTTTACCGCAACAAATTAAAGTCACTTTTTCTCTGTGCGTAAGAAAACTTTAAATGCAAACATTAAATGTGAGCTTCTTGCTCAAAAAATACTCATGTTTAACCACGGAGGTAGGAGCTGTTAAGGGCTACTCACCGCTTGGACAACAGGTGATCAGGGCTCGATATGAGAAGTCACCATCTGGTTGCGGTGTGAACTGGGGCTGGACAGGAAACTGACCCGCGGAGGAGACTGATGGCTGCGCCAGCTATGGTAGGGTCAGTTTATTTGTGCTAAAATATCTATCCATATGAATAAAGAGAGTAATGCATCTGCTCAAACTGTAACGCATTAACTGTAACTAACTGTAATGCATTACTGAATTTTTAAACAGTAATTTGGTTACACAGCATGTTACTGCAAAAGTAGTGGTGTTAACACTCCAAACACTGCTTTTAAATGCATACTTAAATCATCTTGCACACATAGCAAGATCAAGGGGCCCTTGTTCTCATCAGAAAAAAAGAGGAAAAAGAAAACTGATGAGAAAAAAGTCATCTTATAGAGAAAAAATGTCTCAGATTAACACAAACTATTGTAATCAGTAGAAAGTCAGAAATTTACTAGAAATAAAGCTGTAAATTCACAGTGTTACTTTGTAACGTGTTACTCCCACCACTGCTGTGCAGTGATGGAGTTAAGTGTAACATTGAATTTCTTCTGTGTATTGTCAATGTAGCAGCCCCTTGGCATCTAAAGAAATAACTACAGAGAGTCTCTGACGGGTGCCATCTCATTTATTGCTTTCTCGTCCAGTACTGTGAAAACTAAATAGCAAACAAATGAGAGGCAAGCAAACAAAAACTTGATAAACTCAAATACATTAAAACAAAATAATAGAAAAAAATTACAGTACATTATTCACACTCACATAACCATAAAAAGAAAACACTTCAGCTAAATTAATTGGCTCAAATAAAATAAAAGTACGTACAATGACAGAATTGGTGCCAAAATAGCATACAGCCTCTTAATATTACATACAAAACACTGTAAACAGCCACTAAAGGGTATTGTGTGAGCTTACATTGCATTTATGAGCATATTATAGCTCACACATACCTCGCTCTGTTTGCCACAGGGGTGCAAAACAGTGGCTAGGCTAGCAGGCTACTTGACAGTCTTGATGAAATGAACTGTACAGATGCACAAAATGCAAACAAAACCTCAAAACTTGCAAACAATTTAAATGAATATAATTTCAGCAACTATCATTGAAATTAAACAACATACCGTGTGAATTCATAAACAGAAAAGTCTCTGTGCTGAGTGAAAAACGAGGCCAGTGACTTCTATCTTCCATTCAGATTCTGGGATTTGCAGCCCCCAGCACCAGGAACATGAATAACAGACTTTGAGTATCAGACCTTAAAGTCACTTACATTCCCACTAAATCATGCTATGATGAATGATCTCAACCAGAGGAACAAAAAGTGAATCATGCAGGATTTCTTGACTATAATAAAGGATAAGGCATAAATATCGTGGCTGTCACATACAAGCAGGCCATAGGTCACCTTAAGCAAAACAGTGGGCCAATTGTGTCTGATGTAAGTGTATCTTTGAAAATAAGTCATTTATTCATTTTATGGAGAAGTACTAACTTCTGAATTGGGCGTTCAATGACTGAGGGTTTGTATCCCCCCAATAGCCCAAAATCCATTGGCTCTGAGCTCCATAAGATAAGATAAGATAAGCCTTTATTAGTCCCACAACGGGGAAATTCCAGGATTGCAACAGCACAGGGATAGCAACACTCAGAGCAACAATCAGAAGGCAAGAAAAAAAAAACAAGCAAGCAAAAGCAGCTAATATACTGTACATATGTACATATTACTATAAAATATATATATACACACACACAGACACACAGTGCAGAGCATTGTAGCTGGATGGAATAAATATATGAATATATAAACACACAGTGCAGAGCATTGTAGCTAGATGGTGTCATATCCGGCTCTAGGGAGCCGGGCAATCAGAGCCAGGGACAAGCCAGTGAGTCGAGATGGTTTATTTTGGGTAAGGGATAAGGGATGAGGAGAGCACAGATACTCATGCAGAGGTACACTCACAGGTTGCACAGCGCAGAGGTAAGCAGCTCGTACCGGACGTGGGGGTAGCAAGACGTACATCCTCACAGCGGGATACAAACACAGGAATGCTGCAAGGGGAGTTGAGGCTGACACCAGACGAAGGGGCTTCAGCCTAGCAGTGCTTATGTCGCAGCCCCGAGTCATCGAGGCTGCTCCTATTTATCCTCATTGGCAGCGCCCCAGCTGATGAAGACTAATTGGCCCCAGCCGTCCATAATGCTGCCAGCTGGGGGCCAGCTGAGACGCTGCTCAATGGGAGGCAGGGATGAGGGAAAACATGGGCTCAGTGCCGAGACGGCATCTCAACCCATGGTGACAGAGCCCCTCCCTCAAGGTCGGGCTCCTGAACGACCAGGAACATCCCAGCCCCCCCCCCCCCCCCCCCCCACCTAGGGTGGGAGGAAGGGAGGCGGACCGGAGGGGAAGAAGCCAAGGGAAGGACAACACCAATGGGGCAATGTAGGGTAGCGGGAAAGAAAAACCCAAATACAATACTGACAACAGAATAATTAACCCAGGTACAGATGGGGAGAAGAACTGGGTCAGCACGCCGGTTACATACTACCCAGAGAGTACCAACCATGCGTGACCCAGAGCAAGAAAAAAAAAAAGAACCACCAAAAAGGTACAGGGCAAAAAATGCTGAGTATGGTCAAATAAAGGGAAAACACAATACACAGCACCAATATAAGTACATACACACAGTCACCAAGAAAAGTGAGGGTGACTGGAACAAATGGACAATTACAGAGCATGGTGTTACGGAAAACAAGGCACATGACTCTATAATGAACCAACAGGGCATAAAAAAGAAATACTGAGTGCAGGCAAAGAAAAACCCACACACATGAATATATAAATACCCACAGTCACCTAAAGAAATGAAAGTGACTGGAATGAATGGGCAACTGCAGAGTATGGTCTGAAAGGGAACAAAACATAACTCTACAATGCAAAAACGAGACTAAAAACATGGTACAAAAAATAAAATGCTGGGTACGAGGGAAGGAAAACGCACAGCACTATAAATACACATCCACCAACAGGACAGACATTACACCCAAGTGACCTTAATAACGATAAAAGAAAAAGTGACACCCGAGGTGTATGGCAGGCAGAGTCCAAAAATAGCCGAGATGGCTCCGGAGATCTCCCCGCCCATTGTCCAGCTGGCGAATCAGGGGAAGAAGTGTTCGGACGGCGAACTCTGGACCCAGATCCCAGGAATCCAGTCCACCGGCAGCCGAACCAGGCTGCCCAGAGGGAAACACAGACCAGTGGGGGGAACCCAGATCGCCGAACCGAAAGTTTTGCGGGTCGGGTCGTCGACCCGCATCACTCAACCACCAGGACCGTTGAGACGGACGAAGGGTCAGAGCGGATCCCGGTGGAAGAGGCTCAGGGGAGAGCCGATGACGAGGGCGGCGGGCCTCAGGGAAACGGCCACCTCCTCACCGGACCTGGACAACACTGGGGCAGCACCCACGTCGGACCCCGATCGGGCCTCAGGCGAACCCACGTTGGACCCCGATTGGGTCTCGGGCGAACCCACGTTGGACACTGCACCAGAACCGACCTCCAACGTTGAACCCGGACCCTCCAGCACCACGAGGAACAGCAACTCCTCGCCGGTGACCCTGGAAGAAGGCTCAGAAGAGAAAACAGAACCGGGATCAGGATCACCGGCAGCGCCAGAACCCGGCGAGACGAGCTCAGACGCAGCGGGCGGCTGCACCCTGCTCGTCTCCCCTGGAGATAGGCTGAAGTGCTCAAAGATAAAAAGAGAGAAAAGAAAGGAGAGCACTCGCCTGATCTCGGGTTCTGACGCCGTCCAGGACTGCGAAGATCCAGGATCCGTCGTCAGGAGGTCGTTGTCAGGCTCCCATCTAGCCGCGTCGGGCCCCGCAGCCAGCACGATGGTCAGCGCAGCTTGAGATCCCTCCAGCTCAGGTAACCCCGCCGACGACCCACTCGGCGTGAAGCCAGAAGAATCTCGTCCCGCTGGACCGAACCGCTCCTCCGTGGAGACCCAGGGACGCTCAGTCGTCAGCGTAGACTCCACGCAGCAGTCAGTCCCCCTCCTCCGTCCGCAATGTAGCTGCGGAACCACAGGCCCTCTCCATATCCCACCACGTTGACCCGGAGCCGGGGACCGCTCGGCGGAGAGAGACACAGAGGATGCGGGATTAGGAAAACAGGTTACAGCAGGTGGGGAGAGTTCAGGGAGCTGCGAACCCTGAACTTCTCCTCCAGGGATGTGACAGAGCAAATCATTAAGCAGGTGTGAAAAAACAATGACTTGCCTGCCCCCTGGAGGTTGAGTATCGCCTGCTGTAGTGGAATCTGCTTCTTCCTCTCCCCGCCCGGCGATAACGGAGGACCCCCCGGGAATTCGTCTGAGGGTCGCTCGCGTTGTCTCCAGCAGAGAGCTCACCAGGCCGGGATTCCAGGCACACACAGCAGTCAGGAAGCGCGTCGAGGAGGAGGGGAAAACAGCCGGGGTGAGCCAGCCCGAATGTCCAGGAATGACAGCGGGGAAACGAGGCTCAGGGGACGAGGCTGTAGAATCTCCACACTGACGAGGCGAAGGGATGACAGCTGCGTGGGAGGAACGGTCCTGACGATGACCCAGAACTGGATCCGGACGAGGTTCGTGCAGAGGTGACTCGGCGATGTGATGACGACTACTCCCAGGGGACGAAGCGAGGGGGAAACCCAGGATTCGCCGCTCCAGATCGGAGATCGAGACGAGGAAGGCGTCGAGCACGGGAAAGCTTCGTAGCCCTGAAGTCCTCACCATCAATCTCACTGCCGCCGCCACATGCCTGAAGGTGGTGACAGGAAACACAGTAGAGCTCGCGACAGCCACTCGACCCCGGACATAACTGCTGTCAGCTGCGGCTCCTAGAAGGGAATCCCGAGTGACGTGGCGCAGGTCGGGGGAAGTCCTCTGGTTGGCGCGAACTCCCGGACTGGAATGGCGGCAGGAACGGGACTCCGAAGCGGGGAAAGACGTCGCCCACTTCGACTCCCTGCCGGGATTTCCATCCACCCCGTGGAGCTTCTCTCGCTGTGTACCTGCAACGTCTATCCTGGCACTGTCCTCCAGATGGTACAGAGAGTGAGGGTGACAGTCCAGGAGTTCCTCAGCACGGCCCGGATGCCAGCGTCTCGCGTTGGAGGCGTCGTGCAGGGTGAAGAATGTCCCGTCGACAGCCTCCGAGATGGACCTTAGCTCGTCGCCCTGGCGCCGGAAGTGACTCCTGGGAAACGGCATGCTAGCAGCGCTGACACCCGGACAGAAAGGTACATTTCCACAGCGACTCACGGCCGCCGGCAACTCTTCTGGCTGCGACATACTGTCATATCCGGCTCTAGGGAGCCGGGCAATCAGAGCCAGGGACAAGCCAGTGAGTCGAGATGGTTTATTTTGGGTAAGGGATAAGGGATGAGGAGAGCACAGATACTCATGCAGAGGTACACTCACAGGTTGCACAGCGCAGAGGTAAGCAGCTCGTACCGGACGTGGGGGTAGCAAGACGTACATCCTCACAGCGGGATACAAACACAGGAATGCTGCAAGGGGAGTTGAGGCTGACACCAGACGAAGGGGCTTCAGCCTAGCAGTGCTTATGTCGCAGCCCCGAGTCATCGAGGCTGCTCCTATTTATCCTCATTGGCAGCGCCCCAGCTGATGAAGACTAATTGGCCCCAGCCGTCCATAATGCTGCCAGCTGGGGGCCAGCTGAGACGCTGCTCAATGGGAGGCAGGGATGAGGGAAAACATGGGCTCAGTGCCGAGACGGCATCTCAACCCATGGTGACAGATGGAATAAATATGTAAATATATAAACACCCACAGTACGGAGCATTGCAGCTAGGTGGAATAAATATGTAAGTATATAAACACACACAGTGCGGAGCATTGTAGCTAGATGGAATAAATATATAGATATATAAAAACACAGTGCGGAGCATTGTAGCTAGATGGAATAAATATATAGATATATAAATATGAACACACCCAGTGCTGAGCATTGTAGCTAGATGGAATAAATATGTAAATATATAAACACACACAGTGCAGAGCATTGTTGCTAGATGGGATGAAACAGCATAACCCTTAGTTATCCTACATGGTATGATTATGTGCCCATACATATTCTCACCCTCCATAGCGACCGGTATTTTCCTAGTTGTATGCCGGAGGGGACCATTGTGTAAGTCTATTGCATCTTTTGCATTTAAAAACTATTAGTTTGTTACGTCTTTTTGCTATCTCTGCGAGCAGCCCTGCTTAGGTTGTAGAGTCTGACAGCCGTTGGTAGGAAGGACCTACGAAACCTCTCGGTTGTGCACCTGGGATGATGTAGTCTGCTGCTAAATGAGCTAAACCCTGGCTAGGGTAAATGAGCCAAACCCTGGTTTGGCTCTAAATGAGCCAAACCCTCCATGAGGGTTTGGCTCCTAACCTGATGACAGATCTTGGCATGATCGTGAGAAGGTGGCTTTTTGTAATGTGGCTATCTTTTGGGAGAATGATGGGGTACTTTAGTTCGTGACTGAGTGTTGAGCCTTTCAGTCTTCCACCAACATGAACAAGTCCCTCATCCAGAATTAGGTTGAAACAGTGAAGAGGGCTTGACTTTGGAAGACTGTTTAGATGAGAACTCACACTAAGTTCCTTTAACTCTTGGGGAAAGGCTTGCTTTTGTACGAGCTTAATCCCCACCTCAGTAGCTCTCCTACGTTCTTCAACAGTCACAAGGTTTCTTTGATGTTTTGGTTCAGCTCTCAGTCTCTTGATTCTTGGCACCACCTTAACAAGTGTTGTCAAGGTTGGAAAACTGGCTTAAGAATATCACTGTGGTCGCCGACCTGGGTTGCAATAACTTGGATCAACTTGAGTTCTGGGTCACCAGGGAGCAGCTCACATGATGGCTTTGGGTTTGAGAGTACTTCTGGTTCCCACAGAAACTTGGCTCCTGAAAACCTGCTAACTGAAGATACAGACGTGGACAAAATTGTTGGTACCCCTCTGTTAATGAAAGAAAAACCCACAATGGTCGCAGAAATAACTTGAATCTGACAAAAGTGGTAATAAATAAAAATTCTATGAAAATTAACCAATGAAAACCAGACAATGCTTTTGAATTGTGGTTCAACAGAATTATTTTAAAAAACAAACTCTTGAAACAGGCCTAGACAAAAATGATGGTACCCCTAGAAAAGAAAATAATGTGACCATAGGGACATGTTCAACCAAGATGTGTCCTCTAATTAACATCACAGGTGTCTACAAACTTTTAATCAGTCAGTCAGCCTATTTAAAGGGTGACAAGTAGTCACTGTGCTGTTTGGTGACATGGTGTGTACCATACTAAACATGGACCAGAGGAAACAAAGGAGAGAGTTGTCTCAGGAGATTAGAAAGAAAATTATAGACAAGCATGTTAAAGGTAAAGGCTATAAGATCATCTCCAAGCAGCTTGATGTTCCTGTGACTACAGTGGCACATATTATTCAGAAATTTAAGATCCACGGGACTGTAGCCAACCTCCCTGGATGTGGCCGCACAAGGAGACAGATAATAAGAATGGTAACAAAAGAGCCCAGAACAACCTCTAAACACATTCATGGTGAACTCCAAGGTCAAGGTAAATCAGTGTCAGATCGCACCATCCGTCGTTGTATGAGCCAGAGTGGACTTCATGGGAGACGACCAAGGAGGACACCACTGTTGAAAACAAATCATAAAAAAACCAGACTGGAATTTGCCAAACTGCACGTTGACAAGCCACAAAGCTTCTGGGAGAATGCCCTATGGACAGACGAGACAAAACTGGAACTTTTTGGCAAGGCACACCAGCTCTATGTTCACAGATGCAAAAATGAAGCATACCAAGAAAAGAACACTGTCCCTACTGTGAAACATAGAGGAGGTTCTGTTATGTTCTGGGGCTGCTTTGCTGCATCTGGCACAGGGTGTCTTGAATCTGTGCACGGTACAATGAAATCTCAAGACTATCAAGGTATTCTAGAGAGAAATGTGCTGCCCAGTGTCAGACAGCTTGGTCTCAGTCGCAGGTCATGGGTCTTGGAACAGGATAATGACCCAAAACACACAGCTAAAAACACACAAGAATGGTTAAGAGCGAAACATTGGACTATTCTAAAGTGGCCTTCTATGAGCCCTGATCTAAATCCTATTGAACATCTGTGGAAGGAGCTGAAACATGCCGTCTGGAGAAGGCACCCTTCAAACCTGAGACAACTGGAGCAATTTGCTCATGAGGAGTGGGCCAGAATACCTGCTGAGAGGTGCAGAAGTCTCATTGACAGTTACAGAAATCATTTGATTGCAGTGATTGCCTCAAAAGGTTGTGCAACAAAATATTAAGTTAAGGGTACCATGATTTTTGTCCAGGCCTGTTTCATGAGTTTGTTTTTTAAAATAATTCTGTTGAACCACAATTCCAAAAGCCTTGTCTGATTTTCATTGGTTAATTTTCATAGAATTTTTATTTATTACCACTTTTGTCAGATTCAAGTTATTTCTGTGACCATTGTGGGTTTTTCTTTCATTAACAGATGGGTACCAACAATTTTGTCCACATCTGTAAGTCTGCTGCATGCAGGCCTCTAGAGGCATTGTCAGCTGGGTTTTGTGTTGTATCAATATAGTGCCACTGATTTGAAGCTGTGCTCTCTCTTATAAGTTGGACAGGGTTTGCGACAAAGACATGAAACGTCCGTGCTTCATTGTTAATGTAGGCCAGTACTACCTGCGAGTCAGTGCAGAAGAATTCCTCATCAATTTTCATCTCCAGCTCAGCCTTGAGCAGAGCACTCATCTTAGGTGCTGTGACTGCAGTCGATAGTTCAAGTCTTGGGATGCTTAAGAGCTTTGTTGGTGCGACCCTTGCCTTTGCCATTATGAGGCTGCAATGGACCTTGCCCTTGTCATTCTTGTACCTCAGATAGGAGCATGACCCATATCCTATATCACTGGCGTCAGAGAAGTGGTGTAGTTCCACCCTCACAATGTTACCGAAATTTTCATGGAAGTAACATCTGGGTATGTTGACCTCGTTTAGCCTTTGGAGAACGTTTTTTCCACTCCTTCCACCATGGCTGCAAATACTCAGGAATCGGATCGTCCCATTGTATGCCCTTTCGACACAGCTCCAGCTGGATACATTTTCCAACTAAAGTGAAAGGAGCGAACCCGAGTGGGTCATGCAAAGAGACAGCAACTGATAAGAGACCTTGGCGAGTTGGGGGGGTGGTCCTTTATGCCATTGTTGAAGCTGAGTGTGTCTATGGACCACTGAATGCCAAGTATGTGTCCTTCTGATGTTACATCGGGGCTCGGGGACAGAGGATCAGTTGCTACTGCCCTTTCAGAAGGGGCTACACAGGAGAAAACTTCCCTTCTGTTTGAGTTGAACTTGTGTAGACCTGTAGATTTACACAGTCTCTGCGCTTCAACAAGCAGCTCCTTAGCCTCTTCAACTGTTGGGGGACAATGGTTACTCCATCGTCTACACAGAAGTTCTTCTCCACAAATGCTGATGCTGAGAGGTAGTCTGCTTTATGCTGCTGTGCCAAGTACTTTAAGCCAAAATTGGCACAACCAGGGGAGGAAGCAGTACCAAAAAGGTGAACTGTTATCCTATACTCTCGTGGTTCTGTTTCACCTTCATGTTCACCTTTCCACCATAGAAACCCCAGGTAATTATGAGCTTCAGGTGAGACATGGAATTGATGGAACATTTTTTCTATGTTGCAGACAACATCAATTGGTTCTTTTCTGAAGCGACAAAGGACTCCAACCAGAGTTGATCAGATTGATGCCTGTTAACAGAGTCTCATTTAGGGAGACGCCCCAAAACTTCGCTGAGTAGTCAAAGACCACCCTAAGATTGTCTGTTTTTTTTTTTTTAGAATGGTATACCCCATGATGTGGAATATACCATACAGTCTGTCCTTCAGAAGCTGCTGGGGCTGGCTCTGCATCACCTTAAGCAATAATTTCTTCCATAAAGGTCACGTAGTGATCGTGAAACTGTTTGTTGGCCTATAATTTCTTCTTGAGGTATTGCAGTCTAACAGCAACCAGTTTCTTATTGTTAGGCAGTAATGGTCGATCATTGCCCTTGAAGGGGAGTGGCATTTTGTAATGCCTGTCTTCCTTCTGTCTAATGTTATCATGCAAAAGATGTATGAAGCGAACATCATCCTGGGACACATACTTGTTCTCTTAGCTTCTTTCACTAAAGTCAGATTCTAGGACCTTAAGCACATCTGTGGCTGACGGTAGTGGTACTGCTTTCACAGCAACTCGATGTACAAAGCTCTGATTCCCCTCTCTATCCAAGTGTGGATTGGCTGAACCTATAACATTCCAGCCAAGCACAGTCCTTTGGGCAAAGGGTTAATTTTAAACCACCTGTGATGATTTCTAATGGAGCTAGTGCTGAAGGGCAGTCATAACTGATTAGTAGTCCCACCTCACAGTCTTGAAGTGGTGGTATTTTGTTTGTTAGTTTTTTTCTAGATGAGACCACTGGAGTGCTGTACTTTTAGTAGCGATGTGTGTTCTGTCGACAGGAATGAAGTCTTGTGTGTAGGCCTGCTATAATTGGATGTAATTTTCACAGTTTAGCCCTTGAACTTGTAGACCAACAGCAATTTTGCTTGCTATCATTTTGTTGACTGTAGTCGTTGTATTGAGTTTAAGCTGCACTGATTGAGTGCTCACATTTAGCTCAGCAGCCAAATCTTCTAAGATGAAGGTCAAATTGCTTTGTGTGTCAAGTAAAGTGTATGTACAAACTTCTTTCTGGGGCTCTATCGTTGTGGAGATAAGAACTGGCACAGTGCTGGAAGTGGCAGAAATATGCCGTGTTAATGCATGAGACTTAACTTTGTGAGTCTCCTGGCTTACACGTTTTTCTGTGACTGCAGAATCTGTGGTCATCGGTTCCACTGGTTTTGTCTCTCTCTCTATGTGCATGCAGGTTGGATGACAACGGCCGCATGTGCCACAAATGTGATGCCTTTTACAGTCCTTGGTAGTATGCCCCTTTCTCATGCACCCAAAGCAAAGATGGTGTTCATAGATGAAGGCTTTCTTCTCATCCATAGTCTTTGGCGCAAATGCTGGACACTTAGCAATACCATGTGTCTCATCTTTGCAAACAAAGCAAAGTGGGTTTGGCTTGCAGTTTTCTATTGTCCCTGAGGTGGAGTTGTTTGCTTTTACATTTGTGTTTAGTACTTTGACTCTTTTTGGAAACTTTTCATCGGTAGATTTATGGCTCATCAGAAGTGGGGAAGCAATTGGCTTACAGGCTATTCGGGCTTCTCTTTGCATGAACTCAGTAAAATGAGCAAAACTTGGACAGTCTTCAGATTTATCCAATTCTTCCACAACAATACGGCTCCATCTGCACACTGACCACTCAGGCAGTTTTTTCAGAAGCTTGTGATTTTCCTCACCATCATTTAGAATGGCCAGGCCCTTAACGTTGGGAATAGCCTCAGCACACCCTTGGTGGAAGTCTGCAAACTCTCTAAGTGCTGTTGGGTCATTTGCAGATATCTTGGGCCACTTCATAAGTTTGTCTCTGAAGGCCATTTGGACAATGAATGGACTTCCATACCTGTCTTGTAAAACTGCCCAGACACCCTGATACACATCCTCTGAGCTTTGGTAGAAAAATCCTTCCACAGCCTTGCGGGCCTCGCCTGCAAGATAACTCTTGAGATAAAGCATTTTTTCACAAACAGGGAGGGGTTTCTGTCCAGTAAGTGCCATGAAGGATATTTTCCAGTCTATAAACTTTAAAGGGTCACCAATAAACACTGCTGGCTCTGGGATGGGCAGACGACCTAGGGTAAGTGAGCTTGCAAGTGCCTGGGCTAGGCTGACTTCAGCCTGAGTTACTGGGATATCAGGTGCTGCATGATGTGGTTGAAATGGCATGGCTTGTGGATTGAGCTGGGTTCTGAATTCAGTGTTTGGGTCATCATATAGGAATTTGTGGTCACTTTCTTCCTCACAACTTGTTAGACCATTAAAATTGTTGTATGCTCTTACCCAAGCTGCTGCAACCTTCACCTCACTTTCCGCTTGTAGCTGTTTTATCTTTATTTTCTCCTCCTCTAGCCTTAATTTCATTTCAGCTTTCTTTTGCTTGATTTCTGCTACCATTTGTGCTTCCCTGAGTTTCCATTCGTTCTCCATTTTATCAAGTTTTGCCTTTTGAGCATGTAATATTTGCATAGCCTTTGCCTGCTCTTGTTTAGCAGCAAGGTTAGCTTCTGCATCTGCACATTTGCTAGAGGACCTGGAGGTGGTGACTGAGCGGATATCTGAACCTTGTGATGACTCAAAGATCACTGTTTCTGTTTTTGTTTTTCCAAAGATGGATCCATACTCCTTCTTATTTAACACCATCCTCACTCCCCCCTTCTTGAGTTGGTCATTAAAAACCTAATCTGTGTTTTCTAGTTGCTTACTGACAAGATCACAAGCTTCAGCTGTCAGAGTGACACAGGCATCCATTCTCTTTACAATGTCAGGAGTAGATATTTGGTTGCGTAGAATGGGCTCAAAGTGTTGCTGTACTACAGCATATTTAGATTGTATGTCATTTTGAGTATCTTCAAGATCTTCAGGTGAACAGGATCTCGTCAGCTTTGCTCTAATCTCCTTTGCTGTGTACTTCCAAGAATCATAGGCTTTATTGAATTCCCTTTCATTTTTCTTAACTTCCTGCTCATGCAATTCTAGGCCCTTTTCTCTTAAATGTCTTTCTCTCAAACTGGACCTGAGCCTTTGGACCTCTGGAGGGTTGTCTTCTTCATCCACAGATAACATCTTGCTGGTTTGTGCACCTGTTTTTACTACAAAGCCTTTGGGTGTTTTATGTCTGAATTAAAATTTAAATAGATGGTGACTTTAACTGTTCTTTGAAACGATACTTTGCCACTCACATCAGACATTTACATTTTATGGACACACAAAGGTAAATAAACAGGGACAATACAAAATGTCATAAACAAATCACTACTCACAGTTAGACAAATTTCCCCTTGAAATGTTATGTAGGCATTAAGGTCTCAACAGATGACATTAAATTTTAGTGCACTCTTAAATATTCTACTCAGTCTGATGAGCCTGTATTTGCACTACTTAATATCATACACTCAACCCTTCTTGGAATCATTTAACTGAGCTATTAAAATTATAAATGTGTCATTAAATGAATTGGTTCAGCAGATACTCTGGTTGTTATCATCACCCCAACTTGAATCTTAAATGTGTGTCTGTGGTGGATTAAATCTTTATGGAACCAAGATTTCTCACAGCAGCTGTAGCATCTGTGGTGGCCAAGATGACAGCAGGTTTTCTTGTGGTAGATGGGTCAGATGTGGTGTTGAGTTTTCACTGTAGCAGCCCCTTGGCATCTAAAGAAATAACTGCAGTCTCTGACAGGTGCCATCTCATTTATTGCTTTCTCGTCCAGCACCGTGAAAACTAAATAGAAACAAATAAGAGGCAAGCAAACAAAAATTTTATAAACTCTAATCACATTAAAACACAAAATAATAAAAAAAACTTACATTATTCACACTCACAAAACAATAAAAATAAAACACTTCAGCTGAATTAATTGGCTCAAATAAAATAAAAGTACATACAATGACAGAATTGGTGCCAAAATAACATGTAGCCTCTTAGTATTACATAAAAGCACTGCATATAAACAGCCACTAACGGGTACTGTGCAGCCTTGCATTGCATTTATGCAGGGGCGGACTACCATTAGGCATCAAGTCTTGGATGGCCCTAAACTTTCTAAATTTTAACGATACCAAGACAGAAGTGATCAATCAATCAATTAAGGTTTATTGTCAATACTACCGTACGTGCAAGACATACAGGAGAATTGAAATTTGACTTGACATTGGGCGCGCTCTATAAGCGCATCCCAGAGCCGCGGCAGCCTTGAGGCGCCAGTCATACAGTGGGGGTAAAGAGGGAAGGGGTAGGAAATGACACAGTAGGTGAGAGAAAAAAACATAGTTATCAGAATAGCGCTCAGTGAGTGAGATTATGATTACAAGAAAAAAAAACCTCAATGCACATTTAGCAGTCAAACAATACACATGTTGACAAAGAGCGATGAGAGACCATTGTGTGTGTAATCAGCATATATAATCAGTGTGAGTGCAGTGTTGAATGTATCATTTGTTGATGTACAACAGAGGGGGGCGCCTCCTGGCAACGGATAGTTGTTATAATCATGTTTTCAAAACACAGATAAGCATGTCCAGAGTCTCTCTCTCTTCGTGCATGCCAGATGGCAAAGTTCTGTATTAGACACATGATAGCGCTGTCCTTGAAGAGTCCAGTCTGCTGAACAACAGTAATTGATGTTAATTGTTTGGGTTAAGAAAGAAGCCAAACTCCCTTGAGCCTTATCTTCCCAGGAGGAATGAATGAAGTCTTCAGGGCGCCGAATCAAGATCAATAGGCACAGTTCACTTAGAGCATAAAAATTTCACCTCTCATGCGATTCTGTGCATCACAATTTACAGGCTTTAGAATCATTCCCTGGAGAGCACTCAGCGGCTCCAGATGTTATCCACCTACCGAAACATAGGTAACATGTCCAAGAGAGTCCATCTCTCTTCTGTGCATGCCAGATGGTAAATTCCATGTTAATCCCATTTGCCGCTATCAGTGCTCCCCCCAGGTCCAAACACCAATGGTGTTTGGACCTAGTGGCCCCTGTGAGTCCCCTCCTGTAAACTTGGCCCCCCTCACTCTTTATGTGAAATCCACAGTTAGGAACCTTGGTTTTATCATGCATAGTGATTTTAAATTAGATACTCAGATTCGTTCCGTGGTAAAATCCAGCTTCTTTCATCTAAGGCGTTTAGCAAAAGTAAAACCCATTCTCTCTAGACCGCAGCTGGAAACAGTAATCCATGCTTTTACTTCATCTCGGCTGGATTACTGTAATGCACCTTACGCTGGTTTCAGCCAGTCGTCTCTTTTGCGTCTGCAGCTGGTTCAAAATGCCTCTTCTCGTCTTTTAACAGGTACACGTGGAAGAGATGACATCACACCCATCTTAGATTCACTCTGCTGGCTGCCTGTGCATTTTAGAGTTCATTTAAAAATTCTTTTATTTGTTTTTAAATCCTTGAACGGTCTTGCTCCGCCTTACCTCTCTGAGCTTCTGCATCTCTACGCTCCCATCTGGTCCCTCAGGTCAGCTGAACAGCTGGTTCTGGGGGTGCCAAAGGTGAGGCGAAAGCTCAGAGGGGACAGAGCCTTTTCAGTCACAGTACCCAGGTTATGGAATGAGTTACCCCTTGACATCAGACAAGATAGGAATAAATTTACACATCTAATTTGCATAATGTCGTGCAGCTATATAAATTACATAACTCAGTCAATAAGCTGACACGTGCAATTGCTGCGCTGTGCCACTGGGGGCGCGCAGCCGTCCATTTAATCTGGGCAGTTAAAGGGTTAATCCCATAATGGGGAAATTCCAATGGGACCTTAAATTGAAAAAAATTCTCAACTGAAATGAATGTCAAGAGCAAAATTATCTTTTGATCCCGATCAAATTTTGCCACGAGTTACACATATGATGTTTGTCAATTTAAAAGATAATTTTCCACATAATTAAAGTTGTTGGCTGTCATGTCATATTTAGTTTTTGTTTAAAGGACTAGCGGACAACAACTCCCATCATCCCACATCACTAAACTGTAATTGTGTATAGTACTGTTACGCAGGATGCATGTCTTTTCTTTAGATCAGAATTTAAAAAATTAATTTATTCAAAGTTTTTATGTTGACTGTGTTTACTATAAATTTGTTGTTGCCTATGCAGAATGCATATGTATTTTCCTTTAATTAGAGTTAATAAAATTCTGTTATTCAATGCTGACTGTGTTTACAGTCAATTCACTGCAAAAAAAAATAAATCTATATATTGACTGGAGTGGTGGCTCAGTTGGTAGAGTATCTGCCCCCACACCTGGGAGGCAGGGGTTCAAATCCCGGCCGGGTCATGCTGAAGACCATATAAAAGCGGAACTTCCTGCTGTCCAGCTTGGTGCTCAGCAATAATGGAATGGAGGAGGGAAATCTGTGGTGGCGCCTTGCATGGCAGTGGCCCCTCTGATTCTATATATGGGGTGTGTGTGATTAACAATGTAGATAGGAGAAATCACAATTTCGTTCTACTGTACATGATTGGTTGAATAACAATAAAGGGTGATTTATTTTTATTTGATATCAAGCAGCGTCTCTTTTACAATGTGGTAGGTTGCCTGTTGGGGTTTTTTTGGGCTTGTTTTCATAGCGCTGGCCACTTGTTTCTCTCGTGAAACCTGGCAACACTGGTCAGCCCTTATTTCAAAAATCTGTAGTACAGTTATTTGGTAAAGACACAGTTTCTGAGAGATTTTACAGCTGGGTAGTAGCATTACATGATGGAACATGACATTAAAACCTGCGACAGAGCAGATGTGACATTATTTTGTTCATGCACTGTAAATTTTTATTTCTGTCGTATTCTGTTTTAGCTTGTTTTTGTTTGTTTAATTTACCTTTTAGTTTGCTTTTAAATTCTTATGTATTCCTTTTGCAACTTGCTGTAATGCTTTAATGTTTTTATATAAAGCAATTTGAATTGTCTTGTACATGAAATGTGCTATACAAATAAACTTGCCTTGCCTTGCCTTGCTTTCATAGCAATTGTAGCAGTATTAGCAGCATAACTGCAGGAGGGATCAGGTCAAGTGAACCCCTGAACAAGTGAGCACCCCAAGTGGACCCCAGGATCAAATTTGTACATGTACAAGTACATTTTCAATTCAGTGATTTATAAAGTGATTCATAATTTCCTGAAGCCTCATTCAGAACATTATACTTCCGGCGCCACACGAGTAGGCTGCCTTTTTGCAACAGTGGATCAATTTCTGCCTATTTCTATTTACTATCTGGCTCTCTTGCCAATCTTTCTGATCCATCATCACCTTTATTCCATCCAAACACGTAGATCGCCCAAATGTCTCCTGAGCCAGCGGACGGAGCCACTGTTTCTCGCAGGAGGCAGTACAATAGAGACCAGCTGTTAGCACTTAACCGGCCCACGATGTTAACGCAAAAACTCGACATACCGGGAGAAATAAGATGGAAACGGCGGGGGTGTCGAGCTGGAGGAAGACGGCGGGCGAGGAATATAAGGTACAGACCCATCCTCTCATCCGTTATTATGGGGAATGTTCGATCGCTACTCATTAAGACTGATGAGCTAGTGGCTATCTCCCGCTACGAGAGCGTGTACAGAGAGAGTAGCCTGTTGTTGTTCAGTGAGACGTGGCTAACAGAACTAGCAACAGATGCTAACATCGAACTGGAGGGTTTCCACGCAATATGGGCAGACTGGACACCAGACAGTGGGAAGACAAGGGGCGGAGGAGTAATAATGTATGTCAATAACAACTGGTGCAGACCGGGACATATCACGGTTAAGGAACAGCACTGTAGCAAAGACATTGAGTTGCTAGCTGTTAGCATGTGGCCTACATATTTCCCGAGGGAATACTCACACGTGCTCTGCATGGCTATTTATGCAAATCCGACGGTGAACGCTGGGACAGCGCATGACGTCATCCACTCAGTAACTGGCAGGCTGCAGACAGAGCACCCAGATGCTCTTCTCCTCATCTCAGGTGATTTCAACCATATTTCACTGTCCCCCATTCTACCCACGTTCACCCAGTATGTCACATGCCACACTAGAGACAATAAAACACTGGACTTATTTTATGCAAATACTAAGGAGGCGTACACCTCATCACCACTCCCCCCACTCGGGAGATCGGATCACAACTTGGTTCATCTTCTGCAGGTGTACAAACCCTCAGTACACAGACAACCTCCGGTCATGCGCACGGTGAAGTTATGGTCTGAGGAGGCAATGGACGCGCTAAAGGACTGTTTTGAAATCACTGCCTGGGAGCAGCTCTGCGATCCACATGGTGAAGACATCGATGGCCTCACTCACACCATCATGGACTACATCGGCTTCTGTGTGGACAACACCATACCCACCAAGACCATATGGTGTTGCTCGAACAACAAACCCTGGATCAACCCTGAGATAAAAACACTTCTGAGAGAGAAGAAAAGGATCTTCAGGTCGGGGAACAGGGAGATGCTGAAGTCCGTACAGAGGGAGCTGAGGAGGAAGATCAGAGAAGGCAAGGACAGCTTCAGGAAGAAGATGGAGGACAAGCTGCAATAGAGCGACATCGGTGGGGTCTGGAGAAACCTTAAAACCATCTCTGGGCTCCAGAATACCTCCCCCCAGGCCACGGGGGGCAGGGAGTGGGCAAACAATCTGAACCTGTTTTTTAATAGGTTTGACCAATCGCCTTCCCCCTCGACTGCACAACAACCACTGCTGCCTCTAAAGTCATCGAGACCTGCTGTCCACACCCCACTCCACCAACACCCCCCCACTCCTAGCACACAGCCCCCCAACCTGACCCTCACTAAGACCCAGGTGAGGACGGAGCTGAGGAAGATCAAGGCGAGGAAGGCCTCGGGACCGGACGGCATCAGCGTGAAGCTCCTCAAGTCCTGTGCAGACCAGCTGTGTGGGATTGTGGAGCACATCTTCAACCTGAGCCTGAAGCTGGGGAGGGTACCACAGTTGTGGAAAACATCTTGTGTGGTAGCTGTACCAAAGACTTCCCACCCCAAAGATCTGAACAGCTACAGACCAGTGGCCCTGATGTCTCACCTGGTGAAGACCCTGGAGAGACTGCTCCTTGCTCACCTCCGCCCCCTGGTGGGACCAGCGATGGATCCACTCCAGTTCACCTATCTGCATGGCATTGGGGTGGAGGATGCAGTGATCTTCCTCCTTCACCGTTCTCTGTCCCACCTGGGGAAGCCCGGGAATGCGGTGAGGATCATGTTCTTTGACTTCTCCAGTGCTTTCAACACCATTCAACCGATGATCCTGAGGGACAAGCTGCTGTGCGCAGGGGTGGACCAGTACCTGTCATCATGGATCCTGGACTACCTCACTAACCGGCCACAGTTTGTGAGATCCCAAGATTGTGTGTCTGACACGATCATCAGTAGCATGGGGGCCCCAGGAAACGGTTTTGGCTCCCTTCCTGTTCACCCTTTATACTGCGGACTTCTCACACAACACAACACACTGCCATCTACAGAAGTTCTCTGACGACTCTGCGATCGTCGGCCTCATCTCCAACGGAGATGAAGCTGAGTACAGAGGACTTATCCAGGACTTTGTGGACTGGTGCCATCGGAACTGCCTCCAGATCAATGCGAGGAAAACTAAGGAGCTGATGGTGAACTGCCACAGGCAAGGACAACCCCTCACAGCACCAGTAAACATACAGGGAACAGATATTGAGATGGTGACATCCTACAAGTACCTTGGTGTTCATCTGAACAATAAACTAGACTGGTCACACAATACCGACACACTCTACAAGAAGGGACAGCGCAGGCTGTTCCTACTGAGGAGGCTCAGGTCTTTTGGTGTACAAGGGGCGCTGCTGAAGACATTCTATGACACGGTGGTGGCATCAGCCATCACTTTTGGAGTGGTCTGCTGGGGCAACAGCATTACAGCAGCCGATAGGAAGAGACTGAACAAACTGATCAAGAAAGCTAGATCTGTCCTGGGGCAACACCTTGACCCAGTGGAGGAGATAGGAGAGAGAAGGATGGTGGCTAAACTGTCATCTCTGCTGGAGTTGGAGTCCCACCCTATGCAGGACATACTGAATGCACTGAGGAGCTCATTTAGCAGTAGACTATATCATCCTAGATGCGCAACCGAGAGGTTTCGCAGGTCCTTCCTACCTACGGCTGTCAGACTGTATAACCTAAGCAGGGCTGCTCGCAGAGATAGCAAAAAAACGTGACGATACAACTAGGACAATATCAGTCGCTACGGAGGGTGACAATATGTATGGGTACATATTCATACTATGTAGGATAACTAAGTAGACGGTTATGCTGTTTATTCCATCTAGCTACAATGCTCCGCACTTTGTATATATATTTATATATTTATATGTACGTATGTATATCCCCTGCTCTTATTTATATTTTTCGTATCTTCTTAATTATTGCTCTGAGTGTTGCTATCCCTGTGCTGTTGCAATCCTGGAATTTCCCCATTGTGGGACTAATAAAGGCTTATCTTATCTTATAGTCATCAAGAAGTGTGAAAGAACATATACATATATACAATAAATGTATTAAAAGACCCAGAGAAGGTTCTGGCTCATTTTCTGCTTTCAGAAGGCTTCTCTTCTCTACCGCTGCTGCTTGTCATGGCTGGCTGCCCCCAGATGAAAATCCAGAATAGGTATGTGGGACTATAATGTTCTGAATGAGGATTTAGAAAATTATGAATGTTTGTAAATCACTGGATTGAAAATGTACATGTACAGATTAGATCCTGGGGTCCACTTGGGGTGCTCACTTGGTCAGGGGTCCACTTGACCTGTATCCATTGTAGACAGTATCACGGCTGCTAGCGCATGTTGCTTAAATGACACACCCGCTGTGTCAATAGCTACCCTTCACAAAGGAGGAGACAGTGAGGGAACTATATACCACGAGTCTGACCAGTTTGTTCTTGAAGAAGACCCATCATTATGGCCTAAGCACCTGACAGACAAAGAGTGTTGTTATTTAGTTCCGAGAGGGCCTGTTTAATATTTTTTGTATTTATCCTTATTTTTTGTGTGACATATTCTCTATAGTGTCTACATAGTAAAGAGGAGGGAGCACAATGGATGCCTCTGCAAAATGGACCAGTAGCAGACTGTGAACAGGACCCTGCTGGCAAATGTGGGTATTGTTATAATAAATAAATAGTGAAGATTAGTTAATTACATATTACTCAAAGTGCTTGCATACACATATCTCTTAGATCCACACATACACCCACCCACCCACACACACACACAAACAAAAAGTGCTGTAGCTTTACACATACACATATGCACACACATACAAACACTACAGGACAGTCTCTGTTCCTGTTTCCATATATGGGCACAAGTAGGGCAAAAGAGAAGACATATGGATGCTGAGAGGAAGCCATAAAGGCAGGAACTAGTGGGATAGAGGAGGAGCCATCTGGATGCCAAGAGGACAGTTTGGACAATGGACATGTATTGTTGGAAAGTTACTGGGAGACGTCCCACTAACTGGAAGCCTTTTTATAGCTGTGAATTTCTTTGTGCGGGGTCCTTTCCAGCAAAGGGAGCTGGGAGGAGACCTGTGGCCATGTACACTGACTCCCTGCGTGGTTCATTAAAAGTTAAGCTGAGAAATATCTACTTGGAAAAGTTTTTGTGTGTCTGTGTGTGGGATAAAATTGTGGAATGGGTTGGGGGAGAAACACAGGCAATGTCCAAACATCCATATATTTAAATCAACATATAAAGAAATGATTTTTGAACAATATAAAAATAAAGGACAGTAATATTATAATGTCTTCAATGAAGAAAGGTTGTTATTGTTGAATATATATATGCTGAGTTATTGTTGAATACACAACATAAAAATAATTTTTTTGTAAGTTGTCTGTGTTTTTTCAACTGATTTAAGACAATTTTGCACCGCTGAATCTGAAAATGACATCTGTTTCTCTCGATCAGGTGCTAAGTAAAAACCTGTACTTAGTACTGTGCATGTACTTACCTTTATATAAAGGCAAGTACATATAAATTGAATGTTGCGTTATCATTGTTCAAAATTCAGAGAATTTCAAGACATAAAAAAAAAATTGCATCATATAAAGTGAAAATACCCGTACATGTAAACAAAAATATATAAAAAAAACATGTGGTCCTAATTCAAAAAGTTGACCTGATTGAGCAAAACCAATGTGATTTTTGGATTCAGCGCATCATAATTGTCCTAAATCGGCTAAAAAAACTTAGACAATAAATTTGATGTTGACCAGTGATATATATGCTGAGTACTATTATTATTGACATCATTATCACTAGAATATTGCAACAGTATTATAGTATTATGATTGTTGTTTAGGATGGAATTATTTAAAGTATTATATAGGCCAGGTGGTATTATTATTGTTATTGTAACTACTATATGGCTACCTATTATTATGGTTATTGTGGCGGTATAAGATAATAAGCAGCGAACTGAGGTTTAAAAGTGGGTTTTATTCATCATTCATCCGCCATCACAAGAACTCACTCCAGCGCCGTGCAGGCACGCCGGAGCGAGCTCTCAGGCTCTCGTCAGCAGATAGGATAAGCGTGTAGTCAGAAGCAGTGGTCAGAGACAGAGAGAGAGTTACAGAGCGATATGCAGTTTAAATACCCCACTACAGACAATACATGAAAGGCACATTAGCATCACAGTACAGAGCAGGAAGCCATGAACACCTGCATTTGAGTCACACATATCAACAGCCGGACACTGGCGCCTGAACTAGACAAAGAGAGGCTGCCTATTGATATCAATACACACATCTCATTGTTCTGCTAATTGCCCCAGCTGAGCGCTCTGCTTGTCCGTAGGCTGTGGGGGTGACCCACACACTCCCCCCCAGAGGGCTTAGCAGGAAGCTGAGGCCTCGACAGTCCAGCTTTGGTAGCGATCAGGGAAAGCTCTGTGCAGGCGGAGGTGGAGGGAGGGGGGTGGGGGTAGCAAGTGCCGGCCCAGGACGGCGAAGTTGTCTGGGGCGCGCAAAAATTGCTTGTGGATCTACGATGTTGAGGGTCTGTCCCGTTGAACGTGGCGGAGATCCACAGGCTGTGAGAAGGAAAGTTTGTCTCTGACTCCTCTCACGGCCATGAAGAAAAAAAGGAGCTGCAGCAGTGAGGGACTTGGCGTGTTGACTTTAGGTGCGCGCGCAGCCCTAAAGCCCTCGGGGACAGCAGGCGGCTGAATTCCCTTGTGCGCCGTGGCTGAGACCTGTACAAAATCCTGTGAGCGAGCTGTGTGCGTGCTTCAGGTGTGTGAGCAGCCCTGAAGGTTCCGATGTGCAGCGGCGGAGGACGATGGCGGTCTGTGGAGCCGTTATTGTCCCGTGCGTGGTGCGCTGTCCTCATAACCCCCCCCCCCGGTGTGCGCGCGGGGGTTAGGTGCGTGGGTGGTCCGCTGTTGAGAGGCGAGTCAGGGTCAGGGAGCTTGATGGAGATCAGCGTCGTCGGCGCCGATGGTCCTCCCTGTCTTGGCTGTTGCTGTAGTTCGCTGGTGCCGGGTCATGGTGCGTTCTGGTCCAAGCGCTGCGTTCTCCATCATGCGCGCTTGTGTCGATGCAGAGGAGCGGTGAGAGGGAGTAGACGATCTTTGTCCCTCGGGCTCGTGTCGATGCGGAGGAGCGGTGAGAGAGAGTAGACGATCTTTGTCCCTCGGGCTCGTGTCGATGCGGAGGAGCAGTGAGGGGGAGGAGGAGCGGTGAGAGGGAGAAGACGTTCTGTGTCCCTCGGCCGGTCCAGCGTGGATGTCCCGATCTCAGGCGAGGGTCGCACCATGAAGCTTTCTGCGGCTTTCCCGGTCGTGGGTGATCTCCGGAGAGTTCGCCTGGTGTTGGTTCTGCGTCGAGGTCTCCCTGTAGCCGAAGGGAGGGCAGTCCATTTGCGTCAGGCTGCTGCGTTCACTTGTTGTTGGAGAGTCACCGCCGGGGGCTGCCAACGTGTTCTTTTCTTGGGGTCACCAGTGTGGCGGTATAAAATAATAAGCAGCGAACTGAGGTTTAAAAGTGGGTTTTATTCATCATTCATCCGCCATCACAAGAACTTACTCCAGCGCTGTGCAGGCGCGCCGGAGCGAGCTCTCAGGTTCTTGTCAGCAGATAGGATAACCGTGTAGTCAGAAGCAGTGGTCAGAGACCATCACAGTACAGAGCAGGAAGCCATGAACACCTGCATTTGAGTCACACATATCAACAGCAGGACACTGGCGCCTGAACTAGACAAAGAGAGGCTGCCTATTGATATCAATACACACATCTCATTGTTCTGCTAATTGCCCCAGCTGAGCGCTCTGCTTGTCCGTAGGCTGTGGGGGTGACCCACAGTTATGCCACAAACCCCCGTGCACCATTGTGCAGTGCACAAGGGAGAGAATGAAAAACCCAATTCCAGAAGTAGAAAGTGCCATTTTATTAAATAGAACAACAAAGAAACAAGTCCAGTTAACCACAAAATACAGGGAGATGCAGTTGATGAAGTAACGACCACCAGATGTACAGGGTGCCAGCCGGTTGCTCTACAGCCCGGTCAAAAGGGGGCCTAGTGCTGCAGGACAGCTACACACAAAAGGAAAGGCAATCAGCCTAGTGCTGCAGGGCTGCTAATCACAAAAGGAAAGGCGATCATGACACTTACAGGGCTGGAGCAATCCCGGGGTGAACCATGCAGTCTGGAGGATGAAGAGGGTAAGCAGAGTCAGCTGATCACACCAAGGGATTAACCAAACTTCAAGTGCTGGCTGAATAATTAGCAGGTGATGAAAACTCATATGTGGAGAGCTAGCTGCTGCGTATGGAGGTGAATGCTCCGACAATCGCTTTCCACAATTGCAGCGAACAAATACTCCTGAAGCTAATGAGGAAAGAGATTGCCGGTGCGAAAAAGCGTGGGCTGAACTAGACTGGACCTGGTGTGTGAGAGAGCATGCATGAGTGTATGAATGGGAATGAATGGAGCGTGTGCATGTGTGTGTGAATGTGAGTATGTGTGTGAACACCCGTGACAGCACAGCTGATGGCACTTGACAGGAGGAGGGGGTGTGCCCAAGCTGTCAGGGAGTGGAGGCCCAATAGCTTCCCTGAAGCGCCAGGTGGAAACTAGGGCAAAACATAACAATAAGTCAGAACTGGGTTTGGAAGCCAAACCCAGGTTTATGACAGCCCCCCCCCCCCCAGGGGTGGATATGAGACACCCCAGTACCATCAGCCAAAAAGAAAAGACACAACACCCCACAAGGGACACCCCCCCCCCCCCCCCCCCCCGGGCAACAAACACTAACCCAGGGTGGGAGGTGGGGGAAACCCGGTTAGGAGGGAAGCAACCGGTGAAAACACAACCAGTAAAAAACAAAATAATGAGCAAACCCCTCCTAACGGCCCCCAACCTGTAACACTAACCCCCCTCCCCAGAAGCCCAAAGTTCAGGGGGTCGACCAGAATCCCAGGTCCCCAGCATGGTGAGGAGTGGCAGATCGGGTGGCCTGCCCAAGTCCCAAGTCCAGCAGGCGGCACGCAGGATAATGTCCGGCGGCCTGCCCAGGCCGATGGACCACCCAACCCACAAGCCAAGTCCTTTGGGTGGCCGGCCCCCGTGGTGGAGCCACCAGGACCAGAGGGGAATGCGGAGAGGCAGCCTCCGTACTCAGGAACATCAGCAGCCAAACCAATGAACAGGATCCCCTGCCGTTTGAGGCTAGGGGCAGGGGAACCGTAGCACCCGCGATGGTCCTAGTCTGGGACATGGATGCACCGGCAGTGGACTCTGGCTGCAGCTCTGCTGCACCGGCGGTGGACTCTGGCCAGAGCTCTGCTGCACCAGTGGAGGACTCCAGCTGGAGCTCTGCCGCACCGGCGGTGGACTCCGGCTGGAGCTCTGCTGCAGTGGCGGTGGACCCCAGCTGGAATTCTACTGCACCTGCCGTGGGCTCCGGTTCGGGCTCTGTTGCACCTGCGGTGACCCCCATCGTGGGCCTCATTGCTCCCACGGTGGCCTCCCCAGTGAGGGAGGTGATGGTCCTCACGTCGCTGGATGCTGGACCCCAATCCTTGGTGGCCTCTGATGAGACCAGCAGCTCTCCGGCAACCCCGGCCGGGGGCTCCGAACACAAAGGGAGAAAAAGAGAAACCGGGTCAGGGTTGCCAGCAGTAGCAGAGTCCGGTGTGGCGGCCCCGAGGGCTACTGTGAGCTGCCCTGGGTCCACCTCACCATGAGTCGGGCAGTGTGACATTAACATCGACATTACTGACATAATGGGGCAAACTTGCCTGAACTCCGGCTCCACCGCCATCCAGGACTCCGGTGATCTAGGGTGCGCGGGTTCCCCCGGTCCGTCGGGTGCTTCACCCCCGTTGGCCTCCTCCGAGAAAACTGGACTCGCCTCGTTGTCTATGGGCAGCCCAGGTGGTGGCAGCTCCTCTCCGATGACCCGAGGATGGAGCTTGAAGGGGACAGGAGAGGAAGAACGGTTAGGGTCGCTAGCAGTGGCAGAGCCCAGCGAGGGAAGTCCAGATGCAGCTGAGAGCCGCATCTGACTTCCCTCCCCAAAAGCCAGACAAGATCCCTCCACCATCAACAAATGAACTACAGGAGAGATTACTTGCCTGTGGTTAAGCACTACCGCCGTCCAGGACTCCGACGACGATGCCCCGGGTCCTATTGGCTGGAGGTCTGGTCCGGGGGATGACTCCACTGCGGCGGCCCCCACAGCGGGCGTGATGGTGGTTACAGTTGTGGTGTTCTCAGGCGCTGTCCTCCACGCCTCCGGTTCATCTGGCGTGGCGGCCATGGATGACCCTTCCGCTGGCCGATGGGCTGGACCCTCCCGGCCCTCCGGCTCCTCCTCTCCCGAGCAACCTGGATCCGGGACGATGGTCTCGTAGGGGCATATAGAATGGAGTTGGTGAGACCGGGTATGAGAGTACTATATGCCGCTGGGGCAGAGCACTCAGGGGACTGCACACCCCGAGTCTCCTTGCCAGGAGGCAAGAAAAATTAATCATTGATCGTAAAAATTAAATGAGAAGAAACTTGCCTGTTTTCCTGGCTCTGGAGGTCCCCTGCGGTCTCCGAAGCGTCCTCTCTCCTTTCCTTGCATTCCTCATCAGGTTGCGGTTCCTCCTTCCTTGGGGAAAGTTCCTTTAGTGTTTCAGCCATCTCCGGGAGGAGCCACGGCTTCACCTCCAAAATGAGGTCCATCTCTGCCAGAAGAGCCCGCCTGTGTTCCTCCATTTCCTCCCATGACGGAGCGGAGCATGGCTCAGAGTGGGGAGGCGGAGCTGTAGTAAGCAGGGCTGGATGCTTCTTGCGGCAGGGTTTCCTCCCTCTCCTCCTCCTGGACGACTCGGGGATGAGATAATCCGGAATACGGAGCACCGTGCCGGGCAGCGGGTCACCCAAGCAGAGGGGCCCCGCATCCTCAGAAGAAAAGAGCGAAGTGGCCGCGAGGAGCTCGAGCACTGGGAGATCCTCAGTCGATTCCTCACATGGTGCGGCGAAGATGTCCCGGAGGATCTCCATTGTCTCTGGATGATCCCAGAGGCTGTCTTGCTCCATCACCCTCCTCGCAGTGTCCCGAGCCTGTTAAACTGTCGGGAAGGAACGGGGCTTCTGCGTCCAAGAGAAAACCTCCTCCAGGAGACACAACAAGCGCTGCTACCACCCCAACTCCATCTCCATCCGAAACCCCACGTTTACAGTCGGGGAGGAAGGGAAAAAGGTGTGGAAGGAAAAAAGAAAAAACACACTTCTGCTCCACTGGGTTTTTTCTGTCTGGTCGGAGCATTCTGTCACAAACCCCCGTGTGCCATTGTGCGGCGCACAAGGGAGAGAATGTAAAACCCAATTGCGGAGGTAGAAAGTGCCATTTTATTAAATAGAACAACAAAGAAACAAGTTCAGTTAACCATAAAATACAGAGACATGCAATTGATGAAGTAACGGCCACCAGACGTGCAGGGCGCCAGCTGGATGCTCTACAGCCCGGTCAAAAGGGGGCCTAGTGCTGCAGGACAGCTACGCACAAAAGGAAAGGCAATCAGCCTAGTGCTGCAGGGCTGCTAATCACAAAAGGAAAGGCGATCATGTGCAGTCTGGAGGATGAAGAGGGTAAGCAGAGTCAGCTGATTGCATCAAGGGATTAACCAAACTTCAGGTGCTGGCTGAATAATTAGCAGGTGATGAAAACTCATACGTGGAGAGCTAGCTGCCGCATATAGAAGTGAATGCTCCGATAATCTCTTTCCACAATTGCAGCAAACAAATACTCCTGAAGCTAATGAGGAAAGACACTGCCGGTGCGAAAAAGCGTGGGCTGAACTAGATTGGACCTGGTGTGTGAGAGAGCATGCATGAGTGTATGAATGGGAATGAATGGAGCGTGTGCATGTGTGTGTGAATGTGAGTATGTGTGTGAACACCCGTGACAGCACAGCTGTCACACACATAACATTAAGTCAGAACTGGGTTTGGAAGCCAAACCCAGGTTCATAACAGGTTGTTATTATATGGTTACTTATTGCGCCTAGGTATTGTAAGCCATGTGGGGGTATATGGTGGTACAGTATATATGGTGATTATGATGATGATAATATTGTCTATAATTATATTAAACATACCAGAAGTATTTACTTAATATTATTACAATTATCATTAGATGTTGGTATTATTGTCACTATAAACTATCATTGTTGTATTATTTCTATTGCACAATTTAACTATAAGATGCATTATATATTATGGTATTTTATAATGAATGTAATTATGGGATGGATAATGACTAGAATGATATAATTTATTGGGTATGGAGAAGGGGTAGGACTATATAAGCGTTGGCTTCTTCCCACTCCTTTTGAACAAGGCATTTTTTGTGTGTTGTTTTTTGTTTTGTTTTTTTTTTATTCCTTGTTTTTAATTTTTTCTTTTTTTTTGTCTTGATGTTCAAATAAATCAATCAATAAAAATAAATAATAGTATTTCTTCTGTGATCTTTGGTTGGTTAACTGAAAAGATTCTGCTAACTGTCCAAAATTAATTTTTTTACGAGTTTGGTGGAGGATGCGGGCAATTTGCATCCTATTTTGACAATGGATATCAGGAGACAAAGCCTTTGTCTGCATGTTGTGGACAATCCAGGGCCCCCACTGATCAGAAGATGAGCAGAACCTCTTCTAAAATCTCTGTAGAATTGTCTGCGACATTCAGGCAAAGTAAGCCTTTGGTCCTGTTTTTAAAATTCTATTGGAAAGCTTAATATAAAGATAGTGTTATAATTTGTGGCTATTTTGTTTGATTGTAAGAACACGCAGGGAGTCATAAGCATACATGCATTTACATGTTAGGGACAGATTAATGAGCCGCTTTTTAAAGCTACAAAGGAAGTTTTAATATAAAATAAAGCTTTCATATGTTATAGATACATAGAAAGTCTTAACCCTTATGCTGTGTAATTTCATGTGCCCCTAGTGGCAAAGCGTGGCACTGCACCTGTCAACTGATAATGACGTGCAGAAACACTGCCCAGCTGTACTGTGGATTTGTACTGATCATGCCAGTTCACAAGGTGGCAGGCACGCGTTGGAGGACTCATGGATGACACGTAATATACCAAAGAGTAAGAAATCCTCCTTCTTCTTCTTTGCTTTTGAGATTACATCATAAAGATGGTGGGCAACGATCGTAGTGGACAGACACATCCCAGACCGAGGAGCATATTCGGAGAATTTGGTCCCGAATTCACCAACTATGATTCTAAAAAGAGATTATTTAGCTTATGAAGGTAGATGTTTAGATGTTCTTATAACACAGGGAGCGTGAAGCTCTTTGATTTGACCTGCCGGGCGCCCGGAGTGCCATGTGACTGGAGAGCAATCACCGGTTGCATGTCGTCATATAAACTAAATTGCCGCAGAATAAAAGCGAAATTAAGGTGGACTAATCAATAGCAGTTTGTGGATGTAGGAGAGAAAGCTAAAATGACCGGGAGAGGACAAAATTATGACCAGAAAGCTGCAAAAGGACGCCGGCAAGTGACAAAGTAAGCCATTATCTCTTACTACTTTCAAGTTATAGCCTTGTAAAGTTCTGACATCTGATCTGAATATTTTCTTGAAAAAAATCTTTACCACTGTTGACCACTAGGGGTTATGTCGCAGTTTGGCAACGTATACTGATAAAGGTTTTAGAGGTTACAGTAATTGTAACCGCCAATTTGTTAGAATTAGTTGGACTAATCTCCATAATAAGCTGTCACTTGTTCTGATTCTGGACGCGAAGTCAGGGAAAATAGCTTCTATATGCAGTTACGCTGGCCATGAAGCGGCAGGGACATATTCACAATAACTCTCTGTAAATATTGTGCATGTGGATGTTGTGCAGTATGTGGGATATATGCGATTTAACCCTTTGAGTGCGAGAATTTGTGTGCCCCTAGTGGCAGAGTGTGGCACTGCGCCTGCCTTCTCACTCTGACTTTGTCAAAAGTAAGTGAGAAATTTCTGGATTTTTTTTTAAACGTACTGATTTCTTGTTCATATACTTTGAAGATAAGATAATGAGGTACCTCTGTACAAAAAATGGTGTCAAAAGACTGAACCATTTTTGTGTAAATACGTCCAAAGTCCAGTTTTGACTGAGTTATGGAATTTAAAGAGGTGCCGTGACATTATGCAAATTAGATGCATAAATTTATTCCTATCTGGAACTTTGGATCATATTTTACATCTTTCTAATTGACAGTAAGTCATTATCTCTTACCACTTTCAAGTTATAGCCTTGGAAATCTGAACTATTTTACTGACAAAAATTATTTACCACTCTTGACCACTAGGGGGTATGTCACAGTTCTGCATCATACACACTCAAAGGGTTAACTAAAATGGCGCATCTACCACTGTGCGGGAAACGGGGCGAGTCTGTGTCTTTGTTCACAAAAGGGGGGGGTAATTCACCCACTCGTCTGAGTTAAGCTGAGAGATTGGGTTTAAAGCATGATAAAAGTTACTGAGATAAAATTGTTTGAGGAAACAACATTGAATTAAACACTAAGTTAAAGTTGTGCAATTATTCTTGCATGTTTAGAGCTGAATTTAAGGAGACAGTGCTCCAGTTTCTTTGAAAAAACAAGGCGTGGCTTGTGGTCAATAGACTTTATGGCCACGATGCGTGTTCACATTTGCGCGTGACTGAAATGCATTCCCGTTGCATGAGAATTGCACATGTGCAGATTAAGCAGTGTAAACGCCATCTTGAAAATCGCCAGGGTGAGTCAATCTTGGGCGCCATCTTGGAGCTGAGGCAGCTAGACGTCACTGTGTCTTCTCCTCCTTGAGTGCAGAAGGAACTGCCTCCATCTTGTGGTCAACTATAAGAATTGCATTCTTTCATAAATTTACCTCCAAATTAAAAAAGTGCAAATCTGTTAACCCCTTGCACTCCGGTCAATTTCCCTAAAAACGCCAAAAATTAACGTGCCCAAATTAAATCAAAAGCTGTTCTTCAACCCTTTGCAGCATCTTCATGGGGTTGGTCTCATTTAAAAGAAAACACTTTGAATTTTTTGGCAAAACAGTCATAATCTCTCTAAGTGCTCCGGCCACTGAGTTACAGTCATCTAAACATAGTGAACTTGAAGAAAATAAATTTGGCCTGGGTGTTTTTTTGGATACAAATGCTTGCAAATAACACACAGCTTCAGATTTGGGCTAGAAAATGCAACAGAAATGTAGAACCAAGTGTTACCAGCTGAGGTCCAAATTTTGTAACAATACCACAAAAAATGAATATATTACACAGCTTTTTACTCAGGTAGTTCCCAGGCGTTTTGGAACTGTGCCAAATTGTGCCAAATGGCACAGTTTGGAAAAACGTCTGTAACTTTTGAATGCTTCAATGTAGAAGCTTCATTTTGGGCTCTAATGAAAGGTCACACTCAGGGCTGTCTGTGTGTGGGTGTGGGGGGGTTGCCCCCCCCCCTCGCTACAGAGGATGGACATCAGCCATCGCTACATAACGGATTAGCCTCATGTGGCGATGTGGGACAGCAGCACAGTCACCGCGGCTCCCCCCCCCCTCGCTACAGAAGAATAGCGGGGGTAGGGGGGTGTTCACGGTCTGGACGCGGCGCACAAACTGCGCCGCGCCGTGCCACACAGTTGTAATTTACCGATCGGTCAAAAGTCATTTTGGATTACAATATTCAGGGATAAATAATAATTTAGCTCATAACACCTTACCTCTTCACAGCAGCAGAGTTCTGGCGAACTTCTCTTCCTCACTGTCAGACGAATGCGACGCTGGTCCGCTCGTGGTTCTGGTCTCGCGACCTGATCAAAACATAATTCCATTATTGCGGTTTTGTGCTTCCATGATTGCGGTTTTTGGCAAACGATTTTTCCAAACAAGTAACAGTAGTAATTAAAAAAAGACTGGCGAAGGCATGTGTGTCACTCAGCCTTCGTCATCAGCCTTTGTCGGTCTATGACCATGGAAGAAATCATAACGTCTACTCTGCTGGAACCAAAACAAAATAAGCACCGCCTGTGGCCGAACATGCCGATCCGCGAATGGCACTCCCTGTCACACAGGTTGCATTTGTGGATGGTCTCCGTGCTGCTGGGTCTGTGGGGTTCTTCCTGCGGGTCCTTTTTTGATCCGCTGCAGCAGCCAGTCTTCACCCAGCCTTTAAAAAAAACAGCTCGCGAACTTCTCTGCTTCAATTGGCTCACTGCATTCACAGCGTTGGGAGGCGGGTCCTTCTGGCTAGGTTTTCAGTCAATGGTTCTTCAAGGTTTCAGAAACCCAATTCAAGGCTCTTATTAGTCGAATGAGAGGTCAATCAGATGAACTAATCTGTTCGCGGCTGTGTCTGCAGCTTTTATTTTCAGTGCGCGCTTGGACGCCATACACCACCTACATCACAATCTCCATCATGCGTCCTAGAGCGCACGAGAGCGCCCTTGTGCGCTCTAGGACGCAGAGACTTGCCCGTCCGCGGTACAACGGCGCGCAAGAGGTTAAGCCAATTTATAAAACCAAATCGAGCTTCCAAGTTAACTTTAAAGGGAATATTTCCAACAATTTTGGGGGCCTTAGTATCTCTGTGGCTGAAAGGGACACTTTAAGACCGTGCATGGCAAAAAACAAAGAAGGACCTCCCCCACTTGCTCAACAGCAGGTTTGGAGCAGTGAGGCAAAAAAGAGGTTACCCCCAATCAGCTGGAGAGTGAAGAGGTTCAACTTTAATCTGGGCAGAGGAGAGAATAAGTAGATTTATTCCTAATTATAAAAGGGAATGTGTTGTTGAGAAAATCATAGGTGGAGAATATATAAAAAGAAAAAAGGGGAAAAATAAGAAGAAAAATAATTGTTGGGAGATTTTTATTGTGCGTGTATGAAGAAGGAAGTTTAGTTTTAGAGGAAAATTGAAGGCTGACGGATGTGAAAGTTTTGTGCAGGATATAAGGGAAAAGTATGGAGAAGATTGGAAAAAGGGAAGAAAAAACATAAGAATGAAAGACTGATGCTGCAAGGGTGAAATGAAAAAATAATAAGCATGACAAAAATGAAAAAAAAAGGCACTGTTTAATGGTTTGTCTGTTTCTCCATTAATCCAAGACAGTGGTGGTGGCTGTGGTTGTGGGCCGGATCCGCCTCCCTACCCCAGTGACAGTGTGAGTTCCTCTTCAGACCCACCTGAATTGGCTGAAGCCATCCCCTCCGCGCCATCGCCCAGCGACCCCCTCCTCCCTCCGTGACGACAGTAAAAGAATTTAAAACAGGAAGGGACATCAAGTGATGGGACAAAGCTTATGTGTAGTCAAACCAACCACGCATAAGTTAATACATTATATTGTTGTTTTTCCATTTACTTTTCTGATAGCATCTCAAATATTGAATCTCATTCAAGAACATTTTAGTGCTAGTCCGTGTAAATCTATAAATCAATATTTTGCTAGGAAGCTGTGTTAGTACTAACAAGCCACTCCAGATTAGGCAAACTGCTCATAAGTTCTCCAAGCATGCGTAAACAGCATTCGTGAATCATCTGTAGTCAGCACATGTTCATGAGAATTGAAGACTACATAACTAACGCCTAAAACTACCGTTAAAGGCACGTTCCACAGCAATTGACCAGCAGTTTCATTCACTAAAAGTCTAAGAGAGAGAAAGAGAAGAGGAAAAGCGAACCTCCAGCGAACCTGGAGTTCCACACAGCATAAGCTTGAATGTAATGCTATGTTGTAAAAACAATTTTTACTGTCTTGGAACAGCATTATTTTAAACAACTATGTCATAAAATACACCTGAAATTGGATTTCAGATGGGCGCTGTGATCTGCTTTCAAAACTGTATACATATCCATATCCATGTCTGTGCTTAGACCCTCCCACTTTGCAGAGCATTATGACACATTTCAACAATTTGGGTTTAGAATGTGCGTGTAAAAAGCAATAAAGATTACTCTAGCTAAATTTCACAGTATAGTGTGGAAATAAACACTACTTTTCTCTTTATTCCTTTTCCTAACGCTGCACTATAACCCAGAAGCAAGGTGCACACTTCATGTCAAAGCAATAAAAATCAGAATTATATCCATCTAATCCTGTGTAAGTTGATCAATTAGCGATCATTCAACCATTACTGTCATGCTGGACAAGACATTTCTCACTGCACTGTCCTACAGAATAATGGAGCAGTGTGCTCTTACGTTACTGGGAAAACAACGTTTAGAATCTTTTTGCATCTGATATGATTTGGAAGTACATGAAATGATAATGTTTTAATTATCCTTAATAATTTTTTATAATAACCTAAATCAAATTATGAAATCTAATTTATAGAGATTAAACTCTTAGACTTGATTCAGACAAATAAAATATAGTTATTTAGTGAAAACGAAGCTTAGAACAACAGCAAACTATTTACAGAAAACTCTCAGCTGGTCTGGATCACTTGTAAATATTGTTTGACATTGTATTAAATTTCAAGATATTAACAGATTAGTGTTGGGAATCTAGGTATGAAAGGAAAATAAAAACTTAAAGAAAAACCTACACTTATTTATGTGATGGCTGACCCACGGTGAACCTGAGACTCCCCATCAATCTGTCTTTTATCAACGAAGCCGAGGAGGAGAAGGAGGAGGACAGGAGTGGAGGAGGAGGGGCCGTGGCTGAGAAGGGAATGCACCCCCACAGTGGAAATGAGTGAATCAGCGTGGACAATGGGGTCACTGGCAAAGAGAGTGTCTCCAAAGGCAAGATCGGCCGTTGGGAGGGGGAGACGCCCATGAGCCACATCCACTACAACAAAACTGGACTGCGTGATTAAGACTAAAACAGATAAGTGGACTCAATCCTAGACATATACAGAAAATTGACATAGCAGACATCTTCCATAAAATAAATTTACCTGACTTTGATCTAATGTTAACAATACAGTGTTTACCAGAAGTAATGTTGGAAGTTCAAGATACTCCGATTAAATTTGTGTGACACAGGTGCATGTAGATCAATTTCAGGTATTGACATTCAGGGTTTTTCAAAATCAGAAGGAAAAGTAACAGTTAAATTTGCAAATGTCAAACTATATCTGTCAAATCTGTGAAAGTAAAGGATCCTATTACCGGTAACATTGTTCAAGGGTGGTTCATGTTGTCAGAGGCTACCCACATGTTGAGGAAGTAAACATAGTTTATGAGACTTCCAAACCAAAATACTGATAACAGTGATATCACATCATTTTACCGTTTTTTTTTTTCCATAGTTCCTACTGATTGGCAATCTACAAATCAATATCATTGCACCATGTATTATAGGCAATTGAATGGATCTGATCCAAATTATGAACAAACATTTTTTTTAAATCCATCCTCCAGATTGGTCATAAAAAACTTGTACTGGTCACCAAGGGGATATGTGGAAGCATCCGTTGTCTTATCTGATGAGGATAAGAGACATTTTAAACAATGGGGGGTTCCACACATCTCACTAGTCAGACCCAAATACATGGATTGGAAAAATGTTGGACATTTTGTCACTTCTGCTGAGGAATACAGCCATCCATGGGAAGCCAACATCAGACCTTAAGATAGAATATTCTCCTAAATTAGAAACATATGCATTGTCACTTAACTGGGTAAACACAGCAGAAAAGGCTGTGCACATTGACACCCAGAAATCTCCTACATGACCAATCTTAACATTAACAGAAGAGAGGATGAACAAATTTGAAGTTCAAATTCCAAATTCATTATAGTAAAAAGATTAAAGAGATGCTGGTCCAATAACAGGAAGCAAACTAGAAAAGCACTCATAAAGCGCATACCTCCGCCAAGGCTCCTTCCGTTTCTCATGGATCACCTCCAAAATGTAATGGGCTTGTGTGTAGGCCTATCGCCACTTGTGGTGAAAACTGCATCGAAGTCTGTCCATTAGTTTTGGAGTTTTGTGGCTGACAGACTGTGAGAAGAGCCTTGGCTGAGGTATGCATTCCCAGATCATCCACAAAATGTAATGGGTTCCTCTGTAGGCCAAGAACCACCTCTGGTGAAAATGTCATCCAAATCCATCCAGTAGTTTTTTGTGTAATCCTGCGGCACAAATATAAACAAAGCCCTTGGTGGAGGTATGCACTCTCAGATCGTCACCAAAATCTAATCATCTGTTCCCTGTGCCATTACACACCTTTCCTGAAAATTTTGTCAAAATCCATTCATAACTTTTTGAGTTATGTTGGTAACAGACAGACAGACAGACAGACAAATGGCAGTAAAAGCATTACCTCCTTGGCGGAGGTAATAAACTCAAGTGTTGCTGTTGTGTCCATCTCCTCCATCTCCAAACTCCCAGGCTGCGGGCGTTGCAATTCATCGCACAACCGCGTACAACCCACAGGCCAATGGGTTATGCGAGCGTTTTCATAGATCACTGAAAGCAGCACTCAGGGGTTCACTGACGGATGCAAATTGGGTAGACAGGTTGCCGTGGGTTTTATTGGGGTTGCGCTCCATGGCAAAAGAGGATTTGGAAGCTTCCCCGGCAGAGAGCTCGTTTTTGCGCAGCCCCTATGGCTGCCCAGGGAATTTCTGCCAAATAATCCCGCGCCGGACAGCTGCCCGTCTCAGCTTTTGCAGCGTAGCGCAAACACAGGCACGCTGACGGGCCCGGCCCACCACTGTTTTCCACGTGCTTTTGTGCCTAAAACTTTGAAGAACGCGGAGTTCGTGTTCGTCAGACACGACGACCAGCGCCCTCCATTGCGCCTGCACACATGTTGAAAATGGCCCTATGTCACAATGTTAAAGAATCCTTTAAAAAAATTCCTGGATCCAGACGGTGATCCGGATCATCCCCAAAATTTAATCAGTTCTTCCTTGTACCATTTCCAACAACGCCTGAAAGTTCCATCGAAATCCGTCCAAAACTTTTTGAGTTATCTTGCTAACCAACAGACAGACAGACAAACAGACAGACAAACAGACAGACAAACCCCGGCAAAAACATAACCTTCTGGCCTGCGGCCTGGCGGAGGTAAATATGTCACTATAACATCACACTGTAAAAGACAATATCCTCTCTGTCTGGAATCTCAAAAAAGTTGTTAAACAGGTTGTAAAAGAGCTAAAAAAGCAGCAGATGTCATAGTGTCATGCTCAGCCTCCCTGAGGGAAACATCCTGATGATGCAGGAATTAACAAAGGTGTAATTTTTTGTGCTCATTGTGTACCAGGATCACACACATTGTTGAATGAACTAAAACTCCAAATACAATTTTCACAGTAGTTGTCATTAGCAATGCATTTTTAGTATACCAGTACACCCAGACCATCAGTTCTGGTTTGCATTCATATCTGAAAACAAAAAGTACACACTCACCAGATTACCACAGGGGTACTGGGAGTCTCCTACCATCTTTCCTTAGTCAATGTCAGCAAATCTTGCACATTTTATACCTCCTAATAGGAACCAGTTGCTCCTCTATGACATATTGCTGACATCTCCTGATGAAGAAATATGCAAAGAAAACATCTCTGCAGGCTGGAGTCTATAAGTGATTAAATAAAGGTGCAGTGTTTAATCAAGGTTCCCAAATTGATACCTGACCAAAGGGTAAACCCATTCTCCCACAAAGATTATTTCATTATGCTGCTACTTGAACACATGGACTTTGCCATGTGTCCAAGGGAGGGATGGTGTTGTTGGTTGTTAGTTATCACATGGTGTTATAGGCTATTAGTTATCACAGCCTATGGGTTTGAAAATTTTGCTACAAAATTTGCCAATAATGTCTAATTTGTGCACAAAATAATGCCCCAGGCAATGTCAAGACTAGAGAACTTTACTGAGCTAACCAAATGTGAAGGGAAGACATATTGTTTAGTTATAGTGGATATGGTTACAGATTATTTCACATTTTGGGAAAGTGTTGAATAGTGACTTGAAACGCCATGCAGCATATCACCCACAGTCTGCAGGATTTGTGGAAGAACGTAACTGGACCATTAAAGAAAAAATTAAGAAAACAATGGCACAAACAGGACAGAATTGGATTTATTGTTTACCCTGATACTATTTTATATGAGAATAGTGCTTACAAAAGAAGGTTTATCTCCATTTGAAGTTTATATGAAAAACCTTAATTAGTATCCCCTCATAGACCATTCAACCCAGAAGATGAAGAGATTTGGTTTAGCAGACTATACGTTAAAAATGTTGACTCAAAAAGATTCTGTTCATGCTATTCTTCCTAGGAGGGAACACACAGGAGGAATCATCACCATAAAACCCGGAGACAGACCAAGTCCTTACAAAGACTGTTAAAAGAAGACCTGGTCAGAAGTCCCCTGGCAGGGGTCATATAAGGTAATATTGTCAATTCCAAGAGCTGTAAAAGCACAAGGCAGAGACACTTGTGTACACCTTATACACTGTAAATTATTATCAAAACAAACCATAGAAGCTATAGGAGAAAAGCCATAGTCTGGGGCTACAAAGGGAGTCAGTTATTTTAGCTGACCTGATTGGCTCAAACCTTGGTGAAGAAATGAAGAGTCCACAGCAGGTAGAATACACTCAAAATGGCTAATGATGAAAGACCCCTCAGAGATTACTGATGTAGATTCCAGTTTTTTGAATGGCTCACGTGCATTTCTCTTGCTTGTCCTTGTCGTAGTCCTGATATGATTGTTGTGCAGCTCAGTAGCTATTTTAAAGGTAACTGGCAGATCAATAAACATCGACATTAAAGATGAAGGGACACCACCCACCATAACGTGCACTGAAGATAAAGCTTGTGTAGACCAGTTTAACTATTGTGATCTATATAATTGTGACCACTCCATGCACTATGAATCTGAGTCTGTGGTGTATGAAAAGAGTCGTAAGTACATGTGCACTCCTCCATGTAACTGGGCTGATGTGTTCAGTCACACAGAACCCAATGACTCTTAAGATCATAACATCTATCATAAATTAAGAAAACACATATACATTACACAGTCACCCTACCATGGGACATGTGCTGCAAACACGAGCTTCACATATGGCTGTAAGGAATGCACAATTTGTAGCCCTATTAGAATAACTAAAACATGTTGTCTGACACTGGACAATATTATGTTGGAGTAAATGTACTTGGAAAAGACCCCTTAGAGAGTGTAGGCATGGTCTACTATTCATCCTAATCCTAATTGTGAAACAATAATACTATATTCAAACACACACCAAGATATGTAGAACAGGTATTCACAACTATTGGTGGGGATATGCAGAGTTTCTTGCTAGTAGGACAAAACAAATTTCTCCTGCTCAGGACCTAGGAACATTTCAAACTGTTCCTCCAAACTATCCTCTGCAGTCATAGACCCAGTGTCAATGGCACCAGGGCAGAACAACACCTTTGAACTAAATAGAGGATGGTGACTCTGTGGGCATAGGGTCTACTCACACCTGCCCTCTAACTGGGAGGTGTCTGCACCCTTGTATGACTGACTAACCACACTATCATGATATATCTGGATTAAGTCAGACAGTCAGGGCATTGAAAGAGGGACCTGGAATACAAACCACATGATGCAGTCTGAGCAACGGATATACCAGTTTAATTTAAACATTGGAGCGTTGGCCAAAAGGTCACACTCGCGCTACTACCTTGGACAGGAAAGAATATTCTTAGGACTGAGTTTGGCCAAAATACTATGAACCCGATGTCTTCACTGCCTGGTTACAAACATTCTTTGTGTCACCATGGGTTGAGATGCCGTCTCGGCACTCAGCCCATGTTTTCCCTCATCCCTGCTTCCCATTGAGCAGCGTCTCAGCTGGCCCCCAGCTGGCAGCATTATGGACGGCTGGGGCCAATTAGTCTTCATCAGCTGGGGCGCTGCCAATGAGGATAAATAGGAGCAGCCTCGATGACTCGGGGCTGCGACATAAACACATTGCTAAGCTGAAGCCCCTTCGTCTGGTGTCAGCTTATACTCCTCTTGCAGCATTCCTGTGTTTGTATCCCGCTGTGAGTATGTACGTCTTGCTACCCCCACGTCCGGTACGAGCTGCTTACCTCTGCGCTGTGCAACCTGTGAGTGTACCTCTGCATGAGTATCTGTGCTCTCCTCATCCCTTCCCCTTTACCCTGAATAAAATATCACGACTCACTGGCTTGCCCCTGGCTCTGATTGCCCGGCTCCCTAGAGCCGGATATGACAGTATGTCGCAGCCAGAAGAGTTGCCGGCGGCCGTGAGTCGCTGTGGAAATGTACCTTTCTGTCCGGGTGTCAGCGCTGCTAGCATGCCGTTTCCCAGGAGTCACTTCCGGCGCCAGGGCGACGAGCTGAGGTCCATCTCGGAGGCTGTCGACGGGACATTCTTCACCCTGCACGACGCCTCCAACGCGAGACGCTGACATCCGGGCCGTGCTGAGGAACTCCTGGACTGTCACCCTCACTCTCTGTACCATCTGGAGGACAGTGCCAGGATAGACGCTGCAGGTACACAGCGAGAGAAGCTCCACGGGGTGGATGGAAATCCCGGCAGGGAGTCGAAGTGGGCGACGTCTTTCCTCGCTTCGGAGTCCCGTTCCTGCCGCCATTCCAGTCCGGGAGTTCGCGCCAACCAGAGGACTTCCCCCGACCTGCGCCACGTCACTCGGGATTCCCTTCAAGGAGCCGCAGCTGACAGCAGTTATGTCTGGGGTCGAGTGGCTGTCGCGAGCTCCACTGTGTTTCCTGTCACCACCTTCAGGCATGTGGCGGCGGCAGTGAGGTTGATGGAGAGGACTTCAGGGCTACGAAGCTTTCCCGTGCTCGGCGCCTTCCTCGCATCGATCTCCAATCTGGAGCGGCGAATCCTGGGTTTCCCCCTCGCTTCGTTCCCCGGGAATAGCCGCCATCACATCGCCGAGTCACCTCTGCACGAACCTCGTCCGGATCCAGTTCTGAGCCATCGTCAGGACAGTTCCTCCCACGCAGCTGTCACCTCTTCGCCTCGTCTGTGTGGAGATTCTACAGCCCTGTTCCCTGAGCCTCATTTCCCCGCTGTCATTCCTGGACATTCGGGCTGGCTCACCCCGGCTGTTTTCCCCTCTTCCTCGACGCGCTTTCTGACTGCTGTGTGTGCCTGGAATTCCGGCCTGGTGAGCTCTCTGCTGGAGACAACGCGAGCGATCCTCAGACGAACTCCCGGGGGGTCCTCCGTTATCGCCGGGCGGGGAGAGGAAGAAGCAGAATCCACTACAGCAGGCGATACTCAACCTCCAGGGGGCAGGCAAGTCATTGTTTTTTCACACCTGCTTAATGATTTGCTCTGTCACATCCCTGGAGGAGAAGTTCAGGGTTCGCAGCTCCCTGAACTCTCCCCACCTGCTGTAACCTGTATTCCTAATCCCGCATCCTCTGTCTCTCTCTCCGCCGAGCGGTCCCCGGCTCCGGGTCAACGTGGTGGGATATGGAGAGGGCCTGTGGTTCCGCAGCTACATTGTGGACGGAGGAGGGGGACTGACTGCTGCGTGGAGTCTACGCCGACGATTGAGCGTCCCCGGGTCTCCACGGAGGAGCGGTTCGGTCCAGCGGGACGAGATTCTTCTGGCTTCACGCCGAGTGGATCGTCGGCGGGGTTACCTGAGCTGGAGGGATCTCAAGCTGCGCTGACCATTGTGCTGGCTGCGGGGCCCGACGCGGCTAGATGGGAGCCTGACAACGACCTCCTGACGACGGATCCTGGATCTTCGCAGTCCTGGACGGCGTCAGAACCCGAGATCAGGCGAGTGCTCTCCTTTCTTTTCTCTCTTTTTATCCCCGAGCACTTCAGCCTATCTCCAGGGGAGACGAGCCGGGTGCAGCCGTCCGCTGCGTCTGAGCTCGTCTCGCCGGGTTCTGGCGCTGCCGGTGATCCTGATCCCGGTTCTGTTTTCTCTTCTGAGCCTTCTTCCAGGGTCACCGGCAAGGAGTTGCTGTTCCTCGTGGTGCTGGAGGGTCCGGGTTCAACGTTGGAGGTCGGTTCTGGTGCAGTATTCAACGTGGGTTCGCCCGAGACCCAGTCGGGGTCCAACGTGGGTTCGCCTGAGGCCCGATCGGGGTCCGACGTGGGTGCTGCCCCAGTATTGTCCAGGTCCGGTGAGGAGGTGGCCGTTTTCCTGCGGCCTGACGCCCGCCGCCCTCGTCATCGGCTCTCCCCAGAGCCTCTTCCACTGGGATCCGCTCTGATCCTTCGCCCGTCTCAACGGTCCTGGTGGTTGAGTGATGCGGGTCGACGACCCGACCCACAGAACTTTCGGTTCAGTGATCTGGTTCCCCCCACTGGTCTGTTTCCCTCTGGGCAGCCTGGTTCGGCTGCCGGTGGACTGGATTCCTGGGATCTGGGTCCAGAGTTCGCCGTCCGAACACTTCTCTTCCCCTGATTCGCCAGCTGGACAATGGGCGGGGAGATCTCCGGAGCCATCTCGGCTATTTTTGGACTCTGCCTGCCATGCACCTCGGGTGTCACTTTCTTTTATCGTTATTAAGGTCACTTGGGTGTAGTATTTTGTCCTGTTGGTGGATTCGTATTTATAGTGCTGTGTGTTTTCCATCGCTCATGCTCAACATTTTACTTTTTGTACTATGTTTTTAGTCCCGTTTTTGCATTGTAGAGTTATGTTTTGTTTTCCGTAACACCATGCTCTGCAGTTATCCATTTATTCCAGTCACTTTCATTTCTTTAGGTGACTGGGTATTTATATATTCGTGTGTGTGGGTTTTTCTTTGCCTGCACTCAGTATTTCTCTTATGTCCTGTTTGTTCATTATAGAGTCATGTGCCTTGTTTTTCGTAACACCATGCTCTGTAATTGTCTATTTGTTCCAGTCACCCTCACTTTTCTTGGTGACTGTGTGTATGTACTTAAATTAGCGCTGTGTATAGGTTCCCTTTTATTTAACCGTACTCAGCATTTTTGCCCTGTACCTTTTTGGTGGTTCTTTTTTCCTTGCTCTGGGTCACGCATGGTTGGTACTCTCTGGGTAGTATGTAACCGGCGTGCTGACCCAGTTCTTCTCCCCATCTGTACCTGGGTTAATTATTCTGTTTTGTCAGTATTGTATTTGGGTTTTTCTTTCCCGCTACCCTACATTGCCCCATTGGTGTTGTCCTTCCCTTGGCTTCTTCCCCTCCGGTCCGCCTCCCTTCCTCCTACCCTAGGTGGGGGGGGGGGGGCTGGGATGTTCCTGGTCGTTCAGGAGCCCGACCTTGAGGGGGGGGCTCTGTCACCATGGGTTGAGATGCCGTCTCGGCACTCAGCCCATGTTTTCCCTCATCCCTGCTTCCCATTGAGCAGCGTCTCAGCTGGCCCCCAGCTGGCAGCATTATGGACGGCTGGGGCCAATTAGTCTTCATCAGCTGGGGCGCTGCCAATGAGGATAAATAGGAGCAGCCTCGATGACTCGGGGCTGCGACATAAACACATTGCTAAGCTGAAGCCCCTTCGTCTGGTGTCAGCTTATACTCCTCTTGCAGCATTCCTGTGTTTGTATCCCGCTGTGAGTATGTACGTCTTGCTACCCCCACGTCCGGTACGAGCTGCTTACCTCTGCGCTGTGCAACCTGTGAGTGTACGTCTGCATGAGTATCTGTGCTCTCCTCATCCCTTCCCCTTTACCCTGAATAAAATATCACGACTCACTGGCTTGCCCCTGGCTCTGATTGCCCGGCTCCCTAGAGCCGGATATGACACTTTGGACGGTGAGCAGAAGTGATGAAAAAACATATTATCGCTTATGATTGGAATTGCCATCCTTATGTGTGTAAGATGTTGCTGCATTCCCTGTTGTAGAGGCCTTATTGAAAAAATTGTACATGCTGCTGGTGCACACCAGTATTTCACATTAGCTCAGCAGGAGGAGTGCTACAAGGATTCAAGTGATGAGGACAGTCAGGTTTAAATCATGTCTACCAGTGTCTCTGCAAGGAAAAATGTTGGTATTGACAATATGCCTATAATGACTAAAGCATGATGTAACCATTGAAAATTGTGTAAATACATTTATTGGAAGTTTTTTACATTTTTATTTTTGATATTGAAATTGTAATACTGAATGTTTGTAAATGATAACTCGTTTTTATGGTTGTCAAAGATAGTAGAAACGAGGTGAGAATTTTTCTTGTATAAATACTCAAATAATGAAGACTGAAAAGAAATTGCATTGCAATGATTACTCAGGAAAGTATATACTGCTTACAGGTTTTTCACTCATCACACATGAAAATAACATCAGGTGTCTGATACCTGTTTATTATAGTTACTGATTCCATGAAAATGGAGTCAAGAGAGGAAATAATTGTTATCATACAAATACTCGGGGGAAGGCGAAGCAGCAGGACTGAGCAGCAGGATTAAATACTACCTGTTCAAGAGGTAATATAACTTCAATTCTTCACCTGTGGCTAGTTCTGGACTTTTGGAGATGATTTGGTTGACACTTGGCAGTGGCTTGGTGGCTTGGGGGAAGATTCTGGTGGATTTAGAATTGGGCCTTTCTGCCTTAGAAGCAGACAGGCAGCCATTACTACTAGGCCTCACAGGCAGCCACCAACAACAGGCTCCACAGGCAGCCACCATCACCAGGCCAGCAGCCATGACCATCAGGCTCCACAGGCAGCCGCCACCACCAGGCTTCACAGGCAGTTCCCACCACCAGGCTTTACAGGCAGTTACCACCACCAGGCCCTGTAGCCACCTCCATCAGGCTTCAGGCCTGGCACCAGGACTTACACGCATTCCTGTTGTTGTTGCTGCTTGAATTTTTCATCAACACTGAAACAGTCTTGGAAACAGACTCTTGTCTCCTTGTCCACTGCAAATTATTGCAAAACTGCAGCAAAATGCCACCTAAGTGAAAAGCAGAGGCCAAATCCGAGGAGGAATATGTGTCCCTCGCACAGGTAAATGACTTACTGCAACAGCAAAAAGAACTGTTTTCTGCATTGTTAAACCAACAACAGGAAACTTTCAAAAGCCTCATCAAAGTGATCATGGACTCAGCTAATGCAAGAGTGAACACAATGACGAGAGAGTTGCAGGACATTAAAACCAGTCTACAGTTCACTCAAAAAGACATAGATGACATAAAAGCCAATTTGTCTAAACAAGCAGACCGCAACAATGTGCTGCAATCAGATGTTTCTAAAGTGTGTGACAGTCTGTTGACTATCACCGACAATTTTGAATATCTGGAAGGACAATCCCGGAGAAATAATCTAGTCTTTGATGGTGTTGTGGAGGCACCAGGAGAGACCCTGGCCGACACGGAGGAGAAGATTAAAAATATTCTCATCGAGAAACTACAGTTACCACCAGGGACTGAGATAGAGAGAGCCCACTGCACCGGGAAACCTGGAGGAGAAAGACCGAGGCCCACTGTGGTCAAGTTCCTGCAGCACAAGGACAGGATGACCATTCTTCAAAGAGCCAAGTCCCTCAAAGCAACAAAAATCTTCATCAATGAGGACTTCACTAATTTGGTAAGAAGGAAGAGAAATGAATTAATGCCAGAGCTGAAAGCTGCAAGAGCACGGGGGGACATAGCCTACTTAACCCTCAAGCGACCGAGTGGGGTCATTTACGACCCCAGCCATATAATTTAATGTGCCGTCTCTTTATTTTTTATCCAAATTTTCTTTCCTAGCATGAATTTGTCAGTCTACTAATCCTACACACTTTCATAGTTTTTTGCAGGGATCAACCAATTGGTGTGGCGTAGACATCGCAAACTCTTGTGGGGTCATTTATGACCCCGAAGAGAAGCACTGGTTTTTAAACATTGGTTTTATAAATTTTATTCAAATGTTCCACTTCTAATAGTTAGTTAGTTAATCCCTTCACACCTGAAGGTGTATATGGGCGGCGCCTATCTCCGTTTCTCTGACCCTAGGCCACACAGCTACTGTAAGTAGTGAAAGCTACAGCGGGGGGTCAGTCCTCTGGTAGCTCTGTGTGTAACTTTACTTTCCCCATTCCATTATGCGGAGCACCACGCTAGAAGGCAGAAAGCACCATTTTTATATGGTCTTTGGTATGACCAGGCCGGGATTTGAACCCCTGCCTCCCGGGTGTGGGGTGGATGCTCTACCAACTGAGCCACCACTCCGGTTTCCACTTCTAATCAGTACTTTATATTGTATTGCAGTGAACCATGGCTAACAGACCTAGGATAGCAAGATTTACATTTGTCTGTTTGTCTGGATTTGTCTGTTTGTCTGTTTGTTTGTCTGTTTGTTAGCAAGATAACTCAAAAAGTTATGGACGGATTTTCATGAAATTTTCACAGATTGTTAGAAATGGGGTATCCTACAGATGACTAGATTTTGGTGGCGATCCGGATCACCGTCCACAAGAAAACCGCCATTACACAAAATACCATAATAGGTATCATGATCATCATCGTAACCACAATAATACGTATCATCATGATCGTGATGATGATATGATGACTATGATGACTATGATGATGATGATGATGTTCCAAGAGTGAACTGACAATGACTGTCTAAATAAATTTAATGTTGTTCTTACAGTCTGCGTTTTGGTTATTTCTTGCAATAAAAGTATTATTAGCAAACACATTTTACATTAGATCATTATAAAATACCTGTCTTAAATACAGGGAGTAGTTTTGGTATGATAAACCTCCAACCAGCCATTTATAATAAGGATCCCTGTACAGAGCACAATGGGGTCATAAATGACCCCACTTGGTCATTTCAGTCCGTAAAATAGCTTGGTCACTTGAGGGTTAAGGTATGACAGACTCATTATTCACCCACGCCATCCCCGTAACAGTACACCAAAATCAATGGAGCCAAAAATCATCCAGAAATGATTGACATTTCATTATCACCTTAGAGATATAAACTGTGCATTTGTTTCCATTGACTGGAATAATTAAGATGCAAACTTTTATAGGAAGCAACCTCATTTTTAAAGGGTACAAATATATTGAGCATAAGCCACACAGTGTTGAATATGAAACCGATCCTGAAAATCACTTTTTCAACAGTATAAAACACCAGTGTAAATACTTCAGCTCAGACCAACTAAAAAATACAATTTCTGACCAATCATTGTCAATAATACACTTTAATAGTAGAAGTCTCAACATGAATTTTTCTAAAATCCAGGTCAGTTTGTTACAATATAACACAAATTTTTCTGCTGTTGCAATTTCTGAGACTTGGCTAAAAAATGACAAACTTCATACAGTGCAAATGAGAGGCTATGATTTATATACCACAAGCAGGCCAAAAAAAAGGGATGGTGTTGTTGCATTATTTATCAGGTCCTGCTACCAAAGCCAAGTTGTAGAAAATATGTCTTTTGAAATGGAAAACATCATGGAGTGTGTAACTGTGGAATTAATTACAACTACAAAAAACATCATAATAAGTTGCATTTATAGAGCACCGGGTACCGATATTGACATTTTCAAAGAAAAATTGTCTGAGCTTTTCAGTGCAGTAGGTAATAAGAAGCCGGTATTTATTTGTGGAGACTTCAATATTGACTTATTAAATCCAAATGACCATATCCAAATAAGTGAATTCATAAATTCCATGTTTTGTATAGGTTTCTACCCTTCAATAACATACCCCACAAGAATAACAACACATTTAGCAATGCTTATTGATAATATTTTCACAAATGTCACTGAGGGGAATGTAACTGCTGGTCTTATTATCAGTGATGTGACAGACCATCTGCCTGTTTTTGTTTCTTCACACACTGGTGTAACACATAACGTTGAAATAGATAAGGTTTTTAAATGACTTGTAACAGAAACCACAATCTACAATCTTAGAAATGATCTAAAAATACAAGACTGGAGCGGTGTTTATGTTGACGACATTGATACAGCATATGGAGAATTTGTCTCTATCACAACTATATAATAAACACTGCCCTCTAGTGGTAAAGGAAACTAAAGTTAAATACAGAGATAAGTCTTGGATCACCAAGGGCCTGCAAAATGCTTGTAAAAAGAAAAACTTGTTATACAAAACGTTTCTGAAATTAAGAACTGTGGAAGCAGAAAAGAAATACAAGACGTATAAAAATAAACTCATTAGTATTTTAAGATTGAGTAAAAAAAACATATTACAGTAAATTATTGGAAAATAACAAAACTAATATATGTAATATATGGAAAGTGTTAAATAATATAACAAAGAGAGGAAAACTAAATTCCAACCACATCTCTTATTTAAATTCAGATAATGGAATAATCAATGAAAATAGCTTGATGTCCAACACGTTCAATGAATATTTTGTTAATATAGGAAAAAAGATCAACTCCACTGTATCATCAGCAAATACAACTGGCACTGACAATGTCGTCAACATAAACGCTTACTCAATGTTTATGAAAGAAACAGATGAAAAAGAAATTCTTGACATTGTTAACAAATTCAAAGACAAAAAATCAACTGATTGTAATGATTTCAGTATGTTCTTGGTTAAATGTATTATTGATTGTATTGTTAAACACTTCACTTTCATATGCAACATGTCACTTACTGCTGGTAAATTTCCAAAGAAAATGAAAATAGCAAGAGTCATTCCTCTGTATAAGACTGGTGACAAACACTCATTGTCAAACTACAGACCCATCTCCTTGTTACCTCAGTTCTCCAAAATACTGGAAAAATATTTGTTAAGAGACTAAATGATTTCATTGATAAGCACAATATACTCTTTGAACAACAGTATGGATTCAGGAAGAACCGGACCACCTCACTGGCACTCATGGACTTTGTTGAACAGATTACGGATGCAACAGATAGAAGAGAATACACAGTTGGAATATTTCTGGACTTACAAAAAGCATTTGATACAGTTGACCATAAATTACTCCTCAGTAAATTACAAAAGTATGGCATCAGATGAATTGCTTTTGACTGGTTACACAGCTATTTAGAAGACAGATATCAATATGTTCACGTGAATAATACAGACTCTGAGTTGCTGAAGATGACGTGTGGGGTACCGCAGGGTTCTGTGCTTGGTCCATTGCTGTTTATTTTGTATATTAATGATTTATGTTATGTGTCTAAATTGCTCAAGTGTATTTTATTTGCAGATGACACAACTTTTTTTTGTAGTGGAGAAAATCTTAAGCAGCTTCTGGATTCAGTAGAAAATGAACTTAAACAAATCAATCAATGGTTCACTGCCAATAAATTATCTATTCACCTTGGAAAAACAAAATGTATAATATTTGGAAACCGCAAATTATATAATCACAGAAAAATTAAAATAAACAATGTTGAAATTGACACAGTTTTCGAAACCAAGTTCCTAGGGGTCATTGTTGATAACAAACTAAACTGGAAATCACATATAAATTATGTCAAAACTAAAATGTCTAAATCAATTGCCGTACTATATAAAGTTAAGGATCTCCTGTGTCAGAAATCTCTTTGCATTTTATATAATTCACTGATAGTTCCTTTTATGACCTACTGTGTGGAGATCTGAGGAAACACATATAAAACAAACACAAACTTAATCTTTTTACTACAGAAAAAAAGCCGTACACATTGTATCAAAGAAACCTTACTGTGAACCAACAAATCCAATATTCATTCAATTACATACTCTTTAGAGAACTGGTAGATTATAATGTCATTCAAATCATGTACAAAGCAAATAATAACCAATTACCTGTAAATATTCAGAGACTGTTTAAAAAAAAGGAAAGCAAATATGAGCTAAAAGGTAACTCTGTTTTTAATAAGCCAACGGTTAGAACAAATACAAAGTATCATTGCATGTCTGTCACTGGAGTTAAACTGTGGAACTGTTGCTCTGAAAATATTGAAACATGTTCAACTCTGAAGCAATTCAAAAAATTGTACAAAGATGAGAAAATCTCCCAGTATCTCACTGTAAATGCTAGGAGATAAATTTGTATTATTATTTTTTTTGTCTACTTGTTCTATTTGATTTTCTTTGTTGATTTTGGGTAAGACTTAAATTTTTATGTTATTGATTTTAAAATTGTAATGGGGTAGGCACTATATAAGCACTAGCTTCAGCCTACACCCTTTCGGTTGTTCTTTTGTGTGTTCTTATTGTATTGTATATGTTTATTATTATTATTACTACCAAATAAAATAAATTCAATTCAATTCAAAAAAATTATAATAAATAAATAGTGAAGATTAGTTAATTATATATTACACAAAGTGCTTACATACACATATGTCTTAGATCCACATGTACACCCCCCCCCACACACACACATACACACACACAAACAAAGTGCTTTAGCTCTACACATACACATACGCACACACACACAAACTCCACAGGAAAGTCTCTGTTCCTGTTTCCATATATGGGCACATGTAGGGCAAAAGAGAAGACATATGGACACTGAGAGGAAGCCATAAAGCCATAAAGGCAGGAACTAGCAGGATAGAGGAGGAGCCATCTGGACAAGAGGACAGTAATGGACATGTATTGTTGGAAAGTTACTGGGAAATGCCCCTCTAACTGGAAGCCTTTTTATAGCTGTGAATTCCTTTGTGTAGAGTCCTTTCCAGCAAAGGGAGCTGGGAGGAGACCCGTGGCCATGTACACTGACTCCCTGTGTGGTTCGATAAAAGTTAAACTGAGAAATAGTATTTCTTCTGTGATCATTGTTTGGTTAACTGAAAAGATTCGGCTAACTGTCCAAAATTAATTTTTACAGTATGTGTAAACAAACAGCTCTTCCATGTGAATTATCTTTTTTAATAATACACAAGAGTCTACATTTAATGCATTTGTTCAAATTTGAGGTTAGTAATCCACTTCAATACAAAAACAGGATGTCACTAGATAATTAAGTTACTTGAGCTGCAAATGTGCACTCCCCCCCACCACCACAAACATCATTGCAGTTGGTTTGGAGACATTTTTTTCAAAAACCAGTGCAATTATTCTTTTATTTTTCCATGTAAATTTTCCTCTTTTTTCTTCTGAATGGCAGTTGCCACAAAATTTTCTGACTTTCTCAGTAATCTGCAGTTTTTTCTTGTAACTTTGGCCTTTTTCCTCATGTAGTGTCACTTTAAACTTTCACTTTTTGTTTTTCTGCAGATGTAATTCCTGATGCCTGAATGATATCGTCATTTGAAGACTTTTGAGGACAATAACTTTCAGGTAGGATGTCAGTAAGGCCTGACTGAATGAATGAAAGTGCATTTTATTCGGTAATCAATACACAATCAAAACAATTATAAATATATAGGACACATAAGAACAACCGAAAAGGTGTAGGCTGAAGCTAGTGCTGATATCCACCTTATTCCTGGGGGTGCTGCTGTAGGAGCGATTATGGGCGGAGCTTCCAGTTTTGGCTGACGTAGTGTTAAATCATTCAGTAAGAGTGGAGGAGCAGGAGCATTTAAAATAGCGTTTTTAAAAGTTTTTCAAATTCATTTTAATGTATAGTCCACGTATGCCTTTTCCACTCAAGTGGCAACTAATTTCAGCTCTTGTAGTTTTTGTATTTTTTGAATGTTTTGGCATAGTTCTGGTACTTGTTGCTGGTGTTCGTGGTTGTGCCATGGACTGTATAAATGGAGGCTTCTCACCACACGGTGACAGACAACATCCAAGCATGGTGTTGTGGCGTACATCTGCTCTAAGGTAAATTTGATCATGTCCAACATATTTTAACAAAATGCAGCCTGTAGGAGTCAAGAATTGAGGAGACTGGATGATTTTCCAGTATCTGCTTTAATTCTCATTCATCCTACGTCCTCTCTCGATCGGAGTGAAAAGAGACAGGACGCAGTCACACACATACATTTATACCGAACAATACCTCACACACAAGTCACAATACATCACACAAAAGTCACACGACCCAGTTACATTCTTTCATCCGTTATAGAATACCCAGCATCCTTATGTTCTCCTCTCTGACCCCCAAAAGGTCAGGCCGGGTAATCTTCTCCTTTCTTCTGAGTCCACGGGGGGTGCAGACACCTCGTCCTCTTGAGGTGTGATGTCAATACACCTGGCTAGCTCAAAGTCTCTCTCGGCTTCCAGCCGGCAGAGGAATTGCTCCCTCCGAGGAAACGCGGTGCCCTAAGAAATCGATTTGTGCCACGCCAAAATGGCACTTGGCCGGGTTGATTATCAACCCGTGCTCTCCTAACCTCTGAAAAACTGTCGTGAGGTGTTTTGCGTGCTCCTCCTCGGAGGTGCTGGCTACCAAATGTCATCTAAATAGACAAAAACGAAAGAAAGGTTGCACAACACTGCATCCATCATCCGTTGGAAGGTTTGTGCGGCGCCTTTAAGGCCAAAAGGCATGCGTAAAAACTCAAAAAAGCCCGAACGGGGTTATTACGGCTGTTTTGGGGATGTCCTCTGGTCATACTGGGACTTGGTGATAACCGCGGACCAGGTCTATTTTAGAAAAAATGCGCGCCTTCGCCAAGTGCACTTAAAAGTCCTGGATATGCGGAATCGGGTATCGGTCCTGCGCTGTGGCATTGTTCAACCTGTGGTAATCGCCACAAGGTCTCCACGAGCCGTCAGCTTTAGGTACCATATGGAGGGGGGAAGCCCAGGCGCTCTTCGAGCGGCAAATTATGCCCAACCTTTCCAGGTTGGCGAACTCCTCGCGCGCAATGGAGAGTTTAGCTGCATCCAAGCGCCGAGCCTTCGCAAAAACCGGTGGACCACTCGTGGTAATAAAGTGCTCCACCCCGTGCTTTGCCACCTTAGCTGAAAAAGTGGGAACTGTGAGTGCTGGGAACTGGTGTAGAAGGCTGTGGAACTTACCACCTGCTGTGGCGACGTTGGTCTGTACTGGCGGCGGGGACACCCGAGCTGCACAAGGGATAGAACAGAAAGAGAGTGCATTTACTAGGCGTTTGTTGGCAAGATCAACTAACAAACCATGTGAACACAGAAAATCAGCACCTAACATATTGAAGCTCACTGCCGCTACGATGAAGTTCCACTCATAGGCACGGCCGTGGAAGGACAGAGACAAGGTTCTCTCTCCGTACGTCTTGATGCTGGAGCCGTTGGCCGCTGTCGCTCCGTCTCCGCGGGGTCCAGCGACCCGATCAGCATAGGTCGCAGTGATGAAGCTCCTCTGTGCTCCGGTGTCAACTAGGAATTGCCGCCCGGAGCCTGCGTCTGTCAGATAAAGCAGCTTGTTCCGTTCGCCGAGAGTGGAAGCTGCTAACGGCTCCCGGCCCGGTCGTTTCCCTGCTTTTTGAACTTGCAGGGAGGGATGCATTTGTGCGCCTTCCCAGCGAAACGTCGATGGTAAAAACAGAGGCCGTCATCTCCCCTGCCACGGAATCTCGCCGCTGAGGTGGTCACTGCTGTCTCTGGCTCCACACTGCCCCCGGCCGCCACGCCGAGGTCTGCCGCTGCCACGGAAGCCTCTTGTTCCTCGCAGGCGTTGAGGAGTCGCTCCGCCTCTTGGGCCAGCTCGCGGAAGTCCTGCTGGTTTACACATCGTCTGCTGGACAGGGGACCTCTCGTGTGCGCTGGAAGGGTCCGCAGGAAGATGTGTTTGAATAGGAACGCGTCGTTGTCCGTCCCGATCATTTGTAGCATGTCCTCCATGAGGACAGTCGGCCTGCGTCCACCCCTGTCGCGCAGGTCGAGTAGCTGCCTGGCTCTTGCTTCAGCCGACGGCACGAAGCTCCTGATGAGGGTGGCTTTCAGCGCGTCGTATTTGCCGGCAGTGGGTGGCTGCTGCACCAGGCTCCGCACACACCGAGCCGTGCGGCTGTCGAGCGTCGCGATGACATTATGGAATTTAATGTCGTCCGCTGATACTCCCCCGAGCAGGAACCGCGACTCCACATGCTGGAACCACGAGTGCGGGTCGTTTTGCCAGAACTCGGGGAGCTTAATCAGTTTTGTGCCCCTGCTGGCACTCCCCGGTGAATCCAGGTCTGAGTGGCTGTCTCCCAGCTCTTCCATATCGATCACGAGGCTGTCCTCCAGCCTCGGTGTGCTCAGATTCATGCGTAGGTCACCAATTGTAGGAGTCAAGAATTGAGGAGACTGGATGATTTTCCAGTATCTGCTTTAATTCTCATTCATCCTACGTCCTCTCTCGATCGGAGTGAAAAGAGACAGGACGCAGTCACACACATACATTTATACCGAACAATACCTCACACACAAGTCACAATACATCACACAAAAGTCACACGACCCAGTTACATTCTTTCATCCGTTATAGAACACCCAGCGTCCTTATGTTCTCCTCTCTGACCCCCAAAAGGTCAGGCCGGGTAATCTTCTCCTTTCTTCTGAGTCCACGGGGGGTGCAGACACCTCGTCCTCTTGAGGTGTGATGTCAATACACCTGGCTAGCTCAAAGTCTCTCTCGGCTGAATTCCAGCCTGCCACATGTGAGTCACATAAGTTAGAATTATGGGCTCCACAAGCCAACTTTATTGTGGTGGGGATGTGCTGGCAAAATATCGGAATGCACACAACATTATTATGAGCTACAGGCAACGAGAAGTCATAAATCATGACTCTTTCTTTGTTTGGTAGCGGCAAGTCCTGGGAAAACCCCATGAGTGCCTGGCATCATTGGAAAGCTTAGAAATCGTACTTTCTAAAAATACCTATGTTTTTGCAGAAGACATAACTTCTGAATGATCGAACGTGAGTTTTCAACCAAGCCAAAATATAAACAAATCGTCTCTTTCCGGGTCAGTTTTTGAGCACTTCCTACAAATTAAATATCATTTTGAAGGTCTTTCAATACAGAGTATGGAAATAACGTTACATCAGTTTTAAAAATGTCTTCAAAGTGACTCATTTTGCCAGCATGGGTCATTTGTCTACAGCGTTAGCATCTTAGCAACGACACTAACTAACGGAGCTACTCTCTATGAGGCCACTTTTTAAGGTCATCTTCCCATCCTTTGATAGTCATGGGAAGTGGTATGATTATATTACTGTTTTGAGGTGCAAGAGGCCGTGCACCCACATTTCTAATGCCAAAGTCATTGTTTTTTAACAAGGAAAAGTGTCCCGTTTCAGTGACAACCATATGTTCTAAACTAGTACCGGAAGTTGCTACCGTAATTCACACAAGGCATCATGGGGCCTAGGAATAAGGTGGATAGTGCCTACCCCATTAACTTTAAAATCAATAACATAAAAATTTAAGTCATATCCAAAAAAGTGGAAAAAAAATGTAGAACAAAGAAAAAGTAGGGCCCCATTTCTGTCTTTGCCTTAGGCCCCGAATGGACTCAGTCCGCTCCTGCATTTATGAGCATATTATAGATCACACATGCCTCACTCCGCTTGCCAAAGGGGTGCAAAACTCCCACACTTAGCTAGTGGCTAGGCTAGCAGGCTACTTGACAGTCTTGATGAAATGAAGATGCACCAAACACAAACAAAGCCTCTCAAAACTTGCAGTTTAAATAAATATAATTTCAGCAACGATCATTGAAATTAAACATACCATGTGAATTCACAAACAGAAAAGGTTTCTGTGCTGAGTGAAAAACAAGGCCAGTCACTTCTGATATCTTCCATCCAGATTCTGGGGTTCACAGTCCCCAGCACCAGGAACATGAATAATGGACTTTGAGTAGCAGCCCTTAAAGTCACTTACAGTCATACTCATGCAGTATTATAACAGGACACGTTTACAAATATTTGAGACCCATTGTAGTGCATCATTTTATATTTTAGCAATATTTTGTTATTAAAAGGTTTTTTTAAAACTGTATAATCAACCAAATTAATTACAAAACACCCAACATTATTATACACAGCAGAAAGACCCGTTTGACTGCAACCGTTGCATCAGTGTTGCCCATTTGTCGGTAAATATTTAACTAAAAATGATTTATTTCATTATTTGGGCGTTTTTGTGTCCCGTGTTTGGTCATTAAGTCATTTCGGCCATTCCGCTCCACAATCATGGCGGTATTGAGTTTTTAATTTTTAGATATTCGCACAGGAGGGGGGATTCGTGGTCCTGCATAGTACAGTGGTACCACACGGGTGAAGCAGAAGCAGGGACTCCCGTCTACCACTGACTGGGCAGGCTTAGCGTGCCTCCCTGAGAAGGACCATGGTCTGCCCACTGCCTCTTCCGGCATGTCCTGTATTGGATACACCGGTGTTCTTTGTCAGACCCGGGTCCCCACTGATACTCTGCCCAGTCTGCTCACGCCCCTCATGTTCTCCACATATGCCAAATTATCCTTTAGACCTACGCAATTACAGCAACTTTATGATATAATTTTTTAAGCATTAACTCTTCAGTATTATCTTTTTCTCATTAAATTTGTCACTTTTTGCTTCCTTGTTTTGCTCACAGTGTGCTATGGCTACTTATGCCGTGATGTTGCGTATTATCCAATCAGTATGGAGTCAGTGCAAACCCCCCCTCCACACACACACACACACACACACACACCTCGAGAAGCCAGAGCATGAGGAGAGAGTGGTGACTAAACTTTTGTTGATAAAAATTAGATATTTTGACTGAACAACTCCATACTTGGGGATGGACATCCTTGTTACCTCAGCAAAACACATATAACATCTTAGGTTAGTCTGACAAATGGTTCAAGAGCTATGCATAGAACAGAAACACACACACACACACACACACACAAACATAGATTCCATGCATTTATAGATAGATGCCAAGAACACCATCATTTTTTTTAAAGAACAAGAACTTACAGCATATCATAGAAGTAGTAAGTGCATATCAACATAACGTCACAATTTTTTTCTATCAATGAACTGAGTTTCTACTTCATTCATCCCTTCTCTTTTAGTGTCTATATCACAAAGTCTTTGAGCCACTCTGGAGCATGAACAGCTCTCCGATTTGGCACTGCAGGGTCTGGCTGTGCCGGTGGTGGTGGACTCAGCCATGACCAACATGTCCCCTCTTGCTGGGTTGTAGTGGAAGGAGTGTCTGGGTATGCAGGGGCCAAATGACTGACATTCTAGACTTTCCCGTCTGAGAGAAGAAATGTTGCTGGTCTCTTCTGTGCCTCATTTTGGAGTGGTTTTGTCAACTTGTATACACCTTTCTTGATCAAGCCAGGTTTCATTATGCGAACAAGCCCACCAAACAACCTGCAGGGTTGGTGGGTTACACGACTATCTGTGTATTGTTTAGAATTAAACTGCTTCTTTTCAACAGTGTGTCTTAACCCTTTTTGGTCAACTTGTGTTTGTACAGTGGTAACCCCCGATATTTAGCTTGGTATTCATTGGATGGCTATGGAGAAGCTCAGCAGGTGATACTTGTGTGATTGCATGAGGAGTAGCATGGTACAAGCAAAGGAAGTCAGTGACAAACTGTTTCCACAGTTTTCTTTCAACGTCTGCTGTCTGGAGACAGCCTTTGAGAACTCTGTTCCATCTTTTAATCTCGCCATTGCATTGAGGAGAGTAAACTGAGCTGCAGTAGTGTTTGATATCTCTGCTGGCAAGGAAAGATTCAAATTCAGCTGAGGTAAACACTGTTCCATTATCAGATACTAACTTCAGTGGATTTCCTTCACAGCCAAAGACAACAGTTAAGAACTGAATGACTACTGAAGATGTCACCTCAGACATGAATGCAACCTCGGACCATTTGCTGTAACAGTCCACGAGTGGTACTGCATGATGGCAATCAGCTGGAGCTCTGTAGTAAGGCCCTACAATATCAAAAGCTACCTTTTCCCATGCAGCATTAGGAAGGCTTACAGGTGTCGGTGGGGCCGGTCTAATGACCGCAGTTTTCTCATGTTGAGGACAAGTAATGCAATGCATGTTTTAATGGCAGTCTGTACATCAGCATCCATACCTGGCCACCAATACAGTTCCTGAAGCCTCTGCTTCGTACGCACAATTCCTTGGTGTGTATCCTGGCCAAGTTGCACCAGCTTGGGATGAATGGCCGGCACAACAACACGGTGTGTGCCACAGATGATGCAGCCATTGTATTTGGACAGTTCAGAGTGAAGTTTGAAGTATGGCACCACAGCTGGATCCAGACCTTTGTTTGTACAGGGCCATCCTCCCCTGATGAACTTTGCCACTTATTGTAAAACGGAGCAGTCTGTGTATGCAGCTTTCAGTTGGTCAGTGGTGACAGCACCTAAATCATCAGACCAATGCCACCAGCTCTACGTCAGTATCCACCTGAGACTCAGCAGCAAGCAATAGCAAACATGAGAGACAGTCAGCAATTAGATTGTCGCATCCTGGTTTGTATTCAGTTTCATAGTTAAAAGCTAACAGTCTTGCAGATCTGTAAAAAGGGCCCCCTCTGTTGTTGACTGACACTTAGACATACTACCTGCTATCCTTGCATCTTTTGCTTCTGTCAGTCAAACTGTGCAGACTCTTGACCAGTCTGATCCTGCTGGCACTCCCCTCTCTTCATTTTCCCAGTCTGCAATCTGGAGATTTGGAGCTTAGCACCCAGTGCAGGCCACTGTGTTTCTGGACTCAACATTGAAGCCTTGCACACTCCATTCTATTGCCTTCTTTACAGTTGTCATCTGGTAACAATGTGTCTAGTGCCAGTAACAAACTGTATCTTTATTGTTTGCTACTTTGCTAATAAGCTAACACAGCATAAGTTGATATATAATATGTTTGGACTCATACTCAAGCCTGTGTTAGCAGCTAAATATGTATGTTTGCTCCAGTGTTCGTTTGCAACTGAGTATAGTTTCACCATACAATGTTCTTTGGTCATTATTTTATGTACATGCTTAGTTACTCTGATAGAAATAGGGCAGACCGTCTTGATGGCTGCATTCAATATACTACACAGTGCATGTGCCACTCCGTGCTGTTGGTAGGTGTGGCAGTGTAAGTGTGCATTATTCTGGATTGCCTTTAGAGGGATATATTGGACCACAAATGGAAGGCAAATGCTTGTTGGGGATTTGGCAGCCCCGCAGCCTCTAATATATCTGTTTATTTGTTTTACTGCATTTTCTTAAGTTCTACACCTTTTATATACTGTATACAGACGTGGACAAAATTGTTGGTACCCCTCTGTTAATGAAAGAAAAACCCACAATGGTCACAGAAATAACTTGAATCTGACAAAAGTGGTAATAAATAAAAATTCTATGAAAATTATCCAATGAAAATCAGACAATGCTTTTGAATTGTGGTTCAACAGAATTATTTTAAAAAACAAACTCATGAAACAGGCCTGGACAAAAATGATGGTACCCTTAACTTAATAATTTGTTGCACAACCTTTTGAGGCAATCACTGCAATCAAACAATTTCTGTAACTGTCAATGAGACTTCTGCACCTCTCAGCAGGTATTTTGGCCCACTCCTCATGAGCAAATTGCTCCAGTTGTCTCAGGTTTGAAGGGTGCCTTCTCCAGACGGCATGTTTCAGCTCCTTCCACAGATCTTCAGTAGGATTTAGATCGGGGCTCATAGAAGGCCACTTTAGAATAGTCCAATGTTTTGCTCTTAACCATTCTCGGATGTTTAGCTGTGTGCTTTGGGTCATTATCCTGTTACAAGACTCATGACTTGCGACTGCGACCAAGCTGTCTGACACTGGGCAGCACATTTCTCTCCAGAGTACCTTGATAGTCTTGAGATTTCATTGCACCCTGCACAGATTCAAGACACCCTGTACCAGATGCAACAAAGCAGCCCCAGAACATAACAGAACCTCCTCCATGTTTCACAGTAGGGACAGTGTTCTTTTCTTGGTATGCTTCATTTTTGCATCTGTGAACATAGAGCTGATGTGCCTTGCCAAAAAGTTCCAGTTTTGTCTCGTCTGTCCATAGGACATTCTCCCAGAAGCTTTGTGGTTTGTCAACATGCAGTTTGGTAAATTCCAGTCTGGCTTTTTTATGATTTGTTTTCAACAGTGGTGTCCTCCTTGGTCGTCTCCCATGAAGTCCACTTCGGCTCAAACAACGACGGATGGTGCGATCTGACACTGATGTACCTTGACCTTGGAGTTCACCTTGAATGTGTTTAGAGGTTGTTCTGGGCTCTTTTGTTACCATTTCGTATTATATGTCTCCTCGTGTGGCCACGTCCAGGGAGGTTGGCTACAGTCCTGTGGATCTTAAATTTCTGACTAATATGTACAACTGTAGTCACAGGAACATCAAGCTGCTTGGAGATGGTCTTATAGCCTTTACCTTCAACATGCTTGTCTATAATTTTCTTTCTAATCTCCTGAGACAACTCTCTTCTTTGCTTCCTCTGGTCCATGTTTAATGTGGTACACACCATGTCACCAAACAGCACAGTGACTACTTGTCGCCCTTTAAATAGGCCGACTGACTGATTACAAGTTTGTAGACACCTGTGATGTTAATTAGAGGACACATCTTGGTTGAACATGTCCCTATGGTCACATTATTTTCAATGTTGTCTAGGTGTATCATCATTTTTGTCCAGGCCTATTTCAAGAGTTTGTTTTTTAAAATAATTCTGTTGAACCACAATTCAAAAGCATTGTCTGATTTTCATTGGTTAATTTTCATAGAATTTTTTATTTATTACCACTTTTGTCAGATTCAAGTTATTTCTGTGACCATTGGGGTTTTTTCTTTCATTAACAGAGGGGTACCAACAATTTTGTCCACGTCTGTAATTCTGTGTAAATAAGGTGTATATTTGAGTTCAGTACTAAAATCAGTATTTTTTTATACTGATAGCATTTTAGTATAAATATTCCAGAGCATGTTCATAGCTGTTCTATTTTATATGTCCATTTATACAGAACCACTGAGTCTGCCAGACAACTGTAACGACTAATTGTGGTGGTGGCTAAATAAATGACTGAACCGAAGAGACCTGAGTGATTCTGATCGATCACCTGCTGAGGGTTGTGAATTAAACGATCCAACATATTCTAAGCAGGGAAGATTTATCTTCCCCACAGAGTGGTTCTTCGAACCGGACAAGAACTTTCAGCAGAATGCAATGTCTCACATAAGACAGGCGCCTGTTACACCAGTCAGGAGGCAGCTATCCCTCCCCGTGCATCTGAAGGATTACATCCTCTTTGAGTCTGCACGTCAGCCAGCCACCACCACATCTGCTACTGCCCCCTCGAGACAAGAGGAGGGAGATATGGAGAGTACCAGTAAGTCACGCTCGGCGTCCCCAGTCAGCCAGGAGCGCTGTGACCCCTCACTGTGGTTGGTGCATGATCGGTGGGATTCTGAAGGGGATGAGGTGATGAGAGAGTGCAGAAGATTAAAGCAGAAAAGGAAAATCTTTTAGCTTCAATACAACAACTCAAACTACAAAATGAGGAGCTCAGTGTCATGAGTCTGAGATCACCGTTTCTCTGGAGCGCAGACTCTCATTTTATTTCTGGTTTATTTTATGTCTATTATGATTATTCCTGTCTAGTTTTTGTGTTATTTTGATTTTTTGACATGAGCCTCCTTCCTCAGCTCCCAGACACACCCACCTTCCTCTCACAGCCTGTTTCCCCAGTCACCTCAGCGGTGAGTGATTTAAGAATTAGGTCACTGCCCGCTCCTTGCCACACCTGCTGCTTGTCATTCCCCATTACCTCCATGTATTTAAGGTCTGCCTTTTCACTGTGTTGTTGCGGCTATATTTGTTCTACTCCTGATCACTCCACTTCGCCCAGCCTCTGAAGTATTTTACTTCTCCAGAGTGCTCCCTGTTCTGAGGCTCAGTGTTGTAAGTTGTTTTTTGTTACCTTTTTGTATTTGTCAGTACTGTTTTTGGACTTTATGTTCTTTTTGTTTAATAAATGTCACTAATACAATTCAGCGCCTGGGTCTGTGTTCCTGCCCCGTAGGGGCATTCACGACACTCAGAGCCTGCACTGAATGCAGAGACAGCAAACTAGAGCATCTCAAGCCACCAATGATGGCTGAAGAAGAGTCAGTTTATAAGAAGGTTCAGACCACAGGTGGTGTCACGCCCAGGTCACATGAACCACTTCCTCTTTCCAGAGCTTCACTGGCCCTGCACACACCACGTAGCCCTCCATCAGCCAGACACTGTGACTATGACATGGCATACTCACCTCACACCAAACTCTGCCAGCGCCATCAGCATCCAGTGGGGGCTGACTACAGGAGGAGTTTGACACACCCTCCGGCCAAGAGTCTTATCCAGATTATCATAGGGAACCTCCACCCACTATGCCCCATTCAGCAATGACACCTCATGGCCGAGCCCCTATTGAGCATCATCTCCTACCACGGGAACGTGTCAACTACCGAGACAACTATTATTCTCCTCTGCTACCTCTGCCTCATGCTGACAGTAGATGCAGTACTATCCCCTGCAGCATTCATATTCACCCAATTGATGCAACAGATATCATCCTGATTGCCACCATTCAAGGCCCCAAAGCTGGAGTCCCCCTGGTGGACAGGAAACAACCTACAGAGACCCCACTCTGACTAGTCTTGATTTCATCCACCCAAACCCAAGAGAATTTGCTAGATTGCAGATCGCTCTAGAGAATATACTGCTCAGAGATGACACTGAACGCTTTAAGTTTCAGATACTGGTGGACCATTTGAAGCTAGAGGAGGCCCTGCTGATGGCAGATTATTATAGCAACTCTCACTACCCCTTCTCTGACACCATGGCAACCTTGAATCAGCAATATGGCAATATGGCCAGCCACATCAGCATACTCCCCAACACAATGCTGAACTTATGGATGGGCCTAACATCAGCAGTGGGGACATCAAGTCATTCCAAATGTTCGCCCTTCATGTGAGGTCACTCGTAAGCATGCTTAAGCAGCTGCGAGAAAAGGGAAGAGTGGAGCTGGAGTGTGGTTCACGTCTTTCATGTCTACTAGGCAAGTTACCACATGACCTCAGGTCAAGCTTCCAACGCTTTATCCACTGTCAGAATCTTGAAACTTTAGAGTGATCGTATGTTGGTTCGTTACCTCAAATAAGATTCATGACACAAGTATATTCCTCATATGAGCTCTTTACTTGCAAAGAGTGCAATACCTTTAACAGAAAATGCAGCACTGGCAATAAAAAACAATCAGGAAGTATTTATACATAGTCAGTCACACAAACATCTACTGGATACAATTCACAGTCATAATATGAGTATACAAAACATTGGCCTGGACTGAAAACAACATGGCCTTGCAGGTGTGCCCCAGACTCCAAGTTAATCATAGTCACAGCATTTCATAGGAAAACAAGATTAATTCTCCCTCACTCCCAGACCCCTTATCATGCACATAGTCTGGTCTGGTGAGACACTTTGACTTCTAAGCACATCTTAATGAAGGACACTCAATAGGTCCACTTATTACCCAGAAACAATACAGTATGCTATAAACTCATAGAAGATGCATGCAGTATACATTTTAATCATATAAGATGGTTATTTTTTGGGGGGGGCTGCACGGTGGCGCAGTGGTTTAGCACTGTGGCAGTACAGTTTTACCCTCGGCCGGGGGACCGCGGGGATCATGAGATCGTGGGTTCGATCCCAGCCCCCGACCAACAGTGAGCTGTGTGGAGTTTGCATGTTCTCCCCGTGTTGCGCGGGTTTCCTCCGGGATTTCTCCGGTTTCCTCCCGCATACCAAAAACATGTAGGTTTAGGGCGCTCGCGCACGCAGCGACCAGCAGCCGGTGGCTTGTCACCAGACTGCAAACCAAATCTACCTACGGGTACAAATAAGTAACAAAAAGTTATGCAATGATAATGATAATGATGTTAGTTATAGCAATTATAAAATGATAAACAATGATGTATTTACAATTTTCTGACATCCACCCATTAAGGATTCTGATCCCCACTTTACTAGACTTGACAGACTGGTTGGAATATGAACTCCAGGTGCAGGAGGATATTTCACAGTATGGGAGCACCTTCAGAAGGAGCAATAATCCCAGATTTAAGGAGGAGAGAAGGGGGACCAAGCAACCAGCAAAGGCTTCCATTCTATTACTCGGTACTGAAACTAAGCCCACGGGAGAATCAGTTAAAGTGAACGCTGCTGCCCAAATAACCAAGAAGTTTTGTCCCTTCTGTGAGAACAACAAGCACTCTCTCAACAACTGTGCAAATTTCAAGCTACTGAATGCCACTCAGAAGTGAACCAGGGTCAATGACAACAACCGCTGCTGGCATTGTAGGAGAGATCATAAAGCTACTTTGTGTAATCTGAAGATGTGCTGCAAGACTTGTAATAATCACCATCTGCTTGCTCTTCACGAGATCAGCAAGAACATCTCCTCCAAACCAGAAAGGTTTGAGCGAAGCAGTCCAAGCCAAGTACTGCTAAGCCAAACCTTTCCAGTGCAGCAGAAGAGATTCTATACATTGGTAAACCCCCTCAGGGACACTGTGTTCTCCTAAAAGTCACCGAAGTGATCCTTAGGAATGGAGGCAAAGCTCTGGAGACATACATCATCCTGGATGATGGGTCAGAATGTACACTGCTTCTCCACCCTGCAGCCCAGCAACTCGGCCTTCAAGGTCAACCCGAAGACCTACCCCTCAGAATGTTTAGACAAGAGCTGCACGTGCTTCACTAAGTGGCTGTCTCCTCCACTGTTTCACCAGCACCAGCTGTTTTCACCATCAAAGGAGCCTTCACAGCACTGAGACTAGGACTAGGTGAGCAGACTTATCTAGTCACAGCGCTCAGGCAGAGATTCAGGCACTTAAAAGATCTTCCTATTCAGCCCTTTGGGAGTGTACATCCCCTTCTGCTCATTGGGTCTGGCCAGCTCTACCTAATAACACCAGTGAAGCCAGTGCGATTTGGACCTCCAGAAGCACCAGTGACAGTCTGCACTCATCTCGGATGGGCTCTTCAGGGTCCAACTTTCGTTGTTAATAAAATACACACCACCATCCAGTGCGTGGGTTTCGTCCTTCTGCCTCAAAGGGGCACTTAACATGACAGGGCAACAGCTCAGAGAGTACAACTGCCCCTTTACATTGTTCGGGGTCCCACCAGCAGACCTATATCAACAAGTGGAAAGGCTTTGGCAACTAGATGTGCTTCCTTGGCAGAATGAAAAGGCCAGTATGAGATCTCATCAAGACCAAGAGGCTCTCAACCTCTTGAGTGGGAAAACTCAACGGGTTGAAGTTGATGGCATCCGTCGCTATGCTACCCCTCTTCTCCATGTGAAAAACTTTCCGGAGGTTCAAGCACCCAAGGAGACTGTTCTCCTTCAGCTCAGAAGCACAGAGAGAAGACTTGCTAAAACCCCTGAGCAGGCTTCAGCCAATATTGCAGAAATACGGTGGATGGAACAAGGTGGCTATGTGGTTAAGCTTGACACTGAAGCTGAGAATACCTCAAACAGCTGGTACATTCCACACCACATCGTGGAGCACAATGGGAAGCATTGTGTGGTCTTCAACTGCTTTTTCCAGTTTCAGGGTATGGACCTTAACAAACTCCTACTTGGACCTTCACAGCTTTGAGTCCTCTTATGCTTCAGGGAGCATTCAGTGGCCATTAGCAGTGACATACACTACCGTTCAAAAGTTTGGGGTCACTTAGAAATTTCCTTATTTTTGAAAGAAAAGCACTTTTTTTCAATGAAGATAACTTTAAACTAATCAGAAATACACTCTATACATTGCTAATGTGGTAAATGACTATTCTAGCTGCAAATGTCTGGTTTTTGGTGCAATATCTAGATAGGTGTATAGAGGCCCATTTCCAGCAACTATCACTCCAGTGTTCTAATGGTACAATGTGTTTGCTCATTGCATCAGAAGGCTAATGGATGATTAGAAAACCCTTGTGCAATCATGTTAGGTCTGCAATGCTGTAATTGCTGCAAATGGAGGATTCTTTGATGAAAGCAAAGTTTGAAGGAAAAAATTATTATTTCAAATACAAATCATTATTTCTAACCTTGTCAATGTCTTGACTATATTTTCTATTCATTTTACAACTCATGGTGGTAAATAAGTGTGACTTTTCATGGAAAACACAAAATAATTGTCTGGGTGACCCCAAACTTTTGAACGGTAGTGTACGTGATAAGTTCTACCAAGTATTGCTTATTCCACCAGACCAACCACTTCTGCGCTTTCTTTGGAGAGACCTTAAATGACAGCAGCAACCCACAGTCTGTGAATGGAGAGTGTTACCCTTTGGAACAACCTGCAGTCCTTGTTGTGCCACATATGCACTACAGAAGCATATCCTAGACCACACTAAGCCAGGTGATGCAGTCAGAGAATCAGTGCTCAAGTACTTCTATGTGGACAACTGCTACAGAGTGTAAGATCAGAAGAGGATGCTAAAGCACTGGCGACTCAGTTACAGAGCTTGCTGGCTCAGGGAGGCATCGAGCTGAGACAGGGGGCCAGCAATCACGCTGACACCATGCGTCACCTGCCTGCTGAAATCAGGATAGGATCTGACAGTGCTGAGAGATTGACATCTCAAGGCCAACCAGACCAGCAGGAATCTGCCTTAGGTCTTCAATGGCACTGTCAAAATGACACCCTGTCCTATAAGTCCCAAACTTTCAGGAAAAGGAAGACCACAATGCAGTCTGTCTACAAGACTCTAGCCAGTCAGTATGACCCTCTGGAGTTTCTTATCCTTTACACTACGAAGGCAAAGGTCCTAATCCAGCACCTGTGGGCTGTTAAATCAGATTGGGATGACCCTTCTTACCAGAGCACCTGCTGCAGGCATGGCAGGATTGGGAAAATGAGCTTCCACACCTGGAGGACATTACCCTGCAACGATGTGGGCCATCATTCCTGTATAGTATCCCAGACCAATGGCCACAAACCCTAAAGCTCCAAATGACAGCTTGTGATGAGGAAATGAAGAAGCCAATCTTCTGTGGCCTCACTAGACCATCAGGAGACACCGTGTGGGAACTAATGGGCCCTTCCCCGATGATAAAGATTTCCACAAGAAATCTGGGGGCGGCTGTAAAAAGGGCCCCCTCAGGTGGTGACTGCTGCTTAGACATACTACCTGCTATCCTTGCATCTTTTGTTCCTGTCAGTCAAACTGTGCAGATTCTTGACTGGTCTGATCCTGCTGGCATCGCCCTCTCTTCATTTTCCCAGTCTGCAGTCTGGAGAGTTGGAGCTCAGCACCCAGTTCAGGCCACTGTGTTTCTGGACTCAACATTGAAGGCTTGCATCCTCCATTCTATTGTCTTCATTACAGTTGTCATCTGGTAACAGCACGTCTAGTGCCAGTGAGTAACAGACTGTATCTTTATTGGTTGCTGCTTTGCTAATAAGCTAACACTTAGCATAAGTTGATATATAATATGTTTAGACTCATGCCCAAACCTGTGCTAGCAGCTAAAGCATTACTGTTTTGAAACCACTGCCTGGGAGCAGCTCTGCGATCCACATGGTGAGGACATCGATGGCCTCACTCACACCATCATGGACTACATCGGTTTCTGTGTGGACAACACTGTACCCACCAAGACCATGCGGTGTTGGTGTTGAAACACTTCTGAGAGAGAAGAAGAGGATCTTCAGGTCGGGGAACAGGGAGATGCTGAAGTCCGTACAGAGGGAGCTGAGGAGGAAGATCAGAGAAGGCAAGGACAGCTTCAGGAAGAAGATGGAGGACAAGCTGCAACAGAGCGACATCGGCGGTGTCTGGAGAAACCTTAAAACCATCTCTGGGCTCCAGAATACCTCCTCCCAGGCCACGTGGGGCAGGGAGTGGGCGAACAATCTGAACCTGTTTTTTAATAGGTTTGACCAACCGCCCTCCCCCCTGACAGCACAACAACCACTGCTGCCTCGAAAGTCATCGAGACCTGCTGTCCACACCCCACTCCACTAACACCCCCCCACTCCTAGCACACAGCCCCCCAACCTGACCCTCACTAAGATCCAGGTGAGGACGGAGCTGAGGAAGATCAAGGCGAGGAAGGCGTCGGGGACCGGACGGCATCAGCGCGAAGCTCCTCAAGTCCTGCGCAGACCAGCTGTGTGGGATTGTGGAGCACATCTTCAACCTGAGCCTGAAGCTGGGGAGGGTACCACAGTTGTGGAAAACATCTTGTGTGGTACCTGTACCAAAGACTTCCCACCCCAAAGACCTGAACAGCTACAGACCAGTGGCCCTGACGTCTCACATGATGAAGACCCTGGAGAGATTGCTTCTTGCTCACCTCCGCCTCCTGGTGGGACCAGCAATGGACCCACTCCAGTTCGCCTACCAGCATGGCATTGGGGTGGAGGATGCAGTGATCTTCCTCCTTCACCGTTCCCTGTCCCACCTGGAGAAGGCCGGGAACGCGGTGAGGATCATGTTCTTTGACTTCTCCAGTGGTTTCAACACCATCCAACCGATGATCCTGAAGGACAAGCTGCTGTGCGCAGGGGTGGACCAGCACCTGTCATCATGGATCCTGGACTACCTCACTAACCGGCCACAGTTTGTGAGAACCCGGGATTGTGTGTCCGACACGATCATCGGTAGCACGGGGGCCCCCTAGGGAACAGTTTTGGCTCCCTTCCTGTTCACCCTTTATACTGCGGACTTCTCACACAACACAACACACTGCCATCTACAGAAGTTCTCTGACGACTCTGCGATCGTCGACCTCGTCTCCAATGGAGATGAAGCTGAGTACAGAGGACTTATCCAGGACTTCGTGGACTGGTGCCATCGAAACTACCTCCACATCAACGCGAGGAAAACTAAGAAGCTGGTGGTGGACTGCCACAGGCAAGGACAACCCCTCACAGCACCAGTAAACATACAGGGAACAGACATTGAGATGGTGACATCCTACAAGTACCTGGGTGTTCATCTGAACAATAAACTAGACTGGTCACACAATACCAACGCACTCTACAAAAAGGGACAGCGCAGGCTGTTCCTACTGAGGATGCTCAGGTCTTTTGGTGTACAAGGGGCGCTGCTGAAGATATTCTACGACACAGTGGTGGCATCAGCCATCACTTTTGGAGTGGTCTGCTGGGGCAGTGGCATTACAGCAGCAGATAGGAAGAGACTGAACAAACTAATCAAGAAAGCTAGCTCTGTCCTGGGGCAACGCCTTGACCCAGTGGAGGAGATAGGAGAGAGAAGGATGGTGGCTAAGCTGTCATCTCTGCTGGAGTCCTAGTCCCACCCTATGCAGGACATACTGAATGCACTGAGGAGCTCATTTAGCAGTAGACTACATCATCCTAGGTGCGCGAGCGAGAGGTTTCGCAGGCCCTTCCCACCTACGGCTGTCAGACTGTATAACCTAAGCAGGGCTGCTCGCAGAGATAGCAAAAAAACGTGACGACCTAATAGTATTGAATGCAAAAGACGCAACAGACTTACACAAATGGTCCCCTCCAGTATACAACTAGGACAATATCAGTTGCTACGGAGGGTGACAATATATATGGGTACATATTCATACCATGTAGCATAACTAAATAGATGGTTTTGCTGTTTATTCCATCTAGCTACAATGCTCTACACTGTGTATGTGTATTTATATACTGTATTTATGTGTACATATGTATATTCACTGCTCTTATTTTCTTATCTTCTTGATTGTTGCTCTGAGTGTTGCTGTCCCTGTGCTGTTGCAATCCTGGAATTTCCCCATTGTGGGACTAATAAAGGCTTATCTTATCTTATCTCTTATCTTATCTTAAAGATATACAGTATGTTTGCTCCAATGTTTGTTTGCAACTGAGTATAGTTTCACCATATAATGTTCTTTGGTCATTATTTTATGTACATGTTTAGTTACTCTGATAGAAGTAGGGCAGACCATCTTAATGGCTGCATTCGGTATACTATACAGTGCATGTGCCACTCCGTGCTGTTGGTAGGTGTGGCAGTCTAAGTGTGCATTATTCTGGATAGCCTATAGAGGGCAATATTGGACCACAAATGGCAGGCAAATGCTTGTTAGGGATTTGGCAGCCCTGTGCAGCCTCTATCTGTTTATTTGTATTACTGCATTTTCTTAAGTTCCGGCACCTTTTATATATGCTTCTGTGTAAATAAGGTGTATATTTGAGTTCAGTACTAAAATCAGTATTTTTTATTCTGATAGCATTTTAGTATAAATATTCCAGAGCATGTTCATAACTGTTCTATTTTTATATGTCCATTTATACAGAACCACTGAGTCTGCCAGACAACTATAAAGACTGTAATTGTGGTGGTGGCTAAATAAATGACTGAACCGAAGAGACCTGAGTGATTTTGATCGATCACCTGCTGAGGGTTCTGAATTAAATGATCCAGCATATTCTAAGCAGGCAAGATTGATCTCCCCCACAAGATCACCTGGCGATTCTAATACCTGCTCTTCCAAGGCCTTTCATGGTGAGCAGCGTAGTCAGTGGGCTATGATCTGTATGGAGAGTGAAAGTGTTACCCTAAAGGTAAGTATGCTAGCACTCAGTCGCCCACACGCAGATGAGAGCCTCCTTTTCAACTAGTGGAATATTTTCTTTCACAATCTGTAAGTGTATGTGATCTTAAAGCAACAGCTCTCTCGTTGTCTCCATGAAATTGACTAAGCACGGCACCTATGCCACGGGCAGAGGCATCAGTTGTGACAATGGTGGATAACTTCGGATCATACAATGCAAGGGCTGGGCTATTGGTTATCAGCTGCTTAAGGTGAATGAATGTCTCTTCTGCACTGTCAGTCCATTTGTATGCAGTCTTTGCTCAGCAACGCTCTCAAGGGCTCCACTACTGATGCATTATTTGGAATGAACTTGGAGTAGAATGAAGTGAGACCCAAGAAAGAGCGAAAGTCAGTAGCATCTCGTGGTGCAGGAGCATCCGTAACAGCTTTGACATGTTCTGGGTCAGGTGTAAGGCTAACTACAGATATCACATGACCTAGGAATGGGAGTTTCGACTTTCTGAATTGACACACATGTTTAGCTTAAGGCCGCTGTCATGTACGTGCTGGAGAACCGCTTTCAGGCAATGTTCATGCATGTCTGATGACTCGCCAAAGACAATAATGTCGTCTAAGTAGCACTGAACGCCGTCCAGTCCAGCTAGAATTTGTGACATTATTCTTTGAAATGCACTTGGGGCAGATGCAAAGTCATATAGCACTTTGGTGAAATTAAACAGTCCATCATGGGTTATAAAAGCAGTGAGGTCCCTGCTCTCCATATGTAATGGAACCTGGTGGTAAGCATTCTGCAAGTCTATTGTGGAGAACATCTGTGCACCCCTGAGTTCATGGAACACTTCTTCAATGTGTAACAATAGGTGGCTGTCAGTGATGACCACTTTGTTTTGTTCCTTAGGTCGACACATAGCCGAAGCTGTCTATTCTTCTTCTTTATAGCTAATACTGGTGACACCCAGGGTGATGAATCGATTTTCTCAATGATGCCATCATTCTCAAGTCTGTGTAGTTCAGCAGACACCACATCACGTACAGAAAAAGGCGAGCGGCGCAGCTTTTCTTGGATGGGTAGTACTTCAGGACCAGTGTTGAGAGTAACGTGTTACAAAGTAGCACATTACTGTAACGCCACTACTTTTGCAGTAATGTGCTGTGTAATGAAATTACTGTTCAAAAATTCAGTAATGCGTTACAGTTACTGAAATTTAATCAGATGTGTTACTCGCATTACTTGTTTTAGTAATATGGATAGAAATTTTAGCACAAATAAATATAAACTGACCCTACCTAGCTAACGAGCCGTCAAAGAGCCTCTTCACTGCTGCAGCCGCAAGCTTGATTTGTGCAGTTAAAGATAAAAGCATATTGGTGGGTTGCAAGTGAAATGCGTCTGAGACCGACTGCAATCTCCAGAAGTGCCTAAGAACAGCAGCAAGGTCCTTCAAAGCTAGTGCTATGCTATGCTAAACTAACTCAATGTTAGTGGATTTACACTATCTGAACAGTGGCTGGATTTTGAGCAAAACTATGGATCTGGACTGCCGGTGACCCAGCAAGAATTAAACCGACTGATTGCCACATACGTCGTTACAGAATGAAGATCTGATAACAGACATTTTCCATCAGACAGCTGTTATCCACTGAACTTAAAACACATTTACATGCTACCTGGATAAAGATTATTCAAAAATGATTTTGTTAAGTATTTGTTCCATGTTCATATTGTTTATATTGGAGCTTTATTTGTGTAATATGGGATGGCGGTCCCGGTTTCCGGTTCCGCCATCTCCGGTGGTATAAGAGGGGCTGCTGGGAGAGGGGCTGTCTTTTCCGCCTTTCCTCTGCCAAGTGGCTGTATGTGTGGTCGGGTGTACCGAACCCAGTTGGTTCAATAAAGTAAGTGTTCAGCTCCACTCCTGGCCTTGTCATTGTCTAAGAAGTACGACATGACATATTTGACCTCCAAAAGGAGTGGATCATGTCTCTGTCACAGCAGACATTTGGACTGTGGATAATGGACATTTTCTTTGGATTACTGCACATCGGATTAAATCTATAATATTAAAGGTAAGGAACTGACAGCTTTATGCAGTGTTGCCAACTCACTCTTTTTTGCTCTCGCTCACTCCACAAATCCTATTTCTCACTCCAAAATAAGGAACTTACTGGCAATTTTGTGTTGACTTTCTTCAGATTTTTCCCATATTAAGAGCTTTCAAGGCAGGATAAAGCAGACTGAACATGTTCTAAAAGGTCTGTCTGAAACAGTCTGTTTTCAGCCTGACATTAATAAGCCCCTAATGTAACCCATTAAATAAATTATCCTGCTATGTGTGCAAGATGATTTAAGTGTGCATTTAAAAGTAACGTGAAAGTTACTTTTCCAAGTAACTAGTTACTTTAATCATGCAGTAACTCAGTAACTCAGTTACTTTTAAAAAGAAGTAACTAGTCATGATGCTGATGCTACGTTTGACGCCTTGATCAAGGAAATAACAGAATCCATCCAGAGGACAATTCCTGTCAAGACTATCACATGTAATGGTACTATTCAACATCCATGGCTTTCTAAGGGCACACTAAAATCTATTAAGTACAAAAATTATATAAACACTACAAAAAAAATCCAAATATTAACAATAAAAATGAAATAAACTAACACATGGGATGGGCTCCAGCACCCCCGCGACCTGAAAAGGATTAAGTGGAAGAAGATGGATGGATATTATTAGAGTAAGAGTAATTACTATGCAGAACTTATAAATGCATCACAGGGGGATTACAAGAAATCCTGGAGAGTACTAAATAAGGCTCTAAATAGGGACCAAAAAGCCCCCACACTTCCAAACAACAATGCAGTCAGTAATCGCACCAGTAATGTCACTCTCGCTGACAAATTTAATAATTATTTTGTTTCCAATGGAGAAAATTTATCTAATAAAATTAACCAACCCCAGGCTACCTCTTTCAAACACTATCTATCAGGAAACTACCCAAATTTTTTCTTCCTGAAGCCAACTGATTGTGAGGAAGTCTGGAAAATCATCAAGGACATGAAGAACTCGAACTCTGCTGCAGCTGATGAAATTTCCAGAAAAAATTTTAAAAGTATCATTAATTTAATACTGGAACCTCTTACCTACTGCATTAATCTGTCTCTAATCTCCGGAGTAGTACCACAAATAGCAAAAATTGCACAAATTATACCAATTTATAAATCAGGTGATAAGAATGATTTGACTAATTATCGTCCAATTTCCATTCTGCCTACTCTTTCAAAGGTTTTGGAAAGAGTAGTTTAAAACAGACTTAACAGTTACCTTGATAAGCTCAACATTATTAACCCATCTCAGTATGGCTTCAAAAAGAAACACACTACCTATATGGCAATACTTGATTTAATTGAAAAAAAATCAATTGAAAGAGGCAACTATGGTATTGGCATTTTTTTAGACCTGTCTAAAGCATTTGATACCATTAACCATGACATCCTAATTAATAAATTACAACATTACGGTATCAGAGGCCTTGCATTAGATTGGTTTATTAATTATCTGTCTGGAAGACTTCAGTATGTTTATATAAATAACCACAAGTCATCGTATAAATCCATCGATCATGGGGTTCCCCAGGGTTCCATTTTAGGCCCAGTTCTATTCATTCTGTATATAAATGACATTGCTAACTCCTTGTCTCTACTACATAAAGTACTGTTTGCTGATGACACTAATTTATTTTTTGCTCACCAGAATCCAAATGAACTTGAACAGATAACAAATAGTGAACTTATGAAAATAGACACCTGGCTTCAGTGTAACAAACTTTCACTTAATATCAGTAAAACTAATTATATTGTATTCCATTCCAATAAAAAGCCAGACACCAAGGAACTTTGCCCCAAAATTAATGGACAGAATATTACAAGAGTTAGCACTATAAAATTCTTGGGGGTCCTCACTGACGAATTTCTCAATTTCAAATGTCACACTGACGATCTAACCAAGAAACTGGCCAAATACGCTGCTTTGTTTTTTAAAGCGAGACATTTTCTACCACTTTCAGCACTTCTCACTCTATATAAAACTTTATTTGAGCCTCACTTACATTACTGATATGGTATGGTATGGTGTAACACATTTCCAACTTACCTAAAAAAGCTAGAAATTCTCCAAAAGAAAGTCATACGTGCCTTATCATGGTCTGAATATAATTCTCCTACTAGTCATCTTTTCCATTGTTATAATCTTGTAAGACTTACTGAGTATAATTACTTCCAGAATGCCTGTATAATGTATCAGGTTGTCCACAAACTCAACAATAAATTATGTGAACTCATTCCAACCTTCCTTCCCATGCACACCTATACCACTAGAAATAAAAAAAAACAAATTACTGGGAAAAAACGAAGACTTAAATCCACCAGGTTTAGTATTGTGTGTAGATGGCCTGTCATGGCTGCCAATTTACACACCTGTGCGCACACCTGCCTGTCATTATTCCCTGGCTATATATACCATCAGGTCCAATGCTCTGGGCGGAGTCTTCTGTTTCCTTCTCCAGAAACCTGCTACGCCAAACCTTCGTCAAGCTTCCTAGCCTCACAGCGCTTCTTCATGTTGGGCTTCCCAGCCTCAACTGTTACCTGTCCGGGCCTGCGCCTCCTGGACTCATCTTCTACCAAGTAAGCCACCATCTTACCTTCTCACCTTGTCCTAGTCCCCTGTGCACAGGCGGAGATCCGTGGCGCCGGATTCCTTCTCCCTGGCGGCGGATTCACCCGTTTCCCCACACTGGCATTCAGCTCCCCGGCTACCCTGCGGGCACTATCCTCCTGGCTGTGGCTTCCGTGCTACCTGCGCTTCTCCCTACCATCTCTGACAGTAAGTGTAGAACTATCTGGTGCTCACCTTGCCTGCACTGCAGCTAACTCTTCCTTTGTTTCTCCGTAGGGTTGCTAGGTCGTATGGTGCTCTGCTCGCCCCAGCTGATTTGCCAGCTCACACTATACACATCTAAACATGCATACACACACCTACTCATGTCCACTATTATCAATAAAAGGTTAATTATGTCAACTCCAAGTCGTGCCTGCTGTTTTGGGTCACTAGATCCATGTCAGAACCGCAGATTTGGAATGAGCTCGATGAGAATCTAAAAATGTGACCTTCCATCTCCATCATCAAGAAAAAACTAAAAATGCAACTCTTATCATTACATAATTAATCTGCTATTTGTTACACAAACTTGCTTACTGATGAGTTGTTACGCCATTGTAATTTTGTTTTATTGTTTTGTTCACTCCAATAGTATTTAATAACTTGACTATATATCTTGAAATCACCTACTAATTCAGTGTAAACAAATGCTGGGATTATGTGCTATACTGTATGTCTGACATATGTTTGTTCCTGTACACAAAGACATCAGACTGATTTGTGTCATCATTTTATAGTAGAATTGGGCTCCCTACTAAAAGCTTTATTAAATAGCTTATTTGGGATGACCCATTCACACTCCAAAACAATGTTTAAAAAAAGCCTGTTGTATACTGCTACTCATGCTGTTGATAATTCATATTGTAATTCATTCATGCTGTTGATAATGTGTGATGTGTGATGTGTGTGTGTGTGTGTGTGTGTGTGTGAATAAAACTGTTAAAAAAAATGTAACTAGTTACTATTTTTAGTAACTTGCCCAACACTGTTGAGGACAGACCTTAACTTTGTGGAAAAATTTCACAACCCCACTCGTGCAGGAAGAGCAGAGTTCTGTTGCATGGGCGAATGACCGTAGGGTGTGAAGGATTTTATTGTTGTAATGTCCAAGCACAGAGCATTCACTACAGTTGTGAAAAAATGAGGACACCCCATTAAATATTCAGTTTTTTATTAAGAAATGTTCACATATCTATGTCTAACCTTTGATTTTGTTTTTATTTGGATTTTTTTAGCATTTATTTTAGCCATTTTAAGTGAATGTGGGGGTGTCCTAAAAAAGATGGGGGGTGTCCTAATTTATTCTTCACTATTTGTTTGGAATTACATTTTACAGAAAATTTGAAAGAAGTCTTTAATTCATTTTTAATTGTTTATGTCATGAACCGAGCCTGTATTCCCCTGCGGGCTCGGTTCTGATCGTTCTTGGTCTTATGTCTCCCTGTCCCCAAGAAGCCACGGATCACTGGACTTAACGACTACAGACCTGTAGTGCTCACCTCTGTAGTCATGAAGTCCTTTGAGCGCCTGGTCCTGCCCCACCTCAAGACCATCACCACTCCCCTCCTGGACCCGCTGCAGTTTGCCTACAGAGCCAACAGGTCTGTGGACGACGCAGTCAACCTGGCCCTCCACTCCATCCTGCAGCACCTGGACTCCCCGGGAATCTACGCCAGGATCCTGTTTGTGGACTTCAGCTCTGCATTCAACACCATCCGCCCCGCTCTGCTCCAGGACAAGCTGTCCCCGCTCAACGTGCCTGACTCCCTCTGCAGGTGGATCACCCACTTCCTGACGGACCGGAGGCAGCATGTGCGGCTGGGAAAGACTGTCTCAGACTCTGTTAGCATCAGCACCGGATCACCCCAGGGCTGTGTACTTTCCCCCCTACTCTTCTCCCTATACACCAACTCCTGCACCTCCAGCCACCAGTCTGTCAAGCTGATCAAGTTTGCGGATGACACCACCCTCATCGGGCTCATCTCCAACGGCGACGAGTCCGTCTACAGGAGAGAGGTGGCCCAGCTGGCGTCCTGGTGCAGCCACAACAACCTGCAGCTGAACGCTCTGAAGACAGTGGAGATGATCGTGGACTTCAGAAAAGTCACAACCCCTCTGTCCCCCCTTACCCTCACAGACTCTCCCATCACCACTGCAAATTCCTTCTGCTTCCTGGGCACCACCATCACCCGGGACCTCAAGTGGGAGCCGACCATCAGCAACCTCATCAAAAAGGCCCAGCAGAGGATGTTCTTCCTGCGGCAGCTGAGGAAGCTCAAGCTACCCACCAAGATGTTGGTGCAGTTCTACACGGCCATCATCGAGTCCATCCTCACCACCTCCATAACCGTGTGGTACGCTGGAGCCACTGCCAGGGACAGACTAAGACTGCAGCGCGTCGTGTGCGCTGCTGAGAAGGTGATCGGCTGCAAGCTCCCATCCCTCCAGGACCTGTACATCTCCAGGACCCGGAGGCGTGCAGGCCGGATCATAGCCGACCCTTCACACCCTGGACACGTACTGTTTGCCCCCCTCCCCTCAGGTAGAAGACTTTGGTCCATTCAGACAAAAACCTCCCGCTACATGAACAGTTTCTTCCCCTCTGCCATCAGACTGCTGAACACTAAGTGACTTATTAGACTCTCGTGCACTATGTACAGCAGCTCAACCGGTCTCATGACAATTATCACTGTTTTCTTTTTGCACTACCGACTGCACTATGTGGAACTCCACAATATCTGCTGCTTGTTAATATATTTAAAATTGCATAGATTAGTATTACTCATATTCTACATTTTATTGCATGCATAGTTTTTTATTTTTATCTTTAGTGCTACTCCATGTTTAATGTTGCAGCATTGCACCGAGACAAATTCCTAGTTTGTGTACAACATGAACAATGGCAATAAATCTGATTCTGATTCTGATGTTGTGTTTTGATTTCTGTCCTGTGTGTCACTGTTTCTATGTTTGGCTGCTGCTCTGGCCGGCGATCATTGGGCAGCTGTTTGACCCACTTTCTGGTGGGCGATGTGTAACATTCGCCGGTCCGACCATGCCCCCCTCTCTCTGACAGTCAGCTGTGGGCCCCAGTAATTATCTTTCCCACGCCTCGCCCGGGTGTTTCTTATTTGTAAGGCCAACGGTGTTTGTACTGAAGCAGCTCTTTGCTCGTCAAACACCGCTGGACCATTATACGAGTCACATGGTCGTTTCATGTCGTGTGACCGTCACGTCCCGAAGGATTTATTATTCGTGCTCGCTGGGAGGATTGGACTTTTTGGACTGTTCCTGCTCGTGAGTAGACTGTTTAGCGTTTCTCTGTGCGGTATTGCTGCTACGCTGATCTGGTAGTGTTTCTGTCCGCAGCTCTACTGCTACACTTAGGCTATTGCCCAGTTTGCTACCTCTGAGTCAGTGGAGCTTCCTAAAGTCTTCCTCGCTCTCCCGAGCGCAGGTGTGCTTTTTTTATTATTTTCCTATGGCCACGGTACACAGTGGTCTGCCCGCTGTTTGCTTCTGCGTCAGCCTTTTTGTGTACATCTTTTTCTACCTGTAAGTCTTTATTTTGGAGCTGTGTCATGTCAATAAATGTGTGTTTGGTGAAACCCTGCATTTAAATCTTCATTCTTCCTTCTCTTCCTCCATGTGCTGTGAGAAGCGCACAGGGAAGTTTATGACAGAATGGTCCAGCCAGTGAAAAGGATTTAGCGGGTTCACCCACACATCCCTTTTTTCCTTTTTTGTGCATTGCTTGTTGGTGCTAACCTGGTTTGGAGATGTCTTTGGGCTGGCATTATCCAATGAGTCTCTGCTGGGAACTCTGCTGAGCTCACATGGACATTGATGGCCTGATATTCACGGCGAGTGGCTATTCCACCTCAGTGGACGTTGTGTGGTACATCCAGCTGGTGGAAGCAGAGGTTCGGTGATGCCCTCAGCTCTCCGACCATCTCGAGGGAGTGGAGTGGATATCCCAGCTGGCAGTGCTCCGACATGAGTATAGCAAGAGGGAGAAGAGGTCTCCAAAGAAGACCGGGCTCGTGCCACGGGGAGGGCACCCCCGGGACGCCGCTGAAGCTGTCCCCCGCCTGGTCTCCGCTCCCGCTCTCACCAAGCCGACCCCAACAAGCAAAGGACAGCGTCGTCCTGCGTGGAAGCGCCGGGAGAAGCCCTGTCCTCTGTCAGCTGCCATCATCCCGCCGGCTGCTGGGAGGTCCACTGAGGTCATCCCGGGAACGCCCACCTCCGTCATCATGGAGACGGGTCCTCCGCAAGCCCTCGAGGGGACCTACGTCACTGCTGGCATGGAGAGGGACGAGTGTCTGCCACCTGCAGCTGTGGATTTCATCAACCGGGATGACAGACAAGTATTTTTTCATTCTAAATCATTCATTAACATTGAATCTTGCCTGTCTCCCGAGGGAGAGGCCCAGTATCAGCAGTCCACTGGGTCCTCTCCTCCAGCTGCAACTATTGATTGTTTTATTCCCATCTCTATGTCTCCTCACTTAATTCCTGAGGGCCTGCCGGCCCAAGAACCAAGCCGTCAGACGATGGAGAAGGTTGAGGGCCTGGATGATCCTGCCCAGGGGCCTGCATGGAGGCGTTTCCCTGCAGCCACGCCGGCGGATGAGGGGTGGTCAGCTCTGCTCGCCGCGCTCAATCGCCGAGTCGAAGAGGAGCACCGTGAGATGGAGGTCTGAGGACACGCTTCCCCGGCTGTGAGGGTTCCCCCCCTACGCCTGCTCAACCCCCAGACTCTCTGTTAGATGAGGAGTGGGCGAACTTGCTCGCTGCAGTCAACAGCCGGGTCGAGGAGGAATGTCAGAGCACCAGGACTGCAACCACCATCACGCCTGTTGCGGGGATCGCCGCAGCAGTCATTCCCCAGACCAGAACTCCAGCCGACGGGACCTGGACTGTCATCATTGGTAGTGTCGGAGTCCTGGATGGCGGTAGAGCTCGAGCACAGGCAAGTTATCTCTCCTGTAGTTCATTTGCCTGTGATTGAGAGATCTTGTCTGGCTCTTGGGGAGGAGAGTCGGGTGCGGCTTCCGGCCACACCTGGGCTCCCCTCGCCAGGCTCTGCCGCTGCCGGCGACCCTAACCCTTCCTTCTTTCCCATGCCTGTTGAGACCCTCATTAGGGTCGCCGGAGAGGAGCTGCCACCACTGGGGTGGCCTACTGATGACGGGAGGCTGGCGGTCCCAGAGGAGGTCAACAGGAACACAACACCGGGTGAGATGACAGAGTTGATGCACCCCAAATCACTGGAGTCCTGGATGGCGGTGGAGCCCGAGTTCAGCAAGTGTGTTCCATTGTGTCAGTACTGAATGTGTCAATGTTACACTGCCCGACTCATGGCGAGGAGGCCCCGGAGCAGCTCATAGTAGCCCTCAGGGCCGCCTCACCAGGCTCTGCCGCTGCCGGCGACCCCGACCCGGTTTCTTTTTCTCTCCCTCCGGGTTCGATGCCCCCTACCAGGGTTGCCGGAGAGCAGCTGACCTCGCCAGAAGCCGCCGAGGATAGGGGTCCAGTGCCAGGTGGTGCAAGGAGCACCACCTCCCATGCTGGGGAGGCCACCACAGGAGCAATGAGGCCCCCAATGGGGGTCACCGCTGGTGCAATGGTGCTCCAACTGGAGCCCACCGCGGGTGCAGCCACATCCCAGACTGGGGCCAGCGCCAATGCTGCTGAACCTCAGCCAGAGGTCACCGCGGGTGCTGCTGAGCCTCAGCCGGAGGTCCCCGCAGGTGCAACGGAGCCAGCTCGGTTGGGGTCCACCACAGGTGCAGCGGAGCCGGTCCGGTTGGGGTCCACCGCGGGTGAAGCGGAGCCTGCTCGGTCGGGGCCCACTGGAGGTGCAGTTGTGTCCCAAGCTGGAACCACCGAGAGTGCGGCAGACCACCTGGAGGATGCCGTGGTCCCCTTCTCCCTGCCCAATGCTGTGGAGGTTCCCTCGCCCCTGTCCGGTTTCCAACCAGTGAGCCTTCCGGTGGCAGGCCACCTCCTGTTTCACCCCTTCGGTCCTGGTGGCTAAAAACTGCTGGCCGGCCGCCAGAAGAATTGACTCCCCGGGTCTGGTGGCCCATGTTTTCCGGCAGGCAACCGGACACCGTCCACCGGACCTTCTGCTGGGCCTGGGACTCTGGGCGGCCTCCTGAGCCCCAACGCCCATGGACTTGGGGAGGTTAATTGTGGGCCCTGGGTGGGGTATTGTGTTCCCTCCTTCCTGTTCCCCCTACCTCCCACCTGGGTTTGTGTTGTTTGTTGCTGTTGCTCCTGTTGGAAGGGGGGGGGGGTCTTTATGATGTTACTGTGGGTGTCTGGTATCCACCCCTATGGAGGGGGGGGGGGGGCTCTGTCATGAACCGAGCCTGTGTTCCCCTGTGGGCTCGGTTCTGATCGTTCTTGGTCTTATGTTGTGTTTTGATTTCTGTCCTGTGTGTCATTATTTCTATGTTTGGCCACTGCTCTGGCCAGCGATCGATGGGCAGCTGTTTGACCCACTTTCTGGTGGGCGATGTCTAACATTCGCCGGTCCGACCACGCCCCCCTCTCTCTGACAGTCAGCTGTGTGCCCCAGTAATTATCTTTCCTGCGCCTCGCCCAGGTATTCCTTATTTGTATGGCCAGCGGTGTTTGTACTTAAGCAGCTCTTTGCTAGTCAAACACCGCTGGACCATTATACGAGTCACACGGTCATTCCCCATCGTGTAACCGTCACGTCCCGAAGGATTTATTATTCGTGCTGACTGGGAGAATTAGACTTTTTGGACTGTTCCTGCTCATGAGTAGACTGTTTAGCATTTCTCTGTGCGGCATTGCTGCTGCGCTGATCTGGTAGTGTTTCTCTCCACAGCTCTACTGCTATGCTTAGGCTGTTGCCCAGTCTGCTACCTCTGAGTCATTGGAACTTCCTAAAGTCTTCCTCGCTCTCCCGAACGCATGTGTGCTTTTTGTATTATTTTCCTATGGCCACGGTACACAGTGGTCTGCCCGCTGTTCGCTCCTGCGTCAGCCTTTTTGTGTACATCTTTTTCTACCTGTAAGTCTTTATTTTGGAACTGTGTCATGTCAATAAATGTGTGTTTGATGAAACCCTGCATTTAAATCCTCATTCTTCCCTCTCTTCCTCCGTGCACTGTGAGAAGTGCACGGGGAAGTTTATGACAGTTTAGTTGTATTACATGAACCTCCCAGTGTTTTAACTTTGATATTAAATATCCATATGTCCAAATATGTTAAAAAACACACTGCCTTATACAGGGTGTCCTAATTTTTTCACATGACTAGATTCATTCCTAAATTGGATGATCCTGATGACACAACATAGAATTTGGACTGAGCTCATTTAGAATTGCATGTAACAGTTAAGGAGAGACAACCCAGTACAGGTATTGGAGTTTTGGTGTAGGTCATGAGATGCACAGCTGGTTCAGTTAGGACAGAACCTCTGAAATTGTCATTGTAAAAGTTCTCTGGAATCATGGACACAGCTGATCCAGTATCAGTGAGCAACTTTGTGTTTACTTCTGTGCCATGAGCAGCTTTAAGTGAAATGTTGGACCAGAGTTTATTTCACTGCATGTCCTCAATTTTAGCAACAGAACAGTCACATCAGAAATATCTGCAACTTCTTTTACTGTGGCCACTGGAGCGCTACTACAGACACAGGCAAAATGGCCAGATTTGTTGCACTGCTTGCAAGTAGCATACCTAGCAGGGCATTTACTATTGTTTGTCAAATGAGCAGACGAGCCACAGTGGTAACATTTCTTACCAGCTGTATTCTCAGTTGTAGCACGACTGTGCAGTAGCACATGGTCATCACTCCATTTTGGTGCAGATGTTTACCTTTTCATCCGCCGTGAAAAGTAGTCCCTTGCACAGCCCTGACCATTGAGTCTTTATTTCCCACCATCTGTGCTTTGGCAAGTACAGTTTCAATTTGTCCAGCAATCATCATAGCTTTATGTAATGTAAGTCTAGTTTCCAAAAGCAGTCGTTCTCTTATCCTTGCACTGTGTGTCTTCTCAACTAACTGAACTCGGATCATAAGATAAGATATGCCTTTATTTGTCCCACAATGGGGAAATTCCAGGATTGCGACAGCACAGGGATAGCAGCACTCTGAGTAATAGTAGATAAAATGAAAACTGGTTAGCCAAAGCAGTAAATAAATATACATCTCTTAGGCTTTTGTCGGTCAGGGTTGACCATGGGTAAAGCATCTTAGTTCTGGTTGTCTACTCACCTGGAGTAGCGTCGTCTGTGGCTAAATAGACTGATGTGGGAGTGACAGTCTCTATCGCAAAGGTCACACATGTGTGTAGTTTCTGGTCTGTTGGAGCTGCTGCTTTCCTTCCTGTGTGCTCGTTTGTCATCATTTTCTCCTCCTCTGATTTCAGGTGTTGCTTCAAGGTCCCTTTCCAGTTAGCACGGTCACCTGCTAGGCTCTCCCAGGTCTCTGTGTTGATGTTGTTGGCCTTCATGTCTCTCTTAACGAATCTTTGTACTGGAGCTGGGGGCAACCAGTGGATCTCATCCCAGATGCCAGTTCTCCATACAGGATGTCCTTTGGGATGCGCCCATCGTCCAAGCGGTGGACCTGGCCTAGCCAGCACAGCCTGCGCTGTCTGAGGAGAGTGAACACGCTAGGAAGTCCCACGCAATTCAAGACATCTGCATTGGTTACCCTGTCCTGACAGGATATGCCCAGGATGCAGCGGTTGCTTTGCAGATGAAAGGTGTTGAATCGCTTCTCTTGTCTGGCATATGTCGTCCATGACTCACTGCCATACAGCAGTGTGCTGATGACACAGGCATTATACACTACCATCTTAGGCTTCGTCGACATCTTGGGATTTGCCCACACTCTGGTTGTGAGGCAACGAGTGTTGTAGCTGCCTTCCCGATCCTCCTGTCTATTTCTGTGTCAAGAGGTTGTTGGCTAGGGTAGAGCCAAGGTAGGTGAAATGGTGGACGATGTTGAGTTCATAGTCATTGATGGTGATGGCAGGTGGTGATGTCTTGTCCCAGGACATTGGTCTTTTTCAGGCTAATGGTGAGTCCAAAATCCTTGCAGGCCTGTGAGAAGTGGTCCGTCAATGTCTGCAGTTCCTGTTGGGTGTTTGTTGCAATTGCTGTGTCGTCAGCAGACAGCATGTCTCTCATGAGCATTTTGCGAACCTTCGCCTTGGCTCTGAGGCGGGCAAGGTTGAACAGCCTGCCATCTGACCTGGTGGGTAGGTAAATTCCTTCAGTTGCAGTGCCAAAAGCATGCTTTAGGAGAACAGCGAAGAATATCCCAAAGAGTGTGGGAGCAAGGACACAGCCATGTTTGACGCCACTGCAGATGCTGAAGGGGTCGGAGGAACTCCCGTTGAACTGCACAGTCCCCTTTATGTCTAAGTGAAAAGACTTGATCATGCGCTGCAGCTTTGGTGGGCAGCCTATCTTTGGGAGAATCTTGAACAGGCCGTCTCTGCTGATGAGGTTGAATGCCTTGGTGAGATCTATTAAGTCGACATACAGGGGCATCTGTTGTTCTCTACACTTCTCCTGGAGTTGGCAGAGGGAGAAGACCATGTCTACCATTGACCTCTTGGCACGAAAACCACACTGCGACTCTGGGTAGACGCATTCTGCCAACTTCTGCAGGCGGATCAAATTGACCTGAGCAAAGACTTTGCCGACAATGTTGAGTAGAGAGATGTCTCTGTAGTTGTTGCAGTCATTTCTTTCACCCTTGTTCTTGTAGAGGGTGATGATTTTGGCATCCCTCATGTCCTGTGGTACAGCCCCTTCTTGTCAGCACTGACAAGACTTCATGCAATGGGAGCAGGAGGGTAGTCTTGCAGTGTTTGATCAGGTCCGGGGGAATCCGTCGCTGCCTGGGGCCTTACCTAAGGCCAAGCTGTTGATGGCCTTCCTGAGTTCCTCTATGATTGGCTATACATCTAGTTTCTCTATGACTGGCATACACTTGATGGCGTCAAGAGCTGTGGGGGACATTGTGTTTTGTCTGGAGTAGAGGTCAGAGTAGTGTTCCACCCATCTCTCCATCTGTTGGCCCTTGTCTGTAATTACTATCCCAGTGGAAGATTTGAGGGGAGCTGTTATGCTCTGGACTGGTCCAAGCGCCTTCTTGATGCCATCGTACATCCCTCTAATGCTGCCTGTAGCAGTAGCTGTCTGGATGTCTTCACTGAGCTCTGTCCAGTATTCATTAACGCAACGCCTGGCAGTCTGCTGAGCCTTGCTCCTGGCAGCCCTGAGAATCTGCAGGCTCTTCTCACTGGGTGACCGCTTATACTTGGTGAGGGCAGCGTGCTTGGCTTCGATGACAGCAGTCACCTCTGTGGACTTGGTCTCAAACCAGTCGTGAGACTTGGAGGACTTCTTCCCAAAGGTAGCCAAGGTGGTGCAGTGCATGGTGTCCCACAGTACTTCCCACTTCTCTGTGGAAGAGTTTCTGGGCTGTGAGGTTTGCATTTCCTTCTTGAAGGTCTCTGCAAACTTTTCCACGAGGTCTGGTTGAAACATCTTGCTGACATCAATGCGGGGGTTCCCTTGCGTCTTTGAGCAGTGGATCCTCTTTGGCTGTAGCTTGATCTTCCAGCAGACCAGGGAGTGATCTGTGTCGCAGTCCGCACTGTGGTAAGAGCGTGTGTGGAGGATGTTCTTGATGGCGGCACACCTGAACAGGATAAGGTCTAGCTGATGCCAGTGCTTTGAGTGTGGGTGTCTCCAAGACACTTTGTGCTGAGGCTTGGTCCTGAAGTAGGAGTTGGCGATGCACAATTCGTGGTAACTGCAAAGCTCAAGCAGTCGTTGGCCGTTCTCGTTCATTTTGCCCACACCAAACTGTCCAAGGCAAGAGGGCCACGAGTCATGATCTGCACCCACTCTGGCATTGAAGTCACCCAGGAGAACAAGTTGCTCCTTGCTATGGATGCTTGCAACGATGGATGTGAGCTTCTTGTAGAATTCATCCTTTGTGTCCAGTGTGGAAGACAGTGTCATGGCATACACGCTAACAAGGGTGACTGGACCTTCGGTGGTGTTGAGGCGAAGAGTGAGGAGACACTTTGTGCCATTGCTGCATGGCTCTACCATATTCAGTAGGTTGTTCCTCACTGCAAAGCTGACTCCATGCTCCCTTGGCTCGTCAGAGCCTTTCCCCTGCCAGTAGAATGTGTAGTCCTTCTCCTTCAACGTGCCTGAGTCAGCAAGGCGTGTTTCCTGAAAGGTGGCAATTTCCACATACAGCCTCCTGAGTTTGTCATTTATGACAGCTGTTTTCCTAGAGTCACTGATGTCCTGAAGATTTTCAGAAAGACCGGTCATCATTGTCCGAATGTTCCAACATCCTAGTTTCAAAGCTGGTTTCTTTCGTTGTTTTGTTTTGTTTCTTGGTGTGACAATTGCAGTCTGCTGTTTGGACGTTTCCTAAACCCCATGCACCCAATGGGGATGGCAGACTGTGGTGGGACAACACCATACTGGCTGGGCGCTGGCCAGCTTGAGGCGGGTGGTAGTTGTCCAGTGAGATCCAAGGATCCCTCCCACCGTTGGGAACAACCCCTGGCACCAAGCTCTACGCCAATCAAGCAATGACTTATAACCGGTAACTGTTGTTCCCCGTGTTGTGTCGATGCTACAAGCAAAGCTGGAGTGACCTCTCCAGGGTGTAATGTGTAAGTTTGTGTTGGTGAGTGTTGCTGGATGCTAGCCTGGGCAATGTGATATGGACGACAGGCTGTTGCCCATGTTAAGCACTTTGTGACTCTGTCTGTGAAAGGTGCTCTATAAATAAACTTATTATTATTATTATTATGTAGCATTTCCCTCCTCTCCACATCGTTGATGGATCCAAAAGAACAACAACCCTGTTACAGTTTGGTACCAGTGCATCACAGGAGCTTCCAGAATGAAGTTTAAATCGCCGACGGACTGCCTTAGGGGTTCTGACTCCGGATTTTACCTCAGCGTTGACTCCTGAAGCCTTTCCCGTGACCAGGTATGCCGCAAGGCAGCAGAGGTTTGAAATCAGGGTTTTCCTTTCCCTAGATGGACTACCCTCCCAGGTTGTCAAGCCCCATCTACCCAAATCATCTGGTTTGAAGGTGCCAGAGACTTGCCTTTGCCCCTTCTCCTGTCAGTAGAAACAGTTCCGCCGGGCTTAGAAGCTAAGCCACATTAGCAGGCCAGGAGTTGGACTTGGTTGTCAGAGGCTATTTGAGACGCACATCATAAGGAGCACTTTTTGAGCGTTGAGAGCTTATCCGCAGCACCACTCCTGGCTATGACAACCTTGTAACCAAATATACATATGTACACAGTTCTATACACAGTGCAGGAGCATTGCAGCTAGATGGTATCAACAGCATTACAGTTTGTTAAATTACCTGGCAGGATATAAATATGTACCCAGACAGTAAATTTCACATTTGAATCAACAGTGTTGTTGCCACCCTCAATAATAATTGTAATTGTCTTAGTTGCGTAATGGAGGGGACAATCTCGATTGTGCAAAGTTATTACGTTTAACACATTTAACAGAACCTCTACGAGCAACAGCGGTTAGATTATAAAGTCTGACAGCCGTAGGTAGGAAGGACCTGCAGAACCTCCCCCTCGAGCACTTAGGATGGCACCGCCTACCAGCAATGAGCTCCTCAGTGTATTCAGTGTGTCCCACATGGGGTGGGACTCAGACTTCAGCAGAGATGACAGCTTAGCCTCCATCCTCCTCTCTCCTATCTCCTCCACTGGATCGAGGCATCGCACCAGAACAGAGCTGGCTTTTCTGATCAGCCTATTCAGTCACTTCCTGTCGGGTGCCGTGATGCCGCTGTCCCAGCAGACAGCTCCAAATGTGATGGCTGCTGCCACCACCGAATCGTAGAAGGTCTTCAGGAGTGCCCCTTGCACTCCAAACAACCTGAGTCTCCTCAGGAGGAACAGCCTGCGCTGCCCCTTCTTATAGAGTGTGTTGGTGTTGTGTGACCAGTCCAGTTTATTGTTCAGGTGAGCACCCAGGTACTTGTAAGATGTTACCATCTCGATGTCTGTTCCCTTGATGTTTACCTGTGCTGTGGGGGGTTGTCCTCACCTGTGGCAGTCCACCACCAGTTCCTTAGTTTTCCTCGCATTGATCTTGAGGCAGTTCCGCAGGCATCAGTCCATGAAGTCCTGGATAAGTCCTCTGTACTCCGCATCATCCCCATCAGAGATGAGGCCAACGATCGCAGAGTCATCATAGAACTTCTGTAGATGGCAGTGTGGTATAGTGGTATATTGTGTGAAAAGTCCGCAGTGTAGAGGGTGAACAGGAAGGGAGCCACAACTGTTCTGTGGGGGCCCCTGCACTGCAGATGAGGGTATCAGACACACAGTCCTGAGTTCTCACAAACTGTGGTCGGTCTGTGAGGTAGTCCAGGATTCACAATGACAGGTGCTAGTCCACCCCTGCACACAGCAGCTTGTCCCTCAGGATCACTGGTTATATGGTGTTGAAAGCACTGGAGAAATCAAAGAACATGGTCCTCTCAGTGCTCCTAGGTTTCTCCAGATGGGACAGGGAATGATGTAGGAGGAAGATCACTGCATCCTCCACTCCGATGCCATGCTGGTAGGTCAAATGAAGTGGATCCATCGCTGGTCCCACCAGGGGGTGGAGGTGGGTGAGGAGCAGTCTCTCCAGGGTCTTCATTAGGTGTGATGTGAAGGCCACTAGTCTGTAGCTGTTCAGGTCCTTGGGGTGCGGAGTGTTCGGTACAAGTACCACACAGGATGTTTTCCACAGTTGTGGTACATTCCCCAGCTTCAGGCTCAGACTGAAGATGTGCTCCACGATCCCACACAGCTGGTCTGCACAGGATTTGAGGAGCCTCGAGCTGATGCAGTCCGGACCTGCAGCCTTCCTTGTCTAGATCTTCTTCAGCTCAGCTTTCACCTGGGTCTTAGTGATCATCAGGCTGGGGCAGGGGGGCTGTGTGCTGGGAGCGGGGGGAGGGGGGGTTGGGTCTGTGAGGGGAAAAACAGCAGGGGATGTATGAGGGCAGGTGGAGGGAAGGTAGTGGATAGCTGGACTAGATGAAGGTGGAGTCAGCAGTGGTTGGTGGGCAGTTGTGGAGGGCGGTTGGTCAAACCTGTTAAAGACAGGTTCAGGTTGTTCACCCACTCTCTACCCCCCATGGCCTGGGAGGCAGTATTCTGGTGCCCAGAGATGGTTGTGAGGCTTCTCCAGACACTGCTGGCATCACTCTGCTACAGCTTGTCCCCCATCTTCTTCCTGTATCTGTCCTCCCCCTCTCTTTTGGTCCCTGTTTATGGACTCCTCCTTGTTTACCGACCTGAAGATCCTTTCCTTCTCCTTTAGCAGTGACTTTATCTCAGGGTTGATCCAGGGTTTGTTGTTTGAGAAATACCTTATGGTGTTGGTGGGTACAGTGTTCTCAACACAGAAGGTGATGCAGTCTATGATGGTTTGTGTGAGGCAGTCGGTGTCCTCACCATGTGGATCACAGAGCTGTTCCCACGCAGTGGATTCAAAACAGTCCTTCAGCACGTCCTCCGCCTTCTTGGACCATATCTTCAATGTGCAGGTAACAGGAGGTTGTCTGTCTACCAGGGGTTTGTACACAGGCAGGAGGTGAACCAGATTGTGAGCAGATCTTCCAAGGATGGTGGGGGGGGGGTGATGAGGTGTAAGCCTCCTTGGTGTTTGCATAAAGTAAGTCCAGCGTTTTATTGTCTCTGTTTTGGCATGTGACATACTGGGTAAAACTGGGCAGAATGGGGGACAGGGAAGCATGGCTAAAATTACCAGAGATAAGCAGGGTGCTGCGTCTGCAGCCTGTTGATGACTGAGTGGATGACATCACACGCTGCCTCAGCGCTCGTGGAGGGGGGTACATATATAACAGTCACGATGACATGTGAGAACTCTCTGGGTAGATATGCTGGTCACATGCTAACGGCTAGCAACTCAATGTCCTTGCTACAGTGTTGTTCTTTAATCATGTCGTTGGCCTCCGTCGGTCTATAATGACCATGGAAGAGAATCCTAAACGTCTACTCTGCTGGAACAGCACCGCCTGTGGCTGAACAGGCCGATGCGCGAATGTCAGGTGTAATCTTGGCAGATGTGGCCAGGATTACACACAATATCAGCCCCCCCCCGTCCCCCCCGCTCTTCCTGCTATTTGGTGTTCGATTTGCCTGTATTAAGTGGAAACCCTCCAGTCCGATGTTGGCATCTGTTGTTAACTCTGTTAACCACATCTCGGTGTATAGCACGATGCTAACCTCTCTGTAGGCATTCTCATACCAGGACACAGCTGCTAGTTTGTCCGTCTTATTAACCGGCAGTCTCACATTTACCATAATAGTGGATGGTAGGATGGGCTTGTACCTTGTCATACTCGCACATCGCTTTGCTCCAGCACTACATCCCAGTCGTTTTCGCCTGATTTCTTGAGGGATATCTGGTCTCTCATTTAGCACCATGGAGCAGCACATTGCTAACAATTGACTCCTACTGTAAACAGTAGCTCCTCCACTCACCGGGTCAGTAGTCATCGGTGATATGAGTAGGAAGATGGCTAATATCAATGCCAGTGCATCAATATTGGTGTCCTTGGCATCCGTGATGGATATGGGGTAACAAGATCAGAAAAGTTGTGGCAAAGAAAAAATGGACAGTCAATAAAAATGAAAAAGAAACTCAGAATTGAGCCGCTGCTGCAAAAATGGCTGCTGACTCGTGTGGTGTCGGATGTTACCATCATCTCATCACATGCATTTTCAAACTCACATGCTGATGCTAGCTCCTGCAAGGCAGTCACATAATGCAAAATGGACTCACCAACGTTCTGTGCACACTGAGAAAACTTGCTTCTTTCAGCTACTGCGTTTACTTTTGGTGCAAAAAAATCCTTCAGTGCAGCAAGTGCCTCAGCATATGAAGTGCCAGTCTCAAGAGTATGAAATATCCTTTAGTTCAAGGCGCGCTTTCGCTTTTCATACAAGTCTTGGTCTGACACAGCAACGCGTCACAAGACTGCTAAACTGCTTTGTTCATTAGGCTATCAGGACCCTGAAGTGTCCCTCCCCCCCACCAGACCATAGCACACTCACCCACACAATAACGACCTCAGCTGTTGGCACAGAAAGACTGGCACACCAACAGTAATACATCTGCTGCTGTATGTCTCTGCACTTTACTGCAACCATTTGCACAAATGCCATATCTGCTGCTGTCTGTTATTGCAATATTGATCATGTGCAGTCCTATATGTCATTGTCTGCCTACAATACTGCATTGAACTTGCAACTACGGGTATTACTGCCCTACTTTTCTGTATATATGATTGCTGGGTTTCATCGTTAATCTTTATTTGCACTATGGGATGCCTGGGTCTGTCACAATCTGAGCACGGAGGGAGGGATTCCGCCATGCTCTTTCTCTTTGCCTTTTTTCTGTATTTTTATGGTGTTGCATTTTTGAGTTCTTTTATCTTTGGTTGATTTTCACATATTCTGTATTGGTTCTTAGCATGATTTATTTTCCTGTTAACATTCATTATAGTTTTGTTATTTACATATTTAGATTTACTTGTTTTTATTTGCTGTCATATTATATGCGTATCTTGTGTTTTTTTTCTCCTTCTCCGGGGCTGCAGCTGTCAGTGGCACCTCTGGGTTTTTTGCTCCGTTGTTGGGCGGTGTTCCTGTCAGCTATCAGTCCCGTCTTCTCCCCTCTTATTGCTCCCAGGTGACCTGAGTCTGTAATCATTGTTTCTTCCTGCCCGCTCATGGTATCCACACCTGCCATCATTTGTGTTCATTTGTTTCTTGCCCTATTTAAGGACTGTGACTTCTCTCCTTAATTGCTGGAGTCTTAATTATCATCTGCGTCTGAACCCTGTCCCTGTTCTTATGTCATTTTGCTTTTGAATCCTGTCTTCTCCGTTGTCATCTTTTTTGTAAGTTTTTGCTTTGCGCACTGTTCTAATTTTTGTGTCTGTGCACAGTTTGGACTTTGTGTTCATTAATGAAAATTACAACTAGCAGTTCAGCATCTGAGTCTCTCTCCTCTTTGCCCCGAGGGGCATTTCATGACAGAAGACTCCAGGCAGTTAGAGACCCAGCTGCTGCTCGTTTGTGCGTTTTTGTTTGTCACTCACCTGTTTTGTCTGGAGCATTGATCATGTTCCCAGCACACCAACCTCCAGCAAGCAAAGGGAGATCGGCAGTGGGTTCTCCGAGCACAGAGGAGCAGTGGGCTGCCAAATTCATCCAGAGCTTTGTGGGTGAAGCTCTCGCCTCCCGCAGCCCTAAGAAGATCTGGGAGAGAGTGAATTTGGCAGCTGTTATTGTTGAGGTGCTCCCAGGGTTGTGGAGGTATTCCCAGTTCATGGAGTTGTTGGCCACGCTCTCCGCCCTGCAACAATCTTTCCCCGGGCCGGTTTTGGGCCCGCTTCCAGCGAGCCCGAAGCCAACACAGAAGCGTGTCCCGTGAAAGACGCCCTTCTTCACCTCCAGTGCTCCCATTCCTGCTCCCACTCCGCCGGCTCCTAGATGCCACCACCCAGCTCCGGACCACCCAAGGAACACCGCCACCTCTCAGGCAGCACTTTTTCTGATACCGAGTCAGTCTACTTATGCAGCAGCTCCCCTTTCTGGTTCGTCTTCGCCAGCTGTCCTGTCAGCCTCCTGCTCCTCCATGGCTGCTGCAGCCCTCGTCTACTCAGTGTCTACTCCTGCTGCAGAGAGCCCAGTCATTTTTCCTTTGGCTCTGCCCGCCATCATATTTGCTGAGGTGGCTCCTCCATGATCCTCTGAGGGGCCCACAACAACTGTAGCCACGGAGGGGGCTGATCCAAGTTCAGCTGCAGCAGTTACCAATGTGCACCGGAAACACAGGCAAGTGCTTTTTCATTTTCCATCATTTACACATGAAATACCTTGCCTGATTCCCAGGGGTGAGGCTCAATCATTGCAGTCCTCTGAGTCCTCACCTCCTGCTGCAGCCATAAATTCCTCACCTGCTCTCTCCGTGTCTCCTCCTGTGCCCCCCGAGTGTCCGTCAGCTCCAGGACTGAGCCGCCAGACGGAGGAGGAGCCTGTGGCTTTGGAGGACCTGGTTCCAGCACTGCAACCATGGTCTGGATGGAGGGAGGGCACTGCCAGTGGTCCGGAGCCCGCGCCGATGATTGGGCGTCCCCAGGCTCCAACTGTGCAGAATCCAGCCCCAACAGGGAACAGACCTCCTCTTGCCACACCGGGCGAGCCACCTGCGTGGGACACTTTGCTGGGGGGTCCCGAGACTGCATCCACCACCATGCCAGCTGCTGGGGCCACCACAGCAGAGTAACAACTGGACCTCCAGAGGGCCGGGCCCAAGACGTCGCCGCTTGGATCGACAGAGTCCTGGACAGTGGTGGAGCTTGAGGTTAGGCAAGTGCTCTCCTTTGTTTTTGTTTTTACTATGTTGGAGAGATCTTGTCTGGCTCTTGGTGGGGAGAGTCAAGTGAAGTCGTCAGATGCACCTGAGCTCACCTCGCCAGACTCCACTGCCGCCGTTCACCCTAACCCTATCTCTCTACCTCTCCTGTCCGAGCCTTTCCCCAGGGTCACTGAGGTTTGTCCAACTGCGCCAGAGGTCTCCGTGGGTCCAGCCTCGCCACCTGAGATCTCCGTGCGTCCAGCTCCCCCTGCCAAGGTTGTTGCAGGTGCTCCATTCCAGCCCAGGACCTCTGTGGATGTGCTCCCCCTCCAGATGAGGTCTTCACAGGTGCTCTGTTCCAGCCCGGAGCCTCCGAGGATGTTGCTTCCCCATCAGCTGAGGTCATTGTGGGTGCTCCGTCCCAGCCCGGGTCCCCGTGGGTGCTGTGTCCCAGTTGGGGATCATCATGGGTGCTGTGCCCCAGCCTGAATCCAACATGGGTGCTGCACTCCAGTGTGGGCCTGCCGTGGGTGTTACGCTCCAACCCAGAGGCCACTGTGGGTGCAGCTCTGGCCCTGTCTGGAGCTACCGTGGGTGCAGCATTGCTCCAGCCTGGAGCCACCACGGGTGCAGCGTTGCTCTAACCCGGAGCCACTGTGGGTGCGGCTTTGCTCCAAGCTGGAGCCACCAAGGGTGCTGCAGGACAGTACGAGGGTGTCGGGGTTCCCTCTCCTCTGCCTGATGCCGTCGGGGTTCCCCCTCCTCTGCCAGACGCTGTCGTGGTCCCCTGTCCTCTGCCAGATGCCGTCGTTGTTCCCTCTCCTCTGCCAGACACCGTTGTGGTTCCCTTTCCTCTGCCCAAGGCTGCCGTGGTTCCCTCTCCTCTGCCCAAGGCCATTGTGGTTGCCTCTCCTCTCCCCGAGGCTGTTGTGGTTTCCCCTACTCATCCATCCTCTTCTCTGCTGGTTGTCCCTGTTGGGCAGCCACCCCCTGGACGACCTTTCCTGTTTAGGTGGTTAAAGAACTCTGGCAGACTACCTGACAGACTGTGCCACTGGGTAGGGTGGGCCACATTCTCTGGCAGGCTGCCCAATTCTTACCATCACACCGTCTGCCAGGTCTTGGACTTTAGCCGGCCACCTGAACTGTCTAGTTCTTTGGTCCAGGGAGCCTAGTGCCTTGGTTTTGCGTGAGTGTGGGTCCTGAGCGGGGTTATGTTGTTTCCTCTTAGTCTGGGTTTTGCTGGGGTGTGAGTTCTGAGTTTTTCTTATTTTCTCTGGTTTGTTTCGGTCCCTCCATGCCTGGGTCCCCCTCCTCCTGCCCAGGGTGGGGTTGTTTTATTGTTTTTGGTGGGGTGGGTTCTTTGTGTGGGTGGGCCCTTTTCTTTCATTGTTGCCCAGGGTGTCTGGTGTCCACCCCTTGGAGAGGGGGTTCTGCTGTGCACTTTCTCTTTGCCTTTTTCTGTATTTGTATGGTGTTGTATTTTTGAGTTCTTATTCCTGTTATTTTATCTTTGGTTGATTTTCACATCTTCTGTATTGTTTCTTAGTATGATTTATTTTCCTGTTTACATCCATTATAGTTTTGTTATTTACATATTTGGATTTACTTGTTTTTATTTGCCATCACATTATTTTCATATCTTATGTTGTTTCTCTCCTTCTCCGGGGCTGCAGCTGTCAGTGTCAGATTTTTTAGCTCTGTTGTTGGGCAGTGCTCCTGTCAGCTGTCAGTCCCGTCTTCTCCCCTCTTATTGCTCCCAGTTGACCCAAGTCTGTCATTGTTTCCTCCTACCCACTCATGGTATCCACACCTGTCATCATTTGTGTTCATTTGTTTTTTGCCCTATTTAAGGACTGCACTTTCTCTCCTTGATTGCTGGAGTCTTAATTATCATCTGCGTCTGAACCTTGTCCCCGTTCTGACGTCAATGTGCTTTTGAATCCTGCCTTCTCCGTTGTCGTCTTTGGAAGTTTTTGATTTGTGCAGTGTTTTAATTTTTGTGTTTGTGCACAGTTTGGACTTTGTGTTCATTAATAAATATTACAACTAGCAGTTCAGCCTCTGGGTCTCTCTCCTCTTTGCCCCGAGGGTCATTTCATGACAGGTCCTATCTTTTGTCGCCACTTGCACTATGGGTAGCATTACTGTAGCTAGACTGCTGTTGTTGTTTTTCCACACATTCATTTTTTAATATTATGCACACCACTGAAGAGAGAGAGAAACACCATTTCAATTCTCCTGTATGTCCTGTAGGTATAGTAGTATTGACAAATAAAAATTTCAATCTTTGATATAAGTATCAAAAATACACAACCAGGCTTCAAAACTCATTGTTGGTACACCTGACATTTGTAGAAATGGAGGAGGCTTCACCATTCACACACAGGGCCACTTTAGAGTCTCCAATTAACCTAACTTGCATATTTTTGACCTGTAGGAAGAAACCAGAGGACCTGGGGTAAACCCACGCAGACAGAGCAAGAACATTCAAACTCCCAACAGAAGGGTTACTGATGATCAGGGGGTGGGATCGAACAACCTTCTTACTGTGCTGCCCCAGTGCAAACCACTGCACCACCGAGCTGCCCACTTCTGCTCTCTGCTGTCTACGCACAGGCATTACTATGTGTAATGGTTAGAGATAAGTTTGATTTAGTTTTGTGTTTATGTGAACTAGTAGTTCAGTTTTATTGTTTATTGCTTTATCTTTTCTACTGCCTGTTAAACCGGAAGCATCTTATTTTGAAAGGAGCTATGTACACGTTAGAAGCAGCAACTTTTTTTTTTTTTTTGACTTATTTTGTACCCGTAGGTAGATTTGTTCTGCAGTCCAGTGACAAGCCACCAGCTGCCGGTCGCTGCGTGCGCAAGCGCCCCTTAACTCCCTAACCTGCATGTTTTGGCATGTGGGAGGAAACCGGAGAAATCCCGGAGTAAACCCACGCAAACACGGGGAGAACATGCAAACTCCACACAGATCACTGTTGGCCGGGGGCAGGGATCGAACCCACGATCTCATGATCCCCGCGATCTCCCAGCCGAGGGTAAAACTGTGCTGCCACAGTGCTAACCACTGCGCCACCGTGCAGCCCAACTTGGTAGTAATGGCAATGCAAGGTAAAGAAATAGAGCTCTGAGTTGCAGCCAAAGGATTTAAGTAAATATGGCACAAGGTTTAATTCAGCTCCAGTCGAGAAACGCAACAAGGTAATTGGGAATGTTATGTTTATAAAGGTTTTACATTTCTTTATTGATGTGATTCTCATTCAAGATGGCGACCGGGATGGTCACACTTTTTCAGTGCTGAGACAAAGTCACTGACAAAGTCACTGATTTTGCCATTAAAAGTGGCTGGCCTGCAGCGATCGGCGCTCGTGGCGAACACGCACGGGCTGAATTGCCACCTCCGTTGGATTGCCCTTTAATCGCCTTTCTCCAGCGACTTCCTGCGCCTTCCTGAAGCGATTGCTAAGCTAACACTAGTTAGCTTAATGCTACCTGAAGCGATTGCTAAGCTAACACTAGTTAGCTTAATGCTGGCGCCAGTCTCTAAATAACTAACCTACAGCGATCGGATATACCTCCGGTGGATTACCCCTTTGATCGCTTTTATCCGGCCACTGTGAGTAAACTGACCAGCGATTCCAGCGCTTCCTTGTGATTCACTGATGTGCCCTAGCTGAAGTGATTGCTAAGCTAACGCTAGTTAGCTCAATGCTGGCGCCAGCCATTCCACCTAACACCAGCCTGAATCAAAGCCCAGCTGCGAGGCCCAGCGGAGATACTACCAGGCAGGCGGCTATTTGTTGACGGGGCTCAGCAGAGATTTCACCCAGGCAGACGGCGGTAGGCGGCGGTGCCCAGCGGAGGACTTACCGTGACTGCAGCGGCGGTGTGCGACGAGACTACCCGAAGCGATTGCTAAGCTAACGCTAGTTAGCTTAATGCTGGCGCCAGTCATTCCACCTTACACCAGCCTGAATCGAAGCCCAGCTGCGAGGCCCAGCGGAGATACTATCAGGCAAGCGGCTATTTGGTGACGGGGCTCAGCAGAGATTTCACCCAGGCAGACGACGGTAGGTGGCGGTGCCTAGCGGAGGACTTACCGTGACCTCAGCGGAGCTCGGTGGCAGCGGCGGTGTGTGACGAGACTCGGTTGGAGGAGCGGGACGGGAGACCAGTTACGGCGACTATGAGCAACGAGACCAGCAACGGAAGGGGCTAGTTGGCTAGCTGAGGCCCAGCTGGATTCGAGGACGATCGGATCAGATTCTGGCGATATAAGCAGAATTTATTTTACTATCCACAGATTTTCTTTTTCCTTCTTTCCAAGAAAGACTGAAGATGGCTGCCACCGGATTAAAAAGTGGGCTGATGGGCACCACTAATAAGCCTTCTCTACTTCTCTACTTCCTCTTCGTTTTGTCTTTGTGTGTCTGGACCTGCAACAAGAAGGATTTTCCGACAAACTCAACCAAAGGTGAAGTTAAAAAGTTTTATCTGTATGGATTTGGGCTTGGACATCTCACCCTACACTCTATGTGGTCTTTAAAAGCCCTGAGCAAAAACTTCCAAATTAAGGCAAACATGGCTGTTAAGCAAAAATCACAATATGGCAGAGGATATACAATTAAAGTTCTGTTAGTTCTGCTACTTCTGGCAGGAGATATTCACCTTAACCCTGGACCTGCCACTATTAAACAGCAGACCACTGGGTTAGCACAAAACCAAGCTGTACAAAAGCAAAAACAACATTTATTTTTCCAAACTGTTAATCATGCACGAGTTCTTTGGGACACCAAGGCTAAACCAAAGGGGATCCTCGGCGGTCATTTAAACATACGGAGCATAATCCCTAAAAGAGATGAGATTTCAGTGTTGCTGTTGGACTCAAATCTGGACTACCTTTGTCTCTCAGAAAGCTGGCTACACAGTAACATAGACACTAATATGATCGATATTGTGGGCTACCAGTGTTTTAGAAAAGACAGGCAGGTAGGGAAGGGAGGAGGTGTTTTAATTTACATCAAAGAGAAATATAAATGTCAACTGGTTGATTTGAATACTTCACTTGAATGTTTAGCTGTTAATGTATGTCTCTCTCCGGTAATGAATTTCAACATTGCAGTAGTGTACAACCCACCGTCACACAACTCTTCCTTTTATATTGAATTAAGTGTTCTGGTTAAACAACTTGAGAAGAACAGAGAAACAATAATTCATGGTGACTTTAATATCAACTGGTCTGATAAAAAAGACAAACAAAAACTGAAAAGCCTCATGACTAAATTTAATTACCAGCAAATCATCAAAGGACCCACCAGGATAACCAAACAATCGAGAACACTTATTGACATGGTATTTACTAATAAACCAGAACGAATAACCAGAACCTATAATCTTGTAACTGGTCTCTCAGATCATAACATGGTTCTTGCTGTCAGGAAACTTACTAAAAAGCGACTACAGTATTTTGGGGGAGTCGATATTGACAAATCAAATTTTATTATCCCCAAATCAAAAAATGAGGAGTTTGAACATTACTTAGAGAATCAAAATTGGGAGCAGCTCATGTCAACATGTGAAGTAGATGATTGTTGTAATTTTATAACTGCAACAATCACAAAGTCTATAGAAAAATTTTCAAAGCAAATTAAAAGTAGACAACAGAAGATTAGCCTACCATGGTTAAATAATGAAATAAGAAAACTTATGAAGAGGCGAGACTATGCACTGAAAACATCACTAACCTCCAAACTACAAAATGATCACCTTGTGTACAAAAGTTTAAGAAATAAAGTGGTACATGAGCTGCGAAAATCAAAAATATCTTATTACAATAAACTGATAGATCATGCAAAGGGTAACAACAGTTCCCTATGGAGGCATTTAAATAACTTAACTAATAAAAAAAACGATCAGAAGGGGGTAAAGGAACTTAGAATCAATGGCAAGACCGTCAGTGACAAGGCTACTTTGGCAAATGAATTTAATTCACACTTTGTGGGCTCTGTGGAAGACTTAACAAAAATTTTTGTGCTGCCAAATGTGCTCAACAACACAAATTCCATACTTCCAACAGATACTTTTCACATCGATGAGGTAAATGAGAAGTTAATTGCTGGTATTGTTAAAACACTGTCAAACTCAAAAACTAATGATATCTACAATATGAGCACCTCCTTTCTCAAAATGCACAGCAAAATATTAATCAAACCACTGACTCATCTCATTAATCTCTCCATTAGGTCTAGTACATTTCCATCTGGCTGGAAAAAAGCTGTCGTCATACCAGTTCATAAATCAGGCAGTAAAGACGATATATGCAATTACCGCCCAATCTCTATCTTACCAGTCCTATCTAAGGTTCTTGAAAAAGTTGTAGCTACACAGCTGATAGACTACTTACAAGACAGTCAACTTCTTCATCCACATCAATTTGGTTTTAGACCAGGATACTCAACAGAAACAGCAAATTGTTGCCTTATTGAAAACGTCAAACAGTCCTTGGACAGGGGTAATGTGGTAGGAGCTGTTTTTCTAGATCTCAAAAAGGCTTTCGATACTGTAAACCACAGTTTGCTTTTATCCAAAATGGTATCTTTTAACTTCTCCCCAAATACATTAGAATGGTTTGCATCTTATCTCCAGAATAGAGAACAGTGTGTAAAAGTTCACCAGGATAAATCCTCATTTTTAAACAACCGCATGGGTATCCCACAAGGGTCCATTCTTGGTCCTTTACTTTTCAGCATTTTTATTAATGACTTGCCGTTACACTGCTCAGCTGCAACATGCCAACTTTATGCAGATGATGCAGTTATTTACACAGCTGCCAAGACTCCAGCACAGGCTGCAGATGTACTGTCTACAAGTATGGTTGATGTCCAAGAGTGGCTCCTCAAGAACCATCTATTGCTGAACCTTCAGAAAACAGTCTCAATGTGCTTTTCAATCAAAAAATGTAACCTGCAACATTTTAAAGTTAATATACATGATCATGACATCAGTTTAGCTACAGAATTCAAATACCTTGGCATTGTACTAGATCCTCAACTCAAATTTAATCTTCATATAAAGAAAATTTCAAAAACAGTAAAAAAAAATCTGAACTGCTTTAAATTAATTAGATATTACATACCTTACGAAGCAGCTGCACTGTATATGCATTCTATGGTTTTTTTCTCATATATCATACTGTTTGACAGTCTGGGCTCAAGCAGCCCCTTCCACAATAAGACATATAGGTTCATTATATAATCAAACCCTAAAAATCTTGGACAAAAAGCCCATTAGGTGGCATCACTGTAATGTTTTTAAAAAATACAACCTATTGAGTTTTGAGAACTTCATTGACCTCTGTCTTCTGAAATTAACGTTCAAATGTTTCCATAAATCAGCACCCGAGCCACTTGCTGGTTTCGTCCAAAGACAGGACAGCAGCAGAGCCACCAGGAGTTCTGTTAACAATAACTGTAAAATATTCCACCGCAGAACCACATTTGGACAAACAGCTTTCTCTATAAAGGGCAGTCACATCTGGAACACAATGCCAAATGAAATTAAAATAATAACGGACTTTAAAACATTCACTAAAAATGTTAAAAACTGGCTGAAAAATAAACAAGAATGTACTCATGTATGAATTAATTGTCTGCAAAGTGAGAGTGAATGAAGGGAAGGAATAAATGTGTTTGTTTATAGTGAGTGACGGAGGGAGGAAGGCCTGAAATAGGCAAATGTGAGTTATGTTATGTGTGTTAAATGTGAGTCAGGCTGTTATATTTGTGTATTTATAATATTTATAATATTTATGTTAAATGTGAGTCAGGCTGTTATATTTGTGTATTTATAATATTTATAATTGTGTATTTATAATTTTTCTGCATTGATGTATGTGGTTATTGTGTATATTTTTTATCTTGATTCTTTTTTCTAAAGCCCATCCAGGGACAAGAGTTGCAAATTAGCTAATAGCTATACACTCTACGTGCAACACATCAGATTGATTGTCTTTGATTAATTGTCTATGTTTATTGCACTGTCCCTGTCAAATAAACTAATCTACTACTAATTAAGGTGGAGAATTGTTTTCTAAAACAGTATTTTCTTTCTGTTTTATTGTTATCTAGCTCTTACGTTGGTTGGTGGGTTTGTGTCAAAGGAAGGACTAATAAAGAAACTAAGGCCATCAGTAAGGTCTTCTTTTATTCAACTGGATGCTACAGAAAGAAGTTGAAGCTTGTAGTAAGAACGTGGAGGTCGGTTGAAAGCTCAACGTCTGCTGCCATGCCGCCATGCACCACAACGTGGTCTCAAAGTGCAAATCTACCATTACCAGCAGGTAGCATAGTTGGTCTGAAAACTGAAGCAACAAAGGAGACAAATACACTGAAAATGGACACACAAACTTCACTCGTCGGCTCCAAAGACATTGATGAGCAGATGATTAATTTACAAAAGGAATTTCAGAACTATGAAGTCCTGTTTCAAAATGCAAGTGAATCTACAAAGCAAGATATAATGGAAACCATTAAATATAAAGAAAAAATGTTGGCTGATTTACAGTTTAAAGCCAAAGACTCAGCAGAGGAGCCTCGTTGCTCTGAACGCACTAGTGTCGACAGAAAAAATGCTTGCCTATCATAAAGAAGAGTTAAGCAAAAAGGAAACAAGGCTTAACAGCTTGTATGAACAGTGGAAAACTGAAGCCCGTAAGGCAAGAGAAGAATTAAAAACTGACATTTCTGAAACACAGATGTCATCTTTTGCAGACAGTTTAGGGAAAAGAAAAGATGACATAATGAAACTCTACTGAAATAAGAGGCCATGTTGCACCTGCAACTGAAATAAGGCGAAAAATTGATACATGTGAAGCAGTGACAGGTAACTGTTGTATATAATAGTTGGCACATTATTGTGAAGTGCAGTGTGGTGACGTGCACTCCCCATCAGGCCACCACACTGCCCTATTTAAGGCAGGGGGCATCCATGTTACGACCTCTTTGCCGGATGCCTACACTGGTGCTTGCTATGTGTAACTGATGTATACAGTTCTCTAATAAAGCTGTGTTCACCAAGTCCATCGTGCCTCATGAAGACATGCATTACACCACTTCGTCCCTTTCTCGAGCTCCCAGATGAACCACTGGTTTCATGGCCGCATTGGTGGGAGGCCTATCAAAGACGTAAATTATGGCGCTGGACCTCGGGAAGCTTGATAAGGTGAGGGCATGAGCTCTTCTCATTCACAACCTGGGTATTGAGGGCCAGAGGGTCGTATGAACGCTCGGCACAGTAGATTCATGTGAGGACATTGTGGAGCTGTGAGCTAAATGTTTCTCCACCCCAGACAACATGACTGTTCGGAAAATTCGTTTTTGCCGGAGACGCCAGTGTGTTGGTGAGCCTATCCACCAGTAAATCATTGACTTGAAGCAGCTAGCCAGCAAGTGTCATTTTGGACCAATTGAGGATGAGATGGTATGCGATCAACTAGCAGAGCACACGTGCAATACTGAGCTGTGTGCTAGGCTATTAGTGGCACCTAGTGACTTAATGTTAGCTAAAGCAGTGGCGCTAGCTCGCCGGTTGGAAGCCGTTGATAAGCTAGCTGTGGAGCTAAATTGTCGCCAGCCACAGAAGCCACCGGAGCCACCAATCTCAGCTAATGTTATAGATCCTGATAGCGAGGATAGCTCAGACGAAGATTTTTGGGAAATCAATGCTGCCAGCCAAAGGTCTGCCCCAGGAATCTCCCGTTGCAGGGGTTGTGGGTCCGCAATGCACCACCATAAAGCAAAGAAATGCCCGGCAAGAGGAAAATGTTGTAGTAGATGTAGACGCTTGAATCACTACACCAGGGTGTGCCATTTGTCTTACTCGGGGAACCTAAGGGAGAAATCATCCCGCTCATCCCTGACAGACACTGGGAGTTAACGGTACGGAGAACTAATGGACACCACAGTGGTCAAGCAGGACCAGTTTCACTCAGGTTTGTCGTGGGTGGGTCTCAGTGCCGGCGCTCAGGACATGGTAGAGGGGGCTACCAAGCGTGGAGGCGAGGTGCCTACGTTGGCGAATGACACCAAGGTGCTAGCCCCAGATGCCTTCGGTACTTGGCCACAGTTGGGTGGGGGGTCTGCAGCTACAATGGTGAACACTACAACATTTGTAGAAGAGGACGGGGCCAGACCAGCGAGCATGGAGTTACCGCACTCTCAGCAGCAGCACATCGGACCAAGTAAAATTCCACTTTGGGTTATGGACTTGGTTCAGATTCAGGGTGAAGAACGCCAACGGCAAAGATGGGCCAAACGACAGCCAGCAAAACATTGAGGGTGTCTGCGCATAGTGGCAAAGCTGGGGGCAGCGTTCTTCCGGTTGTCCGATGGCTCGAGGAGGCATGCCAACCAGCTGCAGCGTGTCCAGGAGTATGCTCCAGGTGGCGAGGCTGGACAGGGGTTGGTGATGCTGGTGTGGGATCCGGGCTCCATCATCTAGAAGATCGGCCATCGCTCCGGGGGTCTGCTGTCACCAGGGGTATGCCTGCTGAAGAGCTGCCCTGGACACCCCCCCACCCCATGCAAGTTCCAACTTTTCCACCCAAATGACTGTGCGGTAGCACTTTGTTTATAGTTTTGTGTGTTTCATGTTCATGAATGTTATAGTATGGGGTTATTTTATGTGTTTATTTTAGTTTAGGAGCACGGCGAGTGATTTAAGTTTAGTAATGGACTTTTTCTTTAGGTATGGGTAGCAGAATAGTCCACCCTGCCGTGCGGGCTGTACGGTAGTCCACCCGTCAGCCCTATTTTAGGTTATTTTGATTGAGTGTGTTAGGCCAATTTAATACATTATTTTAGTGCGTGATTCGGGTCCCAAATTTGGGGGGGGGGGGTTCAATTGTGTGCATGATTTTGGTTTTTTCTAAAGGGGGGTAGAAGTGTTGTATATAATAATTGGCACATTATTGTGAAGTGCAGTGTAGTGACGTGCACTCCCCATCACGTCACCGCACTGTCCTATTTAAGGCAGGGGGCATCCATGTTACGGCCTCTTTGCTGGATGCCCATGTTGGTGCCTGCCGTGTGTAATTGCTGTATATAGTTATCTAATAAAGCTGAATTTGCCAAATCCATCATGCCTCATCCTTCACCCAGGTATTTTCTAGACATAACAGTGACATCATCTAAATCATATATGAAAGACTGACAAGTGCTGATGGAGACCACTGTGAAGAAAGATAAGATAAGATAAGCCTTTATTAGTCCCACAATCGTGAAATCCCAGGATTGCAGCAGCACAGGGATAGCAGGACTCATATCAACTCAATAGTTAATTAGATAAGATAATAAGAACAAATGAATATACATATGTACACAGATATATACACAGTGCAGGAGCATTGCAGTTAGATGGTATAGATAGCATAACGGTCTATTAAGTTACCCCGCAGAATATGAATATGTACCCATACAGTATATTTTGTACTTGATTTAGCCACGTTGTCACCCTCAGTAATGATTGATATTGTCCTAGTTGTATGATGGAGGGGACCATTTATTGTGCAAGGTTGTTACATTTTGAACATTCAATATGACCTCTACAAGGAGCCCTGGTTAGGTTATAAAGTCCGACAGCTATAGGTAGGAAGGACCTGTGGAACCTCTCGGTCGCGCACCTAGAATGGTACAGCCTGCTGCTAAATGAGCTCCTCAGTGCATTCAGCATGTCCTGCATGGGGTGGGACTCGGACTCCAGCAGAGATGACAGCTTAGGCACCATCCTCCTCTCTCCTATCAACTCTACTGGGTCGAGGCGCCACCCCAGAACAGAGCTAGCTTTTTTGATCAGTCTGTTCAGTCTCTTCCTGTTGGCTACCGTGATGCCATTGCCCCAGCAGACCATTCCAAATGTGATGGCTGATGCCACCACCGAATCATAGAAGGTCTTCAGGAGTGCCCCTTGCACTCCAAAAGAACTGAGCCTTCTCAGGAGGAACAGCCTGAGCTGTCCATTCTTGTAGAGCACATTGGTGTTGTGTGACCAGTCCAGTTTATGGTTCAGGTGAACACCTAGGTATTTGTAGGATGTCACCATCTCAGTGTCTGTTCCCTGGATGTTTGCCAGTGCTGTGGGGGTTGTCCTCACCTGCGGCAGTCCACCACCAGTTCCTTAGTTTTCCTCGCATTGATCTGGAGGCAGTTCTGATGGCGCCAGTCCATGAAGTCCTGGATAAGTCCTCTGTACTCAGCATCATCTTCATCAGAGATGAGGCCGACAATCACAGAGTTGTCACAGAACTTCTGTAGGTGGCAGTGTGGTGTGTTGTGTTAAAAGTCCACAGTATAAAGGGTGAACCCTGTGCAATCATCCAAAATGGCGACTGCCGTCGACCGAGCTTAAAACAAACTTTTCCACAAGTAGTTTTTTTTTCCTTTTGTAATTAATTCATTAACTGATTGTCTGTGTTTATCTTTCTTTTTTTGTATGGCGCTGGAGGAACTAGAGAACTACATCGACGAGTTTTATTATCGTTGCTGTGTCATGGAGCAGGCATGGAGCAGCCATAAAACCCAGGGAAGTTTATTTACCCAATTTGTGTCCGTTAGTGAGGCTCTGAGGGCGGCCTTTAAAGACCTGTGAAAACGCTTGCATAACCCATTAGCCTGAGGGTGATAAGCGGTGGTGCGGTGAATTGTTGCCCCTAAGCTGCTGGACATGGCTGACCAGAGCTCTGAGACAAATTGAGGCCCCCTATCGGACGTGATGTCCGATGGGACACCGAAACGTGCCACCCAGTTTGTCAAAAAAACGCGAGCGACTTCCTCCGCTGTGGTTGCCGCTAGAGGGACTGCCTCTGGCCAGCGTGTGGTGCAGTCTATCATTGTTAACAGGTGTGTGAAACCTTGGGAGGAAGGTAGTGGCCCCACGAGGTCGACATGAACGTGGTCGAACCTTCTAGCAGGGATTGGAAAAGGCTCCAGAGGGGCTTTTATGTGTCTGTGTATTTTGGCGCGTTGACAAGAAATGCAAGTTTTTGCCCATTCTTTTACGTTTTTGCGCAGGCCTGGCCACACAAACTTTTTGGCGACCATTTTAACCGAGGCGCGCACACCTGGGTGCGCGAGGGAGTGAATTGCGTCGAAAATACGGCGGCGCCATGTAGCTGGTACTAACGGGCGAGGTCGGCCGGTTGAAACATCGCATATTGGGGGGGGGGGCACGCCGTCACGTAAACCCTTTTTCTCCAGCCTTAACCCTGTTGGTCCAGACAGGAGTGCGCGCACGTCCGCGTCACTGTTTTGTTCCTCCGCCATGGCTGCATAATCTATCCCTGCATGGATAGGTGCTGCGTATGTGTCTGCGTTAGTGAAGAGTTCTGCTGCTGAGGCAGTATAATCTGTCTCCCCGCGCTCTGGTGGTGTCACAGCGTGAGAGAGACAGTCCGCTACTATGTTAAGTTTGCCTGCCACGTGTCGAATGTCTGTGGTGAACTCTGAAATCGCAGCTAGTTGTCTTTGTTGCCTGCCTGACCATGGTTCTGGAATTTTAGCCATCGCAAAAGTGAGCGGTTTATGGTCTACAAAAGCCGTGAAACTCCACCCTTCTAACCAGAACTGGAAGTGGCGGATGGATAAATGAAGCGCCAGCAGCTCTCTATCAAAAGTGCTGTATTTGCGTTCAGTTTGGTTTAGCGATTTGCTAAAGAATGCTAAAGGTTGCCAGACCCCACTGACAAGTTGTTCTACAACTGCTCCTATAGCTAGGTCTGAAGCATCTGTGGTTAGTGCGATGCGGGCCAAGGGATCTGGGTGAACTAACAATGTGGCGTTAGCTAGGGCGCTTTTTACTTCCGCGAAAGCGCGTTCGCGCTCCGGGGTCCATTCGACTGCGTTGGAAGCTTTCTTTTTTTTGAGCACGTCATATAGGGCCTGCATGAGCTGAGCTGTGTGGGGGAGGAAGCGGTTGTAAAAATTAACCATCCCTAAAAATTCCTGTCGCGATTTGACCGTTTGTGGCCGTGGAAAACTTTCTATCGCATGAACTTTGTCTGGAAGTGGAACTGCCCCCTTCGGAGAGACTTTGTGTCCTAAAAAATCAATTTGTGACACGCCGAATTTGCATTTGGCTGGATTGATTATTAACCCGTGCTCTTCTAGCCTCTGAAAAACCGTAGTGAGGTGCTGCTCGTGTTCTTCCTCAGACGAGCTGGCTACCAGCATGTCGTCGAGGTAGACGAAAACAAAATGAAGGTCGCGTAGGACCGCGTCCATCATTCGTTGAAAAGTTTGAGCAGCGCCTTTGAGGCCGAAAGGCATTCGCAGGAATTCAAAAAGGCCGAAAGGGGTTATTACCGCTGTTTTAGGAACGTCTTCTGCTCGGACTGGGACTTGGTGATAACCGCGGACTAAGTCTATTTTTGAAAAAATGCGCGCACCCGCTAGATGTAGTGAAAAATCTTAAATGTGAGGGATTGGGTAACGGTCATGCGCTGTAGCGTTGTTTAATCTGCGGTAATCTCCGCACGGTCTCCAAGAACCGTTGGATTTCGGAACCATGTGAAGTGGTGAGGCCCAGGGGCTCTTCGAGCGTCTAACAATGCCCAATTTTTCAAGAGTTGTAAACTCGTCCCGTGCTATGTTGAGCTTGGCCGCGTCTAAGCGGCGAGCTTTGGCAAAAACGGGAGGTCCCGTTGTGGGAATGAAGTGTTCCACCCCGTGTTTAGCCACAGTGGCTGAGAATTTGGGGATTGTGAGTGCTGGAAATTGGGTGAGGAGATGCTCAAACTTACCTCCTGCTGTGGTGACGCTGGCCTGCACAGGTGGCGGAGAAACTCGGGCTGAGCATGGAATAGAAGCAAAGGACAGTGCATTAACCAGGCGCCTATTTGCTAGATCCACTAATAACCCATGTGCACACAAAAAATCTGCGCCTAATAAGTTAAAACTTACCGCCGCTACAACAAATGTCCATCTGTAGCTGTGGCCGTGGATGAGGAGGTGCAGGCTCCTTTCGCCGAACGTGTCGATGCTAGAGCCGTTGGCTGCCACGGCTCCATTGCCCCGGGTGCCCGCGGCTCGATCTGCGTGGGAGGGCATGACAAAACTCAGCTGGGCTCCTGTGTCGATGAGGAACTGCTTGCCTGAGTGTCCATCCGTCACGTACAACAGCTTGTTTTTCTCACCGAGAGCCGCTGCCGTTAACGGCTCTCGGCTTTGGCGTTTAAATTTGCAGGGGGGAACGCATTTGTGAGCCTTCTCGGCGAAGCGGTGGTGGTAATAACAAACATCGCTCCGTCTGTTACGTCTTGGCCGTGTCGCTGTCACCGTGGGCTGGGTCTGCTCCGTGGGTTGTGGCTCCTCGTGGCTCGGGGCGTCAGCTTTGAGGTCTGCGGATGCTGCTGTGGGTGTCAGCTCCTTGCAGGCGTTGACGAGCCGATGAGCTTCATTGGCCAGCACGCAGAAGTCTTGGTGGTTGTTGCTCTTCATGCTGGCGAGTGTCCCTCTCATGTGTGGCGGCAGCGTGCTGAGGAAAATAAACTGGAAGAGGAAGTTGTCATTGTCCTCTTCTTTAAGCTGTAGCAAATCCTCCATGAGGGTCTTCGGTTTGCACCCTCTGTGGCCGTAGACCGCCAGGATCTTCTCGGCTCTCTCTTCCGCTGATGGGACGTAGTTCGCCACGATGGTTGCTTTGAGCGTCTCATATTTGTCCCGGGCCGGTGGTTGCCGGATCATGCTCCGCACACACTTCGAAGTGGCGGCGTCGAGTTTGGAGACGATATGATAAAATTTGGTGTCATCAGCCGTGATGCCCGCCAGTGCAAATTGGGCTTCAGCCTGCTGAAACCAAGAGGCGGGGTCTTCTTGCCAGAAGTCTGGCAGCTGGACAGCGACGGCATTCGTGCACACCATCACTGTTGTGCCCGCCGGGTGAGAGTGCCTTGCCTCGGCTCTTGCGGCGGTGCTGGTGCTCGGTTGAGCCCTCTCAATCTCTTCTGCCGGGGGGAACAGTTGTCCATCTGCTCCCTCGTCTGCGTGGCGTCTGGCGTCTGCCTGGGTCGCCGCGGATGAGTCGATTGCAGGGGAACGCCTCAGGTCCATACTCGCGTCAAGGTCACCAGTGTAGAAGAGCTTGGAAATGAAGAGGCGATTTGGTTTATAAGCAAAGCTTTAATATTCAGCTCTTCTAACAAGTCTCATCTGGTGCAGAGAGTGGCAGAAGGGAAAAGATACAGAATCTCTCCCACTCACTGATTATATACATGCACACAACAAAAGACATGCATAACAAAGGCTGACATCCCTCATTATCTTAATCCCCCCTTCGTCCTGGTATTTCCTCTCCTCGCCTTGGGGGGTGAGGGTGGCTCCTCCGGTCTCCTCCGCCGCGTCCGGGAACGTCTTTGTTCTTCACTCGGCGGGTGAGAGTCCTTTGTCCTTTCAGAGGTGTGAAGTTCTTTACATATGTAATCACCAAACATTTCCACATGCTTCAACATATGTAAGTTATGGAATATATGGTTAATATAGACCACACACGCAACATATATGTACACACATATGCATACATTACAGACATATAATCACATAGGCACATTTAGTTAGTCTTTAGTACATAACCAGCTAGTGAAAACATGTCCACATTTTAGTTTGTCACGTGGAAAATACGTGAAATAGGTACCAGGAAGAAGAGGCTAAAAGTTTTTAATCGACTGAAGGATCTACAGGCAGACTTTGTCTTATTGCAGGAGACACGTCTCTAAGTCGTCTGTAGATGTGCTCACCTCCCTGGAATTCCCCCACATGTACTCAGCCAGCTTTAACTCTAAACAAAGGGGGTAGCTATACTGGTAAACAGAAGAATGCACTTTGTTGTGAATAATACCATAACAGATCCGGAAGGTAGATTTATAATACTAAAAATCTCAGTTCAAAATTTGGATCTATATATTGCAAGCGTTTATTACCCAAATGTTGACGACCCATCCTATTTTCACACTTTTTTCACTTCTCTTTCTGAGCACTTGGACACTACATTCATAACAGGAGGAGACTTCAACCTGGTATTAAACCCTGCAATAAACAGGCTCAGTGCATTGGGGAATTATTGAAAATGGCAAGCTACTGACACTCAAACAATATGTGAATGACTTTGGTCTTTGCAATGAATGGCGTTCTCTTCACCCAACTCTTTGGGAATACACTTTTTTTTCATCAGTTTATAGTTCACATTCATGTCTAGATTTCTTTTTAGCCAGTAACTCTATTGTGAGGGACATCACAGACACTGAAATATGTTCAAATCAAGCTATTAGCGATCACCATCCAGTCTCTCTTACACTAGTAAATAGGAAAGCTACAAGGGAAACTAGGAGCTGAAAATTTAATATATCACTTCTGAAAAACAAAGACTTTATTAACTACTTTAATAAAGAGTAGGAATCATATCTGGAATATAATGATGTGCCAGGAATATCCCCAGGTGTTCTTTGGGAAGCAGCAAAAATGGTCATGTGAGGTAAAATAATTTCTTACTGTTCATATAAGAATAAAAAACGAAAAAGCACTGGTACTGGAATTAGAACAGAAAATTAAATTACTGGAGACAACCTGTGCCGTTTCCCCACAGGAACAGACACTTAACGATCTGAGAAAATTAAAGCTGGAATTAAAAGAAATTACAAACAAAAGAGCACAGTTTTTAAAACAAAGACTGCGTCTTGAGAAGTTTGAACACAGTAATAAATCGGGGCGATATCTTGTGAACCAGCTTAGATTGGATAAAGAAAAAACAACTATCCACTCTATTAAGGATATGACTAGAAATATTACCCATGAGCCTGAAGAAATAAATAAGTCCTTCAGAAAGTTTTATGAAAACCTCTACTCATCTCAAATTAACCCATCTGACTAGATAAATAAATAAATAGAGATAAATAAATTATTAGAGATAAATAAATTTTGGACGATATTAACTTACCACAATTAAATAATGAATAGATTGCAGCTCTGGATGCACCTCTTCAGGTGTTTGAACTCCAGGAGGCACTTAAGCACATCCCAAACAATAAGGCTGCGGGACCAGATGGTTTTCCAGTAGAATTTTATAAAGAATTTTGGCCTGTGATGGCACCTACTTTCTTTAAAATGGTGAACCAAATTAATGAAGATAATGTAATTCCTCCAAATATGAATTTGGCTAGTATTATCCTGCTCCTTAAAACTGGAAAAGACCTACACTTCCATCCAGCTACCGTCCCATTTCACTTTTGAATGTCGATCTTAAAATAATTTGCAAAGCTCTCGCCAAAAGACTGGAAAGGATAATTCCATTTATTATACACCCAGATCAAACAGGTTTCATCAAGGGTAGGCACTCGGCTAACAATACACGCAGGCTATTTAATTTAATAGACTACTGCAAGATCAATAATGGAGAAACTACAATCTTGTCCCTGGATGCAGAGAAAGCCTTTGACCGTGTTAACTGGAAATTTCTTTTTATGGTGTTAAACAAGTTCGGGTTTGGTTCATCTTTGGTTCATCTTTCATAAACTGGATTAAAACACTATATAGCTGTCCAGCTGCGTCTTTCCGAACAAATGATCAGACTTCCCGAAGCGTTAATCTCCAGAGAGGTGCTAGGCAGGGGTGTCCACTCTGTCCCTCACTTTTTACCATCTTTATTGAACCATTAGCAGCAGCCATATGACAAAATGTTGATATCAGAGGTATCCAAACTGGAGAAAAAGAACACATGATAAGTCTTTATGCTGATGATGTATTGATTTTCCTTGAAAACTCACAAAGATCTCTTCTTCAGACAGTGGCGCTCATTGATAAATTTTCATCATTATCAGAATACTCTATTAACTGGGGTAAATCAATAGTTCTACCTATAAATTGTAATTTCTCAAATACATTTACTATTCCAATACAATCAGGTAATATTAAATATTTAGTGACATGGTTCAGGTGACCCACAGAACAGACACGACTCAGAGTGAATGCAATTAACGTACTTTTATTGTTAACGTGAGTGAGTGGGTGCATGAGTGCAGGGTATATGGTGTAATGTCGTGTAGTGCGATCCGTAATCTCCAGGTGGGGCCGGCAGAGCACCGTACAACCTGGCAACCCTGTAATGAGACAAGGGCCGTTAGTTTACAGTTCAACCTATGCAGCACGATAGATGTTACAGCGCTTACTGTCAGGAGATGTTGGAGTAGCTCAGGTAGCGCCGAAGCTGCAGCCAGGAAGACAGTGTCTGCTGAGCTGGCTAGCTGGAGGTGAAAGGATGAGTCCGCCGCCTGAAGGAAGAAGGAGGACTGCCGCCGTGGATCTCCGCCTGTGCACAGGGGAATCGGACAAGATGAGAAGCAAATAGGCTTACTTGGTCGTTGGTCCGGGTGGAACCGGCCCGGACGAGGTTCAGCCGGGCTAGGAAGCCAATGGTTGGAGAGTAGAGTGCAGGGAAGCACGGAGGCAGGCATAACTGGATTCAGCATAGAGAATCAGACGACTCCACGCCCAGCACTGGTCCTGGTGGAATAAATAGGCCGCAGGAGAAGACAGGCAGGTGCGTACACAGGTGCCGTGACTGGCAGCCATGACATTTAGGAATAGATATTTCCCCCAGGATCTCAGAGTTATTGCGACTAAATCACATTCCCCTTTTAAAAACAATACAAGATGACCTTATGCGCTGGAGGACACTACCTATATCACTAATGGGAAGAGTCGCAACCGTTAAAATGATGGTCCTTCCTAAAATTAACTATTTGTTCTCAATGATTCCTACCCAACCATCAATGGCCTGGTTTAAGTCTCTAGACTCAAATATAAGTAAATTTTTATGGAAGGATAAACCATCACGGATTAGTTTAAAAACTTTTCAAAAAGCAAAAGAGTGTGGAGGCTTAGATCTACCAATTTTTTTAATTACTTTTTAGCCAGTAGACTGCAGTTTGTTTCAAAATGGACAAAATCAACTCCACTAGGAAACGCATGGTTAGATGCTGAACAGGCTCTCAGTGGGTTGCTAAATATCTCTGACTTACCTTTTATAAGTCCTTGTATTAAATGCCATGACTGTTTTAAAAGTATTAATATCAGCTCCTCTCTGACAGCTTGGTGGAATTTTTTAAAAATAACGGGGTCTTCACTTGTCCCCTGTAAACTTACGCCCATTTGGAATAATCCAGATATCTTGCAAAAAAAGAGGACATTAAAATTTCCACTATGGCAAGAGAAGGGAATAAATAACTTAGAACATCTTATTCAAGGTGGAAATTTTATCCAATTTCAGGAACTAGTGTCACAGTACGACATCAGTGATAAAAAGTATTTTGAATACCAACAGCTTAAATCCATAATAAAAGCAAGATTTAATCTTAACCAGACAGATTTAGAGGTACCAGTTAAGGTGGCAGAGTTTCTAAATCTTTGTTCCCCTACATTGATATCAAAAATGCATGGACTATTATCAAAGCTGGATGAGTCCATATCTCTTCCAATATCAAAATGGAAGACAGACTGATTGATCAATAAGGAGGAAAGTTTCTGGACACAAATATGTTTAAATAATTTTAAGATAACTAAAATCTCTAACTTACAACTTATACAGTATAAAGCTCTACATAGAATTCATTACACAGGACAAAGGATGTTCAAAATGGGCCTGAGTCACACAAATATCTGCTCTCACTACACCAGCAGCGTCCCGGATAGCTACATGCATGCTATGTGGTCCTGTGCACCAGTTCAAAAATTCTGGCAGAAGACATGTGAGGACTTGTCGGCATGGCTTGGGTATAGTGTCCCATCTTCACCCACACTTTGCATATTAGGTGATTTAAGTGAAATAAATATAGACACAAGGATGTCACACATGGTTCTCACTTCCTTATGCATCGCAAAGAAAACTATCCTCATGAATTGAAAATCAAGAAATAACTTATGCATGACTTATTATAATAACTTACTATTAGATTATATTAGCCTGGAGAGATTGTCAGCCTCCTCAAACAATCAATTGGCAGAATTCAATTCCCTCTGGTCCCTGCTTCTTAATTCTATAACCTAAGGGGTGGTGGGCGGTGGCTCGTTCTCCTTGGCACCTCTGGTGGCTGGCTGCGCCCCGACCACGGGTGTCCAGGGGGCGTGTTCCGGGGTTTCCGTTTGTCTGGCCTGGGGGTGGGGGGGTGGTCGGGGGGGTGGGCTGTGGCCCCCGGCTGGTTGGCCTCGCCTCCCGGGAGGGGGTTGGGTCTGGCCCTGGGCCCCTGATGCTGGGGGGGATGTTCCCTCCTGGGCCGGGGTCAGGTGTGCGCCGGTGGTGCGGGTTGACCCCGGTGCGTCGTTGCGCAGTGAAGTCATGTTTTCCCTGGTGCCCTGGCGGCAACCTGGGATAGGTGCCTGCACCCTGGGTTGCCCTCCCTGTCCACTGGGGTCTGCGAGTGTGGGTGTACATGTGTGTGTGTATGTGTGTGAGAGTGGTTATGAGTGGGGGCTTGTGTATGAGCGGATGTGGAAGTGGGTGTGTGTTGTGAGTGGGCAGGTGGGCATGTGTGTGGGTGTAGGTGGGCATGTGTGATTGTGGTGGGGGTACGTGTGTGTATGGGTGCAGTTACCTGTGGGTGGATGTCTGGGGGTGGAGGATCTGTGTATGGGTAGGAGAACTTTGTTGAGTGGCAGGGGTGGGGCAGTCCATCTAGTGGCATGGGGGTTGGCATTTCGGGGCCTGCTTGTTCCGGCCACCCTGCTGTTGTGTTGCGGGGTGAGACACTTTGTCTCATTGCCCCTGGTGTCAGTGGTGCTTGGGGGTGGTTGGGGGGGGGCGTTGGCGCGGGTTGGTGACCGTGTTTCCGTCGGGTTGCTCCGGGGTGGTTTTGGCTGCAGGGCGGCCTGCCGCTGTCGGTGTGCATCTGGGGTGGGTGGTCGGTGGGCTTGCGTGGGCACTCGGGGGTGTCGCTTTGCATGTGGGGTGCCGTGTGGGTCCGGCCCATTGTTCACTATTGTGACTATTGTTGGCCATGTTTGCGTGTGTAAGATGAGTGGGAATTGGTATGGCTGCCCCATCATGTTTGTGGTACTGAGAGAGCCGGGGCACGATGCTGGTGTGTCCTGGGCTGCTTGCTCTGGCGGCCCTCGCCCTGGGTGGGGATTTGGGGGCAGTGGGTGGCCTCATGAACCAGTTTGCAAGCTGGCTTCTGAGGGGGGGATGGACTCGCTTTTAGACCGCCTCCCTCCCAGTTTTATTTCCCCCCTCCCCCTCCCCCTCCCCCTGACTCTGGGTGGAATATAAATCTTCTTGGATACATTTAGGGCTTTGGGGGGGGGGGGGGGTTGCCGCACTGTGTTGGTGAAGGGGATACCTTTGCTGCATGGGGGGGCTGCACTCACCTCAATTTTAATTGCATTTTAGACACTGAGGGCTTGGGCGGATGGGGGCCCCGCTGTTCATCGCAGTGGCTAGCGGTGCTCTAATCACTATCCCCCCAATTTTAATTGCACTTTGGTAGTCCACACATTTACACACAATTACATCATAAAACCGACATACACCCACCATGTTTTGTGCGGGGGGATGTGGTCTTCCCCCACCCCTGTTTTCCTCCTCCTGCTGGGGGCATGGGGGCCCGGTGGGGAGCCTGGGACCCATCAAGTTGTCAAAATCCCTGGATGCTACTGAATGTATAGATATAACTAAGGGAGTGAGAGGGGGACTGAATATGAGCATAAGTGAGAGTGAGGGGGTGATGAATCGAGGTGGTGATGGTGGGTCGGTTTTGTGCGGTGCTTTGCATGTCGGGTGGCATCTCTGGGTGCCTGCAGTGGTCTGCTGATCAGTCGCTCAGGTGGGCACTGTGGGTGGGGGTCTGCTTTTGTGGCTTGCCCCACTGGTCTCCCTGGTCACTGCTGGGCACTGGTGCATGTTCAGGCTCACTGTATCTGCTTCGCAGCCACCTTATGAAACAAGGGTGAATTAGGGGTGAGTGAGAGAGAATGGGTTGGTCCAGGTGAGTGAGAGGGAGTTAGTGCATATGGGTGCGCATGGGAGCATGTAAGTGTGAAGGTGTGGGGAGAGGTGTGTCTGTGAGTCGGGAGGTGCTAGATTAAGGGGGTAGTGCCTCTCGGCAATGTGGGATTCCCTGGGCAGGGGGACTTCTTTGGGCATGGGTGTCCCCGGGGTGTGCGGTGGTGGTACTGGGGTGGGCCCACTGTGGGGGTGCTTGGGGGGGCTTGTGCCGGGGTGTGCGGTGGTGGTGCTGGGGTGGGCCCGCTGTGGGGGTGCTTGGGGGGGCTTGTGCCGGGGGGTGTGGGCCGGTCTCCAGCCCATGGGGTGGGGTTGCTGGCCTCCTGGTGCCTGGGGCCCGGGGGCGGGCATTGGCCCCGCTGGGGGTATAGGGGTCAGGCGGGTCTGGGGGCTCACCGTGCTGGCCGCCGAGTGACCTGGCCTCCCTTGATCGCCCCTTCCGGGGCGGATGCCTGGCTTTCCTGGGGTTTGCTGACCTCGGACGTTTGTGATCTGTAGTGGTTGGTGGCACTGCCTTGCCTGCTCGGGGTTCCCGGGGGGAGAGCTTCTGCGACCGGCTCTCCGCTTCATATGTTTCCTAACAAACCACTCACATGCACACACTTATTTTGTGCGTGCTCTCATATATATGCACGCAGACGTACACGCACAAGTGTTTCTCCTTTAACAGGTGTGGAAACCAGACTCGTGTTGAGACATCTTCGGTGGAAGAAGCAGTTTGTCTTTTGTTTGTTTTAGTTTTTGATTTGTTTGGTTTTTTTGTCTGTTCCCCTCCCTTTTCTTTCCCCCTCCACATACTTCCTTTCCCTCTTCCTCATCCTGTCGGTTCTTCTATGGGTAAAATAATTAAAATAAAGTATTAAAAGTTATTACAAGAGGAGTTTACAACAATATACAATACACAGTTAGGTACTGTATAAGCTCCTCTTGGCAAAGTAAATCTGTTTTGGCACAATAAGGGTGACAGATCCCTGTTCTGCTTGCCTAACTGCCTGACAGGACAAGGGAAAAAAAAAAAAGGGTGAACTCTCTTCTTACCACGCTTACTGTGGTAAGATGCTTCCTGTGGTAATGTATCGTCACTTCCTGTGTTGCTGGCTGTCTGTGTGGTTTGCTCTGTGGTTAGCTCTTCTCAGTCTCCTGAGGATTATTGCCTTTAATTGTATTTTAATCACTTTTTTCCATCTACCATCAGCTCTCACTTCTGTTTAACAAGCCTCAGCATCATCTAATCACCCTCTTTAGCCTTCTGTTCACCTTTCATCTGTGTTTGTGTTAGCTTCAGGTTAGCCACTAGCTATGGCTACTAGCTCTCCTTACCCTTCTCCTCTGGTGTGCTCTCTCTGTCAGATGTTTAGCTACACCTCTGCCTCTTTTAGTGATAATGGTAAATATTGTCTGTTTGAGGTGCTCAAGGTGAGGTTGTCTGATTTAGAATCCCGGCTCCACTGCATTGAAACACTGTCTGCGCCAGTTAATAATGACGGACGCCCCTTAGCTGCAGTGGCATAGGGTGGCCTGCTAGCGGTCCTCCTGAGCAGCCAGGAGAATGGGTGGGTGACGGTGAGAAGGAAGCCTAGCCGCAAGCCCCTGGTTCACCACCAACCTGTTCATGTTTCTAATCACTTTTCCCCACTGAGCGACACACCCACTGAGGAAAAAACTCTGATCATTGGCGACTCTGTAGTCAGAAACGTGAACCTAGAGACTCCAGCGGCCATAGTCAAATGCATTCCTGGGGCCAGAGCAGACGGCATTGAGTCAAATTTGAAAATGCAGGCTAAAAGTAACTGTAAATACTCCACAATTGTTATCCACGCCGGCATTAACGACATCTGACTTCGGCAGTCGGAAGTCACAAAACTTAATGTAGAATCGGTGTGTAACTTTGCCAAAACAATGTGTAGGAGGAAATATGGAATTTTAATAAATATGATCAGGTATGAATTATTTAATTTATATTGATGTATTGGAATCTGAGATCAAATCTCGTTTCATATACATCAGAAAAGTTAATAACACTCGTGGGGCACCAGCTTCTATCTCTAAGAAGCAATTTAATCTTTAATTTCACTTTATACCTGTTTAATCACTCAATAAATTAATTAATAATCAGTCTCAAAAAATTTTCAGCGAATTCGATACCTGTGCTTGAACAGACTCAGAATGAAATAAATTCTCAACAACTTCTCTCATTTTCACATATTTATTAAAGAAATGATTAACAGACATTGCAGTAATTTCATTAATCATAGAATCAATCTTATAAATGATGGATTAACAATGTCAATATTTTCGGAACCAGGGTTAAACTGAGAAACCAATTTCTATCAGTTTGAGATAACAGATTATGGAAACAATGCAAGTTTATGGAGAAAGTTTACTAATTATATGAAAAGTCCTGGATTAATCTTAAGAAAATAAAATGGAATTTTAATGAAAAGAAGAGTTATGTTAAGGGCTTCTTAATTTGCATCTGATTAGATACACAAATTATTACCGAACCTCAGACGTTTAATTCAGCAGATGAATTAAAGTTTGCAGCTCACGTGATTCCTCGCTTGGAGTTTCCCCGTTGATCTGGTCGGTTTTTTTCGTCGTCCTCATGAAGTTTTGATGTGTTGTTCAGGGGCAAAACCCAGAATATTTGTCCCGCAGATATTCTGGACGATGAATGAGATCAGATGTTTGATCTCAACGGTTGAAATCCTGCAGAAGCGCGCTGGTTCCTCAGCTGCATGTGATGTGGAGAGCTGCGTCTTCTAAGAGGCCTTTGATAATAATTAATTAAAGATATCTAATCCGATCTCAAATTAAAGAGCTTTGGACTTTAGATAAAAATAATAGCTTCTGGTGTGTGATTGGTCAAGAAAAATATTATAAAAATAAAGTCAAGATTAAAGTTTACATTAAAATTAAACAAACAGTGATTTTACAGAAAGTTTAACAAAGAAAAAGAGATAAATAACAATTGGAGTTTAACTCCGATTAAGAATTGAGCTCAAAGAAATAGGAATTCCTAGGCATTTAAGAGAAAAAGAAAAAGACATTAAAATACAAAGTTACATAAACAAATTACGAGTTATCTGCTCTGTGTTCAGAAAAACGACACGTGGTAGAAGTCTTTGTTCTTCCTTGCTGTGTGTAGACAAATAGACAATAGAGAGAGATGAACGTCGAAAGAGATGAATCAGAGCGAAGAGAAAAAAGGGAAGCACTGAGCGAAGAGTCTGTCGCCTTTTATAAGTTCTGTTGAGCTTCCGCGGGCTTCCGGGTTGACCGGAATCTCAGCCAATGAGTGTCCTTCGTGGGCGGGCTCGATGAACTTTTAGTCCAATAACAGGCCTCGTCTGTGAGAGACCAATAGGATGAAGAAGCTGGGGTTCTATGAAGACTGGTGAAACATGACATCAGTCCACAGGAATACACACAATTTTAAATACATTGGAATATACTGTTACACACTTATGTATAACTAAACTAACCTTAGTGTATCTTATAAGCAGTGCTTCTAAATCAACATGCAGGAATAAACATTCATTTAAACATTTTTAACATGCATATATATATATAAAATCAGATTAATGCATTTCATACATATTATTGATTTTCCACATTAAAAACATCAGAGTCCATTTGCTTTTCATAGTCCTGAAAAGAAGAAGGTTTAGAATTGAGTTTGTAATAATGTACTTTAAAATTCACTGGTTAAATCCAGCATGTCCCAGAGTTTAAGGAAATTAACTGAGTTGTGGATCTGTGTAGGCCAGGTCTGTTGCATGTTTATGGGGGCAATAAAACTAAAGTCGGACATAGGGGGGATTCCTTAGGCTGGTTTTAACAAAGGAATGGGATTTCAGCTGTGGCCTGGAGGAGGAAAATCCATTCTTTACTGTCTTACTCCTGGGTGAAACAAAATGTCTTTAGGCAGAAGAATAATTATTGCTGAGCCAACATGAGATGATGCGACAAATGTCTGCCTCTGTAGTATTCTCTGGACCCCTCCCCAATCTGACCAGTGATTACATGTTTATCCGCTTGTCAATCTTCAACCACTGGCTGTCTGTGTGGTGTCCTGCAAACGATGTGGGCTACATAGACAGTTGGAACTCATTTTGGGGAAAACCTGGTCTTATTAGATGAGAAAGCGTCCATCCCACTTTGGATGGTGCGTCTCATTTATCAAACAATCTGGCATCATTTTTATCCAAATTTCCAAAATCTTGACAACTCAGAGTTGGGACCAGGAAGCAGAGCCGCAGTCTTACATGCCTCTCTGCAGCTCCTCTTCATCCGCCACCCCTCATCTTAGCCCCTGTCTTCCCCATCAGAGAATCATTGTCTGCTTCCTCCAAAGTAAATAAAAATATAATGTATAAGCATCCCAAAGTGATTAAACAAAAAGTTGGTAAAACTCAAATTGAACATGAAGTCTCTAAATTTAATGACTTGGCCTCTGTTCCTCCTCATAATTTAAAAATTAAATGCGGTTTGTTAAATATTAGGTCTCTAACTCCCAAGTCTCTGCTAGTCCATGATCTGTTAATTGATCATCAGATTGATTTAATATCCCTTACAGAGACTTGGTTAGGGCAAGAGGATTATGTTGGTTTAAATGAATCAACTCCCTCTGGTTATTTAAACTGTCAAAATCCCAGACGTTCTGGTCGTGGAGGAGGAGTAGCAACAATTTACCATTCCAAATTACTAGTTAATGTAAAGAAAAAAACACGTTATCATTCCTTTGAGGGCCTGGTCCTCAGTATTGGGCATTTTAGCAATTTTAGGCTAAACCCAATTTTATTTGCCATAGTTTATCGTCCTCCATCAACTTACTCAGAGTTTTTATCCAAATTTGCAAAATTCTTAGCTGATTTAGAGCTGAAATCAGATAGAATAATTATAGTAGGGGACTTTAATATACATGTTGATGTCATGAATCCCTGTGCGCCATTACGCAGTGCATGAGGGAGGGAATGAAAAACCCAATCGCGAGAGTAGAGCGTGCCATTTATTAACTTAAACCAGGAAAATAACAAGTCCAGTTATGACCACACAAATACAGGAAGTTGCAATGATAAGGTAAAGGCCACCAGACATACAGGGCACCTCCTGGATGCTCTACAGCCTGGCAAAGGGAATGCCTAGTACCGCAGAGTTACTGTCGGCACAGGAAAAATGGCAAACATGACTTACGGTGCTTGGAGCGATCCGGGGTTGTCCGTGCAGTCTGGTGGATGAAGGGGTGAAGCAGAGTCAGCCGCAACATCAAGGAATAAACCGTCTTAAAATGTCCGGCTGAATAACAAGTAGGTAGTAAATCCACGTATGTGGAGGAACACGCTGCCATGTATGGATGGTGAATGCTCCGACGATCTCTTTCCACTAATACAGCGTATTTGTAATCACAATACTAAGGAGGGAAGAGATCGCCGGTGTGAAGAAGCGTGGGCTGAACATAATTAATCCCTGGTGTGCATGAGTGAGTGTCAGAGCATGTGAATAGGAATGAATGGAGTGTGTGTGCATATGTGTGTGAACACCCGTAATGGAAAATAGCTGATGGTACTGACAAGAGGAGGAGGCGTTCCCAAGCTGTCAGGGAGTGAAGGACCCAAATAGCTCCCTGACACGCTCGATGGGAAATAGGGCAAAAATAACCATAAGTCAGAAATGGGTTTGGAACCACCAAACCCAGGTTCATGACATGTTGATGTAGATAATGATTGTCTTAATATGGCACTTAATGCAATATTAGACTTGATGTTTTTTTTTTCAGAAAGTAGGAAATTCTACCCATTATCTCCACCACACGTTGGACCTTGTTCTGACATATGGCATAGAAACAGAAAATCTGGTAGTGTCTCCTCATAAACCCTGTACTGTCAGACCATTGTCTGTTAACCTCTGATTTTACTATTTCTGACTATTTGGCTCCTAAAGAAGAATATTACTACAGCAGATACCTCTCAGATGATGTTGTTACCAAATTTATGCAGATTGTTTCCTCTATGCCATGTGTCAACACAACAGAAATAAGCTATGGAGAGCTTGCTCCTTCTGTAATTGATAGCATGGTAGATAGTGTTACAGCTTCTCTGCATCAAACTCTAAGGAAAAAGTCTAATCAGAGATTTCTAACTCCTTGGTTCAACACAGAAACTCTCTGTCATGAACCCTCCCGTGCACCTCTCCATTGCACATGACGAGGGGGTGAAAAGATGAGGATTTACGTGCAGGGTTTACACCACACACATGTTTTTCAAGACAAAGACAACAGTCCCAAAGAGTGCAGACATACAACGGCTAAACACTTACTTTTGGCATTGCTCAGAGTACAATTCACAATTGTTGACAATGCTCAATGATCCAGCAATGCGTGACTGGCAAAAGGCTACTTAAATACACGCATTGCTGGAGATGGCAAGATTGAACGCACCTGGGTGAGGAATGGGGAGATAAAGGGGGAGAGGGAACAGCTGACAGTAATTATAGAGAGGGCGTGGTCGGACCGGCAGACAGTCAGACAGTGTTCACACCAGCATGAGCCAAAGGGGCTTCCTCACTGCTGCCGGCCAGACAGTAGTGGCTATGGGTAAGGAACCAGCACAGAACACAAAATAAACATACATACACTACCGTTCAAAAGTTTGGGGTCACCCAGACAATTATTTTGTGTTTTCCATGAAAAGTCACACTTATTTACCACCATGAGTTGTAAAATGAATAGAAAATATAGTCAAGACATTGACAAGGTTAGAAATAATGATTTGTATTTGAAATAATAATTTTTTCCAGATACTCAACCTGCTCAAAGGAAGGTCAGTTTTATAGCTTTTCTAACCAGCTAAACTGTTTTCAGCTGTGCTAACATGATTGCACAAGGGTTTTCTAATCATCCATTAGCCTTCTGACGCAATGAGCAAACACATGGTACCATAAGAACACTGGAGTGATAGTTGCTGGAAATGGGCCTCTATACACCTATGTAGATATTGCACCAAAAACCAGACATTTGCAGCTAGAATAGTCATTTACCACATTAGCAATGTATATTAGATATTAGAGTGTATTTCTGATTAGTTTAAAGTTATCTTCATTGAAAAAAACAGTACTTTTCTTTCAAAAATAAGGAAATTTCTAAGTGACCCCAAACTTTTGAACAGTAGTGTACATACAAAGTGGCACCTAAACCAACAGAGAGGCCAGGACCGAGCCAGGGGAAACCAAGCCGGCTCGGCTCCTGACAGAGCCCCCCCCCCCTTTAAGGGGTGGATTCCCAGGCACCCAGGGTAACATCCCAGACCCCCCTTCTCCCAACCCCAACAGGAACAAACAACATGAACCCAGGTGGAAGGTAGGGGGAACATGAAAGGAGGGAACACAATACCCCGCCCAGGGCCCACAATTAACCCGCCCCCGCCCCCAAGTCCACGAGCACTGGGGCTCAGGAGACCACCCAGAGTTCCAGGCCCAGCAGGCAGTCCGGCGAACAGAGTTTGGTGGCCTACCGGAAAACACGGGCCATCTAACCCAGAGACTCAGTCCCTCCGGCGGCCGGCCAGCATAGTTAAGCCACCAGGACCGCAGGGGTGAATCAGGGGGTGGCCTGCCCACCGGGAGGCTCACTGGTGTGTGACCGGACCATAGGGAGGGAACCCCCACGGCGTCGGGCAGGGAGGAGAAGAGGGCCACAGCGTCCTCAGGCTGACCCGCAGCACTCCCAGTAGTCTTGGCTTGGGACACAGCTGCACCCACAGTGGACCCCAACCGGGCCAACGCTGCACCCATGGTGGACCCCGGCTGGAGCTCTGCAGCGCCTGCGGTAGCTCCCAGCTGGAGCTCTGCAGCGCCCATGGTAGCTCCCGGCTGGAGCTCTGCAGTGCCCACGGTGGCTCCCAGCTGGAGCTCTGCAGCACCCGCAGTGTCTCCTAGCTGGAGCTCTGTAGCACCCGCGGTGGCTCCCGGCTGGAGCTCTGCAGCACCCGCAGTGGACCCCAACTGGGCCAATGCTGCACCCATGGTGAGTGGGCCAGCCCGCAGGAGCACCTAGCTGAGGAGGCGGTCGATTGGGGGGGAGCCCTGACGATCCTGGCAGGAGGAGCTGGAGCAGCGGTGTCCTCCTCCGGCTGGACCGGACCCTCAGCGACCTCCAGTGGTGACACACCCTCTCCGGTGACCCTAAATGAAGGCTCAGTGATAGCAGGAAAAGAGAGGTGGTTAGGGTTGCCAGCAGTGGCGGAGCCCGGAGAAGTGAGTTCAGATGCAGCCGAGGGCAGCATCTGACTCTCCTCCCCAAGAGCCAAGCAAGATCTCTCAAGTACACACATAAGGAAAACAAGAGAGATAACTTGCCTGAGCTGGAGATCCACTGCCGTCCAGGACTCCGTCGAACTTGACAATGACAGCCTGGGTCTGGCCTCGAGGAGGTCCATCTCTGGCTCCCACTCTGTCGCAGAAGCCTCCACAGCAGGCAAGATGGTTATTGCAATCTCCTTTAACTCCTGCAGCGGCTCCAACGCTGGGGATTCCACTGGTGTGGCTGCAGGAAAACACCTCGGTGCGGGCCCCGGGCAGGATCATCCAGGGACACAAGCTCCTCCACCGTCTGGCAGCGCAATCCTAGGACTGACAGGCACTCAGAGATAATTGGAGGAGACACGGAGGGCATAGAAAGAAAGTCAATATCTGCAGCTGGAGGAGGGGACCCAGTGGACTGCAAGGACTGGGCCTCCCCCTAGGGAGACAGACAAGGTTTGGTGTTATTAGATTGTACAGAATGAAAAAACACTTGCCTATCATCCCGGTGTTTGAGGTTGACAGCTGCAGCAGGCGAACAGTCAGCCCTCTCTGTGTCTGCGGAGATCTGGCTCCTTTCCATGGTTGGTGGAGGAGCCGTCTCCATGGCTATGGAGGTTGGTCTGGCTGGTCTCCTCCAGCCAGTGTGGAAGCGGCGCGCCGAAGGCATACTGGAGCAAAAACCAGTGGGCGAAAAAACAGTTCAAAAGAGAAAAAAAAGGTTTGTGTGGGTGTAACCCACTAAATCCTTTTAGCGGCTGGATCATTCTGTCATGAACCCTTCCGTGCGCCTCTCCATTGCGCACTGCGAGGGGGTGAAAAGATGAGGATTTATGCACAGGGTTTACACCACACACATTTATTAGAAGACAAAGACAACAGTCCCAAAGAGTGCAGACATACAACGGCTAAACACTTACTTTTGGCGTTGCTCAGAGGGCAATTCACAATTGTTGACAATGCTCAATGACCCAGCAATGCGTGACTGGCAAAAGGCTCCTTAAATACATGCATTGCTGGAGATGGTAAGATTGAATGCACCTGGGTGAAGAATGGGGAGATAAAGGGGGAGAGGGAACAGCTGACAGTAATTAGAGAGGGGGCGTGGTCGGACCGGCAGACAATCAGATAGCGCTCACACCAGCGTGAGCCAAAGGGGCTTCCTCACCGCTGCCGGCCAGACAGCAGTGGCTATGGGTAAGGAACCAGCACAAAACACAAAATAAACATACAGTACATACAAAGTGGAACCTAAACCCACAGAGTGGCCAGGACCGAGCCAGGGGAAACCAAGCCGGCTCGGCTCCTGACACTCATAGCTTAAAACAGAAAACTCGTCAATTAGAAAGAAAATAACATTCCACTAATTTAGATGAAATCTATTTAGCTTGGAGAAATCATCTTTTAATTTATAAAAAATCTCTTAGAAAAGCTAGAACGGTGTGGGCTATATTAATCATATATTCCATAACCTACATATGTTGAAGCATGTGAGAATGTTTGGTGATTACATATGTAAAGCGACTTCACACCTCAGAAAGGACAGAGACTCTCAACCGCCAGTGAAGAACAAAGATGTTCCCAGACACTGCGGTGGAGACCGGAGGAGCTACCCTCACCCCCCCATGGCGAAGAGAGGAAGTACCAAGACAATGGGGGGATTAAGATAATGAGGGATGTCAGCCTTTGATATGCATGTCTTTTGTTATGTGCAAGTATAAAGTCAGAGAGCCGGAGGTATTCGGTCTCTTTTTCCTTCTGCTGCTTCTGCACTTAGATGAGACTTGTTAGAAGAGCTGATAATAAACTTTGGTTTATATACCATACCGCCTCGTTCTTCCAAGCTCTTCTACACTGGTGACCCCTGACGCGAGTATGGACCTGAGGCGTTCCCCCGCGATCGACTCATCTGTGGCGACCCAGGCAGGTGCCAGCGCCCACGCAGACAGGGGAACAGATGGACGACTTTCCCCCCCGGCAGAAGGAATTGAGAGGGCTCAACCGAGCACCAGCGCCACTGAGAGAGCCGAAGAAAGGCACTCTCACCCTGCGGACACATCAGTGATGGTCTACACAAATGCCGTCGCTGTCAAGCTGCCGGACTTCTGGCAGGAAGACCCCGCCTCGTGGTTTCAATAAGCTGAAGCCCAGTTTACACTGGCGGGCATCACGGCTGACGATACGAAATTCTATCACATCGTCTCCAAACTCGACGCCGCCACTTCGAGGTGTGTGCGGAGCATGATCCGGCGGCCACCGGCCCAAGACAAATATGAAACACTGAAAGCATCGTGGCAAATTACGTCCCCTCAGCTGAAGAGAGAGCCGAGAAGATCCTGGCGGTCTACGGCCACAGAGGGTGCAAACCTAAAGCCCTCATGGAGGACTTGCTGCAGCTTAAAGAAGAGGACAATGACAACTTCCTCTTCCAATTCATATTCCTCAGCATGCTGCCGCCACACATGAGAGGGACGCTCGCCAACATGAGATGCAGCACCCAGCAAGACTTCCGCGTGCTCGCCAACGAAGCTCAACGGCTCGTCAACGCCTGCAAGGAGCAGACACCCACAGCAGCATCCGCAGACCTCAGCGCTGATGCCCAGAACCACGAAGAGCCGCAACCCACTGAGCAGATCCAGCCCGCGGTGACAGCGACACGGCCAAAACGTAACAGACAGAGCGACGTCTGTTACTATCACCACCGCTTCGCCGAGAAGGCCCGCAAATGCGTTCCCCCCTGAAAATTTACGATTTCGGGAAACGCCAGCAACGTTTCTCGGCAGCGGTTCTCGGCGAGAAGAGTAAGCTGTTATATGTGACGGATGGACACACCGACAAGCAGTTCCATATTGACACAGGAGCTCAACTGAGTTTTGTCATGCCCTCCCAAGCAGATCGAGCCATGGGCACCCGGGGCAACGGTGCGGTGGCAGCCAACGGCTCCAGCATTGACACTTTCGGCGAAAAGAGCCTGCACCTCCACATCCACGGCCGCAACTACAGGTGGACATTTGTTGTAGCGGCGGTGAGTTTTAACTTGTTGGGCGCAGATTTTTTGTGTGCACATGGGTTATTAGTGGATCTAGCGAATAGACGCTTGGTTAATGCACTGTCCTTTGCTTCTATTCCCTGCTCAGCCCGAGTTTCTCCACCACCTGTGCAGGCTAGTGTCACCACGGCAGGAGGTAAGTTTGAGCAACTCCTCACCCAATTTCCAGCACTCACAATTCCCAAATTCTCAGCCACTGTGGCTAAACACGGGGTTGAACACTTTATTCCCACAACGGGCCCACCCGTATTTGCCAAAGCTCGCCGCTTAGACGCAGCCAAGCTCACCATAGCTCGGGACGAGTTTACTACCCTTGAAAAATTAGGCATTGTTAGACGCTCGAAGAGCCCTTGGGCCTCACCACTTCACATGGTTCCGAAACCCGACGGTTCTTGGAGACCGTGCGGGGATTACCGCAGATTAAACAATGCGACAGCGCATGACCGCTACCCAATTCCTCACATTCAGGATTTTTCACTGCATCTGGCAGGTGCGCGCATTTTTTCAAAAATTGACCTGGTCCGCGGTTATCATCAAGTCCCAGTTCGAGCAGAGGACATTCCTAAAACAGCTGTAATAACCCCTTTCGGCCTTTTTGAATTTCTGCGAATGCCTTTCGGCCTCAAAGGCGCTGCTCAAACTTTTCAGCGGATGATGGACGCGGTATTACGCGACCCTCCTTTTGTTTTCGTCTACCTCGACGACATGCTGGTAGCCAGCTCGTCTGAGGAAGAACACGAGCAGCACCTCACTACGGTTTTTCAGAGACTAGAAGAGCACGGGTTAATAATCAATCCAGCCAAATGCAAATTCGGCGTGTCACAAATTGATTTTTTAGGACACAAAGTCTCTCCGAAAGGGGCAGTTCCACTTCCAGACAAAGTTCACGCGATAAAAAGTTTCCCACGGCCACAAACGGTCAAATCGCTGCAAGAATTTTTAGGAATGGTTAATTTTTACAACCGGTTTCCTCCCCCACGCAGCTCAGCTCATGCAGCCCCTATATGACGCACTCAGAAAAAAGAAAGCTTCCAACGCGGTCGAATGGACCCCGGAGCGCAAATGCGCCTTCGCGGAAGTAAAGAGCGCTCTAGCTAATGCCACATTGTTAGTTCACCCCGATCCCTCGGCCCGCATTGCACTAACCACAGACGCTTCGGACCTAGCTATAGGGGCAGTTGTAGAACAACATGTCAGTGGGATCTGGCAACCTTTAGCATTCTTCAGCAAATCGCTAAACCAAACTGAGCGTAAGTACAGCACTTTTGACAGGGAGCTGCTAGCGCTTCATTTATCCATCCGCCACTTCCAGTTCTGGGTAGAAGGGCGGGGTTTCACGGCTTTTGTAGACCACAAACCGCTCACCTTTGCTATGGCTAAAATTTCAGAACCATGGTCAGGCAGGCAACAAAGAGAGAGAGCAAGTTTTTAGCCAAAGTCAAATTCCTTGTATGTGTTGTGCATACTTGGCCAATAAAGCTGATTCTGATTCTGATTCTGATTCTGATTCTGAAAGACAGCTGGCTGTGATTTCAGAGTTCACCACAGACATACGACATGTGGCAGGCAAACTTAACGTGGTAGCAGACTGCCTCTCTCGCACTGTGACATCACCAGAGCGCGAGGAGACAGATTATACTGCCTCAGCCGCAGAACTTTTCACTAACGCGGACACATACGCAGCACCTATCCATGCAGGGATAGATTATGCAGCCATGGCAGAGGAACAAAGCAGTGACGCGGACGTGTGCGCACTCCTGTCTGGACCAACAGGGTTAAGGCTGGAGGAAAAGGGTTTTCGCGACGGCGTGCCCCCCCTAATATGCGATATTTCAACCGACCGACCTCGCCCGTTAGTCCCAGCCACATGGCGCCGCCGTATTTTCGACTCAATTCACTCCCTCGTGCACCCAGGTGTGTGCGCCTCGGTTAAAATGGTCGCCGAAAAGTTTGTGTGGCCGGGCCTGCGCAAAAACGTAAAAGAATGGGCAAAAACTTGCATTTCTTGTCAGCGCGCCAAAATACACAAACACACAAAAGCCCCTCTGGAGCCTTTTCCAATCCCTGCTAGAAGGTTCGACCACGTTCATGTCGACCTCGTGGGGCCACTACCTTCCTCCCAAGGTTTCACACACCTGCTAACAATGATAGACCGCACCACGCGCTGGCCAGAGGCAGTCCCTCTAGCATCAACTACAGCGGAGGAAGTCGCTCGCGTTTTTTTGACAAACTGGGTGGCACGTTTCGGCGTCCCATCGGACATCACGTCCGATAGAGGACCTCAATTTGTCTCGGAGCTTTGGTCAGCCATGTCCAGCAGCTTAGGGGCAACAATTCATCACACCACCGCTTATCACCCTCAGGCTAATGGGTTATGCGAGCGTTTTCACAGGTCTTTAAAAGCCGCCCTCAGAGCCTCACTAACAGATACAAATTGGGTAAATAAACTTCCCTGGGTTTTATTGGGGTTGCATGCTGTGCCTAAAGAGGATCTAGACGCCTCTCCAGCAGAATTAGTTTTTGCACAACCTCTCAGGCTCCCAGGTGAATTTTTACCAGAGAACCCAGAACCAGGGCATCTTCCAGTCCCGAGGTTTTTAGGCAGCAACAGACCGAACTCTCTCCCCGGTCCAGCTCATCACTCCTTTCCACGGGTTTTTGTCCCACAAGCTCTAAAGAACGCTGAATTCGTTTTTGTTAGGCATGAAGCTTTAAAACCAACTTTCCGCCCAGCATACGATGGGCCATTCAGAGTGCTGGAACCTGGTGATAAACACTTTGTGCTTGATTTTGGGGATAGAAAAGAAACAGTCAGCATTGACAGACTTAAACCTGCCTTCTTGTTGAAAGACGAGCCTGCACTGTTGGCGAGAGCACCTCGGCGGGGTAGACCCCCCAAGAGAAAAGACTCAGCCCCCCTGCAGGGAACAATTAATCACTCTCCTTCCCACGCTGCAGATTCCTTACAAGAAGGTCCCAGCAGGACGCCTAAACGAACCCACAGCAGTTTTGGGAGAAGATTAAAACCCAGACAGCACAGGGACTGATGCAAACTACTCCACAGTTGTTCACTAATTGTGCTGTAACAGTTTAGGACTGACTTATGATTTTACTATGCTGTTATGATTACCACTGAACTCTCTTAGGAGCATGGCTGCTGGAAAGTTTCTTCTGTGGCAAGAGGTGTAACAGTATGTCATAGTAATTATCTTAAACTGTGAATTTTTCTATTGTCCTTTCTTAGTCGTTTGGGGGGGGCTGTGGGCTATATTAATCATATATTCCATAACCTACATATGTTGAAGCATGTGAGAATGTTTGGTGATTACATATGTAAAGCGACTTCACACCTCAGAAAGGACAGAGACTCTCAACCGCCAGTGAAGAACAAAGACGTTCCCAGACACTGCGGTGGAGACCGGAGGAGCTACCCTCACCCCCCCAGAGCGAAGAGAGGAAGTACCAAGACAATGGGGGGATTAAGATAATGAGGGATGTCAGCCTTTGATATGCATGTCTTTTGTTATGTGCAAGTATAAAGTCAGAGAGCCGGAGGTATTCGGTCTCTTTTTCCTTCTGCTGCTTCTGCACTTAGATGAGACTTGTTAGAAGAGCTGATAATAAACTTTGGTTTATATATCATACCGCCTCGTTCTTCCAAGCTCTTCTACAAACGGGTTATTATTCTGCATTAATAGAAGAGAACAAGAATAATCCCAGGTTTCTTTTCAGCACTGTAGCCAGGCTGATAAAGAGTCAGGACTCTGTCAATCCCAGCATTCCCTTAGAACTTACTAGTCAGGACTTTATGAACTTTTTCAACAATAAATTTTCATCTATCAGAGATAAAATCAGTCAGATTCTTCCCATCGTTAAATTAAATACAGTAACTACTACAACTCCTTCAGTCGATATCTGTTTGGATAAGTTTACTCAAATTGACCTTTTAGAGTTAGATAAAATAATTTCCTCATCCAAGCTTTCAACTTGTCTTTAAGACCTTATTCCTACCAGGTTATTTAAAGAAGTCTTCCCCTTTATTGGTAGCTCTATTCTTCAAATAATCAATTCTTCATTAACCTTAGACCATGTACTGCAGGCTTTTAAAACTGCTGTAATTAAACCCTTGCCCAAAAAGCCAACACTGGATCCAGGAGTTCTAGCTAACTATAAACTAATCTCTAATCTGCCTTTCATATCAAAAATCTTAGAAAGAGTTGTTGCTATGCAATTATTTGACCACTTGCAGGGAAATGGTTTATTTGAAGAGTTTCAATCTGGGTTTAGAATCCATCATAGTACTGAAACAGCCATTGTGAAGGTCACTAATGACCTCCTTATCGCATCTGATAATTGACTTGTTTCTGTACTTGTCCTTTTAGACCTTAGTGCAGCTTTTGATACTATTGATCATAATATTCTACTTGATAGATTAGAACACTGTGTTGGACTTAATGGAACTTCATTGCAGTGGATTAGGTCTTATTTAAGATAAGATAAGCCTTTATTAGTCCCACAATGGGGAAATTACAGGATTGCAACAGCACAGGGATAGCAACACTCAGAGCAACAATCAGAAGGCAAGAAAAAACAACATCTAGTAAACATATGTCCATATTACTATAAATGTATATATATAGACACACAGTGCAGAGCATTATGGTTGGTTGGTGAATGTGCAGCAGAAAGTCTAAGCTCTCTCTCCGCGGATGCGGCGGGCCAGCTGGAAGTCTTTGGGCATGATGGTGACCCCCTTAGCGAAGAAGAGACCACCAGGAGGGCCTCGCTGGTCTCCTGCAGAGCCATGATGGCGAAGCTCAGGAAACGCAGGACGGTCTTGAAGTCCTGAGCGATCTCCCTCACCAGGCGCTGGACGGGCAGCTTACGGATGAGCAGCTCCGTGGATTTCTGGTAGCGACGGATCTCTCTCAGAGCCACGGGCCTGTGACGGCGAGGCCTCTTCACTCTGCCGGTGGCCGGAGCGCCTCTCCGAGCAGCCCTGGTGGCTAGCTGCATCCTGGGGGGCTTCTTCCTCCAGTAGATTTTACGGGCGGTCTGCTTGGTTCTTGCCATCGCTCTTTATTATTCTGTCTTATATTTCTTGCACGCCGCCTAAACTCCAGCCCGGCACCCGCGTCGTTTTCGCTACAGCTCCCGGTATGTCGAGTTTCCCATTAGCACCGGGCGGCGGCCAAGTGCTAGCTAGCACTAGCTCCTCCCCGCTGTGACGTCTCCCGCTGCAAACCGTGGCTCCGTCCGCCGACCCGGGAGACCCCCGGGGCGATCCGTGCGTCCATGATATATATACAGAGTGAAAGGTGTAGAAAGAAGAAAGAAGATAAAAAAAAGGCTGTTGCAACGGACAGCCTACTCGTGTGGTGCCACCAGTCCGGCGGAACCGGAACCGGAAAAAAAAAAACATGATATCATTTATCTGATAGGTTCCAGTTTGTTCATGTCAATAATGAGTTTTCTTCCAACTCAAAGCTCAGTCATGGAGTTCCACAGGGATCTGTGCTAGGCCCTACTCTTTTTAGTTTATATATGCTTCCAGTAGGCAACATTATTAGAAAGCACCGTATACATTTTCATTGTTATGCAGATGACACACAATTATACCTGTCAATGAAGCCAAATGATAGTAATCAATTAGCCAAGTTAGAAGCCTGTCTTAAGGAAATCAAAGCTTGGATAACTTGTAATTTCCTGCTATTAAATTCAGATAAGACTGAAGTCATTCTTGTTGGTCCAAAAAACATTAGAAATACCTTTCCAAATCAAACACTTAGTTTGGATGTGGTTACTCTTTCTCTTAATAGTTCTGTGAGGAACCTTGGAGTTATCAAGATCTGTTTTTCAATTCACATATTAAATTTGTTTCTAAGACTACCTTCTATCATTTGCGTAATATTGCCAAGATTAGGAGCATTTTGACTCAGAGTGATGCTGAGAAACTGATCCATGCTTTTGTTAGCTCTAGATTAGATTACTGTAACTGTTTATTATCAGGTTGTCAGAAAAAAATCTTTAAAAAGTCTTCAGTTAATCAAAAATGCTGCAGCAAGAGTTTTAACAGGTACTAGAAAGAGGGATCATATCCCTCCGGTTCTGGCCTCCCTTCATTGGCTTCCCATAGAGTTTAGAATTAAGTTTAAAATCCTTATTCTCACTTACAAAGCTCTAAACAATCAGGCCCCTTTTTATTTAAAAGATCTGATTCTACCCTATTATCCTAACAGAGCACTACACTCCCAAAATGCTGGATTACTTGTAATACCTAGAATCTCCAAAAGTACAATGGGAGGCAGAGCCTTCAGTTATCAAGCTCCTGTCCTGTGGAACCAGCTGCCAATCTAGATTCGGAAGTCAGACTCGATCTCTGTTTTTAAGAATAGGGTTAAAACCTTCCTTTTTTGATATAGCCTACAATTAGGGAGGGATCATGTGTCTCTGAAACCTCCCTTAGTTATGCTGCTAATAGGTTTAGACATCCAGGGGACCTCCAATAATGCACTAGGCTTCACTCCTTTCTTCACTCTCAATGAATTTTTTTTTTTTTTTTTTTGCTGGTCATTAACATTTGTTTGTTCTCTCCCATAGATTGAATCCCCATCGTGCTGTTTGCTCTCTACATGTCTGTTCTTTTCATCTTCTCTATCCCCTCACCCCCCCAGCCAGTCGCAGCAAATGACTGCCCCTCCCTGAGCCTGGTTCTGCTGGAGGTTTCTTCCTGTTAAAAGGGAGTTTTTCCTCTCCACCATCACCAAGCGCTTGCTCACAGGGGATCACCTGATTGCTGGGGTCTTTCTGCAGTTTGTGGGGGTTTCCCCTACAGTTGAAAGTGCTATGAGATGACTGTTGTTGTGAAATGGCACTATATAAATAAAGTTGAATTGAATTGAATTGAACAGGAGGGGAGCAAGAACTGTTCCCTGGGGGGCCCCCGTGCTGCAGATAATAGTGTCCGACACACAGTCCTGTGTTCTCACAAACTGTGGTTGGTTTGCAAGGTAGTCCAGGATCTACAATGACAGGTGCTGGTCCACCCCTGCGCACAGTAGCTTGTCCTTCAGGATCACTGGTTGGATGGTGTTGAAAGCGCTGGAGAAATCAAAGAACATGATCCTCACAGCACTCCCAGGCTTCTCCAGGTGGGACAGGCAATGGTGCAAGGAGGAAGATCACTGCATCCTCTGCCCCGATTCCATGCTGGTAGGTGAACTGGAGTGGATCCATCGCTGGTCCCACCAGGGGGTGGAGGTGGGCAAGGAGCAGCCTCTCCAGGGTCTTCATTAGGTGTGATGTGAGGGCCACTAGCCTGTAGCTGTTCAGGTCCTTGGGATGTTTTTTATTTATTTTTTTTGTATGGGTACCACACAGGATGTTTTCCACAGCTGTGGTACCCTCCCCAGCTTCAGGCTCAGGTTGAAGATGTGCTCCACAATCCCACACAGCTGGTCTGCGCAGGAATTGAGGAGCTTTGAGCTGATGCAGTCCGGACCTGAGGCCTTCCTCGCCTTGATCTTCCTCAGCTTCGCCCTCACCTGGGTCTTAGTGAGGGTCAGGATGGGGCAGGGGGGCTGTGTGCTGGGAGTGGGGGGTGTCCGGGGAGGCCGTAGACAGCAGGACTAAATGACGGTGGAGGCAGTAGTGGTTGGTGGGCATGCAGAGAAGAGGGCGATTCTTCAAACCTGTCAAAAAACAGGTTCAGGTTCTCCATCCACTCCTTGCCCCCCATGGCCTGGGAGGAGGTATTCTGATCCCCAGAGATGATTTTGAGGCTTCTCCAGACCCCGCTGATGTCACTCTGTTGCAGCTTGTCCTCCATCTTCTTCCTGTCACTGTCCTTGTGTGACAGAGATCATCCTGCGCAGTTCGCCCCACACGGGACACGAACCCGCGACCTCTCAGTCAACTACACAGTTCGAGCATGGGAGACACAGCACGATCGCGCTGAGCTAAAGGTCCGACCGATAGCTCAGCGCTACCGATACTGTATGAGGCTTTGGGAGGGAGGTTTACTAACGTTCTATGCCGAACAGTACTAGTTGGCATCCGTTACACTTGCCCTCTCTAATCTTCCTCCTTTGGTCTCTCTGTACAGACTTCAGCTCTTCCTTGTTTCCCGACCTCAAGATCCTTTTCTTTTCTTTCAGTAGTGACTTTATCTTGGGGTTGATCCAGGGGTTGTTATTTGAGAAGCACCATATGGTCTTTGTGGGTAGGGTGTTCTCCACACAGAAGCTGATGTGGTCTGTGATGGTGTGTGTGAGACTGTCGATGTCCTCACCATGTTGATGTCCTCCCCATGTCCTCACCAAGAAGCCTTCAACTTGTCTTTTAGACCCTATTCCTACCAGGTTATTTAAAGAAGTCTTCTCATTTATTAGTAGCTCTATTCTTCAAATAATCAATTCTTCATTAACATTAGACCGTGTGCGGCAAGCTTTTAAAACTGTAGTAATTAAACCCTTACTTAAAAAGCCAGTGCTGGATCCAGGAGTTTTAGTTAACTATTGATCAATCTCTAATCTGCCTTTCATTTCAAAAATCTTAGAAAGGGTTGTTGCTACGCAATTATTTGACCACTTGCAGGGAAATGGTTTATTTGAAGAGTTTCAATCTGGGTTTAGAATCCATCATAGTACTGAAACAGCTTTAGTGAAGGTCACTAACAACCTCCTTATCGCATCTGATAATTGACTTGTTTCTGTACTTGTCCTTTTAGACCTAAGTGCAGCTTTTGATACTATCAATCGTAATATTTTACTTGATAGACTAGAACATCTTGTTGGACTTAATGGAACCTCATTGCAGTGGTTTAAAACTTATTTATCTGACAGGTTCCAGTTTGTTCATGTCAGTAATGAGTTTTCTTCCAACTCAAAGCTCAGTCACAGAGTTCCACAGGGATCTGTGCTAGACCCTATTCTTTTTAGTTTAAATATGCTTCCGCGAGGCAATATTATTAGAAAGCACTGCATACATTTTCATTGTTAAGCAGATAACACACAATTATACTTGTCAATGAAGCCAGATGACCATAATCAGCTAGTCAAATTAGAGGGTTGTCTTAAGGAAATCAAAGCTTGGATCACTTGTAATTTCCTGCTATTCAGATAAGACAGAAGTCGTTCTAGTTGGTCCAAAAAAACTTAGAAACACCTTTCCAAATCAAACTCTTAGTTTGGATGCGGTTACTCTTTCTCTTAATAATTCTGTGAGGAACCTTGCAGTTATTTCTGATCAAGATCTGTTCTTTAATTCACATATTAAACTTGTTTCTAAGACTGCCCTTCTATCATTTGCATAACATTGCCAAGATTAGGAGCATTTTGTCTCAGAGTGATGCTGAGAAACTAATCCACACTTTTGTTAGCTCTAGATTAGATTATTGTCACTCTTTATTATCAGGCTGTCCTAAAACATCTTTAAAAAGTCTTCAGCTGATCCAAAATGCTGCAGCAAGAGTTTTAACAGGTACTAGAAAGAGAGATCATGTGATGATCAGGCGAGCGTGCATACCCCCTCCCTTACTGTTTCTGCGTTTCCTGGCTCCGGAGCTCATCAATGCACCGGCATGATTGACACACCTGCTGCTTCCTGGTCTACCAGCATATTTAAGAGCCAGTGTGTGAAGAGCTCACTGCTAGATCGTTGGGTATTGCTGCTAGAGCAACTCCAGTCAATGTTATTTGGCAAATTCTGTTATCCTTTTGTCTTATTCTCAAGTTTCTTCTCCTCCTCAGGTTTGCTGCCACTCCAGCGGTGTGTCTCCGGAGCTGTGCACGCTCCCCTGTACCAAACTACTCAAGGATAACATTGTCCTCACCCAGTCATCTCCATCCCGTCATCTCCCTGCAGTCTCCAGTCTCTCCCCTTTCTGTCCATGCTGGAGTTCACTGTCAGGCCCTCAGCTTGTGTAGTAAGATTCTCTTCCCCTGTCATCATTCTCTGTTTGGTTATCTTAGCCATTAACCTTCTCTCTCCACTCCTCTCTTTCAGGCTACATGTGGCTCCAGCATGCCCCTGTCTTTATTATATTTAAGTTGGTGCGTTGTTTGCATTTTTCATTCGCTGTTCGAGTGTTGTGTGTTTATTAAGTTAGCGTGTTTGTGTATTTTACTTTTCATTAAAGTTGTGTTAACCTTTCCTCTCGAGTCTGAGTGTTCATCTGAAGTGGTTTGTCTTGCATTTAAGCCTCTTGGGTATTTAATCATGACAGATCACATCTCTCCGGTTCTGGCCTTCCTTCATTGGCTACCCACAGAATTTAGAATTAAGTTTAAAATCCTTCTTCTCGCTTGCAAAGCTCTAAATAATCGGGCCCCTTTTTATTTAAAAGATCTGATACTACCCTATCATCCTAACAGAGCACTATGCTCCCAAAATGCAGGATTACTTGTAATACCTAGAATCTCCAACAGTACAATGGGAGACAGAGCCTTCAGTTATCAAGCTCCTCTCCTTTGGAACCAGCTGTCAATCTGAATTCGGGAATCAGACTCGATCTCTGTTTTTTAAGAATAGGGTTGAACCTTCCTTCTTGATATGGCCTATAGTTAGGGTGGGATCAAGTGCCCCTGAACCCTCCCTTAGTTATGCTGCTAATAGGTTTAGACAGCCGGGGGACCTCCAACAATGCACTGGGCTTCACTGCTTTCTTCACTGTCAACGAAATATTTTTGGTGGTCATTAACATCTGTTTGTTCTCGCCCATAGATTGAGTCCCCGTCGTGCTGTTTGCTCTCTACTTGTCTGTTCTTTTCTTCTTCTTCTCTATCCCTCCACACCCCAGCCTGTCACAGCAGATTATTGCTCCTCCCTGAGCCTGGTTCTGCTGAAGGTTTCTTCCTACTAAAAGGGAGTTTTTCCTCTCCACTGTTGCCAAGTGCTTGCTCATTAGGAATCGCCTGATTGCCGGGATCTTTCTGCAATTGCGGGGGTTTCCCCTACAGTTGAAAGTGCTATGAGATGACTGTTGTTGTGAAATGGCACTATATAAATAAAGTTGAATTGAACTGAGATTTTGATACAGAAAATGTAAGATGTTATCTGCGTGAACTGCTAGATCATGACCATGCATTCTCCATTTACGGTTCTACTGCCACACAGTCAGGTGCTTCCTATCGCTCCACATCTTCATATATTGCATCTAAACATGCTGATGCAGTGGCAAAGCTGGCAGCAAAAGAGGTTGAATACAAGATCTTTCAAGAAGAAAGAATGCAAAAGGAAAGAAGAAAAGCTCTAGAAGAAAAGCACACGAAAGAGCTTGATATTCAAAGATCTGAGCTGGAGCGCCTGCATTATGAAAGAGAAGTGGAGACAGCTCGAGCAAGAATGGAAGCCTATGATAGAGAACTAATGCAAATAGGAAATATTCAGTCACTGAAAAAGGAGCAGGTGAGCCAAAATCTTTTACTCCATCCTCCTGCACCACACCTGCCCGATACAGCTAAGCTGTCTCCCCCTACTGATGTCACTGATCTAACGCAAGCTGTGCAGAACAGCATAATAATGAACAGGCTCCCTGTACCAGAGCCAGCCATGTTCACTGATGAGCCAGTTCACTTTATTGTATGGAAGACTTCCTTTTTGTCTCTGATTGATCACAGAGCCATTTCTTCCGCTGAAAAACGTTATTATCTGAAAAAGTATGTTAGTGGTCCATCTCATAAACGTTTAGAAGGGACATTTTTCAGAAATGATGAAGAAACCTACAAAGGTGCGTGGGAAAAACTCAATCAGCAATATGGCCAGGCATTTGTAATTCAAAGAGCATTCAGAGAGAGGCTGAAAGGGCTGAAGGGCTAAGAAATTTTGTAGATTTTCATAAATGCTTGCCTACTAGCTATGCCTCATGTCAAGGGCTTGGAAATATTGAACGAGTGTGACGAAAATCAGAAACTGATACAGAAACTCCCTGACTAGGCAGCCACTAGGTGGAATCGCCATGTTACAAAGGCACTAATCGAGAATAAAGACTTCCCCAGTTTCAGTGATTTTGCTGCATTTCTATTGTTGGAGGTGCAAGTGGCTTGCAACCTGGTCACATCCATCCAGGCTCTCCACTCTTCAGAAACAAGCAGTGACAAAGGTAATTCAAAGGATAATAAAAGGATCAAGGCAAGCGTTTTAAGTACCAAAACAGCTATGCACCCTAACAAAACATCAGGCAGAGTAAATAAAGAATTTTCTTGCATTTTGTGCCAAAACACACATCAGCTCTCCAAATACCCTGACCTCATGAGCCAATCCCTGGAAGGCATGTCTTTCTTTTCTTTTCTTTTCTTTTCTTTTAGACGCTGCTGTCTAAAAGAGAGTTGTAGAGCAAAGGACTGTCAAAGCCGCCTCACCTGTGACATTTGTAAGAAAAAACACCCATCTGCCTACATGAAGACAACTACAGTGGAGAGGTAAAAGGAGAAAGACTAGGTGAACATGGAAAACACACCACAAAACTGCACATCAGAGACAACAACTGCTTTGTCAAACGCTGCAGGGAAAGGACAATGTGCAACTTCAGTGATTGTCCCAGTGTGGGTGTCGTCAGCTGCAAACCTATACAGAGAAAAACTTGTTTATGCATTATTAGACACTCAAAGTGACACTGTTTTCATTGTGAAAAGGGTGTGCCATGAGCTGCAAATGAATAGTTGTCCAGTGAACCTAAAATTAACCACTTTAATGGGTGAGAATGTAATTGTAAGTAGTGAAAGGGCATCTGGTATCTGTGTGAGAGGTTATAACTCAGCAACACATATCAACATCCCTTCTGCCTACACAAAGGAATACATACCTGCAAACTGTGAACACATACTGTACCAACATGTGAAACAGCCAAACACTAGAGTCATCTGTCAACAATCGTAGATGAAATCCCACAACTTCTCAGTTGTGAAGTAGGACTCTTGTTCGGCTACAACTGTTCCAGAGTGTTAGCACCTAAGCAAGTGATACTTGGTAAAGAGGATGAGCCCTATGTTATCCAAACAGTTTTAGGATGTAGCGTAGTTGGCAGCTCAGCACCCTGTCATGAGACAGATATCTTTTGTCATCGTGTTGCTGCAAAAGCGATCCCTCCAGTGACTCCCCTAGATGCATTTCGTGCATTAGAAAGTGACTTGAAATACGTAAGTGGAAATGATAAAAAGGTGTCTGAAGATCTCATCTTTCTCGACAAACTAAAGGAAGGAATAAGAAAGAATTAACAAGGCCATTATGAAATGCCATTACCTTTCAGGGAAAGACCATGCTTGCCCAATAATAGACAACTGGCCGAAATCAGACTCGGCCACCTCAAGAGAAAACTCTCCAGAAATGAGAGATACAGGGAAGATTATGTCCGATATATGAATGACATCATTGAAAGAGGTGATGCAGCGGAAACACAGGATGAAGGGCTTCCTGGTGAAAAATGGTACATACCACATCATGGTATTTATCACCCAAAGAAACCAGAAAAACTGAGAGTAGTCTTTGACTGTTCAGCAGAATACAGAGCCACCCTCAATGACCACTTGCTTACTGGGCCAGACATGATTAATCTGAGAGGTGTTCTTTTATGCTTTCAGCAGCATCCAATAGCCTTGATGTGTGACAAAGAAAAAATGTTTCACCAATTTCAAGTCCAACAGAACAACTGCAACTATGGTAGAAAAATGGAGACCTGAGCACACAACCAGAGGCATATAGAATGACAATACATCTCTTTGGTGCTACATTTTCTCCAGGATGTGCAAACTATGGGTTGAAGCAATTAGCCAGAGAGAACAGCCTCACATATCCATTAGGAACACAGTTCATTACCAGAGACTTTTATGTTGACGACGGTGCCAGAAATGTAGAAACAGTGGAGGGCATACAACTTGCTTGAGAGGCATGTGAACTGTGTACAAAGGGTGGTCTGCGGCTGTATAAGTTTGCATCGAATAACAGTGATGTTTTAAACAGTGTACCAGCTTTGGAATGTGCGACAGACACTAAAACAAAGGACCTTGCCTTCAGTGATATGCAAATAGAAAGAGCACTAGGCATCCACTGGAACATAGAAAAGGACTGTTTCACATTTAGCACTCCACTGAAAGAGCAGCCTCTCACACGACGTGGAATATTATCAATCGTTGCATCTATTTACAACCCTTTGGGATTTGTTGCCCCCTATCTTCTCCAGGGAAAGGGAATCCTGCAAGAAATGTGGTGTCAGGGAGCAGGTTGGGATGACCCATTGCCTGACCACCTCAGATCGAGGTGGGATCAATGGAAAGGAGATCTTGTTAACCTAGAGAGAAAACAAACACCTCAATGTTAAGTGCCTGATAACTTTGGACAGGTGGTTAAAAGAGAACTGCATCATTTCTGAGATGCAAGTACTACTGGATACGGACAGCATTCTTATCTGAGACTCAAAAATGAGAATAGAGACATTCACTGTGCTTTCATCATGGGGAAGTCGAGAGTATCTCCCACAAAGGTCACGACTATTCCAAGGTTAGAATTGACTGCAGCAACGGTCTCAGTCACAGTGAGCAATATGATCAGAGAAGAGCTTGTTTATGCTGATTTAGATGAGTTCTTTTGGACAGACTCTAAAGTCATTCTGGGATACATAAATAATGAAGCGAGACATTTTCATACTTTTGTTGCAAATAGGGTGCAGAAGATTCGAAATAACACAATGCCCCCGCAATGGCTTTATGCCACCGTCGATGAAAACCCTGCAGACAGTGCTTCAAGGGGAATGACACTGAAAGAACTATTGTCTTCCAGCTGGCTCACTGGTCCCAAGTTATTGTGGGAAAATGAAATACATCTTCCAAAAAATGATAAAATGGAACTCCCAAATGGTGACCCAGAAGTTCGAAAGGTTCAGGCATTCCAAACAAAGGCTGTTGAACAAGTGAGTCTTACAGATCGCATGACAAAAATTTCATCTTGGTCCAAGGCTGTTAGTGCAGTTGCATGTCTCCGACATTGTATCCTAAAAGCTAAATCTAGCGCACACTCTACAGAAACTGAACGGCAAAATGCAGCACTCATGATCATCAAAGACCTGCAAAAAGATGTGTATCAGGAAGAAATAAAGACATTAACCAAAGGAAATCTACTAGAAAAATACAAGCTGTATCCTCTAGATGTCTTTTTAGACCAAGATGGTGTGCTCAAGGTGGGAGGAAGGTTACCTCATTCATCCCTTTCTAGCTCAATCAAACACCCGACAGTTATACCTAAAGAGTATCATATCATGAAACTGATAATTGCACACTGCCATGAAATGGTTAAACCCCAAGGCAAACGATTTACTGTCAATGAAATTTGAGCCAATGGCTATTGGATCCCAGGTTTATGCTGATCTGTCGCATCCTTCATTTGACAATGCGTAGCCTGTTGGAGATTAAGGAGACCTGCAGAAGGACAGAAAATGAGTGAATGGAGCCAGCAACACCTATTACATAATGTGGCATGGATTGTTTCTGCCCATTTTTGACAATAAAGGGATGTAAAGAAAACAAAAGATATGGACTGATCTTTATGTGTTTTAGCTCTCGCGCTATACATGTTGAAATGCTAGATGATCTGGCTACTGGACTTTCTAACTGGCAGGTCCCAGTCTGTCGGGATGGGAAACAGGACCTGAGCCAGCATCATCACAAACACAGGTGTTCCACAGGGTTGTGTTCTCAGCCCCTCCCCTACAGCCTATTCATCCACGATTGTCTTGCCTCCCACAAGGACAATATCATCTTAAAGTTCGCGGATGACACAGCAGTGATAGGACGCATCACTGGTAATAACGAAGCATCCGACAGGAGGGAGGTGGCCAGCCTGGTGTCATGGTGTGAGGACAACAACCTCACCCTCAACACGGACAAGACAAAGGAGATGATAGTGGACATGAGGAAAGGGAGGAGGAGACCCCATTGGCTGCTGTTCATCTGGGAGCTTGAGGTGGAGAGGGTGAGCAGCTTTAAATACCTGGGCATCCACATCAGCGATGACCTTAAGTGGACACACAACACCACAGAGCTGGTTAAGAAAGCTCAACAGCAGCTGTACTTTCTGAGGAGGCTGAAGAAGTTTGGCATGGCCCCCAGGATCCTCAACAACTTCTACAGCTGCATCATCGAGATCATCCTGACCAATTGCATCACTGCGTGGTATGGCAGCACAACTGCCCTGGACCACAAATGCCTGCAGAGAGTGGTGAAGACAGCGGAGAAGATCATCAGGACTCCAATCCCCTCTCTGCAGAGCATCTACCACCGCAGAGTCCAAAGGAGAGCTGACACCATCCTCCGGGACCCCACCCACTCTAGCACAGAATGTTCATACTTCTACCTTCAGGCCAGAGGCACAGAAGTGTGAAATGCAGGACAACCAGACTGAAGAACTCCTTCTTTCTCACTGCCATCGGACTCCTGAATAAATAACAAACTCCCAAACTCTGCAACACAGTTTTGCAAATAGGAACTCACATGCCGGTTGCTAAATTTGCACATTGCTCATTTGTACAGTGTACATAGTCTCACCCTGTCTGCTGTCCATATCATCTCTGCTGCTAATTATCATGTACAGCTTACTGGTATTATCGTTACAGAGAAATTTCCACATTGGGTGCTAATTTGTAATTTGTATATTGCTCATTTGCACACTGTACACAGGCTTATGCCATCTCAGGTTCATATCATCTCTGGTATCAATATACCACTATCGTCCACTATAGTCATCCGGGGAATTTCAAATTTCATCCTTCTTGTTTCCTCTAGTTTGACTGCTTTAACTGCTTTAAAACTGTCCAGATTGCCTAATGTGTGTTATTAGTATTCATTAGTATTAGTGCTTAGTGTCAATGTGTGCTTAAGGTGTCCTAATTGCCTAACTGTGTGTTATAGTGTGTGTTAGTATCCATTAGTTTTAGGTGGGTTATTACTGTACCTTATTAGTATTGCTGTGTATCTATTACCTTGGCATTCGTTCGGAGAGCAGAGTAAGAATTTCATTGCTCAGGAAATGAAGAGTTTGTTTGCAAAAACAGGCAAGTCCAATTGGTTTCATAATGAGAATGTGGTGATCCGTGCTGTGTGTTTTCTTTGCTCACTAATTATCTTCCACAGCTGCAGTTTCATTCACACCTGAGCCTCCCAATTAGACAGACTATATTAGGAGTGGAGCCCTGCACTCCTACACGGAGACGTCAATGCTCCGACAGGGTGAAAGAACTCCACAACGTGAGTCAACCCTTTTCTTCAGCTGGGAGTTTCGCCTCCCTACTAAGTTAACTGCACCTCTTTGTCTGGAAGTTTCACCTCCCCGACTCAACTGTAAGCTACCCTATCTGGATGTTATCTTCTTCTACTCCTGCCTTTCCCTGTTCCTCTTCTCTGTGCACAGGTGGACCAAACCTCCAGGCAGACCTTTTCCAGCTCCAGGCAGCGGGCCAGATCTCAACCCGTGAACCGGAGGTTCCACTGTCTCTCTCCAGCTCCGTAAGTACCTCTGCCTCCGGACTGAACTCTCTCCTCTTCTCTCCCCGCTGAGGTTCACCTGCACTCAGCACTGTGATTATCTACACGGACACCTCTTCACCTCAGCGGGACCCTGGTAACCTGGAAAAGGACTGAGCTGCTTCTTTGTGCTTCAGCTACTCCCCTTGCTCTGTAAGGCTATGAACTATTTTGACTATTCAATCAATTGCTGCAAGAAAACTCATATTCTCTTCTCTCCTCTCTCCCTGCAGGGTTGCCAGACCACTCCCGCTCTGCACACACACATTCACACACACATTCACTAAGTCAGTAAAGATCATTGTGACTCTAATTGAGTCTGTTGTCTGCGCTTGGGTTTAACGTGAAAATATGTCAGACAAAAACAACTTTTTCATCTTTTAGTTTATATGTGTTAGTATTTCCAATTCAGCTTCTAAGACATGGTCACTTGAAATATGAGTATCTCAGGCATAATAAAGCAACAAAACTGAACATCAACTCATTATTTTTTGCCAATTTATAAGTACAAAAACAGATAAGTCCAAAACACATCCTTTTGCAAAAACAGACATGTCCTGAAAACCATACTAGTTTGTCTGGTGAACGCATCACTGGTTCATCTGCTTCATCAAAATTATCCATATTCGACATAAAATGCAACAAAATTGTAAAAAAAAAAAAAAATGGCAGGGAAATCACGCAAAGTGAGCAGACCCAACTAGGGATCTCTGCAGAACACTGCCGCAGCAGATAGACACATGATTGGCTGGTCTCAGCATCTAGATACGTGACTGGCTGATCTTCGCTGCACCATTAAGTCACGCCACCCAAATACCAAGCACTTATTTACTGTGTGTGGAGTTATATGGTTTTGTGAAAACAGGGTCCCGGCGTTTATCGGCTTTTGAAAAAAAAAAGCAAAAAACATGAACTTCGTAGTGCATATAACAGTGGATACATGAGATGAGATGAGATTCAACTTTATTGTCATTACACATGTATGAATACAAGGTAACGAAATGTGACTTGGCATTTGGGCACGCTCTATAGCGGATTTTTAGAAAAAACAATTTGAACTTCTATAAGTAGGTAATGTGAACAGTTGTTTGCTGTACAGAGGGGAATTTTCTTGGAAGTGGCGTTTATTGGTTTTTGCAAACAAACTCTTCAAATGTTGCATTTCTTAACTGTGCACATGATAAAGTTTTTGAATCTTTGAATCTTGACTGATGCTTTCATCAATGGTTTACGTTGCTTTATTGCACAGAGAGGTACAGTCAAGCAAATCAAGTGTGATCAAGGCACCGACTTTGTCGGTGTCAAGAATGAACTGAATGCAGCTCTGCAGGAGGTTGATACCGAAAAACTGACAACTTTCCTTGCAGAAAAACACTGATTATTTCTTCAGTGCAAATCAAATGAGCCATGCTGGTGGAGTGTGAGAGCGATAAATAAAGACTGTAAGAAATGTTCTCAGTGCCACACTCTCACTTTCTTCTCATGGACTCGATGACACCTCCCTAAGGACTTTATTATATGAGGCTGCTGCAATTGTAAACAGTTGCCCACTTACAACAGACAACTTGAACGATCGGAACCACTCACTCCTAATCATCTCATCACCTTGAAAACTACTGCTCCCCTGCCCCTACCAGGCAATTTTATCAGAGATCTGTATGGACGGAAAAGATGGCATCAGGTACAGTATTTGGTTGAACAGTTTTGGAACCATTGAAAGTAGGATAACCTCCATAACATTAAGGTCAGACAACGATGGCACACACCTAAGAGAAACGTTCAAGTAGGTGACATTGTAGTGGACACGGATGACATACAGCCAAGATCTGTGTGGAGACTTGGAAGAGTCTCAGAAACTGTATTGGACAAAGATGGACTTATAAGGAAAGTCAAGATGGTTTTAGCAGATAGAAACCTGAACAAAAGAGGTGTATGTGTGCACAAAACTTCTGTAGTAGAATGTCATGTTCATACGTTAGTTCTGCTATTAGACTTTTCTTAAGCATGAGAGGATGGTGAAATTGTATATAGTTTTATATGGAAAATCACTCTGCAGAAATTATTAGTGTGTAAGTTTGAAGGTAAACACAAATAATTTGGTGGGAGTGCAACAGTTAGAGATAAGTTTGATTTAGTTTTGTGTTTATGCGAGCTAATAGTTCAGTTTTATTGTTTGATGCTTTATTTTTTCTACTGCCTGGAAGCATCTTATTATCTTAATCTTATTATCTAAGCATCTTATCTATTGGAAACATCTTATTTTGAAAGGAGCCATGCGCACGTTAGAAGCAGCAACTTGGTAGTAATAGTAATGCAAGGTAAAGAAACAGAGCTCCGAGTTGCAGCCAAAGGGTTTAAGGAAATACGGCACAAGGTTTAATTCAGCTCCATTTGAGAAAGGCAACAAGGTAATTGAGAATGTTATTTTTGTGTTTTACATTTGTTTATTGATGTAATTAAGGTGGAGAATTGTTTTGTGTTCAACGTTACCACTCTCTCGACCTCATTCATCACCAGGTTTGTGGACATAACATTTGGCGACTGAGGATTAACGTATGGAGGCGTGCGTTACATTACTCCGTCCCTTCCTTGAGCTCCTGGGTGAGCCGCTGGTGCCTTGGCCATGTTGGTTCAAGGCCTTTCAAACTTACATCATGGCACTAGACCTCGGGAAGCTCGATAAGGTGAGGGCAGGTGCACTTCTCTTCCACAACCTGGGTATCTAAGGCCAGTGAGTCCTACGGACGCTCGGCACGTTGGACTCATTTGAAGACGTCGTGGAGCTGCTAGCTAACCATTTCACCACTCCAGACAGCATGATTGTAGGGAGAATTCGGTTTCGCCAGTGACACCAATATGTAGGTGAGCCCATCCACCAATGTGTCGCTGATTTGAGGCAGCTAGCTAGTGAGTGCCGTTTTGAGCAGCTTGAAGATGAGATGGTGCACAACCAGCTAGCAGAGCACACATGCAATGCTGGACTGGGAACTAGGCTACTAATGGCACTGAATGACTTAACGTTAGCTAGAGATGTTGAGCTAGCCCTCCAATTGGAGGCTGCAGATAAGCTAGGTTTGGAGCTAAAGTGGCACCAGTCACAGAAGCTGCCGGAGCCGCCTGCCACAGCAAATGTTGCGGACTTGGAAAGCAAGGATAGCTTGGATAAAGATTGTTTGGAAACCAATGCTTCCAGCTGATTGTCTGCCCCGGGAAGACCCCCATGCAGGGGTTGTGAGTCTGCGATGCACAACCATAAAGAAAAAGAGTTCCCAGCAAGAGGAAAACGTTGTAGCAGATGTGGACGCTTGAATCACTATCCCAGGGTGTGCCGCTTATCTGATCTGGAGAGTCCACAGAAGAAATCACCCCGCCCGCCCCCAACAACCATCCACATGGTGAGTCCCAGTACCAATGGGTATACCTATTGTACAGTGGAATTCGACAACATGGAGGTGCCACTGTTACTCGACACGGAGGCGGTGCATCGATGTTGAATTGGGCCATGGTAAAGAACTTTTTCCCCCATCACAGGATAAGAAGTAACCCGGCACCGTTGTATGACTACGGAGGTAGCAGGCTGTGCACTGTTGGGACTGTGGAGTTAACTGCTTGTTACAAGTCGACGATGATGATTGACTTTACTTTCCAAGTGGCGGTGCGTGGCAATAATAATAATAATAATAATAATAATAATAATAATAATGGTGCGTTGGGTGTGACCTATTCTACGGAGTGGGTTTCGCCATCAAAGACGGTGCTGGGAATGACTGGTCGGGTTGTGGCCGCTGGAACCCACTGGCTCCTGTGGTTGAAGAGGACGTGGTTTGGGACGAAGGACTAACGGACACCCTTGCCTCCGAGCCGGACAAGCCTCAGGTTCGGCATGGGAAAGTCTCAGTGCCGGTGCTTGGGAAGTTTTGGGGGGGGGTTACCAAGCGTGACGGCGGGGCACCCGTGCTGACAAGTGACACCATGCTAGCCCCAGATGCCTCCGGTACTTGGCCGCAGTTGGGTGGAGGGTCTGCAGTTACGACGGTGACCGCTACGATGTTTATAGAAAAAGACGGGGCCAGACCGACGAGCATGGATTTACCGCATGCTCAGCAGCAGCACACCAGGCCGAGTAAGGCCCACCTTAGGGTTATGGATTTGGTTCTGGTTTGGGGTGATGAATGACCATGGCGAAGATGGGCCAGATGACAGCCAGCAAAACATCAAGCACGTCTGCGGATAGTGATGAAGTTGTGAGTGGCATACTTCCGGTTGTCTGACGGCTTGAGGCATACCAACCAGCTACAGCGTGTCCAGGAGGACGCTCCAGGTGGCAAGGCTGGACAGGAGTCGTTGATGGTGGTGTGGGATCTGGGCTCCGTCGTCCAGAAGATCAGCCATCGCTCTGGGGGCCTTTTGCCTCCAGGGGTGCACCTGCTGAAGGGCTGCTCTGGGCCCCCCTCATGCCGGTTCCACCTTTCCCACCCAAGTGACTGTGCTGTGACAGCATTGTTTATAGTTCATGTGTGTTATTGTGTTTATTGTGTTTAGTTTAGGAGCACAGCAGACACTTTTTAGTTTGAATAAAGACCTTTTAGTTTAATTTGGTGGCTGAATAATCCACTGTGCCGTGCGGGTCGTGTGGTAGTCCACCCACCGGCCCTATTTTAGGTTACTTTGTGTGAGTGTGTTAGGCCTTTTAGTACCTTGGTTTACATTTTTTTAGAGTGTGTTTCGGGTTCCAAATTGGGGTGGGTTCTGATTGTATGAGTGGTTTTGGACTTTGTAAAGATGGGGGAGGATGTTATGGCGACACTTATTGTGAAGTGCAGTGTGGTGACACCGACTTCCTGTCACATCACCACACTGCCCTATATAGCGAGGTAGCCACCATAGGCACTTCCTTTTGTTCCGGATGATCCTGCTGGGTGCTTGCCATGTATTGCTACATACTACCTTCAATAAAGCTGTGTTCAACGTTACCACTGTCTTGACCTCGTTCATCACCAGGTTTGTGGACATAATAGCCCCACCCCCCTCCCTCCAAGCACTCACATGGACAGAACTGAGGACCTTTAAATTATCACAATAACTCACCTGTCTTTGCGCTTCACACTTTCATGTAAACTGACTCATCCGGAAAATCACTACTGTACATACTGTATTTTCCATAATCCTTGGGGCCATTTTACTCAATTTTGTGTTATATACATAGTTCCATCCAAGAAGCCACTACCGTACCTGGCGCTGTGAAGCACTGTGAATAGTTTCCGGATGCACTGTATGCATCGCATATCCATAATGAGTTGGACATATACCTAATGCATTAGTAACTTATATACGAGAATGTTTCGATAACTTATACCAACGAATTCTTAGTGTGTTGCCGGCATTCACAACTAATGCTCAATGATAGTTTAACACAGGGGTGTCAGTCATGTGCCATGGAGGGCCAAGACCCTGCAGGCTTTACCTCCAACCAGTGTCTTCAACAGTAGATTCCACTGAACTTCTTCCCACTGATTACTGATGAGTGAAAACACCTGCTGAAGAGACTGGGTAGAGGAGAAAACCTGCAGGGTCTTGGCCTCCAATGGCACATGATTGAACACCCTGGTCTGACTTACGCACAGCATGGTACTATGCCGTACTATGACGTATACCAGCGTGCTTCAGTGTGCTCTTACCTTATGCAAAACTTACCCATAACTTATTCGATGCATGCCAGCGTATTTGCCAAATTTTTTAAATGTCGGCATATGCTTCCTAAGGCTGCATGTCCACCAAACATGTTTTTTGTCGCCAGACCACCCAGAAGCTCTTTTTTTCAGCGCTTGTGCGCTGCACTCTGGAAAAAAAAAGTCTGTGCCCTTTATCCTAGCAACATTGTCACTCACAGCTCAGCACTTCCGCTTTTTCTATGGTCAGACTTTACATATTTTTTAATAGCAGTCTCCCGATAACAATGGACAGGACATGTATTCTGGCATTGGTAGCAGCTTTGGATGGAAAATATAACACAAAAAAGAAAACAGGACTCTGCCCTATGTCCCACCCTTACTTAATTCTGATTGGCTGCTTAGAAAGGTCTGACATTGACGAGCTGAGCTATAGTCTGAAAAGTTAAACTTTTTTCAGCCTTGAGTGCCTCAACAAAAAGCGACCACCGCCGGGAGTGTTTCAGCACCTAGGGCGCTCAGCGCTGTAGACAATGGTCTACATAGAGGAATGATTAGAAAATGGTCGCCCAGAACAGGAAAAAACGCATTTGGTGGACACGCTGCCTAAATCGTCGAGGTGTGTGTGAGATATGTAATTAATATGAAAGAGTAAGATAGACACGCACCTCCAGGTGGCACCGCTGCTATCTTATTGGTCTCTTATCTTGCCTGAGCTTAGCTGACAATCTGTCAGTGGCTGTCAACGTGAGTGTGCTAAATAAAGCTGTGTTTCCCAGTCACTTCGCCTCTTCTGTACAGCAGGTAATTTCAAACATAACATTGGCGGTGACAGATTAAACCACGGAGGCGTGCATGGTCCCTATTCGCCCTTTCCTCGAGGCACACGGAGAACTGCCGGTGCCCTGGCCTAGGTGGTACGAGGCCTTTCGGAACTACATTGCCGCGCTGGGTCTTGCGGGGCTTGACAAGCAGAGAGCCCGGGCGCTATTGGTGCACAGTTTGGGCATAGAGTGCCAGCGAATCCTGTGAACACTCGGTGCTGCGGACACCTACGAAGAGGTAGCGGAGCTGCTAGCTAGCCATTTCAACACCCCAGATAATGTGACGGTCCAGAGGATCCATTTTCGGCAGAAACGGCAACGGGTAGGTGAACCCATCTGGCAGTTTGCTTCTGATTTGAGGCAGCTTGCTAGTGAGTGCCGTTTCGGGGCCTTGGAGGAGGAAATGATTCGTAACCAGCTGGCAGAGCATTCCTGTAGCGTCACATTGCGAGCTAGGCTACTTACGGTGCCAAGTGAGCTCAGGCTAGCCAGAGCTGTCAAGCTAGTGCTCCAGATGGAAGCCGCGGACAAGCTAGCTCTGGAGCATACCGGGAGCCAGTCACAGCAGCCGCTAGAACCTCTTGTCGCGGCAAATTCTACAGACCTGGACTGCGAAGGTTGCTCGGATGGAGAGGAGACGGAAGCCAACGCTGCGATCCAGGGGTTGACCCCGGGAAAATCTCTCTGTATGGGTTGTGGGTCTAAGATAGACCGGAAGAAGGCTCAGGACTGCCCAGCGAGAGGAGCACAGTATAACAGATGTGGTCGCTTTGACCATTTTGCCAGGATGTGCCGTAAAGTTAAACCGGACAGCCCGCAGAAGAAATCGCTCCACCCGCCCCAGACAACCATCCACACGGTGTCCCCAGACACCAACAAGTATACGTTTTGCACGGTGAGACTGGACGACGTGGAGGTGCCACTGTTGATCGACACAGGAGCGGAGGGCTCGCTGCTGAATTGGGCCATGATGAACAGGCTTTTTCCCCACCACAGGGTTAGAGGCAACCCAGCGCCGTTGTACGGTTATGGAGGTGGAAGGCTGGACACCGTTGGGACTTTGGAGCTCACTGTTCTGTACAAGTCTGCGACGGTGCTCAACTTCATATTCCATGGAACAGCACAGGGTCATAACATCATGGGCTGTGATTTATTTTACGGACTGGGTTTCACCATCAAAGACGATGCTGGGGAAGAGTGGTCAGGCTGTGGCCAGTGGAACCCCCAATTCCAGCGACTGATGAAGATGCGGTTTGGGATGAAGAACTACCAGACGCCATGGCAGTCAAGTGGGACCAAGTTTGCTCAGGCCCAGTGCAGGAGGGTCTCAGGGCTGGCGCTCGGGAAACAGTCGAGGGGAGTACCGAATGTGATGGCAAGGCGCCTGTGCCAGCGAGTGGCACCGATGGGCCTATATAAGACTGGATCGGCCATCTTATTGGTCTCTTATCTCGCCTGAGCTTAGCCAACAATCTGTCAGTGGCTGTCAACGTGAGTGTGCTAAATAAAGCTGTGCTTCCCAGTCACCTCGCCTCTTCTGTACAGCAGGTAATTTCAGATATGAGATGATGGATATCAGTTATTAATTAGTAACTCCAGACTTAGTCAAAAAATGTTTTCTTAGAAAAGGCAAATTTACCACAGTTTATCTTTGTAGAATTATTTTACTAATTCTAATGTATTATTAATGTACTGACACTGGATCTGGTGACTGCACAACAGTGTGCAAAAAAGAAAAAAAGATGAAAATGGCGTTCTTTAAATGCGCCGAGCCCAATCACAACTGTATGAAAAATATTTAAAAATTTCAGTAGCTAAAAGTGTAATTCAAGTTTCTACAACTGATCAATTAAATTTAAGATTTTCTGCTTAAATCCGCTATTTTGGCTGCAGTGATATACTGTAAATGCATATGGAATGTTTAGAACTTCTAAGCTGCTTCTTTAATCTTTAGAGTAAATCCACTCAGGTTATCTGCTGATGGATACTAGTATACTGTACAATAGAATAATCTTTAACCTGCCATCAGAATTTAAATATGAAAATTTAGAAATATATAGCCAGTGCATTAATGTGGCCTGGCCTTGCCCCCAAACAATCCCAGGACACTTTGCTGCACGTGTCGCAAGCAGCCGTCATCATTTGTTTGCAAAAAGGTCCATGGAAGGATGGTAAAGTTACTGCACTCTTTAAAAGGGGCAGTAGGAAATTAGCAAGCAACTATAGACGTGTTAGTTTAATTAGCATCATTTGCGAGATCCTCAAATCTATTATCTGTGATTGCATCATAGATCATGTGGAGAAAAATTTTTTTTAGTCAAAAACAGTTTGGTTTGATCAGCGGAAGAGCTACAACTTTGGAGCTACTCGAAAGACTAGAAACCTGGGGCCTCATGTACAAAGGGTACTTACTTATAAAAACATGGCGTACGTCCTTTTCTGTCAGGAACCGAGCCGGCTTGGCTTCCCCCGGCTCAGTTCTGGCCGCTCTATGGGTACGTGCCACATTGTATGTATGTTAGTATGTATTTCTATGTGCTTTGCCGTACCCATAGCCACTGCCTTCTGGCCGGCAGCGGGGATGCAGCCTGTTGCGCTCACGCTGGAGTGAGCACTGTCTAACTGTCTGACGGTCGGACCACGCCCCCTCTCTATTGCTACCAGCTGTTCCCACTCCCGTATGCCATCTTCCTGCTCCTCGCCCAGGTGTAGCCTATTTGTCAAACCAGCAATGCATGTTCTTAAGGAGCCTGTGTCCAGTAATGCGTTGCTGGGTCATTGGACTTCGCGGACATCATTAACGGTTCGCGTGGAGTCAGGTCAAACAAGGACTGTTTCCCTCGGGACCTGTTCGGACTACTGGACCGCTCCAGCTCAGTGAGCATTGCGTGTGTTTTTTTTTTCCCCGGTGTCTTTCCCCTGTTGACTGTTGAGCGTCCAGCTGGACACCGTTAGCTTCTGAGGAAACATTAACTGTATGTCTGTGTGTTAGCACTTTGGTGTTTAATAAATGTGTGTGGTGTAAATCCCAGCGCATAAATTCTCGTCCTTTCCCCTCGCCGTGCGCTGTAAAGAAGCACACGGGGAGCTCATGACACTTTTCCACGGAAAATTTCAGATGTATCAAGAATGAAATGACTGTGGAACTATGTGCAGCTCCACACCAACTTCATGGCTAGTGCATGTACATTTCTACTGTTATTGGTCCATTAGCGACACTGATGTTGGGAGACTGATAATGATGTGAAAATTATTTTACACACCAGAGACACACAATGAACAAACATCCAAGTGTGTGCGATTATATGAGTGGATATAAAAGCAAGTGCAAAGAAGTGCAGAAAATGCCTCTAACAACAATGGCCTTAGCATTATTAGAGGATATTGAAAATCGTGCAGTGAAAAGAGAGGGTATTTAGAGACAGAAGATTTTCTGGCTCAGGATGATGACTGGCTTGTCAGCCAGTTTAAGTTTCCATGGGCAGTGCTTGTGAAACTGTGCTCAGAGCTATGACCGCTCTTGGAGCACGACACGGCAAGAAGCCGTGCGTTGCCCATCCCAGTACAGGTGCTGACAACACTGGGGTTCCTGGCAACAGGGGGATTCCAGAGAGAGCTGGTAGACCATCAGGAATTTCCCACTCAAACCTGAGCCAAGCTATGCTAGCTGTGTGGGATGGCATTATTCGGCTGTCGCTCAGGTACATCATATTCCCATACAATGCAGTTGAACAGGCCAACATCAAAGCACAGTTTGCAGCGGGAGCCGGCTTTCCTAATGATTCTAATGAACAGCATTGTTGGGAACAAATTACAAGCTGGTGCTGTGCGGATGGGTGGCTTCTTGGTGAGTAAATTCATGTCATTGTCCTAATAATAACCCACCTCATGTGCAATGTGCCTGTGCGCTCTTAAATATCACCCTGTCTTCAAGGCTTCATGACAACTCAGTGGTTTGAGTAAGTGATTTTCTTTTTTGCTGTTGAAACTACAGTTTCACAGCATTCTACCAAGCCCCCAATTGCCTCTGTGTGTACAGTAGTTATGTCAATAAGCTCATGCGTAAAGTTTGAAATGCAACAGTGTCATCCTTTCCCTGGCGCACCTCATTCATTTAGTAGTGTGTGTAATCTATGTATGTAAGTTGTATATAACTATAAATTTTGGACACAAAACACAGTGGGGCAAAAAAGTATTTAGTCAGCCACCAATTGTGCAAGTTGTCCCACTTAAAAGATGAGAGAGGTCTCCAATTGTCATCATAGGTATATCACAACTATGAGAGACAAAATGAGAAAAAAAAAATCCAGAAAATCACATTGAAGGATTTTTAATGAATTAATTGGTAAATTTCTCAGTAAAATAAGTATTTGGTCACCTACAAACAAGCAAGATTTCTGGCTCTCACAGACCTGTAACTTCTTCTTTAAGAGGCTCCTCTGTCCTCCACTCGTTACCTGTATTAATGGCACCTGTTTGAACTCGTTATCAGTATAAAAGACACCTGTCCACAACCTCAAACAGTCAGACTCCAAACTCCACTATGGCCAAGACCAAAGAGCTGTCAAAGGACACCAGAAACAAAATTGTAGACCTGCACCAGGCTGGGAAGACTGAATCTGCAATAGGTAAGCAGCTTGGTGTGAAGAAATCGACTGTGGGAGCAATTATTAGAAAATGGAAGACATACAAGACCACTGACAATCTCCCTCGATCTGGAGCTCCACGCAAGATCTCACCCCGTGGGGTCAAAATGATCACAAGAACTGTGAGCAAAAATCCCAGAACCACACGGGGGGACCTAGTGAATGACCTGCAGAGAGCTGGGACCAAAGTAACAAAGGCTACATCAGAAACATACTACGCCGCCAGGGACTCAAATCCTGCAGTGCCAGACGTGTCCCCCTGCTTAAGTCAGTACATATCCAGGCCTGTCTGAAGTTTGCTAGAGAGCATTTGGATGATCCAGAAGAGGACTGGGAGAATGTCATAAGGTCAGATGAAACCAAAATAAAACTTTTTGGTAAAAACTCAACTTGTCGTGTTTGGAAGAGAAAGAACACCATACCTACTGTGAAGCATGGGGGTGGAAACATCATACTTTGGAGCTGTTTTTCTGCAAAGGGACCAGGACGACTGATCTGTGTAAAGGAAAGAATGAATGGGGCCATGTATCGTGAGATTTTGAGTGAAAACCTCCTTCCACTAGCAAGGGCATTGAAGATGAAACGTGGCTGGGTCTTTCAGCATGACAATGATCCCAAACACACCGTCCGGGCAACGAAGGAGTGGCTTCGTAAGAAGCATTTCAAGGTCCTGGAGTGGCCTAGCCAGTCTCAACCCCATAGAAAATCTTTGGAGGGAGTTGAAAGGCTGTGTTGCCCAGCGACAGCCCCAAAACATCATTGCTCTAGAGGAGATCTGCATGGAGGAATGGGCCAAAATACCAGCAACAGTGTGTGAAAACCTTGTGAAAACTTACAGAAAACGTTTGACCTCTGTCATTGCCAACAAAGGGTATATAACAAAGTATTGATATATTGACCAAATACTTATTTTACCGAGGAATTCACCAATTAATTCATTAAAAATCCTTCAATGTGATTTTCTGGATTTTTTTTTCTCATTTTGTCTCTCATAGTTGAGATATACCTATGATGAAAATTGGAGACCTCTCTCATCTTTTAAGCGGGAGAACTTGCACAATTGGTGGCTGACTAAATACTTTTTTACCCCACTGTATGTACTTGTCGAGTCTAATATGATCTGCTTTCAACTGACAGGTGATCATGACTACCCACTAAATAGGTTCATATTGTCGTCTTTTTCGTGACTGTTTTCCTTTAATTCAACCAGCTGACCCATCCGGCTGGTCACAAATCAGAGATCAGCTGATGCTTCTGAGGATGACTGCAGACATCAGTCGAAACATTTCAAGGTTAAATAAACATCTCCTTCTTATCCCTGTCCGAATAAAGGAAAACGGTAAACTAATCTTATAGGGCTGCGAGCAGGCTATTGAATTACCTGTATCTGGCACTAATGCCGGAAGACAGTGTGCCAAACAAATCGTTTTTATGTGCCTCTACCTCATTCAGGAGCACCTCCAATTCAGTCCATGAAATTCCATTAAGTCCATTATTTTTGATTGTGGATACAGGAGAATCAAATGTACAAGGCTTGTATATATCTAATTGCATATTCAAATGGAGGCATGTCAGTGGAGGAGCCCAGTATTTCCTCACGTGCATTCAATTTCAAGTATAGTGGGATGTACAAAGGAAATGTGCTTGGATTCCTGCGTACGCACTTTCATACATCTGGATTATTTTTTTGCTTACGGCCTTTCTTGATTTAAACGCATGTCATCTTTCAGTAGGAGATCCACGCAAATCTTTGTACACGAGGCCCCTGGTGACTGGCTTTTGATCAGGGGTGTCCAATCATGTGTCATCGAGGGCCAAGACCCTGCAGGCTTTACCTCCAACCAGTGTCTACAACAGCAGATTCCACCAAATTTCTTCCCACTGATTGCTGATAAGTGAAAACTGACATAATGTCCGGCTCAGGAGACACACACGCAGGCTCAGAATAGATTTAACAGCTTTTATTGACAGACAGGTATGAATGAATGCGTGAGTGGAGTATGGATATGTGTTGGGGATGAACTTCCAAGTGCAGGTAGCAGAGCAGACCGTCGTACAGCCGGGCAACCCTATAACGACAAAGCAGAGGGACAAGGTAAAGGGCAACACACCCAGGCGGGGAATGTGAGAGTGACAGCTGCTTACTTGGTATAACAGGTGGCTGGCGTCAGCAAGGGATGAGCCCAGAAGACAGCGGCCTGCGGAGCCTGTGGCAGTGGTGTGGAGAGAATGGCGAAGGTCCGCCGCCGAGGAATCCACCTGTGCACAGGGGAGAGGACTGAAGAAACAAGGTAAGATGCTTACGGTTAAGCGTAGTCTTGCTGGTCATGGGGGTTCCAATCACCAAGACGAGCTGAAGGGAACAGATGGCTTCAGGCCGAAGCACAGCGCTGAGTGGGTTAAATAGTCTATTGCTGACGAGGCACAGGCGTGCGCGCAGCAGGAGCCGATGATGAATGGCGAGTCATGACAAAAACAGCTGCTGAAGAGACTGGATAGAAGAGAAAACCTGCAGGGTCTTGGCCCTCCATGGCACAGGATTGGACACCTCTGCTTTAGATGATGGACATGACAAGAAGGACATGCAGCTTTCATGGATTTCGTGAAAGCATTTGATACAGAACCACGCAAGAGGTAAATATGTAAGTTCAAAGGGTATAGCATAACAGAGCCTGTTGTGGGATGGACAGATTTTATATTGGAATGCAAACAAGTGGTCGTTAATGGAACAACACTGGCATAGAAGCCAGTACTAAGTGGCATACCTCAAGGAAGTCTACTTGGTGCTATACTTTTTGTCATATACATTAATGATCTGCCTGATATAGTTAATTCAGTAACATGTCTTTTTGTAGATGACACCAAAATGTATAGGATCATAGAAAAGGGTGAAGGACCTGTACTTGTATAGCGGATAAGGACCTGTACTTATATAGCACTCTTTCTAGTCACAAAGACCACTCACAGCTCTTAATTAGTAGGTACACTAACCCTTTATTGTAAGGTCCTATCAGAGACGGATACCTAGGCACAATTTAGAGTCACCAATTACCTGACATTCATGTCTTGGGATTGTGGGAGGAAACTGGAGCCTCCGAAGCAAACCCACACAGTACAGGAAGAAACTCAACACAGAAAAGTTCCCACATCTGCCAGCCTTGGGATTGTCTTAAATCTATCATAAATTTGTGACTTTCTTGTACATTTGAGATTTTGTTCTCATAAATTGACAGTTTTTCCTCATACAATTCAGATATTTTTTCTTTTAAACATGACATTTTTTCTCATAAATTTGTGGATATTATGATACCTGTGATTTTTTTTTCATACATAATTTCACAGCTTTTTATTCATACATGTTCAGTGTTTTTCTCATAAATTTGGAATTTTTTTTTCCTTTTTCTTTACAACTGAACCCAAAGAACAATATCAACAACCTCAATGAAATAAGATTCTGAATTTGCTAAAATGACCAATGATGCAGTCATCTCTGGAGAAAATAAGTTATTAAAATATCAACAAACACAACCACTTTCCAAGTTGGTGAAATAAAAACTAACTCGGAGTATGATAACATTTACGTGAGAAAGTATTTTTTTCCCTTAAAGTGTAAAAAGTATCCTGCAGTAAAACTACTACCATAAGTATCTACAGTTTTGTGAAAAATTACTTGAGTGAATAAAATTGGCTGCTACCCAACTCTGCAGCTGAGATAGGTGGGAGACCAAAGCAGGCGGTACAAGCATGGCTTCAGAAGATGCTCAGCATGACATTTTCTGGCACCCATGCTCCTATGAATCTGGACTCTAATAACTGATTAACAAGGTTGGAGAGAAAAACAAACTTCTTCCTACCCTGTTAATAACATGAAGGTAAGCCATATCTATTTTTTTTAATAAACTATAGTACAGCTCTCAATAAGAGTATAGTGATTCCTAATTAATAATTCATTAATTCAAAGACCCAAGTCATAATCACCACAATTTAAAACAAGGATTAAAATAGGTCTACTTGGTGCTATGAATGCTAGTGTTGAGTTGAGACCTCATCAAGACCAGAGTCTACCAAGTCCAAGACCTACAGTACATATACAGTGGTCTTGGTCTTAATCTTGAGACTCTGGTCTTGGTCTGATTTTGACTACAACACAAAATGAATACACAATATAGAAAAGTTACTTAAAAAAAAAAGCTTTCACATTATTGTAATTTTTTAAGCTACACTACTTTGGCTGTCCCCTGCCTCTTTTGGAGGAGCTGTTGTATATTGTGTGGTATCTTCTGTACTTTTTTGACAAGTAGGCCTGCAACAATAATTACTAACTTAATTATTTCGTCGTCGGCCTCTGTCGGTCTATGATGACCATGGAAGAGAATCCTAAACGTCTACTCTGCTGGAACAGCACCGCCTGTGGCTGAACAGGCCGATGCGCGAATGACAGTCCCTGTCACACAGGTCACACTTGTGGGTGGTCTCCGTGCTGCTGGGTCTGTGGCGGTTCTTCCTGTGGGTCCTTTTTTCATCTGCTGCAGCAGTCAGTCTCTCTTCACCCGCCTTGAGCTGTCTGGTCAGGGTGCCTCTCCATTTGGAGCGGTCCGTTGCAAGGTCCTCCCAGCGCTCTGTGTTGATATCCAGGGCCTTCATGTCTCTCTTGCAGACGTCTCTGAAGCGCAGCTGTGGGCGGCCAACGTCTCTCCTGCCAGTTGCCAGTTCTCCATAGAGGACGTCTTTGGGGAGTCTGCCATCCTCCATACGGTGAACGTGGCCTAGCCAGCAGAGCCTGCGCTGCCTGAGTAGAGTGAACATGGAGGGAAGGCCGGCGCGGGACAGAACTTCTGTGTTGGGCACTTTGTCCTGCCAGGATATGTCCAGGATGTGGCGAATGCAGCGCAAGTGGAAGGAGTTCAGTCTCTTTTCCTGCCGGGCGTATGTTGTCCACGTCTCACTCCCTAACTTAATTACTCCCTAACTTAATTACTCGTGCAATATAAAAACACAGACTGTCTAAGCATTCTGGCCTTGATATTTTGCTGTTTGTGCATGTGTTTGACATAATCTGTCAACATTTTAGCAGGGCCCTGTTCCAGAAAGCGGGTTTAAGGACTTACCTGGGAAAGTTTGTGGTAACTCTGAGTTTTCAGTTCCAAAACGTCAAAGGCTGTGAACATAACCTTCTCTTGAGTAGGTTATGTTTAGAACAAACAACCATGCAGCCTCGTTTCCACTCCTCCAGTGTCTCTCAGCACTGGCTCCCCCCAAGGCTGCGTGCTAAGCCCTCCACTTTGCTCCTTGTACACCTTTGACTGTATTCCAAACCACCCAACCACCGTCATCATGAAATACACGGACACCACCTTGGTTGGGCTTATTGCTGTCAATGACAAGAAGGCATACAGGGCGGAGGTAGAGAATCTGCTGCTGTGGTGCCAAGCAAACAACCTGGAACTGAATGTCCAAAAAACCAAAGAACTCATTTTGGACTTTAGGAAGAACAGACAGGAAACCCCCCCCCCCCCCCACACACACACACACTCCTCATAAATGGCAACATTGTGAAAAACGTCCCTGCCCTCAGGTTCCTGGGCACCCACATTTCCTGACTTCTCCTGGACTGTCAACACCAAGGCCTTGGTGACGAAAGCCCAGCAGTGGATGCACTACCTCCGTATCCTGACGAAGCACAACCTGGACCAGAAGCTGCTGCTGGCCTTCTATCGCTGCTCAGTGGAGAGCGTGCTCACCTACTGTCAGGGTGTGTGGTACACCAGCTCCATGGCCAAGAACAGGAAGGCTGTGCAGAGGGTCATCAACACCACCCAAAAAATTATCGGCAGCTCTCTGCCCTCCCTGGAAGACATCTCCAGAGTCTCCTATCTCGGAAGGATCAAGGCCATCACAGGAAACACCTCACATCCCTCCTACCACCTGTTTGGCCTGCTTCCCTCTGGACGATGGTTCAGATCGATCAGGTCCCACACCTCCAGACTGACAGTTTCTTCCCCTGGGCCATCTGAACTGCAAACAGTCAGAGCCCCCCCCCCCACCTGAACACTCACATGCACAGAACTGAGGACCTTTTAATGATCTCTATAACTAACTCATCTGTTGCTGCGCTCCTCACTTTCATGTATATTGACCCATCCATAAAGTCACTACGTACATATTTTACAAAATTCTTGGGCCATTTTACTCTATTATGGGTTCTGCACTCCTATGTACATAGTTTCACCCGCAGAGCCACTACCGTACCTGTGTATATACCAATGGGCTATTTGTTATTTTTACTTTTACCTCAGTCGTCTGGTTAATCGTGTGTTCTGTAACTGTTTTATTTCAAATTCTTCTAACTTACTTTATTGCGCAGTAGCCTGGTGGAGTACCTACAATTTCATTGTGCTGTACGACTGCACAATGACAAAGTCTATTCTAACCCTTGTGGGTCCAAGGTGTAGTTGGGCGTTTTTGACCACTTTTGATTTTACCTTAACATTTCATGTTAAACTGTTCATTTTTTTGTTTCAGCACAACCTTACATGTGTGAATTCAGTTATTTTTTTAATTTTTGCATACTGTATTAACCCCTTAACGCCTGAATTTATTTCCAATTATGAAAAAAAAATTTCACTTGTGTTTTTGCTTTCAAGTAGATGCTAAATTAAGTTGAGAAAGTTAATTTGACTATAGCACATAAAATAGATATAATTTTAGGTATGATGCAAATTAGCGACAACAGGCATCTATGGTAAAAAAAATGGTTAAAAAAGCACCTGTTCCCATCTCAAGAATGAAAAGTCTTTAATTATGCAACAAAGTTATTTTCAGTATTTTCAACTCTCATGACTGCCAAACTATAACCCTAACCCTAAACCTAAACCTAACCCTAACAATCAGGAAATGGATGGTGCTCCGTCTCTGACCGTTCCTTCGAGAAACTAATGCTTGCAAAAGGTTCCTAGGTATGTGTTGGAAGTGCTCCAACCGGAAGTGGAGGAATACAGACGGTATTTTGGTTGCATTTGGAGCGGAAGCGGTTTGATGCGAATTCGTGACAACAGGTGTCAAGGGGTTAACCCCTTGCACTCTGGTCAATTTCCCTAAAAACGCCAAAAAATAACGTACCCAAAGTAAATCAAAAGCTGCTGCAACCCTTTGCAGCATCTTCATGGGGTTGGTCTCATTTAAAAAAAAACACTTTGAATTTTTTGGCAAAACAGTCATAATCTCTCTAAGTGCTCCTGCCACTGAGTAACAGTCATCTAAACATACTGAACTTGAAGAAAATAAATTTCGCCTGGGTGTTTTTTTTTTTTTTTTTTTGGATACAAATGCTTGCAAATAACACACAGCTGTCAGATCCGGGCTGGAAAATGCAACAGAAATGTAGAACCAAGTGTTATCCAGCTGAGGTCGAAATTTTGTAACAATACCACAAAAATGAATATATTACACAGCTTTTTTCTTAGGTTGTTCCCAGGCGTTTTTGAACTGTGCCAAATGGCACAGTTTGGAAAAACGTCTAACTTTTGAATGATTCAAGATAGAAGCTTCATCTTGGGCTCTAATGAAAGGTGACACTCAGGGCTGTGTGTGTGTGTGTGTGGGGGGGATTGTTCATTCATGAATGAACGAATGAACAGACAAGCCCCCACACACAAAGAAGCACGCCACGTAAAAAATGTGTGGCTTTTTTTTTTTTTTACAAGAAGAAATAACCTACAGTGCACTTAAAAATTATACTAAAATATCTGTAATGTAGAGGATAACAACTCCCACCCCCCCCACCCCACCCCCGCTACAGAGGACGGACATCGTCCATCGCCACATGACGGACCGCGGCACACGCCACGGTCTACTACGCACAGTTGTACTAAAATATCTGCAATCCGGGGGTTCATGGTCCGTGCGCCGCAGTCTACTATGCACAGTTGTACTAAAATATCTGCAATCCACTATAGAAGAGTAGCGGGGGGGGGGGGGGGTTCACGGTCCGGACGCGGCGCACGGACTGGACCCGTGCGCCGCAGTCTTCATGTTGCGATGACGCACAGTTGTAATTTACCGATCGGTCAAAAGTTATTTTGATTACAATTCTCAGGGATAAAGAATAATTTAGCTTATAACACTTACCTGTCCACAACAGCAGTGTCGCTGGCGAACTTCTCTGCCTCATTGTCAGACAAACATGATGCTGGTCCGCTTGTTACGGACTCGTGGTTCTGGTCACGCGACCCAGTCAAACCATAATTCCATTATTGCGGTTTTGCACTTCCATGATTGCGGTTTTGGCAAACGATTTTTCAAAACAAATAAGAACAGTAGTAAGAAAAAAAGACTGGCGAACACGTGTGTGTCACCCAGCGGCTTACACAAAACAGATTTTGCAAGGGACGCACTCTTTCGAACTCCTGTACTTCAATTGGCTCGCTGTAATCGCAGCCGTTGGTAGGCGGGTCCTTCTTGCTAGGTTTTCAGTCATTGGTTCTTCAAGGTTTCAGAAACCTAATTCAAGGCTCTTATTAGTCGAATGAGAGGTCAATCACATCTAAACCAATCAAAGCACTCCTTTGGCTTTCTGTTCGCGGCTGTGTCTGTAGCGGAAGAACGGAAATGCAGCTTTTTTTTCCAGTGCGTGCGCCCTAGGACGCAGAGACGTGCCCGCCCGCGGTACACTGGAGTGCAAGAGGTTTTAACACACTGGACCTAAAATCACACAAAAAACAAAGTTCGAGTATGGAATTTTTTTTTTTTTTTTTTTTTTACTGTGAAACCCACAAACATGTCTAACAAACCATGTTTATAACTCGGGATGCAAATATAAACTGTAAATTTCAAAAACTTATGTAAAAACTACTGAGAAAGGTAAATGAGCTAGCGGCTATCTCCTGCTACGACAGCACCGGGAGTGTAGCCTGTTTCTATTCAGAGTCTTGGCTAACTGAATTAGCAGCAGATGCTAACATTGAACTGGAGGGTTTCCACGCGATACGGGCAGACTGAACATCAGACAGTGGCAAAGCAAGGGGCGGTTCAGGTTACTTTATTTGTACCCGTAGGTAGATTTGTTTTGCAGTCTGGTGACATCCATATTTACAAGCCACAAATTACATTCAACATAGACACAAACACAGGCACACATGAAGCTGACTATAATCATGATAAAAATACTCAAGGCTCCATCAATCAGGGTATAAAGACAAAGAGATGAGAGAGAAAAACCAGAGGTAAGAGAGAAGGGTCATATTAAAAGTGCATGCGCACGCAATGCGCGGTGGAGTGATAATGTATGTTAACAACAACTGGTGCAGACCGGGACATATCACTGTTAAACAACAACACTGCAGCAAAGACATGGAGTTGCTAGCTATTAGCATGTGGCCTACCTATCTCCCGAGGGAATACTCACACGTGATCTGCATTATTATTTATGCAAATCCGACGGCGAACGCTGGGACAGCGCGTGACGTCATCCATTCAGTAACTGGCAGGCTGCAGATAGAACACCCAGATGCTCTTCTCCTCATCTCAGGCGATTTCAACCATGTTTCACTGTCTCCCATTCTACCCACATTTACCCAGTATGTCACATGCCACACTAGAGACAATAAAACACTGGACTTATTCTACGCAAACACTAAGGAGGCGTACACCTCATCACAACTCCCCCCACTCGGGAGATCGGATCACAACTTGGTTCATCTCCAGCCGGTGTACAAACCCCTAGTGCACAGACAACCTCCGGCCATGCGCACAGTGAAGTTATGGTCTGAGGAGGCAATGGACGCTCTAAAGGGCTGTTTTGAAACCACCGCCTGGGAGCAGCTCTGCGATCCACTTGGTGAGGACATCGATGGCCTCACTCACACCATCACGGACTACATCAGCTTCTGTGTGGACAACACCGTTCCCACCAAGACCATACAGTGTTGCTCAAACAACAAACCCTGGATCAACCCTGAGATAAAAACACTTCTGAGAGAAGAGGATCTTCAGGTCGGGGAACAGGGAGATGCTGAAGTCCGTACAGAGGGAGCTGAGGAGGAAGATCAGAGAAGGCAAGGACAGCTTCAGGAAGAAGATGGAGGACAAGCTGCAACTGAGCGACATCAGCGGGGTCCGGAGAAACATTAAAACCATCTCTGGGCTCCAGAATACCTCCCCCCAGGCCACAGGGGGCAGGGAGTGGGCGAACAATCTGAATCTGTTTTTCAATAGGTTTGACCAACTGCCCTCCCCCCTGACTGCACAACCACTGCTGCCTCTAAGGACATCAAGTCCTGCTGCCCACTCACCACTCCACCAACACCCCCCCACTCCCAACACACAGCCCCCCAACCTGACCCTCACTAAGACCCAGGTGAGGACGGAGCTGAGGAAGATCAAGGCGAGGAAGGCGTCGGGACCGGACGGCATCAGCGCAAAGCTCCTCAAGTCCTGTGCAGACCAGCTGTGTGGGATTGTGGAGTACATCTTCAATCTGAGCCTGAAGCTGGGGAGGGTACCACAGCTGTGGAAAACATCTTGTGTGGTACCTGTACCAAAGACTTCCCACCCCAAAGATCTGAACAGCTACAGACCAGTGGCCTTGACGTCCCACATGATGAAGACCCTGGAGAGACTGCTCCTTGCTCACCTCCTCCCCCTGGTGGGACCAGCGATGGATCCACTCCAGTTCGCCTACCAGCATGGCATTGGGGTGGAGGATGCAGTGATCTTCCTCCTTCACAGTTCCCTGTCCCACCTGGAGAAGCCCGGGAATGCGGTGAGGATCATGTTCTTTGACTTCTCCAGTGCTTTCAACACCATCCAACCGATGATCCTGAAGGACAAGCTGCTGTGTGCAGGGGTGGACCAGCACCTGTCATCATGGATCCTGGACTACCTCACAAACTGGCCTCAGTTTGTGAGAACCCGGGACTGTGTGTCCAACATGATCATCGGTAGCACGGGAGCCCCCCAGGGAACGGTTTTGGCTCCCTTCCTGTTCACCCTTTATACTGCAGACTTCTCACACAACACAACACTCTGCCATCTACAGAAGTTCTGACGACTCTGCGATCATTGGCCTCATCTCCAACAGAGATGAAGCTGAGTACAGAGGGCTTATCCAGGACTTCGTGGACTGGTGCCATCGGAACTGCCTCCAGATCAACGCGAGGAAAACTAAGGAGCTGGTGGTGGACTGCCGCAGGCAAGGACAACCCCTCACAGCACCAGTAAATATACAGGGAACAGACATTGAGATGGTGACATCCTATAAGTACCTGGGTGTTCATCTGAACAATAAACTAGACTGGTCACACAATACTGACGCACTCTACAAGAAGGGACAGCGCAGGCTGTTCCTACTGATGAGACTCAGGTCTTTTGGTGTACAAGGGGCGCTGCTGAAGTCATTCTATGACACGGTGGTGGCATCAGCCATCACTTTTGGAGTGGTCTGCTGGGGCAGTGGCATTACAGCAGCCGATAGGAAGAGACTGAACAAACTGATCAAGAAAGCTAGCTCTGTCCTGGGGCAGCGCCTTGACCCAGTGGAGGAGATGGGAGAGAGAAGGATGGTGGCTAAACTGTCATCTCTGCTGGAGTCCGAGTTCCACCCTATGCAGGACATACTGAATGCACTGAGGAGTTCATTTAGCAGCCGACTACATCATCCTAGGTGCACAACCGAGAGGTTTCACAGGTCCTTCCTACCTACGGCTGTCAGACTGTACAACCTAAGCAGGGCTGCTCGCAGAGATGGCAAAAAGACGTGACAACCTAATAGTATTGAATGCAAAAGACGCAATAGACTTACACAATGGTCCCCTCCGGTATACAACTAGGAAAATACCAGTCGCTATGGAGGGTGAGAATATGTATGGGTACATAATCATACCATGTAGGATAACTAAGTAGACAGTTGTGCTGTTTCATTCCATCTAGCTACAATGCTCCGCACTGTGTGTGTGTGTTTATATATTTATTCCATCTAGCAACAATGCTCCACGCTGTGTGTGTTTATATATCTACATATTTATTCCATCTAGCTACAATACTGCGCACTGTTTATATACTCATATATTTATTCCATCCAGTTACAATGCTCCGCACTGTTTATATATCTATCCCATCTAGCTACAATGCTCCACACTGTGTGTCTATATGTGTGTGTGTGTATATATATATATGTATGTGTATACTCGCTGCTCTAGTTTTTTCTCTTGCCTTCTGATTGTTGCTCTGAGTGTTGCTATCCCTGTGCTCTTGAAATCCTGGAATTTCCCCATTGTGGGACTAATAAAGGCTTATCTTATCTTATCTTATAAAAATGTAGCAAACAAAGTTATATACAGCTATTTACATAAAAATGCAGGCAGTGCTCAGGCATTTTTTGTACAACTATTTACAAAACGATCATTCGTCACAGAAAGATGAGCCACTCAAAAAAGCAGTTCTGTCCACAACAACACAAAAGGGCACATCACCTTGTGTGCACAACACTTTCAGCTGATCTCACCACTTTTTGTCATTTTGTAAAATGACAAATGACAAAAAGATATATATATGAGAGATTAAAAATTTAAATGTCCTGGAAGTGCAGCACGGTACACGTCATTACCTCACATGATACGACATCAACTGAACTAACCATTTTTTTTTTCCGTTTTGTAAAATGACAAATATACAGTATGAAAAGAATCACAATGCCTGCCCATCCCACCTTTGCACACAGGTAAATATGTTTGAACTATAAAATTAAAGCGATTTCTGTGTATACATGGTCTATCAATGTAAAAACATTGTTTTGAATCTGCACTTTCACTTTGTTTCATTTTCTGTTTTTACCATTTATTTTTTTTTTTTTACTGCTCCAAACGTGCACCAAATATGACAAAAATATTTGGAAAAGCATGACAGTAATTTCTCATAACTCTAGTTTTACTTGCCTTATCAAACCAGTTTAAAAACTGGGAGAGAGTTTCAAATCTCCACTTTCGACACAAGCTTAAACGGTGGAGCTGCGAGGCTGTAGCTACGTTCCGATCCACAATGTACTTCAACTGTATTCCCTGCTCCATTCTCAGGGAATATCAGTAAGTTAACTGCCCTTCACAAAATTTCTCCATTTGAAACACCCTGTAACCGTCTTCCTGTCCAACTGTCCTCCTCCGTGAGTTACCACAGTAACCATGGACACGTACTGATACTATGGTGGATAATTTGTATTTCTTAAATATATTAAGTTTCTTAAATATATATATATATATATATTGTATTAAATATATATTAATATATTAATATCACGCTGGTGAAAAACACTGTAACTTGCATGGGGGTCCAGGGCAGCCCCCCAGCAGACCCGTCCCTAGAGGCGACAAGTCCCCGGGGCCGCAGCTGATCTCATAGAGGAGAATGCATCTTCTCCTCGCCATCGGCCACTACTTTCCTCTGGACCTGCCAGCCGAAGCCTTCTCCCGGACACGACGCACCTCATTAGCATGCCTCCTCGAGCCGCCCAACAGCTGAAAATAAGCTGTGCCCAGCTTGGCCACGATGTGCAGCCGCTCCTGGTGTTCCTTCAGCTGTCATCCGGCGCACATCCACCGTGGACATTCTTCCCCTCGAGCCAGAACTAAGTCCATAACTCTGAAAGGGTTCTTGCTTGGCTTGCAGTGTTGCTGCATGGCACGTGGTTTCTCCGTGCCTGTCAGTCTGCCCCTGACCATTTTCAAAACCACTGCAGCTGTTGCCATTGTAGTCCCAGATCCTCCGGCCCCCTGTGGCTGAGCTCCAGGGAAAACTGAAGCTCACTTGTTGGCGTCACTCATCGACCCAGGCACCTCACCGTTATGCCCAGTACCCTCATCCAAGGCGTCTTGAGCTCCGGCACTAAGATCCTCCTGTGCCGACCCTGAGCGAGGCTGGTCCTGCTCGACTTCTGCGGTGCCCAGCAACTCTTCATACTGCTCGATCCCAGTGTCCGTCTTTGGCTACGGCTCGTCTCGGGCACAAGAACAGTCTGGTACCTTCTCTCTGTTGTCCGAGGTGCGCCGCTGCTCCGTGCCATGCTCTGTGTTCATGCGCGGTTGTCGCTGCTGCTTTTTGGGACTCTCAGCATGCTCGCGCTCTCCTTCCCGTTGCTCCAACCCTAGCTGCTGGGGAAAAAACTGAGCCGAGTCTGGTTTCTGCTCTCCGCCCGTGCCATCTTCGTTCACCGTGCTGTGTTCACCTCCAGCGCTGTGGTCACTGACCATGCTGTGCTTTTCGGCTTGCTTGTCATTTTCGGTGGATGTGGGCTCCCTCTCCTGTGGCTCTGACTCCACTGCGAAAACTAGCTTATAGCTTTTAGCAAGTGTTTGGCGCCCTCCTAGCTCCATGGCTAACTTCGCCATTGCCACTGGCTGAGCTGTTAGCTTCTCTGAGCTAGCTAGCTTAGCTACTTTTGGCGCCAACAGCATTTCCACCCACAACTTCGTGCTCCTTGTGTGTTTGGCAAAGTATTCAGCCATCCGTCTGACAGTATCTGTATAAGACTCTGTCTCCCCCACCATGTGGAAAACTTTCCAACCTTCTACACCGAGATGGTGGATCAGAAGTGCTTGTCTTCGTATTCCGTCAAATCTTCTCAGGCCCAACGCCGCGATTTATCCCTCAAACATGGCCAACCAGTTTGGCCACAGGATCGCTGGCTCTCCTGGATACTATAGAAACAGTGGTGGTGGCCCATATGCCTCCATAGTATCTCCTCGTCGCCAAAATGTTATGTATGAAATCAGACAGGAGTCCTCTTGAGCCAAACAGTGAACTGAACTTTACTGGGAGTCACACCGACTATATAGTGGCCGCAGCCTGACTGATGCCCCCCCCCCCCCCGACGGCTATGGCAAGCCCCTCGGGCCAAACTCACACACATTATGCTCTTGCACATGCATGTTACCAGCCCATAATTAAAGTGATACTCCGGCAAATATCAAGTTTTCTTCTGTTAACATGTCTGTAACATGTTTTTTGACTTAAGACATATCAAGAGCAAAATCACTGAAATGTCTCAAATCTGTTTTTGCTGTAAAGTTCCACTTTGCTAATGCTCCCCCTCCAATGGATGAGTTTGGACAAACCCTTTCTAGCTACATAAGTATTCCTGCTTAGCCTGGTTGATTATAACATTAACCAATCAGACGGATACTCTTGGCTACCTCAGGAAGAGGGAGGAGCTGAGGAGCAGCAGGATTGAGGGGGCTGAAAGCGTCTGTTTTTGCATAGTGATTAGCGAAGCAGTGGAGGATTGTGGTGTGCGATACTTGAGTTCATTGATAAATGAACTTTTAAGCCTATGAACTTTTCAGCTCCATCGGCTCAGCTGCGGTGGAGTGACCTGAAATGAAAGTACATCAGGAGGTCTCCGAGCTAATGGCTGCTCACGGGGAAGATGGTGAGCTGTGATTTTAAGCATCTTTTACATTATTTATCAGTGAAAACGTTAGCATGTAAAGAACACAATGGACTAATGGGCCATCTTTCTGTAATGAACCCAACTCCACCCACTTGAGGTAGTATTCAGTTGAAATAGAAAACCAACCATACCATGTCGAGCTGAGTAGAGTTAAGGTGAGTCGGGCTGAGTAGGAACTAGTGGAAAAGGGGCATCAGTGTTTTGTGATTTATTTATTTTTTCCTTTGGATTATTAATTGCCTAAAACCTAGGACAGAATTTGACCAAAGTTTATAGGTAAACAGGAAACACTTTATTATAATAAAACTTTTTGCTCAGAAACAATAGAACAGTAACTTTTTCTTAAAAGTCTACAAAATGATCACTCCACAACAAAATGATAAAAAATATTGAAAACAAATTCTTTTTTTCCCAGTAGAATGCATGTTCAGGAAATGCAATACAAAAATAAAACTAAACTTCTCCCCTTTATTGCACTTCTTTTTTGACTCTGAAAAATAAAACAACTAGTGAAAATACAACAAATAAAGTGTAAATAACTAAACAACCCCCAAAGCCTTATGTTTAAAGAGATATTCCCCAGACCCCCGACCTCCATTTCTGTAGCTTAGCATTTTCTTTTGAGTGATTTTTCATGTTTGTATCCACCTTATTCCTGGGGGTGCTGCTGTAGGAACGATTATGGGCAGAGCTTCCGGTTTCAGCTGAGGTAGTGTTAAATCAGTCAGCAAGAGTGGAGTAGCAGGGCCATTTAAAATAGCGTTTTTAAGTTTTTCAAATTCATTTTTATATAAAATCCACATACATGTTTTGCACTCAAGGGCAGCTAATTTCAGCACTTTGTGGCGGATGTTAGAATAAGGCAGCAAAGTGAGGTTTTAAATAGGTTTATTATCATGCCGCCATCACGGAGCTCGCTCCATGTGCGAGCCCGGAGGCTCTCCAGCAAAGTGTGCAGATGAGCAGTAGTCGTCAGAGTGAGAGAGAGATTTACAGAATAATGCAGCTTATATACCCAACTACAGACAATACATGAAAGGCATTCACAGCAGTAGGTATGGGCATTTGCATTTGAGAGACACACATAACAATAAGGAGATTGCTAGCCAGGATTCGCCTCTGCTCCAGAACTGCAGGACAAAAGAGGTTACAAGGCACATCTACATATTGTCATCAGTGTATAGACACAGTAAGGACAGGAAGCATGAACACAATGCATGAATGGCACATTAACATCACAGTAGTGAACCGGAAAAAGCCAGAAGAAGCGAAGCTGCCTGTAGACATTAATACACACGTTGCTGTGCCTGTAGACATTAATACACACATTGCTGTGCCTGCCCCAGTCTGTTGTGGGGGTTATCCCACACGCTCCCCCCCAGAGGGCTTGGCAGGCGGCCGAGGCCTCGATAGTCCGGCTTTGGCAGCGAGCAGGGAAAGTTCTGTGCAGGCGGAGGTGGAGGGGGTGGGGGGTAGTAAATGCCGGCCTTGGACGGCGAAATCGTCTGGGCCGCGCAAAAATTGCTTGTGGATTCGAGATGTCGAGGGGCTGTACCGTTGAACGTGCGGAGATCCACAAGAAGAAAAATTAGTCACTGGCTCCTCTCGCGATTAAGTCCTGCAAGGATTAATAGCGGCCGTGAAGAAAAAGGAAGCGGCGAGGATAAACAGCGGCCATGAAGAAAAACAGGGGCGGCTGTAAGAAAAAAACAAAAGCAAAGGGACTTGGCGTGTTGACTTTAGGTGCGGGCACAACCTTAAAGCCTTCGGGGACCGCAGACTGCTGAATTCCCGTTGTGCGCCATGGCTAAGACCATAAGAAGATCCAGTGAGCAAGCTGCGTGCGTGCCTCAGGTGTACGAGCAACCCTGAAGGACTTGTGTGCAGCGGCGAAGGAGGATGGGGGTCTGTAGAGCCGTATGCGTCCCGTGCATGGTGCGCCGTCCTCGTAACTCCCCGGTGCGTGTGCCGGGGCTCTGTGCGTGGGTGGGCCAGCTGGAGAGGAGAACCAGAGTCGGGGAGCTTAATCATCCCTGTTCATTGTGTTGGAGCGGTGAAAGGAAGTAGACGATCTTTGTCCCTCGAGCTTGTGTAGATGCGTTGGAGCGGTGAGAGGGAGGAGACGATCTTTGTCACTCGCTTTCAGGTCGTTCAGGTCCACGCGCTGCATTCTCCGTCGGCCATGGAGGTCGCCGTCGTGGAGAGAGGACAAGGTGCGTGCGCTCTCGTATGGAGCGAAGCTGAGAGCGGCCAGTCCAGCGTGGATGTGCCGATCTAGGTGTGCAGATCCCACCATGAAGTTTGCTGCGGCTTTCCCAGTCGTGGGTGATGTCCGGAGAGTTCCCTGAAGCAGAAGGGAGCTGCTGTGTTCGCTTGTCATTGGAGCATCACCGCCGGGTGCTGCGTTCGCCGGCAGCGTGTTTTTTTCAGCGTCGGGTCACCAGTGTGGCGGCAAGAATAAAATAAAGGCAGCTACGTGAGAGTTTTAAATAGGTTTATTATCATGCTGCCATCACGGAGCTCGCTCCACGAGCGAGCCCGGAGGCTCTCCAGCAAAGTGTGCAGATGAGCAGTTGTCGTCAGAGTGAGAGAGAGATTTACAGAATAATGCAGCTTATATACCCAACTACAGACAATACATGAAAGGCATTCACAGCAGTAGGTATGGGCATTTGCATTTGAGAGACACACATAACAATAAGGAGATTGCTAGCCAGGATTCGCCTCTGCTCCAGAACTGCAGGACAAAAGAGGTTCCAACATATTTTAACAAGATGCAGCCGACTTTATTGCGGTGGAAACATTGATATCTCAGAGCTTTTATTTGTTTTCAGCGTTAGCATCTTAGCAGCAGCTCTAACAAACGGAGCTACTGTCTGTGAGGCCACTTTTTAAGGTCCTTTTCCTATCCCTAGATAGACATGGGAAGTGGTATGATTATCTTACTGTTTTTTGAGGTGCAAAGGGCTGTGTTCCCACATTTCTGATGCCAAAGTCCTTGTTTTTAACAAGGAAAAGTGTCCCATTTCAGTGACAACCATACGTTCTAAACTAGTACAAGAAGTTGCTACCATAATTTACACAAGGCATCATGGGGCCTAGGAATAAGGTGGATAAATTAGTTGTTACCACTGTATTTCACAGCCTTTTTACATATTGTACAACTTGCTGTTTTCTCATTTTCAGCCTGAAAATAGAGCCACACAGAGCTCCGCTTCCTCTCTGCCATTCTTCTGCTCCGTGGGCTGCTGCTCGTGTGTGTGTGTGTGTGTGTGTGTGTGCGCGCACACTGTGCATGGCATGCTGCCAGCTGCTGCTTGCAAACTTAGCTTGCTGCTGAGTTACGTGATGGTCAAACAAGAGGGAGGAGGAAGAAGTGAGGAGCAGGTAAGTGGCGGTAATGCACATAAACGCTGGTTGCCAACTGCCGTAAAACCACAAGAAGAAGGGGAGCAAAGTGTGCCTGCTCCATGCTGTGACGGGACAAACACAGTATCAATCCCATTACAAGAGTGTTGATCAATAGCAATGCCCACGTTGGTATCGATACTATTGATATTTGGATCGATCCACCCATCACTAGTGGAGTGGGGGTGGCTGGATCCGGTTTGAATGCTGCTCAGCAGGACCGCTGCTCTCAGCTCACTTCGCCGGCAGACGGGGTACCGAGCTGCAGAATGTGAGCCACCCAGTGGGGTGGGTGGCTCACATTCTGCAGCTCACATTCACTTCTCTACATCCAATTATGACATCATTATTAATATTTACTACTTATGTTATAATTTCATTTTTTTCTGCTCAGTGTGATTAGTTGCAGATTTAACGGGAAAAGTTAGTTTCATGTGGGAAAAAAATGCTGTAGCTTTACGTATGAAAGGCAATAAATTTACAAAAAATACTTAATATAGATTATAGATATAATACGTGGAACGGGGAGCAGTACCCTCTGGAACTAGACAACATGCTGCTCCGAGGTTGCAAGATCAGAAACACTGAATGTGCCTTTGGCTTTTATTAACCACTTGATAAATTACAATCATGAGGAAGATCAGCAATTGTTTAGCTTTTTACTTTTAAAGATATAGGCAAAACTTTAACTTCCGGAAACATGGTGAACAGACTAGCAGCCCACCTTCCAGGAGTCGCAGTGACCAATCATGTGCAAGCCCTGCAGACTGCTAATTAGAATATTAATAGATCTGTGCATAGTTAAGTAGGTGAAAGATTTAAAACTTCTTTCCAAGCAATTCTAAGGCAATGAAAGTTTTTTTATTTAGTTTTATTAAAGATTTTCACATAGACATAAACAGGAAAGCAAAAGTGCAATACGCACAAAGGCAACAAAGCAAAAACAAGCAAAAAACAAAAAAAACAAACAGGGTTTGACATGGGCAATGAAATATAATGTTGCATCACTAGACTATCACAAGTGTGTTAGAGTCTCTAGAAGACTGGGAAAGATGATCTAAAAATGGTTGCCAGATGTAAAATTTCTCAGGTTGGTCCATCATGCCACATCGATTTTCTCATGTGCAATACACTAGTAAGTTCCGTTAGCCATGTCTTGAACTGAGGCACAGCGTCTGATTTCCAAAGTTTTAAGATTAGTTTCTTAGCAATTACCATTGCATACAAGATAATACTCTGTACTGAGTGGCTGTACTCTGTAAGACAGAGAATATCTAAACAACACTATCGCTGGTTCAGGGTTAAATAATACATTTATTGCCATAAAGTGGGGAGAAAATGGAGACTCCATTTTTGCTAAGTGATCCCCATGATAAAGTGCAGTGGAGTCTGTTGGTGTAGAACATAAAGCACCAGCCAAGGTAGCTGTGAGCAGATCAACTGTAAAAAAGTCTTAACATAAAGGGTCTGATGCACAGTGAGCACTGTTGTAATAATCACACCTGTACATGCAACACAGACAGTAACAATCAGCTAGTTAGCTATCCAGAACAGGTGTATTTATATTATAACGTGATTTGAAATGAGTACGTACAGTGGTATGAAAAAGTGTTTGCCCCCTTCATGATTTTTTTTTGTATGTTTGTCACGGTTAAATGTTTCAGAACATCAAACAAATTTAAATATTAGACAAAGATAACACAAGTAAACACAAAATGCAGTTTTTAAATGAAGGTGTTTATTATTAAGGGGGAAAAAATCCAAACCTACATGGCCCTGTGTGGAAAAAGTGACTGCCCCTAAACCAAATAGCTGGTTGGGCCACCCTTAACAGCAACAATTGCAATCAGGAATTTGCAATAACTGGCAATGAGTCTTTTACAGCACTGTGGAGGAATTTTGGCCCACTCATCTTTGCATAATTGTTGTAATTCAGCCACACTGGAGGGTTTTCGAGGATGAACTGCCTTTATAAGGTCATGCCACAGCATCTCAATCAGATTCAGGTCAGGACTTTGACTAGGCCACTGCAAAGTCTTCATTTTGTTTTTCTTAAGCCATTCAGAGGTGGACTTGCTGGTGTGTTTTGGATCATTGTCCTGCTGCAGAACCCAAGTGCGCTTCAGTGTGAGTTCACGAACAGATGGTTGGACATTCTCCTTCAGGATTTTTTGGTAGACAGCAGAATTCATGGTTCCATTGACCACAGCAATTCTTCCAGGTCCTGAAGCAGCAAAACAGCCCCAGACCATCACACCACCACCACCATATTTTGCTGTTGGTATGATGTTCCTTTTCTGAAATGCTGTTACTTTTACGCCAGATGTAATGGGACACACACCTTCCAAAAAGCTACACTTTTTTCTTGTCAGTCTCAGAAGTCTTGGGGATCATCAAGATGTTTTCTGGCAAAACTGAGACAAGCCTTTATGTTCTTCTTGCTCAGCACTGGTTTTTCTCTTGGAACTCTACCATGCAGGCCATTTTTGCCCAGTCTCTTATGGTGGAGTCATGAACACTGACCTTAACTGAGGCAAGTGAGGCCTGCAGGTCTTTGGATGTTGTTGTGGGGTCTCTTGTGACCTCTTGGATGAGTCGTCGCTGCGCTCTTGGGGTAATTTTGGTCGGCCGGCCACTCCTGGGAAGATTCACCACTGTTCCATGTTTTCACCATTTGTGGATAATGACTCTCACTGTGGTTCGCTGGAGTCCCAAAGCTTTAGAAATGGCTTTATAACCTTTTCCAGACTGATAGATCTCAATTACTTTGTTTCTCATTTGTTCCTGAATTTCTTTGGATGATGTCTAGCTTTTGAGGATCTTTTGGTCTAATTCACTTTGTCAGAGAGGTCGTATTTAAGTGATTTCTTGGTTGAGAACAGGTGTGACAGTAATCAGGCCTGGGTGTGGCTAGAGAAATTGAACTCAGCTTTCCAAAGCTGTGATAAACCACTGTTAATTTATGTTTTAGCAGGAGGGGCAATCACTTTTTCACACAGGGCCATGTAGGTTTGGATTTTTTCCCCTTTATAATAAACACCATTTAAAAACTGCATTGTGTGTTTACTTGTTATATTTGTCTAATATTTAAATTTGTTTGTTCTGAAATATTTAAACGTGACAAACATACAAAAAAATGAGAAATCAGGAAGGGGGCAAACACTTTTTCACACCACTGTACCTGAGTGAAAATGTAGAGAATACACTCTTATTGACTCTGAGGTGTTGTCAAGATTTTTTTTTTTTTTTTTTGCATCTTACTGCAGACACCCAGGCCATCTGACGTCTCTTTGTTAGCTAGCTCGTCTGTTCTCTCTTTGCTTCCAGGTTAATTTCTTTTTTGTGCGCTGGTCAAAGGAGCAGCTACAGAGATAGTCAAACTGCTCACTTCACTCACTGTTGGTTACCCACCTAGGTGAAAGGGTTGTAAATCCAGCCCAGGGGATTGCAAGTATCCCAATCCCAAAGAACCATATGATGAATGCTGGAGTGATACATGTCAGCAAGCCTTTGAGGGCATCATTGATAAACTTACCTCCTCACCTGTACTCTGCTACGCTGATCCAAAATTGCCGTGTTTGCTACATACAGATGTCAGCACCACTGGATTGGGAGCTGCCCTGTATCAAGAGTAGAATAGGCAGATGCAAGTAATTGCCTATGCCAGCTGAGGTCTATCTCGGAGTGAGTCAAAATACCCAGCACATATACTTGAATTTTTGGCCCTTAAGTGGGCCATAACAGACAAGTTTCATGATTATCTGTATGGTAATACTTTTACCGTTGTTACAGACAACAATCCATTGACCTACTTTCTCACCACAGCCAAGTTTGATGCTGCTAGTCACTGTTGGTTAGCCTCAGTATCCATATGCACTTTTGACATCAAATAAAGAGCTGGCAAACAAACACTGATGCCGATGCACTGTCCAGAAGGCCATATGGTGGGCTAGCAGAGGACCCTATTTCACAAGGAGTCCCAACACATTGAGGCATTTAAATCAAATCTTTTGTCCTGTTTAGAACCTTTTCTCCTTCCTGCAGACTTGGTTGCTGCAACTTGTCAGCGACATACAGCTCTCACACAAGAGTCATCATCTTGTGGGTTGATGCAGTCCCTTGCCATGACTCCAGCTGCCATACCTACTGTCTTTGCAGAGGAAGATGCACAAAATGGTCTTTGTACACTACCCAAGTATAGTCACTTGGATGTCATACAAATGCAAAGAGATGATCCTGTCATTGGCAAACTCATTAGCTTGTTAGCAGCAGGAAACAACTTACCTGCAGATTTCAAAGCTGATTCTCCTGAGCTCTATTTGTTGTCAAGAAAGTGGAAACATCTTGAGGTTCTAGATGGCCTTCTATATCAGAATAACTTATCAGGAACAGAGTGTGTGTGTGATGCAGCTCATCCTTCCCAAGGTCCTTAGGCCCACCGTCCTTCACAACCTCCATGACGACGTGGGCCATTTGGGGACCGAACGCACTCTTGAACTAGTGAGGTCTTGCTTCTATTGACCAAAGATGGCCACAGATGTTGAAAGAAAAATGTGTTCGCAGAAAAGTCCGCCTGACAAGGCTGCTCCTCTTGTAAACATCCAAATTACCAGACCAATGGCACTAGTCTGCATGGATTTCCTCTCACTGGAACCTGATGGCAAAAACACAAAAGACATTCTGGTAATTACTGATCACTTTACCAAGTACACTAGCCATTCCCACAAAAGATCAAAAGGATAGTACTGTGGCAAAGTCCTTGTGGGACCACTTCTTGGTCGATTATGGCTTCCCTGAGCACCTTCACAGTGATCAGGGAAGATATTTTGAGTCACGTACCATAAAAGAACTATGCTCATTTCTAGGCATCAAAAAGGTTAGGACGAGCCCCTACCACTCCAGAGGAAATCCGGTAGAGCGCTACAACCAAACTATTCTGAGCATGCTAGGTACATTAAAGGACAAGGAAAAAACCCACTGGCGGGACTACGTAAAGCCACTTACGCACTCATACAACTGCACGAGAAATTATTGTTTTTTTCCATATGAATTAATGTTTGGCTGGCAGCCCAGGTTGCACATAGACATTGCTTTTTAGTTACCAGTAACTGACAAACAACATACAAATTCTCCTCTCGGCGCCACACCAGTAGGCTGCCTTTTGCAACAGCGGCTCGATTCCGAGTTTTTTTTTTTTCCCTTCCTCTCTCTTTTGATCACTTTTTTTTTTTTTTCACCCCACTTATATCACGGACACACAGATCGTCCCAAATGTCTCCTGAGCCGGTGGACGGAGCCACTGTTTATAGCAGGATACGATACAACAGGGAAGAGCTGCTAGCATTTAACCGCCACCCGGTCCCACTGGAAAAACTCGACATACCGAGAGAACTGAGGCGAAAACGCCGCGGCTGCCGGGCTGGAGTAAGGCGGACGACAAAAAATATAAGGTACAGACCCTCCCTTCCATCTGTTGTCATGGGAAATGTACGGTCGATACTGGGAAAGTTAGATGAGCTAGCGGCTATCTCCCGTTATGATAGCACTTACCGGGAGTGCTCTCTCCTTTTGTTTACTGAGACGTGGCTAACTGAACTAGCAGCAGATGCTAACATTGAGCTGGAGGGTTTTCACATGATACGAGCTGACCGAACACCAGAGAGTGGCAAAACTAGGGGCGGTGGAGTGATAATGTATGTTAACAACAACTGGTGCAGACCGGGACATATCACTGTTAAACAACGACACTGCAGCAAAGACATTGAGTTGCTAGCTGTTAGCATGAGGCCTACATATCTCCCGAGAGAACACTCACACGTGATCTGCATTGTTGTTAATGCAAATCCGACGGCGAACGCTGGGACAGCGCGTGACGTCATCCATTCAGTAACCAGCAGGCTGCAGACAGAACACCCAGATGCTCTTCTCCTCATCTCAGGCGATTTCAACCACGTTTCACTGTCTCCCATTCTGCCCACTTTCACCCAGTATGTCACATGCCACACTAGAGACAATAAAACACTGGATTTGTTCTACGCAAACACTAAGGAGGCGTACACCTCATCACAACTCCCCCCACTTGGGAGATCGGATCACAACTTGGTTCATCTCTGACTGGTGTACAAACCCCTAGTGCACAGACAACCTCCGGCCGTGCACACTGTGGAGTTATGGTCTGAGGAGACAATGGACACTCTAAAGGACTGTTTTGAAGCCACTGCCTGGAAGCAGCTCTGCGATCCACATGGTGAGGACATCGATGGCCTCATTCACACCTTCACGGGCTACCTCAGCTTCTGTGTGGACAAATCCGTTCCCACCAAGACCATACGGCGTCACTCAAACAACAAACCCTGGATCAACCCTGAGATAAAAACACTTCTGAGAGAGAAGAAGAGGATCTTCAGGTCGGGGAACAGGGAGATGCTGAAGTCCGTACAGAGGGAGCTGAGGAGAAAGATCAGAGAAGGCAAGGACAGCTTCAGGAAGAAGATGGAGGACAAGCTGCAACAGAGCGACATCAGCGGGGTCTGGAGAAACCTCAAAACCATCTCGGGGCTCCAGAATACCTCCCCCCAGGCCACGGGGGGCAGGGAGTGGCCGAACAACCTGAATCTGTTTTTCAATAGATTTGACCAACCGCCCTCTCCCCTGTCTGCACAACAACCACTGCTGCCTCTAAGAAATCAAGTCCTGCTGCCCACTCCCCACTCCACCGACACCCCCCCCCCCCCACTCCCAACACACAGCCCCCCATCCTGACCCTGACCAAGACCCAGGTGAGGACGGAGCTGAGGAAGATCAAGGCGAGGAAGGCGTCGGGACCGGACGGCATCAGCGCAAAGCTCCTCAAGTCCTGTGCAGACCAGCTGTGTGGGATTGTGACGTATATCTTCAACATGAGCCTGAAACTGGGGAGGGTACCACAGCTGTGGAAAACATCTTGTGTGGTACCTGTACCAAAAACTTCCCACCCCAAAGACCTGAACAGCTTCAGACCGGTGGCCTTGACGTCCCACTTGATGAAGACCCTGGAGAGACTGCTCCTTGCTCATCTCCGCCCCCTGGTGGAACCAGCGATGGATCCACTCCAGTTCGCCTACCAGCATGGCATTGGGGTGGAGGATGCGGTGATCTTCCTCCTTCACCGTTCTCTGTCCCACCTGGAGAAGCCCGGGAATATGGTGAGGATCATGTTCTTTGACTTCTCCAGTGCTTTCAACACCATCCAACCGATGATCCTGAAGGACAAGCTGCTGCGCGCAGGGGTGGACCAGCACCTGTCATCATGGATCCTGGACTACCTCACGAACCGGCCTCAGTTTGTGAGAACCCGGGACTGTGTTTCCGACACGATCATCAGTAGCACGGGGGCCCCCCCAGGGAACGGTGCTGGCTCCCTTCCTGTTCACTCTTTATACTGCGGACTTCTCACACAACACAACACATTGCCATCTACAGAAGTTCTCTGATGACTCTGCGATCGTTGGTCTCATCTCCAGCGGAGATGAAGCTGAGTACAGAGGGCTTATCCAGGACTTTGTGGACTGGTGCCATCGGAACTGCCTCCAGATCAACGCGAGGAAAACTAAGGAGCTGGTGGTGGACTGTCGCAGGCAAGGACAACCCCTCACAGCACCAGTAAATATACAGGGAACAGACATCGAGATGGTGACATCCTACAAGTACCTGGGTATTCATCTGAACAATAAACTAGACTGGTCACACAATACTGACGCACTCTACAAGAAGGGACAGCGCAGGCTGTTCCTGCTGAGGAGACTCAGGTCTTTTGGTGTACAAGGGGCGCTGCTGAAGTCATTCTATGACACGGTGGTGGCATCAGCCATCACTTTTGGAGTGGTCTGCTGGGGCAGTGGCATTACTGCAGCCGATAGGAAGAGACTGAACAAACTGATTAAGAAAGCTAGCTCTGTCCTGGGGCAGCGCCTTGATCCGATGGAGGAGATAGGAGAGAGAAGGACGGTGGCTAAACTGTCATCTCTGCTGGAGTCCGAGTTCCACCCTATGCAGGACATACTGGATGCACTGAGGAGCTCATTTAGCAGCAGACTACATCATCCCAGGTGCACAACCGAGAGGTTTCGTAGGTCCTTCCTACCAACGGCTGTCAGACTGTACAACCTAAGCAGGGCTGCTCGCAGAGATAGCAAAAAGACGTAACAAACTAATAGTTTTTTTTGAATGCAAAAGATGCAATAGACTTACACAATGGTCCTCTCCGGCATACAACTAGGAACATACCGGTCGCTATGGAGGGTGAGAATATGTATGGGCACATAATCATACCATGTAGGATAACTAAATAGACGGTTATGCTGTTTCATCCCACCTAGCAACAATGCTCTGCACTGTGTGTGTTTATACAGTATATTTACATATTTATTCCATCTAGCTACAATGCTCAGCACTGGGTGTGTTTATATTTATATATCTATATATTTATTCCATCTAGCTACAATGCTCCGCACTGTGTTTTTATATATCTACATATTATTCCATCTAGCTACATTGCTCCGCACTGTGTGTGTTTATACACTTGCATATTTATTCCACCTAGCTGCAATGCTCCGTACTGTGGGTGTTTATATATTTACATATTTATTCCATCTAGCTACAATGCTCTGCACTGTGTGTTCATATATTCATATATTTATTCCATCCAGCTACAATGCTCTGCACTGTGTGTCTGTGTGTGTGTGTGTGTATATATATACTGTATTTTATAGTAATATGTACATATGTATATTAGCTGCTCTTGCTTGCTTGTTTTTTTTCTTGCCTTCTGATTGTTGCTCTGAGTGTTGCTATCCCTGTGCTGTTGCAATCCTGGAATTTCCCCGTTGTGGGACTAATAAAGGCTTATCTTATCTTATCTTACATCACTCACACTCTGCATATGTGAAAAAGCCAAAAAGCCATCTTGAAGAAACCTTGCAATTAAAAACTCCAAGAAAGTGGCTGACAGAAACAAGAGTTGGTTTGATAGTCATTCGTGAGTCTACTTTGGATGCTGAGGACAGAGTCTTAGTCCGCAACCTCAGATTTAGGAACAAACACAAAATAGCACTGATGGGAATCAACTGCCTATGTTGTCACCAAGAAATTGGGAGATTTACCTGTATATACGCAGAAACCAGAGAAAGCAGATGGGCCATTGCGAACACTTCAGAGAGACCTCTTGCTTTATTGTGGCTTCCTCTCACTACAGTCATGAAAAAATTTGGACACCTCTTTAAATATTCAGTTCTTTATTAAGAAATGTTCACAAATCAAATCAACCTTTATTGTCATATTGCTGTACATACTGTACATACAACTGTAGTGCAGGCAAGATGAAATTGTGTTTCTCTCGGCATCCATATAAGTAAAAAAAAAGAACATAATTTAAGACACACTCACACACACCCTCACCCCCACCCCAACACAGCCATTCACACTTCCTGAGACATTCTTGAAAACTAACCAGAACTATAATATACAAATAATATACATAATGTCCATAGGTGCAGTAGTATGTATGAGAGATTCCGGATCAAATGTTCATCATCCTAACAGCTTGTGGAAGGAAGCTGTTAATCAGTCTGGTGGTTCTGCCTCTGATGCTCCGGAATCGTTGGCCAGATGGCAGAAGTTCAAAGTGTTTATGCAGAGGGTGAGAATGGTCCTTGACAATGTTCACGTATCTATGTCTAACCTTGTTTTGTTTGTTTGCATTTTTTAAAATTTATTTTAGCCATTATAAGTGGGAATGAATGTGGGGTGTCCTGATTTATTTCTCACTATTTGTTTAGAATTACATTTTACAGAAAAATTTGAAAAGTCTAATTCATTTTTAATTGTTGTATTATGTGAATCTCCCAGTATTTTTAACATTGATATTAAATTTCCATATGTCCAAATATGTCAAAAAAAACACACAGGCTTACACAGGGTGTCCTAATTTTTTCACATGACTGTAAGTGAGGAAGAAGAACCCAAGGCTAGCAGCAAGCCTCAGACCACAAACCCGTCAAAGCGTCTCTGAAGAAAATGACAGTGTTCCAAGATGATGATAATGATGTAGGATTCAGTTATCATCTTGAACCACTAAGATTGAGGGAGACACATTTCATTAATGTCTATGACACTTCAAATGCAGGCAATCGCAGAAAGGAGCCTGAGCAACCTGAAAGAGAAACAGCTCCCAGTAACTTTTATTCTCTACCACCTGAATGTCAGGAAGCCCTGTCTTTGAAAAATAACTTACTCAAGATATTCTTAGCTGCTGATTCACTTGAAATGCCTGCCATTGAAGTGCCCGATCATGAGAAATCTGGTCAACCATGTGATCTAACAGAAAAACAAAGTGACAGTGAATTGCATTTACTAGACATGGGACAGGAAAATACAACAGAGAGGGAATCTGAGTTTGTTTCAGACGAGCCTAACTTAAAAGGTACAGACTCCAACTTACCTCAACATACTGTAGTTTCCCAGTTGATTCTTCAGGCTGCATTCACACCAGGATAATCCAGGATCTCAGTTCGACTCAGTGGGGGATGGCAAGAATCCTCACACCTTCATTTGGTTCAGTTTGCATTCACACAACACTTTACTCAAGCGGATCAAACTGCTTTGACAACGTCACGCAGTTACAACAGCTGCTCATTTGTGGCATTGTAGCTGAACGCATCACTGACCAGGAAGAAAAAATCTTGGTGAAGAAGAGAAATTCAGCTCATCAATTGGCCAGGACCAAAAAGGGAAATCTGGTGCTATGCCAGAAACTGCTTGCTTGCCAAGAATTGCATCCCATCCACCAAAACTTGTCGGTACCCCTCTGTTAATGAAAGAAAAACCCACAATAGTCACAGAAATAACTTGAATCTGACTAAAGTGGTAATAAATAAAAATTCTATGAAAATTAACCAATGAAAATCAGACAATGCTTTTGAATTGTGGTTCAACAGAATTATTTTAAAAAACAAACTCATGAAACAGGCCTGGACAAAAATTATGGTACCCTTAACTTAATATTTTGGTGCACAACCTTTTGGGGGCAATCACTGCAATCAAACGATTTCTGTAACTGTCAGTGAGACTTCTGCACCTTTCAGCAGGTATTTTGGCCCACTCCTCATGAGCAAACTGCTCCAGTTGTCTCAGGTTTAAAGGGTGCCTTCTCCAGACGGCATGTTTCAGCTCCTTCCGCAGATGTTTTCAATAGCATTTAGATCAGGACTCATAGAAGGCCACTTTAGAATAGTCCAATGTTTCACTCTTAGCCATTCTTGGGTGTTTTTAGCTGTGTTTTGGGTCATTATCCTGTTGCAAGACCCATGACCTGCGACTGAGACCAAGCTGTCTGACATTGAGCAGCACATTTCTCTCTAGAATACCTTGATAGTCTTGAGATTTCATTGCACCCTGCACAGATTCAAGACACCCTGTGCCAGATGCAGCAAAGCGGCCCCAGAACATAACAGAACCGCCTCCATGTTTCATAGTAGGGACAGTGTTCTTTTCGTGGTATGCTTCATTTTTGTGTCTGTGAACATAGAGCTGATGTGCCTTGCCAAAAAGTTCCAGTTTTGTCTCTTCTGTCCATAGGACATTCTCCCAGAAGCTTTGTGGCTTGTCAACATGCAGTTTGGCAAATTCCAGTCTGGCTTTTTTATAATTTGTTTTCAGCAGTGGTGTCCTCCTTGGTCATTTCCCATGAAGTCCACTTTGGCTCAAACAACAACGGATGGTGCGATCTGACACTGATGTACCTTGCTTGACCTTGGAGTTCACCATGAATGTGTTTAGAGGTTGTTCTGGGCTCTTTTGTTACCATTCGTATTATCCGTCTCCTCTTGCGGCCACGTCCAGGGAGGTTGGCAACAGTCCTGTGGATCTTAAATTTCTGAATAATATGTGCAACTGTTGTCACAGGAACATCAAGCTGCTTGGAGATGGTCTTATAGCCTTTACCTTTAACATGCTTGTCTATAATTTTCTTTTTTTCTTTCTAATCTCCTCAGACAACTCTCTCCTTTGCTTCCTCTGGTCCATGTTTAGTGTGGTACACTCCATGTCACCAAACAGCACAGTGACGACTTGTCACCCTTTAAATAGGCCAACTGACTAATTACAAGTTTGTAGACACCTGTGATGTTAATTAGAGGACACATCTTGGTTGAACATGTCCCTATGGTCACATTATTTTCAATCTTTTCTAGGGGTTCCATCATTTTTGTCCAGGCCTGTTTCATTAGTTTGTTTGTTTTTTTTTTAATAATTCTGTTGAACCACAATTCAAAAGCAGTGTCTGACTTTCATTGGTTAATTTTCATAGAATTTTTATTTATTACCACTTTTGTCAGATTCAAGTTATTTCTGTGACCATTGTGGGGTTTTCTTTCATTAACAGAGGGGTACCAACAATTTTGTCCATGTCTGTATAACACTACAGCCAGGCTTGTAACCATTTGTGCATTTTTAGAAGTACCCATTATACATTTTTAGAAGTAAAAATTGTTGAATTTTTACTGTAGAGGATTTTTACTATTTTTATTGTTGCTGGTGACTTTAACCAGTGCAATTTATGGACTGTGCTCCCCAAATATTACCAGCATGTGGACATTCCCACCCACGATAAAAGCACACTGGATCATGTTTACTCCAATGTAAGTGGCACTTACAGAGCGGCACCCTGCCCCCACTTCGGACAGTCAGATCACATCTCATTGTTTATGTACCCAGCCTACAGACAAAAGCTGGAACAAACAAACCCTGTCATTAAGCAAATTAAACGCTGGACTCCAGAGGCTGAAAGCACCCTGCAAGACTGTTCTGCCTGCACAGACTGGGATGTGTTTAAAGCTGCAGCCACCCGAGAGGACTCTTCCGTAAACATACAAAAATATGCTGAGTATGTGACAGGGTACATCAGCACGTGCGTTGATACCATCGTATCCACCATACAAGTGAAAGGGTTAATGGAAAGTTAGAGTGCCTAAATAATAATTCTGTAGGTAATCTCCCATTATGCTCTACACATATTCCATACATATTCTGTTTGCATTCTTATGGACAAATATGTTGTGTTATACTCTGATAAACAGGAAACTGTCATGGTGGCCCTCGCGAGCCACCATAAGACGCCAACAAGTCACCGGTGAGTTTGCAATGATGTTTTATTGTGAGCACAAACAAAGGATAATACACAAAGTGACAGAAAGGAATGAGCCACGGTGGGCTAAAACACACAACACTGGATGTAGAAGCCGCAAGGCTGAACAAGCTCACTTACGGTTCCAGGTTAGGACGAAGGATGATCATAGACGTGGGATAATAAGGAATATTGGTGTCTGAGACGAGGGACGCTCGCTCGACGTCTGATGAGAGATGTTTGACGGAGACTGCTGCATTGGGCTGCATTCAGCGTCCGCTTAAATGCTGGCCGCTAACGAGCCCTGAATGCAGCATAGCTGGCAGGCTTTGACAGCAGGAAGCTACTCCGAGCACTGTCAAAATAAGAGCCCAGGGAGCCAGAAGGTAATTACTGCTGTCAAGCCTGCAGGAGATGACGTATGACCCGAGCGCGGACGAGATTGGTGCTCGGATCATAACAGAATTAGGCAGAGCTATAGAGCATTCTCATTGTCATTCTGCTCTCCTTTCTCTCTCTCTCCATTTAGTCAGGTCTATTACATTAGTTACGCACCCGAAAACAACACCCACGCACACTGTTGATCGCACATTCTAGAAACCAGTAGCATGAGCAGTGGATAGCCTGTTAACGTCAGAGTTAAATTGGCCAATCAGACAGTCATGTACAAGCCCATCCTATTGTACGGATTTGGCCCAACGAACCAACCCGAGAAGATTAATGTAGGCCGCACCCGGAAGTCGGGGTCAGTGTGGCGACGCTCCAGAGGGAGCTGCATCACGCTGCACCCAGCGCTGCTTGCTTTACATGTGACCTCTAAATAAATGTTACATCTTTAAATTGAAGAAATCTCTGGCTTGTTCTAGAATCTTTCAAAGAATTGGGAATTTTTCTAACAATCTGGTGCCAGTGACCCGGATGAATTATTCCAAGGCGAGCCTGAACACATCATGTCAGAAAGACCCTTTTTGCAGATTGCTGTGGCGCCTGAACAAAAAAGGTAAGCCAAAAACCTTTTTACATGAATTTCTGCATTTTGGCCATACTAAATTCACAGTTGTCTGATTAAGGGGTATATCCGATGTCCAAATTTCACAATTTAGTTGGGAGTCACATGTAAAGTCTAAACAAATAGTCAAATAGTTTAAAAGGTTAAAAGGAAAGTGCACGTGTTCTATATTCAGTCTGAGGTAGAACGGTTGTGATCATGGATGTACAATTCACGGGTGTATGGTCCATCAAATAAAACATTTTGGAGTCAGTCTGAACCAAAATAACAAGACTTAGGGAGCCAGGGTGACTAATACTCACCCAGGTATGTGAGTATACCTGGGTGAGTTACCTATGTTACCTATGTTTAAGACACTAAAGACATAACATCTAAACGTTGCTGAGGGAGGATTTTTGCTGTTCACCAGTAACTGATACACACACTGCATACAACTTTACATGACTGATACACATATACTGACTAATACACATACACTGTCTCTCTCAACTTGTGCTTTGTTAATATGTGATCTGTATTGTCTGCTAATTGTGCATTAGAGGTTTTTTTTCTGTGATCACAATCTTGCTCATACGAGCTTTATTTTGATAAACTATGTTTTTTCTCTCTGCCCATTGTGTCATCCCCCCTCCCCCTCTCCCCCTCTTTACCCCCCACTGTTTTGATGAGGTGCCTTGCATGGCTGCCGCGTCATTAGGAAGTGCTTATCGAGCGCACCTAATGTCAAGTCAAATTCCTCGTATGTTTTTTAACATGCTTGGCAATAAAGCTCATTCTGATTCTGAGGTACATCTCCTCAAATGAAAAGAGCCAGGGTTAGTGTCCTGATGGCGGGGGGAGCCATTTACAGTGTTCGACCCAATGCCACTGTACAGCGAAGCCACGATCGTTTAAATGTGCTGTAGACACGGTACCTCTTGTACTGGGGGCCGGACAAGGCCCCAGTGAAAGTGCCCTCTGTGTATCAGTGTTAGACACGGTACCTCTTGTACTTGGGGGACCTGCCGAGGCCTCAGTGACAGTGCCATCTAACAAAAGTTAAATGGATCGGTGAGGTTTTGGGATATGGTCTGTATCCAGAACTTAATAAGACATAGGAGGCAACAGCCATGCCTGTCTTCCAAATTAAAATAGCCAGGATTAGCCTGTTGCCGGGGGGCGGGGGGTTAAGTGTCTGACCCGATGCCGTTAAGGAACGATGCCACATAGGTGAAGTATTTCAGAGCAGTCTGTTCCGAAATAATTACGAGACCTAGTGAACAGCTGTGATCAGCGACCAACCGTGTTCGTCTCCCAAATTAAGGGAACCAGGATTAGCCTGGGGCTGGTAATTTCAGATGCAGTCTATGCCGAAATAAGAGACTAGGGAACAGTGGAACCAACCACGTTCATCTCCCAAATAAAGGGAACCAGGACTAGCCTGGGGACAGTACGAAAAAAATAAAAAATAAATGTAAGAATCTTTTTTTTTTTTTTACATCAATAGTGAGCATAGATAAGGTACTGTAATACATTATAAGAATCTCAAACTTAATCATGAGTGAGTAATGTAGCAAGCAGCCATAATAATAATAATAATAATAATAATAATAATAATATTTTACAGTACACAGCAATAAAAATAGCTTGTTAAAATCAGTTAAAGACTGAACTTTATGATACGATACCTCTTGTATCGATGACCTGACGAGGTCTCGATGAAAGCACCCTCAACATAAAGTTAAGCTGTAAGGAAATGAGTACATGCAAATCTGCGGCATATTCTCCACTTCATGCAAGCTGATCTCTGTTATATCCTGTGTCTTGAGGGGATAAATGTGTGGTTAGAGAAATACTGAGGGGTGGAAATATCTAAACTTCTCCCATAGTATGATTTAACTAATGGCGCTCTTCGGACCACGTGGATAGAACAAAGGCGGGTGTGCGTTTTTCTACAAAGGAGGGAGGTAATTCGCCCCCACTCATGAGTGGGGGTGAGATTGGTAAAAGAAGTTACTGAGAGGGGATTATTTGAGGTAACGGCATTAAAATGAAGTGCTAAATTAAAGTTGTAAGGTTATTCTGTCATGTTTACAGCTGAAGTTAAGGAGGCAATGCACCATTTTCTTTAAAAAAAAAGTGGTTGGTTTGTACACAATAGGCTCCGGGGCCATCTTGCGCATTCACAGTTGCGTGTGGCAGAGGAGCCATGTGGCATCCAGTGCGCATGTGCGGGCAGCTGCAGCACAGTGCCTCCATCGTGTGGCTGAATGTAGGAAGTGCACTCTTCCATAAATTTACTGCAAATTAGGGCTTAAAATCATCCTAATAAATGTGGAACTTTATCTCTCTGGCTGAAAGGAAAGCTTTAAGTCTATGTACGGCAAACAAACTAAAGTCCTCCCACGCTCGCCTATGCGAGTTTGGTTGTAGTGAGGCAAAAAAAAAAAAGCATGCCCATTCAGCTGGAGAGAAAAGGCTCAAATTTAAATTGGGAAGAGGGTGGTATAGGAATAATAACTATTCCTACTTATACAATAAAACTGTAGATAAGGGGATTCATTCCTCAATAAGAGTGTAGAAAAATCCTATGTGGATAATATACTGTATAAAGGTGAGGTAACCAAGAGAAAAGGAAATTTGCAAATTGGAACAGATAAATAAGTAAATATACTGTATAAATAAACTAAAAATGAATGAATAAAAATAAATAAATAGGAGTTTTTTGTTGTGGGGATGAACCTTGTGGAAGTGAGAGTGGGCAGAAAATGGAAAGGGAAATTTGTTTTTTGAGAAAATTGAAAGCTGATGAATTGTTAAAGTTTTGTGCAGGACACGAGAGAATATGGAGAAACGATTGGAGGAAGGAAAGAAAAAAATGTAAGAATAAGAGACTTATGCTGCAAGGGTGAGAACAAACACAAAATAATCAAAACGCGATAAAATGGAAAAGGACAAAAACGAGGTTTAACAGCTTGTCTGTTTCTCTATTAAATCTGAGATGATGGCGGTGGCTGTGGACCCCATCCCTCCCCCAGCAACCCTGGAAGTGGCTGCGCCCACCCTCCCCCTCCAGACTATCGCCTAGCGACCCCTCTCCTCCCTCCTCAGCAACAGTAAAAGAAGGCAAAACAAAGGGACATCAAAAGATGGGTCAAAGAGGAACAATTGAGCACATGTAAGTACAGAAAATTATATTGAGTAAACTGAAGTATCTTTAGAAAAAGCCATACCCATGCCCCACCTAATCTGCCCTATCAGTATCAGCTGCAGGGCCACAGGAGGTCAGAGTTTTAATAATAGAGTCAGAGGCCCCCATGGGACTAATACTTCCTATGTCAGCAATTTGGCCACTGGGCTCAAACACCCACAACTGCACTCAAGGGGGTCCCCCAATTAGCAACACAATGGGTATCCTCCCCTACAGCAGGGTGCTGGATGTTGAAAAGAGAATGGCTTTGATATTAAGCTGTTCTGTTTCAAAAGGAGGAGAGTGGGACAGGAATGAACAGAAAAGTTACTAGGTCATTTAAGGTTTGCTGTCTTGAAGTCTTAAATTAGGCATTTTGCGAGGTGGCATCCTCTTTAACAAACAGGGAGTGAATTTAACAGTAAAACTAAAATAACTGATCACAATGTTCTCAGCCTTATAGCTGAGAGGTCGGTGTGCTTTCTCATCTAAAATGATACCATTTATGCAAACTATTGAGTAGCAACATAAAGAGCATATAAATATGAATGAATCTTTATTTTTCGGACAGATTAGATTAAAAGGTTAAAATAAAGGAACAGAACAATACAGTTAGGCCCAAAAATATTTGGACAGTGACACAAGTTTTGTTATTTTAGCTGTTTACGAAAACATATTCAGGATACAATTATATAATCAATATGGGCGTATAGTGCAGACTCTCAGCTGTAATTTGAGAGTATTCACATCCAAATTGGAGCAAGGGTTTAGGAATTACAGCTCTTTAATACGTAGCCGCCTCTTTTTCAAGGGACCAAAAGTAATTGGACAATTGACTCAGAAGGCTGCAAAAAATAAAAAATAAAATAAATAACAAGGCTGCATGGGCTCTTCCCTCGTTAACCTGTCATCAATTAAGCAGTTGAAAGGTCTGGAGTTGATTCCAGGTGTGGCGTTTGCATTTGGAAGCTGTTGCTGTGAACGCACAACATGCGTCAAAGGAGCTCTCAATGAAGGTGAAACAGACCATCCTGAGGCTGAAAAAAAAGAAGAAATCCATCAGAGAGATAGCAGAAATGTTAGGAGTGGCCAAATCAACAGTTTGGTACATTCTGAGAAAAAAAAGAGTACACTGGTGAGCTTGGGAACTCAAAAAGGCCTGGACGTCCACGGAAGACAACAGTGGTGGATAATCACAGAATCCTTTCCATGGTGAAGAATAACCCCTTCACAACATCCACTCAAGTGAAGAACACTCTCCAGGAAGTAGGTGTATCAGTATCTAAGTCTACCATAAAGAGAAGACTTCATGAGAGTAAATACAAAGGATTCACCACAAGGTGCAAACCATGAATCACCCTCAAAAATAGAAAGGCCAGAATTGACTTTGCCAAAAAACACCTGAAGAAGCCAGCCCAGTTCTGGAACAGCATTCTTTGGACAGATGAGACTAAGATCAACCTGTACCAGAATGATGGGAAGAAGAAAGTTTGGAGAAGAATTGGAACAGCTCATGATCCAAAGCACACCACATCTTCTGTAAAACATGGTGGAAGCAGTGTGATGACATGGGCATGCATGGCTTCCAATGGCACTGGGTCACTTGTGTTTATTGATGATGTGACAAAAGACAGAAGCAGCCGGATGAATTCTGAAGTGTATAGGGATATACTTTCTGCTCAGATTCAGCCAAATGCAGCAAAGTTGATTGGACGGCGCTTCACCAATGATCCAAAACACACTGCAAAAGCAACCCAGGAGTTTTTTAAAGCAACGAAGTGGCCATTCTGCAATGGCCGAGTCAGTCACCAGATCTCAACCCAATCGAGCATGAATTTCACTTGCTCAAGACAAAACTTAAGGCAGAAAGACCCACAAACAAGCAACAACTGAAGACAGCTGCAGTAAAGGCCTGGCAAAGCATCACAAAGGAGGAAACCCAGCGTTTGATGTCCATGGGTTCCAGACTTCAGGCAGTCATTGCCTGCAAAGGATTCTCAACAAAATATTGAAAACTAACATTTTACTTAGGGTTATGTTTATTTGTCCAATTACTTTTGAGCCCCTGAAATGAGGAGCGTTTGCATAAAAATGGCTACAATCCCTACATGTTTAATCATATATTTTTGTTCAATCCCTTGAATTAAACCTTAAAGTCTGCACTTCAATTCCGTTGTAGTTGTTTCATTTCAAATCAAATGTGGTGGCATGCAGAGCCCAAATCATGAAGATTGTGTCACTGTCCAAATATTTCTGGGCCTAACTGTATATCAAGGAAAAATCCAACAAGGTCGAATTAAACATTAACTCCTCTGATTGCACAATTCAACATAAGTTGTCCGAAAAGGGTGATGGCTGAAGCCGCAGCTTATATTGCCCACCTATGTTCCGTCTAAGAAGCATCTAATAAAAAGAAGGCTTGCAATTAATACCAAAATCTGGAAAATTCTTAACGCTTGAAAGGTCATTTTTCCACAGAATATCAGGCAGTCTGACCTTTTGCTACAAGAAAGCTAGCCACCTGCTGGCCAAGAGGAAGGATGCAGGTTTAGAGCCCCTTTATACTCAAGTGTCAATACATATGTATTTGGAGATTCCCAGACGCTCCTATCTGTATTTTTTGCATATTTCTCAAAACTTTATGGCTATGGACCAAACTTATTGGCGCTTTTTCTGGTCTCGGGGACCACCACTAGTGCTGACCCTCTGTTCTGGGGGCCTATGGGAGAGGGATACCTAGGGACAATTTAGAACAACCAATTAACCAAACATGTGAGGGCAGTGCAGCCAGTATGAACATGTAAAGGCCAATCAAGTACAAATTTGTAAGATGGAGGTGCAAAATATGATAAAAATACTAATTTACAAATTAAGACAAAGTTTGAAAACTTATGTGAAAAGGTTGCAAGTTTCAGAGAAAATTGCCCATTTGAGGAAATCTGCCAAATATTAGAAAATGTCACAAATTTCTGAAAAAACTTGCAAATTTACAAAGAAAAATCCAAAATTTGTTAGGAGAAAAATGACTATTTTGAGAGAGTTGCAAAGTTGCAAGGAAAATGTTTAAATTCATGAGGAAGGTGTAAGTTTACATGAAAGTCACAAATTTGGGAGGAAAGTCGCAATTATGACAAAGTGAACTGAAATAGTTTTTTTTTTTTAAATTTGCAAATTTTTCTAAATCCTTCAGTATTGTGCATTGGCAACTATACTCTCACTGACATAGTCTATCCTTTACACTCATTCTTTACACAGTTCCTTACACTTTGTATCGGGACGGGGGATGTCAGCTTAATAAGGGTGATGGTTTTGATCATCCAGAGATGAGTAAAAAAGCATTATAGAAGAAGATGAATTAAAACAAACATAACTAGAGTAGACTAGAGAAACAAGAAGATAATTTGAGGTAAAAGCAGCAAACACTCGGCCAAGTAGACTCAAAAAATGAAGCATATACATACATATAGCTGTGTGTGTGCACCAGCCTTATCCAAAGGGTACAAGCATCATAGATGCACAAACAGAGTGGAGGTGGAGCATAAACAAGGCTTTAATGTCCTGTGCACATAGATCTGCAGCTCTGACACACACAAGACAACCAGTGTAGCTTGATAAACAAACCAGCGGTTCACACACGGATGGTCCATGTGTCACGTGGTTATTGATTCTTGATTTAAATATTTTTAGAATTGTTTTGGGGGGTTAATGAAAGTTTTGCATTTTTGTATCCTTCTAAAAATTGTTATAGTTTTTGTAGGCACGGTGTTAGGAGGTTATCTGGAGGTTATCTGGAGGTTATCTGGAGGTTATCTGTTCAGAAAAAAAAAAAAAGACAGAAAACTCCACCACACCAAGATACAGATTACTCTGTTATACTTTAGTTTTCAGATCAATCAGCAGATGTCTTATTTTTATACATTCCTCAAAAAGCAGATGTTCAAATGCAGAGGCATTATTTAATTCCAAAACAAATTGAAAGGTCAGTAGTATGAACGACGGGACAGTGAATCATGAAGAAGACAAGCAGGTGATAACAGAATGTGGATGAAGGCTGAAGAGAACTGAGACCAGGTGAATGAAGGGAAGTTTTAATACTGAAAGAGATTATAGATGTGAGATGTGCAGATTCACCAGCTAGTCCAGGGAAAGGTGAAGTCTTGTACACAGATGCATAGTGGATGGTAAAAATCAAGTGAGTGTTTCTGATGGAAAAAGTATGTAGGTGAAGAGAGAAGAGTGGTGGATTTAGCAAGTGTAGAAAATAGTTTTGGTGTTGAGATGGATATGGAAAAAGAAATGAAAGCAGAGTATGTGTGACCAAAGAAAAATAAAGATCCGTGTAAGATTTGCAACTGTAGCTTAAAAACAAACAAATTAAATTTTGCTTAATCCTGAAGAGTGTCAGGAAGGAGGCACAAACACAGGCAACCATCTTAAATGTTTCCAAGTACTTAAAGCGGAAATGAGGCATTACGTATCTAACTTTCAGTGCATTTCTCTTAATTGTGAATATTAACATTAAGTAATGAGCAAACAATCACAGCAAAGATTATAGCTTTACTGTATACTCAGTTATTTAAAGTCAGTCTAACACCCCAGTTATGTTCCTCCCCAATAGAGGGTATGCACAGGATGTCACCGAACAGAACTCTTGGAAGGTAAACACTGAGTGGCAAAAATGAGTAGCAGCATGGAGGCATATGCAGTACAACAACAAAAAAAATCTACACGGCATTCAATTACAGCAGTACAAGTAATATCTGTTGGCACTGTGGAGAGTTAATCTTATTATTCCATCTTGTATTAATTAGCAAAAATTAAATAAAGGCTTTGAATCAGCTCCTTTCTTGACTCAAGGTTGGAAATCTAAATAAGAAGGGAAAATAGAATTTGAAGGAAAAAAACACACATTTATTTATGGAATGGCTGACACACGGGGAGCCCAAGGCACCCCATGAATCTGTTTCTCTTATAAAAGGAGGCCAAAAGGAGGAGGATGACAGCAAGGAGGAGGGGGGAGCATGCCCTACAATGGAAACTGAGTGATGGCCGAGCCGGTTGCTGGCAGGAGGGAGGCGCCCACACCCACCACGGAAAAACCAACTGCATGCTGAAGACTAGAACAGATAAGTGGACTCACTTCTACACATATACAGAAAATTAGCAAAAATTAAATTATTGAAAAAATGACAGACATCCATTTACCTGACTCTAAGGTTTAAGGTACTTTGATTAAATTTGTATAGTGCAGATGCATGTAAAGTAAGAACTCCGGGTAATGACATACAGGACTTCTCAAGGTCAGAAAACGTAACAATCAAATTCTGCAAATGGCAAGCTACCAGTAGAACACCTATCTCTAGGCAATTGAACGGATCTGATCCAAATTATAAACAACCATTATTTGCAAATCCATCCTCCAGATTGGTCATAAAATTTGGACTGGTAAACAAGGAAAGGTGTGGGAACATCCATTGTCCTAATTGAAGAGGATAAGAGACATTTCAACCTATGTGGGGTTCCACACATCCCGTTGGTTAGACCCAAACACATGGGTTGGAAAATGTTGGACATATTGGCACCTCTACTGCGGAATATAGCCATCCATGGAAAACCAATACCTGACCTTAACATAGAATATTCTCCCAAATTAATACCATAAGCATTGTCTCTTAACTGATTAACCACAGCAAAAAAGGCTGTGCACATTGATGCCCAGAAATCTCCTACATGACCAATCTTAACATTAACAAACGAGGGGATGAGGAAAATTTGAAGCAAATTCCAAATTGGTTATGGTAAAGGGATAACTAGATGTAGATCTAATACAGGAGCAGAGTACGACACCATAGACCATATATTCAGAAGCCCAGAAAGGTGTTAACAAATGTAATTTTCCACAGTGGTAGTCATCAGCAAATCTTGCACATCTCATACCTCCTCATAGAAACCAACTGCTGGGTCGAGAGGAAGAGCTGAGCACCCCAAGACGGAGGATGATGACGAGGAGGACCATTCTGCCATCACGGATTATTTGTGAACACAAGGTGCTACTGTTAATACATAAATCATACATAGCTTACCACACATATGTAGGGGTGTGAGACTTATAGTATTCTTGCGTATTTATTTCCATCATACTAATTACGGTTAGGTAGTCTGGATAATTGTGAAGGTTAGAAGCTCTGAAAGCCTGAATACAACAAGCATGGACAAGGATGTCTCCTAACGTTGAACGATGTTGTCTACTACCTACCCACTGCTGAACATATAGGTCCCATTACCCAATACACTCATCACAACACAACCACTGCTTGCAGATTTCATATGGTAGACAATCACACACTCAAGGCTAATGGGAGATAACTTACAACAGTACGTGGATAACTACAGATGTAGTGAATAAGGATAAAATGGTACAGGCCCCAGCCATTGTGGTGACAACCCCTCAGGCCATTATTGGTCCTGCCCCGGCTGAGCCCTTAGTATCGACACGCGATTAAAGGTGTAGGGTGCAGGGAAGGTGCATCATCCACCGCACCTCCAGCAACCGGGGTGGAGCCAGATCAGCCACACGGAGGAGACAGCAGTTTCCAACGCTACCCCTCACAGTGGAAGCTACGGTGAGCACAGGGGCTCAAGCTTCATCGACACCAGCATCTCTACCTCTGTCCAGCGACAGGAGGGTGGCATCCCTGGGACAGCATCACTGAATGGTTCACTGGCTGGACTGGATGTCGTCTACCCTCTGCTGCACCCACCAGACTGTTCTATAGACCTCATGGGATGAGATGTGCCTCTGAGGGTGTGGGCACACAGTTGTTTTGAATGGTACCAGTGTGTGTGTGTAAACGAGATGGGACTGTGTTCCACAACTGCGGATACAGGAAGCAGACACAGGAAGGTCAAACCTCTGTTGCAACTGTGTGATGACTGTAGCCAAATGATGCGAGCCCTGGCAAGGGTCAACCGGTGGACAAAAGTTTAGTGGGCTTCGTGGATTGACCCTGTTCGACCTTATGACCCCCACATGGTCCACTTCACCGGACAAAGAACTATTATCAGGAGGAGACCTCGGTGGGGGTGCAGGACTTAGCATCTGGACAAGGCCCCCTTAGACATTGCTACACCGCGCTGGGGTGTCCCCGGGAAGGGGGGGGGCAAGGGTAGCAGAACCAATGGTTGACTGACTGGGTTGACGCACAATGCAGGGATCTGCCTTATTCACCATCTGTTAACCGTTAGCGTCTCTCACACCATGCATGGTTGACATGATAAAATCATGTCAAACGGTTAATGGAAAGTTAGAGTGCCTAAATAATAACTCTGTAGGTAATCTCCCATTATTCTCTACACATATTCCATACATATTCTGGTTGCATTCTTATGGACAAATATGTTGTGTTGTACTCTGATAAACAGTAATTAGGCAGAGCTATAGAGCATTCTCATCGTCATTCTGCTCTCCTTTCTCTCTCTCTCCATTTAGTCAGGTCTATTACATTAGTTTCGCACCCGAAAACAACACCCACGCACACTGTTGATCGCACATTCTAGAAACCAGTAGCGTGAGCAGTGGATAGCCTGTTAACGTCAGAGTTAAATTGGCCAATCAGACAGTCATGTACAAGCCCATCCTATTGTACGGATTTGGCCCAACGAACCAACCCGAGAAGATTAATGTAGGCCGCACCCAGAAGTTGGGGTCAGTGTGGCGATGCTCCAGAGGGAGCTGCGTCACGCTGCACCCAGCGCTGCTTGCTTTACATGTGACCTCTAAATAAATGTTACATCTTTAAATTGAAGAAATCTCTGGCTTGTTCTTGGATCTTTCAATCAATGAATCAGGTATTTTTCTAACACAAGTCAGGAAGTTCCCCAACCAGAAGCCCTGGATCAACAGTCAGGCATGTCTGATGCTGCGTGCTCGCTCTCATGCCTTTAAATCAGGCAGTGAGGTCGAGTACAAAGCTGCAAAGTATGGACTAAGGAAGGCTATTACATCAGCCAAGAGGCATTACAGGGAAAAGCTGGACAGCCTCTTCTCCACTCCTGACCCGTGGCGCATGTCGCAAGGCCTGCAACACATCACAGACTACAAGAGGACCAACAGCAGCACCACCAGCTCTACAGACAGCCTGCCGGATGACCTCAACATCTTTTACACCCGCTTTGAGACCACAAGCCCTTCCCCCCAATTAAAGTCTCACCAGGCCAGGCAAACAAAGCAATGAGGAATACCAACCCCCGCAAGGCAGCAGGACCAGACAACATACCTGGGTGGGCCTTCATAGCATGTGCTGCTACGCTGACTGACGTTCTCACATCCATCTTCAACCTGTCCCTCAACCAGAACATAGTTCCCTCCTGCTTCAAAACCACAATCATCATCCCCCTCCCCAAAAGGAGCCCACCGACCTGTCTAAATGATTACAGACCAATAGCACTCACTCCAATCATCATGAAGTGCTTTGAAAGAGTGGTGCTGCCCCTCATTCAGGACAGCATACCGGATACCCTGGACCCCCTACAGTACACCTACTGGCCCAACAGGTCCACCTCAGATGCCATTGCTGCAGCACTCCATTACTCTCCCACCTGGATGATAAAGACTCCTACTTTAAGATGCTCTTTGTCGACTACAGCGCCGCCTTCAACACGGTCATCCCCCACAAACTCACCAACAAACTGTCTTCACTTGGCCTGCAGCCCATCCTCTGCGACTGGCTACTAGACTTTCTAACTGGCAGGCCCCAGTCTGTCGGGATGGGTAACAGGATCTCAGCCAGCATCATCACGAACACAGGTGTCCCACAGGGTTGTGCTCTCAGCCCCTCTTCTACAGCCTCTTCACCCACAACTGTGTTGCCTCCCACAAGGACAATATCATCCTAAAGTTTGCGAATGACATAGCAGTGATAGGACGCATCATTGGTGATGACGACACATCCTACAGGAGGGAGGTGGCCAGCCTGGTGTCATGGTGTGAGGACAACAACCTCACCCTCAACATGGACAAGGCAAAGGAGATGATAGTGGACATGAGGAAGGGGAGGAGACCCCATCGGCTGCTGTTCATCGGGAAGCTTGAGGTGGAGAAGGTGAGCAGCTTTAAATACCTGGGCATCCACATCAGTGAGGACCTTACGTGGACACACAACACCACAGAGCTGGTTAAGAGAGCTCAACAACGGCTGTACTTTCTGAGGAGGCTGAAGAAGTTTGGCATGTCCTCCAGGATCCTCATCAACTTCTACAGCTGCATCATCAAGAACATCCTGACCAACTGCATCACTGCGTGGTACAGCAGCACCACTGCCCTGGACCACAAACACCTGCAGAGAGTGGTGAAAACAGCGGAGATGATCATCAGGACTAAACTCCCCTCTGGAGAGCATCTACCACCGCAGAGTCCAAAGGAGAGCTGATGCCATCCTCCGGGACCACACCCACCCCAGCACAGAATGTTTACACTTCTACCCTCAATCCGGAGGTATAGAAGTATGAAATGCAGGACAACCAGACTGAAAAACTCCTTCTTTCCCACTGCCATCAGACTCTTGAACAAATAGCAAACTCCCCAAACTCTGCAACACAGCTTGCAAATAGGAACTCACACACTGGTTGCTAAATTTGCACAGTGCTCACTTGTACAGTGTACATAGTCTCACCCGTCTGTTGTCCCTATCATCTCTGCTGCTAATTACCATCTCTGCTACTAATTATCTTGTACAGTCTACTGGTATTATCGCTACAGAGAAATTCTCACACCGGATGCTAATTTGTAATTTATAGACTGCATTTGCACAATGCTCATTTGCACACTGTACATAGGCTTATGCCATCTCAGGTTCACATCATCTCTGATATCAATATACCACTGTCCACTATAGTCATCCAGCAAATTTCAGGTTTCACTCCTCTTGTTTCCTCCAGTTTGACTGCTTTAACTGCTTAGCTGCCCAAATTTCCTAATGTGTGTTATTAGTACACATTAGTATTAGTACTTAGTATCAAGGTGTGCTTGGGATGTCCTAATTGCCTAACTGTGTGTCAGAGTGTGAGAAGATGTGTTAGTGTTATTAGCAGTGTTGGGAGTAACACGTTACAAAGTAAAGCGTTACTGTAACGCCACTACTTTTGCAGTAATGTGCTGTGTAACGAAATTACTGTTTAAAAATTCAGTAATGGGGACTTCCGGTCTGGACGCCATGGCGACTGCAGCTTAACTCTGAAGCTCTCAGACCCAATCCAAGAAAATACCTTGAAAATCAAACTTAACGGATTTTTGGAGAAGTGAAAATCAAAAGACAAAATCATCATGTCTAAAGGAAAACAGAAGAAACTGAAATTTTCCAGGCCAGGACACGTATCGGCCGGAGAATCTGAACTGGAAGATCTCCGTTCAGAAGACGAGGAACTGGTTGTAGCTAACAAAAAGGTTAGCTTAAAATCGCTTTTTGAAGAGCTACGACGATTTCGCCGAGAGGTTACGGCAGAATTTCGGGAATTCAGAGACGAATTAAAAAGGACAAACAGCAGAGTGGACCAGGCCGAGAACCGAATCTTGGAAGCAGAGGAACGAATAAAAGTGCTCGAAGATTCTGTGCTGGACCTACGCAAAAGACAAGCATCTATAGAGGCTAAGCTAACCGACCAAGAAGGAAGACAGAGAAGAGACAATATAAGAATTCATGGTCTGAAAGAAGGAGCCAAAAACGGTTTTAACTCAATGGCAGAATGCGTGGAATCTTTACTAAGAGAGAAATTGGATATTCCACAAACCACCGACTTGAGGATAGAAAAGGCACATCGTTCATTAGCCGCTAAGCCAGCGGCGGAAGCGCCCCCACGTTCGGTGTTGGTAAGATTTTCCAATTTCAAAATAAAACAAGAGGTTGTAAGACTGGCTTGGCAGAAAAAAGGATTTATGCACCAGGAGAGAAAAGTCTTCGTGGAACACGACTACGCCCTGGAGGTCCTTAAAAAGCGCAGGGAATACAATGACGCCAAAAAGGTACTACGTGAGAAGAAACTGCGCTTTCAGACGCCATTTCCTGCGAAGTTAAGGGTCTTCTACGGCGAAGAAACATGTCTCTATAATTCGGCGGAAGAAGCAACAGCTGACATGGCGAGAAGAGGGCTCCCGGTAACGGTGTTTAAACCCGCAGCAGACCCAAGTGAGAAGATCAAAGCGCAAACATGGACAACACAAAGACCTTCAAAATCCACGGGCCAGCAGCGGGAAACCCAGCACCAGAGCGTCGCAGATAAACTGGCCGTTTTCAGGTTGGAATAGCGACCATTTTGTTTTGAGTCAATCTGCACATCCAACCCCCCTCCTCCAAGGTAACAAACATTAAAGGAGATGCGTATTCAGCATGTGGTAAAACATTTCATGGAACAGTCATAATATTTGAAACAAATAAGTCTTTTTAATTAAAAAAAAAAAAAAAACTTGTTAAAATAGAAATGTGACAATAATCCACATGTTCTCCCCACACTAACAAATACTGTTTTTGCGTGAATGTTTGCTGTGATGGGGGTGGGAGGGTGCACACAATTTCACAGGGGATAGGCATAAAGGGGGAAAAAAAATCATTACAAGTTCAGATTGGGTTCTGAAACTCACGTTAAAAGCATGGGACAACTTACAGGGGTAAGAGAGGGCCCTCAACACGTAACAGAGTTTGAGGAATTTCCCTCAGAGCCTACACTCCATCAAGGCTCTTCCAGGGTCTTTAAAAAGACCCCAGCTCAGGAAGTTCTTTTGACAGTTTTTGTTTTAAAGTTTTATACACTATGTTCTTAATGTTTTTCTTGTTCTTAATGTTCTTTCAGTTTCTGAGTAGCACAAAAGAGGGCCACCACACAATTATACTAAACAAAACAACACAAGGTCACAAGGTCACTTCCTTGTGGTAACGTATCGTCACTTCCTGTTTTGCTGTCTGCCTGTGTGGTTTGCTCTCCAGCTCTCTAGCCACTAGCTATGGCTACTACCTCTCTTTCCTCTCCTCTGGTGTGCTCGCTCTGTCAGATGTTTAGCTACACCTCTGCCTCTTTTAGTGATAACGGTAAATGTAATAAATGTTGTCTTTTTGAGGCGCTCGAGGCGAGGTTGTCTGATTTGGAATCCCGGCTCCGCTGCATTGAAACACCGTCTGCGCCAGTTAATCTCGACGGACGCCCATTAGCTGCAGCGGAGCTAGCTAACTTAGGCCCCACTGTCAGCGGTTCCCCGGCTCTCCTCAGCAGCGAGGAGACTGGGTAGGTGACGGTGAGAAGGAAGCCTAGTCGCAAAGCCCCGGTTCACCACCAACCTGTTCACGTTTCTAATCGTTTTTCCCCGCTCAGCGACACACCCGCTGAGGAAAAAACTCTGATCATTGGCGACTCTGTAGTCAGACACGTGAACCTAGAGACTCCAGCGGTCATAGTCCAATGTATTCCTGGGGCCAGAGCAGGCGACATCGAGTCAAATTTGAAAATGCTGGCTAAAAGTAACTCTAAATATTCCACAATTGTTATTCACGCCGGCATTAATGACATCCGTCTCCGGCAGTCGGAAGTCACGAAACTTAATGTAGAATCGGTGTGTGACTTTGCAAAAACGATGTCTGCCACTGTAGTATTCTCTGGGCCCCTCCCCAATCTGACCAGTGATGACATGTTTAGTCGCTCGTCATCCTTGAACCGCTGGCTGTCTGTGTGGTGTCCTAAAAATGACGTGGGCTACATTGACAATTGGAGCTCTTTTTGGGGAAAACCTGGTCTTATGAGACGAGACAGCATTCATCCCACTTTGGATGGTGCTTCTCATTTATCTAACAATCTGGCATCTTTTTTATCCAAATTTCCAAAACCCTGACTACTCAGAGTTGGGACCAGGAAGCAGAGTCGCAGTCTTACACGCCTCTCTGCAGCTCCTCTTCATCCGCCACCCCTCAGCTTAGCCCCTGTCTTCCCCATCAGAGAATCGTTGTCTGCTCCCTCCAAAGTGAATAAAAATATAATGTATAAGCATCCCAAAGTGATAAAGCAAAATATTGGTAAAACTCAAATTAAACATAAAGCCTCTAAATTGAATGAGTTGGCCTCTGTTCCTCCTCATAATTTAAAAATTAAATGTGGTTTGTTAAATATTAGGTCTCTAACTCCCAAGTCTCTGTTAGTCCATGATCTGTTAATTGATCATCAGATTGATTTAATTTCCCTTACAGAGACTTGGTTAGGACAAGAGGATTATGTTGGTTTAAATGAATCAACCCCCTCTGGTTATTTAAACTGTCAAAATCCCAGAAGTTCTGGTCGTGGAGGAGGAGTAGCAACAATTTACCATTCCAAATTACTAGTTAATGTAAAGCAAAAAACATGTTATAATTCCTTTGAGGGCCTGGTCCTCAGTATTGGGCACTTTAGCAATTTCAGGTTAAACCCAATTTTATTTGCCATTGTTTATCATCCCCCATCAACCTATTCAGAATTTTTATCCGAATTTGCTGATTTCTTAGCTGATTTAGTGCTGAAATCTGATAGAATAATTATAGTAGGGGACTTTAATATACATGTGGATGTAGATAGTGACTGCCTTAATGTGGCTTTTAATTCAATATTAGACTCGATTGGGTTTTCTCAGAAAGTAGGAAATTCTACTCATTACCTCCACCATACGTTGGACCTTGTTCTGACATATGGCATAGAAATAGAAAATCTTGTAGTGTCTCCTCATAACCCTGTACTGTCAGACCATTGTCTGTTAACCTTTGACTTTACTATTTCTGACTATTTGGCTCCTAAAGAAAAATATTATCACAGTAGATGCCTCTCAGATGATGCTGTTTCCAAATTTATGCAGATTGTTTCCTCTATGCCATGTGTCAACACAACGGAAATAAGCTATAGACAGCTTGCTCCTTCTGTAATTGATAACATGGTGGATAGTGTTTCAGCTTCTCTGCATCAGGCTCTAGACTTGGTGGCCCCCTTAAAAAAGAAAAAGTCTAATCAGAGATTTTTAACTCCTTGGTTCAACACAGAAACTCGTAGCTTAAAACAGAAGACTCGTCAATTAGAAAGAAAATGGCGCTCTACTAATTTAGATGAAATCTATTTAGCTTGGAGAAATCATCTTTTAATTTATAAAAAATCTCTTAGAAAAGCTAGAACGAGTTATTACTCTGCATTAATAGAAGAGAACAAGAATAATCCCAGGTTTCTTTTCAGTACTGTAGCCAGGTTGACAGAGAGTCAGGACTCTGTCAATCCTAGCATCCCCTTAGAGCTTACTAGTCAGGACTTTATGAACTTTTTCAATAATAAAATTTCATCCATCAGAGATAAAATCAATCAGATTCTTCCCACAGTTAACTTAAATACTGTAACTACTACAACTCCTTCTATTGATGTCTGTCTTGATGAGTTTACTCCAATCGACCTTTGTGAGTTAGACAAAGTAGTTTCCTCATCCAAACCTTCAACTTGTCTTTTAGATCCTATTCCTACCAGGTTATTTAAAGAAGTCTTCCCACTTATTGGTAGCTTTATTCTTCATATAATCAATTCTTCATTAACTTTAGGCCATGTACCGCAGGCTTTTAAAACGGCTGTAATTAAACCCTTACTCAAAAAGCCAACGCTAGATCCAGGAGCTTTAGCTAACTATAGACCAATCTCTAATCTCCCTTTCATTTCAAAAATCTTAGAAAGAGTTGTTGCTACGCAATTATTTGACCACCTGCAGGGAAATGGTTTACTTGAAGAGTTTCAATCTGGGTTTAGAATCCATCATAGTACTGAAACAGCCTTAGCGAAGGTCACTAACGACCTCCTCATTGCATCTGATAATGGACTAGTTTCTGTACTTGTCCTTTTAGATCTTAGTGCAGCTTTTGATACTATTGATCATAATATTCTACTTGATAGATTAGAACACTATGTTGGACTTAATGGAACTTCGTTGCAGTGGTTTAGATCTTATTTATCTGATAGGTTCCAGTTTGTTCATGTAAATGATGAGTTTTCTTTCAGCTCAAAGCTTAGTCATGGAGTTCCACAGGGATCTGTGCTAGGCCCTACTCTTTTTAGTTTATATATGCTTCCGTTAGGCAACATTATTAGAAAGCACTGTATACATTTTCATTGTTATGCAGATGACACACAATTATACCTGTCAATGAAGCCAGATGATACTAATCAATTAGCCAAGTTAGAAGCCTGTCTTAAGGAAATCAAAGCTTGGATGACTTGTAATTTCCTGCTATTAAATTCAGATAAGACTGAAGTCATTCTTGTTGGTCCAAAAAACCTTAGAAATTCCTTTCCAAATCAAACTTTCAGTTTGGACGCAGTTACTCTTTCTCTTAATAGCTCTGTGAGGAACCTTGGAGTTATTTTTGATCAGGATTTGTCCTTCAATTCACATATTACATTTGTTTCTAAGACTGCCTTCTATCATTTGCGTAATATTGCCAAGATTAGGAGCATCTTGTCTCAGAGTGATGCTGAGAAGCTGATCCACGCTTTTGTTAGCTCGAGATTAGATTATTGTAATTCTTTATTATCAGGCTGTCCTAAAACATCTTTAAAAAGTCTTCAGCTGATCCAAAATGCTGCAGCAAGAGTTTTAACAGGTACTAGAAAGAGAGATCATATCTCTCCGGTTCTGGCCTCCCTTCATTGGCTTCCCATAGAGTTTAGAATTAAGTTTAAAATCCTTCTTCTCACTTACAAAGCTCTAAACAATCAGGCTCCTTTTTATTTAAAAGATCTGATACTACCGTATTATCCTAACAGAGCACTACGCTCCCAAAATGCAGGATTACTTGTAATACCTAGAATCTCCAAAAGTACAATGGGAGGCAGAGCCTTCAGTTATCAAGCTCCTCTCCTGTGGAATCAGTTGCCAATCTGGATTCGGGAGTCAGACTCGATCTCTGTTTTTAAGAATAGGGTTAAAACCTACCTTTTTGATCTAGCCTACAATTAGGGAGGGATCATGTGTTTCTGAACCCTCCCTTAGTTATGCTGCTAATAGGTTTAGTCAGCCGGGGGACCTCCAGTAATGCACTGGGCCTCACTCCTTTCCTCACTCTCTATGAAATATTTTTTTTTTGCTGGTCATTAACATTTGTTTGTTCTCTCCCATAGATTGAATCCCCATCGTGCTGTTTGCTCTCTACATGTCTGTTCTTTTCTTCTTCTCTATCCCCTCACCCCCCAGCCAGTCGCAGCAGATGACTGCCCCTCCCTGAGCCTGATTCTGCTGGAGGTTTCTTCCTGTTAAAAGGGAGTTTTTCCTCTCCACCGTCGCCAAGTGCTTGCTCACAGGGGATCGCCTGATTGCTGGGGTCTTTCTGCAACTGTGGGGGTCCCCCCTACAGTTGATAGTGCTATGAGATGACTGTTGTTGTGAAATGGCGCTATATAAATAAAGTTGAATTGAATTGAATTGAATGGAGAAACAGGGTGTAACCAAAATAATTTCATATAATGTAAAAGGAATCCTGAATCCAGTTAAAAGATCCAAGATTCTAGGCAAAATGAAAAAAGACAAAGCAGGAATAATAATTTTACAAGAAACCCACCTAACAGACGTGGAGCACACTAAACTCAGTAGACAAGGGTGTCACGCCGCGCCATTCATCAGCGGCGCCACCTGCTCACGCACCTGATCATCATCAGCGGCGAGGGATAAAGGCCGTCTCGCCCGGAACTTCGGCCTGAAGCCGTCAGACTTCGTTCCTCACCGTTGTGAGTCATCTACAATCTTCAGCACAATTGTTTGGGTAAGAAGCCTTACCTTCTCTCTCCAGTCTGCTCCCCTGTGCACAGGTGGATTTCCCGGCGGCGGACGTTTTCCCTCCAACGCCTATTCCTCACTGCTGCACCGAGCTCTCCAGGTGGCTGTCTCCCGGGTTTCGCCCCTTGCTGTGCCAGCTGTCCTGTCATCCAAGTAAGTCCTTCTCTTGCCATAATCCCTCCTGTGTTGGTGTATGCCCGTCACCCTCTCCCTGTGCTTTCTCCATAGGGTTGCCCGGCTGTACGGTCACCTGCCTCTGTGCCTGAAGCAGACGCCGCCACCAACACATTTACATCCCGCAGACACGCACTCATTCACGCCTGTTGTTAATAAACTATTTGAACTACTCTGAGCCTGTGTGTGTGCGTCTCCTGAGCCGTGCGTTATGTCAGTACGGCTTCAGCAGAGCGGCTCGGCAGACGGCGGGCTCGCACACCGGCTTACCACTCTCGAGGCTAGAGTGGATCAGATTGCTTATCAACAACAGGTGATCCTAAATCAATTGATAATAATAACTAACCGATTGGACCGCCTGGACCCCCAGCAGCCGTTCCCCCCCGGCTCCTCAGGGTGGCGCAGCTCCTGCTGTTCCTGCGGCCGTCCAGCCAGCTCCGGTGGCACCGTCCCGGCTCACACCAATTCCGACCCCCGCTCGCTTTAGCGGAAAGATCGGCGGAGCGCGGGGGTTTGTGATGCAGTGTGAGTCCGTGTTCGACCGTGTGCCCGGAGACTTCCCCTCAGATCACAGCCGAATCGGCTACATAGGGAATCTCCTGGAGGGGCGCGCTTTAACTTGGGCTTACGCTATAATGGCGAGACCCAGTTATGCCACCCTCACCTATGCCGAGTTCGTGAGGCGCTTCCTGGAGGTTTTCGATCATTCTCACTCCGAGATGGTCCTGGGATTCATCATCTCTCAAGACCAGGTGCTCCCAGACCCAGAGAAGGTGAAGGCGGTGGTGGAGTGGCCTACTCCCGCATCCCGGAAGCAGGTGCAACAGTTTGTTGGCTTCGCCAATTTTTACCGCCGCTCTGTCCCAAATTTCAGCTCGATCGTCTGACCACTGACCCGCCTCACGTCCCCGAAGGTCCCATTCCGGTGGACCGAAGAGGTCACTGCTGCCTTTAAGGCGCTGAAGGCGGAGTTCTCTTCCTCCCGGGTCCTTCGCCAGGTCGACCCCGCGCTGCAGTGCATTGTGGAGGTGGACGCCTCGGACACGGGAGTGGGAGCAGTACTATCCCAGCGGTCGCCTGACGATGGTGCCAAACGACCCTGCGCCTTCTTCTCCCGGCGCCTGTCCCCATCGGAGAGGAACTACGATGTGGGGGACAGAGAGCTCCTGGCCATTAAACTCGCCTTACAGGAGTGGCGCCACTGGCTAGAGGGGGCGGACCTGCCGTTCGTGGTCCTGACGGACCACAAGAACCTAGAATATTTACGATCTGCCAAGTGCCTGAATGCCCGCCAGGCGCGCTGGTCTTTGTTCTTCGCCAGGTTCCGCTTTTCTATCACCTTCAGGCCAGGCTCCAAGAACGGCCTGCCTGACGCCCTCTCTAGGCAGTTCACCCCCGTGGAGGCTGAGGAAACGCCCCACACTATCCTGCCCAGGTCGTGCGTCGTGGGAGCCATCTCTTGGGACATCGAGAACAAGATCCGGAAGGCGCAGGAGGTGGAACCTGATCCTGGCGGCGGACCGGAGGGAAAACTATTCGTTCCATCTGCGGTCCGAGGAGAGGTCATCCACTGGCTCCACACCTCCCGGCTCAACTGTCATCCCGGCACCTCCCGGATGATCAGCCTCCTCCAACGGTCCTTTTGGTGGCCAGGCCTGCCGAGGGACGCAGCCCGCTACGCCCGGGCTTGCCCAATCTGTGCCACCAGCAAGTCGGGAAATGCCCCTCCAGCGGGTCTGCTCCAGCCTCTGCCCGTTCCTGGCAGGCCCTGGTCGCACATCGCGTTGGATTTCGTCACCGGACTCCCCGTTTCCAACTCTTTTGACACCATCCTGACCATCGTGGACCGTTTCTCCAAGGCTGCACACTTCGTTCCCCTGCGAGGTCTCCCTACCGCCCTGGAGACGGCGGATCTCCTCGTCCAACACGTGGTCAGGCTGCACGGGATTCCGGTGGACGTGGTCTCGGACCGGGGCCCCCAATTTTCATCCGAGGTTTGGAGATCATTCTGTAACGCCATCAGAGCCAAGGTGAGCCTCTCCTCCGGCCATCACCCCCAATCTAACGGGCAGTGTGAGAGGACCAACCAGGAGCTGGAGGCTGCGCTCTGCTGTGTGACCAGGTCCAAACCTACGTCCTGGAGCAACCATCTCGCCTGGGTTGAGTACGCCCACAACACCGCCCGCTCTTCTGCAACAGGGATGTCCCCCTTCAAGGCGTCCCTGGGTTACGACCCCCCGCTGCTTCCAGCGCAGGAGAGTGAGGTAACTGTCCCCTCAGTTAGGGCGCATCTCAGGCAGTTCTGCTCCATCTGGGCTGCCGCGCATCATGCGCTTTTACGCACAGCGGAGCGCAACAGGACCGTGGCGGACCGGCACAGACGACCTGCCCCGGCGTACAGAGTTGGGCAACGAGTTTATGTGTCTACCCAGGACGTTACATTGAAGGGCGAGAGGAGGAAGCTGGCACAGCGGTTCATGGGTTCCTATCCCATCACCCGGATCATCAACCCGGTGGCTGTGCGTGTGGCTATTCCCCCCTCCCTCCGCATCCATCCCACCTTCCACGTGTCAAAGGTGAAGCTGGCAGTCACCGACCCCCTTTGCCCTCCTCCTGCAGCGCAACCCGCGCCCCGGATGATTGGTGGCCATCCGGCCTGGTCCGTCTCCTCCATCCTGGACTCCCGGCGCCGGGGTCGTGGGTTGCAATACTTGGTGGACTGGGAGGGCTATGGGCCCGAGCATCGACAGTGGGTGCCCCCGTCATTCGTGTTGAACCCATCGCTCATCGCGGACTTCCACCGAGCGCACCCGGATAAGCCATCGCCAGGAGGCGCTGCTAGAGGGGGGAGTACTGTCACGCCGCACCATTCATCAGCGGCGCCACCTGCTCACGCACCTGATCATCATCAGCGGCAAGGGATAAAGGCTGTCTCGCCCGGAGCTTCGGCCTGAAGCCGTCAGACTTCGTTCCTCACCGTTGTGAGTCATCTACAATCTTCAGCACAATTGTTTGGGTAAGAAGCCTTACCTTCTCTCTCCAGTCTGCTCCCCTGTGCACAGGTGGATTCCCCGGCGGCGGACGTTTTCCCTCCAATGCCTATTCCTTGCTGCTGCACCGAGCTCTCCAGGTGGCTGTCTCCCGGGTTTCGCCCCTTGCTGTGCCAGCTGTCCTGTCATCCAAGTAAGTCCTTCTCTTGCCATAATCCCTCCTGTGTTGGTGTATGCCCGTCACCCTCTCCCTGTGCTTTCTCCATAGGGTTGCCCGGCTGTACGGTCACCTGCCTCTGTGCCTGAAGCAGACGCCGCCACCAACACATTTACATCCCGCAGACACGCACTCATTCACGCCTGTTGTTAATAAACTATTTGAACTACTCTGAGCCTGTGTGTGTGCGTCTCCTGAGCCGTGCGTTATGTCAAAGGGTTTAAAATGATCTCTTCATCTTCATATAAGTCAGGAAGGAGGAGGGGAGTAGCGACATTGATATCTACCAAAATTACATTTGAAAAAAAATCAGAACACAAAGATAAAGAAGGGAGATACAGTTTGGTAACTGGGCGGCTAGAGGGAGAAGATATCACCCTGCTGAATGTGTATGCTCCCCCAGGGGCTAACTGGAAATTTTATAAAAATGTATTTGACCTAATGATAACTAAAGCTCAAGGTTTAGTGATATGTGGTGGGGACTTCAATCTTAGACTGAATCCATACTGGGATGCTTCTGGTAATTCTCCACATCAAAATAACACCCAAAGCAGGAACACTCGGATGCTACTAAAAGAAATGGGAATCTGTGATGTGTGGAGGGAACTCAACCCCAGTGTAAAAGACTATACATTTTACTCAACTCCACATTCATCTTACTCAAGGATTGACTATTTTTTTATGTTTAATAGAGACATTGGAAGAGTAGAAACATGTAAAATAGGACTGATGGATCTCTCTGACCACAGTCCGATCTACATGGACTTAAATATCCAAAAATACACAAATAATACATTTTCTTGGAGGTTAAATTCAAATGTCCTGAAAGGACCATTGAAAGATGAATTGGAATCAGATATTCTCAGATATTTGGAAGAAAACGATAATGGAGAAGTATCCCCTTTAATACTGTGGGATGCATGCAAAGCTGTAATAAGAGGAAAGATTATTGCAAAACTGGCAACCCAAAAGAAACTAAGACAAGAAAAACTATCCACATTAGAGTCAGAACTTAAGAACCTAGAAAAAGAACACAAAGGCAACACTCATTCTACTGACTCGCTCAAGATTAAGGAAATTAAAAACCAAATAAATGAGATCTACACAATAGAAATCCAGAAGAAACTTACATTTTTGAAACAAAAACACTATGAAGCAAGCAGTAAATCGGCAAAATTGCTAGCCTATAAATTGAGGAAACAACAAACAGAAAGAGCGATCTACAAAATCAGAGACCCAGTATCAAAGAAAATAAAATTCAGAATTCAGGATATTCTTAAAAGCTTCGAGAATTACTATAAGAACTTATACTCCCACAAAAAACATAAAAACACATCCGAGGCATTCCTAAACACATTAAACCTTCCCCAACTAACAGAGTCACAAAATAAAACAGTACTGTCAGAAATACAACCTAAAGAATTGGAAAAAGCAATTATGAAACTTAAAGCTAACAAATCCCCAGGAGCAGATGGCTATACAGCAGAGTGGTTCAAAACCTTTAAACAGCAACTATCTCCTCTCCTCCTGAAAACATTTAATTATGTCCTCCACACAGGGGAAATCCCCCCCTCCTGGAGAGAAGGGGTCATTGCAGTTATACCTAAACCTGAAAAGGATAAACTAGAGTGCTCCAACTACAGACCAATCAGTGTATTAAATCAGGACTATAAGCTTTTTACCATTATCCTTGCCAAAAGGTTAGAAAATATACTGACAGACCTAATTCATTTAGACCAAACAGGTTTTATAAGACAAAGGCAGACACAAGACAACATTAGACGCACTTTACACATAATTCATCATATAAAAAAATATAACTTAAATGCAGTCATATTGGGATTAGATGCTGAAAAAGCATTCGATTCGGTTGACTGGTCTTTTCTATATAGAATCTTATCCAGTTTCAATTTTCATAACAACTTCATTAGAACTATACAGGCATTATATAAAAAACCAACAGCTAAAATAAGGATTAACAGTAATTTATCATCATCTTTTGAGCTGGAAAGAGGATGTCGTCAGGGCTGCCCCCTGTCTCCACTGCTCTTTGCAGTCTTCATAGAACCTCTGAGCCAATGGATAAGACAAAATCAAAAAATTCAAGGTATTACACTTGGTCAGAAGGAACATAAAATAGCACTCTTTGCTGATGACATTTTAATATACCTAGGGCAGCCGGACACTTCTTTACCAGAACTAACCTCAGTTTTTTCAGAGTATGGAGATTTATCGGGGTACAAATTAAACATGCATAAAACCCAAGTTTTAACATTCAACTATGACCCAAATCATTATTCACTAAGCAAACTCAAAACTAACTGGGAGTCGGAATCTATGAAATATCTGGGGGTCAATATCCCGAAACAACTCAACAAAATTATAACACTAAACTATGATCCACTGGTGACAAAAATAAAATCCGACCTAGCAAGATGGAATATGATACCATTCTTGGGTACTGCACAAAGAACTGAAGCAGTCAAAATGAATATACTCCCACGTCTTCTATACCTTTTCCAAACAATACCGGTAGAACCTCCCAAAAAAACATGGCAGGAGCTGGACAGAAGGATCTCAAGATTCATATGGCAGGGCAAGAGACCTAGAATCAGATATAGAACCTTACAGCTAAACAAAGACAAAGGTGGGCTTGCGCTGCCAAATATCAAGGACTACTTTAAAGCCGCACAAATTAAAACTCTAGTAGAGATATGTAACCCAGTCTACACTGCACAATGGAAGGAGATCGAATACCAAATAACAAGTGACATCCCCCTACAGGCGATAATAGGGAACAATGCCTTACCTAAACTTTTGAATAACACTAACCCGTGGATAGAGACCCCGCTAAAAATTTGGTTTAAGATAGTCAGAGAGAATCAAACTAAAGAACCCTATCGACTTCTGCAATGGATTGCCTATGATCAAGACTTTACTCCTAATAAAACAGACACCAGATTTAAAAAGTGGAAGGAGAAAGGGCTGATAAAATATCACGATTTTTTTTAAAGGGCAAATTTTAAGAAGTTTTGAAGATTTGAAAAAACAAGGTCTAATAAATCAAGACCTTTACAGGTTCTTCCAGCTTAGACACCACATAAACAATATACTTAAAAAGGAGGATTTGGAAAGGGCCCAGTCAGGTGTTCTGAAGGTCTTCTTAATGGCATATAAAGGGATCCCAGGGATCAGATACATTTCTAAAATATACCAAGGTCTTCAAGACTTAAAAGGAGACAACACATCATATATAAAAGAGAGATGGGAAAAAGAGGGGAATTTCACTTTACAACTGGAAATATGGGAAAAGCTAAATAAACAGCAATGGAAAAGTACCTCATCCCTGCAGTGGAGAGAAATTGGATGGAAAAACTTGGTAAGATTTTTCAGAACACCTGCACAAAACAAATTTACCCATAAGGGATTGAACTGTTGGCGCTTGTGTGGTGAAAAGACTGCAAATCATTTTCATGTGTTTTGGTCATGCCCAGTTATCCACCAATATTGAACCAATGTACAGACAATATTGGGGAAAATATTTAAAATAACAGTTCCCTTTTCTTTTGTAAATTTGTATTTGGGTTTACTACCGAACTCACTGGAAAGACGAGGAGAAAAATACTTATTCAATGTTTTAATATTGGCAAGTAAAAAAGCTCTAACTAAAAAATGGATGTTGAAGGACTGCCCTACACCTGAAGATTGGATTAACGTGATTCAAGACATTTACTCGATGGAAAAGTTGACATTCGCACTGAGACAGGACATGGATGGGTTCATGAACTTTTGGCAACCCTGGATCGCATATGTGTCTTCCATTAGATCTAATCTTTGACAAATACCATTTCAATAATGGTTCCGCTCTTTGTTCCAACGCTACTCAGATGCTCTTTTACCTTTATTTACTTATTTTTTCTTTTTGTTTGTTTTTTCCTGGTTTGTTTGTTTGTTTGTTTTTATTCTCTTTAATTTCACTTTTTCTTTCACTTTAAAAAAAAAGGGGTGTTGTAATAATTATTCTTCCAATGTTGTCAGATATCAGAAAATAAGGGAACATGTGTTGAAAATGTAAACAATGCATTGCTGTAACGACCTGTATACCCTTTACAAAAACTTAAATAAAAAAAAAAAATTCAGTAATGCGTTAGTTACTGAAATTTGATCAGATGCGTTACTCGCGCTACTCGTTTTATTAATATGTATAGCTATTTTAGCGCAACTAGACGATCATACAACTTGCAGCTGCTAGACACCCTCCTCATCAGCTGCCAGCTGGGGATGAATACATAGTTTTGGTGGCTATGGGCGGGACTGTCATCCCCAGCGCCACCACCGGCCTCAAGCCACTGGAGGTTGTCATGCCAAAGGCAAAGGCAAGCAAATAAATAAGCAAATAAATATAAACTGACCCTACCGTAACTGATGCAGCCATCGCACAGTCTCCTCTGCGGGTCCGTTTCCTGTCCTGCCCCAGTTCACATCACAACCCGGCGAAGAAATGTCGTGGTGGTGGCAACTTCTCATATCGAGCCCTGATCACCTGTTGTCTGAGCAGTAAGTAGCCCCTACCAGCTCCTACCTCTGTGGTTAAACATGAGCATTTTTTGAGCAAGAAGATTGCATTTAATGTTGCATTAAATGCATTTAAAGTTTTCTTACGCACAGAGAAAAAGTGACTGATTTGCTGCATTAAGTGGTGAACTTTCATTTATCTGTGCTTTCTGTTTTATTTTATCTTGTGAATTTACACGCTGTTGTGATATGCAACTATTTCATGGAAGTAAATGCTCTAAATATGCATTTTTTAATGTGCTGGTGGGGATGGATGGGATGGTCCAGGGGTGTCAAACATATGGCTCGTGGGCCAAAAACGGCACACCATGGGTCCAAAATTTTCCCTTTGAATTCAAATTTCTGACTTTTTACTGATTGCAATAGTTTGTGTAAATCTGAGACATTTTTTCTCTCCAAGATGAGACTTTTTTCCCCATCAGTTTTCTTTTTCTTCTTTTTTCTGATGAGAACAAAGGGCCCTTGATCTTGCTGTGTGTGCAAGAGGATTTAAGTATGCATTTAAAAGTAACGTGAAAGTTACTTTTCCAAGTAACTAGTTACTTTAATCATGCAGTAACTCAAAAGTAGCTCATTTACTTTTGAAAAGAAGTAACTAGTAATTGTAACTAGTAACTATTTTTTAGTAACTTGTCCAACACTGGTTATTAGTATCTATTAGTATTAGGTGTGTTATTCCCTTATTAGTATTGTTGTGTACCTATTTACCTTGGCATTCGTTTGGAGAGCAAAGTAAGAATTTCATTGCTCAGGAAATGTTGCATTTCTTAACTGTGCACATGATAATAAAGCCTTTGAATTACCTCTTGTAAATTACTGTATATTTAAATTATGTTTATTCGACGATGGGATGCAATTCTCAGCATAACACCGTTCCTTTCAGCCGAGGTGTTTATCCACCACAAACTGATAAAAATAAAAAGCTCCACTGTCTGTATAAGCCTCCTGTGCCACCATCATGTCGCTAAATGTTTTAAAAAAATCGGTATTTGTTATGGTCCCTGGGGCGCCATTATGCAGCGCACCAAGGAAGGAATGAAAAACCCAACCGCAGGAGTAGATTTGTGCAATTTATTAACAAAACCTCAAAGTAATAAGTCCAGCAAACAGTTGTGATATGCACAGAATGTTGGATAGAATGATTTAAGGCCACCGGACATACAGGGACGCCTCCTGGATGCTCTACTGCCCGGCAAAGGGAATGCCTAATGCTGCTGAGCTGCAGTCGGCACGGGGTGAAAAACAAACGTGGACTTACGGTGCAGGAGCTATCCGTGACAGTCCGTGCAGTCCGGGGGATGAAGGTGAAGCAGGCTGACAGCGCAACGAAGGTAATGGCATACACGGAGGTACACGCTGCCGTGTATGAATCTCAATGCTCCGATGGTCTCTTCCTACTAACAGCGTTTAAGTAATAATCATACTAACGAGGGAAGAGACCGCCGGTGTGACTGAGCGTGGGCTGGACATAATTGGAAACGTGTGCATGAGTGTGTGAATAGGAATGAATGAAGTACATGTGTGTATGTGTGCAAAACACCCAATAATGAGGATCAGCTGGTGATACTGAAAGGAGGAGGGGCCGTGCCCAAGCTGTCGGGCAGCGACGACCCAAAGGACTCCCTGAAGCGCCTGATGGAAAATAAATGGACAAGTGGGCCAAAATAACCATGGGTCAGAACTGGGTTTGGGACTGTCAAACCCAGGTTCATGACAGTATTCTTGTGTGTAGCCACAAGCAGCTGAGAAATCTGGTTCTCAGACCAAATATATGTCAAGAGCCTGCATTTCCTCCTCACTACTCCCAAGTCCAAGAGACATTTGTTTAAACTTTTCTCCTCGGTTTTCTCCAGTAAAAGTATTTCTTGGATCCGTGCAGTTGTCTTTATTATTTTCTCCCCAAAATGGAGGTTGAAGAACTGGGAGCTCTTCACCTGAATCAGGGTGTTGGATTTATTTATTTACCCACGGATTCCTGCCATGGCCGTGCTGCCACGGAAACACACATCAGGTTTTCAACAGGGACAACTTTTTTAGGTGAGGGGCAACTTCGCCTGTCTGCATCTCACCCAGATGGTGAATTCATGTCTTTTCATGAATTTACATTGACTTATAATGTAATCGTGCTGTGCAAAAAATTTGCCCGTTCGCATTTGGTGTGAAGGCACCTTTACAGTAAATGCCACTTTCTTTTCTCACTATGTGTTGCTGTGGTTACACAAACGCTGAAGGGCATGTCCACCCTTTGGCCCACTGGATACTCCGTTTGCATTCACACAGCAAGTGAAGCACACCAGACTGTGTTTACAAGCGAATCGAGACCCCCGTTTTCAGGGGGACCAGACTTTGCTTGTTTGGTGCGCACCAGAGTTCCAACATGCATTCAGACGGCACAAAACGAAACAAACTATCCACAGAATACACACTTTGGTCCTTTAGTCCGCACCAAACAGTGGCCGTGTGAATGCGCCCTCAGACTCGTCTGAAAGAATCTTGGTACAAATAGATGCTGAGGGAGAATTGGGGAATCAAGCCCATAACAAGTGAGACAAAATGCAAACAGACTCAGAAATGTCTCAACTCAGTAGGAGATCAGAAAGAAATTGTCAGCCATCACAAAGATTCAGTTATCCTGAGTTGGGGAACCCTTTAATAACAGTGGTTAAATCACTTTTTCAAGGGTTAAGTACAGCTTTTATTGATTCCCTAAGTGCTGATGATAAGAGTAACTCATTGAGAAATCAAACTTTTGAAATATAGAATGCTCATAGCATAGGCTTACCATGCAATGGGATGTGCATGATATTTAGAAGGGGATGGTGTAACCCAAGTACAGAATGTGTACTATTTTCAGTCATTCATGTCATTTCAGTATTATTTTTTCTTTAAAAGTCTAATAAACAGATAAATGAATAAATAAATAAATAAAGGATGCATAAATAAGTAATCCCTTAGAAATAAAGAGTTCTCATTTCTGTTGTTAATCTTTTGATGATAATTTTATTTGCACTTTTTTTTCTTTAAAACAGAAATTCGTATAAGCTTATGACAAGTAAGATTAAGCTCCCCCCCTTTTTTGTTGAACTTCCGTTGCTGCAGTCTGGAGGGAAGAGAGAGGACAAACGTTGGTAGCAGAAGGCCGGAGTGCTCAGAGTGGTCAGTGGTAATTGCCAACAGCCATCCACCTGAATCCACCCAGCGTGTCTGATAGTTGGTCAGAGCTTATGGAACAACTGAGATTCTGTAACCTGCTGACTGTGAGGGGCTGTATAAAATCCACATTGGTGAGCTCAAAATTAAAATATAAAATAATTTTCAAAAAATTCCTGGATCCAGATTGTGATCCGTATCACCACCAAAATCTAATTGTCTGTTCCCCGTGGCATTACACACCTTCCCTGAAAATTTCATCAAAATCCGTTCATAGCTTTTGGAGTAATGTTCAGTCCCTCCAGGATTTCACGATGTTGCGATCCCATCAATGCATGCAAAATCAGCTAATCAGCATGACTATAGTGCGACCTTGCAACTTAGTCCAATCACCGCAACTTTCCTGCAATTTTGGCTAATTCTCGTCAACTTCCGCCAATTTCACCAATCAAATTTGTCCCTGAGTGGCGCTCAAACCTCAGTCTAACCAATCAAATGCGTCATTGCACCACGTTCACTTCCGTGTTTACAATGAGTATTAACAGAACACATCAGTAAAAACAGAGTGTGGGATTTAAAAAAAACACACCGCCCCTTCCTCTGTCTCCCTCAGCCTGCTGGTGGATGTTTTGCCACGTCTTTGTCCTGATCGTGTGTACGCATGTACGAAGTAGCTGTTTACGAAAACATATTCAGGATACAGTTATATAATCAATATGGGCTTAAAGTGCAGACTTTCAGCTGTAATTTGAGAGTATTCACATCCAAATTGGAGCAAGGGTTTAGGAATTACAGCACTTTAATACGTAGCCGCCTCTTTTTCAAGGGACCAAAAGTAATTGGACAATTGACTCAGAAGGCTGCAAAAAAAATAAATAACAAGGCTGTGTAACCTCACTGACGACACGTTGACAACTGTTAAAGATGGCTGACATTGAGGAAGCGTGGTCTGGTTTGAACTGAGCGGCGTCGCTCTGCTGTAGCATGACTAGCTTACGACAGACGTCCAGTTTAATTATCGTTTCAGTGTAAATTCACTAGGCCTCTAAGGATAATTAATATATCAACTTATCATATGAAAATTATTTTTTACACTTGTACAAAATGAGGAGGAAGAATATGAAGGCAGCTCATTTCAGTGTAAACAGCATTATATCATAAGTTCATTTTTTAAAATTATACTTAACACACTGATTTATCGAGGTAATTTTTATAACGTTTGTATACCACTGTTAATAGTCTCTCGGCGCCACACCAGTCGGCTGCCTTTTGCAACAGCGGCTCGATTCCGAGTTTTTTTTTCCCCTTCCTCTCTCTTTTGATGCTCTGAGTGTTGCTATCCCTGTGCTGTTGCAATCCTGGAATTTCCCCGTTGTGGGACTAATAAAGGCTTATCTTATCTTATCTTATCTTAGCTTGTAAGCCTGCTGTGGCTAGTTAGCTTTGTGGTTGACATGAGGTTTAACAGAGCACATGTCATGACTATGCATTAGCTTGCTAACTTGTTAACTGCTAAAGAGGAGGCCAACTACAGAAATGAGGTGAGCCAACTGGTCCAGTGGTGTAAAGACAATAACCTCTTCCTGAACGTGGGAAAAAGCAATGAGATTGTGGTCGACTTCAGGAGAGGTCACACACAGCACCCCCTTCTGATCATCGATGGAGCAGCTGTAGAAAGGGTGAGCAGCACCAAGTTCCTGGGGATGCACATCTCTGAGGACCTCTCCTGGTCCAACAACACCACATCACTGGCCAAGAAGGCTCATACTCACCTCCATTTCCTCCGCAAACTGAGGAGAACACGAGTCCCACCCCCCCATCATGTGCTCTTTCTACCGGGGCAGCATTGAGAGCATCCTCACCAGCTGCATCATGGTTTGGTATGAAAGCTGCACCACCCCCTGCTGGAAGACACTACAATGCACAATGAAAGCAGCCAGCAAGATCATTAGTGCCCCTCTACCCCCCACCCCCGGACATCTACCTCACCTGCAGAACCATCAACATTGCAGGCAACACCTACCACCCCTCACACTCCCTCTTCAGCCCCCTGCCCTTGGGGAAAAGGTACCGGAGCCTCCGGACCCGCTCCATATGACTGCTGTGTCATGGACTGAGCTGGACCTGCCAGCCCAGCTCCTTGGCACGGTGGCTGTTATGCCCTCAAGAGGGTGTTTTTCCCCTTACCTGTCTCTAGGCTCCTCCTGGGAGGCTCTGAGCTCTGCTCAGCTGTGACAGCTCAGCCACGCCTCTCTCTCCTGCCAGTCCTTACTAGCTGTCTTCCTTTGGTTATTTTCTCCACTGTGTACACACACACACTTACAGACGTGGACAGAATTGCTGGTACCCCTCTGTTAATAAAAGAAAAACCCACAATGGTCACAGAAATAACTTGAATCTGACAAAAGTGGTAATAAATAAAAATTCTATGAAAATTAACCAATGAAAATCAGACAATGCTTTTGAATTGTGGTTCAATAGAATTATTTTAAAAAACAAACTCATGAAACAGGCCTGGACAAAAATTATGGTACCCTTAACTTAATATTTTGTTGCACAACCTTTTGAGGCAATCACTGCAATCAAACGATTTCTGTAACTGTCAATGAGACTTCTGCACCTCTCAGCAGGTATTTTGGCCCACTCCTCATGAGCAAACTGCTCCAGTTGTCTCAGGTTTGAAGGGTGCCTTCTCCAGACGGCATGTTTCAGCTCCTTCCACAGATGCTCAATAGGATTTAGATCAGGGCTCATAGAAGGCCACTTTAGAATAGTCCAATGTTTTGCTCTTAGCCATTCTTGGGTGTTTTTAGCTGTGTGTTTTGGGTCCATTATCCTGTTGCAAGACCCATGACCTGCGACTGAGACCAAGCTGTCTGACACTGGGCAGCACATTTCTCTCTAGAATACCTTGATAGTCTTGAGATTTCATTGTACCCTGCACAGATTCAAGACACCCTGTGCCAGATGCAGCAAAGCAGCCCCAGAACATAAAGAACCTCCATGTTTCACAGTAGGAACAGTGTTCTTTTCTTGGTATGCTTCATTTTTGCGTCTGTGAACATAGAGCTGATGTGCCTTGCCAAAAAGTTCCAGTTTTGTCTCGTCTGTCCATAGCACATTCTCCCAGAAGCTTTGTGGCTTGTCAACATGCAGTTTGGCAAATTCCAGTCTGGCTTTTTTATTTGTTTTCAACAGTGGTGTCCTCGTTGGTCGTCTCCCATGAAGTCCACTTTGGCTCAAACAATGACGGATGGTGCGATCTGACACTGATGTACTTTGACCTTGGAGTTCACCATGAATGTGTTTAGATGTTGTTCTGGGCTCTTTTGTTACCATTCGTATTATCAGTCTCCTCCTGCAGCCATGTCCAGGGAGGTTGGCTACAGTCCCGTGGATCTTAAATTTCTGAATAATATGTGCAACTGTAGTCACAGGAACATCAAGCTGCTTGGAGATGGTCTTATAGCCCTTTACTTTTAACCCCTTGAACTCTGTGAATTCCACGGGCGGTCACGGCTCTGCATCTTAGTGCGTCTCAGTGCGCACTGAAAAAAAAAAAGCTGTATTTCCGGTCTTCCAGTAGAGACACAGCCTTGTTACAACCTGAGAAAAAAGCTGTGTAATATATTCATTTTTAGTGGTATTTTACAAAATTTTGACCTGAGCTTGAAAACACTTGGTTCTACATTTCTGTTGTATTTTCCAGCCAGTATCTGACAGCTTTATGTTATTTGCAAGCATTTGTATCTAAAAAAACACCCAGGCAAACTTTCTTGTTACTCAGTGGCAGGAGCACTTAGAGAGATTATAAGATAAGATAAGCCTTTATTAGTCCCACAATGGGGAAATTCCAGGATTGCAACAGCACAGGGACAGCAACACTCAGCGCAATAATTAAGAAGATACGGAAGATATAAATAAGAGCAGTGGATACACATGCATACACATAAATATGTATATACAAAGTGCGAAGCATTGTAGCAAGATGGAATAAACACCATAACCGTCTACTTAGTTATCCTACATAATATGAATATGTACCCATACATATTGTCACCCTCCGTAGCGACCGATACTGTCCTAGTTGTATATACTGGAGGGGACCATTGTGTAAGTCTATTGCGTCTTTTGCATTCAATACTATTAGGTCGTCACGTTTGTCTGCTGCTAAATGAGCTCCTCAGTGCGTTCAATATGTCCTGCATAGGGTGGGACTCGGACTCCAGCAGAGATGACAGTTTAGCCACCATCCTTCTCTCTCCTATCTCCTCCACTGGGTCAGGGCGCTGCCCCAGGACAGAGCTAGCTTTCTTGATCAGTTTGTTCAGTCTCTTCCTATCGGCTGCTGTAATGCCACTGCCCCAGCAGACCACTCCAAAAGTGATGGCTGATGCCACCACCGTGTCGTAGAATGTCTTCAGCAGCGCCCCTTGTACACCAAAAGACCTGAGTCTCCTCAGTAGGAACAGCCTGCACTGTCCCTTCTTGTAGAGTGCGTCGATATTGTGTGCCCAGTCTAGTTTATTGTTCAGATGAACACTCAGGTACTTGTAGGATGTCACCATCTCGATGTCTGTTCCCTGTATGTTTACTGGTGTTGTGAGGGGTTGTCCTTGCCTGCGGCAGTCCACCACCAGCTCCTTAGTTTTCCTCGCGTTGATCTGGAGGCAGTTCCTATGGCACCAGTCCACAAAATCCTGGATAAGTCCTCTGTATTCAGCTTCATCTCCGTTGAAGATGAGGCCGACGATTGCAGAGTCGTCAGAGAACTTCTGTAGATGGCAGTGTGTTGTGTGAGAAGTCCCCAGTATAAAGGGTGAACAGGAAGGGAGCCAAAACCGTTCCCTGGGGGGCCCCCGTGCTACCGATGATCGTGTCGGACACAGTCCCGGGTTCTCACAAACTGTGGTCGGTTAGTGAGGTAGTCCAGGATCCATGATGACAGGTGCTGGTCCACCCCTGCGCACAGCAGCTTGTCCTTCAGGATCATCGGTTGGATGGTGTTGAAAGCACTGGAGAAGTCAAAGAACATTATCCTCACCGGATTCCCGGGCTTCTCCAGGTGGGACAGAACGGTGAAGGAGGAAGATCACTGCATCCTTCACCCCAATGCCATGCTGGTAGGCGAACTGGAGTGGATCCATCGCTGGTCCCACCAGGGGGCGGAGGTGAGCAAGGAGCAGTCTCTCCAGGGTCTTCATCATGTGGGACGTCAGGGCCACTGGTCTGTAGCTGTTCAGGTCTTTGGGGCGGGAGGTCTTTGGTACAGGTACCACACAAGGTGTTTTCCACAACTGTGGTACTCTCCCCAGCTTCAGGCTCAGGTTGAAGATGAGCTCCACAATCCCACACAGCTGATCTGCACAGGACTTGAGGAGCTTTGCGCTGATGCCGTCCGGTCCCCGACGCCTTCCTCGCCTTGATCTTTCTCAGTTCCGTCCTCACCTGGGTCTTAGTGAGGGTCATGTTGGGGGGCTGTGTGTTGGGAGTGGGGGGGGTGTTGGTGGAGTGGGGTGTGGGCAGCAGGACACGATGTCTTTAGAGGCAGCAGTGGTTGTTGTGCAGTCGGGGGGGAGGGCGGTTGGTCAAATCTATTAAAAAAACAGGTTCAGATTATTCGCCCACTCCCTGCCCCCCATGGCCTGGGAGGAGGTATTCTGGAGCCCAGAGATGGTTTTAAGGTTTCTCCAGACCCCACCGATGTCGCTCTGTTGCAGCTTGTCCTCCATCTTCTTCCTGAAGCTGTCCTTGCCTTCTCTGATCTTCCTCCTCAGCTCCCTCTGTATGGACTTCAGCATCTCCCTGTTCCCCGACCTGAAGATCCTCTTCTTCTCTCTCAGAAGTATTTTTATCTCAGGGTTGATCCAGGGTTTGTTGTTCGAGCAACACTGTATGGTCTTGGTGGGTACGGTGTTGTCCACACAGAAGCTGATGTAGTCCGTGATGATGTGAGTGAGGCCATCGATGTCCTCACCATGTGGATCGCAGAGCTGCTCCCAGGCAGTGGTTTCAAAGCAGTCCTTTAGAGCGTCCATTGCCTCCTCAGACCATAACTTCACTGTGCGCTTGACCGGAGGTTGTCTGTGCTCTAGGGGTTTGTACACCGGCAGGAGATGAACCAAGTTGTGATCCGATCTCCCGAGTGGGGGGAGTTGTGATGAGGTGTACGCCTCCTTAGTGTTTGCGTAGAATAAGTCCAGTGTTTTATTGTCTCTAGTGTGGCATGTGACATACTGGGTGAACGTGGGTAGAATGGGAGACAGTGAAATAGGGTTGAAATCGCCTGAGATGAGGAGAAGAGCATCTGGGTGTTCTGTCTGCAGCCTGCCAGTTACTGAGTGGATGACGTCACGCACTGTCCCAGCGTTCGCCGTCGGATTTGCATAAATAACAATGCAGATCACGTGTGAGTATTCCCTCGGGAGATAGGTAGGCCGCATGCTAACAGCTAGCAACTCGATGTCTTTGCTACAGTGCTGTTCCTTAACCGTGATATGTCCCGGTCTGCACCAGTTGTTATTGACGTACATCATCACCCCACCGCCCCTTGCCTTGCCACTGTCTGGTGTTCGGTCTGCCCGTATTGCGTGGAAACCCTCCAGTTCAATGTTAGCATCTGCTGCTAGTCCTGTTAGCCACGTCTCTGAGAATAGCATCAGACTACACTCCCGGTATATGCTATCGTAGCGGGAGATAGCCGCTAGTTCATCTGTCTTTCCGAGTATCGATCGTACATTCCCCATAATGACAGATGGGAGGGCGGGTCTGTACCTTATATTCCTTGCCCGCCGTCTTACACCAGCGCGACACCCACGTCGTTTTAATCTTAATTCTCCCGGTATGTTGAGTTTTTGCGTTAGCATCATGGGCCGGTTGAGTGCTAACAGCTGGTCCCTGTTATACTGCCTCCTGCCAGAAACAGTGGCTCCGTCCGCTGACTCAAGAGACATTTGGGCGATCTACGTGTTTGGATGGAATAAAGGTGACGCTGGATCATAAAGATTGGCAAGAGAGCCAGATAGTAATAGAAATAGGCAGAAATTGATCCGCTGTTGCAAAAGGCAGCCTACTTGTGTGGTGCCGGAAGTGGTAAGATGTCCTGTTTTATGACTGTTTTGCCAAAAAATTCAGTGTTTTCTTTTAAATGAGACTAACCCCATGAAGATTCTGCAAAGGGTTGAAGAACAGCTTTTGATTTACTTTGGGCATGTTATTTTTAGGCGTTTTTAGGGAAGTTGAACAGAGTTCAACAGGTTAACATGCTTGTCTATAATTTTCTTTCTAATCTCCTGAGACAATTCTCTCCTTTGCTTCCTCTGGTCCATGTTTAGTGTGGTAAACACCATGTCACCAAACAGCACAGGGACTACTTGTCACCCTTTAAATAGGCCGACTGACTGATTACAAGTTTGTAGACACCTGTGATGTTAATTAGAAGACACATCTCGGTTGAACATGTCCCTATGGTCGCATTATTTTCAATCTTTTCTAGGGGTACCATCATTTTTGTCCAGGCCTGTCTCATGAGTTTTTTTAAAATAATTCTGTTGAACCACAATTCAAAAGCAATGTCTGATTTTCATTGGTTAATTTTCATAGAATTTTTATTTATTACCACTTTTGTCAGATTCAAGTTATTTCTGTAACCATTGTGGTGGGTTTTTTTTTCATTAACAGAGGGGTACCAACAATTTTGTCCACGTCTGTATATCTTCACCTGCATTCTCACTCTCATTCACTCCTTACACACACACACACACACACACACACACACACACACACACCCTCATTCATTTCCACCTACATGCTCTGTGTTCCCTCATTCACTCACACATACACACACTCACTCACTGGTGCAGACGTCCATTCACACAGGTGTTTCCACTCATGCTCTTCCACACTCTCTCTCCTCTCTCCACACCAGCATACACTCTGCTTGTTAGTGTTGCTGTATTTAAGATCTCAGTTCGCCATTGTGTGCTGTCGGGTGATTGAGGTGAATTTCGGAGTATCCTACATCTGTCCATTTCCACTTCATTTTCTCCAGCCTGTGGACTTCACGGATTTACTCGGACAGCTCCAGCTTCGTGAGTACAAACTGTTTCACCCCTGCTGTCTATTTCTTCAAATGTCTCTTTTTCAGGCTCCTCCTCCGTTGCAGTTCCGTCTGCCTTGGAACATTTTTTCCCCATGTTTGACTCGCTTGTCCTATTGAGCGTCCTAGAGACTTCCCTGTACTCCCTTGGCTCACTGTGTTTGGACTGTTATATTTTGTTCTGCACAATAAAGCACGCACAACGTATTTCTGCAAGTGGGTTTCATTCCTTCTGCCTTTAACAGGCAGAAAACACATGACATAATCACCTGACCAGTAGAAACCCAGCGGAAGTGTGTTTTTCTTTTTCATCCTTCTGTGTTTTTTGTCCAGCTACTCTCCCAGCAGGAACTTCACTGTTTTTGGACTTAACCCGGAGGAGTGTGCGGCGGCCAAGCCTGTAGTGATTTTTACTTCTTGGGCTCGTGCTACCCACTCCCCAGAGGAAAATTTTTATTTGCTGGACATAGCTGTTGGGGTGATGAAGACGTGCCCCAGCCTTTGGAAGTACCCAGAGTTTGTGCCGCTGCTCACCCAGATCTGCAAGACTCGATAGCACTGTGAGGAAGCATTACGAGGGTCCTCCGCAGCACCCGCCAGGAAGCCAAAGAAGTGCTCTCGAAGGCTGAATGCCCAGCACACGCTTCCCCAACCGGTGTCCTCTTCTCCTCATCTGACACATCGTCCTACTCCCAGGGAGACGGAGCAAGATACCGAGACAGCGGCTGATGTTGTCACCAGCCAGGAACTCAGGCAAGTGTTACTACAATCACTCACTCTTTCACCTGATGTAGTATGCCAGATTCCTGTGGAGGAGCTCCAGGTTTTGCTTTCCACTGGGGCTCCCTGTCAGCTGCTGTCACCACTCCTCTGTCCTTTGTCTCGGTTTCCCCTGAATTCTCGCTGGCCCTGAGTGGATGTAGCCAGACGCCAGAGGTGCCAAGGGAGAGAGAAGAGCCTTAGCCACGGCGTAAGAACCACCCCTCCTTGGAACGTCTGAAGAAACCCTCCTCTGTATTGACGGCCATGGATTTGACGTCACCCCCGGCTATTCCTGCGGCAGAGCCAATCTCCGTGCCAGCTGTTCCGCCAGCCTGTGCCCTCTCAGCCCTGACCGCAACCCATGCCGCCGGAACATCTTCCCTCGCCACCGTGAGATTAGCCGGAGGTTCCCCAGACTCCCACGCCTGCGCTGCCGGAACCGGGTCCTCCTCCGTTCTCTGAGGGGCCCGTTACTGTCGTCGATGCAGGGGAGGATGGTAGCTTGCCACCGGCAGCAGTTCCCACCGAGTCCTGGGAGATCAGGCAAGTGTGTTTACATTCAGTCTCCATGAACAATGATGAATCTTGTCTGTCTCCCAGGGAAGAGCTTCAGGTTGGGCAGTCACCTGAACCCTCTCTCCCTGCTGCCACTGTCTGAGACTTACTGATCCCCTCCGTGTCTCCTCCCCATTTTTCCTAGTGCTCGCTGGAGTCAAGCCGCCGGATCGTGGAGGAGCTTGTGGCCCTGGGTGATCAAGAACAAGGGTCAACACAGAATGGACCCCCAGCCGTCATGCCGGAGAAGCAGCCTGCGTGGGGGGATTCCACTGGCGGCTTCAGGACTGCCACCATCATCATTATGCCTGCTGCGGAGGCCGCCGCAGCAGGGTCTGCACCTGTGCTGGACCACCCAGAGGCCGGGCCCGAAACAGCGGTACAAAGTTCCTCAGAGTCCTGGACGGCGGTGAAGCTCGAGCTCAGGCAAGTGCTCTATTTTGTATTCCTCTTGTCTGTACTTGAGTGTTCTTGCCTGGCTCTTGGTGAGGAGAGCCGGGTGCAGCCACTAGCTGCACCTGAGCTTGCCTCGCTGGGCTCCGCTGCTGCCGGAGACCCTGACCCTCTACCTCTCTTTCCTGTCTCTAAGCCTGCATCTAGGGTTGCCGGAAAGGATCCGCTGCCGTCGGATTCCACCGCAGGTGCAGCTATGTCCCAGACCGGGACTGCTGCGGGTGCAGCTGTCCCCCAGCTTGGGGTCACGGGGGGCGTAGGGGCTTCTCCCTCGTCGCTGTCCATTGACGTCGGGGCTCCCCTTCTCTGGTCTCCCCTTCCTTCTTTGGGTCTTCCCGTGGGCAGGCCGCCTCCTGGGCCTTCTCTCCTGAGCTGGTGGCTCTCGGACTCAGGCTGTCCGCCCGGTGAACTGTGCTGTGGATGTCGGTGGCCCAGTTTCCCTGGCCAGCCACCTGAACTGCCTACCCAGGCGGTCTGCCTGTTTCTAGACGTGGTCAGGCCACTTGACCGGCCTCCTTTTATCTCCCCTGGGGCCTGGGACTTTGGTCGGCCCCATGAACTATGGGACTCTGGGGGTTTTGGTGGAGTGTTGTTCTGGGTGTTGGGACGAATGTACTCTGGGTTTGCCTGTTCTACCTTGTTGTGTTCCCACCTGACCTGGTTCCCACACCTCCCACCCTGGTTAGTTGTTATTGTCTCCTGGGGGGGGGGGGGTCTCCTTGTGTTGTTGTGTTTCCTTTTCTGATGGTACGCTGGGGTGTCTGGTCTCCACCCCTTGAGGAGGGGTGGCTCTGTCATGGACTGGGCTGGACATGCCAGCCCAGCTCCTTGGCACGGTGGATGTTATGCCCTCAGGAGGGTGTTTTTCCCCTTACCTGTCTCTAGGCTCCTCCTGGGAGGATCTGAGCTCTGCTTAGCTGTGACAGCTCAGCCACGCTCCTCTCTCCTGCCAGTCCTTACTAGCTGTTTTTCTTTGGTTATTTTCTCTGCTGTGTACACACACACTTATATCTTCACCTGCATTCTCACTCTCATTCACTCCTTACATACACACACACACACCCTCATTCATTTCCACCTACATGTTCTCTGTTCCCTCATTCACTCACACATACACACACTCACTCACTGGTGCAGACGTCTATTCACACAGGTGTTTCTATTCACGCTCTTCCACACTCTCTCTCCTTTCTCCACACCGGCATACACTCTGCTCGTTAGTGTTGCTGTATTTAAGATCTCAGTTCGCCATTGTGTATTGTTGGGTGATTGAGGTGAATTTCGGAGTAGCTTACATCTGTCTATTTCCCCTTCATTTTCTCCAGCATGTGGACTTCACGGATTTACTCGGACAGCTCCAGCTTCGTGAGTACAAACTGTTTCGCCCCTGCTGTCCATTTCTCCAGATGGCTCTTTTCCGGGCTCCTGCTCCGCTCCTCCATTGCAGTTCTGTCTGCCTTGGAACATTTTTTCCCCATGTTTGACTCACCTGTCCTATTGAGAGTCCTAGAGACTTCCCTGTACTCCCTTGGCTCACTGTGTTTGGACTGTTATATTTTGTTCTGCACAATAAAGCACGCACAACGTATTTCTGCAAGTGGGTTTCATTCCTTCTGCCTTTAACAGACAGAAAACACATGACATGCTGAACAGCTTTGTTCATCAGGCTATCAGGAGCCTGAACTCGGTCCACTCCCCCACCCCCCCAGGCCGTAACACACTCACCCGCACAATAGCTACCTCAGCTGTTGGAACAGAAAGACTGGCACACCAACAGTAATACAATTGCTGCTGTATGTCTCTGCACTTTAACTGCAACCATTTGCACAAATGCCATATCTGCTGCTGTCTGTCATTGTAATACTGATCATGTGCAGTCCTATCTGTTACTACACTACTGCACTGAACTGCAACTATGAGTATTACATCTCTAGTTTTCTGTATATAGGATTGCTGGGTTTCATCATCGTTAATTGCTTATCTCTGCACTACAGGAGGTCTGGGTCTATGTTTTGTCGCCATTTGCACTACGGGTTGCATTACTGTACATAGACTACTGTTGTTTTTTTCCAGCCTTATTCATTTTCCTTTTTTTTTTTTTAAATTGTGCACATCGCTGAAGAGAGAGAAACACTTTTTCAATTCTGCTATATGTCCTGTATGTATAGTTGTAGTGACAAATAAAATCTTTGAATCTTTTTTGATCTTGTTGCTTGATAGTATGCTGTTACTGTTACAGGCCTTTTAGCCTTGCATTCACAGATTGAACAAGTGCTGTTTATTAATTTTCTATATGTTGATGCTACATTTATTTTTATTTTTTATTTTTTTATTTTTATTTTATTTATTTATATTAATTTTATTTGAATGTGCAGCAGCGACCCGAAAAGGATTAAGCGGAAGAAGATGAATGAATGAATGTGCAGCATAGCTGCTATGCACTTCCAGTGCTAAAACCAAATATGTGAATTGCTCAAAAGGAATGTGGAGCCTTAATTTTAAAGCGCCAAGTGTGATGCATATAAAACATTTGTTTATGAATGTAAAATGTCCATTCATGGTTAAATTGAATTACACATAAAGAAAATCAATCATAGTTCATGGTTAATGTTAAAAATTCATAAAGGGTTAAAACTCTACACGATTGAAGGTACAAGATACAGAGAAAATCATTATTTTGAAATGACTGTGTTACTATTCATTTGAGATTATTGATTTATATTTTTACGGCCATAAAATGAGTATGTGTGAGAATCTCTATAGTAATGGCTTGTTTCATACAGGACAGGTTTTTCAAAGAGGCCCTGAACACTGATAGAGAACTGGGGCCTCATGTATAAAGGCTTGTGTGGATTTCCTACTGAAAGATGACGCACGTTTAAATCAAGAGAACGCCGTGAGCAAAAAAAAAATCCAGATGCATAAAACAGTGCGTACGCAGGAGTCCAAGCACATTTCCTTTGTATATCCCAATCTACTTGACATTGAATGCACATGAGGAAATGCCGGACTCCCCCCTTGACACGCCTCTATTTGAATATGCAATTACATGCAAATATACACACGTGGACAAAATTGTTGGTACCCCTCTGTTAATGAAAGAAAAACCCACAATGGTCACAGAAATAACTTGAATCTGACAACTGGTAATAAATAAAAATTCTATGAAAATTAACCAGTGAAAATCAGACAATGCTTTTGAACTGTGGTCCAACAGAATTATTTTAAAAAACAAACTCATGAAACAGGCCTGGACAAAAATGATGGTACCCCTAGAAAAGATTGAAAATAATGCGACCATAGGGACATGTTCAACCAAGATGTGTCCTCTAATTAACATCACAGGTGTCTACAAACTTGTAATCAGTCAGTCGGCCTATTTAAAGGGTGACAAGTAGTCACTGTGCTGTTTGGTGACATGGTGTGTACCACACTAAACATGGACCAGAGGAAGCAAAGGAGAGAGTTGTCTCAGGAGATTAGCAAGAAAATTATAGACAAGCATGTTAAAGGTAAAGGCTATATGACCATCTCCAAGCAGCTTGATGTTCCTGTGACTACAGTTGCACATATTCAGAAATTTAAGATCCACGGGACTGTAGCCAACCTCCCTGGACATGGCCACAGGAAGAGATGGATAATACGAATAGTAACAAAAGAGCCCAGAACAACATCTAAACACATTCATGGTGAACTCCAAGGTCAAGGTACATCAGTGTCAAATCGCACCATCCGTCATTGTTTGAGCCAAAGTGGACTTCATGGGAGATGACCAAGGAGGACACCACTGTTGAAAACAAATCATAAAAAAGCCAGACTGGAATTTGCCAAACTGCATGTTGACAAGCCACAAAGCTTCTGGGAGAATGTGCTATGGACAGACGAGACAAAACTGCAACTTTTTTGTCAAGGCACATCAGCTCTATGTTTACAGATGCAAAAGTGAAGCATACCAAGAAAAGAACACTGTCCCTACTGTGAAACATGGGGGAGGTTCTTTATGTTCTGGGGCTGCTTTGCTGCATCTGGCACAGGGTGTCTTGAATCTGTGCAGGGTACAATGAAATCTCAAGACTATCAAGGTATTCTAGAGAGAAATGTGCTGCCCAGTGTCAGACAGCTTGGTCTCAGTCGCAGGTCATGGGTCTTGCAACAGGATAATGGACCCAAAACACACAGCTAAAAACACCCAAGAATGGCTAAGAGCAAAACATTGGACTATTCTAAAGTGGCCTTCTATGAACCCTGATCTAAATCCTATTGAACATCTGTGGAAGGAGCTGAAACATGCCGTCTGGAGAAGGCACCCTTTAAACCTGAGACAACTGGAGCAGTTTGCTCATGAGGAGTGGGCCAAAATACCTGCTGAGAGGTCCAGAAGTCTCATTGACAGTTACAGAAATCGTTTGATTGCAGTGATTGCCTCAAAAGGTTGTGCAACAAAATATTAAGTTAAGGGTACCATAATTTTTGTCCAGGCCTGTTTCATGAGTTTGTTTTTTTAAAATAATTCTGTTGAACCACAATTCAAAAGCATTGTCTGATTTTCATTGATTAATTTTCATAGAATTTTTATCTATTACCACTTTTGTCAGATTCAAGTTATTTCTGTCACCATTGTGGGTTTTTCTTTCATTAACAGAGGGGTACCAACAATTTTGTCCACGGCTGTATATATAAAAGCGCTGCACGTTTGAGTCTCCTGTATCCACGATCAAAAATAATGGTTTTAATGGAATTTCATGGACTGTGAGTTGGAGGTACTTCTGAATGAGGTAGAGGCACATAAAAATGCTTTGTTTTTGTAGAGACAGTGACTGATCCAGATGGACTTGTGAGAAGAGGGAAGATGTGCCTTGGAGACAGGAAGAGGGGAAAAAGATGGACAGTACCATGGCAAGCAGTCTATTGTTGAACGCCCAGTACAGAAGCTGATCCTGCTCTTAGGGACTGTTTGAGAGGCCTCTTCTCTGCAGAACCGTGTCCTTTACAGTTGAAGGGTTATTGAAAAGACAATCTGATAGAGTCATGAATGATGTAAAGTTCATTATTGAGTAATCCTTTTGTGTTCAAGGTCAAAGTCACTTTTGTTAGTAAATCATTCATGTTTATACATCCCATAATGTTCTGATAAACACTTATGATTTGGTGGGAGTGTAGATGACCCAATTTTATGTTTTAAATGCATGCTATTTTGAAGGCTGCTCCTAAGGTTTATGAATATTTCCTGTAAGGTACGACGGAGAGGCCCGTGCTTTATTTTAGTCAAGCACCCTGCTGTTTGTTCCACAAAGTTCATATTTAATGTGGTTTAAATTGGCATTGCTATGAAACTATCTTTAAGCACTTTATTTTGTTTTGTTGTGCTTTAGCATATTAGCTTCACGTATAAAGCTCCTGCATCTCTCTTAACATTAGCATGGTCAGGACGACCACGTGTGTTATTTCTGCAATGAGTATAAGAAGTGTTCATAAATAAGGTTAAAGTGCATTTAATGTTTAAATTTCATGGTTTAGATGAAGGGAGTGGCATAAATATATCTTTAATCGTAGATTATCATAGATATATCTTCAATAAATATATCTTTTATACATTTTTACTAGAGTGATGGCCTAGTTGATAGAGCATCCGCCTCACAACCAGGAGGTCGTGGGTTCAAATCCCAGCCGGGTCATACCAAAAGACCATATAAAAATGGTACGTCCTGCCTTTTAGCTTGGTGCTCAGCATAATAGAATGGAGGAAGGAAAAGTTGTTTGTGGCGGCACCTTGCATGACAGCGACCTCTCTGATTCTGCATGTGATTAACATTGTAGATAAGAGAAACGTAATTTTGTTCTACCTTACATGATGGACTGAATGACAACAGAGATGGCTTCTTCTTCTTTAAGAGATTATTTTTTCTGCCTTCTAAGTTGAAATTGTCATTGCTAGAGGGAAATTGTTAAACTCTCTTATAGCAATAAGTTAAATTCATAGTTACTTTTATTGGTTAAAATAGAATACATAAAAGTATTTTAATACATTAAAGCAGGGGTCACCAACCTTTTTGAAACCAAGAGCTACTTCATGGGTATCGAGTCATGTGAAGGGCACCAGCCTGACACACTCCTCTAAAATAACAAATTGTGTGTGTGTGTATATATATATATATATATATACTGTATATATATATATATATATATATATATACACAGTGGGGCAAAAAAGTATTTAGTCAGCCACCAATTGTGCAAGTTCTCCCACTTAAAAATGAGAGAGGTCTCCAATTTTTCATCATAGGTATACCTCAACTATGAGAGACAAAATGAGAAAAAAAAATCCAGAAAATCACATTGTCTGATTTTTAAAGAATTTATTTGCAAATTATGGTGGAAAATAAGTATTTGGTCACCTACAAACATGCAAGATTTCTGGCTCTCACAGACCTGTAATTTCTTTAAGAGGCTCCTCTGTCCTCCACTCGTTACCCGTATTAATGGCACCTGTTTGAACTCATTATCAGTATAAAAGACACCTGTCCACAACCTCAAACAGTCAGACTCCAAACTCCACTATGGCCAAGACCAAAGAGCTGTCAAAGGACACCAGAAACAAAATTGTAGACCTGAACCAGGCTGGGAAGACTGAATCTGCAATAGGTAAGCAGCTTGGTGTGAAGAAATCAACTGTGGGAGCAATTATTAGAAAATGGAAGACATACAAGACCACTGATAATCTCTCTCGATCTGGGGCTCCACGCAAGATCTCACCCCGTGGGGTCAAAATGATCACGAGAACGGTGAGCAAAAATCCCAGAACCACACAGGGGGGACCTAGTGAATGACCTGCAGAGAGCTGGGACCAAAGTAACAAAGGCTACCATCAGTAACACACTACGCCGCCAGGGACTCAAATCCTGCAGTGCCAGACGTGTCCCCCTGCTTAAGCCAGTACATGTCCAGGCCCGTCTGAAGTTTGCTAGAGAGCATTTGGATGATGCAGAAGAGGACTGGGAGAATGTCATATGGTCAGATGAAACCAAAATAGAACTTTTTGGTAAAAACTCAACTTGTCGTGTTTGGAGGAGAAAGAACACCATACCTACTGTGAAGCATGGAAGTGGAAACATCATACTTTGGGGCTGTTTTTCTGCAAAGGGACCAGGACGACTGATCCGTGTAAAGGAAAGAATGAATGGGGCCATGTATCGTGTGATTTTGAGTGAAAACCTCCTTCCATCAGCAAGGGCATTGAAGATGAAACGTGGCTGGGTCTTTCAGCATGACAATGATCCCAAACATACCGCCCGGGCAACGAAGGAGTGGCTTCGTAAGAAGCATTTCAAGGTCCTGGAGTGGCCTAGCCAGTCTCCAGATCTCAACACCATAGAAAATCTTTGGAGGGAGTTGAAAGTCCGTGTTGCCCAGCGACAGCCCCAAAACATCACTGCTCTAGAGGAGATCTGCATGGAGGAATGGGCCAAAATACTAGCAACAGTGTGTGAAAACCTTGTGAAGACTTCCAGAAAACGTTTGACCTCTGTCATTGCCAACAAAGGGTATATAACAAAGTATTGAGATGAACTTTTGTTATTGACCAAATACTTATTTTCCACCATAATTTGCAAATAAATAATTTAAAAATCAGACAATGTGATTTTCTGGATTTTTTTTTCTCATTTTGTCTCTCATAATTGAGGTATACCTATGATGAAAATTGGAGGCCTCTCTCATCTTTTAAGTGGGAGAACATGCACAATTGGTGGCTGACTAAATACTCTTTTACCCCACTGTATATATATATATATATCAATAACTTAGAGTGGGTAACAGACAAGATCAATATTCAACACTTTATTTTTATTAATCTCAGCAATTGTTCAGATGATCACTTCTACATTTCATAAAAAAATGTTCAGTTTTCACCAGTCCCTTTTAACCATAAAAAACTAAACCCTTTTAATTCACGAACTATGTTGAACCATGTTTGAAAAAGTTATGCAACATTTAAGAAAAATCAACTTTCATATTAAATAAATCTTATCACATTTTTAACTGAACAAATCTGCTGCAATTCTGCTCAAAATCTGTTACATTTAATAAACACACTTTTGTGTGTTCTTCTTCACTGGAATTATATCCATACAGTTCTTGCCAAGAATCATGCTTGAGCAACCAGCACTGTCCTTTCATGAGAAGAAGCTAAACAGCGCTGAGAGTGCTTATATGCACGGTGGCGCAGTGGTTAGCACCGCGGCAGCAGTTTACCCTTGGCCGGGGGATCGTGGGGATCGTGGGTGCGATCCCTGCCCCCGGCCAACAGTGATCTGTGTGGAGTTTGCATGTTCTGGTGGTGCATGTTCTCGTTTTTCATGCAAAAACATGCAGGTTAGGGAGTTAAGGGGCGCTTGCGCACGCAGCGGCTGGTGGCTTGTCACCGGACTGCAGAACAAATCTACCTACGGGTACAAGATAAGTTCAAAAAAAAAAAAAAGAGTGGGTAGTGAAGTGGCGCTTCGCCATCGCCCCGCAAATGAAATACACGCAGCTTCCTTTCACAGTAGTAAAAAAGAACTCTTCCTCCCGCTCACTTTGAAAATGATAAATTTTCTGTCTTTTTTTTGCCATGTTTTTGGGCTTGGAAACCGCACTCCGCTCACCATCTTAACTGCCCGCTAGCTTATGCTCCACAAGCGCGAAGGTTTTGTCATGCGCACAATACTGACCTTTGAACTACGTCAGAGTTCACCTTAACTTTACGTATAATAAACATATTTTCATTTTTTTTATTTTTAAGACATTGTCATTTTAAAATCTATATAAATGTAAGTGTGATTTTAAAAAATATAAAAAATATAAAATAAAAAATAGCGGCAGAAAAAATTACATCTTAGGCGCAGCTCACTTGCGAGTTGTGCTATTTTTAGAACAGGCCTGCGGGCGACATGGTGCCCGCGGACACCGCGTTGGTGACCCCTGCATTAAAGCATTAAAGGAGCTAAGGTGATATATGTATGTTTATATGCATGGATAGTAGTTTTTTTTGTTTTGTAATTTTCTTTAAGTTCTTATGGTGTTGTCACAGTATTCTCATTCAGTACAAATGTTAAAGGAACTTCGTGAGAAAATAAAACAGTGTGAAACAACAGTTTGAGAGCCAGACCATCATTCAGCATGGGTTGCTTACGAGGGGTGTCCAGTCATGTGCCATGGAGGGCCAAGACCCTGCAGGTTTTCTCTTCTACCCAGTCTCTTCAGCAGGTGTTTTCACTTATCAGCAATCAGTGGGAAGAAAATCAGTGGAATCTGCTCTTGAAGACACTTTTTGGAGGTAAAGCCTGCAGGGTCTTGGCCCTCCATGGCACATGATTGGACACCCCTGGGTTAGGGGTACAGAAAACATGAGGAGCTGGAACAATAGGTAAACAGATACACACAGAGACCCAGGACCAAATGAGATGACACGGCGGCCCAGGGGAAACTCAGGAGACACATAATGCAACCAAACTAATCATAGGGGGAATGAGAAAAACAAAGCATGGGCATGATCCCATGATCATTCCCAGACTGTGACTATTTTCAGTTCTTTACAGCCAATAGAATGTTTTGAAACTCAATTGTGCATAATAATTTGGAACAGCGCATTTTGAGTTTTTATTTTTGCAAAAAAGTTATCATTGGGAGGTTTGTTCAATAAAATTTGAATTATGCTCTGACGGTTGATCACCTGAAAATTATACTGTCATTTGCATCAACTATTTAGGAAAATCATAGACAAAATCATTTGCATAATCATTTGGAACGCGGTGTACAGGTACTAAAAACTTTAATCATCCAGCTCTTGATAAGCATGCGAATAGCACAAAGCACCGGAAAGTAGTGCAAGCGATTGATATTGCTAGCAGGCGCAGCCAGGGCCAGAGGCCCACTGGTCAACAGATGGCAAGACGAACTGAATGAAGAACAGCATCAAGCACTGAGTGACATTTTTCTGTTGGCCTTTCACAAAGCGAAACATGCACGTCCTATGCGTTCATATGAGGAGGATGTTCCGCTTCTCAAAAGGCTTGGAGTTAACGTCGGGACCGTTTATTCTCGAGAATCATTCTGTGTTTTTAAATAGCAATAACTGTTGTCAGTGCTTAAAAAACTGTCACTTCATTTGGTTTTCATTGTTTGAAAATCAGACATGTACATTTAGTTTTCAGTGCTTGAAGCGCAGTCATTTCATTAGAAAGTTGCATACTATGGAGCTTTAAAGAAAAGACATTTTGCTGTAATGCTTTCATTCATTTTCAGTTGAAATTAAAGTGTGTTACATTATCCACATATTCCTCTATTTTGTGAGGTGGGTCATAGACAAAAATTGAATCGGTGAATTCAAAAGGGGCCTAAGTCCAAGAAATATGTTTTAGCAGAAAATCAAATAAATTGCATATCTCAAAGGTAGTCTATGCCAAATAGTTCATACTTTACTCAGATATAGCACAAGGCCATAGCTTAGAAATGCTATAATATGAAGCATTTCACTTTTTTAATTTCAGAGGATTGGCAAACTAAAGTCCCTGGACTTGGGCCCTTCTTGAATTAAACAATAAGAACATATGAAAAGAAGTGCATAACATCTATTTCTTACATGTTGAAAACGTTTTTTTTTTAATTATGCCATGTTTTGAACACCTTTTATGATCACTTTATATTCAAACTATTGTTTTGATAACTGCCAGCAAATGAGATTTTCATCTAAAAGTGGGCAGATTAACGTAGAGGTCCATCTACTGGTAACTAATCGTCAAAGTCAGACTCATCTTCACGCCTAGCATCACAAACTGTTAAATTACTGAGGAACTGCTGAGCCTCTGGTGAAAGATATTTTGCCAATTTCTGAACATCTTGGATGACTGTTGCTGCCACCTATTACTTTAAGTTTAATCCATGCAGGAAGGGCCCAAGTCCTGGACTTGGGTCTCTCTTGCACTCAATGCATAAACAATGCTGTGAATAGTCAATGCATTAAAGTTGACTTGGGACGTTTTTGCACATAATCAGATAGCTTGTCTCTTAAAGTTCATTAAACATGTAATATCTGGGTTTTGAAAAAGTGTGGACTTGGGCCCTTTTGGAATTCACCGATTCAATTGAGGACCAAGCAACAACCTCAGGTTCTCCCCTGAGAACAAGACCAAAAAAGTTATGTGCACCCCTCTTTATACACAATCATACCCAGTGTCATGGACACTGGAGGCAAGGTGGATAGTGTCTTGCCCAGGGACACAATGGCAGGATGGTTGGGGAGAGCGGGATTCAAACTGCCAACCCTCTGGTTACTGAATGATCTGCTCTCTCCTGAGTCATTGCCACCCCAAAACATTCCCCTCCTCTGTTCTACTTTTGCTGAGCACCAAGCTGGATGGCAGGAAGTTCCATTTTTACATGATCTTTGGCATGACCCAGCTGGGACTTTAGAGGATGTTTTCTCAAAATGAGTTTTTTTTTGTTTGTTTGTTTATTCACTGAACCAGAAGATAAAAAAATACAGCAATTTATTTTCTTAATGATATAAATATACTACTGTGTGCATCCATGTGTCAAACACAAACAAATTTTGCATAAACATTATTCATGATGTTCTCTTAAGAGGGTGACACCCTAGCATCCTCTATTCGTCAGCTGCCCCTGGTTTTATTTCAAAGATTCCTGAGTGGGATTGGTGTTTGGTTTGAAAATAAGGCCAGTCCGTTACAAATGCCAGGGCTTGTTTTTTGGTCCCAGTACATCATTGATACAACCTTTGTAAGGTACAGCCAAGTTTATTTGGAGGGGGGCATTAACTCTTTACTGCTGCTTCACGTATTTGATAGCTAGCTAAAATTACTAGTTCAAGCACTCCTGATGGTTTAGGAGTTCATATTTTTCCTCCTCTGAGGCAGCAAATAACAAAGGTTTTGGGTTTTGGTTAGTGAAGTGGAAATGATAATGCGTTACTCCTGATTCTCATATAGCAGTTCTTTCCAGCTTTTTTCTGTTCTTTGTAACTTCTAGTAATCCTCACACAGTCTGCATTTGGGTCTTTAGATTTTTTAGATTTAATATACTTTATTGATCCCCAGAGGGGAAATTGAGGGCATCCACCACCTGGATGGATGAAGCAGCCACGATACGGCGCTATCCCTTAACCATTCACACACACTCACACCTAGGGCCACTTTAGAGTCTCCAATTAACCTAACCTGCATGTTTTTGGCATGTGGGAGGAAACCAGAGAAATCCCAGAGTAAACCCACGCAAACACGGGGAGAACATGCAAACTCCACACAGATCACCGTTGGTCGGGGGCTGGGATCGAACCCACGATCCCACGATCCCCACAATCCCCCGGCCAAGGGTAAACTGTGCTGCCGCAGTGCTAACCACTGCGCCACCGTGCAGCCCTGTTCCTGGTTCATGACAATTAAATATGTTTGGAATACAAACATATATACAATACACTTAATATTACACGAGAGGGAGTCCGGTATCAATGAATACAGTAACTGTGCGTCGGCTGTTAGGACATTTCACACCCATAGTTATTCATGATACCGTATGACCTTAGGTGTAATATTGCTTTTATACAATGGTTCCACAAGCACAATTTATTAAATGACAGCAATACTGCACAAAATATTATGATTTGTTTAACCAGTTATTTTGTGCATCTGAGAAAAAAAAAAGTCCCTTCTAAATGTAACTAGTAGCTGTTGCTAAACATCTTAATTAGCATGAAGACGTTTATTGTCATTTCACACACATGTAAACAAATTATCTATTGTCAAGTGCAAAAGTCATTGTTTATTAATAAATACCGGTCACCTGTTGAGTCAGTACTACAAAAGGGTCGAAATCAAAATGTGGCCAATGCCGGTGGCTAGTTAGCATGCTAGCGATTTGCCTTCAGCACACTTCACTCGCTTTTTCTTGGCATTTTCAGATGAAACAAAGAGTTCATCACCACAAAGGTATTGTGGTTTGTTAATCGAGACAAATACAACTTTAGCACTGCCTGTTTTTTTAATCAGATGTGAAATAGCTTAATGATGTTTATTCAAGGGCAGACTTTGCAAACTCAATGTTTTGGTTTGGTTTGTTTTTTTTCCAAAAAGGTGGGACTTAAGGGTCATGGATGTATAATTCTTTTCAAACAGCGCCTCACTATGGAAATTAATTATCCAACACAGTGTTACAATTTTTAAGTCTGCAGACATTACAGTAAATTACTGTTAGTAATTAACGGTTACTGAAACACCTCTGAAGCGGATTGATACATATCCAATGAAACGTTGGGAGTACAGTTATCATGGAATATAGTAACTCCTGGAAGCCCTATTGTCCAATCATTACAACTAGCTGTTGTATAAAATAGTATATTCAAATCTTTTAAAAATTATTTTGAACAGAAAAATTGACCACACTGTATCACTACAGCATGCTTTATTGTTGTGTTCCCATCACATTACAGGCAGCAAAAATCAAGCTTAAAAACAAAATAGGTGTACAGCTGACTTTGACACAAGTGAATTTACAACAGTGTGTGGGGATGCCAAATCAAAGATATGCATACATGCGCGCATACAAACCAGCAAAGCAAAAACCACAATATAATTTTGCTCCTCATGTGAATGTGTTTTTAATATCTGAGCACAATATCTGGCAGAGGACTCAGGGGAACACAGAGGGCAATAAATGCAAATGTTAATTATACATAAACACAGAAAAAACAATAAATGAACATAATGTGTGGACTTGAGCCTATGATCAAGCCCAGATATCACATCAATAGTTTGGACGTATTTGATTTTCAAATACAATTGATGATGATGATGATGAGATACTTTATTTTGAACAAAAAAGCAAAACAAATGACAAGGGCAATAAAAGTGACAGTGTACAGTGTTTGAAAAGGAGAAGGAAGAAATAAATACTTATTTATTCCAACTCCTCTTTTCCCTAAATACAACCCATGTGAAATATACACATATTACCTCTATTAAGAACCCCAAGTAGACAATTATATCTTAGACATATCAACATTGACACCCATCCATCCCTACATACATACAGTTCATAGATATACATACATCTATACCCAGCCCAAAACAACATAGATATACACAGTACCATCCCACCTACCATACCATAGTGTCCCAGAGTGAGCTTAGTGTATCTTTCATATTAATACTACACCTCTAATAATGTTTATACGTCTTTTTGAATTGATTTCTGTTTGTACATAGTTTCAGTTCCAGCTCCAGACTGTTCCACAAATCCACCCCACAGACAGATATGCACATACTGTACTTTTCTTTGCTGTTTGAACCTTAGGTTTTGTAAAGTTTAAGTCTCATCTCAAACTGTAATCATTGTCTCTTTTTTTGAAAATGTTTTGTATATTAGTTGGAAGTTGCTCATTAATTGCACTGCACATTATTTGTACTGTCTCAGATTTAACTAAATCCATGAAATTTATGGCATATGATTTTAAAAACAGTGAGTTGGTGTGGTCTTTATATCCTACAATATTTATTATTCTTATAGCTTTTTTGTGTAATGTGCATATTGGTTGTAGGTTGGTTCTGTAGGTGTTTCCCCAGACCTCTACACAGTAGTTAAGATATGGTAAAAACAGTGAATTGTACAGTAAGAATAATGATTTATAGCCCAAAATGTGTCTTGTGTTCCCCAGTATCCCTATACATTTTGCAAGCTTGGCCTGGATGTGACTGATGTGAGGTTTCCAGCAGATTTTATTGTCTTGCATCACCCCCAGAAACCTATTTTCCTGTACTATTTTAATTCTGGTATCATCTTATATCACGGACACACAGATCGTCCTAAATGTCTCCTGAGCCGGTGGACGGAGCCACTGTTTATAGCAGGATACGATACAGCAGAGAACAGCTGCTAGCATTCAACCGCCACCCGGTCCCACTGGAAAAACTCGACATACCGAGAGAACTGAGGCGAAAATGCCGCGGCTGCCGGGCTGGAGTAAGGCGGAGGACAAAAAATATAAGGTACAGACCCTCCCTTCCATCTGTTGTCATGGGAAATGTACGGTCGATACTGGGAAAGTTAGATGAGCTAGCGGCTATCTCCCGTTATGATAGCACTTACCGGGAGTGCTCTCTCCTTTTGTTTACTGAGACGTGGCTAACTGAACTAGCAGCAGATGCTAACATTGAGCTGGAGGGTTTTCACATGATACGAGCTGACCGAACACCAGACAGTGGCAAGGCTAGGGGCGGTGGAGTGATAATGTATGTTAACAACAACTGGTGCAGACCGGGACATATCACTGTTAAACAACGACACTGCAGCAAAGACATTGAGTTGCTAGCTGTTAGCATGAGGCCTACATATCTCCCGAGAGAACACTCACACGTGATCTGCATTGTTGTTTATGCAAATCCGACGGCGAACGCTGGGACAGCACGTGACGTCATCCATTCAGTAACCAGCAGGCTGCAGACAGAACACCCAGATGCTCTTCTCCTCATCTCAGGCGATTTCAACCATGTTTCACTGTCTCCCATTCTACCCACGTTCACCCAGTATGTCACATGCCACACTAGAGACAATAAAACACTGGATTTATTCTACGCAAACACTAAGGAGGAGTACACCTCATCACAACTCCCCCCACTCGGGAGATCGGATCACAACTTGGTTCATCTCCGGCCGGTGTACAAACCCCTAGTGCACAGACAACCTCCGGCCATGCACACTGTGGAGTTATGGTCTGAGGAGACAATGGACACCCTAAAGGGCTGTTTTGAAGCCACCGCCTGGAAGCAGCTCTGCGATCCACATGGTGAGGACATCGATGGCCTCATTCACACCTTCACGGGCTACCTCAGCTTCTGTGTGGACAAATCCGTTCCCACCAAGACCATACGGCGTCACTCAAACAACAAACCCTGGATCAACCCTGAGATAAAAACACTTCTGAGAGAGAAGAAGAGGATCTTCAGGTCAGGGAACAGGGAGATGCTGAAGTCCGTACAGAGGGAGCTGAGGAGAAAGATCAGAGAAGGCAAGGACAGCTTCAGGAAGAAGATGGAGGACAAGCTGCAACAGAGCGACATCAGCGGGGTCTGGAGAAACCTCAAAACCATCTCGGGGCTCCAGAATACCTCCCCCCAGGCCACAGGGGGCAGGGAGTGGGCGAACAACCTGAATCTGTTTTTCAATAGATTTGACCAACCGCCCTCCCCCCTGACTGCACAACAACCACTGCTGCCTCTAAAGAAATCAAGTCCTGCTGCCCACTCCTCACTCCACCAACACCCCCCCACTCCCAACACACAGCCCCCCATCCTGACCCTGACCAGGACCCAGGTGAGGACGGAGCTGAGGAAGATCAAGGCGAGGAAGGCGCCGGGACCGGACGGCATCAGTGCAAAGCTCCTCAAGTCCTGTGCAGACCAGCTGTGTGGGATTGTGACGTATATCTTCAACATGAGCCTGAAACTGGGGAGGGTACCACAGCTGTGGAAAACATCTTGTGTGGTACCTGTACCAAAAACTTCCCACCCCAAAGACCTGAACAGCTACAGACCGGTGGCCTTGACGTCCCACTTGATGAAGACCCTGGAGAGACTGCTCCTTGCTCACCTCCGCCCCCTGGTGGAACCAGCGATGGATCCACTCCAGTTCGCCTACCAGCATGGCATTGGGGTGGAGGATGCGGTGATCTTCCTCCTTCACCGTTCTCTGTCCCACCTGGAGAAGCCCGGGAATATGGTGAGGATCATGTTCTTTGACTTCTCCAGTGCTTTCAACACCATCCAACCGATGATCCTGAAGGACAAGCTGCTGCGCGCAGGGGTGGACCAGCACCTGTCATCATGGATCCTGGACTACCTCACGAACCGGCCTCAGTTTGTGAGAACCCGGGACTGTGTGTCCGACACGATCATCAGTAGCACGGGGGCCCCCCAGGGAACGGTGCTGGCTCCCTTCCTGTTCACTCTTTATACTGCGGACTTCTCACACAACACAACACACTGCCATCTACAGAAGTTCTCTGATGACTCTGCGATCGTTGGCCTCATCTCCAATGGAGATGAAGCTGAGTACAGAGGGCTTATCCAGGACTTCGTGGACTGGTGCCATCGGAACTGCCTCCAGATCAACGCGAGGAAAACTAAGGAGCTGGTGGTGGACTGCCGCAGGCATGGGCAGCCCCTCACAGTACCAGTAAATATACAGGGAACAGACATCGAGATGGTGACATCCTATAAGTACCTGGGTATTCATCTGAACAATAAACTAGACTGGTCACACAATACTGATGCACTCTACAAGAAGGGACAGCGCAGGCTGTTCCTGCTGAGGAGACTCAGGTCTTTTGGTGTACAAGGGGCGCTGCTGAAGTCATTCTATGACACGGTGGTGGCATCAGCCATCACTTTTGGAGTGGTCTGCTGGGGCAGTGGCATTACTGCAGCCGATAGGAAGAGACTGAACAAACTGATTAAGAAAGCTAGCTCTGTCCTGGGGCAGCGCCTTGATCCGATGGAGGAGATAGGAGAGAGAAGGACGGTGGCTAAACTGTCATCTCTGCTGGAGTCCGAGTTCCACCCTATGCAGGACATACTGGATGCACTGAGGAGCTCATTTAGCAGCAGACTACATCATCCCAGGTGCACAACCGAGAGGTTTCGTAGGTCCTTCCTACCAACGGCTGTCAGACTGTACAACCTAAGCAGGGCTGCTCGCAGAGATAGCAAAAAGACGTAACAAACTAATAGTTTTTTGAATGCAAAAGATGCAATAGACTTACACAATGGTCCTCTCCGGCATACAACTAGGAACTTACCGGTCGCTATGGAGGGTGAGAATATGTATGGGCACATAATCATACCATGTAGGATAACTAAGTAGACGGTTATGCTGTTTCATTCCATCTAGCAACAATGCTCTGCACTGTGTGTGTTTATATATTTACATATTTATTCCATCTAGCTACAATGCTCAGCACTGGGTGTGTTTATATATTTATATATCTACATATTATTCCATCTAGCTACATTGCTCCGCACTGTGTGTGTTTATATACTTGCATATTTATTCCACCTAGCTGCAATGCTCCGTACTGTGGGTGTTTATATATTTACATATTTATTCCATCTAGCTACAATGCTCTGCACTGTGTGTTCATATATTCATATATTTATTCCATCCAGCTACAATGCTCTGCACTGTGTGTCTGTGTGTGTGTGTATATATATATATTTTATAGTAATACGTACATATGTATATTAGTTGCTCTTGCTTGCTTGTTTTTTTCTTGCCTTCTGATTGTTGCTCTGAGTGTTGCTATCCCTGTGCTGTTGCAATCCTGGAATTTCCCCGTTGTGGGACTAATAAAGGCTTATCTTATCTTATCTTATCTTATCTTATCTTATCTTATCTTATCTATTGTTACCATTATTTCATGATTTATTTTATAATTTCCAAACAACATAATCTATGTTTTGTTTTGTTTTTTCAAATTTAGAGATAATTTATTTTTGTTGAAGCACTGCGTTAACCTTTTCATTTCTGTTGTGACCACCTCTAAAACCTGCTGTAAATTCTCACCAGTGCAAAGGATATTTGTGTCATCCACAAACAAAATAAATTTCAGAATTTTTGATACTTGTCATTTATATATAAGATAAAGAGTTTGGGTCCCAAAACTGACCCCTGGGGCACACCATAAGTGATGTCCATGAATGATGATTTGTGCTCACCTATTTGTACAAATTGTTGTCTGTTACTTAAATAACTTTCCACCCAACTCAGTTCGAACCCCCCCATCCCATACCTTTCCAGTTTCCTCAGTAGAATTCTATGATCAATGGTGTCAACAGCTTTCTTTAAATTTATAAATACTCCTACAGCAAACTTTATCTATACAACTAGTGATTTCTTCTACAAGTTCAATCAGTGCCAAAGATGTAGATTTGTATGCTCTAAAACCATACTGACTGTCTGTAAGGAGGTTGTGTTTTTTTATTGAAATTATTCAGTCTTTAGTGAAAATTTTTTCAAGTAGTTTGGAGAATTGTGAGAGTAATTATGCACACTTAGAAGTGGGGGTTTATATGCTGGATCAGTTTGCCTGTGTTAAAGTTGCAGTTGACGGACCTCTCTGGCTTTCTGGGTCTCGTTGCACTGACTGATGCGTTCTTTTCTTCGGGGTGTTGAATGCATTTAACGTAAAGTGCATGAAAAATAACCATAATAGACCACCATTCAACCACAACTTCCACCACAAATCAGATCTGTAGCTATCATTTCATCAAGAGTAAGTACGAGCACATGGGCCTAGGCTATGAATGATGACCAGGGCATAGTGATGGTTGGTCTCAGATATTTGGTGTTTTATTATGCAGAAAAACCCACTGTCTCCCGATTACGTTCGGTCACTGTTTAAACATACAGATTCATTGGGTTGCCATCTTCAATGCAGAAAAATAAAGGACCCTCCCTCCCCTCCCCCGCCCCTCCCCAAGGTGATGTGTGGGGTGCTAGTTGTGGTTTATCATAACTTAATCTTTGTTTAAATAAAGTATTAACAGTATTCATAGGCCAAAGTTTGAAGTGCTTTTTTTGGCAATGTTTAAAACTTTCAAGTTCGAAAGTCAAAATGTTCCTGTTTACTACAAATGAAAGAACCCCTTCAAAAAATCTGGGTGTGCAAATAACAATTTATTTAACATTACAACTGCACAACTTGTTTTTCAACTTTTTTTCTATTCGTGTTGAGTACAACTTTGCAGTTAGCCTTGTACTTGTTGTCTTTCATGCTGTCAAGCCAGTCATTGAGATCTTCCCACTCATGTCGGTACTTTTGCAAACGTTTACGTTTGACTGATGCACGGGGCGGACTATCGGGGCATGGTGCAGCCATAGACATGTTGGTCTGTGAGAAGCTGGCAAGTGGCTGCTGCTGAGCCCGCCCAGCTATCTCTCACCCAATTACTGTTGAGCGATGACTTGCGGTGCGTAAAAGTAAACAACTCAACCAACAACTACTGAGTAGGAGGACAAGAAGAAGAATGTGGATGAGATGATGCTGCGTTAAAGGCACCTAGTAAATACAGGACAAACCACGTCCTGTATTGATTCAATATAAGATGCATTATTTTAGGGTTAAAAAAAAGGACGATACTGTATTTTATAGGACAAGTGACAACCCTACAGATTCACCTCAAAGAAAAGCAAGACTGGCCCCAAGTATTTTTCATAAAGGGACGTAAACAAAACGGAGGAGAATAGGCAAGTTATTTTATTGTTTTGGAACTGTTGTAGGGGCTAATTATTTAGGTAAGAGGGGAGAAACTTTTTCCCCTTCGAGACCGGGTTCAGTTTATATTTGTGTGCCTGTATTTTAAATCAACTAAAAAAGTTGGCAGAATTTTTTTGACCGTTCTTCACCTCCAACTGGCTGAGGTTGCTTATGTCTGTTCATTAAAGTTAGGATATTTTACTACCGAATAGTTGAAACAACAGACCTCCATTGCTGGAAAATGGCATGGACATGCTTCGCTGCTGGCAACTGACCAGCCGGTAAGCTCCGGCGGCAGCATTAAACCTTTCAGAAGCACTTAAAGAAATCTGTCTCATCACTGCTGGAACTGTTTCAGGGAACGTCAGTGTTGATATGATCCATAACTGTCTCTGCTCACTTGAAAAAAATAACCTAGCAGCACAATTTAATACAATATAAACTTGGATAGGTGAAAAAAATTTAAAAAAAGGTGAACAGTACCAGGAGGCTGAATAGCGAGGTCTGCCCCTTGTTACTGTAGAGTGTGGGTTAAGCAGTTTCAACTATTCAGTAGGAAAATATCCTCAATTTAATTTACAAACTATTTTTATACTTATATACTTATATTATTTTATATACTTGTCTTTTTTATACTGCATGCAGCTTGCTCAGCTGAATGGCAGCTTCCACTTTGATTCAAGCCTCTGTGGGACAAGGCAGTAAGAGCCGCCCTTAATCAACTCTATTTTCTTTCTGTAACATTCCAGATGATTTTTAGTGAGAAATTTTACATATTCCAATAAAAAATGTTGTCACATGCCGTGATAAACCATTTTTTGTCTTTCTTCCTTTCACAAAATGTGCCTGCCAATGTGGCGACCCAAACAAACAGCAGGTGACCAGCAGTGTTGGGAGTAACACCACTACTTTTGTAGTAACGTGCTGTGTAACGAAATTACTGTTTAAAAATTCAGTAATCCATTACAGTTACTGAAATTTGATCAGATGCATTACTCGTTACTGGTTTTTATTAATATGGATAGATATTTTTAGTGCAAATAAATGAATATACAAATGGCCCGTTTCCACGAGTACCTACTCAGGCCTACTTGCCTCAACTCTACTTGATTTGTAGGGTTTTCCTGTGAGGTTCCAACTGTGCTGAGTCGAGCTGAAAATGTGACATCAACAAATTGCAGGCCACTGATTGGCCAAGGTGCAATGTCAGTGAATGAGAACGACATCTTCACAAGATTCAGATCCGCCATTTGTAAATTTGGCCGTGAGGTTTTATTATTTCTGTGATAATCAACAAAATAAATGGCTACACACAAATCAGCACCGTCACAAAACACTCACCATCTTCAGCAGCCATGGTCTTGGAGACCTCTTGGTATTTCATTTCGGAACGCTCTGCCAGCACTGGGGCTGAAATATTCATGGGTTGAAAAGTTCATATAGTGGTCAAATTGGACCAAATATGGTTAATTTTTAACAGTCTCCCAGTCGGTGCACACAGTTCATCGGTGCTACAGCACTTGGATCCCTGTGCTTGGAAAATAAACTACATTTGGTCAAATTTGACAACTCTGAACTGTTCAGCCCCGTCGGTCCTGCTGCGACGGAGTGACACAAAATGAAAAAGTATACCAGGAGGTCTCCAAGCTGATAACTGCTGATGGGGAAGGTAGTGAGTGTTTTATAATTTTAAGCATCTTTTATGTTATTTATTAGTGAAAACGTCAGCATGTCAAAAACATAACTGTAATAAACCCACCCACTTGAGGTGGTACTCAGTTGTAATGGAAAACCAACCATACCATGTCAAGCTGAGTAGAATCGAGGCGAGTCGAGCTGAGTAGGTGCTAGTGGAAAAGGGGCTAAATTGACCCTACCGTAGCTGAGACAAGCCACCTGTTGCAAAGAGCGGCTCTTTAAGAGTCTGAGTATTCACTACTGAGTTGGGGAAAAGATGAAGCTACTTTGTTTTTGTGGAAATAGATTATTTTTCCTTTGTCGTGGTTAAAGATAAAAGCATATTGGTGGGTTGCAAACTAAGTGCCGGTTGAGACCTACTACAATCTTCAGAAGCGCCTGAAAACAGCAACAAGCTCCGACAAAGCTAATGCTATGTAATGGCTAGCTATGCTAACAATTAACACTGTGTTAGAGGAGCTACTGTACTCTGAACAGCCATGGCTGGATGTAAAGTGGAAATACTCTTGTCTCAACACCAACGGTTGGATTTCAAGCACAGGTATGTATCTGGACAGTTTGTGACCCAGCAAGAATTAAACTGACTGATACATCGTTACAGACTGAAAACGTGATATAAACAGTCACTTTCCATCAGACAGCTGAGACTGTGAGCCACTTCAGTTAAAACACATTCACTTGCTACCTGAATAAAGATTATTCAAAAATGGATTTTGATCTCCAAAAGGAATCTGAGGGACTGGATCATGTCTCTGTCATAGCAGACATTTGACTGTGGACATTTTCTTTGGATCACTGCACATCAGATTAAATCCATACCATAACGGTAAGATAAACATGGACAGCTTTATGCAGTGTTGCCAACTCACTCTTTTAGAGTGAGTCTCACTCTTTTTCCTTCTCTCTCACTCCACAAATCCTATTTCTCACTCAAAAATGAGTAAATTACTGGCAATTTCGTGCTGCTTTTCTTCAGATTTTTCCCAACAATAACAGCTTCCAAGGCAGGACAAAGCAGACTGAACGTTCTAAAAGTTCTGTCTGAAACAGTCTGTTTTCAGCCTGACATTAATAAGTCTGTAATGTAATCCATTAATTAAACTAGAAAAGCACTCGGAGAGCACAGACCTCCGCCAAGCGCCACAGTTCCCCCCATATAGTGTTTAATATCATAAATATTAATCCTACATTTATTTTGTCTAACTTTATAAAAGGGATCCGGATCACCACCAAAATCTAATCATCTGTAGGATACCCCATTTCTGACAATCTCTGAAAATTTCATGAAAATCCGTCCATAACTTTTTGAGTTATCTTGCTAACAAACAAACAAACAAACAGACAGACAAACCAACGCCGATGAAAACATAACCTCCTTGGCGGAGGTAATTATCTTGCTATTTGTGCAAGATGACTTAAGTATGCATTTAAAAGTAACGTGAAAGTTACTTTTCCAAGTAACCAGTTACTTTAATCATGCAGTAATTGGTAAAGTAACTCAATTACTTTTGAAAAGAAATAACTAGTAACTGTAATTAGTTACTATTTTTTAGTAACTTGCCCAACACTGGTGACCAATGACATCACTTGCCCCCAACAGCACACATATGTTGGCCCAACATCAGCAAGTTTACATCAGGAACACATCTTATAGAGGTTGTTTGCTCATTGACATCGGCATTAGGCCGATGTCTTGCCAGTAGGGCACCTCTGTTTGCCATGAAAATGTTGTCCTATCTAAGGTATCATACATCTATGTTACTGGCCATAGTAGTCTCATCAACCAGTTGCTCAGATGTAAATAATATGATTGTTTCTGTCCCTAAAAATTATAAAATATTTTTTTCATCAATATATTTTCTTCAAACAAACAAAGACTTTAATTCTGCACTTTCTTAACATTTTTTGATGTATTTGTTTTCATGAAAATACGAGGGGGGGCGCTGAAAAGTTCATAGGCTGAAAAGTTCTAATGGTCAAATTTGACCAAATGTGGTTTATTTTTCAACAGTCTTCGCTTTGGTCCACACACTTCTTCCATCTGTGTTGCAGCGTTTGGATCCCTGCAGTTGAAAAATAAACCACATTTGGTCAAATTTGACCACTATGAAGTTTCAACCTATAAACTTTTCAGCGCCCCCCCCCCCCCCCCGCCCCAACCTTTAATGCTGAGATGGAATTATGAGAGAAGTTGCAGATTTAAAATGTAATGTTCAGGGCCTGCATATTTTTTTTTAAACTTTTGTGTATATTTGGGTTTTTGTACTTTTGTATCTTAACGAGCCAAAACCAAATAATGACTACTACTCACTAAACTGGACACGTGCTTCAAACAGAAATAATTGTACCTTCAATTTATAATGATGAATAACTGCAAATTTTATACAGTGGAAATAAAAAGTCTACACACCCCTGCTCAAATGCCAGGTTTTTGTGATTTAAAAAAATGACACCAAGATAAATCATTTCAAAACTTTTTCCACCATTAATGTGACCTAAAACCTGTACAACCCAACTGAAAAGCAAACTGAAATCTTTTAAGGAGAAAAAAAACTTACAATAACTTGGCTGCATAAATACGGTGGGGAAAAAAAGTATTTAGTCAGCCACCAATTGTGCAAGTTCTCCCTCTTAAAAGATGAGAGAGGTCTCCAATTTTCATCATAGGTATACCTCAACTATGAGAGACAAAATGAGAAAAAAAAATCCAGAAAATCACATTGAAGGATTTTTAATGAATTAATTGGTAAATTCCTCAGTAAAATAAGTATTTGGTCAATAACAAAAGTTCATCTCAATACTTTGTTATATACCCTTTGTTGGCAATGACAGAGGTCAAATGTTTTCTGTAAGTCTTCACAAGGTTTTCACACACTGTTGCTGGTATTTTGGCCCATTCCTCCATGCAGATCTCCTCTAGAGCAGTGATGTTTTGGGGCTGTCGCTGTGCACCACGGACTTTCAACTCCCTCCAAAGATTTTCTATGGGGTTGAGATCTGGAGACTGGCTAGGCCACTCCAGGACCTTGAAATGCTTCTTACGAAGCCACTCCTTCGTTGCCCGGGCAGTGTGTTTGGGATCATTGTCATGCTGAAAGACCCAGCCACGTTTCATCTTCAATGCCCTTGCTGATGGAAGGAGGTTTTCACTCAAAATCTCACGATACATGGCCCCATTCATTCTTTCCTTTACACGGATCAGTCGTCCTGGTCCCTTTGCAGAAAAACAGCCCCAAAGTATGATGTTTTCACCCCATGCTTCACAGTAGGTATGGTGTTCTTTCTCCTCCAAACACGACAAGTTGAGTTTTTACCAAAAAGTTCTATTTTGGTTTCATCTGACCATATGACATTCTCCCAATCCTCTTCTGGATCATCCAAATGCTCTCTAGCAAACTTCAGATGGGCCTGGACATGTACTGGCTTAAGCAGGGGGACACGTCTGGCACTGCAGGATTTGAGTCCCTGGCAGCGTAGTGTGTTACTGATGTAGCCTTTGTTACTTTGGTCCCAGCTCTCTGCAGGTCATTCACTAGGTCCCCCCGTGTGGTTTTGGGATTTTTGCTCACTGTTCTCGTGATCATTTTGACCCCACGGGGTGAGATCTTGCGTGGAGCCCCAGATCGAGGGAGATTATCAGTAGTCTTGTATGTCTTCCAATTTCTAATAATTGCTCCCACAGTTGATTTCTTCACACCAAGCTACTTACCTATTGCAGATTCAGTCTTCCAAGCCTGGTGCAGGTCTACAATTTTGTTTATGGTGTAACTTTGACAGCTCTTTGGTCTTGGCCGTAGTGGAGTTTGGAGTCTGACAGTTTGAGATTGTGGACAGGTGTCTTTTATACTGATAATGAGTTCAAACAGGTGCCATTAATACAGGTAACAGGTGGAGGACAGAGGACTCTCTTAAAGAAGAAGTTACAGGTCTGTGAGAGCCAGAAATCTTGCTTGTTTGTAGGTGACCAAATACTTATTTTACCAAGAAATTTACCCAATTAATTCATTAAAAATCCTTCAATGTGATTTTCTGGATTTTTTTTTCTCATTTTGTCTCTCATAGTTGAGGTATACCTATGATGAAAATTGAAGACCTCTCTCATCTTTTAAGTGGGAGAACTTGCACAATTGGTGGCTGACTAAATACTTTTTTTCCCCACTGTAGGCACACCCTGTTATGACTAGGGATGTGGCTGTGTTCAGAATGAACCAATCACATTCAAACTCATGTTAAATGGGAGTCAGCACACACCTGCCACCATTTAAAGTGCCTCTGATTAACCCCAAATAAAGTTCAGCTGTTCTAGTAGGCTTTTTCTGACATTTTTGTAGTCACATCTTACAGCACAAGTCATAGTCTGCAGAGAGCTCCCAAAGCATCAGAGGGATCTCATTGTTCAGAGGTATCAGTCAGGAGAAGGGTACAGAACACAACACTGCTCATCACCAAAAGAACACCGTACCTACAGTGAAGCATGGTGGTGGCAGCATCATGCTTTGGGGCTGTTTTTCTTCAGCTGTTACTGGGATCTTAGTCAAGGTGGAGGCAATTAGGCTGTGCATCCACCAAATGTGTTTTTTGTGCTCTGGGCGGCTATTTTCCATTCATTCTTTATGCAGTCCAGCATTTACAGTGCTGAGTGCCCTCAGCACTGAAATGCTCTCGGCGGTAGCCATTTTTTGTCGCGGCGGTCAGAGCTGAAAAAAGTTCAACTTTTCAGAGACTGCAGCTGAGCTCGTCAATGTCAGACCAAGCAGCCAATCAGAACTGCTGCATGGGCGGGACATAGGATGCCGGTACTAGTCTGTACTCAGACTCCTGCTTTCCGTGTCATCATATTTTACATCTAGAGTTGCTAGAAAACGTTTCCTGTCCATTGTTATTTAGAGACTGCTATTAAAAAATCGGTAGAAAGTCTGACCATAGGAAAAGAGGAAGTGCTGAGCTGAGAGTGACAAGCTGTTGCTGGGATACAGGGCACAGGCTTTTTTTTTTTTTTTTTTCAGAGCTCCGTGCGCAAACGCTGAAAAAACATTCAGGGCGGTCGGGTGACAAAAAACATGTTTGGTGGACACGCAGCCTTATGAACAGTTCCGAATACCAGTCAGTGTTGACACAAAACCTTCAGGCTTCTGCTAGAAAGCTAAAGATGAAGAGGAACTTCATCTTTCAGCACGACAATAACCCAAAGTACACATCTAAATCAACAAAAGAATGGCTTCACCAGAAGAAGATTAAGGTTTTGGAATGGCCCAGCCAGAGTCCAGATTTGAATCCGATCAAACATCTGTGGGGTGATCCTGCCCACCACCTGTTTGAATTGCTTCCCTCTGGACGACGGTTCAGATCAGTCAGGTCCTACACCTCCACACTAACAGTTTCTTCCCCTGGCCAGCCGAACTGCAAGCAGGCAGAGGTCCCACCCCCTCCCTCTGAACGCTCACATGCACAGAACTGAGGACCTTTTAATGATCACTGTAACTCACCTGTCTTTGCACTCCTCCCTTTCATATATATTGACCCATCTGTGAAATCACTACTGTACATATTTTCCATAATCCTTTGGCCATTTTACTCAATTATGTGTTCTGTACTCCACACTCTTACAGTATGTACATAGTTCCACCCGCAAAGCCACTACCGCACCTGTGTATATACCTATGGGCTATTTATTAGTTTTACTTTTATTTTTATTTCAGTCGTATGGTTCTGTAACTGTTTTTATTTCAAATTCTTCTCACTTTATTGCACAGTAGCTTGGCGGAGCACACACAATTTCGTTGTGCTGTACAACTGTACAATGACAATAAAGCCTATTCTATTCTATTCTATTCTATCTGAAGTGGGCTGTGCACAGGAGATGCCCTCGCAATCTGACAGATTTGGAGCGTTTTTGCAAAGAAGAGTGGGCAAATATTGCCACATCAAGATGTGCCACGCTGACAGACTCCTACCCAAAAAGAATGAGCGCTGTAATAAAAGCCAAAGATGTTGCAACAAAGTATTAGTTTAAGGGTGTGCATATCTATGCAAACAGGTTATTGTAAGTTTATTTTTTCCCCTTAAAAGATTTCAGTGTGCTTTTCAATTGGGTTGTACAAGTTATAGGTGACATTAATGGAAAAAGTTTTGAAATGATTTTTCTTGGTCTCATGTTTTTACATCACAAAAACCTGGCATTTGAACAGGGGTGTGGAGACTTTTTATATCCACTGTAAAACATGTCCAAACTTTGGTCCTTAGGTTTCAAAGTGGACAGCTCAAATCCTTTCTGGTTAATCAATGGCCTCCTGCACAAGCTCAGAGGTCAGCTGTGCAATGTGTTCCCAGGCTTCTTGGATGTGGCGGGACTCAGTGGTAATTCCACAGATGACGAAGCGCAGGACGAAGCGGCCAGAGAGGTCACAAGGTACCAGATGGATCTTTCTGCAGTCAGTGATCCTTTTCAGCAAATCCTGGTTCGGCTCATTGGGGCCCTGACAGAACGAGACGTAGAAGTGAGCAATATCAAGTTGTTTATAACTTAACTGTGATCACATGACAGCTTACTAACATATTTAAAATCTCCTCAACCACAGTTGCCAAGTCCACTTATTATAAGCAACTTTGGGCTTGTTTTTTTCTAAAGTGCAATTCTCGTTAGTCGCGGGTTGCGGGTCTTTGGGCTTGTTTTTTAACGTGCAGTGGCTTATTTGGACTTGCTTTGCTGTCTGTGTGACAGCTGTCCCAGCTCGGTTGTGCACGATTATAAGCTGCGTCTCTATACCAAGAAGTTTAAAATCTTTTAATTTTTGGGGAAGTTATTGAGGTAAAAGTGGCTGGCCAGAGGCTTCACTTCTGGCGGTTAATGATCCATCCAGTTTTTCTATAGAGATCAGTGACCTGCCCGACTCCACTCGGCTCTCTACTCACTAATGGGGCATGAGCTATCCAGGTTTTTTTTTAGACAGATCAGTGCATATAAGATAAGATAGGCCTTTATTGGTCCCACAATGGGGAAATTCCAGTGGGACCTTAAACTGAAAAATATTCTCCATTGAAATGAATGGCAAGAGCAAAATTATCTTTTGATCCCGATCAAATTTTGCCACAAGTTACACATATGATGTTTGTCAATTTAAAAGATAATTTTCCACATAATTAAAGTTGTTAGCTGTTGTGTAATATTTAGTTTTTGCTTAAAGGACTAGTGGACAACAACTCCCATCATCCCTCATCACTAAACTGTAATCGTGTTTAGTGCTGTTACTTATGCAGTGTTCATGTCTTTTCTTTTGATCAGAGTTTAAAAATTTAATTTATTCAAAGTTTTTATGTTGACTGTTTACTATAAATTTGCTGTTGCTTTTGCAGAATGCATATGTATTTTCCTTTGATTAGAGTTTATAAAATTCTATTATTCAATGCTGACTGTGTTTACAGTCAGTTAACTGCAAACAAAAATAAATCTATATATCGATATATGTTATCAAGCAGCCTCTCTTTTACAATGTGGTAGGGTGCCTGTTGGGGTTTTTTGGGGGTAGTTTTCATAGAGCTGGTCGCTTGTTTCTCTCGTGAAACCTGGCAACACTGTCCTCAACCCTCTTTATTCCACAACATTTGTTTATGGCAATGTTTGGAAGCAGTCAATTCCCTATTACTGGTACTGAGGCATTCATATTGACATTGGTTTCTCTTGAATTAACTTTGGCAAAAATAATAACAAGGGTTTAAACTGGGGCCTTTCTTTGCCTCCATTGGGTTCCTCTAGGTCAGGGGTGTCAAACTCATTCCATGGAGGGCCAAGACCCTGCATGTTTTGCTTCTACCCAGTGTCTTCAGCAGGTGTTTTCACTGATCAGCAATCAGTGGGAAGAAATTCAGTGAAATCACCTGTTGAAGACACTGTGTGGAGGTAAAACCTGCAAGGTCTTGGCCCTCCATGGAATGAGTTTGACACCTGTGCTCTAGGTGCTCTTAGGGATGGGAGAATTAATAATTTTTCCAGTGCATCGTGATGCAGATGTGGACGATTCCGAATCGAAGCACAAATGTCAACATCTCAGTTCTTAAATATTAATTAATGTCAATAATTTTGATGGAACAAAAAATGCAGTGCTTTTGAAATGCAGAGCCTCAGCAATATCTCGATACTTTAAAATGTAGCAATATCTTTTCACCCGGGACACAGGATGAGCCAGTATCGTTTGTATCAATACTCCATCTGCTTAAACACACAACAACATCTCTGCCACCTGCTTATTTCCCGACCCATGTCTAGAGGATGACTGGCAAAAAAATTCACTTTTTGGAGCAGTGGTCTCCAACCATTTTTACTTTACGGACTGGTAACAAGTAAAAAAAAAAAAATTGAGTGGGGCAGTCGGCTAAAAAAGGATGAAATAAACCTGCGAATAGACTCAAATGGACCCAAGAGCTATTCTATGCTGGCGGTAGGGTGGCGGGTGGGGGTGGGGGTTATGGTTGGGGCACCGTTTCGAGCATCCCACCTTCGGCCTCCAGACCAGCTATTACCCCCAAAACCACACCGGGAAATATAGTAGCTGCAGTGCTGCATAGGCTGTGTGTCTGTCTGACACATTTTTGTTTTTTTCCCCTCCCACTGTGGGCATCTATTTTCTGTTCATTTTATATGTAGTCCAACGTTTAATCTACTCAGAGCAAAAACGCTCTCAGCGGTGGGTGCATTTTGTCGCTGTACAACGGAGGTAGTTTGCCACAGTCTTCATCTGGCCATTGGCAAGTATAGAACTTATGTACATATAGAGTTTATATGAAATAAGAGAAATAAAAAAGAAAATTCCAATGCTTAATGGTCAGTGAAAGCTTCTACGAAAATTTTTACATTTACAGCAGGGGTGTCAAACATATGGCCTGCGGGCCCAAACCTGCCCGTGGGAAGAGTAGCGAAAACAATAGAGGGCACCAATGTGCCTTATTGCACACAGCGTTTCTGGATTTCTATGTATACATTTTATACATTTACAAGTCGGGATAAATTAATTTTCTTCCTTAATAGCTCCCACTTTAGTTTGTATGGTGTGGTAAATCAGTTCAAGTGGGTAGGATTGACTATGACTGATGACAGATGTGGAAATGTCTGTAAATTTAAAATAATTTCTGGATCTTGACAAGTTGTTTTTATCATAAAGTGAAATACTATATTTTGAGTTTCCGGATACCTGTGACTTAATGTTTTGTGCCTTTGTCCCTCAGCACTGGCTCCCCCCAAAGCTGCATGGTAAGTACTGTACTCCCTGTACACCTTTGACGGTATTCCAAACCACCCAACTACCGTCATTGTGAAATAAGCAGACGAGACCACCTTGGTTGGGCTTATCACCAACAACAATGAGAAGGCACACAGGACGGAAGTAGAGAATCTGCTGCTGTGGTGCCAAGTGCCCAGGAACCTGCCTTCAGGTTCTTGGGCACTCACATCTCCTTTGCCCTGGACTGTCAACATCAAGGCCCTGGTGAAGAAAGCTCAGCAGCAGCTGCACTTCCTCCATGTCCTGAGGAAGCACAACCTGGACCAGAAGCTGCTGCTGGCCTTCTACTGCTGCTCAGTGGAGAACATGCTCATCTACTGTCTGGGTGTGTGGTACGCCGGCTCCACGGCCAAGAACAGGAAGACTGTGCAGAGGGTCGTCAACATCGCCAAAAAATTATTGGCAGCCCTCTGCCCTGCCTGGAAGACATCTCCAGAGCCTCCTGTCTCAGAAGGATCAAAGCCATCACAGGAGACCCCTCACACCCTGCCCACCACCTGTTTGACCTGCTTCCCTCTTGACGACGGTTCAAATCGATCAGGTCCTACACCGCCAGACTGACAGTTTCTTCTCCTGGGCCATCCGAACTGTAAACAGTCAGAGGCCCCACCCCCTCCCTCTGAATCCTCACATGCACAGAACTGAGGACCTTTTAATTATCACTATAACTCACCTGTCTTTGCACTTCTCACTTTCATGTATATTGAGATAGAGGACGTCTACAGGAAAAGATGTCTGCGCCGGGCACGCAGCATTCTTAGGGACTCCAACCATCCTGCTCATGGACTGTTCCAGCTTCTCCCCTCCAGAAGACGTTTCAGAAGCCTTTGGACTAGAACCAGCAGGTTTAGGAACAGTTTCTTTCCAACAGCTGTCACGTTATTGAACTTAGTTCCCCGCTGACTCTCTTACAATCATCTTTTACCATCCTCACCTGTACATAACTGCATAACTACATAACTACATCTAACTTATTGCACATTATTTGCACATAACAGTACTCTTAACTTTCTGCACTGCTGCATATATTTGCATATATTTGCTTAAATTGCACATACTGTTAATTACCGTATATACTGCACTGCTGTCCTTTGCACTTCTGATTGGATGCTAAACTGTGTTTCGTTACCTTGTATTCATACATGTGTAATGACAATAAAGTTGAATCTAATCTAATCTAATATTGACCCACCCGTGAAATCACTGCTGTACATATTTTCCATAATCCTTGGGCCATTTTACTCTATTATGTGTTCTGCACTCTTATGTACATAGTTCCACCCGTGAAGCCACTACCGTACCTGTGTATATACCAATAGGCTATATGTTACTTTTTACTTTTATTTTTACTTCAGTCCTGTGGTTAACTGTGTGTTCTGTAACTGTTTTATTTCAAATTCTTCTCTGTTACTTTATTGCACAGTAGCCTGGTGGAGCACCCACAATGTTGTTGTGCTGTACAACTGTACTTTGTAGAGCCACTGTGATGCATAAGTTGTAATGCACATAATGTAAATGATTAACTAAGGCATAATATTGTTGAAACTGCACTTGAACCGGAGTGGTGGCCTGTAGGTAGAGCATTCACTCCACAACTGGGAGGTTGTGGTACTTCCTGCCTTCTAGCTTAACTATCAGACCTATTAATATACGAGAGAGAGGGAGAGATACTACACTGTAAAACCTCACAATACTTCTTCATAAAAGAAGTAAGTATAACTTAATCCTTCAAAAGAATTGGAGTTACTCATTTCACCAAATTTAACCTCACTCAAAAATACACATTTGTAGTAACTCAGTTGCTTTGAGTGTACTTTAATTTTTTGGGCATTTTAAGTATTGGTGACATAATTCTAACTTGTTGCATTTACTCATTTCATCTGGGTTAACTTCAATATTGCTATAAACATGCCCGCTGATAGTTGTTTTTTTATTCATTGTGTGAAATCATCAGGCTGTGCTCCAATGAACCAATAATCCAGATAGTTTTATGTTCCTTTAAACTGACATCACTAAGTTAGCAACTTCAAAGAGTTGTGAACAACACACAAAATTAATCAACCACTTTGATATGGCATAATTAAAATACATTTTTGTGGGGTTTTTTTATTATTCGGGGATAACATTTGCCTCTGTAAATTTGAATATTATGATTTATAATTTCAAAAATTATAACCATAATCATCAAATGAAGGTACATTTAAATCTTTCAAAAATAATGCAGCTGCAAGGCTGATGGAAAATGTTAGATCTTGGGAAATAAGCATTATCTCCTTAGTTAGACTGTCGGTTTACTATGTGTTACTGTTGTACATATATCGAAACTTTTGCTGCTGAGATATTAGAATTTTAGATAACGTTTGTGCTTGGCACCATGAATGTAACTGCTATGGCAGTGATGCAAACCGCCATAGCAGTTACCTCCACTACTCCCCCTTGTACCACAGTGGCAATTGATGCTGTAACACTGAGGCTACATTTGTAGCTTGAGGAGCCCCTCAATCACTGGGGGTCCATAGTGTTTGTGTACACTGCCCCGTATGGAAGAAAGGACTAAGCCAGTTGTGTTGTATTACATATGTAAGTTGCCATAACTAGAATGTGATGATAAAGCTTAATAGAGAAAGTAATGAATTTCAATTAGTAAAACTTGAATGGTACTTTAGTGTGAAGAAGATACACTACCGTTCAAAAGTTTGGGGTCACTTAGAAATTTCCTTATTTTTGAAAGAAAAGCACTATTTTTTTCAATGACGATAACTTTAAACTAATCAGAAATACACTCTAATATCTAATATACATTGCTAATGTGGTAAATGACTATTCTAGCTGCAAATGTCTGGTTTTTGGTGCAATATCTACATAGGTGTATAGAGGCCCATTTCCAGCAACTATCACTCCAGTGTTCTAATGGTACAATGTGTTTGCTCATTGCGTCAGAAGGCTAATGGATGATTAGAAAACCCTTGTGCAATCATGTTAGCACAGCTGAAAACAGTTTAGCTGGTTAGAGAAGCTATAAAATTGACCTTCCTTTGAGCAGGGTGAGTATCTGGAAAAAATTATTATTTCAAATACAAATCATTATTTCTAACCTTGTCAATGTCTTGACTATATTTTCTATTCATTTTACAACTCATGGTGGTAAATAAGTGTAAGTTTTCATGGAAAACACAAAATAATTGTCTGGGTGAACCCAAACTTTTGAACAGTAGTGTAACTTGCAGTCATGACACTGATCTGTTTTCAATTAACCTGTTCACTGTTAATGTTCCAAAAAGGTGTTATTTGAGAATTCCTCAGCTTTCTCTCCGGTTCTGGCCTCCCTTCATTGGCTTCCCATAGAGTTTAGAATTAAGTTTAAAATCCTTCTTCTTACTTACAAAGCTCTAAACAATCAGGCTCCTTTTTATTTAAAAGATCTGATACTACCGTATTATCCTAACAGAGCACTACGCTCCCAAAATGCAGGATTACTTGTAATACCTAGAATCTCCAAAAGTACAATGGGAGGCAGAGCCTTCAGTTATCAAGCTCCTCTCCTGTGGAATCAGCTGCCAATCTGGATTCGGGAGTCAGACTCGATCTCTGTTTTTAAGAATAGGGCTAAAACCTACCTTTTTGATATAGCCTACAATTAGGGAGGGATCATGTGTTTCTGAACCCTCCCTTATTTATGCTGCTAATAGGTTTAGTCAGCCGGGGGACCTCCAGTAATGCACTGGGCCTCACTCCTTTCCTCACTCTCTATGAATTTTTTTTTTTTTTTTGCTGGTCATTAACATCTGTTTGTTCTCTCCCATAGATTGAGTCCCCATCGTGCTGTTTGCTCTCTACATGTCTGTTCTTTTCTTCTTCTCTATCCCCTCACCCCCCAGCCAGTCGTAGCAGATGACTGCCCCTCCCTGAGCCTGGTTCTGCTGGAGGTTTCTTCCTGTTAAAAGGGAGTTTTTCCTCTCCACCGTCGCCAAGTGCTTGCTCACAGGGGATCGCCTGATTGCTGGGGTCTTTCTGCAACTGTGGGGGTTCCCCCCTACAGTTGATAGTGCTATGAGATGACTGTTGTTGTGAAATGGCGCTATATAAATAAAGTTGAATTGAATTGAATTGAATTGAATTTCCTAGTTTTGCATGTGTTGCAGGTATCAAATTCAAAATGAGGGAATATTTGTAAAAAACAATAAAGTCTATTAGTTTAAACATTAAATATCTTGTCTTTTTTGTGTATTTGACTGAATATAGGTTGAAAAGATTTGCAAATCATTGTATTTTTTTTTTTATTTTTTTTTTCTCTCTGTGACATTCTGTCTTAGATTTGTCTCGAATAGTAACTGCTTAACTTAGCTTAGCTTAGTTTTCTTTTTTTTTTTTTTTTTTTTTTATCTCAGTCACACTTTGTCTTAGCTTTGTTCTAAATTGTAATCACTCTTGTCTTGTTTACTCTTTTTTCTTTGAATTCTTGGATGGAATATGGGTGGGCAATATAAGCTGCGGCTTCAGCCATCACCCATTTCGGATAACTCACGAGGAATTGTTTAGTAGAAGGAGTCTTTGTCTAATTTGACCTTGTTGTTATATTATACAGTTTCTTCAACCTGTACTGTATTATCCGAAATAAATTCATTCATTCATTATTCTGTTTTTTATTTATGCTTTATACAACTTACCAACTTCATTGGAATTGGATTTTGTAGTAGCTCTATTATGTTAGATTCTGTTACCTTGATCCTAAAGCAGACGAGTCCCAACACCACCTTGGCACAGATCTCAAACCTCTTGTCTTTCTGGACAAGGCTCTCAAACTCTTTGGCCAGGGCCACTTGCTGTGGAAAAGATATATATTGAAAAGTGTCAGAAAATGTACACAATGGTGAAAACGGTCCTGGGTTTGAATCCAAGAGCTGGCCAGCTAGCACCTATCTATGTGGAGTTTGCATGTTCTCCCTGTGTCTGGATGAGTTTTTGTCTGTTATTCAGGTTTCCTTCCACAGACCAAAGACATTCACATTAGGTTAATTGACACTAAAGGAAACCAGTACTAGTCATTATAAAAACATCAATCGTGCTTTAGGTATTACTTATAAACCAAAAATGTGTTTATTCGGTAAAAATAAACCTGCTAGCGTCAGTATACTGAGTAATTTTATCCCATGAAAACTGGTCAGACAAAACCAATGGGAGAAGGCTTGCGAGGACGAGTCCTCACTTTCTAGTGATTCCGAGGTGGAAAATTCTGCCAGAGGTGTGCGTGTGACGGCAGTCCAGAATGGCTAACACCCCATGGTGCTGAGGGCAGTGCTCTGTTATGCGAACTGACATGGAGTCCTACTGTTGTCAAGAGCATGAACTCACTGCAGACCGCTTTGACAGTTGCATTACTTCAACCCCTAATCTGTACGAATACATATATACTGCACAAACCGTCCTTGGAAATGGCCTTCATTGAAGCATGATCTGCAAGTACCTCCATGGACCGGCACCTGAAGGTGACCTAACAAACAGGCAAGTAACTTCAGTTACGTTGAATAAATCTTGATATACTAGAATTTTATTTCATTAAATTATATGCGGGTAGATGTGTTTGTACATGGTTGTAAAAAATTACATGAAATTCCACTGTTAAAACTTTGTTGACTGCTATATTATTTGTATGTCATCCATCCATCCATCCATCTTCTACCGCTTTTCCGGAGGTCCGGGTCGCGGAGGCAGCAGTTCAAGCAGAGAAGCCCAGACTTCCCTCTCCCCAGCCACCTGCTCCAGCTCTTCAGAGGGGATACCAAGGCGTTCCCAGACTAGCTGGGAGACATAGTCTCTCCACCGAGTCCTGGGTCTGCCCCGGGGTCTCCTCCCAGTGGGACGTGCCTGAAACACCTCAAGTGGGAGGCGTCCAGGAGGCATCCTAATCAGATGCCCATACCACCTCAACTGACTCCTTTCAATGTGGAGGAGCAGCGGTTCTACTCTGAGCCTCTCCCGGATGACTGAGCTCCTCACCCTATCTCTGAGGGTGAGTCCAGCAATCCTACGGAGAAAGCTCATTTCAGCCGCTTGTATCCGCGATCTCATTCTTTCGGTCATTACCCAAAGCTCGTGACCATAGGTGAGAGTAGGAACGTAGATTGACTGGTAAATCGACAGCTTTGCCTTAGAACTAAGCTCCCTCTTCACCACAACAGACCGGTACAACGTCCGCATCACTGCAGATGCTGCTCCAATCCGTCTGTCGATCTCTCGCTCCATTTTCCCCTCACTCGTGAACAAGACCCCAAGATACTTAAACTCCTCCACTTGGGGCAGGAGCCTGTCCCCAACCCGGAGAGGACAATCCACCTTTTTCCGGCTGAGGACCATGGACTCGGACTTGGAGGTGCTGATTCTCATCCCAGCCGCTTCACACTCAGCGGCAAACCGTCCCAGCAAGAGCTGTAGGTCATTGCTGGATGAAGCCAACAGGACAACATCATTTGTATGTCATGTGTATTTGTATGTCATGTGTCACTGAATTCTGTCTGAACAGAAAGGTTTTTAGTGTGTGACCCGTGCCGAGGTTATGGAGCCAACATTTTACCAACACTGACTTTGTGTCATCAGTTGATTTTGGCACACAAAAGAAATATTTTCCGGTATTTCTTCGCTTATTGTTGGTGCAGCCACAAGCCTTGCACTCCACCATTGTCCTAGGGATGCAGCACGGGGTCAGTGACCAGTCCACTGCAGCCCAGCCAATTGCACAAAGCAACGATTGTGTGGCACTACCAGTGCTGAAACAGCTCATGGAGGAGGCAAGCTATCACTGCCCATGACTGACTGACAGAGCAGTGACTTGAAACTTGCGTGTATTTGAGAAGGAATCATGACCAAAATTACCGGACGGAACCACTAGTATCATATTTGATCCTTTGAAAGAGCTATTGATTAAAATTCACTACAGGTACCCTTTAACTGGAGATAAATTGTCCATAGGTATGAATCTGCGAGTTAGTGGTTCTCTGTCTCTATGTGTTGATGGACAGGTGATCTGTCCAGGGTGTTCCCTGTCTCTTGCTCAAAGACACTGGGATAGGCTCCAGACTCCCTGAGACCATAAAGCAGGCTTGGGCATTTTACAGCCCACAGGCCACATCTGGCCATTGCCTGGTCCTGACCGGCCCGCGCCAAGTCAATGGAAGATTAGGAATTAAACATTAATAATGCACTCGTCACAACCGCATTGCTTTGATTTTGAAGGCGACAGCTTTTTTTTTCAATTTACGCACCGTTGGTTGGGCCCGTGTGCGAGAGTACCACACTGCTGGTGAACAGATGTTGTTAAAAATGTCACCTCCTGTTGAAAAAGAAGGACTTCGAAGTGTTTATTTACTGAAGTCAAAGGTAGAGCCGTGTGCTTAGTGTGTGGAGAGCAGATTGTAGTGTTAAGGATTAGAACCTGACTGAAGGGGAGCTGACAAGAAAGCAGCAGGGAATTTTTACTAACATTTACACATCCAGGGATGCAGCAGTCAGGACTAGTTTTGTGGTAGCCCACAAAATGGCAAAAAACTGTCATTTTCTGATGGGGAGGTTATCAAGGAGTGTTTGGTGGACTCTGCAGCGCTAATATGTTGTGAGAAAAAAGAAGAGTTTGAGAATATACTTATATCCCTCTCCAGATGAACGGAACGAGAAGGGTTGAGGACATTGCGAGAAATCTGAAGCAATGAAAGGGACGACGATGGGGAATGATTTGTTCATGGAGGTCAGTGCATGTTTGGACAAGCTAGGACTGAAATGGCACAAACTGTTACAACTGATAGATAACAAGGTGTTACAACTGATAGATGTCCAAATCTGGCAGGGCAAAAATGTCAAACTTTTGAAGCAAATGCAAGAGAAGGTGACTGAAATAAATCTAGAACAGAAATTAGTATTTTTACACTATATTATACACCAGGAGGTATTGTGTAAGTCCGTTCTAAAAATTAACCATGTTGTTGATGCTGTAACTAACCCTTGACTTGCAGTGTGGATAATGCACCCAGTGATGCTCAGCTTGAACTGATTGACTTGCAGTCTGACACACTGATTGCAGAGCATTTTACGTCAGTATCACTGCTGGATTTTTTATTCTTCTCTTAAAGAGGAGAACTTTTCACACATGGGCAGGTATGCTCAGAAGATGTTAGTTCTCTTTGGATTGACCTACATATGTGAACAAGTGTTCTGTGATGAAATTCAACAAGTCAAGATACAGATCCTCTCTCACTCATAATCACCTGTCAGCTGTCCTCCGCATATACTCCTCTGACATTCTGCCTGGCTTTAGTGCACTTGTTCAAGCGCAAAACAGACTAGATTTTTCCAACCAAACATGAAAAAAGAACTAAAAATGTGCAATGTGGTGATAAACTGTAAACAGAATAGCAGCAGTAAATTGTATAAAGTTGATTTAATGCTGGTCTTTGAAATATTGCAAAAATGCATATTTTGTTGAAAATTGCTGCCATTGTTAATTAAATGATGATTTAATGTTGGCCTTTTTTTACCACACCTGTTTCATATTTTAATTGCAAAATCATAAATCTACTTTTACCTGTAAAAGTTTATTCAAACTATACAATTTCAGGTCTTTTACAGAGTGATAAAATTAATATTAATAAGCAGAAGTGAGTTCAACTTATTGAACGGAGCCCTCCACAACAGTCCCAGTCTGTAATGTGGCCCCTTGTGAAAATTAATTGCCCACCCCTGCCATAAAGGATTCAGTGGTTAAGAATATGGACGAATGGATAGATGGACTAAAGACTGCAAGCTGTAGGGTTTTTCACTAGATGGAAGTGTTGTGTTACATGAAGCAGCATGGTCAACTGAACAAGGCAACATTTCTTCTCTTTTATACAACAGTGTCACATTTCACTTTAATAAATATAATCATCAGTAACCAAGTGCATGGTATTATACACTCAGCAGTCATGTTAACTGATAGTTCATGAGGGAACATATCACACAGGTTTAATGTCAGGGAGCAATAACCACAAAACTGATAATCAACAACCTCTCTCTGTAAATACTAGCTCTTGTATTAAAAAAGTTTGAAATGGTATTGATCTAAAAGATTCTTACAGTACAATAAACATGTAAGATCAGAGTTTGCTTGCTGAGACAATAGCTTTAAGTGTGAAGGAATGCACCTAATTGAACACTGTCTTAAACCAGCAGGCAGACCCCCAGTAATGTTTCTTTTTCCCTTGCAATGTAACTCAGCACATTTGTTTATGATTGAATGAACTGCAGTGACATGGCTTCCTGTGTTGCTACATGCTCCAAACAAATTTTACTACATTATTTTTTTTTATGTTGGTACAAGTCTTTTGTGTGGAACACAGAGTGGCATACAAGAGTGGAGGAAGGGGCACAGAGGTGGACTATATCTTATGCAGGAGGAGTAATCTGAAAGAGATAGGAGACTACAAGGTGGTATCAGGGGAGAATGTAGCTAGGCAGCATCAGCTGGAACGCTGTAGGAGGTTTTTGGAAAGCAAGAAGACGAAGCGAGTAAAGGCAAAACCAAGGGTGGAAGTTAAAGAAGTAAGAAGGTTGCACAGAGTTCAGGAAGGAGTTGATACAGGCGCTGAGTGATATGTAGGACCAAGAGAGTGGAGTTTGCTGGGAACATGAACTTTATTACAAAACACTATTATGGTGATACAGCAGTGTTGTAGGTTGGGAGGTTGAACAGCAAAAAGAGGCTGTAAAAATGGCCGTCCCTTACATTTATATGTTCGGCGTAATGATGTCACCGAACGGCCACGTCATCACACCGATTCTGACCAAACTTGTGGTTTCATAACGGTTATATGTGTTGTTCTGTTTTCCGTGCGTGTGTGTGTTATGTGGTGTTAGTGAAACCACAAGTTTGGGCACAGTTGGCGTGATGACGTCACCGAAAGGCCGTGTCCCACAACTTTTTATAAATGCCATTGAGTTACGGTGTTGCAATTTCTGGGGACATTTCTGTGGATCTGTGCGCTCTTTTTGTTAATAATCTCATTGTTGTTTTCCTCCTATATTGTGTATCCTGAACTGGGAGAGAGAAATAGAGAGAAGAGGGAATTGAATTACCATTTTATGCAAAGCAAAAAGAAATACTGTAAATATAGAAATATGGATAGAGAAAAAAGGAATAAAATATGCAATGTGGAAGATTTTGCTTCAAGAGCGAAGGGGAGCTGATGGATAGAGAGGAGAGGAAAACTGCAGATCTGAGTCTGAACCTCCGCAGAAAAGAGAAAAAAGTCATTATCAGCTGACAATCTGTGTTTCCACTGCAGGTAGAAAGGGGTCTTATATCTTATTTTATGGACACAAATTCATGTAGTAGGCTATATACAGTATAAACAAATGAAATTTAAAAAAAAAACTGTCGGCTGATGTCCAGTTCAGCATAACACCGATCTCTATGAGACCGTTGATATTCATATAATCTGTTCTTTTGTTATGCCAAATAAAGTCATGCACAAAGAGAAGCTTCTGTCTCTTCGGTCACACGCCCTCTGTTCTCACCAGTGCCTTGGCACCAATGATTACTATCATGTCAGGCAAAGACGAATTGAATGACATTCACTTACATCGCGCTTTTTCTCATCTCATCTCATAAATGATATTGGCCTGTCTGGAGACAGCTGTGGTCTTCTGGAAGAATGTCAATGAAAGGATGACAGTTCTTAAAAGCACATTTTGAGATAAATTTGTCCATGTTTTTTATTTTACCTTTATTTACACAGGGTAGTTTGACTGAGAGGCAACCCATCTTTTTCAAGGACACCCTATTCACATTCACACCAGGAAGTTGTCCAGGACAACCACAGACTGACCTGTGGCCACTGAACAGCTCCACTGGAACAGTTAGGGTTTAGGGCCTTGCTCAAGGGCACCACAGTGGGGTTAAAGAGGGTGGTGCAAACACTGCTATGTTATCTGCCCCACCCAGATCTAAACCTGCCGGTCCAGGGATCGAACCCTCCGCTCATTAGGCCGCATCTCTAACCATTAGGCCACCACTGCCCACCATACAGTGGTGTGAAAAAGTGTTTGCCCCTTCCTGATTTCTCTTTTTTTTTTTTTTGTATGTCACACTTAAATGTTTCAGATCATCAAACAAATTTAAATATTAGACAAAGATAACATAAGTAAACACAAAATGCAGTTTTTAAATGAAGGTGTTTATTGTGGGGGGGGGGGAGTCCAAACCTACATGGCCCTGTGTTAAAAAGTGATTGCCCCCTAAACCTAATAACTGGTTGGGACACCCTTAGCAGCAACAACTGCAATCAAGCATTTGCGATAACTGTCTATGAGTCTTTTACAGCGCTGTGGAGGAATTTTGGCACACTCATCTTTGCAGAATTGTTGTATTTCAGCCACATTGGAGGGTTTTCGAGCATGAACCTCCTTTTTAAGGTCATGCCACAGCATCTTAATCAGATTCAGGTCAGAAATTTGACTAGGCCACTCCAAAGTCTTCATTTTGTTTTTCTTAAGCCATTCAGAGGTGGACTTGCTGGTGTGTTTTAGATCATGGTCCTGCTGCAGAACCCAAGTGTGCTTAAGCTTGAGGTCACGAACAGATGGCCGGACATTCTTCGTCAGGATTTTTGGAAGATAGCAGAATTCATGGCTCCATTTACCACAGCAAGTCTTCCAGGTCATGAAGCAGCAAAACAGCCCACACCATCACACTACCACCACCGTATTTTACTGTTGGTATGATGTTCCTTTTCTGAAATGCTGTGTTACTTTTATGCCGGATGTAATGGGACACACACTTTCCAAAAAGTTACACTTTTTTCTCGTCAGTCCACAGAGTATTTTCCCAAAAGTCTTGGGGATCATCAATATGTTTTTTGGCAACACTGAGATGACCCTTTATGTTGTTTTTGCTCAGCAGTGGTTTTCATCTTGGAACTCTACCATGCAGGCCATTTTTGCCCGGTGTCTTTCTTATGGTGGAGTCATGAACACTGACCTTAAATGAGGCAAGTGAGGCCTGCAGTTCTTTGGATGTTGTTGTGGGGTCTTTTGTGACCTCTTGGATGAGTTGTCGCTGCGCTCTTGGGGTAATTTTGGTCAGCCGGCCACTCCTGGGATAGTTCACCACTGTTTCATGTTTTCGCCATTTGTGGAAAATGACTCTCACTTTGGTTTGCTGGAGTCCCAAAGCTTTAGAAATTAGTTTATAACCTTTACCAGACGGATAGATCTCAATTACTTTGTTTCTGAATTTCTTTGAATCGCAGCATGATGGCTAGCTTTTGAGGTTCTTTTGGTCTACTTCACTTTGTCAGGCAGGTCGTATTTAAGTGATTTCTTGATTGAGAACAGGTGCAACCTGGATCAGGCCTGGATGTGGCTAGAGAAATTGAACGCAGCTTTCCAAAGAGGTGATAAACCACAGTTAATTTATGTTTTATCGGGGGGGGGGGATCACTTTTTCATACAGGGCCATGTAGGTTTGGATTTTTTTCCCCTTAATAATAAACACCTTCATTTAAAAACTGCATTTTGTGTTTACTTGTGTTATCTTTGTCTAATATTTAAATTTGTTTGATGATCTGAAACATTTAAGTGTGACAAACATACAAAAAAAGAGAAATCTGGAAGGGGCAAACACTTTTTCACACCACTGTGTGTGTGTGTGTGTGTGTGTGTGTGTGTGTGTGTGTGTACAGGTACATCTAAAAAAATTAGAATATCATGAAAAAGTTCAATATTTTTTGTCACTCATTTCAGAAAGTGAAACCCATAAATTATATAAATTAATTACACAGAGTGTGATATATTTCAAGTGTTTATTTATTTTAATTTTGATGATTATGGCTTACAGCCCATGAAAACCCAAAATGCTGTTTCTCAAAAAATTAGAATATTACATAAAATTAATTTTAAAAAAATAGTTTTTTAATAGAAATATTGGCCGACTGAAAAGTATGCCCATATACACAATATTTGGTCGGGGCTCCTTTTGGATTAATTACTGTATCAGTGTGGCGTGGCATGGAGGTGATCAGCCTGCAGTACTGCCGAGGTGTTATGGAGGCCCAGGTTGCTTTGATAGTGACCTTCAACTCGTCTGCATTGTTGGGTCTGGTGTCTCTCATCTTCCTCTTGACAATACTCCATAGAAGAAACTATTTTTTTTAATTAATTTTATGTAATATTCTAATTTTTTGAGAAACTGAATTGGGGTTTTCATGGGCTGTAAGCCATAATGATCAAAATTAAAATAAATAAACACTTGAAATATATCACTGTCTGTGTAATGACTCCATATAATATATGGGTTTCACTTTCTGAAATGAGTGACAAAATATTGAACTTTTTCATGAATTTTTTGAGACATACCTGTGTGTGTGTGTGTGGGGGGGGGGGGGTCCATAGGCTGAAAAGGTTCTATGATTGCATCTGTTGCTGCTCCGGGTGGCCCAACCAGTTATTAGGTTTAGGGGGAAATCACTTTTTCACACAGGGCCATGTAGGTTTGGATTTTTTTTTACCCTTAATAATAAACACCTTCATTTAAAAACTGCATTTTGTGTTTACTTATGTTATCTTTCTCTAATATTTAAATTTGTTTGATGATCTGAAACATTTAAGTGTGACAAACATACAAAAAAATGAGAAATTGGGAAGGGGGCAAACACTTTTTCACACCACTGTATGCCAGGTTTCTCTTTCATTTGTTTTAACAGAAGATGTTGGAAGTAAATTCATGGGTCATTGCAAATACTTTGCCTTAAAAGGGCCAAATTGTCACACAGTCAGTGGGAGGGAAAAATCTTGAATAGAAAAAAAAATGCATCAAGATGCATTGAGAATGGTTTTAGAATCAATTCGGACTTCTGAATCATAATCGAATCATGAGGTGCCTAAAGATTCCCACACCTACTTTGGACCTCGGCTGGGGAGGAGGAACAACTTATCGGACTGCTCGCAATTTTAGTTGGTAACTCCTGCTCTCAGGCTCAACCAATGCACTGAAGGCTGAGATATGAGGAGCCTAGAAAGAAAGGGCTAAAGGAAATTAACAGATTGCCAGTTTTAGGCCAGCATTAAAGGGTTTGGAACTGACTACGTAGGCGGGAGCTCACATCTGTACCACATGACTTCAAAAGCTTTGCCTGCGCTTGTTGACCAGGCTTGCTGCTTTATTAGAAGATAGCAAAACTGATTGACTCATTTTATTAGACAAAGAAAACCACCATATACTGCCACATAAGTACAGTATGCCATCCATCCATCCATTCATCTTCTACCACTTAATCCTATTTACAGTGGGGCAAAAAAGTATTTAGTCAGCCACCAATTGTGCAAGTTCTCCCACTTAAAAGATGAGAGAGGTCTCCAATTTTCATCATAGGTATACCTCAACTATGAGAGACAAAATGAGAAAAAAAAATCCAGAAAATCACATTGAAGGATTTTTAATGAATTAATTGGTAAATTCCTCGGTAAAATAAGTATTTGGTCAATAACAAAAGTTCATCTCAATACTTTGTTATATACCCTTTGTTGGCAATGACAGAGGTCAAACATTTTCTGTAAGTTTTCACAAGGTTTTCACACAATATTGCTGGTATTTTGGCCCATTCTTCCATGCAGATCTCCTCTAGAGCAGTGATGTTTTGGGGCTGTCGCTGGGCAATACAGACTTTCAACTCCCTCCAAAGATTTTCTATGGGGTTGAGATCTGGAGACTGGCTAGGCCACTCCAGGACCTTGAAATGCTTCTTATGAAGCCACTCCTTCGTTGCCCGGGCGGTGTGTTTGGGATCATTGTCATGCTGAAAGACCCAGCCACGTTTCATCTTCAATGCCCTTGCTGGTGAAAGGAGGTTTTCACTCAAAATCTCACAATACATGGCCCCATTCATTCTTTCCTTTACACGGATCAGTCGTCCTGATCCCTTTGCAGAAAAACAGCCCCAAAGTATGATGTTTCCACCCCCATGCTTCACAGTAGGTATGGTGTTCTTTCTCCTCCAAACACGACAAGTTGAGTTTTTACCAAAAAGTTCTATTTTGGTTTCATCTGACCATATGACATTCTCCCAATCCTCTTCTGGATCATCCAAATGCTCTCTAGCAAACTTCAGACGGGCCTGGACATGTACTGGCTTAAGCAGGGGGACACGTCTGGCACTGCAGGATTTGAGTCCCTGGTGGCGTAGTGTGTTTCTGATGTAGCCTTTGTTACTTTAGTCCCAGCTCTCTGCAGGTCATTCACTAGGTCCCCCCATGTGGTTCTGGGATTTTTGTTTACCGTTCTCGTGATAATTTTGACCCCACAGGGTGAGATCTTGCGTGGAGCCCCAGATCGAGGGAGATTATCAGTGGTCTTGTATCAATCAATCAATCAATCAATCAATCAATCAATCAATCAATCAATCAATCAATCAATCAAAGACTTTATTCCAGACTCATGGTCCATCAAAAATAAAATAAAATAAATAAGATAAATAAAATAAACAAGACAGCTGAAAACAGTTAAGAAAAAACAATCAAAAAGTTACAGAATAATAAGACACAGCTACTAAAAGAAGTAAAAAAAACAGTACAGACTTTAAAAAGACTTAAAAAGACTACTGTACCAGTGCCTTCTAAACTGTGACTGACAGCGAATAGAACTGAGCTTAATGCTAGACATGACTTGAATGATTCCATTTCTAGATACATCAAGCCGACAGATGAATTTATACATGAGATTCCTTATTACTGCATGCAGTGTATTTACACGTGATGAGACAAATAACTTGGAAGCACTGCACCATCGAGGCTTTTTAAGTAGAATTCTTTAAGCGTCATTGTAAGCAATCTGTAATTTCTGCATACTTTGTTTCCTATAATTTATCCATAAATGAACAGTGTATAAAGGTGTACAATAGGTTTTAAAAAGAACCAGTTTCACCTCATCTGAACAAAAACCAAACCTGCGTGCAAGAATATTTGCTTGCATGTAGATTTTGCAGCGTTGTCTGAAAATATCATCATCATCAGTCATTCTATCATTAATAAAATGTCCCAGATATTTAATTTTATCCCTGACAATTAATTCCCTGCCTGCCAATTCAAAGACAAGGAATTTCATTAACAAATCTTTAGTGCGACAAATCAGCACACAACTCTTATTTGTATTATATTTTATGTCATTTTCCTCTCCATAAGCAGTACACACTCTTATAACTCCTGAAGACCAGCACTACTTGGACTGAGAATAACTAGATCATCAGCATACATAAAATGATTCACTAACTTATTCCCTATTAAACACCCAGTTTTACAGGCATTCAGTTGTTTTGAGAACTCATCCATATAAAGATTAAATAGAATAGGGGACAATATACTGCCCTGTCTAACACCACTGCTCACACCAAATGGGGATGAATGACTCTTCCCCCATTTCACCAGTATCTTCTGATGTGCGTACCAGTAAATCAGGATACGTACTAAGTACTTGGGAACCCCCCTGTCAATCATTTTCCTAAACAATATCCTGTGATTAACACAATCAAACGCCTTGGAGGCGTCAATAAAACACAGAAAAAATGAAGAATTTTGATTTCTATACTTATTTATAATTTCTTTTAAAGCATATATGCACAGATCTGTTCCATGATGGGGTTTAAATCCAAATTGATGATCAGCAGATTTGATGAATACATTTAATTTTTCAAACAGGATTCTTTCCAGTACTTTAGACATTATATTGGCTATAGCTATGGGCCTGTAATTGTCCAGGCTACACAGCTTGCCAGCTTTATCTTTAATGACTGGTACCAACACAACAGACAATAAGGATTCTGGTAACATCCCATGAATCATGAAGCTGGTGAAACAGATTGCAAGAAGAGGAGCAATTCTTGAGCTAGCATATTTAAGATGCTCAGCAGAAATACAGTCTAAGCCACTCGCTTTGTTATCTGATAGCTCTCTAATGGCTTTGGTCACTGCATAAGTGTCAATCAGGAGCGAATCGTTCCTTTCTACTTTCCCTACCTTATAAGTTTCATCCTTAGTTGAATTAAATAATGAATAAAAATGCTGCCGCCATAAATCCACAATATTTTCTGTACCTGAAATGCCTTCCAAGGTACAGGGCAAAGACGTTTTACTATTACTAATCCATCTAAGCTCCTTCCAAAAATCTGTGACATTCTTATCTAACAATTTCTTGACCAAGGAATTACTTCTCATTAACTGCTCATTTTTAGAAATATGACGAATAGAATACTTAAACTTTGCATTTGTACATTTCTCCATCTCAAATTCTGGCCCTTGTCTGGGTCTCCCAGCCACCACCCATGCTTTATATGCTTCCCGAGCTTCAGAATAAGGCACAGCTACGGCCCTCATTCCAGCCAGGTCTAACATTATGTGTTTTACGTATCTTCCTATATTAAGGCTTACTGTCTTTATACAAGGAGTTAACTATAGCATTGTACAAACTACAAAGGTCTTTCTTATGCTCAACAATGCTACAGTTCACATCGCTGCACATTACAGCATCTCTAGGAAGACATATTTTACTCAAGGATTTATCTGTACGAACACAATATTCTACAATTTCTTCCTTAGAAAGAGTGTCCCAGTCTAATTTTCCCACCTCATCCTGACTGACATTTTGACAAAGTGCAGGTAGACAGTCAACATTAATTATCATCTCAAACGGTATATGATCAGACATTGCTAACCCATAATAAATACTCATGCCACCCAAAGAGGCATGTGCATCACCAGTGCTGATGCAATGATCTAGCCAGGACGTAGTGTGCCAAGCCTCACTTATATAGGTATAACTATCAGAAGGCATTAACATCTTACTTGACAAAATTAAGTTATTCTCATAACAAAAATGATACATATGTTTTGCAAATAAGGAGTCAGTGTCTTCTTCTGGCTTTCAGAGAGAGCAGACACTTTTCTCTCCCTCTCCCACCTCCCATTCCCTTACTGATCCCAGCTTGCCGTGTTCTGTCTGTGTCGCTCTTCTTCTGGCTGAATCTTATTCCAAATGGAAAATTATGGATTTGGTGGGATTTGGTGGGCTTTATATGCGATTGACACCACTTCAAAAGAAGATCGGGCTAGGGGGAGCCCAAGTGGACTCGTGGACAATAGGGAATTCATGTGTCTGTGTGATTCGACTGAGATGCGGAAGACATCTCTATTTGTTTGGCTTTTGATCACAGGATTTCTATTTTGGCTCTGGAGTTTCCTGATGTATCAGAAATTAAAGAAGTTGGGAGAGCTGATCAAAATGCGGACCTGGCAAAGCTCCTTCAACAACAAATTCGACCAGTTGGGGAGTGCACTGATAGCGGCAATGGTGAACTGAATGGTGGCTGATTCAGTAGGTGGTATACATCTGGAGTCGCTGGTGCTCTCCAGGGAATGATTTTAAAGCCTGTATATGGAAATTATGAAGCACAGAAACGCAAGAGAGATGGAAATTCTATGCTCTGCGTGAACTGTGCCTTTGACCTTGATTCGGCGCCCTCTCCTCCTGGATGAAGACAAAACAGAAGAGAGTTTGGCTTCTCTTTAACCCAAACAATTAACATCAATTGCTGTTGTTCAGCAGACCGGACTCTTCAAGGACAGCGCTATCATGTGTCTAATACAGAACTTTGCCATCTGGCATGCACGAAGAGAGAGAGACTCTGGGACATGCTTATCTGTGTTTTGAATACATGAACATAACAACTATCCGTTCCCAGGAGGCACCCCCTTTGTTGTATATCAGCAACTGATACATTCAACACTGCACTCACACTGATTATTATTTACATGCTGACTACACACACACTGGTCTCTCTTCGCTCCTTTGTATTGTGTAATCTGTATTAGTCTGCTAATTGTGCTTAGAGGGTTTTTTTCTATGTAATCACAATTTGGATTATCTATGTAATCTTTATTTTGATTAACTATATTTTTTCTCTCTGCCTATTGTGTCATTCCCTCCCCCATTCCCCCTCTTTACCCTCCACTGATGACAGGCGCCCTCATGGCAGCCGCGTCATTGGAGGCGCTTATCGCGCGCCCAATGTCAAGTCAAATTCCTCATTTGTTTACACTGTAAACATGCTTGGCAATAAAGCTTTCTGATTCTGAGATATGTCTGCATTCAAGTCCCCCATAATAAAAATACAAGTATTATTATAGTCTTGCATATAAGAATTAATAAAAGCAAGCTTATTTAAATATTCATCCTCATTCTGTTGACTTTCAAATGGCGTATATACGTACATTAATAATAAGGAATTCCTTATCATTACAACTAAACTGCAAACCAATACACCAATCTACACCAAGTCGGACTACTTTTATCAAGGAGTCCAGCTTCTTTCTCCAGAGGATAGCCACACCTCCAGGTATCCTACCACTGATAATCCCCTTGCTGAGGTCAGTTGTAGACTCCCCAGCACCATGGAAATCAGGGTTAAGACAGTTCAAAAGTTCCAAGTCTTGTTCAGAGAGAAACGTCTCCTGAAGGCACAAAATATCACAAGTGTTCAATAAATTGTCAATAACTAACCGGCGAGCGTTCTCCCCAGCACTATGCCCCAGTTTAAGGCCACGACAGTTGTAAGACATGACCTGAATACCCATCAAAAAAGGAGGAAGAAGAGTTAAGAAAGATCACCATCATCCGTGGGTGCCCGCATATTCTCCACAGCAGCCGCTCCACTAGCTCCAGCCCTCCCAGCCTCCTGGGGCTCATAATATCGCCGCACCAATGCGCCCTCTGGCCAGAGCTCTGGCTGGCACATGTCCCCGACCTCAGAGCATTCCGCCGTTACTTTAAATGAGCCAGCCCTGCCATTCCCAGTGAGGATTTTCTGACAGAAAACTTCTCGTCCAAGCTTGTCTTTAAGATATGCAGATAAAGTGTCAGCTTCCAAATCACAATGAAAACGGGTAGCAAACACACTCACCATCTTAGTCCGAACTGTTTTAATATTACCGGAGCCCGTACCCATAACAGTAGCCGCGTTGCTGGCTTTATTCCTGCGGCTGTTTGAAGCAGAGGATGGCTTGGGTTTATCCGCAGTGCACTCAATTCGTCTTCGTCCCTTTTTCACTACTTGACTCCATTTTGGAGAGCCTGGTGAAGACGCTACTGTTCCAGAATTTTCCCCAGTTATAGGCTGACCCACCGGGTCCAAATTCACAGCCGAAACCTTCTCTCCAGCGGTCAAGTGAGGTTCCCGTGCTTCTCCAGGTCTTGAATCGATCATCGGGCAGACCCCCTCCTCCGCTTCGACATCAGCGGGACCGACAGGCCCTCCCAGGGCAGGCGCCTCATTATCCACGGCCCGTAAAGCAAATTGCTCCAGGCTACTTACACGTCGGGCAATATCCGAAGTTATAGTGCGTAGATCTTCACTGGAGCTAGTCTGTAACAACATGGTTTGTTTCATGGCACAAACCTCTGCACTTAAGAGCTCCATTCTCCTCAGGAGACTTGAACAGTCCAAGCTGGAAAATGTAACCAGCGGCAAATCATATGTCTTCCATTTTCTAATAATTGCTCCCACAGTTGATTTCTTCACACCAAGCTGCTACCTATTGCAGATTCAGTCTTCCCAGCCTGGTGCAGGTCTACAATTTTTTTTCTGGTGTCCTTTGACAGCTCTTTGGTCTTGGCCATAGTGGAGTTTGGAGTCTGACTGTTTGAGGTTGTGGACAGGTGTCTTTTATACTGATAACGAGTTCAAACAGGTGCCATTAATACAGGTAACGAGTGGAGGACAGAGGAGCCTCCACTCGTTACCACTCCACTCCACTCCACTCCTAAAGAAGAAGTTACAGGTCTGTGAGAGCCAGAAATCTTGCTTGTTTGTAGGTGACCAAATACTTATTTTACTGAGGAATTTACCAATTAATTCATTAAAAATCCTTCAATGTGATTTTCTGTATTTTTTTTCCCTCATTTTGTCTCTCATAGTTGAGGTATACCTATGATGAAAATTGGAGACCTCTCTCATCTTTTAACTGGAAGAACTTGCACAATTGGTGGCTGACTAAATACTTTTTTGCCCCACTGTAGGTTGTGGAAGGGCTGGAGCCTATCCCAGCGTCTATGGGCGAGAGGCAGGGTACACCCTGGACAGATCGCCAGTCCATCACAGGGCTACAGTATACCAAGGAATCTTAAATTGAAGAAATATTCCCAACATTAACTGAATATTTTCCTTTCAGCTTGCTTGAGACAGGTGGTGCCAACCCTGCCTACCCCGACTTCACGCCACTACTTGATTCTAACATAATTGATACCGCCTGGTAAGGCTGGGTAATAAATTGATTTTTAAATTGAAATTTGAATTTTCTGGTTTGGACAATGCCTGACAAAGAATATAAAGAAAATCAATTTTCCCATTCACGAGAGTAACTATGGTAGCCTCCAGCTCTACCCCCTTAGCCCACCCTTAAAAGTTAATTTCATCAATCTTCAAGTTAAACTGGTACTTCTTTAATCAGAATTGCGTGGATTGATTATTGTTTGATCAAACCTTTATTATAATAATAATAATTACAATTATTATAATAATAATTATTACTGTTTGATCAAACCTTTATTATAAAAAAAAAGGGTTGCTTTGTTTAAAGCCAGGTTTATCCATAGTTTGGCTGGTGAAAGCCAGGTTTGCACTTTATTCCCAATAGGGAATCATGTTTATTTGGGAAGGGGTGGGGGGGGGGGGCTATTTGAAATAATTTCTCAGTTTCTTCAATGGAAACACTAATTAATAAAAATTAATGAAAAAATTAAATGATGCAGGCCAAATGACTGATGAGATGTATTATGCCGATGAAAGGTAACACTGCAATAATTAGTCAACTAATTAGATGGCTAGTTGATCATCAGAACATTATCAACAACTAATTTCATAGTCAGCTAATGGTCTGTGTACCCTTTTCATTTTCATATGCATTTATTTTTGTTCAGGTGCAATTTAAAATGATAGAAACGGGGCTCATAAATGGAAGAAGAATGGTAAAGGCAGGACTGCTAGCACTGCATTAAAAAAGGTGATCTGGAAAAACAGAAAAAGACGATTTACATAAATTTCTAAAGTTAAAGTCTTCCTATAGATTTAATACTGGTTGAGGAGGAGCCTCATTTGCTCACCTTACGGATATGAGCTTGGAGACCTTCAAGCCCATACATACGAATGACAAACCATAGCTTCAGTGAGCGGAAATTTGAAATCATTGAAATCATTGAAATTCAAATCATTGAAATCATTGAAATTCAAATCATTGAAATCTGCCAGTGCTGTAGGATGGAAGAGGATGAGCTCATGAGTGGCTATTGCTGAAGTCTTCAAGCAGACGGACAGTGACAATTTTTTATTGAACCAATCAACAGATTGTATGAAAATATTCTATTCTGTCTATTCCCGCGATTTAATATGTGTCACCAGCTTCCATAAATGACCTTATTTGCTCATAGCTCAACCTTCACTTAGTGAGGCTGCAGTACCGCCATCTCTCGATAGGTGCGGGCATTGGTGACGTCACAACAGCAATAGAAAATGGCAGAACGAGAGCAAAGTGATTCGGACAGTGATTATTTTCTCGAGTTTGACGACCTCAATATAAATGATGACATTGAAAATGAAGAATCGGATGATGAAGTAGTTTTGGGTGGTGCTGAGGGGGTATTCAGCCTTATTTGTGGGAAAGAAGTGAGGGTTATGTTGCCTGCCTGTGCGGTGGGCCTCATCAGAGAAACATTCCCATCTGATCACTACAAGGGAGTTTGCCTACCAAGATTAGATTTGTGAACAATGATATGTAAATAAAGTTTTGTAAAATCATATATTGAGTTTATTAATGTTCATGTCAATGTTATAATTGTCATAGTTCAGCATTCATCAAAGTCGCATGTCATATACATTTGAATAATTTGAACACACTAAATTCTTCTCAATTTGAAAAGAAATATTACACACTATACCACCTTTGTATGAATGTTTGAAAACACAGCAGAAATATACAAAGAAATACAAAAATCAATGGAGTATCACTACAGATTAAGAAAATAACTAGTTTGCAGATATAGCAATTATTATATTCCAATAAATGACATTTCACAGTTATAATGGGCACCATTTTATGGTAGAAAATTGGGGTTCCATTTTTAAAAGCACATTTCTCTTACAATCTTAGGCTTATATTTCTTTTTCTTAGCAAATATGTTGCTTCCCTAAAAAATGAAAGCTGAACTGTCATTGGTAATTTCTTCTACTTTTACATGTTTGATTTTGAAAATCATCTATTGCTTGGAATTCATTTAAAATGTTTAGTAAACATTTGCAGTGAATATTAAAAATACAAAACTTACCCTGTTTACTTCTCGTTTTCTGACAGCTGATCGCCTCGGTAGATCATCCTTGCTTTTCACGCCACTGTCACTGACACTTGTCTCACAGTCAGACTTGGGAATCGAGGGATATATAGTTGGAATAGCCGTTTTCTTTATCACCAATCTTTTTGCAAATTTCATTTCAAATTGCATCTTATTCTCGAAATCGCTGTAAACGAAATGTCTACTGCACATGTAGGGCGCTAACGAGGTGCAGGTGTGCGCGCAGCTGAGGCAAATGCCTGAGAGCGGCGAGCCGTGACACCTGCAAAATATATGTGGACAAGAAAGACTGACAAACCTGGGTACTATTTCACTGGAGTCTGCTTTAATACAGAAGCTGAAGCAATAGGGAACACTGTATGTCTCTGTAATTGAGAACTTTGCTTCTAAAAAACACAGGAGGATGGACTTCCAATATAAGTAACCGGTGAGTTAAACTGTCTTTCTTCAGCATGTTTTTTTCCCCCTAACCGTTCTTATGATCATGAAAATATTTGGTAATTCCGAGAAATATCCGTAATCGCCGATTTTAAAACGTAAACATCAAGTGTTGCATGAAGCAAAACACAGCAGGACCATCGCACCCGTAGACAACACAACGCCAAACCATATTAATTCGATTCCTGAAATCCTAACCTTCATAAATTATCTATTTGTAATCCACAAGTATTCCGAGAAATATCCGTAATCGCCGATTTTAAGACGTAAACATCAAGTGTTGCATGAAGCAAAACACAGCACTGGCTGCCGACCGTGTGCGTGTGTTTGCCGGTGGTGACGTCACACAGTCAGTGGCCATCTTAGCCGCTGATCGCTTGGCTGGGTCAGACAGCTCTCAACGACAGCGTACTTCAAGAGAGCATTGTCACCTTATGCGACATTCGTTGACACCAAAACATGTGCGGTTCGACTTAGCTCGTCTCAGACAACAATTTGAGATAAGAATTAGCGATATTGAATTTTCGTCTGTCTGTCTGCTTTCATATCAGTACTGATTTCTTTATTAATAAATATGACAAACATAAATCTTACTCTGTAATCAGTGACCAACTCTGTTAGAGAAAAACAAATAATATTCAGCTATATACATTTTAATCTTGCAATCACAGTCTTCAGTATGTCAGGGATCTGCAACTTCAAGTACTGGCAAGAACAATTTTGAGCCTTTTTTGCTGAGGAACCTTGTTGACAGAACTTCACCTTAACTTCTGAGCCTAAAACAGTGATTCACTCAATCTCACAATGGTGCCCAAGAGCAAATTTTTATACAGCTTCTGAAGTCAAGGATATCATTTCTGAGTGCACCATTTGCTGTGGTTATTATACATTTAAAACACAGCTTATATGGTAGATCAGATTTAGAGGTGACACATGAAAATGGTTTAACCTGATTCTTCGCCTTCATACTGTAGGTAGACTGGTTCCATTTTGAAGGCTCTAATGATGTCATCTCTGTCTTTTACCCTGTTGGCACGTAATGAAAAGCAGGAAATTACTACACAATCTATTTTTTTTTCTTAAAGACAGGAATCGATTTTTACTGTGTAAACAACAGAGGTGAAAATAGATATTAGTTTTCACTGTCACTTTAATTCATCCTTAAGTCACTGCTACTGTCAGCTGGTGCAGACAAACCATAAGTCATCTGTTAAGGTGGGGGGTTTCTTTTCTCAGAAAACAGTTACTAATTTTGATGCAGAACATGTAGGATTGATGTGAAACAGCTTACCAAAAGGCAGAACAGTCAAAGTTGACCAAAAACCATTTGTGTGGGTTGAAGTTAAAAGAGTCTGCAAACTAAAAACAAAACAGAAGATAAAATAGTAACGAATTTGAAATGTTGAATGCCTCATTTATAATTAAAAAGTAAAAGTAAGAAATTAAAAAATTGAGAGTATCCAAAAGACAAATTTGAGAAATGCATGTTTTTGAAGTCTAATAGATACGTGCTTGTCCTTACTGATGTAGAGACAATCGTCACCAAAAGTATAATCTAAAATCCTAACTAAGGCAAGCTCACTTTAAAGCAACAGAACATAAGATTTTTACATTAACATGATGTTTCCAAACTCATTCTGATGGTACGTCAACCTTTGACCAGTAAATGTTACTTCCAGCACAGCCTTAGTGGGCCCATATCACCTGCAACAACACTATGTAACTTTGCCGTTCCAGGTGGGAACGCTGAAAAAAAACTACTGGCTCATTCTACAGCCCAAGCTCCATTAATCAATCACATGGCATGGCTTTAGCCACCAACTAACAAAACAGCCTGTGATTATCAAGTCCACTGGAAATAACCCTTTCTTGAGACAGTTTATTTAGAGACAAAGCAGTTGTAATCTGCTTCCATCTTTTTGCTGGCTATCTTCTTCAATATCCTTTTCGGTACCTCCACAACTGCAGTAACACAGCATAGAGACAATATGATCCAGAGCTCTGACTGGCATGTTGCCATGGGGACTGATTTAAAGGAGGCTGCTCTGTTATGTCTGGAAAGCAAGGCAGCGGAGGCAGGAGTTGTGCTGAACTCAAACTTTGTTACAAACACACAGGATGGTACACATGTGTATCAAATATCATGCAAGCTAACCCTAAACTAATATAGGTTGTTGTTGTTATGGAGGCGAAGCGCAAAAAGACCACGGCTCCCGCCAACAGTCCCCTTAATAGGTACGGCGTGCTAATGTCACCTGTGCGCTCGACGTCATGTCCGCATTGCCTGTCTGCCAATATATCTATATCCAACATCTACCCCCCCTTTGAAAAAAAAAAACAACCCCAAAACAGTATGAACACAAATCACAGCAGCGCTTTTTTTTTTTTTTTCATTTTACATCACTCGCAACAGGCAGAGAAATAAAACTTGCACCACCGGGTAGGCTGCCCGTTATCCCTGCATGACTGTGTGGATTATTCTGCCACTACTGAATTAGCTGTGCTCTGTTTAAAACAGTGCAAAGCAGTCATTTTCAACAGTTCACCTTCAGGGGCCTCAGTTGAGCCCGCAGTGGGCGCGCCCCCGGAGGCAAGGGCTGCAGCAGACCTGTGTGCCATCTCGCCGGAGTCATTGCTCACTCATCAGTAACGTCCCAGCCCTGGTCTCACACCAGCTAGGTCAGCTCCAGCGCTGCGTCCTGATCCAAGGCAGCTGCTCTTACCTTCCACAGACATCTGGCGTACCATCTCGAACCATTGGTCATCTGGACAGCGACTTGTCTCTTTCATACGGCGATTCTCATCCGCGATGACGGGACCGTCTGTGGGTCCAGGTGGTTGGATCGTTGGACCCCAACCCAATCAAGAAGTGTGTGCAGCGATCGGTTTGGCTGCACTCGGCACTGTTGCTCTCCCATCTCTGATGCGGGTTGCTGCTGCAGTGGCGTGCCATCCACACCAGCGGCAGGATGTGCCCTTTGTTGACGTTGCTCTGCTGGGTCTTGCTGGGCTACGAACTCTCCATCCTGCTGCGCTGTGGCGGCTCCCTGAGGCTGATATTTGACGAGGATGTGGGATGAGTTCGGTTTCTCCTCTCTCTCACCTGGTGCTGGTTGTGGTTGCAGTGATGTGTCGCTGTCTTCGGCTGCGGGATGCGCACCAGGTTGTCTTCGGTTACCAGGGTCCCCTTTCTCCATGAACTCGCTCTCCTGCAGTTCCACGGTGGCTGCTTGAAGCCCATGCTGGGTGAGGATCGGAGGTAAGTCTGGTTTGTGCTCTCTCTCCATGCTGTGTTCTCTCTCCGTGCTGTGTTCTCTTTCTGTGTTGTGTTCTCTCTCCATGCTGTGTTCACTCTCTGTACTGTGCTCTTTGGCTGTACCCACGTCCCTGAAATCATACTCTTCCTCCTGTGGTGAGGCTGCAGCACGAGGGGACCGGCTCTGGGTCCCATGTGGCTGTGGATTGGGGCTCATGTTGCTGCTCTGGTTCTGCTGGGTTCTGTTCGGTGTATGGTGGGGGGCAAGGAGTGGCTGCATCCATGTCTGAGTGCAATGGACCCGGACCGTAGTCTGTCAGCATGGGGTCTGTGATGGAGAGGCCCAGTTCACAGAACAAATCCCACCCTATAACATTATCACCATGGTGTGTCACCTGGAACCGGAACGCTGGGATTGTTCTGTCGGCGTATTGCACTGCAAAGGTAATGTCTGCTGGTCTTAGAGCATCAGTCATCCGGCAGTTTCACCGCTCCAAGTCGCTGAGGAGTGAGCCTTCCAACCGCTGTCTCGTTTATCAGGGACTTTGAGGCAGCGGTGGCTACCATCATTGATAACACTGATGCTGTCCAGCCTCACTACACACCACAGTCCTGACCAATTCTCAGGGCCCACAGTGTTGATGCTGTCCATGTCAGGCAGGGGGTCGACGGGCTCAGCAACTGGGACAACCATCTGCACCAGCAGAGATGATTGTGGGGAACGCGGGCGGAAGCCCGCCAGCCGCTACCAGGGCTGTCTTCTCCAGCTGGGTGGCTAATTTCATTGTGGTCATCTCCGATAGAAGGTGCAGCATCCCCAACAGCGTCTCTCGTAGCCATTTCACCGTGTCTGCCACTGTCTGCCTGTCCGGTTCCTCCCGCACCATGCACTGCATCCACGGATCCATGGCGTACTCCTCCAACTGAGACTGTATCAGCCTATCCTCTGCATGCCCAAACTCGCACGTGCTAGTCAGACAGTGAAGGGCATCTACATACTGTATGAGCGACTCATCCTCTGGCTGTTGGCGCTGGTAAAACATGAACCTCTGGACCATCATGTTCTGTGGGGCAGTGAAATGCTCGGCCATCAAGGTGGCACATTCGCTGAAGATCTCCGCAGGACCCAGTGTCTCCAATATCCGCTGTCCCTTGAAGCCAAGGCAGTACCCTATCACTGCATGCAGATGACTCTCACTAGCGTTAGCTAGTTCCTCAGCCACCACAAATGCCTGAAGCAACTCAAACCAACGGGGCCACAGGATGGGTGGCACACTTGGGGTGTCGAGGAACAGAGGCTCTGGCGTGAGACACACTTCCATCTTCAGGAAAACAACCAGTTTTCCTCCAGAAGAATAAGTTTACTCCTCGTTGCCAATTGTTGTGTCTGGAAAGCAGGGCAGTGGAGGCAGGAGTTGTGCTGAACTTGAACTTTATTACAAACACACAGGATGGTACACGCGTGTATTAAATATCACGCAAGCTAATGATAAACTAATATAGGCTGTTGTTGTTGTTACGGAGGCTGAGCGCTTAAATACCATGGCTCCCGTCAACAGTCCCCTTAAATAGGCACGGGGTGCTGACATCACCCGCACGCCGATGTCACATCCCCGCTGCCTGCCTGCCAATATATCTATATTCAACATGTTCGCCGTCACTCATATCCTAGCAACCAACCTTTCTCTGGACTGCAGCCTTATCCAAAAAGGACTGGAGTACAGTACTTCCTTATGTCCTTATTTAAATTTTTTTTACTGATCTTGTAATGTTTCAGACATGACTTTTGTAACTCATATGAAGTTTTTAACTCTGTTCTTCCTCCAGCCTTTTATAAAATAGATCCAGACTCCAAATTTGCAGAGAAAATACATCATTATATGAAACCAACTGCTAATTTTACAATGAGAAAAGATTAAACAACAGTTTGATGTCTGTTAACTCTTTCCTGTCTCCCCAGTTTATCGAATAAACAAAGGAAGAAAAAGATCTTGGGCTGCCTCAGGAAGCTGCATTATCTTTATTGCTGCATCTTTGCAGAGTTAGGGTTAAAAAAAAGGGCAGATTGATACTCTGCACTTTATGCTGATTGTTCAGTCTAATATTCAGCCTTGCATGCTTCCTCTCTGACAGTATTGTTATGTCCTTTTCCAGCTGTGTATGATTAGTTCTTCCTGTCATAGATGTAATGAGATACAGCAGCCCACTCAGGGCTGTACAGTGCGACATATGCAGTGGGGAAAATAAGTATTGAACACATCAACATTTTTCTCATTAAACATACTTCCGATAGAACCATTGACCTGAGATTTTCACCAGATATCAGTAACAACCCAAGTAATACATACATACAAAGAATACAAGGCAACTGTGTTCACAAAACAAATTATATTTGATAAAGTGGAATGACACAGGGAATAAGTATTGAACACATTTGGTGGAATTCATTTAATATTTAGTAGAAAAGCCTTTGTTGATAATAACAGCTTCCAGATGCCTCCTGTATAGAGAAACTAGGCACAGGCATTGCTCAGGAGTGATTTTAGCCCATTCTTCCACACAAACTGTTTTCAAATCTTGAAGGTTCCATGGGTGTATTCTATGAACTCTGCTCTTCAGTTTGTTCAGTGTAGTTCCAATTGGATTTTGGTCAGGTGACTGACTGGGCCATTCTAGCAGCTTTATTTTCATTCTCTGGAGCCAGTTGAGAGTTTCCTTGGCTGTGTGCTTGGGATCACTGTCTTGCTGAAATGTCACGCCAGCCGGGAGGAACTATGACGTAGGGGACAGAGAGCTGCTCGGCATTAAACTGGCACTAGAGGAATGGAGACATTGGCTAGAGGGGGCTATGCACCCCATTGTCGTGTGGACCGATCACAAGAACCTTGAGTACTTGCGGTCGGCCCGCCGATTTAACGCCAGGCAGTCCCGCTGGGCTTTATTTTTCCAGCGGTTTAATTTTACCATCACCTACCGGCCAGGTTCTCAGAATACTAAACCAGACGCGCTGTCGCGCCAGTTTGATTCCAGGGAGGTAGCGCCCCCTTCCCCTCCCCAACCCATTCTTCCCTCTTCATGCGTCCTTGGTGCCCTTATGTGGGATATCGAGTGGAGGGTCCGTCAGGCCCAGTCTCAGGAGCCTGTGCCGGCAGGGTGCCCCCCGCATCACCTGTACACTGCCCTCCGCAGTGACGTCGTCCACTGGGGTCACACCAGTCGCTTTGCTTGTCATCCTGGAATCACCCGTACTATCAATCTGGTTCAATGGGGGTTCTGGTGGCCCACGCTGCAGCGGGATGTGTGGGAGTACGTGTGGGCCTGTCAGACCTGTGTCCGGGGCAAGTCTAATTCCTCCTCCCCATCTGGACTCCTCCATCCCCTCCCCGCTCCTAGTCGATCGTGGTCCCACATCGCTGTGGACTTCGTCACTAAACTTCCCCCCTCCCACAGCAAAACTGTCATTATAACCATTGTTGACCGTTTCTCCAAGGCTGTCCACCTGGTGGTGCTCCCCAAACTTCCCTCGGCCTTGGAGACGGCCGTCCTGCTGACGGATCACGTTATTCGACTCCATGGCATCCCACTGGATATTGTGTCTGACCAGGGGCCGCAGTTTACATCTCAAGTCTGGAAGGCCTTTTGCCACACCTTGGGAACCACGGTGAGCCTCTCCTCTGGGAACCACCCGCAGAGCAACAGGCAGGCAGAGTGCACCAATCAGTCCTTGGAGGCCACCTTGCGGTGCGTGGCAACTGAGCACCCTTCATCGTGGAGTTCACATCTGACCTGGGAGGAGCATTCCATGAACATGGCTGTTTCCTCGGCTACAGGGCTCTCTCCCTTCGAGGCATCATTGGGGTACACACCTCCACTACTGCCTATGGCCGAGAGGGAGGTTGCGGTTCCTTCGATGGGGGCGCATGCTCGCCGCTGCAGGCGCATCTGGAGGTCCACGCGTGCCGCTCTTACCAGCTCTGTGGAGCACAACCGGGCGGCGGTGGATAAACATCGGACGCCCACAACCCAAGTATGCAGTGGGTCAGCAGGTCTGGTTGGTGGCCAGTCAGGTGCCCTTGAAGACTACGTCCAAGAGGCTGTCTTCGCACTTTATCGGGCCCTTCCCAATCTCCAGAATTGTCAATGACGCCTCGGTTCGGCTGAGCCTCCCACCCACGCTCCGTGTGAACCCGACCTTCCACGTCTCACACATCAATCCCCTTTCGGTCAGTCCTCTGTGTCCCCGCCCCCCTCCGAAGCCACCTGCCCCTCCCCGGATCATCGACGGTCAACCCGCCCACACGGTCCACTGGATCTTGGATGTTCACCGTCGGGGCCGGGGCCTCCAGTATTTGGTGGATTGGGAGGGCTATGGCCCGGAGGAGCCATCCTGGGTTCCTTCGGCCTGGATCTTGGATAAAGAGATGCTCCGTTCCTACCATCAGGCCCATCCCGATAAGCCTTGTGGCCTGCCAGGAGGCGCTCCTAGAAGGGGGGGGCCCTGTCATGGGCGGCGAGAGCACGCCCCCTCCTTCCTGTTCATCTCTCCACCACTCATCAGTGCACCTGACGGAGAGGACAGACCTGTGCCCTCTTACCTGTCAGCGTATTTAAGGAAGCACGCTTCAGTGATTCAACGCTGGCTCGTCTGGGTATACTACCTTACAGACAAGTAAGTCGTCTTGTACACAACGGTTAAGAAGTTATTAATCCTTGTGTTTTTTCTCCTTGGTGCAGGTTGCTGCCATCGTGTAGGTGTGTCGCTGAGAGCTGCGCGCGCGTCCCTGCCACAACTTTTCCCATGACGGAAACCTCTGCCTGGTCAGACTCCACCCGCAGTTCCCTGCCCTGCAGGTTCATCTATTCCCCGCTGGGGTTCGACCTGCACTCCCTCGGAGCCCACGTGTGGTAATTTGGCTCACCCATTTTCCCTATCTCCATTCCTCTGCTCACAGCTCTCACTTTCTCTCCACAGGCCCATTCCCCTGGTGAGTGACTGTTCTGTAGCGGAGCGTGTTTTGAGATTTAATAAAACATTCAAATGTGTTTACTGTTTGATTGTCTCTTTGTTGCTGCGCCTTGCATGTGGACTGAATATTCTAATCAGTCATGACAGATAACAGCACATTTCTCCTGGATATCAAGTTTCTTGTATTATCGCTGATCATACCAGTGTTCTGGTCAGCCCACAAGCACACATGCCGCTATAGAGAGTCACCAGCATTTTATTTCTTTTAATTTTGTCACCTCATGTTAAACTCAGTGCAGATCAGTGGTGGAATACACTGATATACTGAGTTCAATGGTTGCTGCTCTTTGTCCTCCATTACAACAGAGAGGACTGCAAAATGCACCCAACATTTTTTTTTTCAAATTGCCACTGAACAGCTTTCACATTTACAAGAACAGACACCGTGTGTTTGTGTGCGCAGGCTGCATTTTTGAGTCTTGCATTTAGCGCCACACAAAGTGGGATATGTTTTATTTCGGAGGGGACTGTCACGAAAAAAAAAAAAAAAAGAGGAGCAGAGGATATGTGAGGTCAATCGGGATGCATAGATTGCTCCTCACCGACAGGACAGACAAGTCTCTGCTGCGGCTCCAAGGGAGTGATCGAAAAAAATGCCCTTATAAAAGAAACTTTGGGCAGCTGGTGTGACCGTCTAGCGATCGACGAAGAAGAAGAAAAGAATTTTTTTTTTTCCTTTTCTTCTGGCTTCTCTTGGGCCCACAGCAGGTTACTTTTTGCGTGGGTCTCTGGAGGAGGAGTGCGATGGACAAAGAAGCCTCATGGGGTGACATAGTGTATATGGTAAGCCATTTTATTATTTAATAGCTAGCCTGGATATGTATTGTAGATATCAATAATTAAAATTTTCCTGGCAAAAAATAAACATTTCAGATATCCACAATGAAATTCTTCCTCTCCATAATGATCTTTTCAGATATAGATGACATCATTCTTCCTAGGAGAAATGGCATCTCTTTTCCCCATTCATGTGTATTGAGTTTTTACTTGCAGATATCTACATTTACATTCTTCCTGTCTAGAATGAACATTCTGGATATCTGAAATAGAATTCTTACTAGGAGAAACTCTTATTTCAGCTATCTAATCATAATCATAATCAAATCATAATTTTCATTTTGGATATCCACAATGAAAAAAACATTCCAGATATCTATAATGTAATTTTGAACATCCAAAAGACATACATACATATATATACAGTGGGGCAAAAAAGTATTTAGTCAGCCACCAATTGTGCAAGTTCTCCCACTTAAAAGATGAGAGAGGTCTCCAATTTTCATCATAGGTATACTTCAACTATGAGAGACAAAATGAGAAAAAAAAAATCCAGAAAATCACATTGAAGAATTTTTAATGAATGAATTGGTAAATTCCTTGGTAAAATAAGTATTTGGTCACCTACAAACAAGCAAGATTTCTGGCTCTCACAGACCTGTAACTTCTTCTTTAAGAGGCTCCTCTGTCCTCCACTTGTCACCTGTATTAATGGCACCTGTTTGAACTTATTATCAGTATAAAAGACACCTGTCCACAACCTCAAACAGTCAGACTCCAAACTCCACTATGGCCAAGACCAAAGAGCTGTCAAAGGACACCAGAAACAAAATTGTAGACCTGCACCAGGCTGGGAAGACTGAATCTGCAATAGGTAAGCAGCTTGGTGTGAAGAAATCAACTGTGGGAGCAATTATTAGAAAATGGAAGACAGACAAGTCCACTGATAATCTCCCTCCATCTGGGGCTCCACGCAAGATCTCACCCCGTGAGGTCAAAATGATCACGAGAACGGTGAGCAAAAATCCCAGAACCACACGGGGCGACCTAGTGAATGACCTGCAGAGAGCTGGGACCAAAGTAACAAAGGCTACATCAGTAACACACTACGCCGCCAGGGACTCAAATCCTGCAGTACCAGACGTGTCCCCCCGCTTAAGCCAGTACATGTCCAGGCCCATCTGAAGTTTGCTAGAGAGCATTTGGATGATCCAGAAGAGGACTGGGAGAATGTCATATGGTCAGATGAAACCAAAATAGAACTTTTTGGTAAAAACTCAACTTGTCGTGTTTGGAGGAGAAAGAACACCATACCTACTGTGAAGCATGGGGGTGAAAACATCATACTTTGGGACTGTTTTTCTGCAAAGGGACCAGGACGACTGATCCGTGTAAAGGAAAGAATGAAAGGGGCCATGTATCGTGTGATTTTGAGTGAAAACCTCCTTCCATCAGCAAGGGCATTGAAGATGAAATGTGACTGGGTCTTTCAGCATGACAATGATCCCAAACACACTGCCCGGGCAACGAAGGAGTGGCTTCGTAAGAAGCATTTCAAGGTCCTGGAGTGGCCTAGCCAGTCTCCAGATCTCAACCCCATAGAAAATCTTTGGAGGGAGTTGAAAGTCTGTGTTGCCCAGCGACAGCCCCAAAACATCACTGCTCTAGAGGAGATCTGCACGAAGGAATGGGCCAAAATACCAGCAACAGTGTGTGACAACCTTGTGAAAACTTACAGAAAATGTTTGACCTCTGTCATTGCCAACAAAGGGTATATAACAAAGTATTGAGATGAACTTTTGTTATTGACCAAATACTTATTTTACCAAGGAATTTACCAATTAATTCATTAAAAATCCTTCAATGTGATTTTCTGGATTTTTTTTCTCATTTTGTCTCTCATAGTTGAGGTATACCTATGATGAAAGTTGGAGACCTCTCTCATCTTTTAAGTGGGAGAACTTGCACAATTGGTGGCTGACTAAATACTTTTTTACCCCACTGTATATACGTAGAACACCTGGATCACAAATTGAAATTTTTAAGGGATGGATAGAAGAAACATTCACTGTATCACATCAAAAGATTATGTTCATTTGCGGTGACTTCAATATAGATCTGTTTAACCAAAATAGCCATAAACCCACTGAAGAATTTATTAATTCAATGTATAGTTTAGGTCTTTATCCTAAGATCACCAGACCCAGCAGACTAACATTTCATTGTGCTACACTCATTGATAACATATTTTCAAATAATATGGATAATTACACAGAAAGTGGATTATTAATCAACAATATTAGTAACCACCTGCCAATATTCACAGTTTTTGACAATGATTCCAGGAAAGAAAAATAAGAAACTGTGGAAGATGTGAAAATGACGAGGCAGCGTTCTTTCTCAGAGTCAGCTTTATTCACATCTCCATCATTTCAAAGCAGAAAAAAAAAGAATGAAACAGTAAACTGTCGTCCTTAAATATCAGGGACTTCACACCTCATAGATCACATGTCCCAAAGACCACCTTGCATAATAAAGACAGTCACAATGCATTTCACCACCTTGCATAATAAAGACAGTCACAATGCATTTCCCTCCATGATATCACTTCCACTGTCTCCCACGCATCCTTTAATCGACCCCCCACAGTCTCCAGTCATGCATAACAAGGCTAAGCTTCCTGCCTTTGTTCTGACCTAAAATGCGAGTCACAGAACCGGTCCAACAGGTCCATTGAGTGTTCACCACACAAGCCTCCCCAGCATTTTAGAAAAACAGAACAACAAGAAAATAACCACATGCATGCCGTGATAGCATCAATACACATCAGTCCACATGTTGGATAAGCTTCAGCCTCCTGCCGAATCTGCTGTAGCTGGGGTTCACCGTCTCTGTGGCACTGTCCCGCTGGGGGTTTGCCGTCTGGGGGCGGAAACCCTTTGTCAGTCTCTGCGGGTGTTCTGGGGAAACATTACTTTGGGAAACATTACTGTGTGAAACCCTCCGTGGTGTTCTACCTCGCCGCGGGGCCTTTGCCAACAGCACTTCCTCCTCTGCCACCACAAAAGCGGGTTTAAGTCTGTCTATGCCAATTTTCTCTTTCCTACCCCCCAAATCTAGCAAAAACTGCTTGTCCCCTGTCTCTAGCACACTGAATGGTCCGTCATAAGGCGGTCGCAGCGGGGTTCGATGCGCATCGTGTCTAACAAAAACAAACTCTGCGTTCTTCAAAGTTTTAGGCACAAAAACGCGTGGAAAACTGTGGTGCGCGGGGCTGGGCAGCGTGCTTGATTCTATGTTACTCCGCAACAGCTGAAACGGGGAGGCGTTTGGCGCAGGGTTATCTGGGAGAAACTCCCCAGGCAGCCGGAGTGGCTGCGCAAACACGAGCTCCGCTGCGGAGGCTTCTAGATCCTCTTTAGGTGCAGAACGCAACCCCAATAACACCCATGGTAACTTGTCAACCCAATTTGTATCCGTCAGTGACGCTCTGAGAGCCGCTTTCAATGACCTATGAAAACGTTCGCATAACCTGTTAGCCTGCAGATTGTACGCGGTTGTGCGGTGAATTGTGACACCCAGGCTGCGGGCCATTGTCGACCCAAGCTCGGAAACAAATTGAGGGCCTCTGTCGGACGTAATGTCCGACGGAACACCGAAGCGCGCCACCCAAGTTGTTAAAAATGCGTGCGCCACTTCCTCGGCCGTGGTTGATGCCAGCGGGACCACTTCAGGCCAGCGCGTGGTGCGGTCCACCATTGTCAGAAGATGTGTGCACCCCTGTGACAGCGGGAGGGGTCCAACGAGGTCCACATGAACGTGATCGAACCTCTTGGCCAGAATGTGAAACGGTTCCAAAGGAGCTCTCGTGTGCCTGTGTACTTTGGCTTGCTGACACGCCGTGCAGGCTGCTGCCCACTCTTTGACCTGTTTGTGGAGGCTCGGCCACACAAATTTCTCTCCCACCATTTTGACCGACGCGTGCACTCCAGGGTGCGCCAAAGAATGAACCGAGTCAAAAACGCGGCTGCGCCACGCGGCCGGTACTACTGTACGCGGCCGTCCAGTGGAGACATCGCAGATTAGGGGGGCATACTGTCTTGCAGCACCCTGCTCTCCAGCCTTAGCCCTGTTGGTCCAGACTGGACGGCGTGCATGTCCGCGTCATTAACCTGCTTTGCGGCCATGGCTGCATAATCTAACCCTACGCTGACTGGGGCTGCCACAGCGCGCGAGAGGCAATCTGCCACTACATTGAGTTTGCCCGCCACATGCTGAATATCAGTGGTAAACTCTGATATCGCGGCCAGCTGTCTCTGCTGCCGGCCTGACCACGGTTCCGAGACCTTGGCCATCGCGAATGTTAGCGGTTTGTGATCAACGAACGCGGTGAAAGCACGTCCTTCCAGCCAGAACTGAAAGTGGCGGATGGCCAAATGGAGAGCGAGCAGCTCCCTGTCGAACGCGCTATATTTACGTTCGCTATCGCACAATGTCCTGCTGAAAAAGGCGAGGGGCTGCCAAACCCCGGCTACGTGTTGCTCCACGACCACCCCTATGGCCACATCTGACGCGTCAGTGGTGAGCGCTATGCGGGCCGTTGGGTCTGGGTGTGCCAACAACGCAGCCTTTGCCAAGACTGCTTTCACCTCCGAGAACGCTTGGTCCCGCTCCGGGGACCACTCGATCTTATCTGCAGGTTTCTTTTTTTTGAGCGCGGCATACAGCGGCTGCATGAGCTGTGCCGCGTGTGGGAGAAAACGGTTATAAAAATTCACCATTCCCAAAAACTCGTGCAACGCCTTGACTGTCTGCGGCCGGGGAAAATCTGCCACAGCGCGCACTTTGTCAGGCAGCGGGACTGCTCCTTCGGGGGAGACGCGGTGTCCTAAAAAATCGATCTGCGCCACCCCGAACTGACACTTCGCTGGGTTGATTATTAACCCGTGATCTCCCAACCTTCGGAAAACTGTGGCCAGGTGTTTTTCGTGTTCGTCTTCGGACGCGCTGGCTACTAAAATATCATCCAGGTAGATGAACACGAAAGGGAGATCGCGAAGCACCGCGTCCATCATGCGTTGGAACGTCTGAGTAGCCCCTTTAAGTCCGAATGGCATGTGTAAAAACTTGAATAAACCAAACAGAGTTATTACCGCTGTTTTGGGTATGTCCTCAGCGCGCACTGGGACTTGGTGGTAACCGCGGACCAAGTCTATTTTAGAAAAAATGCGCGCCCCTGCCAAATGAACCGAGAAATCTTGGATATGTGGGATTGGGTAGCGGTCGTGCGCTGTAGCGTTGTTTAACCTGCGAAAATCCCCGCAAGGGCGCCATGATCCGTCAGCTTTCAGGACCATATGTAGGGGGGAAGCCCACGGACTGTTTGAACGTCGGATAATGCCCAACCTCTCCAGGTTGGCGAACTCCTTGCGTGCTATGGCTAGTTTAACTGCGTCCAAGTGCCGAGCTTTTGCAAAAACGGGTGGTCCGGTAGTGGTAATAAAATGCTCCACCCCGTGCTTAGCGACTGTTGCCGAAAATGTGGAGACCATGAGTGCTGGGAACTGAGTGAGCAGTGTGTGGAACTTACCGCCTGCTGTTGTGACGTTGGCTTGTGCTGTAGGCGGGGCCACTCGCGCTGCACAGGGGACAGAATCAAAAGAAAGTGCATTAACCAGGCGTCTGTTAGCGAGATCAACCAACAACCCATGTCAGCACAAAAAATCAGCCCCCAGCATATTGAAATTTACTGTTGCTACAACAAAAGTCCACTCATATGCACAGCCGTGTAGAGACAGAAGCAGAGTCTTCTCACCAAAGGTCTTAATCTCCGAGCCGTTCGCCGCTGTCACCAGGGGACCTTGGGAACCCGCCAGTCTGTCCGCATAGGAAGGAGTGATGAAACTCAACTGGGAGCCTGTGTCGACAAGGAACTGCCTCCCGGAGCGTGCGTCTGACAAGTAGAGCAGCTTGTTCTCTTCCCCGAGGGCCGCGGCTGCTACCGACCCCCGGTCTTGGCGTTTCCCGAACGCCCGAACTGGCATAGCGGTACACACTTGCGTGCCCTCTCTGTGAAGCGGCGATGGTAGAAACAAAAGACGTCCGGTCCACGCTCCCTGGCCCTTGCCGCCGCCGTCGTCGGTGAGTCTGGCACCGCTGTCTCTGGCCTCCTGTCGTCTGCGGTCGTCGCGCCGAGTTCCGTTGCAGCGGCCGTGGCTGCGCGCCACTTGGTGGCGTTGACAATCCGCTGTGCCTCTCGGCCCAGCGCATGGTAGTCCCGTAGGGCCAACAGTGGCGAACTGGCCAGAACCGCTCTCGCTGCTGACGGTACAGTCCTGAGGAAGAGGTGGGTGAAAATGAAGTGATCATCGTCAGAGTCTTTCAACCTCAACAACTTCTCCATCAGGCTCGCGGGCATGTCGTTTTCCCCCTCCGTCAGCGCCAGGAGCCTCTCTGCTCGCTCCTCCGCCGAGGGGGTGAATTGCTGCATGAGTGCAGCCTTCAACGCATCGTATTTGTCACTCTCCGGCGGCTGGTTGATCAGGCTCTCCACATGCTGGGCCGTGTTGTTGTCCAGCTTTGCGACTATGTGGTAGAATTTCGTGACATCTACCAATATCCCCCGGAGGTTGAACTGCGCCTCAACTGCGTTGAACCAGGAGCGCGGATTGTTCTGCCAGAAGTCCGGTAGCTGGACTGTAGCGGCGTTCGCTTGGCTGGGGGCTCCTGACGCGGCTGGCCCGGGGGAATTTCTTTCTTCCATGATACGTCTCGGGGTAACCAGTGTGGAAGATGTGAAAATGACGAGGCAGCGTTCTTTCTCAGTCAGCCTTATTCACATCTCCATCATTTCAAAGCAGAAAAAAAAAAGAATGAAACAGTAACTCTCGTCCTTAAATATCAGGGACTTCACACCTCATAGATCACATGTCCCACAGACCACCTTGCATAATAAAGACAGTCACAATGCATTTCACCACCTTGCATAATAAAGACAGTCACAATGCATTTCCCTCCATGATATCACTTCCACTGTCTCCCACGCATCCTTTAATCGACCCCCCACAGTCTCCAGCCATGCATAACAAGGCTAAGCTTCCTGCCTTTGTTCTGACCTAAAATGCGAGTCACAGAACCGGTCCAACAGGTCCATTGAGTGTTCACCACAAAACAGCATTTATGTACAGACGAGTGAGGACGGAAGAATCACTGAATGCTCTAAAAAAATTATCTAGCAAAACAGAATTGTGAAGAACTGTATAATGAAAAAGACACGGACAAAGCATATGAAATATTTTTAAGAATATTTAAATTATTATATGGTAAAAATTGTCCAATTACAAAAAAAAAATCAATAAGAAACAAAAATATTCATAGAGTCCATAGATCACCAAGGGATACAAAGGATGCAAAAAGAAAACATGTTGTATAGAGAATTCATAAGATGCAGAACTAAGGAGGTAGAAAATAGATATAAAATATAAATATAAGTTAACCAATATTATGAGAATAAATAAAAAGGAATACTACAGTAAATTAATAGATAATAAAAACAACATTAAAGGTAGGTCAAAAAGGTACTGTATAAGATAAGATAAGATAAGATAAGCCTTTATTAGTCCCACAACGGGGAAATTCCAGGATTGCAACAGCACAGGGATAGCAACACTCAGAGCAACAATCAGAAGGCAAGAAAAAAAAAAAAAAAAAAAAAAAAAAAAAACAAGCAAGCAAGAGCAGCTAATATACATATGTACATATTACTATAAAATATATATACACACACACACACACACAGACACACAGTGCAGAGCATTGTAGCTGGATGGAATAATATGTAGATATATAAAAACACAGTGCGGAGCATTGTAGCTAGATGGAATAAATATATAGATATATAAATATAAACACACCCAGTGCTGAGCATTGTAGCTAGATGGAATAAATATATAGATATATAAATATAAACACACCCAGTGCAGAGCATTGTAGCTAGATGGAATAAATATGTAAATATATAAACACACACAGTGCAGAGCATTGTTGCTAGGTGGGATGAAACAGCATAACCGTCTATTTAGTTATCCTACATGGTATGATTATGTGCCCATACATATTCTCACCCTCCATAGCGACCGGTATGTTCCTAGTTGTATGCCGGAGAGGACCATTGTGTAAGTCTATTGCATCTTTTGCATTCAAAAAAAAAAAAAAAAAAAAAACTATTAGTTTGTTACGTCTTTTTGCTATCTCTGCGAGCAGCCCTGCTTAGGTTGTACAGTCTGACAGCCGTTGGTAGGAAGGACCTACGAAACCTCTCGGTTGTGCACCTGGGATGATGTAGTCTGCTGCTAAATGAGCTTCTCAGTGCATCCAGTATGTCCTGCATAGGGTGGAACTCGGACTCCAGCAGAGATGACAGTTTAGCCACCGTCCTTCTCTCTCCTATCTCCTCCATCGGATCAAGGCGTTGCCCCAGGACAGAGCTAGCTTTCTTAATCAGTTTGTTCAGTCTCTTCCTATCGGCTGCAGTAATGCCACTGCCCCAGCAGACCACTCCAAAAGTGATGGCTGATGCCACCACCGTGTCATAGAATGACTTCAGCAGTGCCCCTTGTACACCAAAAGACCTGAGTCTCCTCAGCAGGAACAGCCTGCGCTGTCCCTTCTTGTAGAGTGCGTCAGTATTGTGTGACCAGTCTAGTTTATTGTTCAGATGAATACCCAGGTACTTGTAGGATGTCACCATCTCGATGTCTGTTCCCTGTATATTTACTGGTGCTGTGAGGGGCTGCCCATGCCTGCGGCAGTCCACCACCAGCTCCTTAGTTTTCCTCGCGTTGATCTGGAGGCAGTTCCGATGGCACCAGTCCACAAAGTCCTGGATAAGCCCTCTGTACTCAGCTTCATCTCCGCTGGAGATGAGACCAACGATCGCAGAGTCATCAGAGAACTTCTGTAGATGGCAATGTGTTGTGTTGTGTGAGAAGTCCGCAGTATAAAGAGTGAACAGGAAGGGAGCCAGCACCGTTCCCTGGGGGGCCCCCGTGCTACTGATGATCGTGTCGGAAACACAGTCCCGGGTTCTCACAAACTGAGGCCGGTTCGTGAGGTAGTCCAGGATCCATGATGACAGGTGCTGGTCCACCCCTGCGCGCAGCAGCTTGTCCTTCAGGATCATCGGTTGGATGGTGTTGAAAGCACTGGAGAAGTCAAAGAACATGATCCTCACCATATTCCCGGGCTTCTCCAGGTGGGACAGAGAACGGTGAAGGAGGAAGATCACCGCATCCTCCACCCCAATGCCATGCTGGTAGGCGAACTGGAGTGGATCCATCGCTGGTTCCACCAGGGGGCGGAGATGAGCAAGGAGCAGTCTCTCCAGGGTCTTCATCAAGTGGGACGTCAAGGCCACCGGTCTGAAGCTGTTCAGGTCTTTGGGGTGGGAAGTTTTTGGTACAGGTACCACACAAGATGTTTTCCACAGCTGTGGTACCCTCCCCAGTTTCAGGCTCATGTTGAAGATATACGTCACAATCCCACACAGCTGGTCTGCACAGGACTTGAGGAGCTTTGCGCTGATGCCGTCCGGTCCCGACGCCTTCCTCGCCTTGATCTTCCTCAGCTCCGTCCTCACCTGGGTCTTGGTCAGGGTCAGGATGGGGGGCTGTGTGTTGGGAGTGGGGGGGGTGTCGGTGGAGTGGGGAGTGGGTAGCAGGACTTGATTTCTTAGAGGCAGCAGTGGTTGTTGTGCAGACAGGGGGGAGGGCGGTTGGTCAAATCTATTGAAAAACAGATTCAGGTTGTTCGCCCACTCCCTGCCCCCCGTGGCCTGGGGGGAGGTATTCTGGAGCCCCGAGATGGTTTTGAGGTTTCTCCAGACCCCGCTGATGTCGCTCTGTTGCAGCTTGTCCTCCATCTTCTTCCTGAAGCTGTCCTTGCCTTCTCTGATCTTTCTCCTCAGCTCCCTCTGTACGGACTTCAGCATCTCCCTGTTCCCCGACAGGTATATGGAATATATTAAATAAAATAATTTGAAATGGTGACAGACAAGATAATTAGCCATCCATCCATCTTCTACCGCTTTTCCGGAGGTCTGGGTCGCGGAGGCAGCAGTTCAAGCAGAGAAGCCCAGACTTCCCTCTCCCCAGCCACCTGCCCCAGCTCTTCAGAGAGGATACCAAGGCGTTCCCAGACCAGCTAGGAGACATAGTCTCTCCAGCGAGTCCTGGGTCTGCCCCAGGGTCTCCTCCCAGTGGGACGTGCCTGAAACACCTTAAGTGGGAGGCGTCCAGGAGGCATCCTAATCAGATGCCCATACCACCTCAACTGACTCCTTTCAATGTGGAGGAGCAGCGGTTCTACACTGAGCCTCTCCCGGATGACTGAGCTCCTCACCCTATCTCTGAGGGTGAGTCCAGCAATCCTACGGAGAAAGCACATTTCAGCCGCTTGTATCCGCGATCTTGTTCTTTCGGTCATTACGAAAGAATGGTCACGAGCTTTGGGTAATGACCAAAAAGATAATTATCCTCAATATTATATAGATAATGATATAAACAATAATATAAATGATGCAGTAAATAGATTCAATGAATTCTTTGTAAATATTGGACCAAAATTAACAGAAAACTCCCTGATCCATTCATATCTGAAAAGGGGAAGACTAAATTAATCGAAAGAAACCCAAATTCAGTGTTTTTTTACAGCAGTGGAAGAGAGGGAAATTACTGAGACTGTACATAAATTCAAAAATAAAGTTTCAACTGACTGTGATGACATTGACATGGTAACTGTTAAAACATTATTAAGGAAACTGTTAAACCAAAGAAACACACAACTTTTCATTCCAAACTGGTACAATTCCAAGTAAATTGAAAACAACTCAAGTCATACCTCTACACAAAACTGGAAACAAACACCACTTCACAAACTACAGCCCTGTTCCTCTTCTGCCCCACTTCTCAAAAATAATGGAAAACTCTTTAATGACAGATTAAACAAGTTTGAAGCTAAATACAAATTACTTATAGACAGCCAATATAGATTTAGAACCAACCACTTTACATCAGCGGCTTTGATGGATGTGATAGAAGAAATTATTAATTCTATGGACAGAAAGGAATTTGCGGTGGGAGTGTTTATTGATTTGAAAAAAGCATTTGATACATTAAATCATGAAATATTACTTAATATATTGGAATGATATGGACTTAGGGGAGTGGTATTAAATTGGATCAGAAACTATTTAAAAACCAGGCAACAATTTGTGAAGATGGGACAAAATAAATGTGAGCTTGGACATTGTTTGTGGTGTCCTTCAAGGGTCAGTGTTGGGACCTAAACTTTTCATTTTATATAAGATAAGATAAGATATTGCTGGGGTCTTTCTGCAATTGTGGGGGTTTCCCCTGCAGTTGAAAGTGCTAAGAGATGACTGTTTGTTGTGAAATGGTGCTATACAAATAAAATTGAATTGAATTGATTTAAAGTCCTGGGTGGAGTGCCATCTCCTATTGTGTCACCACACAGTATGTATTTCCCAAAACTTCTGAACAGTAATTTAAATATGGTAAAACAAGTGAACAATACAGAGTATGGAGTGATCTCACTCTCCTACACAAGAATGCTGTTTGTTGACTTCAGCTCAGCATTCAACACAGTTATCCCCTCCAAGTTGATCACTAAACTTGGGGACCTGGGAATCAGTACCTCCACCTGCAACTGGATCATGGATTTTCTGACTAACAGACCCCAGCATGTTAGGTCAGGCCCCAACCGTTCTTCCATCATCACACTCAACACTGGTGTACCACAGGGCTGTGTGCTCAGCCCATTCCTCTACTCCCTCTTCACCCATGATTGCAGGCCTATGCATGGATCCAATTCCATCATAAAGTTCGCAGATGACACCACGGTGATCGTACTCATCAGAGACAATGATGAGTCAGATTACAGGGCAGAGGTTGAGCACTTGGCTACTTGGTGCGCTGACAAAAACCTGCTCCTTAACACCAGCAAATCCAAGGAGCTCATAGTGGACTACAGGAAGGAGAGGGGAGAGACACATGACCCCATCCATATCAACGACATAGCTGTTGAACGTGTCTCCAGCTTCAAATTCCTGGGGACCCACATCTCGGAGGACCAGTCCTGCTCAGTTAACACCACCAGCCTGATCAAGAAGGTCCATCAGCGCCTCTTCTTCTTGAGGACACTGAAGAAGAACCATCTGTCAACTGACATCCTGGGTGACTTCTACCGCTGCGTGATAGAGAGCACCCCGACCAACTGTGTCACAGTCTGGTATGGGAGCTGCTCTGTCGCTGACCGTAAGGCGCTGCAGCGGGTGGTGAAAACCGCCCAACGCATCACAGGGACTCCACTTCCAGTTATAGAGGACGTCTACAGGAAAAGATGTCTGCGTCAGGCACGTAGCATTCTTAGGGACTCCCAACTATCCTGCTCATGGACTGTTCCAGCTTCTCCCCTCCGGAAGGCGTTTCAGAAGCCTTCAGACTAGAACCAGCAGGTTTAGGAACAGTTTCTTTCCAACAACTGTCACGTTATTGAACTTTGTTCCCCGCTGAACCTCCACTTCTCTCCCCTTTAACACCCCCCTCCCCGTGCTTCCTCAAACTGTATACACATATATATCATATCTGCATATTGTCATTATATATTGATACATACTGCTCTTCTGTATATTATCATCACATACAGTATTTAACTACGTACTGTTTTTTCTGCATGTTGCCACTCTGTATAATTAGATAGATTGTCTGCTATTTACCTCACTTCACCTGTACTTTGCTCTTCTGTAATTTATGCTAACTTATTCCCATCTCTTACCATCCTCACCTATACATAACTGCCCACCTAACTTATTGTACATTATTTGCACATAACGGTACTCTTAACTTTCTACACTGACCTATCTGCATATATTTGCTTAAATTGTACATACTGTCAATTACTGTATATACTGCACTGCTGTCCTTTGCACTTCTGAATGGATGCCAAACTGTGTTTCCTTACCTTGTATTCATACATGTGTAATGACAATAAAGTTGAATCTAATCTAACCTAATCTAATCTCTGATCCGGTATGTGCTTTGTTCTGCTCATGACAGAAATACTTGGGGACAGTTTTGCTTGTACGTATTTAATATGAGGTTTCTAGCAAATTTTTTTCATCTGTAGTCACACCTAAAAATTTATTGTCTTGAATGCTTTCAATATTGATGTTATCCATCTGTATCTTTGCTTGAATGTTTGTCTAACCATTTCCAAATGACATGAACTTTATTTTGCTCAGATTTAATGATAATTTATTTTTATTAAACCCTTCCTTTGTTTTACTGAATTTGGTAGTGATTATATTCAAAAGTTGCTGTAGATCCTCACCAGTACCCAGAACAGTTGTATCTGCAAACATCACAGCCCTCGCGAGCCACCATAAGACGCCACACCGTCACCAGAGAGTTGTGTTAGTGTCTTTATTCACGGTGAAATCACAATAATACAAGCCGCTGAGGCTATGACACAAGCAAGTCTACACACAGGGAGGCATAACACTAACAAGCTCACTCACGGGTCCACAGGATAAGACGGTCACACCACAGACGGGCAATGTAGAATAACCCATATAGTACGATCGCTCCGACGATCAGCGACGGACACTGCTGCAAGGATGCAGCCGCTGGCGTTGGCTAAAGAAGCCGGCCGCTAACGACCGCAAATGGAAAACAGCTGTTCAGGCTTTAACAGCTGAGCGGAAGTCTCCCCGAGCACTGTCACAATAAGAGCTCGGAGAGCCAGGATAATAACACCGCTGTCAAGACCTGACAGGAATGATGGCTGGCCCGAGCGCGAATAACAATAGTGCTCGGATCATAGCAGTACTCCTCCCTCAAAGGCGGGCTCCGAACGCACAGGGCAAGTGAATGGAGGAACAGGCAAGGAGGAAGCGAAACAAACACCAACAAGGCCCCAGAACAAGAAAAAAAAACACATTCCCTGACATACCCATCACATTCCCACAGAAAACAACGAAACAAATAAGGCACTACAGGACATGCAAGAGGTACAATACATGGGGCACAAGCCATACAGAACATAATTTACCAGACACAGAAAGGTTTTCCCACAGTGACCACAGGCAAATTGTTTAACTCCAGTATGCACGACTTCATGTGGTCTTAAGGAACTCATCTGAGTGAAGGTCCTTCCACGCAGTTCACACAAACTTCTAAATGCCGCAACGGATCAGTGTATGCTTCTAAGTTACCCAAGTGCATGAAACCTCTGCCACATTCACAAAAGTACTGTTTAAACCCCCCCCCCCAAAAAAAAAACAAAACAAAAAAACAAAACATCATCCTCGAACACCAGAGTGTCTATGAAAACCCACAAGGTAACATGCTATAACCCCTCCGATGAGAGAAAAAAAAGCATACTACATCAACATACACATGCAGACATCTTATCGTTCCAAATGACCTTCACACCATACAGTCCAAACAGATGATGGCAGGCAGAGACCAAACTCCCCTGGCATAGTTCCGGCGGTCTCCCTGCGTCCGATGGCTGATGGGTGGTCACAGGAAACAGTACATGGTCGGGCGGCCTGACCCAGTCCCAGGCCCCGAGAGTTAAGTCCTCCGGCGGCCGAACCAGACCACCCAGTAATAAACACAGTCCATCGGATGGCGGACCCAAGGCGCCGAACAGGCAAAACAGCTCCTCGGGTGGCCGACCCGCATCCCTCAGCCACCAGAACTGTGGAGGAATAGCGTGCGGCGACCTCCCTGACAGAGAAACTACATGGGAGCGCCAGCCTGCAAGAAGAAAACCTCCAACGGCCCCCAGCGCTGACGACCCCAGCTGGTGGCTCCTGAGAGGGGAATAATCGTGATGACGAGCCCACATCACATCAGGCGGCGAAGGGTCTGCAGCTCCTCCACCGACCTTGACCCACACCGATGCGGCCGTTGTAGCTCCGCCTGCGTCAAACCCCGATTGGGTCACCACTGCACCCGCGTCAGACCCCGACTGGGTCGGCACCGCATCGGCGACGACCTCCACCCCCGAACTTGGGACCTCCTGCACCGTGACCTCAACAGATTCCAAGCCGGCGACACTGTGAAGAGGCTCAGAGGAACAGAGAAGACCGGGATCAGTATCCCCGGCAACGCCAGAGCCCAGCGAGACAAGTTTGGGCACAACAGACGACTGCTCCTCGCTCGCCTCCCCGCGAGGCAGGCAAAAATGCTCTAACACACCACAAAGGAAAACAAAGAAGAGCACTTGCCTGCACTCGGGCTCTGGATCCGTCCAGGACTCTGTCGATCCAGGTTCGGGTAGAAGCTCGTTGTCGGGCTCCCACTCAGCTGTGTCGGGCTCCGCAGCAGGCATGATGGTCTCTGCAGCTGGATCCTCTCACGCTGATGTCCACACTAATAACCCGCACGGCGTGGCGGCAGGGGACCCTCGACCCGCTGGCTCGGGCTGCTCCTCCGTGGAGACCCAGGGACGCTTCCTCGTCGGCTCAGTCTCCACACCACAGTCCGCCCTTCTCCTCTGTCCAAAACGTGGCTGCGGGGCCGGAATTATTCCCAGAGCCGCAGGCCTCCTCCTCGCTCGACGACGTAGACCTAACGCCGAGGACCGCTCAGCGGAGGAAAACATAGAGGCAGCAGGTTCAGAACAGATGACTACAGCTGGTGGTGGGATCTCGGGGGGCTGCAAACCCCAAACTCCACCCCCAGGAGTCAGACAAGACAGATCACTATTATAAGTAGGGGAGGGAACATGAACTTGCCTGTCTCCCGGAGGGAGGGTGGTGCCAGCTGTAGGGGGCATTGCTCCTTCCTTCTCCCGCTTGATGGTAACAGAGGGCCCCCCGGGAGGACAAAGGGGAGCCGCTCTCAAGGACCCATGGACGGGGCTCGCCGAAGCAGGACTCTTGTTACACACAGCAGCTGGCTGGTTGGTTGGGCCACTCCGGCGGCCCGGAACTGGATCCGGAACAGGAGCTTGCTGGGGCTGCCCTTGGCCGCGGCGCCGACATCTACGATGACCCCTGGGTGGTGTGAACTTCTGGAGTGGATCGAGGTCAGGAACGGGATCCCAAAGCGAGGAGCGTGAACACCTCCTCCTCTGCTTCTTGCCGTATTCCTCCTCCACCATACGAAGTATCTCGCATTGCACGGCAATGTCATCCCTCCTCGCGGCGACTTCTGGGTGGTCGGCGTAGCGGGGAGAAAGATGATTGAGCGAGTCCTCAGCACAGTCCAGGTACCAGAGTACGCGGCGGTCGTAGTCGAGGAGGGAAGCAGAGATGAGCGTCTCATCCACATACTCCAGGACGTCCGCCAGCTCGTGGCTCGGACTCCGAGCGCGGCCCCTCCACGACGGCATTCCTCCAGCACACCATACCCAGACAAGAAAAAAGGGCAATGGCCAATTAACACAACCTCACTGGAGAAAGGCGTCTCGGGTTGGCGTCACCGTAAAAACGTTGTTTTTGGCAGCAGTGTACTGTCATGCGGTGGCCCTCGCGAGCCACCATAAGACGCCACACTGTCACCAGAGAGTTGTGTTAGTGTCTTTATTCATGGTGAAATCACAATAATACAAGCCGCTGAGGCTATGACACAAGCAAGTCTACACACAGGGAGGCGTAAGGCTAACAAGCTCACTCACAGGTCCACAGGATAAGACGGTCACACCACAGATGGGCAATGTAGAATAACCCATATAGTACGATCACTCTGATGATCAGCGACGGACACTGCTGCAAGGATGCAGCCGCTGGCGTCGGCTAAAGAAGCCGCCGCTAACGACCACAAATGGAAAACAGCTGTTCAGGCTTTGACAGCTGAGCGGAAGTCTCCCCGAGCGCTGTCACAATAAGAGCTCGGAGAGCCAGGTTAATAACGCCGCTGTAAAGACCTGACAGGAATGATGGCTGGCCCGAGCGCGAATAACAATAGCGCTCGGATCATAACAAAAACTCCCTTTTAACAGGAAGAAACCTCCAGCAGAACCAGGCTCAGGGAGGGGCAGTCATCTGCTGCGACTGGCTGAGGGGTGAGGGGATAGAGAAGATGAAAAGAACAGACATGTAGAGAGCAAACAGCACGATGGGGACTCAATCTATGGGAGAGAACAAACAGATGTTAATGACCAGCAAAAATATTTCATCGTGAGTGAAGAAAGGAGTGAAGCCCAGTGCATTATTGGAGGTCCCCCGGCTGTCTAAACCTATTAGCAGCAGAACTAAGGGAGGGTTCAGAGGCACATGATCCCTCCCTAATTATAGGCTATATCAAAAAGGAAGGTTTTAACCCTATTCTTAAAAACAGAGATCGAGTCTGACTCCCGAATCCAGATTGGCAGCTGGTTCACAGGAGAGGAGCTTGATAACTGAAGGCTCTGCCTCCCATTGTACTTTTGGAGATTCTAGGTATTACAAGTAATCCAGCATTTTGGGAGTGTAGTGCTCTGTTAGGATAATAGGGAAGTATCAGATCTTTTAAACAAAAAGGGGCCTGATTGTTTAGAGCTTTGTAAGTGAGAAGAAGGATTTTAAACTTAATCCTAAACTCTATGGGAAGCCAGTGAAGGGAGGCCAGAACCGGAGAGATATGATCTCTCTTTCTAGTACCTGTTAAAACTCTTGCTGCAGCATTTTGGATCAGCTGAAGACTTTTTAAAGATATTTTAGGACAACCTGATAATAAAGAGTTACAATAATCCAATCTCGAGCTAACAAAAGCATGGATCAGTTTCTCAGCATCACTCTGAGACAAGATGCTCCTAATCTTGGCAATGTTATGCAAATGATAGAAGGCAGTCTTAGAAACAAATTTAATATGTTAATTGAAAAATAGATCTTGATCAAAAATAACTCCAAGGTTCCTCACAGAACTATTCAGAGAAAGAGTAACCACATCCAAACTAAGAGTTTGATTTGGAAAGGTACATATTTCTAAAGTTTTTTGGACCAAATAGAATGACTTCAGTCTTATCTGAATTTAATAGCAGGAAATTACAATTGCATGTTCTCTCCGTGTCTGCGTGGGTTTACTACGGGATTTCTCCGGTTTCCTCCCACATGCCAAAAACATGCAGGTTAGGTTAATTGGCGATCTATCCAGGGTGTACCCTGCCTCTCGCCCAAAGATGCTGGGATAGGCTCCAGCCCCCCTGCGACCCAAAAAGGATTAAGCGGAAGAAGATGAATGAATGAAATTACAAGTCATCCAAGCTTTGATTTCCTTAAGACAGGCCTTTAATTTGGCTAACTGGTTACTATCATCTGGCTTCATTGACAGGTATAATTGTGTGTCATCCGCATAACAGTGAAAATGTATACAGTGCTTTCTAAGAATGTTGCCTAACGGAAGCATATATAAACTAAAAAGAACAGGGCCCAGCACAGATCCCTGCGGAACTCCATAACTGAGCTTTGAGTTGGAAGAAAACTCATTATTGACACAAACAAACTGGAACCTATCAGATAAATAAGATCTAAACCACTGCAACGAAGTTCCATTAAGTTCAACATAGTGTTCTAATCTATCAAGTAGAATATCATGGTTGATAGTATCAAAAGCTGCACTAAGGTCTAAAAGGACAAGTACAGAAAGAAGTCCATTATCAGATGCAATAAGGAGGTCATTAGTGACCTTTACTAAGGCTGTTTCAGTTCTATGATGGATTCTAAACCCAGATTGAAACTCTTCAAATAAACCATTTCCCTGCAAGTGGTCAAATAATTGCGTAGCAACAACTCTTTTATAAGATTTTTGAAATGAAAGGCAGATTAGAGCTTGGTCTATAGTTAGCTAAAACTCTTGGATCCAGCATTGGCTTTTGAGTAAGGGTTTAATTACAGCAGTTTTAAAAGCCTGCGGTACATGGCCTAATGTTAATGAAGAATTGATTATTTGAAGAATAGAGCTACCAATAAATGTAAAGACTTCTTTAAATAACCTGGTAGGAATAGGGTCTAAAAGACAAGTTGAATGCTTGGATGAGGAAATGATTTTATCTAACTCTAAAAGGTCAACTGATGTAAACTCATCCAAACAGATACGTATCAATTGAAGGAGTTGTAGTAGTTAGTGTATTTAAGTTAACGGTGGGAAGAATCTGACTGATTTTATCTCTGATAGATGAAATTTTATGATTGAAAAAGTTCATAAAGTCCTGACTAGTAAGCTCTAAGGGAATGTTAGGATTGACAGAGTCCCGACTCTTTATCAGCCTGGCTACAGTGCTGAAAAGAAACCTGGGATTATTCTTGTTCTCTTCTATTAATGCAGAATAATAACTTGTACTGTGGGACATATATGCACATATGTATATCACTTTATGCTTCATATGTATGCCACTGTAGGCTTTACATCTCAGATCGAACAAAGGACTGAGTCTCCTTGGAGAAAACAGGAGGATGTGAAAGTTTAGTCTTTGGTATGCAAAGAGACGGTCTTGGGGGATTTCCTGGCTGCCAGAGACTTTGGGGGGAGGTGATAAGATCTAAGAGAAGATGCATTGTGACTGGGGATTAAATACAATGTGACTGTGAGCTTTGAAGGTCCTGGGGTATATAAAGGACGAATGTCTGGGTTTATTTCCCTTTTTCTGTTTTTGCTGATGTTGGAAGATGTGAATAAACCTGACTCGTGAGATAAACTCTGCCTCGTCATTTTCACATTTCCACACTGGTGACCCTAAGACATATCATGAGTGAAAGAAATTTCCCCGAGCCAGCCGGGTCAGGAGCTCCCAGCCAAGCGTATGCCGCTACCGTCCAGCTACCGGACTTTTGGCGAGACAACCCGCGCTCCTGGTTCCACTTGGTCGAAGCACAGTTCACCCTCCGGGGGATAACGGTAGATGACACGAAGTTCTACCATGTGATCGTCAAGCTCGACAACCACACGGCTCGGCATGTGCAGAGCCTTTTGGAGCAGCCACCGGCCCACGACAAATACTGCGGGTTGAAGGCTGCGCCCATCCAGCGCTTCACTCTCTCAGTCCAGGAGAGAGCGGAGAGGCTCCTGGCTCTGAACGACTTGGGAGATGGCACGCCCATTGACCTGATGGAGGACATGCTGAGGTTGAGGGGCTCAGACAACGACGACTTCATCTTCACCCACATTTTCCTGAGAACCCTACCGTCGGCCACGAGAGCGACCCTGGCCAGTTCGCCGTTGTTGGCCCAGCGGGACTTCCGCGCGCTGGGCCAGGAGGCGCACCGGATTCTCAACGCCAGCAAACAGCGCGCGGCCACCGCGGCCAGAGATGGCGGGGGGCCAGAGACGACGGTAGCAGACCCACCAACGACGGAGGTGGCGGGGGCCAAGGATCGCGGAGGAGACACCCTCTGTTTCTACCATCGCCGCTTTGCAGAGAAGGCACGCAAATGTATTCCACCATGCCAGTTCAAGCGCTCGGGAAACGCCAAGACCGGGGGTCGGTAGCAGCTGTGGCCCTCGGTGAAGAGAACAAGCTGCTCTACTTGACGGATGTGCGCTCGGGGAGGCAATTCCTTGTGGACACAGGCTCCCAAGTGAGTTTCATCACGCCTTCCTCCGCTGACCGGCTGGCGGGTCCCGGAGGTCACGGGGCGTCAGCAGCAAACGGCTCGGAGATTAAGACCTTTGGTGAGAGGGCTCTGCTTCTGTCCCTACACGGCCGTACATTTGAGTGGACTTTTGTCATAGCTGCAGTGTTTTGCATGGAGAATGCAGAAAAACGGACTCCCACAAGGCTCAGTTCTAGCTCCAACTCTGTTCAACCTCTACATAAACGACCTGCCTACTACAAATTCCCGCAAATTCATCTATGCAGACGACATCTGTTTGGCATTCCAAGCACCAGACTTTGAACCACTGGAACGGGTGCTCACGGAAGATCTTGCTAAACTGGACCAGTTCTGCAAAATCTGGCGCCTAAAACCAAGCCCAGCAAAAACCGTCTCCAGTGTATTTCATCTCCACAATGCAAAAGCTGCCAGAGAACTAAACATCCACCTGAGCGGACTCAAGCTTAAGCATGCCCCAAATCCAACTTATCTTGGAGTGACCCTTGATAGGACCTTATCCTTCAAGGAACATCTAACTACTAACTACTAACTAACCTGCACTTATATAGCGCTTTTCTAGTCACAAAGACCACTCAAAGCGCTTTCATTAATACTAACCCTCTATTCTAAGGGCCTATAGGAAACAAATATCTAGGGACAATTTAGAACAGCCAATTAACCTAACATGCATGTTTTTGGCATGTGGGAGGAAACCGGAGAAATCCCGGAGTAAACCCACACAACACGGGGAGAACATGCAACTCCACACAGATCACTGTTGGTCGGGGGCTGGGATCGAACCCACGATCCCATGATCCCCACAATCCCCCGGCCAAGGGTAAACTGTGCTGCCGCAGTGCTAACCACTGCGCCACCTTGCAGCCCCCACTGCGCCACCGTGCAGCCCAACATCTAAAGGGGACGGCTGCTAAGGTGAAAGTACGAAACAACCTGCTCTGCAAGCTCGCTGGTGCAAAATGGGGGGCGGCAGTCTCCACCCTGCGCACCTCAGCACTGGCCCTTTCATACTCTGTAGCAGAATATTGTGCCCCTGTCTGGTCCAGGTCATCTTATACACACCATGTAGACACCCAGCTCAACTCAACCATGAGAACTATAACTGGAACAATCCGCTCAACACCACTCCCCTGGCTCTCTGTACTGTCAAACATAGCCCCTCCACACATCCGGCGAGCAGCATTAACTCAAAGGATGCTCCAAAAAGTTAAAGATTTTCCTCACTTACCAATCCATGCAGATATCTACACCCCACCCACTGCCCGACTTTCATCCAGACGGCCGATTTGGAAAAACCCTCCCCCAGCTGACTTTACCATCCAGAAAGCTTGGCAAGAGGAATGGGAGACCAAGGAGGTCCCAAACAAACAGCTGGTGATAAACCCCAACCAACAGGTCCCGGGCACCAACCTCCCAAGGAGACAGTGGTCTACACTCAATCGCTTCAGGACTGGACATGGCCCCTGCTTGGCCAGCCTTCACAGATGGGGCAGTAGCCCTAGCCCACTGTGCGCATGTGGAGAGGAGCAAACTATGGAACACATCATAGAGGCTTGCCCGCTCCAAAGACTGGAAGGAGGATTACACACCCTGCATACAGCAAACCAGGAGGCAACTGCTTGGCTTAAGGACTTTGCATTCGCTAAATAAATAAATAAATAAATAAATAGCTGCAGTGAATTTCAATATGTTGGGGGCTGATTTTCTGTGCTCACATGGTTTGTTGGTTGATCTTGCTAACAGGCGCCTGGTTAATGCACTTTCTTTTTATTCTATTCCCTGTGCAGCCCGAGTGACCCCGCCCACAGCACAAGCCAACGCCACAACGGCAAGCGGTAAGTTCCACACACTGCTCACTCAGTTCTCAGCACTCACGGTTCCCACATTTTCAGCAGCCGTCGCTAAACACGGAGTGGAACATTTTATTACTACCACCGGACCGCCCGTTTTTGCAAAAGCTCGGCGTTTGGATTCAGCTAAACTGACCATAGCGCGCGAGGAGTTCGCCAACCTGAAAAGTTGGGCATCATCAGGCGTTTGAACAGCCCATGGGCTTCCCCGCTTCACATGGTCCTGAAAGCTGATGGCTCCTGGCGACCTTGCGGAGATTTCCGCAGGTTGAACAATGCCACAGCGCACGACCGCTACGCAATCCCGCATATCCAAGATTTTTCCGTTCATTTGGCGGGGGCGCACGTTTTTTCTAAGATAGACTTGGTCCGCGGTTACCACCAAGTCCCAGTGCGCGCTGAAGACATACCCAAAACAGCGATAATAACTCCGTTTGGCCTATTCGAGTTTTTGCACATGCCGTTTGGGCTTAAAGGCACTGTGCAGACGTTCCAACGCATGATGGACGCGGTGTTGCGCGATCTCCCCTTCATATTTGTCTACCTGGACGACATCTTGGTAGCCAGCGCGTCCGAAGACGAACACGAAAACCACCTCACAGCAGTTTTCCGGAGGTTGGGAGAGCATGGGTTAATAATCAACCCAGCGAAGTGTCAGTTCGGGGTGACGCAGATTGATTTTTTGGGGCATCGCATCTCTCCAGAAGGAACGGTTCGGAACCCTCTGCCTGACAAAGTGCATGCGGTAACAAATTTTCCCCAGCCACAAACGGTCAAGGCGTTACAGGAGTTTTTGGGAATGGTGAATTTTTATAACCGTTTCATCCCCCGCGCAGCGCAGCTCATGCAACCATTGTATGCCGCACTAAAAACACAAAAACCCACAAATAAAATCTAATGGTCTCCGGAGCGAGAGCGAGCATTCTCGGAGGTCAAAACAGCCCTGGCAAACGCTGTGTTGTTAGCACATCCAGACCCAACGGCCCACATAGCGCTCACTACTGACGCGTCAGATGTGGCCATAGCGGCGGTCGTAGAGCGGCATGTAGCCGGGGCTTGGCAACCGCTCGCCTTTTTCAGCAGGACTTTGTGCGATAGTGAACGAAAATACAGCGCATTCGACAGGGAGTTGTTAGCTCTCCACTTGGCCATTCGCCACTTCCAGTTCTGGCTGGAGGGACGCCGTTTCACCGCGTTCGTTGACCACAAGCCGCTGACATTCGCGATGGCCAAGGTTTCAGAACCGTAGTCAGGCCGGCAGCAGAGGCAGCTGGCCGCCATCTCAGAGTTTACTACTGATATTCAGCATGTGGCGGGTAAACTGAATGTAGTGGCAGACTGTCTCTCGCGCGCCGTGGTGGCCCCGGTCCACGTAGGGATAGATTATGCAGCCATGGCTGCGGATCAGGTTAGCGACGCGGACGTGCGCGCGCTCCAGTCTGGACCAACAGGGTTAAGGCTGGAGAAGAGGGTGCTGCAAGATGGTATGCCCCCCCTAATCTGCGATGTCTCCACTGGGCGACCACGTCCTGTGGTACCGGCCGCGTGGCACCACAGCGTTTTTGACTCGATTCATTCTCTGGCACACCCAGGAGTGCGCACGTCGGTCAAAATGGTGGGAGAGAAATTTGTATGGCTGAGCCTGCGCAAACAAGTTAGGGAGTGGGCAGCAGCCTGCATGGCTTGTCAACGAGCCAAGGTACACAGACACACGAGAGCTCCCTTGGAGCCGTTTCACATTCCGGCTAAGAGGTTCGATCATGTTCACGTGGACCTCGTAGGCCCCCTCCCGCCATCACAGGGGCGCACACACCTTCTGACAATGGTAGACCGCACCACGCGCTGGCCGGAAGTGGTCCCACTGGCGTCAACCACAGTCGAGGAAGTGGCGCACGCATTTTTAACAGCATGGGTAGCGCGTTTTGGAGTCCCGTCGGACATCACGTCTGACAGAGGCCCTCAATTTGTTTCCGAACTTTGGTCAGCAATGGCCCACAGCCTGGGGGTAACAATCCACTGCACAACCGCATACAATCCGCAGGCTAATGGGTTATGCGAACGTTTTCATAGGTCATTGAAAGTGGCTCTCAGAGCGTCGCTTACGGATGCAAATTGGGTGGACAGGCTACCGTGGGTTTTATTGGGGTTGCGTTCTGCACCTAAAGAGGATTTAGAAGCCTCTCCGGCCGGCTAGTTTTTGCGCAGCCACTTCGGCTGCCCGGGGAGTTTCTCCCAGATAATCCTGCGCCAGAATGTTCCCCGGCTCAGCGGTTGCAGAGCGGCACGGAATCAGGCACGCTGCCTGGCCCCGTTCACCACAGTTTTCCGCGCGTTTTTGTACCTAAGGCTTTAAAAAACGCGGAGTTTGTTTTTGTCAGACACGATGCCCATCGCCTGCCGCTACGACCACCTTATGATGGACCATTTAGAGTGCTGGAAACAGGGGATAAGCATTTGTTGCTAGATTTGGGGGGCAGGAAGGAAAAGATTGGCATAAACAGGCTCAAACCCGCCTTTGTGGTGGCGGACGAGGACGTGCTGTTGGCCAGGGCTCCTCAGCACGGCAGACCCCCTAGGGGACATTTCCCAGAACACCCACAGGGATTGACTAACAGTTCTCACCCCCAGACAGCAGCCCCCCAGCAGGATGATGCCGCGGAAGTTTACAGCAGATACGGGAGAAGACTGAGGCCCAAGCAGCACATGGGCTGATGTGTAATGATTTTATCATGACATGCAGACTGTTATTCCGTTGTTCCATCTTAGACGTTTGGGGGGGTCATGTGGGACATATATGCACATATGTATATCACTTAATGCTTCATATGTATGCCACTGTAGGCTTCACATCTCAGATCGAACAAAGGACTGAGTCTCCTTGGAGATAACAGGAGGATGTGAAAGTTTAGTCTTTGGTATGCAAAGAGATGGCCTTGGGGGATTTCCTGGCTGCCAGAGACTTTGGGGAGAGGTGATAAGATCTAAGAGAAGATGCATTGTGACTGGGGATTAAATACAATGTGACTGTGAGCTTTGAAGGTCCTGGGGTATATAAAGGACGAATGTCTGGGTTTATTTCCCTTTTTCTGTTTTTGCTGATGTTGGAAGATGTGAATAAACCTGACTCGTGAGATAAACTCTGCCTCGTCATTTTCACATTTCCACAGTACTAGCTTTTCTAAGAGATTTTTTATATATAAATTAAAAGATGATTTCTCTAAGCTAAATAGATTTCATCTAATTTAGTGAAGTGCCATTTTATTTCTAATTGATGAGTCTTCTGTTTTAAGCTATGAGTTTCTGTGTTGAACCAAGGAGTTAAAAATCTCTGATTAGACTTTTTCTTTTTTAAGGGGGCCACCATGTCTAGAGTCTGATGCAGAGCAGCTGTAACACTATCTACCATGCTATCTATTACAGAAGGAGCAAGCTCTCCATAGCTTATTTCCATTGTGTTGACACATGGCATAGAGGAAACAATCTGCATAAATTTGGTAACAACATCATCTGAGAGGTATCGACTGGAGCAATATTTTTCTTTAGGAGCCAAATAGTCAGAAATAGTAAAATTAAAGGTTAACAGACCATGGTCTGACAGTACAGGGTTATGAGGAGACATTACCAGATTTTCTATTTCTATGCCATATGTCAGAACAAGGTCCAATGTGTGGTGGAGATAATGGGTAGAATTTCCTACTTTCTGAGAAAACCCCATCGAGTGTAATATTGAATTAAATGCCATATTAAGGCAATCACTGTCTACATCTACATGTATATTAAAGTTCCCTACTATAATTATTACCTTCGCCAAGGAGGTTATGTTTTCATCGGCGTTGGTCTGTCTGTCTGTCTGTCTGTCTGTCTGTTTGTTAAGATAACTCAAAACGTTATGGATGGATTTTCATGAAATTTTCACAGATTGTCAGAAATGGGGTATCCTACAGATGATTACATTTTGGTGGTAATCCGGATCACTGTCCAGAAGAAAACCGCCATTACGGAAAATGCGATTTTGGTGAATAACTACTCAACCACTAATCCTATCATTGTGAATCCAATTGCTAGTCATATGTTTTCATGGTCAAGGAATCTGAAAACGTACACACACAAACACTGTATGGGGGGAACTGTGGCGCTTGGCGGAGGTCTGCGCTCTCCGAGTGCTTTTCTAGTTCTATCTGATTTCAGCACTAAATCCGCTAAAAATTGGGCAAATTCAGATAAAAACTCTGAGTAGGCTGAGGGAGGACGATAAACTATGGCAAATAAAATTGGGTTTAACCTAAAATTTCTAAAATGCCCAATACTGAGGACCAGGCCCTCAAAGGAATTATAATATGTTTTTTGCTTTACATTAACTAGTAATTTGGAATGGTAAATTGTTGCTACTCCTCCTCCATGACCAGAACTTCTGGGATTTTGACAGTTTAAATAACCAGAGGGAGTTGATTCATTTAAACCAACATAATCCTCTTGCCCTAACCAAGTCTCTGTACGGGATATTAAATCAATCTGATGATCAATTAACAAATCATGGACCAGCAGAGACTTGGGAGTTAGAGACGTAATATTTAACAAACCACATTTAATTTTTAAATTATGAGGAGGAAGAGAGGCCAAATCATTAAATTTAGAGGCTCCATGTTTAATTTGAGTTTTATCAACTTTTTGTTTAATCACTTTGGGATGCGTGTATATTATATTTTTATTTACTTTGCAGGGAGCAGACAATGATTCTCTGATGGAGAAGACGGGCTAAGTTGAGGGGTGGTGGATGAAGAGGCGCTGCAGAGAGGCGTGTAAGACTGTGACTCTGCTTCCTGGTCCCAACTCTGAGTAGTCAAGGTTTTGGAAATTTGGATAAAAATGATGCCAGATTGTTAGATAAATGAGACGCATCATCCAAAGTGGGATGGATGCCGTCTCATCTAATAAGACCAGGTTTTCCCCAAAATGAGTTCCAATTGTCTATGTAGCCCACATTGTTTGCAGGACACCACACAGACAGACAGCAGTTGAAGGATGACAAGCGGCTAAACATGTCACCACTGGTCAGATTGGGGAGGGGCCCAGAGAATACTACAGAGGCAGACATTGTTTTTGCAAAGTCACACACCGATTCCATATTAAGTTTTGTTACTTCCAACTGCCGGAGTCAGATGTCGTTACTTTTAGCCATTTTCAAATTTGACTCGATGTCGCCTGCTCTGGCCCCAGGAATGCATTTGACTATGACTGCTGGAGTCTGTAGGTTCACGTTTCTGACTACAGAGTCGCCAATGGTGAATGAGTTTTTTCCTCAGCGGGTGTGTCGCTGAGTGGGAAAAGCAATTAGAAACATGAACAGGTTGGTGATGAACCAGGGGCTTACGGCTATGCTTCCTTCTCACTGTCACTATTAACTGGCACAGACAGTGTTTCAATGCAATGGAGCTGGGATTCCAAATCGCACAACCTCACCTCGAGCACCTCAAAAAGACAACATTTATTACATTGACCATTATCACTAAAAGAGGCAGAGGTGTAGCTAAACATCTGACAGAGAGAGCACACCAGAGGACAAGGGGAAGGAGAGCTAGTAGCCATAGCTAGTGGCTAACCCGAAGCTAACACAAACACCGATGAAAGGTGAACAGAAGGCTAAAGAGGGTGATTAGATGACACTGAATGCGCGCACAGGTGCAATAGGCTTGATAAACAGAAGAGAGAGGTAATGGTAGATGGAAAAAAGGGATTAAAATACAATTAAAGGCAATAATCCAGATTGAGGAGAGCTAACCACAGACCAATGACACCACAGCCAGCAACACAGGACGTGACAATACATTACCACTTTAGGGTATTGGGTATTGGTAAACTTTAGGGTATTGGGGGAAGGAAAAGGAAAGATGGTAATGGGGGGAAGAAGTGAGACGGGGGCCAGAGCGCTAGAGCGCCAGGGGTTCAGTTTAATATGCCATGGATGTTCCAGTTTAATGCGCCAGGGGTTCAGTTTAATACCCCCTAGTGGCAGAGCTCTAGGGGGTATTAAACTGAATAAAGATGCGCCTTCGCCCACGCTGTGCCAGGTGTGGGATGTATTGTGGAGAGGTAAGACGATTTTCACACCTGAGGACTCCGGGGTGCGAAAGTATCATGTTAAGCCATGCTCTGTGACTTGTATATGGATGTGGGTACATGCTCTGTGACGCATGTGTCAATGTGTTCACCCTGGGTGCCAAAGGTGGGAAGAAAGTGGTATAAAGGAGTTTGCTTTGGCACCCAGATGTAGTCCATTCTGTTGTTGGAGGTGAACAAAGTTCTGTGTCATCAGCTCGTGTCTTGTCTGATTCCATCCTCTTCATTGGTGACCTAGAGACGTGAAATGGAAAATGGACCAAGCTCCTCCGTGGAGACACTCCCACTGGAGTCTCCCACCGCTGCATGCGCCATTGCAGTCAAACTCCTGGACTTTTGGCTCCACGACCTGACCGCTTGGCTTATACACGTGGAATCCCAGTTCGCCCTCCGTGGAGTCTCAACAGATGACCCTTAGTACCATCATGTGGTGGCTGCACTGGACGTGCGATCCACGCAGCAAACAATGAGTCTACTCTGAGCTCCACCAGCCCAGGGAAAATATGATGCTCTCAAGTGGCTGCTGCTGCGCTGTTATACCTTTTCGGATGGAGAGAGGGCAGAAAAGCTCCTCACCCGCTCGGAGTTAGGAGACAGCTCGGCTGTGGAACTGATGGAGAGCATGCTTGTGCTAATGGGCACGGATGACCGATCTTTCCTGTTTGCCCACCTCTTCCTCGGGAACCTATCAGCTGTAGCATGAGCGATCCTTGCTAACTCACCACTGCTGGCGGCCAGGGACTACCGTGCGCTGGCAGAGGAGGCAGACAGCATCATCCTGGCAAAAAAGGCTCTCAGTGTTCAGGCAGTGAGACCGTGATCTCCTGTGGAACCCAGCGAGGTTGAGGAGCCAATGGCAGTGCCCGGGACAGCCACCAGGAGATGCAGGAATGGGACGCTGTGCTTTTATCACCGCCGTTTTTGAGAAGTGCAACGTTGCCTGCCGCTGTGCCACTTAAAGAAGCCCGGAAATGGGACAGCCAGCAGTCAGTAGCAGCTGCGACCGCTAGCGACAGAGAGAAGCTGCTCTTCATCAAGGACACTTGTTCTGGGAGATGTTATCTGGTAGACTCTGGCTCCCAGAAGAGCCTCATTTTGCCCGTCAGCGAGGACAGGCTGGCAGAAGGCTGTGGCCCAGCTTTAATAGCTGCCAATGGATCCCACATCAGGACGTTCCAAGAAAGGACGGTGACTGTATGTTTGCATAGATGCAATTACCAGTGGGACTTTGTGGTAGCTGCATGTTCCGTCCCCATCTTAGGTGCTAATTTTCTGTGTGCTTACGGTCTCCTTGTTGATGTTGCCAACAGACGTTTAGTGGACGCTGTATCTTTTTTCCTCCTTGCCCTGCATAGCTCGGGGAGTTGGTCCACCAACACATGCTAATGTTCTAGCTCCAGGGAAAAATACCAGCATTTGCTGTCCGAGTTCCCAGCACTCACAGTGTCCACTTTTTTCGCTACAGTAACCAAGCACAGGGTCGAGCATTTTATTACCACAAAAGGTCCGCCCATTTTGCCCACCCTTGCCGCCTGGATGCGGCTAAACTAGGCATCGTGTATAAGGAGTTTGCTAACTTAGAATGCTTAAGCATTGTTAGGTGCTCCAAAAGTCCTTGGGCATCCCGGCTGCACATGGTGCCCAAGTCCGATAGGTCGTGGCGGCCATGCGGCGATTTCTGACACTTGAACAACGCCATGGAACACAACCGTTACCCCATCCCGCACATCCAGGATTTTTCCATGCACCTGGCCGGGACGTGCATTTTCTCAAAAGTGGATCTGGTCCATGGTTACCACAAGGTCCCGGTTCGCGCAGAGGACATTCCCAAAATGGTGGTAATAACTCCCTTCAATCTTTTCGAGTTTTTACGCATGCCGTTTGGGTTAAAGGGCACAGCACAAACTTTCCAAATGATGATGGATGCGGTGCACAGTGACTTGCCATTCGTTTTCGTCTACTTAGATGACACTTTGGTGGCTAGCGCATCAGAGAATCACTTCACCCATCTCAAATAAGTTTTCCAACGGTTGGAAGCACATGGGCGGACTGTTAATCTGGCGAAGTGTCAGTTTGGGCTGCTGGTAATTGACTTCTTGGGCCATTGCATCTCACCGGAGGGTGTGATTCCGCTGCCAGATAAGATACGCGCAGTGATTTTCCGCGTCCGCAAATTGTGAGGGCGCTGCAGAAATTTGGGGAAATCGTCAATTTTTACAACCGTTTCCTCCCCCGCACAGCCCAGCTGCTACAAGCGCTGTACGACACACTCAAAAAGAAGAAACCCGAGGATAGCAGAGACTGGACCCCCTATTGGGTCCAGGCTTTCACAGGTGCCAAAACGGCACTCGCCAACGTGGCTTTGCTGGCCCACCCAGCCTTGTCAGCGCGAATAGCGCTCACCACAGATGCATCAGATGTTGCGATAGGAGCCGTGGTGGAGCAGTACGTCTCTTGTTTGTGGCAGCCTCTTGCCTTTCTCAACAATACTTTGCGCGACAACGAGCGTAAGTATAGCACTTTCGACAGGGAGTTGTTGGCTTTCCACCTGGGTATGCATCATTTTCAGTTCTGGCTCGAAAATCGTGAGTTCACCACGTTTGTCGATCACAAACCACTGACCTACACGATATCCAAAGTCTCAGAACCGTGGTTGGCTCAGCAACAATGGTACTTGGCCGCAATTTCGGAGTTCACGACCGACATCCAACACGTAGCCAGTAACTTTACTGTTGTGGCAGACTGCCTGTCCCATGCGCTGGTCTCTCTGGTCTAAGTGGATATTGATTTTTCCGCAATGGCTGCAGACCAAACCGAGGACGCAGACATTCGCATGCTCCAGTCCGCAGCTACCGGATTAAAACTGGAGTGCAAAGTGGTACAAGAAGGGTGCCCCCCTTGCTCTGCGAAGGCTCCACCAGCTGCCCCCGCCTGGTGGTTCTGAGCTCTTGGTGCTGCCGTGTTTTTGAGTCCTTCCACTTCCTTTCACATCCCAGCCTGCGAACTTCGGTTAAACTGGTGGGGTCCAAATTTGTCTGGCCTCACTTACACAGGGGTGTGAAAGAATGGGCCGCAGCATGAGTCGCGTGCCAATGGGCTAAGGTGCACAAGCACACCAAAACCCCCCTCGAGCCTTTTCAAATTCCTGCCAAGAGGTTCGACCACATACACGTGGATTTAGTGGACCTCCTTCCACCGCTGCAGGGGTTCACACACCTTTTAACAATCGTGGACTGCACTACGCGTTGGCCGGAGGTGGTTCCACTGAGTTCCACCAGGTCTGCCGAGGTAGACCGCATGTTTTGTCGGTTTGGGTCGCACGGTTCGGATCCCTGTTGGACATCACATCCAACAGGGGTCCGCAATTTGTTTCAGACCTCTGGTCCGCGATGGCCGACAGCCTGGGGGTCAAACTCCACTGCACCACCATGTACAACCCGCAGGCTAATGGTTTGTGCGAACATTTTCACAGGTCGCTTAAAGCAGCGCTCAGAGCCTCACTAATGGATGCAAATTTGGCCGACTGCCTGCCTTGGGTCCTATTGGGGTTGTGCTCCGTGCCTAAGGAAGATTAAACCATTTCCCTGGCAGAACTCGTTTTTTCTCAGCCGTTGCAGATCCCAGGGGAATTTTTGCCAGAGAGCCCCGCACCCTGTTTTGACCCTCCCATGTGCCTTTCTTCCAGGGCAGACGCTGGCAGCGTCCTGGTGCTGGCGCACCATTGTTTTCCCTGCACTTTCGTTCAAAAACGTTTGGAAAATGCAAAATTTGTTTTCGTGAGGCACGACGCCCACAGAACACCACTATGTCCACCGTACAACGGCCCGTTCAGAGTGTTGGAAATGGGGGCAAAACATTTTGTGTTAGACGGTGGGGGAAAGGAAAGGGGTAAGGAAACCATCTGCATAGACAGGCTGAAGCCCACTTACATCTTCACAGATGAACAGGTGGTGCTGGCCCAGGCTCCCCGGCATGGACGCCCACCTATGGCGGCTCCACAGGTTGGTGTTCCCCCTACAGAGAACTGTTTTCAGGAGACTAGATCTTTCCCCTCCCCACCCTTTCCCCTTCTGGGTGTTTGGGGGGAGGGGGGCCTGTGTGCCTGTGTAGTGACACAATATGAGATGGCACTCCACCCAGGACTTTGGGGTATTGGGGGAAGGAAAAGGAGAGATGGTAATGGGGGGGTGGGAGAAGTGAGACAGGTACCAGAGTACTAGGGGGTATTAAACTGAATAAAGATGCGCCTTCACCCCTGTTGTGCCAGGTGTGGGATGTACTGTGGAGAGGTAAGATGCTTTGTCACACCTGAGAACTCTGGGGCGCGAAAGTATTGTGTTAAGCTATGCTTTGTGATATGTACAGCCGTGGACAAAATTGTTGGTACCCCTCTGTTAATGAACGAAAAACCCACAATGATCACAGAAATAATTTGAATCTGACAAAAGTGGTAATAAATAAAAATTCTAGGAAAATTAACCAATGAAAATCAGACAATGCTTTTGAACTGTGGTTCAACAGAATTACTTTAAAAAACAAACTCATGAAACAGGCCTGGACAAAAATGATGGTACCCCGAGAAAAAATTGAAAATAATGTGACCATAGGGACATGTTCAACCAAGATGTGTCCTCTAATTAACATCACAGGTGTCTACAAACTTGTAATCAGTCAGTCGGCCTATTTAAAGGGTGACAAGTAGTCACCGTGCTGTTTGGTGTCATGGTGTGTACCACACTAAACATGGACCAGAGGAAGCAAAGGAGACAGTTGTCTCAGGAGATTAGAAAGAAAATTATAGACAAGCATGTTAAAGGTAAAGGCTATAAGACCATCTCCAAGCAGCTTGATGTTCCTGTGACTACAGTTGCACATATTATTCAGAAATTTAAGATCCATGAAACTGTAGCCAACCTCCCTGGATGTGGCCGCAGGAGGAGACGGATAATACGAATGGTAACAAAAGAGCCCAGAACAACCTCTAAACACATTCATGGTGAACTCCAAGGTCAAGGTACATCTGTGTCAGCTCGCACCATCCGTCGTTGTTTGAGCCAAAGTGGACTTCATGGGAGACAACCAAGGAGGACACCACTGTTGAAAACAAATCATAAAAAAGCCAGACTGGAATTTGCCAAACTGCATGTTGACAAGCCACAAAGCTTCTGGGAGAATGTCCTATGGACAGACGAGACAAAACTGGAACCTTTTGGCAAGGCACATCAGCTCTATGTTCACAAATGCAAAAATGAAGCATACCAAGAAAAGAACATTGTCCCTACTGTGAAACATGGAGGAGGTTCTGTTATGTTCTGGGGCTGCTTTGCTGCATCTGGCACAGGGTGTCTTGAATCTGTGCAGGGTACAATGAAATCTCAAGACTATCAAGGTATTCCAGAGAGAAATGTGCTGCCCAGTGTCAGACAGCTTGGTCTCAGTCGCAGGTCATGGGTCTTGCAACAGGATAATGACCCAAAACACAGCTAAAAACACCCAAGAATGACTAAGAGCAAAACATTGGACTATTCTAAAGTGGCCTTCTATGAACCCTGATCTAAATCCTATTGAACATCTGTGAAAGGAGCTGAAACATGCCGTCTGGAGAAGGCACCCTTCAAACCCGAGACAACTGGAGCAGTTTGCTCATGAGGAGTGGGCCAAAATACCTGCTGAGAGGTGCAGAAGTCTCATTGACAGTTACATAAATCATTTGATTGCAGCGATTGCCTCAAAAGGTTTTGCAACAAAATATTAAGTTAAGGGTACCATCATTTTTGTCCAGGCCTGTTTCATGAGTTTGTTTTTTAAAATAATTCTGTTGAGCCACAATTCAAAAGCATTGTCTGATTTTCAATGGTTAATTTTCATAGAATTTTTATTTATTACCACTTTTGTCAGATTCAAGTTATTTCTGTGACCATTGTGGGTTTTTCCTTCATTAACAGAAGGGTACCAACAATTTTGTCCACGTGTGTGTATGGATGTGTGTACATGCTCTCTGACGCATGTGTCAATGTGTTCACCCTGGGTGCCAAAGCCAGGAATAAAGTGGTATAAAGGAGTTCGTTTTGGCACCCAGATTTAGTCTGTTCTGTTGTTGGAGGTGAATAAACTTCTGTGTCGTCAGCTCGAGTCTCGTCTGATTCCATCCTCCACAACTGTATAAAAGTTAATTGCAGCCACTCGTTATTTTACAAAAAAGAGCAATAAGAATCATTCATGGTGCTGGTTTCCATGATCTCACAAATGGTTTATTTTTACAGTCTAAAAGTTTGAAATTTTTGATTTGGTGGAATATAAAACTGTCATAATAATGTACAAAGTAAGGAACAATTTAGAGCCAGTTAACATCCAAAACATGTTTGTTGAAAGACAAAAGGGTTACCATTTAAGGGGGGAGTTACTTCTCAAGACAGTGGGTGCATCAACAACTAAAATAAGTTTTTGTGTTTCGATTTGGGATTAAATTATCTAATGGATTAAATATGGAGTGAAAACAATATCCAAACATTTTGAGTTTTAAAAAAAGTATAAAAATGAGAAATTAGATAAATATAGGGAGGAAGATGGTTTTGTTAATCACTAGGGTTGGTTCTGTGAAAGTCTGAGAGTCACTAGTGGAGTGTAGGACAGGGGTGTCCAACCATGTGCCATGGAGAGCCAAGACCCTGCAGGTTTTCTCTTCTACCCAGTCTCTTCAGCAGGTGTTTTCACTTATCAGCAATCAGTGGGAAGAAGTTCACTGAAATCTGCTGTTGAAGACACTGGTTGGAGGTAAAACCTGCAGGGTCTTGGCTCTCCATGGCACATGGTTCGACACCCCTGGTAGGATTACTGGGAAGTTGTTTACTTGTTGTTTGATTTTTGAATTTCTATTTTAAGATTTTGTAAGGCATGTTGAGGTTTGTTCATTGGTATCATTACTCACTGTGTTTTCATTTGTTGTTGTGGCAGTGTGTCTATGTATGTATGTGTATATGTGCAAGAAGGGACAGGACAGGATAAGCTTTGGGCTTCAGTCGTGTTCCTTTTGGGACTGTGGTTTTTTTCAGACTGTGTGGTTTTGTTTTATTCCTGTTTTTATTTTTTTTCAAAATAAATGGTGTCACTGCGATGGACTGGCGATCTGTCCAGGGTGTACCCTGCCTCTTGCTCAAAGATGCTGGGATAGGCTCCGGCCCCCCTGCGACCCAAAAAGGATGAAGAGGTAGAATATGGATGGATGGATGGATGGATGGATGGATGGATGGATGGATAAATGGCATCAATCAACAGTGGGTTTTATTTCATTTCAGTTAACCTGTAACCATGTGAGATCTGATACTTGGGACAGGAGCATTATACCAAATTAATCACACCTGTGGATGCACACCTTGCAATAACCATAACCCTTGCATCCACCCATTCTTCCTCTTTCTACCATCCTGGTCAGTAAGAACTTATACCATCTGTTTAACACTGTGTTTTGTGCTTGTTTGGACTGTCTTACCCTGCGTACCCCATCGCTGTGTCAGAAAATTGTTGTGTTTTTCTGCTGAATAAGAGAAGGTTTGCAGCGGCTGTGTAGCATGGCGTGCACTGTTCGTGCCTGCTTGAGGTATGTAATATACACTTTCTTTTCAGCCAGAACTGTTACAGTTTAACAGCGTGAGGTATGTACTACTCTTACCTGCTTAAGGGTTGTGATGTATTTTGTGCCTTCTCTTCAGGCAGAAGAACTGTTTTACAGCTTAACAGCACGCGAAATGCTTTATCTGCTTAAGGTTTATGAGATATGTTTTTGCCTTCGTCGAGGAGGAATTGCTTAACAGTTAACAGCATGGCACAATTTGCCGTTAATTCTGTATTGTTTCTTTTTTTCTCGACTGACAGTCGCCCTTAAAAAAAAAAAAAGATGTCTTCTTTGTCTGGGTACTGAGCGCTCCTGTGCTTGGTGCACTCTTGCCACCTTTTGTGGGGGAGTGGTACTGCAGAGAGATGGGAACTGAAATCTGATATTTCTATGTTGTCTTATGACTAGCGCGCTTGTACCTCATGGAACAGCCCTTTGGCCTGTTCATAATAATAATAATAATAATAATGAGAATAACTGTCTTGTTTTCTCTCCTATTGTTCTCCTGGAGGAATAATGGCTTCTGCAGGAAGTGAAGGAGGAATAAATAGCCCAGACACTGGCATGCCACCAGCCCAGGGCTCCATTCCTCCAGCTTCAGCTGTTCCAGCTGGAACCGGGAAGGCCAGCAGGAAGCAGAAGCGGATTGAAGGAAGCCAGCTACGTGACCCACGGGTGGACTTCATGCAGAGGCAATTGGAGGAGATACGTAAGACCACTGAACTTATGGCGGCAAATCAACATTACCTTTTGGGTAAGCCGCTCCAGGCTCCCGTATGTGCCGGGACCGCATCCTGATGCAGTGTCCCTCACAGCCTCTGATAATTTGGGTAAGACCATCAGCTCCGGTTGTGGCTCCAGTGGGTGAATTGATGTCTCTGAGGATAATGATGAGGATGACAGTGACCCTCCGGTCAAGAAGGACCCTCCTGAGCCCTATGATTTGTTTCTCAGGGCACTGCTCTCTAGAGCAGCATCAGCTGCTGGGCCTCCTCCTCCATCTTCTCCACCTAGGGCTTCGGCTTTGGACAGGGGTCCTGCATCTCACAGGCAGGTTTCCTTGCCAGTTTTTATCCTGACTTTGTGGGTCGTCTGCAGAAGCCATAGGCTCATCCAAGGGAGGCTGCTTCGCCACCTCATGTCCATGGGTGATCGATACACTGGAGTGTGGATATCACCTACAATTCAGATCTCATTCCCCAACTTCAAGGGGTTTTGGAAGCAGAAGTAAGGAGGACACTCTCCGCGGTTCTGGGCAGCAAGGTCTCTGCCCTGCTGGGAGAGAGCGTAATACAGTCTCTGTATCCAGGAGAATAGAAGTGAGTCTTTTCACATTACCCGTTCTTTGTCTCAAGCGAATTGGTGCATGACGCACAGAGCTACCAGAGGACTGACCCCCCTCCCACCACCACTGTAGCTTTCACTACTTACAGTGGCTGTGTGGCCTAAGGTCAGAGAAACGGGATAGGTGCCATCCTGTACACTGTATGGTGTCCCACATGCTGTGGGAGGGAACTAACTAGCTAACTAACGGGGTCTCCGTCTGGTTTGAACCTGAGATGGTTGAGCAGGTATCTCAAGGTGCTCCCTTGTCCAGTGCTAAGGCTGAAGATATTGCTCAGGCCATGGGGCCAGGTGATTGGTTCACAGCAATGGACCCTCACGATGCTGATTTCCATATTTCTGTAAATCTGGCCACAGGAAGTTCCGCAGAGTTCCTTCAGGACAGCCTTTGGTTACGATGTCCTGCCTTTCAGTCTGTCCCTGTCCTTGGATGTTCACCAGGTGCATGGACGCTGCACTCGCCCACTGCGGCAGAGGGGCATTCAAGTTCAGTTATCTGGATGATTGGCTGGTTTGTGCGCCACCAGAAGCCACAGCGAGGAGCAATATGGAGACCATATTGGCTCACCTGGCGGCACTCGGGTTGCATTTGAATCCGTTGAAAGGCTGCCTGGTTCCAACCAGGGTTGTCAAGTACTTGGGGCTCACCCTGGATTCAGTTGCCATGAGGGCATCCCTGACTCCAAAGAGAAGGCATACTATCAAGGAATGTATCAAGAGCTGCATCTCACAGAGGACTGTCTCAGTGCAGTAGTGCCAGAGGACCTTAGGTTTCTTTACTGCAGGTGCCCAGGTGGTGCCACTGGGTCTTTTACATGCTTGTCCCCTTCAGCGGTGGTTCGTGCTTCAGAAGGCGGTTTTGCTCAGAGACAAAGGGAGGAGGCTAGTTCTTTCCGAAAAGGGCCTCATGGTTCTCAGGTGGTGGAGACACTCCTCAGCAGTCTGAGATGGTGTTTTCTTGGGCCAAGAGGGCTGCACGGTGACCATTACAACCAACGCCTCCCGAACAGGCTGGGGTGCAGTCTGGGAGGGCAAGTTTGTTCAGGGGCACTGGACTCTGGCTCAGCAGTCTTGGCATATAAATCATCTCAAGATGGAGGCAGTACATTTGGCTCTGAGGCATTTTCTTCCGATCATTAAGGGCAGAAAAGTTCTGGTGTGAACAGACAGCACAGCTGTGGTGTTGTGTATCAACCGGCAGGGCTGTCTGAGATCCCCCTCTCTTCGTGCGAGGGCGTGCCGTCTGCTCTTGTGGGTTCAGGCCAAAGGTACAGTGGTGTGAAAAAGTGTTTGCCCCCTTCCTGATTTCTCTTTTATTATGTTTGTCACACTTGAATATTTCAGATCATCAAACAATCCAATCCATCCAATCCATCCTCTTCCGCTTAATCCTTTTTGGGTCGCGGCGGGGCTGGAGCCTATCCCAGCATCTTTGGGCAAGAGACAGGGTACACAGGGACAGATCACCAGCCCATCACAGGGCCAACACAGACAGACAGACAACCATTCACTCTCACAGTCATACCTAAGGACAATTTAGAATCCCCAGTTTGATGCCAATTAACCTAACGTGCATGTTTTTGGCATGTGGGAGGAAACCGGAGAAATCCCGGAGTAAACCCACACAGACGCGGGGAGAACATGCAAACTCCACACAGATCACTGTTGGTCAGAGGCTGGGATTGAACCCAGGATCCCCCAGCCAAGGGTGAGTTGCTGTGCTGCCGCAGTGCTAACCAGTCTGCCACCACGCTGCCCGATCATCAAACAAATTTAAATATAAGACAAAGATAACACAAGTAAGCACAAAATGCAGTTTTTAAATGAAGGTGTTTATTATTAAGGGGAAAAAATCCAAGCCCACATGGCCCTGTGTGAAAAAGTGATTGCCCCCCCCCCCATTAAAACATAAATTAACTGTGGTTTATCACCTCTTTGGAAAGCTGAGTTCAATTTCTCTAGCCACACTCAGGCCTGATTACTGCCACACCTATTCTCAATCAAGAAATCACTCAAATAGGCCCTCCCTGACAAAGTGAAGTAAACCAAAAGATCCTCAAAAGCTAGACATCATGCTGCAATCCAAAGAAATTCAGGAACAAATGAGAAACAAAGTAATTGAGATCTACCAGTCTGGAAAAGGTTATAAAGCCATTTCTAAAGCTTTGGGACTCCAGTGAACCACACTGAGGGCCATTATCCACAAATGGCAAAAACATGGTACAGTGGTGAACCTTCCCAGGTGTGGCCGGCTGACCAAAATTACCCAAAGAGCCCAGTGATGAGTCATCCAAGAGGTCACAAAAGACACCACAACAGCATCAAAGAACTGCAGGCCTCACTTGTCTCAGTTAAGGTCAGTCTTCATGACTCCACCATAAGAAAGAGAATGGGCCAAAATGGCCTGCATGGCAGAGTTCCAAGACGAAAACCACTGCTGAGCAAAAAGAACATTAAGGCTCATCTCAGTGTTGCAGGAAAACATCTTGATGATCCCCAAGACATTTGGGAAAATACTCTGTGGACTGACAAGACAAAAGTTGAACTTTTTGGAAGGGGTGTGTCCCATTACATCTGGCATAAAAGTAAGCATTCCAGAAAAGGAACATCAGAATCAGAATCAGAATCAGAATCAGATTTATTGCTATTGTTCATGTAGTACACAAACTAGGAATTTGTCTCGGTGCCATGCTGCAACATTAAAAACATGATGAGATAAAGAGATAAACTAAAAAAACTAAAAGACTAAAAACATGCAATGAGTGTAGAATAATAAGTAATAATAATAATAATAATAATGAGTAATACTAGTCAAGGCAGATTTAAATAAATTAGCAAGTAGCAGATAATATGGGGTACCACAGTGCAGTCGATAATGCAACAGAAAAACAGTGATGAACGACATGAGCTGCTGTATATAGTGCACGAGAGTCAATAAGTCACTTAATGTTCAGCAGTCTGATGGCAGAGGGGAAAAAGCTGTTCATGTGCCGGGAGGTTTTAGTCTGAATGGACCGAAGTCTTCTACCTGAGGGGAGGGGGGCAAACAGTACGTGACCAGGGTGTGAAGGATCGGCTATGATCCGGCCTGCACGCCTCATACAACATACAACATCATACCAACAGTAAAATATGGTGGTGGTAGTGTGATGGTGTGGGGCTGTTTTGCTGCTTCAGAACCTGGAAGACTTGCTATGGTAAACGGAACCATGAATTCTGCTGTCTAGCAAAAAATCCTGAAGGAGAATGTCTGGCCATCTGTTCGTGACCTCAAGCTGAAGCGCACTTGGGTTCTGCAGCAGGACAATGATCCAAAACACATCAGCAAGTCCACCTCTCAATGGCTTCAGAAAAACAAAATGAAGACTTTGGAGTGGCCTAGTCAAAGTCCTGACCGGAATCTGATTGAGATGATGTGGCATGACCTTAAAAAGGCCCAGAATAGAGCGGAAGATCTGCTGTCACGAGGGGGACCCCATCCTGGCAAGTGGCGACTGCATCCAGAGATAGTCGAGCAGATCTGGCTTTGGTTTGGTCAGGCAGAAGCAGATCTGTTTGCGATGGCAGAGAACACCCATTGCGCTCTCTGGGCCTTGATGCGTGGTCCACCAGGTCCGCTAGGTACAGATGTTTGAGCGTTTCCTTGCCTCCGGTGAAACTGTTTGCCTTTCCGTCACTGCCTCTCTGCCAGCTTTCTTCGCAAAGGTGAGGCAACTGTCTGTTCAAGTAATTTTGATAGCCCCGAATTGGCCACAAAGACCATGGATGGTGGAGAGCCACGAGATGTTGAAAGGTCGTCCTTGGTCTGTCCCAATAAAATGGAACATGCTTTCACATGCACAGGGCAGGATTTTCATCCAAAACCCCAGCTCCTGAGGCTTTATGTATGGCCCTTGAACGGGAGCAATTGTATAAATTTGGCTAGGAGAAAGAGGTTGCAGACCTCGTGCAGGCGTCTGGCCCCATCTACCCAGCTGCAATACAGTGGGAAGTGGAGAGTGTTTTCGAACTGGGTTGGACCAAGGGGGAGAATCCCTTGACATGTGACATCTCTGTCATCTTGTCTTCCTCCAGTACCTTTTTGCCCTAGGTCAGCGGAGTCGACTATCAGGGGCTACTTGGCGGTGGTGTCAACTGTCCATGAGAAATGTGATGGCTTGTCTCCTGGGGCATATCCCTTGGTTAAGCAGTTTTTATGAAGCGTGAAACGGAGCCGTCCATCTCAGCGTCCGTTGCTGCCCACTTGGGATCTCCAGACAGTTCTTAGGGCTCAATGCTTTCCCACTTTTGAGCCACTCCACAGTGCTGACCTCCATCTGCTCTCTTGGAAGACTGCTTTTCTCTTGACAGTTGTCTCAGCCAAGAGGTTTGGTGAACTGAATGTGCTTTGTGGACGCAGCATGCCTTAGGTTTGATGGTAATCAGGTGGCTCACCTGCAGCCTAACCCAGTTTTTCAGCCCATGGTGCTGGCTAGTGGGTTGTTTCCTGCCCTCTTGTGCTTGAGGCCTTCTACCCTCCCCCGCACACCTCTTCAGAGGCTGAGAGGCTCCATAGTTTGTACCTAGTAAGGGCCCTTAAGCCTTATGTTGACCGTACGAGGTCTGTCCGTTCTTCAGACAAGCTTTTTGTGTCCTATGGGGAATCCACATTGGGCAGGCCTATCTCTAAGCAGCGCCTGTCCCATTGGATGGTTGACCTGATTGCTTCACATATGTACAGGTTGGAGCGGAACCACCAGATAGGCTGGTGGCTCACTCAACTCGGGGAATGGCCACTATGTGGGTGTTGTTAGTGGTGCACCCTGGATGATGTATGCGTAGCTGCTGGCTGGGTTTCATCCTCAACGTTCAGCCGCTTCTATAGGCTCAATCTGCCATCATCAGTCATCCCCTCATCTGTTTTGTGGGTTGCAGCAGGTTCTTAAGTAGTATCTTAATTTTTCCCTCGTTTGAGCTGGCAGGTGTGCCTTGTGCTCGGAATGTTACATCCATAAAGGCATGACCCTTACACAAACTCCCACAGAATTCATCTCTAAGGAAAATGTTGGGTGTTGCCATGCAGTTTATTTCTTTTCTGGAAACCCACTATCTTTTTGATCAGTTTTAATCTTGGTTTTTGTAAGATGCACTCAACAGAAACCTCACTTCTCAAAGTTACTATTAATGACATAAAGACTGCTGACTTCGGTGTGGTGTTTGGCCGTGGTGGGTCGTCATAGGTGATGTCATCACGTGACGAACTGGTCATGTCGCCATATGGCGCCACCCGTATGTCAGTTGTGTGATGAAAAAAGGAGAGTGCAGTTCTTATCTGCTGTCTGCGCCTTATTCCCAGACATACCAAATGGCGATGAGGATAAACCCTAATAACTCCGACTTGAAAGCGTGCTTGACACCCCCACAGCCGTTCCTCACTCTTCTAGGTGAGCCCTCGATCCCCTGGCCCCACTGGCTTGAGACATTCCAGGTCTTTATCACCTCTGCCGGCTTGAATGATGCTAGCGACTGGAAGCTAAAAGGGATGGTAGTCACCTATCTCCACACCGAAGGACAGCATATGCTTCACTCTCTGGGTCCTGCGGACACATACAAAGACTGTCTGGCCATGATGAACATGCTTTACGCTGACAAAAGCAGTGTAACAGCACGGAGAGCAGTTTTCAGCCGGCACCACCAATGCACAGGTGAGTCAGTCCAGCATTTTGTAGCAGATCTCTGAGACCTAGCAAGCACCTGTGCTTATAGAAAGTTAGAGGAAGAAATAATATGTGACAAACTAGCAGAGAATACCAACAACATGAGGCTGCGGAGTAAGCTATTTCTGACAGCAGATGGGCTAACACTGGATGAGACTGTGAGAAGGATGTCCCAAATGGAGGCAGAGGACCGGCAATTATCGCAGCTAATGCCGCCTAGCCAACAAGCCCCTTTTCCGACCCTCACAAACACAGGTTGTCGCTGCTGTTGTCCAGCACTCTCGCCACACACCTCCCCACTACAACCAAAAGAAGAATATTGCAATGAATGTGTCCCACCCTATTTTGGGGATGTAAGAGACCATGTTTTTTTTTTGTTTTTTTTTATCTTTTTACCTTGTGTGTCCTTGTGTTGTCATTTTCAAATGGTTTTGGTGTATTTTATTTAAAGTTTTTTGTTATTATTGTGACAGTTTTTATTCTGGGATGATGCTTTTTAACTTGCAAAGCAATGGATGTAGCACTATGCTTCAGACAAATTTCCCTTAGAGGACAATAAAGTTCACTCTATTCTACTACTGTCATGCAGTTTGTTCTGATCAGGACATGCTGTACTGAAAGAATGGAGCAAAATATTTCAGAGCAAAGAAGACTGTCAGTCTGGTCGGTCATGCCAATCAGGACGGTTCCACTTTCCAAGGTGAAGAGTGACCGGACTGAGGTTGTATGTGATTATGGGAGGCTTATGTAGAGCAAAAGTAATCCTGCCCCATCATCACACACTCCCTGCCTGATCAGGTGTTAATGGAGGTTTTGTTTCAGTGAAGTGCATGTGCAGTGTGAATTTCCCATACAGAGTGCAGGAGAACTATGCTTGCGTGATTTATTTATTATTTTTGGTGGTACAATTTATTTTTGTGATTATCCTATGGTTTTTCAGTTCAGTGTCAAAAACAGCAAGGATGTATGCTGCAGCAGGAGACAGCATTTCTCAAGTAACAAAGACCCACTTGTTATGAATGTGGATAGAGAGAGACACTCTTTGCCATTTTGTCTTACAGTACAGTATGGCAAATAAAAATTACAATATCCCTAACACTTCAAATAAAAAAAATGATAAAAGTGAACAGGTCACAAATGCAATATAGTGTGTGTGTGTGTGTGTGTGTGTGTGTGTGTGTGTGTGTGTGTGTGTGTGTGTGTGTGTGTGTGTGTGTTGCTGACTCACATATGGGCCCAATCTCAGCGATGTTATCAAATGCACACGATGGAGTTGTGCCAAGTGTTGCACAGAACTGAAACACAAAAACAGTATCACCCTCATTGCTTTATTTCTCATGGCATTTTCTACTTTGGCAGCCACAAAACTAACAGATTAGATCTGAATAATTATGTCCAAAAAGGAACAGATGTGTTGTACACTGTCATTGTAAAATAATACTGCATATTAATTTCTAAAACATAGATAAGGTATTACTTTTGGCAGATAGGATTAAAAGCTGCTAGATGGAACTGAAGCCTCCTCAGCATTGTTCACTGATAGTGAACTGTAATTTTTGATGAGAGAGCTATTATTATTCGTAGAGCTATTATTATTCTTAGCCAGATAACATACATGAGGTCCAACAAGAACAATCTTTAGCAGAAGACTCATGGCTTCCTTTGCTGCCTCATAGGCATATTGTATCATTGCAGCAGAGCATTGTAGCATTGTTGTCAGAGTTTGTGCAATTTGTTTTAAGGTTCAATATCAGAATACGGCAGGCTAAGCTGGGTGCAGCTCAAGCATTCAGTGAAGCAAAAATCCAGGCATGGGAGGAGTTCTACGAGGCCATGGAACAAGACTTTCAGTCGTCTCAAAGAGATTTTCGCAAACTATCTCGAAGAGTCAAAAGGGTAAAGCAGCTTTCTGTCCATAACATGTATGGTGCATCTAGAGAGCAGCAGACTTAGACAGAGGATATTGTTAGATGTGAAAGGAGTACTTTGAGGCTCTCAATTCTACTGACATGCGTTTCATAGAGGAAGCAGAGCCAGAGGACAAGGGGGTTGACTTGTCCATCACTGGGGCCGAGATTGATGTAGTTGTTAAAAACTCGTTAGTGGCAGTGGCCTATGGGGGGATGGAATTTGCACTGTGTACTTCAAGGCTCTGGATGTTGTAGGGCTCTCCTGATTGACACATCACTACAACATTGGTTGGAGGTTGACAACAGTGCCTTTGGCATGGCAAACTGAGGAGGTGGTTCCTCTCTTCAAGAAGGGGGACAGGAGGGTCTGTTCCAACTTTAGAGGAATCACACTTTTCAGCCTCCCTGGCAAGGTGAATGCTAAGATAGTGGCGAGAATCCTGCTGTTGGTTGAACCTCAGATGAATGAGGAGGAACGTGTTTTTTGTCATGGTCATGAAACAATGGACCAACTCTTTACCTTCTCAAGAATCCTCAAGGGTTCGTACAGGTCTTAAACTTTTCTGGCACCATGCCGGATTACCGACATGTGCCGTTTTTTTGTTTTTGTTTTTTTTTTTGGCTGCAGGGAAATTTACTTCCTATTTCTGTACACAGAAATACTTTTTGTCCAAGCGGAGTTGCTGTATTTACTGATCCAAGAAGGTGGAACGTATTGAGTGATATTGAGCTTGCATGTTCCACTGATCTCTATAGAAAACCTGGATAGCTCACGCCCCATTAGCGAGTACAGAGCCAAGTGAAGCCACCTGGCCACCTTATTAGTATACCCAGAACACTCAGTTGTGGCGGTTTGGTGTAAACCCCCACAAACAGACTGGACAGACACAGCGCTCGGCTAGAGCAATTAACAGAACAGTGAAATGTGTATTAATGTCTACAGACAGATCCGCTTCTTCTGGCTCACTTCTGTGATGTTAATGTTGCCTTTCATGTATTGTGTTCATGTGTCCTGTCCTTACTGTGACCTAGGGACTGAGATCAATATGTCTCTCAAATGCAAATGTCTCATGCCTGTTCTGTTATCTCTTTGATCATGCCAACTGCTGGGGAATGCTCTTTGATGTACAGTATTGTTGTAGTTGGGTATATATGCTGCAACTCTGTAACGCAAATTCTCTCTCATTCTGACTTCTGCAACTGCTGCTGCTGGACACAGACATTGTGTCCTCCTTCTCTGAGAGCCGTGGGCTCGCTCCCGGCGCACATGCACGGCGCCGGGAGCGGAGCTCGTGACGGCGGTTTGATATAATAAAACTTCCTTAAAACCACACCATCGCTGCTTATTTTTTATCATCCGCCGCACTGGTGACCCCGAAGACGCACACGCTTTGTGTGATGCAGCCTTCTGGTCTGAACATCCACGCTGAACTGGCCGAGGGACACAAGACGTCTCCTCCCTCTCGCCCCCCAACGCACCATGACCTGAAGGCAGAAAGGAACACGCTGCCAGTGAATGCTTCACTGGCGACCCCGATCATGCACACGTTGTGCGAGGCAGCCTTCTGATCTGGACAGCTGCGCTGGTGACCCGTTCTTCATGATGGGATCTGCATGTCTGGGATCTGCTCATCCATGCTGGACCGGCCGCGCTCGCGGTTCCTCCACGCGAGAGCGCGGGCGCCTCGTCCCCTCTCCACGACGGCGTCCTCCATGGCCGGCGGAGACCGCAGCGCGTGGACCTGAACGCACCACGGCCGAGCGGTGCCAAAGATCGTCTATTCCCTCCCACCGCTCCAACGCATCTGCACGAGCCTGAGGGACAAAAGATCGTCTGTTTCCTCCCACCGTTCCAACGCACCATGGCCAAGCTGCAGCCACAGCCCAAACCTGGATTTTATCGGCGCCGTCTGCGCCGATCTCCACCAAGATTCTGCACCCTGACTCGCCACTCCAGCGGCCCACCCACGCACGGAACCCCCGCGCGTGCACCGGGGAGTTACGAGGACGGCACACCACGCACGGGACAATATCGGCTTCACTGACCGCCTTCCTTCTGCTGCACACTGGCCCTTCAGGCTTGCTTGCACACCTGAGGCCCGCAGCTTGCTCACTGGATTTTATGGTCTTAGCCACGGCACTCAAGGGGAATTCAGCTGTCTGCGGTTCCCGAGGCTTTAGAGTTGCGCCTGCCCTAAAGTCAACACGCCAGTCCCTCTGCTTTTATTTTTTTTCTTACAGCCGCTCCTGCTTTTCTTCATGGCCACGAGAGGAGTCAGAGACAAATTTTTCTTCTTGTGATCTCCGCACGCGCAACGGGACAGCCCCTCGACGCACGGAGCAGCAAGCAATTTTTGCGCGGCTCGGACGATTTCACCTTCCCCCTGCCGGCACCTACTACCCCCCTCCTCCCTCCCCCTCCGCCTGCAGCGAGCTTCTCCCACAGCTCGCTCCCATAGATGGATTATCAAGGTCCCGGCCCCCTGCCGTGTCCTCTGGGGGGGAGCGTGTGGCGGTTTGGTGTAAACCCCCACAAACAGACTGGACAGACACAGCGCTCGGCTAGAGCAATTAACAGAACAGTGAAATATGTATTAATGTCTACAGACAGATCCGCTTCTTCTGGCTCACTTCTGTGATGTTAATGTTGCCTTTCATGCATTGTGTTCATGCGTCCTGTCCTTACTGTGACCTAGGGACTGAGATCAATATGTCTCTCAAATGCAAATGTCTCATGCCTGTTCTGTTATCTCTTTGATCATGCCAACTGCTGGGGAATGCTCTTTGATGTATTGTTGTAGTTGGGTATATATGCTGCAACTCTGTAACGCAAATTCTCTCTCATTCTGACTTCTGCAACTGCTGCTGCTGGACACAGACATTGTGTCCTCCTTCTCTGAGAGCCGTGGGCTCGCTCCCGGCGCGCATGCACGGCGCCGGGAGCGGAGCTCGTGACGGCGGTTTGATATAATAAAACTTCCTTAAAACCACAGCATCGCTGCTTATTTTTTATCATCCGCCGCACAGTACTAATATGGCGACCAGGTGGCTTTACTTCTAGCAGCCAATGATCCATTCAGTTTTTCCATAGAGATCAGTGGCATGCTATTAATCAGACAGTGACAGCAAGAGTGAGTGCTGGAAACATGAGTGTTTCATCCTTCAACATACACAAAACCTTACATACATTCTGTAGGATGCAGAGTAAGTTTTTGAAGCCTAGGGAAGCTGTCCTAATTGACAAAGGACTTAAAAACAAATGGCACTGGGCATGAATCGAAGAAATGGGCAGAGACAGCAAGCCTTTTGGTAGCTGGTGTAAAAAAATTAGAGAACCAGGAGCTTGTTTCTGCATGTTGTGCTTCAAAAAGCTCATGAATGCAACTAGCAATAAAAAAGTGTTACCACGTTACAAACTAGATCCTGGCCACAGACCAGCTGTCTGTTTTTGTTAATTGAATTAAACTGTAGTTTTCTGTTGTAATCTGGCTTTGTGTATTTCCCTTTTTTATGTTTTATAGTATTTAATTTACTATTATTTCTTTTGAAGAAAACAATTATGGAAATAATGCAGTTTAGAGTATTATATGCAGTTCACTATTTTAAGAGCAAAACAGAATTATAAATCAGAGTTGGAAAGCAAGATGGCAGCAAATAAACTTGGTTCAGCCTGGGCCAGTATGAAAACTATTGCAGGCCTTCAGAGCACAGAGCGCAGTAATTGTGTGTTTTTAGATGGTTTTAGTTCAGACACAGAGCTGGCTAATGCTCTTAACTGTTTTTATGGTCGTTTTGACTCCTTTGATTTTAGCACAGAAACTCAAGATTTGAAACAGAAACTCAAAGACAATCAGCACTTTAATATTGAGATGCAGGATGTTAAAAGGGAGTTCTGCGCTGTAAAAGTGAACAAAAGTCAGGGCCCTGATAATATATGTGGACGCCTGATAAAGTCCTGTGCACATGAACTGAGTCCTATATTTCATTACATTTTCAATAAGTCCTTACAGACACAACATGTGCCTAAGATCTGGAAAGATGCCGTGGTTGTTCCCGTTCCAAAATCCAGCTGTCCTAAAATGGTAAATGACTTTAGACCAGTTGCTTTGACTTCAATTTTAATGAAAATTTTTGAAAAACTGGTCAGATGTGAGGTCCTAAAGCAGACTGAACATGCATTGGATCCTCTGCAGTTTGCCTATAGGCCTCACAGAGGAGTGGAGGATGCCACTGTCACTCTGTTTGACATGCTTTTTAAACATCTGGATTTTAATGGGACACACGCCAGGCTTTTATTTGTGGACTTTTCTTCTGCCTTTAATACAATCCAACCTCATATTTTAGTTGAAAGGCTCCTGCAACAATTTGATTTAAACAATAATCTGGTGGGTTGGATTCTGGATTTCTTAACCAACAGGACGCAGAGAGTAAGGGTCAATGGTACGTTGTCTGACCAAAAGTGTTCTTCTACTGGCTCTCCTCAGGGGTGTGTGTTGTCACCACTACTCTTCATCCTGTACACAAACATGTGTCGGAGCAGACATGATAACAGACACATTATAAAGTATGCTGATGACTGAGTCATTGTCAGTCTCCTCCAGGATGGTGAGAGTGGCCACGGCCCAGTAGTTGATGACTTTGTTCACTGGTGTGAGGATTCCTACCTGCAGCTGAATACAACAAAAACGAAAGATATGATTATTGACTTTAGGAGGAAAACTCCCAGGCACAAAGTCACCATACTAAAAGGCCAGACCACCGAATGTGTACAATCGTACAAATATCTTGGGACGATTATTGATAGTGGATTGAACTTTGAGGTGAACTGTGAAAGGGTGTGCAAAAAGGGTCAGCAAAATTTGCATTGTTTGAGGAAACTTGCACGCATCCAAATTGACCGAACCATAATGACTATGTTTTATCGGGCTTTTATTGAATCTGTTTTATCCTTTTCTTTAATGTCATGGTTTGGTCAGATAAAACTGAAACAGAGGAAATCCTTGGATCAGGTAGTCAGATGGTCCAGTCGTTTGCTTGGTGAGCCACAGCTGAGCCTGACATCCCTGTACACCAGACAAGTACAGAGGATGGCCGACTCGATTTTAAATGATGACTCCCACCCTTTGCACTGCAACTTTCAGCTTCTTCCCTCCAGACGGAGGTTTGCTGTCCCAAAAAGTAGAACCCAGCGCTACAAAAACAGCTTTGTCCCTGCTGCTGTCAAAGAGTTGAACAAGCTATAAAAATTATATTGTACATATTTTATATTTACCTATTTTGTAAGATGTGTGCCTGTGTTTGTGTCTATGTTGAATGTAATTAGTGGCTTGTAAATATGGATGTCACCAACTGCAAAACAAATCTACCTACGGGTACAAATAAAGTAACCTGAACCTGTTTACAATTTGTTATTAAAAATACATAGTGCAAATGTTGCACATTCCATGAAAAAATAGTAAATCATTGGCCTTTTTCCATATACCCTTTACTGAATGGTTGCTAATCAAACCTTTTTCCACCAGTGAATTAGTTTGCTTGACTGAGTGTCACATACCCTTATTCATAAATTTCATGTTATAGATTGTAGGTCATTCTGTACATAATTTATATAACTTGTTAGCAACAGTATTCTAAATGTTAGATGTTTGCATCATATTATAATAAGATGGAGTACTATTGTCACCTACTGACCTTCCTTGGTATTGCTGTTTCAAACAGTCCACCAAAATCTAGTCTGAATTTATCAATGGGTATGGCAGAAATGTTACTAACTAGTTTCAAGGAAAATCATTTACACACACACACACACACACACACACACACACACACACACACACACACACACACACAGTGGTGTGAAAAAGTGTCTGCCCCCTTCCTGATTTCTCTTTTTTTTTTTTGTATGTTTGCCACACTTAAATGTTTCAGATCATCAAACAAAGTTAAATATTAGACAAAGGTAACACAAGTAAACACAAAATGCAGTTTTTAAATGTTTTTAAATGAAGGTGTTTATTATTGGGGGGGGGGATCCAAGCCTACATGGCCCTGTGTGAAAAAGTGATTGCCCCCCCATTAAAACATAAATTAACTGTGGTTTATCACCTCTTTGGAAAGCTGAGTTCAATTTCTCGAGCCACACCCAGGCCTGATTACTGTCACATTTGTTCGCAATCCAGAAGTCACTCAAATAGGACCTGCCTGACAAAGTGAAGTAGACCAAAAGATCTTCAAAAGCTAGACATCATGTTGCGATCCAAAGAAATTAAGGAACAAATTAGAAACAAACTAACTGAGATCTACTGTATTAGCCTGAAAAAGGTTATAAAGCCATTTCTAAAGCTTTGAGACTCCAGCGAACCACAGTTGCAAAAACATGGAACAGTGGTGAACCTTTCCAGGAGTGGCCGGCTGACCAAAATTACCCCAAGAGCGTAGCGACGACTCATCCAAGAGGTCACAAAAGACCCCACAACATCTAAAGAAGTGTTCATGACTCCACCATAAGAAAGAGAATGGGCAAAAATGGCCAGCATGGCAGAGTTCAAGATGAAAACCACTGCTGAGCAAAAAGAACATAAAGGCTCGTCTCAATTTTGCCAGAAAACATCTTGATGATCCCGAAGAGTTTTAGGAAAATACCCTGTGCACTGATGAGACAAAAGTTTAACTTTTTAGAAGGTGTGTGTCCCATTACATCTGTAACACAAAAAGTAACACAGCATTTCAGAAAAGGAATATCATACCAACAGTACAGGAGGTAGAGCAGGTCGTCTAATAACCCGATGGTTGGCGCTTTGAATCCCGCTCTCCCCAGATATCCTGCCGTTGTATCCCTGGGCAAGACACTTCACCCGCATTGCCTCCAGTGTCCATAACACTGAGTATGAATGTGTAAAAATGTTTAAATGTTCGGTGGTGGCCGGAGAGGCCGTTGGCGCGGATTGGCAGCCACATTTCCGTCAGCCTGCCCCAGGGCAGCTGTGGCTACAGTAGTAGCTTGCCACTACCATTGTCTGTCTGGAGTGAATGAATAATGTATCTACTTGTAAAACGTCTTTGAGTGTCTATGATAAAGCGCTATATAAATCTGATGCATTATTATTATTAAAATATGGTGGTGGTAGTGTGATGGTCTGGGGCTGTTTTGCTGCTTCAGGACCTGGAAGACTTGCTGTGGTAAATGGAACCATGAATTCTGCTGTCTAGCAAAAAATCCTGAAGGAGAATGTCCGGCCATCTGTCCGTGACCTCATGCTGAAGTGAACTTGGGTTCTGCAGCAGGACAATGATCCAAAACACACCAGCAAGTCCACCTCTGAATGGCTTAAGAAAAACAAAATGAAGACTTTGTAGTGGCCTAGTCAAAGTCCTGACTGGAATCCAATTAAGATGCCTTAAAAAGGCTGTTCCTGCTCAAAAACCCTCCAGTGTGGCTGGATTACAACAATTCTGCAAAGATGAGTGGGCCAAAATTCCTCCACAGTGCTGTAAAAGACTCATTGCCAGTTATTGGAAATGCTTGATTGCAGTTATTGCTGCTAAGGGTGGCCCAACCAGTTTTTAGGTTTAGGGGGCAATCACTTTCTCACACAGGACCATGTAGGTTTGGATTTTTTTCCCCTTTAATAATAAACACCTTCATTTAAAAACTGCATTTTGTGCTTACTTGTGTTATCTCTGTCATACAAAAAAATGAGAAATCAGGAAGGGGGCAAACACTTCACACACACACACACACACACACACACACACACACACACACACACACACACACACACACACACACACATGTGTGTGTGTCCACTCCTGTGTCCCTGCTCCCGGAAAAAAGTTCAGGCTCAGGATTTTTTTTTTGCTTTAACTCCTGTTCAGAGGAGTTTGCCCATCCCATCTACATGTGTTTTTTGGACTTGGAGAAAGCATTCAACCACGTCCTTTATGAGTTCTTGTTGGGGTGCATTGGGAGTATGGGGTATCAGGCTTGTTTCCACAAGTTCTCCAGTTTCTATGTGACCATTATGACAGTTTGGTTCGTATTACCAACACTAAGTCAAACTCATTTCCAGTGAGAGCTGACTCCACCAGGACTGCTCTGTCATTGATCCTGCTCATAAATTTATGGACAAGATTGCTAGGTGCAGCAAAGAAACAGAGGATGTCATGTTCAATATCCAAAGGATTTCACCTCTACTCTTTGCAGATGATGTGGTTCTGTTGGCTACCGGTTTTGCTGGGGCAGTTTGCTACTGAGTTTGAAGCAGCCGAGAAGAGAATAAGCATCTCCAAATCTGAGTCCAGAGTCTTCAGCAAGAAAAGGATGGATTAGGGATGAGCTCCTGCCCCAAGCGGAGGATTTAAAGTATCTCGGGGTCTTATTCAAGAGCAACGGGATATTGGGGTGGAAGATTGACCAATAGATTGCGATTGGGATTGGGACGTCACTTGTGGTAACGTATCGTCACTTCCTGTTTTGCTCTCTGTCCGTGTAGTTTGCTCTCCTCACTCTCCTGAGCTTTGGGTTAGCCACTAGCTATGGCTATTAGCTCTCCTTCCTCTCCTTCTCTGGTATGCTCTCTATGTCAAATGTTTAGTTACACCTCTGCCTCTTTTAGTGATAACGGTAAATGTAATAAATGTTGTCTCTTTGAGGTACTCGAGACGAGGTTGTCTGATTTGGAATCCCGGCTCCGCTGCATTGAAACACCGTCTGCGCCAGTTACTCTCGACGGACGTCCCCTAGCTGCAGCGGAGCTCGCTAGCATAGGCCCCGTTAGCGGTCCTCCGGCTCTCCTCAGCAGCGAGGAGACTGGGTGGGTGACGGTGAGAAGGAAGCCTAGTCGCAAAGCCCCAGTACACCTCCAACCTGTTCACGTTTCTAATCGTTTTTCTTCGCTCAGCGACACACCTGCTGAGGAAAAAACTCTGATCATTGGTGACTCTGTAGTCAGAAACATGAGCCTAGAGACTCCAGCGGCCATAGTCAAATGCATTCCTGGGGCCAGAGCAGGCGACATCGAGTCAAATTTGAAAATGCTGGTTAGAGTAACTGTAAATACTCCACGATTGTTATTCACGCTGGCATTAATGACATCCGTCTCCGGCAGTCGGAAGTCACGAAACTTAATGTAGAATCGGTGTGTGAATTTGCCAAAACAATGTCGGACTCTGTAGTATTCTCTGGGCCCATCCCCAATCTGACCAGTGATGACATGTTTAGCCGCTCGTCATCCTTGAACCGCTGGTTGTCTGTGTGGTGTCCTGCAAACAACGTGGGCTACATTGACAATTAGAATAGAATAGAATAGACTTTATTTGTCATTATAACAAGTACAACAAAATTAAAATGCAAACCAATCGGTGAATTAAAAGTAAGCTCATTTATTGGAGCTCATTTTGGGGAAATCCTGGTCTTATGAGACAAGACAGCGTCCATCCCACTTTGGATGATGCGTCTCATTTATCTAACAATCTGGCATCTTTTTTATCCAAATTTCCAAAACCTTGACTACTCAGAGTTGGGACCAGGAAGCAGAGTCGCAGTCTTACACGCCTCTCTGCAGCTCCTCTTCATCTGCCACCCCTCAACTTAGCCCCTGTCTTCCCCATCAGAGAATCACTGTCTGCTCCCTCCAAAGTAAATAAAAATATAATACGTATATAAGCATCCCAAAGTGATTAAGCAAAAAATTGGTAAAACTCAAATTAAACATGAAACCTCTAAATTGAATGATTTGGCCTCTGTTCCTCCTCATAATTTAAAAATTAAATGTGGTTTATTAAATATTAGGTCTCGAACTCCCAAGTCTCTGTTAGTCCATGATCTGTTAATTGATCATTAGATTGATTTAATATCCCTTACAGAGACTTGGTTAGGGCAAGAGGATTATGTTGGTTTAAATGAATCAACTCCCTCTGGTTATTTAAACTGTCAAAATCCCAGAAGTTCTGGTCATGAAGGAGGAGTAGCAACAATTTACCATTCCAAACTATTAATTAATGTAAAGCAAAAAACATGTTATAATTCCTTTGAGGGCCTGGTCCTCAGTATTGGGCACTTTAGCAATTTTAGGTTAAACCCAATTTTATTTGCCATAGTTTATCGTCCTCCATCAACCTACTCAGAATTTTTATCTGAATTTGCTGATTTCTTAGCTGATTTAGTGCTGAAATCAGATAAATATAATTTAACTATATAATTATAGTAGGGGACTTTAATATACATGTAGATGTAGATAGTGACTGCCTTAATGTGGCATTTAATTCAATATTAGACTCGATTGGGTTTTCTCAGAAAGTAGGAAATTCTACTCATTATCTCCACCATACATTGGATCTTGTTCTGACATATGGCATAGAAATAGAAAATCTTGTAGTGCCTCCTCATAACCCTGTACTGTCAGACCATTGTCTGTTAAGCTTTGATTTTACTATTTCTGACTATTTGGCTCCTAAAGAAAAATATTATTACAGTAGATGCCTCTCAGATGATGCTGTTACCAAATTTATGCAGATTGTTTCCTCTATGCCATGTGTCAACACAACGGAAATAAGCTATAGACAGCTTGCTCCTTCTGTAATTGACAACATGGTGGATAGTGTTACAGCTTCTCTTCATCAGACTCTAGACTTGGTGGCCCCCTTAAAAAAGAAAAAGTCTAATCAGAGATTTCTAACTCCTTGGTTCAACACAGAAACTCGTAGCTTAAAACAGAAGACTCGTCAATTAGAAAGAAAATGGCGCTCCACTAATTTAGATGAAATCTATTTAGCTTAGAGAAACCATCTTTTAATTTATAAAAAAATCTCTTAGAAAAGCTAGAACGAGTTATTATTCTGCATTAATAGAAGAGAACAAGAATAATCCCAGGTTTCTTTTCAGTACTGTAGCCAGGTTGACAAAGAGTCAGGACTCTGTCAATCCTAGCATTCCCTTAGAGCTTACTAGTCAGGACTTTATGAACTTTTTCAATAATAAAATTTCATCCATCAGAGATAAAATCAGTCAGATTCTTCCCACCGTTAACTTAAATACAGTAACTACTACAACTCCTTCAATTGATGTCTGTCTTGATGAGTTTACTCCAATCGACCTTTGTGAGTTAGACAAAACAGTTTCCTCATCCAAACCTTCAACTTGTCTTTTAGACCCTATTCCTACCAGGTTATTTAAAGAAGTCTTCTCACTTATTGGTAGCTTTATTCTTCATATAATCAATTCTTCATTAACTCTAGGCCATGTACCGCAGGCTTTTAAAACGGCTGTAATTAAACCCTTACTCAAAAAGCCAACGCTAGATCCAGGAGCTTTAGCTAACTATAGACCAATCTCTAATCTCCCTTTCATTTCAAAAATCTTAGAAAGAGTTGTCGCTACGCAATTATTTGACCACCTGCAGGGAGATGGTTTACTTGAAGAGTTTCAATCTGGGTTTAGAATCCATCATAGTATAGCACCTTGGGGGAGTCAGATTATTTAGCATCTCAGACAAGAGACAGTGGATAAGCATGGGAAAACAATGCTCAGGAGGTTCCTGGCGAGATAGCAGGAAGGAGTCAAGGACGTAGGGGGTTGAATGCAGTATAATGCAAATGTCATGTTGTGTGTTGTGTTTTCGTTCACGCTTCAGCTAACAGCTTCTCTGCTGCTGTGAGCTGTGAGCTTCAGCTAACATCATCTCTGCTGCTGTGAGCTTCAGCTAACATCTCCACTGCTGCTGTGAGCTTCAGCTAACATTTTCTCTGCTGCTCTGAGCTTCAGCTAACATCTCCACTGCTGCTGTGAGGTTCAGCTAACAACTCCACTGCTGCTGTGAGCATCAGCTACCATCTTTTCTGCTGCTGTGAGCTTCAGCTAATATCTTCTCTGCTGCTGTGAGCTTCAGCTAACATCTCCACCGCTGCTGTGAGCTTCAGCTAACATCTTCTCTGCTGCTCTAAGCTTCAGCTAACATCTCCACTGCTGCTGTGAGCTTCATCTAACATCTCCACTGCTGCTGTGAGCTTCAGCTAACATCTTCTCTGCTGCTGTGAGCTTCAGCTAAACTCTCCATCGCTGCTGTGAGCTTCAGCTAACATCTCCACCGCTGCTGTGAGGTTCAGCTAACATCTTCTCTGCTGCTGTGAGCTTCAGCTAACATCTCCACTGCTGCTGTGAGCTTCAGCTAACATCTCCACTGCTGCTGCGAGCTTCAGCTAACATCTCCACTGCTGCTGTGAGCATCAGGTAACATCTCCACTGCTGTTGTGAGCATCATCTAACATCTCCACTGCTGCTGTGAGCTTCAGCTATCATCTCCACTGCTGCTGTGAGCATCCGGGCTGTTAACCAGGTTAGGCTAACCTGTTATAGCTAGCTAGCTATCCACTTCTCATCTGGAAAGCCATGGCTTCATCCTCGAGGTGTGTCAGCTGTGTGTCCCTCTTTAAGAAGGTTTCTGAGTTGGAATTGAGACTCTCCAACCTCTATAAGATTTGGGAGGCTGAAGACCACCTAGATACTATAATTTTTGGGCAGACATCGGCCCCAGCGACCGATTCGCAGCTAGCAGAGATGGCTACTTACCTGGGTGAAATTAACACATCACCATCCACTTCCACCCCTGCTCCGGTCACCTCAGCTGTCTAGGACCCCAGCAATAAACACTGGCTTCAGCTTGGAGCTAAACCCAAAGCCCCAGGTGGTTCTTCACAGCCTCAATGCGCACCTTGGACGTTGGTTGGGCCAACTAACAAACGTCTAGCAACGGGCAAACGTCGGGGATTGACCAGACATGGCCGTGCCTCTTCCCTTCCCCTTTTGCTGGAAAACAGATTTGACATCCTTTCCCTGGAAGATTTCCCCCACCTGGATGCCGATCTTCCTCCCATGGCCGCCCCTCCTCCTTCAGCAGCGGCCCAAACCCACAAGCCCCGGATGAAAACTACTTTAGGTGTGCCAAACTATACACCAGCTCCAAAAAGAAGAGAGTGCATCACCCTGTCATCACTGCAACAACTACGTCAAAATTATCCACCATTTCAGAAGCCACCGACAAAGCCCCCCCAGACAACGCTGGTACAGTAATTGGTGATTCAATAATGAGGAACGTCAGAAGCAGGTGCTGTGTCATTAAACTTTTTCCTGGGACTAAAGTGTCAGACATTGAGGCTCTTAACCCTGACCTATTAAATGAATACCCCCACGCTAAAACTGTCATTGTGCATGTTGAATGCAACAATATCCCAGATGAAGCCTTGGAGCTCTTAAACAGTGACTTCAGGAGCCTTCTGTCCACTCTTATGAACTGTGGCAGACGTGTGTTTATTTCTGGGCCATTGGCACCTTTTAGAAGAGGTTGCAATTATTATAGCAGAACTCTCAGCCTTAATACCTGGTTGTGTTCTACATGTCCTACTTTTAACATTGGTTTTGTAGACAATTTCAACCTGTTTTGGAACCACCCATCATTTATGAGGCCAGATGGCATCCATCCAAATAGACTTGGTGCAGGTGTTTTAAGGGACAATCTGTTCTATTCCATTCAGCGTTTTTTAGTACAGTGACTGAAATCTGGTGTGTTAACTCACCCCGAAGTTCCTGGGTCTGCCAACCAGCCCTTCTTTGCTCCCACTTCTCATAGAACCCCATAGAGATTGTGTCTGTCTCCCGTTACCCAAAACATTTTAACCCAAGACAAATACAACTTAACTTGATAAATACACACCTCTCTGCAGCTGCTCCTCATCTGCCACCCCTCAACTTAGCCCCTGTCTTCCCCATCAGAGAACCTCTGTCTACTCCCCCCCAAGTTAATAAAAAAAATAATGTATAAGCATCCCAAAGTGATTAAACAAAAAGTTGGTAAAACTCAAATTAAACATCAAGTCTCTAAATTTAATGATTTGGCCTCTCTTCCTCATAATTTAAAAATTAAATGCAGTTTGTTAAATATTAGGTCTCTAACTCCCAAGTCTCTACTAGTCCATGATCTGTTAATTGATCATCAGATTGATTTAATATCCCTTACAGAGACTTGGTTAGGGCAAGATGATTATGTTGGTTTAAATGAATCAACTCCCTCTGGTTATCTAAACTATTATAATCCCAGAAGTTCTGGTCATGGAGGAGGAATAGTGGCAATTTACCATTCTAAATTACTAGTTAATGTAAAGCAAAAAAAACATGTTTTAATTCCTTTGAGGGCCTGGTCCTCAGTATTGGGCATGTTAGCAATCATAGCTTAAACCCAATTTTCTTTGCCATAGTTTACCACCCTCCCTCAGCCTACTCAGAGTTTTTATCCGAATTTGCCAAATTCTTAGCTGATTTAGTGCTGAAATCAGACAGAATAATTATAGTAGGGGATTTTAATATACATGTAGATGTAGATAGTGACTGTCTTATTAAGGCATTTAACCTCTTGCACTCCGGTGTACCGCGGGTGGGCACGTCTCTGCATCCTAGAGTGCACGAGGGCGCAAGAGGGCGCTGCATCCTAGAGCGCACTGAAAAAAAAAGCTGCATTTCCGTTCTTCCACTACAGACACAGCCGCGAACAGAAAGCCAAAGGAGTGCTTTGATTGGTTTAGATGTGATTGACCTGTCATTCGACTAATAAGAGCCTTGAATTGGGTTTCTGAAACCTTGAAGAACCAATGACTGAAAACCTAGCAAGAAGGACCCGCCTACCAACGGCTGCGAATACAGTGAGCCAATTGAAGCACAGAAGTTCGAAAGCTGTTTTGTGTAAGGCTGGGTGACACACAGGCGTTCGCCAGTCTTTTTTTCTTACTACTGTTGTTATTTGTTTTGAAAAATCGTTTGCCAAAACCGCAATCATGGAAGCGCAAAACCGCAATAATGGAATTATGGTTTGACCGGGTCGCGTGACCAGAACCACAAGTCCGTAACAAGTGGACCAGCGTCATGTTCGTCTGACAATGAGGAAGAGAAGTTCGCCAGCGACATTGCTGTTGTGGACAGGTAAGTGTTATAAGCTAAATTATTCTTTATCCCTGAAAATTGTAATCCAAATGACTTTTGACCGATCGGTAAATTACAACTGTGCGTTATCGCAACATGACAGACCCGGACCGGCCCCCCCATCATGTTGTGAACGCCACCCCGCCCCCCCCCCCCGCTACTCTTCTGTAGCAGATTGCAGATACAGTGGGGTAAAAAAGTATTTAGTCAGCCACCAACTCTGCAAGTTCTTCCACTTAAAAGATGAGAGAGGTCTCCAATTTTCATCATAGGTATACCTCAACTATGAGAGACAAAATAAGAAAAAAAAATCCTGAAAGTCACATTGAAGGATTTTTAATGAATTAATTGGTAAATTCCTCGGTAAAATAAGTATTTGGTCAATAACAAAAGTTCATCTCAATACTTTGTTATATACCCTTTGTTGGCAATGACAGAGGTCAAACGTTTTCTGTAAGTTTTCACAAGGTTTTCACACACTGTTGCTGGTATTTTGGCCCATTCCTCCAAGCAGATCTCTAGAGCAATGATGTTTTGGGGCTATCGCTGGGCAACACAGACTTTCAACTCCCTCCAAAGATTTTCTATGGGGTTGAGATCTGGAGAGTGGCTAGGCCGCTCCAGGACCTTGAAATGCTTCTTACGAAGCCACTCCTTCGTTGCCCGGGCGGTGTGTTTGGGATCATTGTCATGCTGAAAGACCCAGCCACGTTTCATCTTCAATGCCCTTGCTGGTGGAAGGAGGTTTTCACTCAAAATCTCACGATACATGGCCCCATTCATTCTTTCCTTTACACGGATCAGTCGTCCTGGTCCCTTTGCAGAAAAACAGCCCCAAAGTATGATGTTTCCACCCCCATGCTTCACAGTAGGTATGGTGTTCTTTCTCCTCCAAACACGACAAGTTGAGTTTTTACAATAAAGTTCTATTTTGGTTTCATCTGACCATATGACGTTCTCCCAATCCTCTTCTGGATCATCCAAATGCTCTCTAGCAAACTTCAGACGGGCCTGGACATGTACTGGCTTAAGCAGAGGGACACGTCTGGCACTGCAGGATTTGAGTCCCTGGCGGCGTAGTGTGTTTCTGATGTAGCCTTTGTTACTTTGGTCCCAGCTCTCTGCAGGTCATTCACTAGGTCCCCCCATGTGATTCTGGGATTTTTGCTCACCGTTCTCAGGATAATTTTGACCCCACGGGGTGAGATCTTGCGTGGAGGCCCAGATCGAGGGAGATTATCAGTGGTCTTGTATGTCTTCCATTTTCTAATAATTGCTTCCACAGTTGATTTCTTCACACCAAGCTGCTTACCTATTGCAGATTTAGTCTTCCCAGCCTGGTGCAGGTCTACAATTTTGTTTCTGATGTCCTTTGACAGCTCTTTGGTCTTGGCCATAGTGGAGTTTGGAGTCTGACTGTTTGAGGTTGTGGACAGGTGTCTTTTATACTGATAACGAGTTCAAACAGGTGCCATTAATACAGGTAACGAGTGGAGGACAGAGGATCCTCTTAAAGAAGAAGTTAGAGGTCTGTGAGAGCCAGAAATCTTGTTTGCTTGTAGGTGACCAAATACTTATTTTACTGAGGAATTTACAAATTAATTGATTAAAAATCCTTCAATGTGATTTTCTGGATTTTTTTTTTCTCATTTTGTCTCTCATAGTTGAGGTATACCTACGATGAAAATTGGAGGCCTCTCTCATCTTTTAAGTGGGAGAACTTGCACAATTGGTGGCTGACTAAATACTTTTTTTCCCCACCGTATATTGCAGATATTTCAGTACAACTGTGCATAGTAGACCGCGGGGACTGTCCGCCGCGGTCGCCACATCGCCACATGACTGTTCCGTCATGCGGCGATGGGCGATGTCCGTCCTCTGTAGCGGGGGTGGGGGTTGGGAGTTGTTATCTTCTACATTACAAATATTTTAGAATAATTTTTAGTGCACTATAGGTTGTTTTTCTTGTAAAAAAAAAGCCACACATTTTTTCGTGGCATGCTTCTTTGTGTGTGGGGGCTTGTTTGTTCATTCATTCATTCATGAATGAATAAACAACCCCCCCCCCCCACACACACACACACAGCCCTTCACCTTTCATTGGAGCCCAAGATGAAGCTTCTATATTGAATCATTCAGAAGTTACAGACATTTTTCCAAACTGTGCCATTTGGCACAATTTGGCACAGTTCAAAAACGCCTGGAAACAACCTAAGAAAAAAGCTGTGTAATATATTCATTTTTGTGGCATTGTTACAAAATTTTGACCTCAGCTGGATAACACTTGGTTCTACATTTCTGTTACATTTTCCAGCCAGTATCTGAAGCTGTGTGTTATTTGCAAGCATTTGTATCCAAAAAAACACCCAGGCGAAATTTATTTTCTTCAAGTTCAGTATGTTTAGATACCTGTTACTCAGTGGCAGGAGCACTTAGAGAGATTATGACTGTTTTGCCAAAAAAATCAAAGTGTTTTCTTTTAAATGAGACCAACCCCATGAAGATGCTGCAAAGGGTTGAAGAACAGCTTTTGATTTACTTTGGGTACGTTATTTTTTGGCGTTTTTAGGGAAATTGACCAGAGTGCAAGGGGTTAATTCAGTATTACACTTGATGGGGTTTTCCCAGAAAGTAGAAAATTCTACCCATTATCTCCACCACTCATTGGACCTTGTTCTGACATATGGCATAGAAATAGAAAATCTGGTTGTGTCTCCTCATAATCCTGTACTGTCAGACCATTGTCTGTTAACCTTTGATTTCACTATTCCTGACTATTTGATTCCTAAAGAAGAATATTACTACAGCAGATGTCTTTCAGATGATGTTGTTACCAAATTTATGCAGATTGTCTCCTCTTTGCCATGTGTCAACACAACGGAAATAAGCGAGGGAGAGCTTGCTCCTTCCATAATTGATAGCATGGTAGATACTGTTACAGCTTCTCTGCATCAGACTCTAGACTTGGTGGCTCCGTTAAAAAAGAAAAAGTCCAAGTTTGGGGACCTTGGGGAAGTCAGGTTATTTAGCACCTCAGACAGAGACAGGGAATAAGCATGGGAGAACAATGTCCAGGAAGGACAGAGGGGGTTGAATGCAGTGTAGTGTAAATATCATGCTGTGTAAGGTGAAGTGTGACTTGGGATATAGAGAGGAGAGCTTGCTGTAACCAGTCAGTCCATTCTGTGCTTGTGAGATGTGAGTGTGTAATAAATCGTCTGTCATGAATCTGCCTCTTCATTTACACACTCCACACTGGTGACCCAAGACGTATTATGGAACACGAGGCAAGAACCCCGGAGCTGGCCCGGTCGGGAAGCCCCAGCGACGCAGCAGCCATTCCACAGACAGCCCGGACTGGAACCCCCAGCCACGCGTGTACGGTTTCAGTCAAACTACCGGATTTCTGGCAGCACAACCCACGCTCTTGGTTCCACCACACCGAGGCCCAGTTCGCCCTCCGGGGAGTAACGGCAGACGACAACAGATTCTACCATGTGGTAGCAGCGCTGGACTCCCGCACAGTCCAGCAGGTAGGGAGCCTGCTCAATCAGCCACCAGCCCGCAACAAATACGAGGCGCTTAAGGCTGCGCTCACCTGGCGTTACACGCTCTCGGAATGTGAGAGAGCGGAGAGGCTCCTGGCGCGGACCGAGTTAGGAGATGGTTCGGCCGTCGACCTGATGGAGAAGACGCTGGTGTTAATGGGCACGGACAACGGGCACTTTCTATTTGCCCACCTTTTCCTCTGGAACCTTCCAACAGAGGCGAGAGCGGTTCTGGCCAATTCGCCGTTGCTGGCCGCGCGTGACTACCGTGCGCTAGCCCAGGAGGTAGACAGGATCATCCTCACCACCAGGGCGATCACTGTCAACGCGGCGGCGGCGGAGCCCAGCGAGACGACCAGAGGAGGCAAGGAGCCACTGACGGTAGCAGCAGCGGGGGCCAAGGAGCGCCCGAGAGACACGCTCTGTTTCTACCACCGCCACTTCGGAGAGAACGCACGCAGATGGGCGCCACCGTGCCAATTTAAGCACTCGGGAAAACGCCAAGGCCGGCAGTCGGCAGCAGCTGCGACCCTCGGTGAAGAGAACAAGCTACTCTACATGATGGACGCACGTTCGGGGAGGCGTTTCCTCGTGGACACCGGAGCCCAGAGGAGCATCATCCTGCCGACATACGACCCTCAATTTGTTTCCGAACCCTGGTCCGCGATGGCCTGCAGCCTGGGTGTTACAATTCATCGCACAACCACGTACAACCCACAGGCCAATGGGTTATGCGAGCGTTTTCATAGATCACTGAAAGTAGCACTCAGGGCTTCACTGACGGATGCAAATTGGGTAGACAGGTTGCCGTGGATTTTATTGGGGTTGCGCTCCGCGCCAAAAGAGGACTTGGAAACTTCCCCGGCAGTGCTTGTTTTTGCACAGCTCCTACGGCTGCCCGGGGAATTTCTACCAGATAATCCCGCGCCGGGCAGCTGCCCGTCTCAGCTTTTGCAGCGTAGCGCAAACACAGGCATGCTGCCGGGCCCTGCCCACCACAGTTTTCCGCATGCCTTCGTGCCTAAAACTTTGAAGAACGCGCAGTTCATGTTCGTCAGACACGACACCCACCGCCCCCCATTGTGCCCACCCTATGATGGACCGTTCAGAGTGTTGGAAACAGGGGATAAGCATTTTGTGCTCGACTTGGGGGGTAGACGGGAGAAAATTGGCATAGACAGACTCAAACCTGCCTTTGTAGTGGCGGATGAGCAAGTGCTGTTGGCTGGAGCCCCTGGGCGTGGAAGACCCCCACGGAGAACTCCCCAGGGAAACGATTCACCAGAGCAGCCACACGGGCATAACGAAGTCCCCCACCACCACCACGGCTCACCCGTAGTCAGACACGCTCCCAGCAGCCCCCCACCGGCACAGCAGCGCCACGGAGCCGGTAAACCCCAGTTACAACAGATATGGGAATAGACTGAAGCCAAAAGCGAGTGTGGACTAATGTCTGTCTTAGATGCTGGTGGGGGGGGGGGGGGACCTTGGGGAAGTCAGGTTATTTAGCACCTCAGACAGAGACAGGGAATAAGCATGGGAGAACAATGCCCAGGAAGGACAGAGGGGGTTGAATGCAGTGTAGTGTAAATATCATGCTGTGTGAGGTGAAGTGTGACTTGGGATATAGAGAGGAGAGCTTGCTGTAACCAGTCAGTCCATTCTGTGCTTGGGAGATGTGTGTAATAAATCGTCTGTCATAAATCTGCCTCTTCATTTACACACTCCACACAATCAGAGATTTCTAACCCCTTGGTTTAACACAGAATCTCATAGCTTAAAACAGAAGACTCGTCAATTAGAAAGAAAATGGTGTTCCACTAATTTAGATGAAATCTATTTAGCTTGGAAAAATCATCTTTTAATTTATAAAAAAATCTCTTAGAAAAGCTAGAACAAGTTGTTACTCTACATCAATAGAAGAGAACAAGAATAATCCCAGGTTTCTTTTCAGCACTGTAGCCAGGCTGACAAAGAGTCGGGACTCTGTCAATCCTCGCATCCCCCTAGAGCAGGGGTCAGCAACCTTTACCACTCAAAGAGCCATTTGGACCCGTTTCCCACAGAAAAGAAAACACTGGGAGCCACAAAAACCCTTTTGACACTTAAAATGAAATAACACCGCATATAACTTTTTTTCCCTTTATGCTATGTATAAACAAACTATAATGTGTTGCATTTATGAAATCAGGGAACTCCTGCAGAGAAAACAAAATTACATTTCTGCATGCAACAAAAACATGTTGAACTCCGAAAAAAAAAGACATTTGGTTGAAGGTTGACATTGGGTTGAAAGGAGAGAGCTATTTCTAGCACTGATGACTCCTGATCCTTCGATAAAAATCTCATAACTCCGCTGAAAACAATACCGAAAGCTCAGAATTCCAACACGAACCAGCGATGTGATTTGGGGTTGGGGAAATCATCTGAAAATTCAGCAGGGGGTCTGGGGGACACAGTCCCCCAGCGGGGTCTGGGGGGGGGGGGGGCAAAGCCCCCCGAAGCTCCTGGGTTTTTATGATTTTTAAGTACCAGAACTGTGCTTAAATGACATAAAACAAACAGCTGAATGCCACTTTTTAATGTATAATATTGACTTATGTTCCAAGAAGACAGACTAAGGCTGCAGCGCGTCGTGCGCACTGCTGAGAAGGTGATCGGCTGCAAGCTCCCATCTCTCCAGGATCTGTACATCTCCAGGACCCGGAGGCGTGCAGGCCGGATCATGGCCGATCCTTCACACCCTGGTCACGTACTGTTTGCCACCCTCCCCTCAGGTAGAAGACTTCGGTCCATTCAGACTAAAACCTCCCGGCACATGAACAGCTTTTTCCCCTCTGCCATCAGACTGCTGAACATTAAATGACTTATTGACTCTCGTGCACTATATACAGCAGCTCAACCAGACTCATGTCATTCATCACTGTTTTTCTGTTGCATTATCGACTGCACATCATCTGCTACTTGCTAATTTATTTAAAACTGCTGTGACTAGTATTACTCATTATTATTATTATTATTATTATTATTATTATTATTATTACTTATTATTCTACACTTATTGCATGGTTTTAGTCTTTAAGTTTTTTAGTTTATCTCTTTATCTTATCATGTTTTAATGTTGCAGCATTGCACCGAGACAAATTCCTAGTTTGTGTACTACATGAACAATGGCAATAAATCTGATTCTGATTCTGATTCTGAGAAGATAGCATTCCTAAAATATTCCAACAAGCATTATCCATCACATGCTTTAACACTTGATCAGATCAAAATCAGTTAATTTTATCTGTTCCATAATAGAAATAAAATTCCAACATACCATTACTTTTTATAATTTCAGATCACCAGTTTCAATCTCCATTGAGACTTGAGCACTTCATTTTGCACAATCACTCATGTAGCCAAGTCTTAGAAATATTCAAAAGTTATGAGTCAATGTCCACTGTGCACTGTCAATTTCAAACTGTTTGGAATCATAAAAGGGGATGGTTAACTTTTATTACCGTTTCCTCCCTCGCGCCAGCCCAGCTCATACAGCTGTTGTAGAGTTAATGACTCTCCACCTGGCCATACCGATTACCGGAAGTGGCTATACGCCACTTCCGGTCCTGCCTGAAAGGGCGCAGCTTCACTGCGTTCGTGGACCACAAGCCGCTAACGTACTTAACGTACTTTATCTTCCTGGAAGATAAAATAAAGCGGAATTCGGCAAATTAGCAGAAAATCACATCCCTGAGAACACGCCGCCATGAATCTTTGAAAAAGCATACAACGAGCCATTTGATTGGACCAATCGTTTGCAACTATCCAATCGCAGGGCTGTCAGGCTACTGCAATACAGCAGTAGCTTGAACACAACACATCCGGGTTATCGCGGGAGACGACTTCCGGGGAAGCGGCGAGCACTTATGTTATCGTGTTGATTTTCACTGACGGTGATTAAACTTTAACACGTTTTTTTTTTTTTAGATTTTACAAGATCACCATAATCTTCAAATTTAGAATTACATTTTAAAAACTAATGAACTAAAATAAAATAATTTTAATTAAATACTCATTATTTATTTTCCAAAGCCACAGGGAGCCGCAGCAGAGGGATGAAAGAGCTGCGGGTTGCCGACCCCTGCCCTAGAGCTTACTAGTCAGGACTTTATGAACTTTTTCAATCATAAAATTTCATCTATTAGAGATAAAATCAGTCAGATTCTTCCCACCATAAACTTAAGTACAATAACAACTCCTTCAATTGATATCTGTTTGGATAAGTTTACTCCAATTGACCTTTTAGAGTTCGATAAAATAATTTCCTCATCCAAGCCTTCAACTTGTCTTTTAGACTCTATTCCTACCAGGTTATTTAAAAAAGTCTTCCCATTTATTGATAGCTGTATTCTTCAATTAATCAGTTCTTCTTTAACATTAGGCCATGTACTGCAGGCTTTTAAAACTGCTGTAATTAAACCCTTACTCAAAAAGCCAATGCTCGATCCAGGAGTTTTAGTTAACTATCGATCAATCTCTAATTTGCCTTTCATTTCAAAAATCTTAGAAAGAGTTGTTGCTACTTAATTATTTGACCACTTGCAGGGAAATGATTTATTTGAAGAGTTTCAATCTGGGTTCAGAATCCATCATAGTACTGAGACAGCCTTTGTGAAGGTCACTAACAACCTCCTTATCGCATCTGATAATGGACTTGTTTCTGTACTTGTCCTTTTAGATCTTAGTGCAGCCTTTGATACTATCAACCATGATATTCTACTTGATAGATTAGAACACTATGTTGGACTTAATGGAACTTCGTTGCAGTGGTTTAGATCTTATTTATCTGATAGACTTCAATTTGTTCATGTCATTAATGAGTTTTCTTCCAACTCAAAGCTCAGTCATGGAGTTCCACAAGGATCTGTGCTAGGCCCTACTCTTTTTAGTTTATATATGCTTCCATTAGGCAACATCATTAGAAAGCACTGTGTACATTTTCATTGTTATGCAGATGACACACAATTATACTTGTCAATGAAGCCAGATGATAGTAATCAATTAGCCAAGTTAGACACCTGTCTTAAGGAAATCAAAGCTTGGATGACTTGTAATTTTCTGCTATTAAACTCAGATAAGACTGAAGTCATTCTTGTGTGTCCAAAAAACCTTAGAAATACCTTTCCAAATCAAACTCTTAGTTTGGATGTGGTTACTCTTTCTCTGAATAGTTCTGTGAGGAACCTTGGAGTTATTTTTGATCAAGATCTGTTTTTCAATTCACATATTACATATTAAATTTGTTTCTAAGACTGCCTTCTATCATTTGCGTAATATTGCCAAGATTAGGAGCATCTTGTCTCAGAGCGATGCTGAGAAACTGATCCACGCTTTTGTTAGCTCTAGATTAGATTATTGTAACTCTTTATTATCAGGTTGTCCAAAAATATCTTTAAAAAGTCTTCAGTTGATCCAAAATGCTGCTGCAAGAGTTTTAACAGGTACTAGAAAGAGAGATCATATCTCTCCGGTTCTGGCCTCCCTTCATTGGCTTCCCATAGAGTTTAGAATTAAGTTTAAAATCCTTCTTCTTACTTACAAAGCTCTTAACAATCAGGCCTCTTTTTATTTAAAATAGCTGATATTACCCTATCATCCTAACAGAGCACTACGCTCCCAGAATGCTGGATTACCTGTAATACCTAGAATCTCCAAAAATACAATGGGAGGCAGAGCCTTCATCTATCAAGCTCCTTTCCTGTGGAACCAGTTACCAGTCTGGATTCGGGAGTCAGACTTGATCTCTGTTTTTAAGAGTAGGGTAAAAACCTTCCTTTTCGATATAGCCTACGACTGGGGAGGGATCATGTGTCTCTACACCCTACCTTAGTTCTGCTGCTAATAGATTTAGACTGCCAGGGGACCTCCAATAATGTACTTGGCTTCACTCCTTTAATGTTTGCTCTCTATATGTCTGTTCTTTTCATCTTCCCTATCCCCTCACCCCCCAGCCAGTCACAGCAGATGACTGCCCCTACCTGAGCCTGATTCTGCTAGAGGTTTCTTCCTGTCAAAAGGGAGTTTTCCTCTCCACTGTCGCCAAGCGCTTGCTCACAGGGGATCGCCTGATTGCTGGGCTCTTTCTGCAATTGTGGGGGTTTCCCCCACATTTGAAAGTGCTATGAGATGACTATTGTGAAATGGTGCTATATAAATAAAGTTGAATTGAATTGAATTGAATTAATACTTTTACTCCCATGACGGCAGAATTTCAAAGCTACCACTATCCCTCCGATGTGAATGCATGAATGTGCGATTTCACGTGTGCTCGCCTCTTTCCATTGACTTTGTATACATTCACGCCACCCGTTTGCGTTTGGTGTGAAGGCACCTCTAGACTGCAGCCCCTGCAACCTGAACCCCCTGATTGGATGGATCACAGAAGTAACATGATGATATAGCTGCTTATATTTAAGTAAAATTTTACTCTGTGTATCTGTATATGCAATAACTGAATGGACATCAGATGTATTTTCTTACATAGAAAGGAATGAGTCCAGCTGCTTTGTCCTCCTCCACCATCTTCTTCAGTGTTTCTCCTCTGACAGCATAGTGATGGTCTGTAGGCACCTTCTTCATCTTCACCATCCCAACCAGACCAGCACACAACACTGAGGAATGAGCCTTTGAAGGGAAAAAAACAATCCACCATAAGGGAGGGAAACTAAATAAGCAAACTACTAGATCACCGAATACTAAAATCATCTTAATTATGGATAGACAGCAGTTTAATTTAATTATTTTTTTAAGTTGAAATTACACTACCATTTTATGTAAACCTTAAAAAAAAAATCTATATACAGTAATAGAAAAGGTAGCAGAAATAGGAAACAACTTCCCTGTAGAGGTCTGTATGGGCCCTGGGAAACTCTTCTTCAACCCAGTCACAGTCAGCTTGGTATTAAAACTGATCAGAGCTGCATTATATTATGATCTGGACATAGTCAGCGACCATATCCACGCTCTTTGTTGTTTTTTGAATTTGTAATTACAGCGGGGTACCCAAACACCCGAGCAAGTCCCAAACTCGGGATATGCTGCTGTGCAGTTGGGCTAAGTTGAGAACATGCAACAGGTCTGGATTGCAGAGAAGGAATTCCTCCGCTTGCCACAGATTCCCCAATCCCCTGGAGGGTTTGGGGTAACTGAACCAATGGCCCATGAGACAGGAGACCTTGTCTACAATCTCCTCTACTACCTCCCGGCTCAGGTACCACCTCCTCCTGCCATTTTTGCCCGTTGAGTTCTTTTCTGACAATGTCCTACTGTCAGGATTGCCCCTATGGGGCTTAAGGACAAACTCACAGACAGGGCGACATTTAGGCACATTTATTAACAAAAGGAAAAACAGCTCATAGGCTGGAAACAGAAAATAAAGCCATAATGGCAAACTTGCAAACAAAGACAACACGGATGGAACGTGACATATAATGACGGGAGGAATGGTGAAACATTAACATAAGGACACGGTACGTTGGGTAGGGCATGAGGTGTACATATAGAGCTGGCAGTAATGAGCAGATGAGGCACAGCCATGAAAAATTAACAGAACAGGAGTAACACAGAGTGATGTCAACATAGAGGACCAATACAGAGATAATGAGGACAGGCCATAATGAGGAGAACAGGCTATAATGAATACAAGGAATGAGGACATAATAAACAATAATGATAACAACAGAGTGAATAAGCACAATTAAGGGTAAGGGCAAGATAAACGCTGACAACTAAAGGTTAAACATAACTTAAAGAGTGGGACATGTTCGCTAACATGTCCCCCATGATAAGTACTACATTATGCAAGTCAGAAAACTAAAAATTAGCTTAAATGAAACATAACATTGTATCTGTACTTACTTGCTCAGAAGTGTATGCCACCAGTTTGGAAAGAATTTCAGTTGCAGATTTTTGAGGGTCAATGATTTGAATCCTATTGACTGCTTTAGCGCGGCCCCCTAGCAGGGACATCAGAGTTGTTTCACTGGCTGTGACCTGTTGGTGAATTCAGAAATTTTTTAAGTAACACTGTACTCATGTGGGCTTTTACTTTACAGAAGTGTGACTTGTATTTTCAAAAGAAAAAAGTAATGGGAGCATTAGAAGACACCAGGAAACTTGTTGTCATAAGGGCAAACATTGTTTCATGGAGTGATATGACCTGCTGTAAAACTTGAAGTAAAACAAAATAGCCCATCATCCTGACAGGTGCTGCATAGGAAAATGCTGAATAAATGGCATGGATTGTGTACATAAATGTTTTGGGCTTGTTGTGGTAAAAGAATTATAAAATAATTTCTCCAACAACTGTTTTGTTTTGTTTTTTCACTGATACAGCCTGGGTTGTGTATGGACTTAAATATACTGTCAACCCATATAAACACTTTTTTTTTTTTTTAGAATAAAATCAAAATAAACACGTGACTGGGATTCCTTTTGCTATGAATGGCGTGGCAGTAACTTCTTTATTTAGATCAAGGATGTCAAACTCAGTTGGAGAGGGGGCCAAAACTAAAATCTGAGTTCCAATCAAGGGCCAAATGAGTCAATATTTACTCAAAAACAGAGTAAATTGACCACATTGTAAAGTGTGGTATAATGACAAGTGCCCTAATCTGGATTTATGCTTTGCGCGTTTGCTCGAGTGTGGTGCCTGTGTGACAAATTTCATCATTCTCTCCAGTCTTCTAGGCTCTGCGTGGTCACTCTGCTATGGAAGCCCATTTTCGCCACTTGGAAAAAAACCCCCAAAACCTTCCACGTGGTACGTCATAATAATGAGATTTAAAGTCATAATTTTGAAATTTAAAGTCTTAATTATAAGATTTAGTCATAATTATGAGATAAAAAGTCATAATTATGAGATTTAAAGTCATTATTATGAGATTTAGTCAAAATGATGAGATAAAAGGTCATAATTATGAGATTTAAAGTCATAATTATGAGATAAAAAGTCATAATAATGAGATAGAATGTCATAATTATGAGATTTAAAGTCCTAATTATGAGATAAATTCTCTGGTATCTCATTATTATGAGATACCAGAGAATCCAGAGCCGTAAACACAGGCCTAAGGCATCACAAAACTAGGGTGCTCCCTGGCGCTCATTTATCCACTGTTCCTGAATAGGTAAGCATTATTAGAGCATCATAGTATTGTAATAATTAAAATAGTTGATTCTTTTGGCTTCTCCACAAGTCTAGTTAATGCTGGAGTTGTGTTAACTGTCTGTCTCCAGGACCAGGATAATATTAGCTAGTTAGCCTTGTCAAATCCTACTGTTGTTAACAAGTAAAATGTGAGAATCAAACGCAAACTGTTGAACGTTTTTTACATTTATATTGATGTATGATTAATGGCTATTGCATGTGCAGTAAATGGCATAAAGACAGTTATCGTAGTGTAGGATTAGTGCAGCGGATGATAAAATAAGGCAGCGAAGTGAGGTTTTAAATAGGTTTATTATCATACCGCCGTCACGGAGCTCACCCCATGGGCGAGCCCGGAGGCTCTCCAGCAAAGTGTGCAGATGAGCAGTCGTCAGAGTGAGAGTGAGAGAATGAGTTACAGAGTGATGCAGCTTATATACCCAACTACAGACAATACATGAAAGGCATTCACAGCAGTAGGTATGGGCATTTGCATTTGAGAGACACACATAACAATAAGGAGATTGCTGGCCGTAATTCGCCTCAGTTCCGGAACTGCAGGACAAAAGAGGTTACAAGGCACATCTACATATTGTTATCAGTGTATAGACACAGTAAGGGCAGAAAGCATGAACACAATGCATGAATGGCACATTAACATCACAGTACTGAGCCAGAAAAAGCCAGAAGAAGCGGGGCTGCCTGTTGACATTAATACACACATTTCACTGTTCTGTTAGTTGCTTTAGTTGAGCACTTTGCCTGTCCCAGTCTGTTGTGGGGGTTACGCCACAATTAGCTCCATTAGCATTGCTGCTGCACTGAGGTATTGTGTAAAAGTAGAAACCATTTGTCGTCTGCCTCTCTTTATTTTCTCCAACTGTGAATATATGCATGCTAATTTTCCTGGACAATCACTGTATAAGGCTGCATATATATTGCAGCAGGTCTAATAACCACTTAAAATCAAATTACAGCCATAAACTGATAAACGTCTGTAATCTATAGACATTCAATCTCTTTCCTTTTCTGAAATTTGTATTTGAAATTCTAAATGCTTAGTCTGCTCCTTAATACAGCATGCCATCGGCTGATGAAAATAACTTCCAGGAAATGTATATATTTTTGACTGATATAGATTAGCTAAAAGATGCCAATTAGAAGGGCACTGTTGCCTTGTTCATTGTTGCACTTTGCTCAACTTTCAGAACATCTCCAGCACCCAAACATATGGACCTACAAGAGGGAGAAGAAAACTTCAGCCAGGATGTAATTAGAGGTAAATTGTATGGAATATACTATACACAACTATGTCTTCACATATTCAGGGCTGTCAAGTGAGGAATGATGCACTTACTTCTGTTTAGTCACTTTATTAAGAACAACAAAGGGAAAACCATGACTTCTCTACCTTGTGGCTCTCTCTCTATAGCTCTTCTCTATTTAAGATGCCTCACTACATCCCGTCTATGAGCTCTTCCGGTATGCCGCAGATATTCTGTTTGAGATGTATAACTACGCTCATCTCTATGACACCTCCCCCTTTACAAAAAATTACCAACATTTTATCAGTCCTTGAATATGCAACATCTTCCTCACCTGTAAAGAAATGCATTATTAACAAAACTATCACCAACAGCTTCCCCAACATAGAACTGGTACTAATTAAACTCAATTTACCAATCCCTTATTTTCTTCCTTTATTTTTTCTTCTTTTGCAGCAACAGAATTTATATTTTAATCCCCAAACTTAACATTACTGCTACTTTTCTTAATTCCTAATAGTATACCAAATGCAACTTTAACTTTTACAAATTCAACCTTTCAACAGGTTTACAGACCCGTCCTGACACTGTGACTATAAGTCCTTCAGGAGTCTGTTGAGGTTTCTGTGTTGCACTCAATCCTTGCTCCCCTGGTGAAGCCATCGTCAGATGAGTGTCTGCTTTTTCTGGATTACCCATTTCAGACTTTTGGGGGATAACCTGAAGGTGTTGACGATTCCTCCGCTTTTCCCCTCCACCTGGAGAGTTGATGATGTATGAATGCTGAGAGGTGCTCTGCTGCACCCGAGATGGAGTATTCCACTGCTTCTCGAAGGCTAGTTTTACCAGGACCCTGTCTCCAGGCTGGAGAACTAGTAGAGGTTGTGCTCCATAACGTTGGTTGAAGTAAAATGCTTGCCTCTTTTTCCTCTTTATCCTTCTGCCTCATGAGAGAGAGGTCTGGCCATTTAAATTTTAAATTGCAGTCCAGCACAGGCAATGTAGTGCAAATCCTTCTGCCCATCAGCATCTCCGCTGGGTTCACTCCTGTTGATGTTGTGGGTGTAGCACAGTAGCTTAACAGTGCTAGCAATGGATCTTTCTGTTGTAGGATTCTTTTAGCTGTCTGCACAGCTCTTTCTGCCTGGCCATTCCCTGAAGGGTGATGCGGGCTGGATGTGATGTGTACAAAGTCATAGTCTTTACTGAATTGTTTAAAAATTAAACAAGAGAACTGGGGTCCATTATCTGAGCACACTATGTCCGGGATCCCAAACCGGGCAAAGGTTGCTTTCAACTTCATGACCATTTGTTCTGCGGTAGTGACAGGTAACTCTAGTATTTCGAGGTATCGTGAAAAGTAGTCTGAAACTACCAGATAGTTTTTCCTTCTGTGCTCACATAAGTCCATTCCAACCTTCTGCCAAGGCCTGTATGGTAAGGGGGTTGGATTAAGTGGCTCTTTTCTCTGTGCTCTCCTATGTTCACAACAGAACTCACATTTCTCCAGTCTTTGTTTCAGATCTGCTGACAGTCCAGGCCACCATACTGAACCTTGTGCCCTTTCTCTGTATTTAGAAAGTCCCTGGTGTCCCTCATGGATTTTGTTTAATATTTCCTTTCTCATGAGTTGTGGTATTACAATGCGGCTCCCTCTGATGATTAGGCCATCACACTCAGAGAGTTCACCTCTGTAGTGGTAATAGTCTCTTACTGCGGGATGCACTAATGTCACATGATCAGGCCATCCATTTTGTATCAGTGTTATGACTATTTTCAGTTGACTGTCAGAGAGAGTAGCTGCTTTTATGTCATTTAGCTTCCCTGTGCTCGCTGGTAGCATGGTTATGATAGAGTCAACATAGCATCCAACATCTGCCTCTGTGTCACTGACTATGGTACCGTCCTCTGTACTGCGGGACAGGGTATCTGCTATCACAAGTGTCTTACCAGGTGCATATTCTGCTTTGCTGTTGAATCTCATTAGCCTGAGGAGCAGCCTCTGGCACCGGAGTGGCACCATATCCAGATCTTTGGTGTTAATCAACAGGACTAAGGGCTTGTGGTCAGTTTTTAGTTTTAACTGGTCCATGCCGCTCAGATATTTGCTGAAGTGTTCGCGTGCCCAGACTGCTGCGAGACACTCCTTTTCTATCCAAGCATAGCGAGTCTCTGCACTTGTTAGTTTTCTTGAGCCATAAGCGACAGGTTTCCAGCTGTCTCCATGTTGCTGGAGGAGCATCCTTCCTAACCCATATCTGCTAGCATCGGCAGATACCGCTGTTGGTTTCTTTGGATCATAATATGCCAGCACAGGTGTGCTCATTAATGCTTGTTTCAGGCTCTGAAATGCTGTCTCTTGTTGTTCATCCCACGTCCACATTTGGCTGGTTTTGAGAAGGTCTTAAAGTGGAGCTCCAACAGTGGCCAGGTGAGGTATGCATTTCCCCACATAGTTTATCATTCTGAGTGCTCTTTTCAGTTCTTTGATGTTTGTTGGTGCAGGTAGTTCAGCTATTGCCTTTACTTTTGCAGGATCTGGCTGGACTGTTTTTTCATCCACCAGACGACCCAGCTGTTTTTGTCTGAAGTGGCATTTCTCTTTGTTTAATTTCAGTCCCACTCTCCATTCTTTGCAGAACTTTTCCCAAACATTCATTGTGCACCTGCATGCTGGGGCCGTAGATTATAACATCATCCATGTAGACCTCAACCCCTTCCAGGCCAGCCAGTATCTCATGCATTTTTTTTTTTTTATATTTCTGGTACTATGCTGATGCTGAAGGGCAAACACTTAAAGCAGTGTCGTCCAAATGGGGTAATAAATGTTGTTAGTGGGCTACTCTCGCTGTGCAGTGGAATTTACCAGAATCCACTGGATGCATCTAGGGAGGTGACAACTTTGGCTCCTGCCAGTTTAGCTATTACTTCCTCTATAGTCGGCAGTATGTATCTCTCCCTTTTCACCTGTTCATTTACCTTCTTCATGTCAACACATATTCATTCCTTGCCCTTGGAATTCACCACTGGGAGCATTGGACTGCACCAGTCAGTTGGCTGGGTGACTCTGGCGATCGCCCCCATAGCTTCCATCCTCCTAAGTTCCTCTTTAACTTTAGGTAGTATGGGTAGCAGTACTCTGCGAGCTGTTGACATCGCATAAGGATGGGCTCCCTCTTTGAGATGTATTTTTACAGGCTCAGTCTTTAAAGGCTCAGTCTGCCATTGCTTAGTCTTTAAGCAATGGCAGCTTCTCTCCCCAGCATATTATTAACAGTTGAACCCATGACTACATAAACCTTTGCTTTGTGATGCTTTTGCCTGTAGTTGAAAACAGTATGGAAGCAGCCTGAACCTTTTAGGGGTCACCTGGGGCTAATCATAGGGGCATCAGTTTCATATAGGGACTGCCTCTGCCTCAGGGTTTTGAATGTCATTCATTCATCTTCTTCCGCTTAATCCTTTTCGAGCCGTGGGGGGACTGGAGCCTATCCCAGCAGAATGTGTTGTAGTTTATTTTTGTGGCATCTGCTCCCGTGTCAATCTTTAGCTGGACTGGTGTCTGACCTATTTCTAGGGTCACTGTCTATTTACTGGGATCAATCTCTGAATCGATGGCATCCAGATAAAATGATTCAAGTTCACTGGGTTCTCCTCTGACCTCCATGACTGCTTTTGAGCAACAGATCCATTCCCAGTGTCCCTTTTTATTGCAGCTTCTGCAGATGGAGTTTTGTGCTGGGCACCCCAATTTATCAGCATGCTGTGCTTTTCCACACCTTGTGCATCTTTCCCATTACTGAAACTGTGTCCTTTTTCTGTCGTTTTATTAGTGCTTTGTTGTGGTTTACTCTCTTTTCTGTCATAATTTGCTTTTGGTTGTCTTTCCCTCTGAGAAGTCTTCTTCTTCTTCTTCTTCTAGATTTGATTGGTGGTTGGCAACCAGCTTACAGGTGCATTACCGCCACGCACTTCACTCTAAATCATCACTCTATGTTCTTCTTTCAAGCTGGATTCATGCTGCACCTCTGCTGTCAGACACAAACTTCACTCTATCTTCTTCTTCTTCTTTTTCTTCTCTCGGTTACTGGCGGATAGCAAACAACTGAAAGGTGCATACCGCCACCTACTGTACAAGAGTGTGTAACATTATGTTATACTGTGTAGATGCACCCCCTGCTGGCTCATTTGCTGCTCTACGTCCTCTGCTTGTCTCGTCATTTGAATGGCTTCTTCTAACGTCAGATTTTTGGTGAGCTGTAGCTTCTTTGACTGGTCTTTGTCTCTTATCCCAACTACTAGCCTGTCTCTTATATTCTCAGTCCTGCTTTGCCCAAACTCAGTTTTCAGATAGTTCATATGATCTGGTCAGTCACTGCAACAGATACCAGAGTCAGTTTGTCTTGGCATGTGTCGCTAGTCCAGCAAAAGCTAGCGGTACTCAAATACCTTGCAAACAGTTTCATGAAATGGTCAGTCAGAAAGCAACTCATACCGGCTCGGACGTTGCCCGGGTTAACAAGGTCAGGAGTTCCTGGCAGCTGAAGGCGAAGGACAGAGCTGCGTGGAGGAATCTGATCAGACCTAAATGAAACAGTCATTGTTGCCCCCGACAGACTGCTATGATGATGATATAATGCTCGAATGAAGTTCTCTACTTTCTCATCTGGCCTCTGTATCCGCTGGTGAAACTGCGCCTTCTCATGTATGACGTTCTTTTGTGGAACGAAATACTCATCAAATCTGTTCAAAATGAAATCAAGGTCCTTTTAATTGTCTCTCATGGGGAATGTGAAAGACTTGATTATATTTTCAGTCTCATATCCCATGGCATATATCAAAGTGCTTACTTGGACCTCTCCGTACTCCTCATTGAGCTTTGTGGTTGTGCAGTAACAGAGAAACCTCTGTCTCCATGTGGGCCACTCTCCTGGTTTGTCGAAGCTGATACCTCTCTGGCGGTTTGAAGTTTGGCATTTTAGGATCAGCACAGGTCTCCACTCTAATCAGACCACTTCTGACACCATGTCAAGTGAGGAATGTTGCACTTACTTCTGTTTTGTCACTTTATTGAGAACAACAAAGGGCTAACACATGACTTCGCTACCTGCCTGTGGCTCGCTTCTTCTTCTTCTTCTCCTCCTCCTCCTCCTCTCAGTTACTGGCAGATAGCAAACAACTGAAAGGTGCATACTGCCACCTACTGTACAAGAGTGTGTAACATTATGCCATCTGAGCCCGACCCCTAAATTCTATGACTTAATCCTGTGCTATTTAAAAAAGAGAAAAGAACCCTTCTCGTGATTCTTATTGCCTCTCCATCTCCATCTGTTCCCAGAATCCCAGTTAAATCCCATTCCCTACCGGCCTCTCGAACTTCATTTTCCATTATCTGTCTTTCATTTCCGTATTTGTGACAGTGTAATAAGATGTGTTCGACATTTTCTTTTACTCCACATTCTCTACGTTTGTCACTTTCGCTTTTCCCCATGGTGTATAAAGTGCTGTTTAAACCTGTATGATCCAGTCTGAGTCTTGCCATAATGATGTCTTCCCTCCTTTTGGTTGTTATGAAGTTTGTTATTGCAATAGATTTTTGTATTTTGTAATACGATCTACCTTTATGATCTTCATCCCATCTTTTTTGCCATAGTTCAGTTCCTTTTTTCTTGATTACTGCTTTCCCTTCACCTTTTCCAAGAGACAATGGTATAGTTATCTCTTTTTCAAGAGCGCTTTTTGCTAATTTGTCTGTACAGTCATTCCCTTTCAACCCTTCATGTGCAGGAACCCACCAAAACTGAACGTGTCCACCACCCCCTGTATACCCTAAATAAACTGTGATATAGCTCAATCACCAAGTCTTTCCTTGTAGATTTTAGTGTCTGTATTGTTTTTAGCGCTGCAAGTGAGTCTGTGCACACCACCACCCAGTCCGGTCTGACCTCCTCCACCCACTGCAAAGCAATAATTATTGCCACCATCTCTGCTGTAAACATGAATGTATTGTTGGAGAGTCTTTTTGCGATGGTCACTTTAAACTCTGGGATGTATACTCCAACTCCAACAGAGCCCTCTTTATTCTTTGAACTGTCAGTATAGAGCTGTAAGAAGTTATAGTAAATGTTCCTGAGGTAAATGCTTGTTTTAACACCAACTTCACTCATATGCCCATCCTTTTTCCTCATTAGCAGACTAGCGTCTACTTCTATTCCCGGAAACAGCCAAGGGGGAACATTACTCACTGGAGTGGTGTTAGCTATATCAATAGTGTGCAGCCCATACATACTGGTCCTTCTTTCAATTGTCCACCCAAACCCGTGTCCCTGGAAATTAGAGTACTCCCAGCAGTCTTGTAGTGTTGTTTTTGAAATATTTGCTTCGTCACTTCCTTTCAGCTTGACCCAGTATGATAATGCGAGTTTATCTCTTCTCAAATCCAGTGGCATTTCTCCTGCTTCTATTAAAACTGCATTGTTTGGTGTTGTTTTGACAGCTCTAATGCACAGGAGAAGCGCTCTATGCTGCATTCTGTCTATTTTTTCCAGTCGTGCGTTTTTTTGTGAAAGTCATATAGCAGGTTTTACTGTTTGAAAATTTAAATCCCCAGTCATGTGACCACTTTTCCACTTTCACCATTGCTTTCCTGATGTTTTTGAACACAAATTTCTCATTTCTTCCCTTCGTTTATATGGCTCCATCATCTGCATATAGTGCTGTTTAGATGGATCCTCAAACATGTCATTAATCATTAACTTTAATAAAACAGGGCTTATCACTCTCCCCTGAGGAACACCATTTTCTATTTCAAAGTCATTAGAAACTTCTGATCATACTTTAACCCTAATTGTCCTGTGTGTTAAAAAATCCATTATCCAATTATACATCCTACCACCAATGCCCATTTTATACAATTTCATAAGAAGTCCATCCCTCCACAGTGAGTTATAAGCCTTTTCAATATCCAGATAAACTATAACCATTACTTCTTTCATTTTGAGAGTCTTTTTAATATCATTACTTACCCTAACTAGAGCATCCACTGTGGATCTTCCTCTTCTAAAACTATTCTGATAGTTGTTTATTAATCGTTTTTGCTCTAGTGCAAAGTGTGAATGTGTGTGTGTGAATGGGTGGATAACAGGATCTGTAAAGTACTTTGGTCATCAAGAGATGAGAATAAAAGCACTATGTAAGTGAATGCCATTTACCATTTATTAGTACATATGAGAGTCTGTAAACTAACACCTTCTCCATCCATTTCCCTAAATGTGATGTTAATGCTATTGGCCTGTAGTTGCCTGGATGAGCTGGATCTTTCCCCGGCTTATTAATTGGTAAAATTACAGCCTTTTTCCACCCACTTGGGATAACCCCCTCCTTCCATATCCTGTTAAACAATTTCAGCACCAGTTCCATTGATTGCATAGGCAACTGCCGGAACATAGCATAGCTTAACTGATCATATCCTGGAGCTGTGTATCCACTATCTTGCAGAGCTTGAGGTCTAGCACAGTCATGTCCTGTTTCACTTCATTTTTTAAGTTTGCATTTTCTCTGAGTTTATGCTGCCTTTGCTGTCTGTGACTCTCTCCAAGATGGTCTCCTCTATGCACTGCTGCAAATGCTCTACCTAGGACTTCTGCCTTTTCTTTGTCTGATACAGCCATCTTGTCCCCATCCACTAAAGCTGGAATTTTAACTGATACCCTTTTCCCATTATTTTTTTAAACATACCCCAGACATCACCTAGTTCTGTTTTCCTACCAAGGGTGGAACAAAATTCTCTCCATGTTGACCTTTTCCTGTTTTTTATAATCCTTCGAGCTACTGCCATTTTCTTTTTATACTCTATTAAGTTTTCACTAGTCATATTCTTCCTCAGTTCTCTGAATGCCTTGATTCGCTCTTTTATTGCAATATTACATTCGTCCGTTACATTCCATCAGGGTACAACCTTCTTCCTACCCTGTGTTATTTCTTTAGCTCTTCTCTATTTAAGATGCCTCACTACATCCTGTCTATGAGCTCTTCTGGTATGCCGCAGATACATATTCTCTGTTTGAGATGTATCACTACGCTCAGCTCTATGACAAGGGCTGTAGCCAGAACTTGGAAAAACAGTGAGGTCTAGGTGCTCTCTCTCTTTGCGTGCGTGCATGCGTGCGTGTGTGTTGAAAATTTATCCGAAAAATTAGCATATGGAAAAGGTCATAAATTTGTCCCAGAAAAGAAAAAAGATGAGAAAATGGTTGTAGATTTATGTAAATGTTAACCAGTTTGAAAAAAGAAAATACAAATTTAGGGAGAAAAAAAGAATCATAAATTTCAGAGAAAAACTTCACACGAGTGAGTAAAGTCATTGCTTGCTACTCATGCCAGTTGTTAGGTCATTCCTGCAGTCAAAAGGAGTTAATGTAATTTTGCTGCATCTGTCTGTTTCTGTCCACATTTCATAAAAATCACTACTCTTCTAGGCAATTACATCTGTGCTAACCAAACTCAGTCGCAATGATCCTCAGGTGGGTCTGCATTCAGGTTGTGCTCAGGGTCAACGGTCAGGAGATCTGAGTGCTTTTGTGCCTTATCAGACCATAATGAGCTACTGTATATCTCACGGTCTGGTGTCATAGGCTTTCTTACTCTTCAGTAATTTCTTGTTGACTACTCTTGCTTATTGTAAGGATTTACATATTTATTAATCTGCTTTTGGTATGTACTGTATGTTTTGCCTTCTAGGAAGGACTAAACAAGGTTCATTCAGCTTGGAAATAGCCACAGGATACACCCAGTACAAAACTCACAAAGTCTGCATACTGTAGCTGCTCATCCATTGTGCATGCAGTAATGGATTGTAAACACACTGAGGAGTATTTTCAACGTGGTTTATCTAATGATGAAATCCTTACTTTACTCGCTGAAGTGCATGGGGTTGTCATAAGCAAAAGGACACTGGAAGGGATCCTAAGTAAGAAGAGACTTTGGCGCAGGAAGAACAAGTCCAATGTGGCTGAGGTGGCAGCTTTCATTCAGCAACAGCTTGAAACCTCTGGACAGTGCCATGGATATAGGTGGATGCACAAAAATGTTGGATGAATGGCTTTGTAACAGACAGGAAAACAGTTTGAGTTCTGCTATGTCTACTAGATGACGAAGGAGTTGATCTGAGGTTAAGAAATCGACTGTGGAGGTGAATTTATCATAGCTGTGGTCCCAACTACATTTGGCATATTGATGGTTACGATAAGCTTAAGCCATTTGGAATTGGAATTAATGGGTGTATTGCTGGCTTTTCAGGAGCATCATATGGCTTGAGGCATACAAAACAAATGATGATCCAAGAGTCATTGCTTGCTACTTCGTGGATGATGTGATTAAAGCTGAGGGTTACCCTAAAAGACTGAGACTGGATTTGGGAACAGAAAATGTTCATGTGGCTGACATGCAGAGATTTTTGCATTTTTCAGAAAATCATCCTGAAACAGATAATGTAACCTTTGGTCCAAGCACTGGAAATCAGCGAATTGAAAGATGGTGGCTGATCCTGCCAAGCGAATGTGTCCAGTTTTGGATTGACCTCTTTGACAAACTAGGAGATGATGGCTACTTCTTGGACAAAGCCTTGGTCCAGTTCTGTTTTCTTCACATAATACAGATGAGTTTAACTTTGGGCTCGGCTAATTGACTTACAGTGAGGCTATTTTTAGCTTGGGCCAGCAAAGCTGAAAGGAGCTAATGCGTTGGCGCCACGTCCGGCCATCCACATTTTATGGGAGTTGCTACTCCTCTTAGGCAATTGCCTTGATGCTCACCTAACTCAAACACAATTACCCTCAGGTGGTTCTTCATCCAGGTAGTGCTCAAGGCAAAGGTGAGGGTCAAAAGTCAGGACATTAGAGCACTATTTATGATTTTTATCAGGCTAAAATGAGCTTCCCCACCATTGATGGCCTAGTTCTTACAGTCACAGCAAATATTATGAGGTTGTACATTTCTTGAGTACTCATGAATAACATAAAATCATAATAATGTGTGATCATATGATTTTCAGAAAATTATGCTAAATGGCAGCCATTTCATTCAAAATAACTCTAATTTTACAAACTGGAGTAAATTAGTTGTGGATCAACCTTGCTTTGAGTCTTGGTAATCTTGGGCCAGTTCATCCAGGACCTTTCCTGTTATGTTATTGATTCCATGAAACAAAAACTTTCACTGAGTTAAAATACAAACTGTCAAAGCTGTGGTCCAGTTTTTTTAAAAAATGTTTTCCTAAATTGGGTCTACAATGCTTGCTAAAAATAGGATGGTGACTTCATAGTGACTGGAATTACTTTAAATTTAAAGTGGGTCAAAGTAATCAGTTTTCAAAATGCCCTCTGTATTTCTACTATTACTGTATATTATCATCTTGTAATTAGATCACAACTATAAGGCCTTTAATACTCTGTATTTCCTCTGAAAAACATTGTCTATTTAACACAGAACTTTTTCTTGGATTAAATACTGTCTAAAACTAAGATATTTGATTTAGAACATTAATAGGGGAATAAATAAAATGAACTTAATTGCATTAGAAATTAACCTATTACTGTAATTTTTTGAGAAAAAAACAAATTCTTGCATTTCTTATCAGGTGGTTGCACACCACACCTTTACATGGTTCTTCTTCTTCTTTCAGCTGCTCCCTTTAGGGGTCGCCACAGCGGATCATCTGTCTCCATCTCACCCTATCCCTTGCATCTTCCTCTGTAACACCAACCATCTCCATGTCCTCCTTCACTACATCCATGAATCGTCTCTGTGGTCTTCCTCTTTTCCTCCTGCCTGGCAGCTCCATCTTCAACATCCTTTGTCCAATTTATTCACTATCCCTCCTCTGCACATGTCCAAACCATCTCAGCCTTGCCTCTCTTACATTGCCTCCAAACCACTCAACCTGAGCTGTCCCTCTGATATACTCATTTATAATCCTGTCCCTCTTAGTCACTCCCTATGAGAATCTTAGCATCTTCAACTCTGCCACCTCCAGCTACACCTTCTGTCTTTTTGTCAGTACCACCGTCTCCAAACCATACATCATAGCAGATCTCAATACTTGTAAATCTTTCTTTTCACTCTAGCTACTATCCTGTCACAAATCACCTCTGACACTCATCTTCACCCACTATACCTTGTCTGCACTCTCTTCTTCATCTCAATTCTTTTTTTGAGATCCTCAGAAAGTTATTTTCCATGAGGTGCCATGTTGAACTTCCAGTGACCAGTATGAGAGAGTGTGAGAGTGATAACACCAAATTTAACACAGCTGCTCCCCGTTCACACCTGAGACCTTGTAACACTAACGAGTCACATGACACAGAGGAGGGAAAATGGCTAATTGAGCTCAGTTTGGACATTTTCACTTAGGGGTGTACTCACTTTTGTTGCCAGCAGTTTAGACATTAATGGCTGTGTGTTGAGTTATTTTGAGGGGACAGCAAATTTATACTGTTATACAAGCTGCACACTGACTACTTTATATTGTATCAAAGTGTCATATCTTCAGTGTTGTCCCATGAAAAGATATAATAAAATATTTACAAAAATGTGAGGGGTGTACTCACTTTTGTGAGATACTGTAAATACAATAACCAAACTACACTGGGGAGAGGAAAATACAGAAAATAACAAAAGTAAACTTAAAGCGTGAGTATAGTCCCCTGACCCTGCTCAGAATCTTGACACCTTGAATCTTTGAATGTTCGAATATTTATTGAAAGTAAAACCTGTTTTGCAAAAATTATTTATTTTGAACAGATATTTATTTTTCAGTGGAAGCTGCCTATTTTTTCCATGAGTGTATAGGTATTAAAATAAAATAGATATACCAAATAAATGCAGTGAAGTCTGCACTACTGTATGTAACTTTTCTTTTTTCAGTATTTAGGAGCCCCCTCCACCCCATGGAACCATATCTCCCACACTTTTGAAAAGCTTGCTATGCCCCTGTGATTCATGTTTGCTTGGTTAAAAAAATAAATAAATAACATATTTGAAACAATTCATTGTCTTCTCTGCTCCCCTTTGATATATTAAAAGACAGTTTTATACCAACTTACAGCAGGTTCAAACAAGTGAGTGAAATGAGAAACCATATCAGTACAGCATGCATACATAAATCTCTGAGGAATGTGGAGCTTTGATTCCTATGGGTACAGGCGCTTTCAAAGTTAAACTGCCATCTGAAGGACAGAAACCTTGGAAATGAAAGCACAGAAAACGTTCTTCATCCTGACTGATAAAGCCATTTGGATGAATGGTTTAATGTTTCAGAAGTAAAAAAGAATTCTTGAATCCAGTTGACTTGACTTTTGCAATGTACACAGAAAGGTTTTTTTTTTAAAAAAAAAAAAAAACAGCCTACAGTCATGTGAAAAAATTTGGACACCCCTTTAAATATTCAGCTCTTTATTAAGAAATATTCACATCAAATCAAATCAAATCAAACTTTATTGTCATATTGCTGTACATACAACTGTAGTGCAGGCAAGATGAAATTGCGTTTCTCTCGGCATCCATATAAGAAGCAGCATGATTAAGACACACTCCCACATAGCTCCACCCCCCACCCCACTCCCACCCCCCCCATCCATTCACACATCCCTGAGACATACTTGGGGAAAAAGAATAACTAACTATAATATACAAAGTGTCCATAGGTGCAGTAGTGTGTATGTGAGATTCCGGGTCAGCTGTTCAGCATCCTGACAGCTTGTGGGAGGAAGCTGTTGATCAGTCTGGTGGTTCTGCCTCTGATGCTCCGGAATCGTTTACCAGATGGAAGAAGTTCAAAGTGTTTATGCAGAGGGTGAGAACGGTCCTTGACAATGTTCAGTGTCCTGCTCCTACAACGGTTCTGAAAAAGTTCTTGGACAGAGGGGAGGGAGACTCCAATTACCCTCTCCGCCCCCTTGACTATCCTCTGCAGGGCTTTTTTGTCTGACATACTGCAGCTGGAGTACCATGTAGCAATGCAGTACGTATATCTATATCACCTGAGGCTGAATGTCAGCAAGACCAGAGAGATGGTGACTGACTTCAGGAAGAAGAGGACACCTTCTCAGCCATTGCAGATCAGCGGAGAGGATGTGGAGATAATTGAGAACTACACTATGTCTAACCTTGTCTTTGTTTTTATTTGCATTTTTTTTAATTTATCTTAGCCATCGTAAGTGGGAATGAATGTGGGGGTGTCCTAAAAAAGATGGGGGGTCCTAATTTATTCCTCACTATTTATTTAGAATTACATTTTACAGAAAACTTGAAAAAAGTCTTTAATTCATTTTTAATTGTTTAGTTGTATTATGTGAATCTCCCAGTATTTTTAACATTGATATTAAATATCCATATATCTAAATATGTTAAAAAAAAACACACAGGCTTATACAGGATGTCCTAATTTTTTCATATGACACTATGATGATTAAGTGTATAGTGAAAATGACAAATTTACGTTACGTTTTTACCTTTTAAAAGCAGATTTATTTAAGATAAGATAAGCCTTTATTAGTCCCACAACGGGGAAATTCCAGGATTGCAACAGCACAGGGATAGCAACACTCAGAGCAACAATCAGAAGGCAAGAAAAAAACAAGCAAGCAAGAGCAGCTAATATACATATGTACGTATTACTATAAAATATATATATATACACACACACACAGACACACAGTGCAGAGCATTGTAGCTGGATGGAATAAATATATGAATATATGAACACACAGTGCAGAGCATTGTAGCTAGATGGAATAATATGTAAATATATAAACACCCACAGTACGGAGCATTGCAGCTAGGTGGAATAAATATGCAAGTATATAAACACACACAGTGCGGAGCAATGTAGCTAGATGGAATAATATGTAGATATATAAATATATAAACACACCCAGTGCTGAGCATTGTAGCTAGATGGAATAAATATGTAAATATATAAACACACACAGTGCAGAGCATTGTTGCTAGATGGAATGAAACAGCATAACCGTCTACTTAGTTATCCTACATGGTATGATTATGTGCCCATACATATTCTCACCCTCCATAGCGACCGGTATGTTCCTAGTTGTATGCCGGAGGGGACCATTGTGTAAGTCTATTGCATCTTTTGCATTCAAAAAACTATTAGTTTGTTACGTCTTTTTGCTATCTCTGCGAGCAGCCCTGCTTAGGTTGTACAGTCTGACAGCCGTTGGTAGGAAGGACCTACGAAACCTCTCGGTTGTGCACCTGGGATGATGTAGTCTGCTGCTAAATGAGCTCCTCAGTGCATTCAGTATGTCCTGCATAGGGTGGAACTCGGACTCCAGCAGAGATGACAGTTTAGCCACCGTCCTTCTCTCTCCTATCTCCTCCATCGGATCAAGGCGCTGCCCCAGGACAGAGCTAGCTTTCTTAATCAGTTTGTTCAGTCTCTTCCTATCGGCTGCAGTAATGCCACTGCCCCAGCAGACCACTCCAAACGTGATGGCTGATGCCACCACCGTGTCATAGAATGACTTCAGCAGCGCCCCTTGTACACCAAAAGACCTGAGTCTCCTCAGCAGGAACAGCCTGCACTGTCCCTTCTTGTAGAGTGCATCAGTATTGTGTGACCAGTCTAGTTTATTGTTCAGATGAATACCCAGGTACTTATAGGATGTCACCATCTCGATGTCTGTTCCCTGTATATTTACTGGTACTGTGAGGGGCTGCCCATGCCTGCGGCAGTCCACCACCAGCTCCTTAGTTTTCCTCGCGTTGATCTGGAGGCAGTTCCGATGGCACCAGTCCACGAAGTCCTGGATAAGCCCTCTGTACTCAGCTTCATCTCCATTGGAGATGAGGCCAACGATCGCAGAGTCATCAGAGAACTTCTGTAGATGGCAGTGTGTTGTGTTGTGTGAGAAGTCCGCAGTATAAAGAGTGAACAGGAAGGGAGCCAGCACCGTTCCCTGGGGGGCCCCCGTGCTACTGATGATCGTGTCGGACACACAGTCCCGGGTTCTCACAAACTGAGGCCGGTTCGTGAGGTAGTCCAGGATCCATGATGACAGGTGCTGGTCCACCCCTGCGCGCAGCAGCTTGTCCTTCAGGATCATCGGTTGGATGGTGTTGAAAGCACTGGAGAAGTCAAAGAACATGATCCTCACCATATTCCCGGGCTTCTCCAGGTGGGACAGAGAACGGTGAAGGAGGAAGATCACCGCATCCTCCACCCCAATGCCATGCTGGTAGGCGAACTGGAGTGGATCCATCGCTGGTTCCACCAGGGGGCGGAGGTGAGCAAGGAGCAGTCTCTCCAGGGTCTTCATCAAGTGGGACGTCAAGGCCACCGGTCTGTAGCTGTTCAGGTCTTTGGGGTGGGAAGTTTTTGGTACAGGTACCACACAAGATGTTTTCCACAGCTGTGGTACCCTCCCCAGTTTCAGGCTCATGTTGAAGATATACGTCACAATCCCACACAGCTGGTCTGCACAGGACTTGAGGAGCTTTGCGCTGATGCCGTCCGGTCCCGGCGCCTTCCTCGCCTTGATCTTCCTCAGCTCCGTCCTCACCTGGGTCCTGGTCAGGGTCAGGATGGGGGGCTGTGTGTTGGGAGTGGGGGGGTGTTGGTGGAGTGGGGAGTGGGCAGCAGGACTTGATTTCTTTAGAGGCAGCAGTGGTTGTTGTGCAGTCAGGGGGGAGGGCGGTTGGTCAAATCTATTGAAAAACAGATTCAGGTTGTTCGCCCACTCCCTGCCCCCTGTGGCCTGGGGGGAGGTATTCTGGAGCCCCGAGATGGTTTTGAGGTTTCTCCAGACCCCGCTGATGTCGCTCTGTTGCAGCTTGTCCTCCATCTTCTTCCTGAAGCTGTCCTTGCCTTCTCTGATCTTTCTCCTCAGCTCCCTCTGTACGGACTTCAGCATCTCCCTGTTCCCTGACCTGAAGATCCTCTTCTTCTCTCTCAGAAGTGTTTTTATCTCAGGGTTGATCCAGGGTTTGTTGTTTGAGTGACGCCGTATGGTCTTGGTGGGAACGGATTTGTCCACACAGAAGCTGAGGTAGCCCGTGAAGGTGTGAATGAGGCCATCGATGTCCTCACCATGTGGATCGCAGAGCTGCTTCCAGGCGGTGGCTTCAAAACAGCCCTTTAGGGTGTCCATTGTCTCCTCAGACCATAACTCCACAGTGTGCATGGCCGGAGGTTGTCTGTGCACTAGGGGTTTGTACACCGGCCGGAGATGAACCAAGTTGTGATCCGATCTCCCGAGTGGGGGGAGTTGTGATGAGGTGTACGCCTCCTTAGTGTTTGCGTAGAATAAATCCAGTGTTTTATTGTCTCTAGTGTGGCATGTGACATACTGGGTGAACGTGGGTAGAATGGGAGACAGTGAAACATGGTTGAAATCGCCTGAGATGAGGAGAAGAGCATCTGGGTGTTCTGTCTGCAGCCTGCTGGTTACTGAATGGATGACGTCACGTGCTGTCCCAGCGTTCGCCGTCGGATTTGCATAAACAACAATGCAGATCACGTGTGAGTGTTCTCTCGGGAGATATGTAGGCCTCATGCTAACAGCTAGCAACTCAATGTCTTTGCTGCAGTGTCGTTGTTTAACAGTGATATGTCCCGGTCTGCACCAGTTGTTGTTAACATACATTATCACTCCACCGCCCCTAGCCTTGCCACTGTCTGGTGTTCGGTCAGCTCGTATCATGTGAAAACCCTCCAGCTCAATGTTAGCATCTGCTGCTAGTTCAGTTAGCCACGTCTCAGTAAACAAAAGGAGAGAGCACTCCCGGTATGTGCTATCATAACGGGAGATAGCCGCTAGCTCATCTAACTTTCCCAGTATCGACCGTACATTTCCCATGACAACAGATGGAAGGGAGGGTCTGTACCTTATATTTTTTGTCCTCCGCCTTACTCCAGCCCGGCAGCCGCGGCGTTTTCGCCTCAGTTCTCTCGGTATGTCGAGTTTTTCCAATGGGACCGGGTGGCGGTTGAATGCTAGCAGCTGTTCTCTGCTGTATCGTATCCTGCTATAAACAGTGGCTCCGTCCACCGGCTCAGGAGACATTTAGGACGATCTGTGTGTCCGTGATATAAGTGGGGTGAAAAAAAAAAAAAGACGGATCAAAAGAGAGAGGAAGGGAAAAAGACTCGGAATCGAGCCGCTGTTGCAAAAGGCAGCCTACTCGTGTGGCGCCGAGAGAAAAAAAAAAAAGCTAACATAAACCATACTAACCTCAATGACGTCTCCACCAGACCCTTTTGTTCCAGCTATGAAACATTCAGGCAGTTGCAGCATTTTCCCAAGCCAGTCTAATGTCAATGATTCCAGTTCAGTGAGGGCCGGACAGGCAGCCTAAAAGCACATATAATATTAATTAATAGGGTATAACATTTTTGACCCGTCCGTCACATAGAGGGACTTTTTTCCTGCCCATTTTGTTATCATAATTCTTATTCAGTCCCCCTGATATGTCAGTGTGTGGGCTCATTAAGGTTCTTTCATGTTAATACTGTGGCTATATTGACCTGTTTTATACACTCCTGATCAAAATCTTAAGACCAGGAAAAAATTACAGGCAGCCTACTATTTGCATTTCACACCGATGGATCGTAAGCGGGTTGAAAGTAGAGCTTCAAAATGCAGAAAGAAGAAAGAAGCAAGAGACAAAAAATAGAGAGTAGGCAGTTTATTGAAGCATTTATTGCTCTTTTGGACCACTCTGCATGCTCCCCTGATCTAAATCCCATTGAGTACGTTTGGGGATGGATGGCAAGGGATGTTTACAAAAACGGACATCAGTTCCAGACCGTGGATGCCCTTCATGAAGTCATCTTCACTACATGTTCCTGCCAGCCACCTGGAAACGCTCACATCAAGCATGCCTAAATTAATTTTTAAAGTGATCAACAAGAACAGTGGGACAGAGTCCTTTTTTGACACTTTAAGTTCTGTTTTTATTTTTTGTTTGTTTGGTTAATTGTTTTTTGGAGGAGGAGCTATGGTCTTAAACTTTTGATCAACTGATGAATGGCATGTTTGAGTTTAAATGCAGTTTTCAATAAATTGCCTACTATGTATACACACACACATAATGTGTGTGTATACATACAGTATGTATGTATACATACTGTATGTATGCATGTATACATACATACGCATGTATACATACATACAGTATGCACACTACCGTTCAAAAGTTTAGGGTCACTCAGACAATTATTTTGTGTTTTCCATGAAAAGTCACACTTATTTACCACCATTAGTTGTAAAATGATTAGAAAATATAGTCAAGACATTGACAAGGTTAGAAATTATGATTTGTATTTGAAATAATAATTTTTTCCTTCAAACTTTGCTTTCGTCAAAGAATCCTCCATTTGCAGCAGTTACAGCATTGCAGACCTAACATGATTGCACAAGGGTTTTCTAATCATCCATTAGCCTTCTGACGCAATGAGCAAACGCATTGTACCATTAGAACACTGGAGTGATAGTTGCTGGAAATGGGCCTCTATACACCTATGTAGATATTGCACCAAAAACCAGACATTTGCAGCTAGAATAGTCATTTACCACATTAGCAATGTATAGAGTGTATTTCTGATTAGCTTAAAGATAGATAGATAGATAGATAGATAGATAGATAGATAGATACTTTATTTCAAACAAAAAAGTATAACAAAAACAAAACAAATGACAAATGCAATAAAGTAACAGTATACAGTGTTCGAAAGGGAGAAGGAAGAAGTGAACACTTATTAATTCCATCTCCTCTTTTCCATAAATACACCCATGTGAATAATATACAAATTACCACATTTAAGACCCCAAGTAAACAATTTACTGTATTTTGTACATATCAACATTAACACCCATCCATCCTAACATACATTGATGTCCATACATCAAAACCAGCCTCAAACAACACAGATATACACAGTGCTGTCCCACCCACCATTCCATAGTGTCCCATAGTGTCTCACAGTGAGCATAGTGAATCGTACATATAAATACTACCCTTCTAACATATATCCTTTCAGCAAATAATGTTTATACCTCTTTTTGAATTGAATTCTGTTTGTACATAGTTTCAGTTCCAGCTCCAGACTGTTCCACAAATCCGCCCCACAGACAGATATGCACATACTTTTCTTGGTTGTTCGTATCTTGGGTTTTGTAAAGTTTAAGTCTCCTCTCAAATTATGATCATTGTCTCTTTTTTTTAAATAGTTTTTGTATATTAGTTGGGAGTTGATTATTAATTGCCCTGTACATTACTTGCGCTGTCTTAAATTTAGCTAAATCGATGAACTTTATGACATGTGACTTTAAAAACAACGAATTGGTATGGTCTCTATATCCTACATTATTTATTATCCTTATAGCTCTTTTTTGTAATGTGCATATTGACTGTAGGTTGGTCTTGTAGGTGTTTCCCCAGACTTCTACACAGTAGTTAAGATAAGGTAGAAACAGTGAATTGTACAGTAAGACCAATGATTTATAGTCCAAGATGTGTCTTGTCTTCCCCAGTATGCCTATACATTTTGCTAACTTGGCCCGGATGTGACTGATGTGAGGTTTCCAGCAGATTTTATTGTCTAGCGTCACCCCCAGAAACTTATTTTCCTGTACTGTTTCTATTCTGGTATCATCTATCGTTACCATTATTTCATGATTTATTTTATAATTTCCAAACAACATAATGTTTGTTTTTTTTAGATTTAGAGATAATTTATTTTTGTTGAACCACTGCGTTAACTTTTTCATTACAGTTGTCATTAAAGTTATCTTCATTGAAAAAAAGTGTTTTTCTTTCAAAAATAAGGAAATTTCTAAGTGATCCCAAACTTTTGAACGGTAGTGTATGTATGTATACATACATACATATGTATACATACATACGGACTCCATCCGTGTCATGATGCTGAGCACGGATGGAGCACCGTGCTCATGCTTTCGGTTTGTTCTGATTATTTTTCTGTTTTTCCTCATCTTAGTTTTATGATTGACTTCATTCTTGGTTTTGGATGTATTATGAGTTTGCCATTTGTTTCTATGAAAGTTTTGTTCTTTGTTTTGTATTGTTATTTTGTTATGTATATTATGCATCCATGACCATCTAGTGTCATATTATAAATGTTATCTGCCTTGTTTTGACATGAGCCTTCCTTCACCGTTACTTTCAGTTCTCTTTCTGTATTTTGATATTAGTATTCCAGTATTGCATCTCTTGTTTTATATTTCTTCTTCTCCTCGCCTTGGTGGTTGTATTATTTCTTCTTTGTGTGATCTGGTCCGCTTTCATTTTGTAATCATTGCATATTTATTTCCTTGTTGGTTATCCTTGTACATTCTTCATTCATCCTCTGTATCATGATTTATTATTATTCATTCTGGTCTTGTGCTTTTATTTTGACAGCGCTTTGTGTTGACTTCCTCTGCAGCTCAAGTTTGCGGGCTGTCACAGCCATCACTGGTTGATCTGATTACTCTCGCTCCTGTTACCCACACCTGTGTTCATTTGTTAATTTTTTAATTTTTCCTATTTAAGGACCGCTGATCTGCTTCTTGTCACAGCGTCCTTCTTAGTGTTTAGACAGGAGTTCTCCGTCGTAGCGTTAAGCTACCTCTATTCCTGGTATTCCCAGTATTCCCGTACACCTGAGCCTTGTTCTGTCCAGGCTGTTCTCTCATTGTCTCCAGACGTGAGCCCCCCCGTCTTCATCGGCGTCCCCGCACGCCATTCCCGGTTATTCTGCCTGCCTTGTAAGTGTTGTGTCCTTGTTTTATTTGGTGTTTTTGTTATTAATTGTCAGCAACTCACAGTTCAACATTTGGGTCTTCATTCTGCCCCTGCCGGGCCGGTTTATGACACCACCAGCTCGAAATGTGAATGCTTTTAATTTTTCCCTTCATCTTAAAGATTCATTGACTAAAAAAATGTGTATTTGTAGGTTTAAACTGTCTGAAATATCTCTATTGGTCACATAATTATCCCAAAAATATCAAAACAGTCAATTTTCTGAAAGAAAAACACAGCCTTTATCTTGTTTTTCTCTCCCAGAAATACCAGAAACATTTTTGACTCTTCCAGGTAAATTGTATACATTGTGGGAATCCACTCAGTATGTTTCCTCTCAGACGGAAGGACAAGGGGAATTGTCATGGGGGGTTTGTGTGTTGATGCGGGGGTTGGTGTGTTGATGCAAACAGTGACAAAGAGAATGGGAATTGCAAAGGCTTTTATGTTAATGCAGCATCACAGGTCGCTGAGCGAGTTGTATGCTATAAATAGAGAGGTGCCTGCGACCTGTGATTCTTGTGATGCTTGTGATTCTGGTGAATGTGTGAGAGAGAGATTAATAAAGCCTGCTCTGCTCTGGACCGCTTTGCATGATTATTTCTCTTTCCACACTGGTGACCCTTGACGCACAATGGAACTCGAGGCGAACGCCCCGGAGATGACCCGGGCGGGAGGTACCAGCAACGCGTGCGCTGTTTCAGTCAAACTCCCAGACTTTTGGCTACACGACCCGAAATCTTGGTTCCTCCACACCGAGGCCCAGTTTCGCGCTCCAGGGAATAACGGCGGATGACACCAGATACTACTACGTGGTTGCAGCACTGGACGCACGCACAACTCAGCAGGTGGCGAGCCTTCTCCAACGGCCCCCAGCCCACGACAAATACGAGGCTCTCAAAACCGCACTGACCAGGCGCTATACACTCTCAGACTGCGAGAGAGCAGAATGGCACCTGACGCGCTCCGAGTTGGGAGGCGGGTCGGCGGTCGAGTTAATGGAGAAGATGTTGGCATTGATGGGCACAGATGACGACCATTTCCTCTTTGCCCACCTTTTCCTCCGGAACCTCCCGACGGCGGCCAGGGCGGTCCTTGCCAATTCGCCGCTGCTGGCCATGCACAACTACCGGGCGCTAGCACAAGAGGCAGATCGGATTATCCTCACCACCAGAGCCCGCTCAGTGAACGCAGCGGCATCGGAACCCAACGAGACGGCCAGCGGGGGTGAGGAGCCAATGACGGTAGCTGCAGCGGAGGCCAAGAAGCACCGGAGAGACACACTCTGCTTCTACCACCGCCGTTTTGGAGAGGACGCACGCCAATGTGTGCCACTGTGCCAATTCAAGCGCTCCAGAAATGCCAGGGCAGGCAGTCGGTAGCAGCTGCAACCGGCGGTGAAGCAAGCAAGCTGCATGTGACAGACTCACGCTCGGGGAAACGGTTCCTTGTGGACTCCGGCTCCCAAAAGAATCTCATCCTGCCATCCTACGCAGACCGGCTGGCAGGAACTAGCGACCCTGAGCTGACGGCCGCAAACGGCTCAGACATTAAGAATTTTGGTGAGAGGACACTGATTGTATCCTTGCACGGCCGTACATACCAATGGACATTCGTCATAGCGGCATGCAGCTTCCCCATTTTGGGCGCTGATTTTTTGTGTGCACACGGTCTACTAGTCGATGTGGCTAACAGTTGCCTGATTAACACAATGTCTTTTGATTCTCTCCCCTGTACAGCTAGAGGAGCCGGGTCCACAATGCTAGCCAAGGTCACAGCTCCAGGGGGTAAGTTCCACACACTACTCACCCAGTTCCCAGCACTCACGGTCCCGACGTTTTCGGCGACCGTCACTAAACACGAGGTGGAGCACTTCATTATCACCACGGGGCCGCCCATTTTCGCATGACCTCGGCGTCTGGACACAGCAAAACTGGCCATAGTGCACAAGGAGTTTGCTAACTTGTAAAAGTTGGGCATCATCAGACACTCAAACAGCTCGTGGGCATCCCCGCTACATATGGCTCCTAAAGCTGAGGGATCGTGGCTACCGCGCAGAGATTTCCGCAGATTGACCATCGCCATAGTGCACGACCGCTACCCGATCCCCCATATTCAGGATTTTTCCATTCATCTCACCGGGGCACGCATTTTTTCCAAGATAGACCTGGTCCATGGTTACCACCAGGCCTCAGTGCGCGCTGAGGACATACCTAAGACGGCAGTAATAACCCCATTTGGGCTTTTTGAGTTTTTACACATGCCTTTCAGGTTAAAAGGCACGGCGTAGACACTCCAACGCATGATGGATGCAGTGTTGCGCGATTTGCTGTTTGTGTTCGTCGACAACATCCTGGTGGCCAGCGCGTCCGAGGACGAACACATAGCCCACCTCAGGACAGTTTTCCAGAGGTTGGAGGAGCATGGATTAATAATCAGCTCGGTGAAGTGCCAGTTCGGGGTGACGGGAATCGATTTTTTGGGTCACCGCATTTCACCGGAGGGTGCGATACGCCTACCGGACAAAATGCGCGCAGTGGCAGATTTTCCCCGGCCTCAGACGGTCAGGGCGCTGCAAGAGTTTTTGGGGATGGTTAACTTTTACAATCGTTTCCTCCCCCGTGCAACCCAGCTCATGCAGCCGTTGTACGCCGTGCTTAAGAAACGGAAACTGGCGGACAGAGTCAACTGGACTCCTCAGCGAGAGCAGGCGTTTTCCGAGGTTAAAACAGCTCTGGCGAGCGCCGCACTGCTGGCGCACCCAGACCCGGTGGCTCGGATAGCACTCACTACCAACGCATCAGACATGGCCATAGGGGTCGTCATGGAGCAGTGCATCGCCAGTTCTTGGCAGCCGCTTGCTTTTTTTAGCAGGTCTTTGCGCGACAGTGAGCGTAAATACAGCGTGTTCGACAGGGAGTTACTGGCTCTCCACCTGGCCATACGCCACTTCCAGTTCTGGCTGGAAGGGCGCACCTTTACTGCGTTCGTGGACCACAAGCCACTAACATACGCAATGGCCAAGGTTTCGGAACCATGGTCGGGCCGGCAGCAGAGACAGCTGGCCGCGATCTCGGAGTTTACGACCGACATTCAGCAAGTGGCCGGTAAACTCAACGTGGTGGTGGACTGCCTCTCGTGCGCATTAGTGGCCCCGGTCTACGTGGAGCTAGATTACGTGGCCATGGCCGCTGAGCAGATCAGCAATGCGGACGTTTGTGCGTTCCAGTCTGGACCAACAGGGTTAAGGCTGGAGAGCAGAGTACTGCAAGACGGGGGGCCCCCCTAATCTGTGACGTCTCCACTGGGCACCCGCACCTGGTGGTCCCACACGCTTGGTGCTGCCGCGTTTTTGAGTTGGTTCACTCCCTGGCTCACCCAGGAGTGCATGCGTCAGTCAAAATGGTGGGAGCAAAGTTTGTCTGGCCGAGCCTGTGCAAACAGGTGAAAGAGTGGGCTGCAGCCTGCATAGCGTGCCAATGAGCCAAAGTGCACAGGCACACAAAGGCCCCCTTGGAGCCGTTCCATATTCCGGCTAAGAGGTTCGACCACGTTCACGTGGACATCGTGGGCCCCCCTCCCGCCATTGCAGGGGTTCATGCACCACCTGACAGTGGTGGACCACACCAGGTGTTGGTCCGAAGCAGTCCTGCTAGCTTCCACCGCATCCGCAGAAGTTGCATGCGCTTTTTTGACGACATGGGTGGCACCTTTTGGCGCCCCTTTAGATATCACGTCCGATCAGGGCCCGCGGTTTGTTTCCGACCTCTGGTCCACCATGGCCCAGAGCCTGGGCATCACACTTCATCGCACGACCGCGTACAACCCCCAGGCCAATGGGTTATGCGAGCGTTTCCATAGGTTGCTTAACGCAGCGCTCAGGGCTTCGCTTACAGATGCAAATTGGGTGGACCGGTTGCCGTGGGTTCTATTAGGGTTGTGTTCAGCACCGAAGGAGGATTTGGCAGCCTTCCCAGCAGAGCTGTTTTTTTTCCCAGCCGCTGCGGCTACCAGGGGAATTTTTGCCGGACAGCCCCGCGCCAAACACCGATCCATGCCCGCTTTCACTGCATAGCACAGTGGCAGGGATGGTACTCGGTCCGGTCCACTGCTGTTTTCCCCGCGCTTTTGTGCCAAAGGCCTTGAAGGATGCGGCATTCATATTTGTCATGCATGATGCCCACCCTACAATGGCCCGTTCAGAGTGCTGGAACCCGGGGAGAAACATTATTGTGTTAGACTTGGGGGGACGCAGGGAAACAGTATGTATAGACAGGCTTAAGCCCGCTTTCATTTTCACAGACGAGCAGGTGGTGTTGGCCCAAGCTCCTCGGCGCGGACGACCCCCACTGAGAATTCCCCAGATACATGACTTGTCAGATCAGTCACAGTGGCATGCTAAAGATGTTTCCCCCCTCCAAATGTCCCCCCACAGATGGACGCACCCCCAAGAGCGCCCCACAGGCATAGCAGCGCCTCGGAGTTGCAGGCCCCCCGTTACAGCCGCTATGGATGTAGGCTGAAGCCTAAAGGACATGAGGGGTAAGGCTCAGTCTGAGTTTCTGGGGGGGCGGAGTGTGGGAATTCACAGTATGTTTCCACTCAGAAGGAAGGACAAGGGGAATTGTCATGGGGGGTTTGTGTGTTGATGCGGGGGGTGGTGTGTTGATGGGAACAGTGACAAAGAGAATGGGAATTGCAAAGGCTTTTATGTTAATGCAGCACCACAGGTCGCTGAGCGAGTGGTATGCTATAAAAGGAGAGGTGCCTGCGACCTGTGATTCTTTTGATGCTTGTGATTCTGGTGAATGTGAGAGAGAGAGATTAATAAAGCTTAGAAATTGTACTTTTTAAAAATATCTATGTTTTCACGGAAGACGTAACTCCTGACCGATTGAACGCAAGTTTTCAACCTAGCCAAAATATAAACAAATCATCTTTTTCTGTCCATTTTTGCGCACTTCCTACAAATTAAATATCATTTTTAATACAGAATATGGAAATAACGTTACATCAGTTTTGAAAATGTCTTCAGAGTGACTCATTTTGCCAGCACGGGTCATTTGTTTACAGCATTAGCATCTTAGCAGTGGCACTAACTAATGGAGCTACTATCTATGAGGCCACTTTTTAAGGTCATCTTCCCACCCCTCGGTAGTCATGGGAAGTGGTATGATTATATTACTGCTTTGAGGTGCAAGAGGCCATGTTCCCACATTTCTGATGCCAAATTCATTGTTTTTAACAAGGAAAGGTGTCCTGTTTCAGTGACAACCATATGTTCCAAACTAGTACCAGAAGTTGCTACCATAATTCATGCAAGGCATCATGGGGCCTAGGAATAAGGTGGATTGCTTTTATATTGATTTTTCCAGTGGTTCTTATTGAGTGAAATCAATACTACTTTTATCTTTTTTACTCTACTGATGTGTCTCATATACTAACTACCCTGAAAGGGCAGAGGCAACATGATTTCTGCCACGGGATACTAAAGTATACTGAAATGAACTGAGCTGACAAATAAAATAGTCAGAATTTTACATATAAATATAAAAATGCATAGAAGACAGAATCACAGACAAAGGAAGTTACCCAGGAGAATCCAACACATCCAAGGGATGACGAAAGCATGTCACCGAGTATAGCTGGGTAAGAAACATTTGCTGGAAAATAAGCATAGAAGTATGGACTCTGCCAGTGGGTTACCTGAAAAGAAAACACATGACAAAGTTTAATATGAAAACAAGCTCAGTCATTGATCTTTATGGGAATTAATACACTTTATTAAAGTTTACAGGCCTGATTTATACATTATGATCTCAAATAGCATAGTCTCGAAACTGTATGTTTTCTTATCTGGCATTTTGATGTAATTTACTAAGAAAGGTTTTGTATTTGAGGACAGGTGTAAATAGGTGGGGGAAATAGTCTGCTTCATTGCATGCCCAAGCCATAATTTCAAATGCGTGTGGGGTTCTGTGTCCCTCTTTACTGGGATAACAAGAGCAGCCTGTGTGCAAATCAGATCATATCCACTTTTGAAATGTGTTGAATTGAGATTTAAAGATAGCCAATGGATTTGCTTACTGCCTTGATAAATTTGTATATTTCACAAAATATTCATTTTCTGTGTATTTTTATTGTAAGATACTGTACTTTCTACTCTTGAGCAAATTTTTGAGGAAAAAAGTATTCTTAGTCAAGTAGATTTGGTGTTACACTCTGAGTGGGTTTTGATCTGATTTAATTTGATTTGGAATCAGTCCAGTTTTCTCTCATTGTTTGACATTGATTGTTTACTTCAACTCTGAAGTTACAACACTCCCAGTCCCAGTTTCCATTGTTTCAACTGGAGACAGAATAGTCAAGGAGGAATCTACATTGGAAAATTTTAAAGAGGCATGCCCCCAGCCACACATTAATATCCTGTTTTCTCTTTTGTCTATAAAGTTAAAATGTAATATGATGCTAAACTAAAAAGTGCATACACTGTAAAACAAAACAAAACAAAAAAAAGTTAGTGTCCAGGCTGCCTTAAAATTTTAAGTTGACTGAATTTGAGTTTATATGTTTTAGATGATCCATGGATCACAGGTGGTGATCCATGGATCACAGGAGGGACTATGGGGTCCGGTGCTATGTGGCTCAGGCGGCAGATGAAGGCAGAGACCTTCATGGTCTGATCCCCAGCTTTCAAAACTGGCTTTTGGGATGTGGTACGTCACCTCTCTGGTGGGGAAGGAGCTGGAGCTGGTGCACGTGGTTGAGAGATACCGGCTAGATATAGTTGGGTTCACCTCAACGTACAGTTCCAGTTCTGGAACCAGTTTCCTGGAGAGGAACTAGAGATTGGCCTACTCTGGAGCTGCCCCGGGTGAGAGGCGATGGGCAGAGGTGGGTATTCTTGCATCCTGCCACCTTGCTGCCTCGACATTGGAGTTCTCCCCGGTGGACGAAAGGGTAGTTTCCCTGTGCCTTCGGGTTGGGAAACTGGTCCTGACCATCATTTGTGCCTATGCACCAAATGATGGTTCAGAGTACCCACCTTTTTTGGAGTCTGACTGGGGTGCTGGAAAGTGCTCCTCTTGGAGACTCCATTGTCCTACTGGGGGACTTCAATGCACACATAGGCAACAACAGTGAAATCTGGAGAGGTGTGACTGGGAGGAACAGCCTGCCTGATCTGAACCCGAGTGGTGTTCAGTTATTGGACTTCTGTGCCAACAACAGTTTGTCCATAACGAACACCATGCTCAAGCACAATGATGTCCATATGTGCACCTGGCACCAGGACACCCTAGGTCACAGGTCGATGATTGATTTTGTTATCGTGTCATCAGACCTGTGACTACATGTCTTGGACACTCAGGTAAAGAGAGGTACAGAGCTGTCAATTGATCACCACCTGGTGGTGAGTTGAATCCAATAGCGGGGGGGGGGGGGCACCACTCATACCCAATAGACCCAAACAGTGAGGCCATGGAACAAGACCTTCGGTCAGCCTTGAAGAGATTCTGGCAAACTGTCCGGCGACTCAGGAGGGAGAAGCAGCTCCCTGTCCACACTGTATATGGTATGGATGGGGTGCTGCTGACTTTGACTGGGGACATCCTTTGGCTGTGAAAGGAATACTTTGAGGGTTTTTTTTTTTTTTTTGAGGCACCGTAAGAAGAGGTGGCTGCATCAGCAGCAGCTCTCTCATGTCTTTGTGTTTTTATTTGCTTATTCTTGTATATAATGTGTCTCTTTTCATCAGGTCTCAGAAGGAAGACTCGGATTAACGACTGGACCAAGTTTTTTTTCTATTTTAGCCCTGGACTTTCTTTTACTTTTTCTTCCTTGGGGCAATGGAGAACAATAGAAGTGGGGGCAAACGCATTGTTTACACACGCGACCAGCTGATTGCGCTGAGGAGGCCAGCGCTGCTGCCTGGAGTGAAGCCCCTCAACCCGGTTGAGCTGAAGAGGAAACGCCACGGGTGAAGGGCTGGAGCCATAGTGAGGATGATGAGGAGGAGGAAGCATAAACCAGCTGTACCGATGTTAATCACGGGTAACGTGAGGTCACTTGGAAACAAGGTGGATGAGCTCACAGCACTTGTCAGGATGCAAGGAATATCATGACTGTAGTATCGTGTTTTACAGAGATGTGGTTACACTCACAGATCCTGGATATCAACATAGCAATACCTGGCTTTAAGATTATCTGGGGAGACAGGGACGTTATAAGTAGTGGAAAAAGAGAGGAGAATTGGAACTTCTTGTGAAGAAAAGCTGGTGTAATCCTGGACATATTTATGTGAAGGAACGGCACTGCAGCCCGGACATTAAACTGCTGGCTGTGAGCATGTGACCTTATTATATGCCGCCAGAGTTTATGTGTGCCATTGTAATTAACATTTACATCCCACCATCAGCTGATGCAGCGGTGGCCTGTGATGTCATCAGCTCCACTACTGCCGCATTACTGGAGAAGCACCCTGATGCATTTATGGCCATCACAGGTGATTTTAACCACATCTCACTGGGCAAAACATAACCAAATGTGCACCAGTTTGTTGACTGTATCACCAGAGAAAATAAAACACTGGATCAGCTATATGCCAGTGCAAGAGATGCATATAGTACCACAACTCTTTCTCCCTCAGATCACAACATGGTCCTGTTATCACCCAAGTACATTACTCTTGTGCAAAGGCAGCCTGCTTATACACGGACTGTGAGGAGATGGACACAGGATGCTGCCGATGCACTGCAGGACTGCTTTGAGATGACGGACTGGGGCGTACTCTGTGAACCACATAGGGTGGACATAGACAACATGAGCGACTGCATCACAGAATACATCAGATTCTGTGAAGACACAGCCATGCTAGCTCAGACTGTACACTGTTTCCCCAACAGCAAACCAGGGATCACCAGTGACCTGAAAGCACTTCTGAACAAGAAGAAGAGGGCTTTTAGGTCTGGAGACAAGAAGGAACTGAGGAGAGTGCAGTGTGAACTGAGAGAGATGCTGAGGAGGTGTAAAGACAATTACAGGACGAAGTTGGAGGATAAACTCCAGCAAAACAATACTAAGCCTGTCTGAGCGGGAGTGAAATAAATCACTGGGTGTAAGGGGAGAGACAGACAGACATCAGGGAGCCTTGAGATTGCTGATGAGCTGAATCTGTTTTTAATAGGTTCAATTCACTGTCTGTCACCCCCACAACACAGCCAGACCCCCACACACCCTTCCCCCCTCCCCTTCCTGTGCAGCACCTCTCTCTACCTCCCCCTTCACCCCCTCACCCTCCTCTGGGGACACCAGCCCCCCCCCCCCCACACACACACACACACACACACACACATCACTGTGACTACAGACCATGTTAAGAAACAGCTGGAGAGACTCCATCAGCGGAAAGCTGTGGGCCCTGATGGCATCTCCGCCAGAATCCTGAGGACCTGTGCCAACCAGCTAGCTCCAGTACTGAAACACCTATACAACCTGAGCCTGAGTCTGGAGAGAGTAGTGGTGCCGTGGAAGATGTCCTGCCTGGTTCCTGACCCCAAGAAGTCATCTCCATCTGACCTGAATGACTATCGTCCAGTTGCCCTCACATCCCATGCGATGAAGGTCCTGGAGAGACTGGTCTTAGTCCACTTGAAGCCGCAGGTGAACACATGGCCGGACCCTCTGCAGTTTGCATATCAGCCCCATTTAGGAGTTGAAGACGCTGTCATCTACCTGCTGCAATGTGCCCATTTGCACCTGGATGGCAGAGGAGACACTGTGAGAATCACATTCTTTGATTTCTCCAGTGCCTTTAACACCATTCAGCCACTGCTGCTGGGTGAGAAGCTGCAGATGATGGGGTTCAACAGCTCTATGATCTCCTGGATTACTGACTACCTGGCAGGCAGGCCACAGTTTGTCCGGCTGGGAAGTGTCTTGTCTGATGTGGTGATTAGTGATACAGAAGCTCCACAGGAGACTGTGCTTTCTCCTCTTCTCTTCACCTTATACACCATTGACTTTCAGTACAACACCGAGTCATGCCATCTGCAGAAGTTCTCTGACGACTCAGCTGTTGTTGGGTGTATAAGAGGGGGAGTACAGGGCACTGGTAGACAGATTTGTGGATTGGACCAAGCAGAATCGCCTGAGGCTGAACGTCAGCAAGACCAGAGAGATGGTGGTTGACTTCAGGAAGAAGAGGACACCTTCACAGCCATTGCAGATTAGAGGGGAGGATGTAAAGGTAGTTGACATAATGCACGGCTCAGGAGACACGCACGCAGGCTCAGGGTAGATTCAATAGCTTTATTAACAACAAGTGTGTATGAGTGCGTGTATGTGAGATGGTAATGTATTGGTGGTGGCGTCTGCGTCAGGCACGGGAACAGGAAACCGTACAGCTGGACAACCCTATGGGAGAAGCAGAGGGAGAAGGGTAACGGGCACCACACCAACACAGGAGATGAGATAATGGCTACTGGCTTACTTGGTTCGGGCAGGTGACTGGCGTAGCAAGGGCGTAGCCCGGTAGACAGCAACCTGGAGCACCTGAAGCAGCAGCGAGGAGGAGATGGCTGGGGAACGTAGTCCGCCGCCGGGGAATCCACCTGTGCACAGGGGAGGAGAACTGGAAGAAGAAGGTAAGGGATGCTTACTTGTGATCTTGCTTGATGAAGGGGGTTCCTTGCAGCAAGAGTAGCCGATGAGAACAGACGGCTTCAGGCCGAGGCCCAGGGCGAGGCGGCTTAAATCCCTCGCCGCTGACGAGGCGCAGGTGTGCATGCAGCTGGCGCCGCTGATGAGCAGCCAGATGTGACAGTACTCCCCCCTCTAGCAGCGCCTCCTGGCGATGGTTTCTCCGGGTGCGCTCGGTGGAACTCAGTGATGAGAGATGGATCCAACACAAACGACGAGGGCACCCATTGCCTATGTTCAGGTCCATAGCCCTCCCAATCCACTAAGTACTGTAACCCGCGACCCCGGCGCCGGGAGTCCAGGATGGAAGAGACTGGCCAGGCCGGATGACCATCAATCATCCAGGGCGCGGGCTGCACAGCAGGGGGAGGGCAAAGGGGGTCGGAGACTGCCAGCTTCACCTTGGAAATGTGGAAGGTGGGATGGATGCGGAGGGAAGGGGGAATAGCCACACGCACAGCCACCGGGTTGATAATCCTAGTGATGGGGTATGGGCCCATAAAACGCTGTACCAACTTCCTCCTCTCACCCTTTAAAACGATGTCCTGGGTAGACACGTAGACACGTTGGCCTACCTGGTAGGCTGGGGCAGGTCTTCTGTGCCGGTCTGCCGTAGACTTGTTGCGCTCCGCCGTGCGTAAAATCGCATTGCGCGCTGACGCCCAGATGGAGCGGCACCGCCTGAGGTGCGCCCGAACTGAGGGGACAGTTACCTAACTCTCCTGCGTAGGGAACAGAGGGGGGTCGTAGCCTAGGGACGCCTTAAATGGGGACATCCCAGTGGCAGAAGAGCGGGCAGTATTATGGGCGTACTCCACCCAGGCGAGATGAGTGCTCCAGGACGCAGGCTTGGATGTTGTGACGCAGCGAAGCGCAGCCTCCAGCTCCTGATTGGTCCGCTCACACTGCCCGTTGGATTGGGGGTGATGGCTGGAGGAGAGGCTTACCTTGGCTCCCAGGGCGTTGCAGAAGGACCTCCAAACCTCTGAGGAAAACTGGGGGCCCCGGTCCGAGACCACGTCTACCGGAATCCCGTGCAGCCTGACCACGTGCTGGATAAGGAGGTCCGCCATCTCCAAGGCAGATGGAAGCCCTCATAATGGGATGAAGTGAGCAGCCTTGGAGAAACGATCTACGATGGTCAGGACTGTGTTGAAGGTGTTAGAGACTGGGAGACCGGTGACGAAGTCCAGGGCGATATGCGACCAGGGCCTGCCAGGGACGGGCAGGGGCTGGAGCAGGCCCGCTGGAGGGGCATTACCTGATTTACTGGTGGCGCAGACGGGGCAGGCCCGGGCGTAGCGGGCGGCGTCCTTCCGTAGGCCCGGCCACCAGAAGGATCGTTGAAGTAAGTCAATCATCCGGGAGGAACCAGGGTGGCAGGTGAGCTTAGATGTGTGCAGCCAGTGGATGACCTCCCCCCGGACCGTGGACGGCACAAAAAGCCTCCCCTCCGGTCCGCCGCCAGGGCCTGGTTCCGATTCCTGCGCCTTCTGGATCTTACTTTCGATGTCCCAAGTGACGGCTCCCACGATGCACGACCTGGGCAAGATGGTGTGGGCTGCGTCCTCAGATGCCTCAGGGGCAAATTGCCTAGAGAGGGCGTCAGGCAGGCCGTTCTTGGAGCCAGGCCTAAAGGTGATGTTGAAGCAGAACCTGGTGAAGAACAAGGACCAACGCGCCTGGCGGGTGTTCAGACGCTTGGCAGATCTTAAATACTCCAAGTTCTTGTGGTCGGTTTGAACCATGAACGGCAGGGCCGCCCCCTCTAGCCAGTGACGCCACTCCTGCAGCGCAAGCTTGATGGCGAGGAGCTCTCTGTCCCCCACGTCGTAATTTCGTTCCGCCGGGGACAAGCGCCGAGAGAAGAAGGCGCAGGGCCGTTTGATCCCGTCGTCAGGTGACCGCTGGGATAACACCGCCCCCACCCCTGTGTCCGAAGCGTCCACCTCCACGATGCATTGCAGCGAGGGATTGACTTGGCTGAGGACCCGGGAGGAGGAGAACTCCACCTTCAGCGCCTGGAAAGCAGCTGCAGCCTCTTCAGTCCACCGGAACGGGACCTTAGGAGACGTGAGGCGGGTCAGAGGGCCGACGATGGTACCAAAGTTCGGGACAAAGCGGCGGTAGAAGTTGGCAAACCCAATAAACTGTCGTACCTGTTTCCTTGACGTAGGAGTGGGCCATTCCACCACCGCTTTCACCTTCGCTGGGTCCGGAAGTACCTGGTCGTGGGAGATGACGAACCCGAGGAAGGACGTAGTCTTAGCGTAAAACTCACACTTCTCAGCCTTGACATATAACCGGTTCTCCAGCAGCCTCTGGAGGACCCGCCTCACATGGACCCGGTGCTCGTCCCTGGATCTGGAGAAGATGAGGATGTCATCCAGGTAGATGAACATAAACAGGCCAATGAAGTCCCGGAGGACGTCATTTATAAGGCGCTGAAAGACGGCTGGAGGGTTGGTCAACCCGAACGGCATAACCAGGTACTCGAAATGGCCGTTTGGGGTACGGAAGGCTGTCTTCCACTCGTCTCCCTCCCGGATCCGGACGAGGTGGTATGCGCTGCGAAGATCCAGCTTGGTGAACCAAGTCGCCCCTTGGAGGGAGTGGAAGGCGGTGTCCATTAGGGGCAAGGTGTAGCGGTCCTTCTCCGTGATGTCCTTCAGGGCGCGATAGTCAATACAAGGATGGAGGGAGCCGTCCTTCTTGCCCACGAAGAAGAACCCAGCGCCTAATGGTGATGACGAGGGACGGATGATTCCAGCACTCAGCGATTCCTTGAGATAAGAATTCATAGCCTCCTTCTCCGGCGCAGACAGGCTGTAGAGTCGCCCCGAGGGTAAGGGTGCCCCCTGGCGGATGTTTATAGCACAGTCATAGGGCCTGTGCGGGGGAAGAGACATCGCCTTGGATTTGCTGAATACCATACCCAGGTCGTGAAACTCCGATGGCACCAGGGTGAGATCCGGAGGCGCGGCGTCCTTGGGAGTTGAAGGCGAGGACGGGGCGCAGGCAGCGGATTGGAGGCAGGTGCTCATGCAGAAGGAGCTCCAGGCGGACACTCTGCCAGACCTCCAGTCCAGGACAGGGCTGTGGAGGCGGAGCCAGGGGTATCCGAGGATGACGGGAGATACTGAGTTAGGTAGGACGTAGAAGGTGATCTCCTCCCGATGATTTCCAGAAATAATAACAGGGACGGGGATGGTCTGGTGTGTTACTTTTCCCAGGGAAACACGGGAGAGATTTACTAGGGCGAGAGGAGTCTTGAGGGTATGGCAACGGATGCCCAATCGGGTTGCCAGGCTCTGAGAAATAAAGCTGCCCTCCGCGCCTGAATCCACCAGTGCATGGGTGAGGTGCCCTGTGGAGTTATGACAGAAACGAATGGGCAGCGTCAATTGAGTGAGGGGAGTTAACCGATTAGCATCCGCGAGGCCCCCTACAGTAACTCGCGGACCTCCCCGTTTGGCTTCTGTGGACAAAGCTCCACCGTGTGTTGGCTGTCTCCGCAATACATACAGAGACCTAACTCACGGCGGCGTTGTTTCTCCGCTGGGGGGAGCTTTGTCCAGCCTGTCACCATCGGCTCCGACTCCTCGGAGTACGACGGTGACGGCAACGCCAGGGGGTGAGCTTGGGACAGGCGCGACGAGGCACCTCGAGGGCGAGAAGACAACTTCCGCTCCGAGGCCCGCTCGCGCAGCCTGTTATCCAAGCTGATGGCTAGGGAAATTAGCTCCGCTAACGTCTCCGGGATATCCCGTCCAGCCAGTTCATCCCTCAGACCAGCGCTGAGACTGCGAAGGAAGGTGCCGCAGAGTGATCGTTTGCCCCAGCCAACCTCCTCCGCAGCGACCCGGAAGTCGATCGCGTAGTCAGTTGCCGACCGGCTTCCCTGCTGAAGGCAAAGAAGACGATCGACCTGAACGCTCTCTGTACGCGAATGATCGAACACTTCCAGAAACAGTCTCACGAATTGGCCATAGGTGAGGGTGGCGTAACTGGGCTTCGCCATTACGGCGTAAGCCCAGGTAAGCGCTCTTCCCTCCAGGAGATTCCCTATGTAGCCAATTCGGCTGTGGTCTGATGGAAAATCTCCGGGCACACGGTGAAACACAGACTCACACTGCATGATAAACCCCCGCGCTCCACCGAGCTTACCGCTAAAGCGGGCGGGGGTCGGAATGGGTGTGAGCCGTGCCGGTGCCGCCGGAGCTGGCTGAACGGCTGCTGGAGCAGCAGGAGCCGCGCCACCCTGACGAGCCGGGGGGAACGGCTGTTGGGGGTCCAAGCGGTCCAATCGGTTAGTTAAAGTACACAATTGGGTTAAAATCACCTGTTGTTGATGGGCTATTAGATCCACCCGAGCCTCGAGGGTGGAAAGACGGCGTGCGAGCCCGCTGTCTGCCGAGCCACTCTGCTGAAGCCGTACTGACATAATGCACGGCTCAGGAGACACGCACGCAGGCTCAGGGTAGATTCAATAGCTTTATTAACAACAAGTGTGTATGAGTGCGTGTATGTGAGATGGTAATGTATTGGTGGTGGCGTCTGCGTCAGGCACGGGAACAGGAAACTGTACAGCCGGACAACCCTATGGGAGAAGCAGAGGGAGAAGGGTAACGGGCACCACACCAACACAGGAGATGAGATAATGGCTACTGGCTTACTTGGTTCGGGCAGGTGACTGGCGTAGCAAGGGCGTAGCCCGGTAGACAGCAACCTGGAGCGCCTGAAGCAGCAGCGAGGAGGAGATGGCTGGGGAACGTAGTCCGCCGCCGGGGAATCCACCTGTGCACAGGGGAGGAGAACTGGAAGAAGAAGGTATGGGATGCTTACTTGCGATCTTGCTTGATGAAGGGGGTTCCTTGCAGCAAGAGTAGCCGATGAGAACAGACGGCTTCAGGCCGAGGCCCAGGGCGAGGCAGCTTAAATCCCTCGCCGCTGACGAGGCGCAGGTGTGTGTGCAGCTGGCGCCGCTGATGAGCGGCGAGATGTGACAGTAGTTGAGGACTACAAATATCTGGGTGTCATGATCAGCAATGGACTGGACTAGAAATCCAACACCGGTGCTGCGTACAAGAAGGGGATGAGCAGACTCTACTTCCTGAGGAAGCTGAGATCCTTCAGCGTCTGCACCAGGATGCTGGAGCTTTTCTATCAGGCGGTTGTCACCAGCACCATCTTCTTTGCTACTGTCTGTTGGGGTAGCAGTGTCAGAGCCAGCGACACCAACAGACTTGACAAGATTATCGACAGGGCTGGTTCTGTAATTGGTCTCAGGCCGGAGACTTTTGATACTGTGGTGGAGAGGAGGACACTAAACAAACTGCGATCCATCATGGACAATCCTGATCACCCCCTCCTTCACATACTGGACAGACAGCAAGGACTTTCTCCAGCAGACTGCTACAACTTCGCTACCAAATGGTTAGGTACAGGAAATCTTTCCTGCCACATGCCATTTCACTGTACACTAACTCTAATGAATTCTGGTCATAACTATGCTGCCATACTACACCTTCCAGTCTAATTTGTGCCTCACATTTCACCCTGCACCTAATAGTCTTGCATTGTACAGCAGGTGTGATTCATGTCACCATCTATTCATCTATGATGTATATAAGTTATTTAGCAGTTTTACTTTCCATGGGTAATCCCTTTGTCTATTATGCTGTGTGTGTTTGTTGTTTTGGTCGTCTACTGTCATGCTGCTGTTACACTCTAATTTCCCAGTTTGGGATCAATAAAGTATATCTATCTATCTATCTATCTATCTATCTATCTATCTATCTATCTATCGTATCTCACAAAAGTGAGTACACCCCTCACATTTTTGTAAATATTTTATTATACCTTTTCATGGGACAGCAATGAAGATATGACACTTTGATACAATGTAAAGTAATCAGTGTACAGCTTGTCTAATAGTGTAAATTTGCTGTCACCTCAAAATAACTCAACACACAGCCATTAATGTCTAAACTGCTGGCAACAAAAGTGAGTACACACCCAGGTGAAAATGTCCAAATTGTGTCCAATTAGCCATTTTTTCTTCCCGGTGTTATGTGACTTGTTAGTGTTACAAGGTCTCAGGTGTGAATGGGGAGCAGATGTGTTAAATTTGGTGTTATCGCTTTCACAGTCTCTCATACTGGTCACTGGAAGTTCAACATGGCACCTCGTGGCAAAGAACTCTGAGGATCTGAAAAAAAGAATTGTTGCTCTACATAAAGATGGCTAAGGCTACAAGAAGATTGCCAACACCCTGAAACTGAGCTGCAACATGGTGGCCAAGACCATACAGCGGTTTAACAGGACAGGTTCCACTCAGAACAGGCCTCGCCATGGTCGACCAAAAAAGTTGAGTGCACATGCTCAGCGTCATATCCAGAGGCTGTCATGAATCCAGGTTTGGAGGCCAAACCCGATTCTGACTCATTGTTATGCTTTGACCTAGTTTCCTCCTGACAGCTTGGGCACGCTCTCTCCTCCTGTCAAGCTCCGTCACCTGCACTGTCTGGTGTTCACACATATACACACACCCACATGCACGCACACATGCACTCGCTCCATTCATTCTCATTTCACACACTCTCACACACCTGGTGTTAATCAGTTCAGTCCACGCATTTGTACACCGGCAATCTCTTTCCTCGTTAGCTTCTGGAGTATTTGTTGGGTACGCCAGAGGAAAGAGATTGTCGGGGCATTCGCCTTCCATATGTGGCAGCTAGCTTCCCCGTATATGGTTTCACTCCCTTCGTCATCCTCCAGCCTGTCTCTGCTAACCTGTTTCATCTGTTGGTGTTTCGGCTGGCCCTGCTTCTCCACTTCATCCTCCAGACTGCATGTTGCACCCCGGATCAGCCCCAGCCTTGTAAGTCTTTTTTCGCCTTTTCTCCTGAGCATTACAGCCCTGCAGCACTAGGCTGTTTGCCTTTCCTTTTTCGTGCTTAATGCAGCACTGTGGCTCGAGGCTCCATTTTAGACTGGGCTGATGAGCATTCGGCTGTCGCCCTGTAAGTTTGGTGGCCAAACCCAATCATTACACCTCTCTATATATTGTGTGGTAACTGAACTGCATTCTGTGATTATTACCTCCGCCAAGGAGGTTATGTGATCATCGGCGTTGGTTTGTCTGTTTGTCTGTTTGTTTGTTAGCAAGATAACTCAAAAAGTTATGGACGGATTTTCATAAAATTTTCACAGATTGTCAGAAATGGGGTATCCTACAGATGATTAGATTTTGGTGGTGATTCAGATCACCGTCCACAAGAAAACCGCCATTACGCAAAATGCCATTTTCGTGAATAACTACTAAACCACTAATCCTATCATTGTCAATCCAATTGCTTGTCATATGTTTTCATGGTCAAGGAATCTGAAAACGTACACACAAACACTGTATGGGGGGAGCTGTGGCGCTAAACTGCCATTATGGAAAATGCCATTTTCGTCAATAACTACTGAACCACTAATCCTATCATTGTGAATCCAATTGCTAGTCATATGTTTTCATGGTCAAGGAATCTGAAAACGTACACACAAACACTGTATGGGGGGAACTGTGGCGCTTGGTGGAGGTCTGCGCTCTCCGAGTGCTTTTCTAGTTGCTTTAGTTATTATTCAATCAATCAATCAATCAAAGACTTTATTCCAGACTCAAGGTCCATCAAGAGAAAAGTAAACAAGTAAAAAAGTAAAAAACAAGACAGTTGAAACAATCAAAAAGTTACAAGAAACACTAAGACATAACTGCTTAAAGAAGTACAAAGACAGTACAGACTTTAAAAAGCCTTAAAAAGACAACTGTACTAGTGCCTTCTAAACTGTGACTGACAGCGAATAGAACTGAGCTTAATGCTAGACATGACTTGAATGATTTCATTTCTAGATACATCAAGCCGACAGATGAATTTATACATAAAATTCCTTATTACTGCATGCAGAGTATTTACACGTGATGAGACAAATAACTTGGAAGCACTGCACCATCGAGGCTTTTTAAGTAAAATTCTTAAGGCATCATTGTAGGCAACCTGTAATTTCTGCATACTTAGTTTCCTATAATTTATCCATAAATGAGCAGTGTATAAAGGTGTACAATAGGTTTTAAAGAGAACCAGTTTCACCTCATCTGAACAAAAACCAAATCTGCGTGCAAGAATATTTGCTTGCATGTAGATTGTGCAGCGTTGTCTGAAAATATCATCATCATCATCAGTCATTCTATCATTAATAACATGTCCCAGATATTTAATTTTATCCCTGACAATTAATTCCCTGTCTACTAATTCAAAGACAGGGAATTTCATTAACAAATCTTCTTTAGTGCGGCAGATCAGCACACAACTCTTATTTGTATTATATTTTATGTCATTTTCCTCTCCATAAGCAGTACACACTCTTAATAACTCCTGAAGACCAGCACTACTTGGACTGAGAATAACTAGGTCATCAGCATACATAAAATGATTCACTAACTTATTCCCTATTATACACCCAGTTTTACAGGCATTCAGTTGCTTTGACAACTCATCCATGTAAAGATTAAATAGAATAGGGGACAATATACTGCCCTGTCTGACACCACTGCTCACACCAAATGGTGATGAATGACTCTTCCCCCATTTCACCAACATCTTCTGATGTGCGTACCACATTATTATTTTTTTAAATTATTTTTTGTTATTTTTTTTCTTTTTCTTTAATGTATGCAGGCGAGCATTGGAGCTCTGTTTAAAGCTGTGCCAAGTTTGGGAACCACTCTGTAGGTTTGTTATGAGCACTAAGCACCACGATATGGCGCCACGAGACGGCTTTTGTTGTGATGTGGCGCATTATAAATAAAGCTGAATTGAATTGAATTGAATTAAGCAGTATTACATTCCTATTCTAAGCAGTTGGGCTGAAGTCCCATGACCCGGTGAGACACGGAAGAGATTCTTGCTGGCAAAATGTCACACGTCTTTGTCTATGGTTATGCAGGGTGCTCACTAGAAGGCAGCAGAGGCTAGCTGCTAGCATGCAAGCTACAGTTCTCTTCTGGTCGTAGCAATCTTCAACTTTATCATGCAATACGCCATCCCACTCCTGACACCAGCTGTCACGGACTTGCTCGTTGTTATGATGTACACTCCGTGTGATGGTGAAGGCAGTGGTAAATAACGCCACGACAAAGGAAGTTCAGTTCTGAATGTTTACTGATGAATGGCAGGCAGGTTACTGCTCTCAAAACTGAACGGCAGCACTGAACAGCAGTAGGTAAGTTAATAACTTTGCACATTGTATAATATAGAACAGATTGTGGCTCCGTGGTCTCCTGGCACAAACGGAGGAATAATCACTCAATGTCTATACTGTATGGAAACCGGAACACAGCTAACTCATAGAAGGTCTAAACACAAATATACCAAAAACCACGCTATGCCTGGGAGCAAATAAGAACAGGTTAACGCTGTTTAGACCGAATCAGCTGCGGCTGTAGAATAGGGTGAGATGGCAGCGGTAATTTACATTTTTACCTCCGCCAAGGAGGTTATGTTTTCATCGGCGTTGGTCTGTCTGTCAGTCTGTCTGTTTGTTTGTTAGCAAGATAACTCAAAAAGTTATGGACGAATTTTCATGAAATTTTCACTCTTTGTCAGAAATGGGGTATCCTACAGATGATTACATTTTGCTGGTGATCCGGATCACTGTCTGGAAGAAAACTGCCATTATGCGAAATACGATTTTCCTGAATAACTACTGAACCACTAATCCTATCCATGTGAATCCAATTGCTACTCATATGTTTTCATGGTCAAGGAATCTGAAAACGTACACACAATAAATGTAGGATTAATATTTATGATGTAAAACACTGTATGGGGGGAACTGTGGCGCTTGGCGGAGGTCTGCGCTCTCCGAGTGCTTTTTTAGTTGGACTTGTGATTTTGGTGAACTAAAATAAACTTGACACTCTTTACTCCTGCAATTGGGTTTTTATCCTCTCTCTCGTGCACCGTGTTATGGCACACAGAGGTTTATGACAGAATGCTCCGAGCAGTAAAAAAAAACAAAAAAAAAACAGCGGAGTAGAGTTGTGTTTTTTTTCCCCCTTCTCCTTTTTTCTCCTCATACGGGGACATGATGATTGGAACGGACAAGGAGTTGGAAGCCCAGGAGTTGCTGGAGGAGGCGACTTTTGCCTTTCAGTGGTGTCCAGAGGACTGGCGCACAAGAGTCTCTCTCCTGCTACCACCATCATGCCCACTGCGGGGGCCACCACAGTGAAGTCATCCCCCGGACCGGACCTCCAGCCAATGGGACCTGGGGCATTGTCATCGCAGTCCTGGACAGCAATAAAGCTTAAGCACAGGCAAGTAGTCTCTCCTGTAGTTCATTTGTTGATGGTGGAGGGATCATGCCGGGCTTTTGGGTAGAGGGGAGTTGGGTGCGCCCCCCCAGCCGCATCTGGACCCCTCTTGCCGGGCTCTTCTACTGCCGGCGACCCTAATCGCTCTCCCTCTCCTATCCTCTTCGAGCACCATCCTAGCGTCGCCGGAGAGGAGCTGCCACCACCTGGGCCGCCCATTGATGACAAGGCGGGTCCAGCTTCCTTGGAGGAGGCCGACGGGGATGAGGCACCCGACGGACCGAAGGACCCCGCGCACCCAAGATCGCCGGAGTCCTGAATGGCGGTGGAGCCAGAGTTCAGGCAAGTGTGCTCCATTATATCAGAGATTTCAATATTAATGTCACACTGCCAAACTCATGGTGAGGTGGACCCGGGGCAGCTCACAGTAGCCCTCGGGACCGCTACATCGGGCTCTGCCGCTGCCGGCGACCCTGACCCGGTTTCTCTTTTTCTCCCTTCGGGCTCGGAGCCTCCGGCCAGGGTCGCCGGAGAGCTGTTGGAGGCAACCGCGGATCGGGGTCCAACTCCGGAGGACGTGAGGAGTATCACCTCCCTCGCTGGGGAGGCCACCGTGGGAGCAATGAGACCCCTGATGGGGGTCACCGCAAGTGCAACGGTGCTCCAACCAGAGTCCACCGCAGGTGCAGCAGAGCCCCAGCTGGAGTCCATCGTGGGCGCAGCCACGTTGCGGACCGGGACCATCGCAGGTGCAGCCACGTCCCGGACCAGGATCATTGCGGGTGCAGCCACGTCCCAGACTGGGACCATCGCGGGTGCAGCCATGTCCCAGACCGGGACCATCACGGGTGCTACAGTGCCCCTGCTCCAAGCCTCAAATGGCAGGGGGGCCCCTGTTTCTTGGTTTGACCACAGATGTTTCCGAGTATGGAGGGCCTGGTGGCTCCACTACATTGGTCGGCTACCTGAAGGGCCTGATCTTTGGGTCGGGTGGTCCACCGGCCCAGGCAGGCTGCTGGACGTTATCCCATGTGCCGCTTGCAGGACTTGGGACTTTGGCCGGCCACCCGATCTGCCACCCCTCACCATGCTGGGGGCCTGGGACTCCGGTCGACCCCCCGAACTTTGGACTTCTGGGGAGGGGGGTTAGTGCTCCAGGTTGGGGGTCATTAGGAGGGGTTTGTTCTTTATTCAGTGTTTGTTCTAATCGTGTATTCACGGGTGGCTTCCCTCCTAACCAGTTTTCCCCCACCTCAAACCCTGGGTTTGTGTTTGTTGCCGGGGGGGGAGGGGTTCCCTTGAGTGGTGCTGTTCCTTTCTTTTTTTGCTGATGGTACTGGGGTGTCTGGTATCCACCTCTGGGGGGGGGGGGGGCTGTCATGAATCCGGGTTTGGAGGCCAAACCCGATTCTGACTCATTGTTATGCTTTGACCTAGTTTCCTCCTGACAGCTCGGGCACGTCCCCTCCTCCTGTCAAGCTCCGTCAGCTGCACTATCTGGTGTTCACACACATGCACACACCCACATGCACGCACACATGCACTCGCTCCATTCATTCTCATTTCACACACTCTCACACACCTGGTGTTAATCAGTTCAACCCACGCATTCGCACACCGGCAATCTCTTCCCTCGTTAGCTTCTGGAGTATTTGTTGGGTGCGCCAGAGGAAAGAGATTGTCGGGGCATTGGCCTCCATACGCGGCAGCTAGCTTCCCCGTATATGGTTTCACTCTCTTCGTCATCCTCCAGCCTGTCTCTGCTAACCTGTTTCATCCGTTGGTGTTTCGGCTGGCCCTGCTTCTCCACTTCATCCTCCAGACTGCATGTTGCACCCCGGATCAGCCCCAGCCTTGTAAGTCTTTTTTTGCCTTTTCTCCTGAGCTTTACAGCCCTTCAGCACTAGGCTGTTTGCCTTTGCTTTTTCGTGCTTAACGCAGCACTGTGGCTTGAGGCTCCATTTTAGACTGGGCTGTTGAGCATTTGGCTGTCGCCCTGTAAGTTTGGTGGCCAAATCCAATCATTACACCTCTCTATATATTGTGTGGTAACTGAACTGCATTCTGTGATTATTGGACTTGTGATTTTGGTGAACTAAAATAAACTTGACACTCTCTACTCCTGCAGTTGGGTTTCTATCCTCTCTCTCATGCGCATGTTATGGCGCACAGAGGTTTACGACAGAGACTGTCTTTTGAAAACAGACATATGAGTGCTGCCAGCATTGCTGCAGAGGTTGAAGGGGTGGGGGGGTTAGCCTGTCAGTGCTCAGACCATATGCTGCACACTGCATCAAATTGATCTGCATGGCTGTCGTCCCAGAAGGAAGTCCCTTTTAAAGATGATGCACAAGAAAGCCAAGCAGACTAAGGACATGGATTACTGGAACCATGTCTTGTGGTCTGATGAGGCCAAGCTAAACTTATTTGGTTCAGATGGTGTCAAGTGTGTGTGGCAGCAACCAGATGTGGAGTACAAAGACAAGTGTGTCTTGCCTACAGTCAAGCATGGTGGTGGGGGTGTCATGGTTTGGGGCTGCGTGAGTGCTGCCAGCACTGGGGAGCTACAGATCAATGAGGGAATCATGAACGCCAACATGTACTGTGACATACTGAAGCAGAGCATGATCCCCTCCCTTCAGAAACTGGGCCGCAGGGCAGTATTCTAACATGATAACGACCCCAAACACACCTCCTAGACGACCACTGCCTTGCTAAACAAACTGAGGGTAAAGCTGATGGACTGGCCAAGCATTTCTCCCAATCTAAACCCTATTGAGCATCTGTGGGGCATCCTCAAATGGAAGGTGGGGTAGCGCAAGGTTTCTAACATCCACCAGCTACGTGATGTCATCATTGAGGTGTGGAAGAGGATTCCAGTGGCAACCTGTGAAGCTCTAGTGAACTCCATGCTCAAAAGAGTTAAGGCAGTGCTGGAAAATAGTGGTGGCCACAGAAAATATTGACACTTTGGGCACAATTTGGACATCTTCACTTAGGGTTGTCCTCACTTTTTTGCCAGAAGTTTAGACATTAATGGCTGTGTGTTGAGATATTTTGAGGGGACAGCAAATTTATACTGTTATACAAGCTGTACACTGACTACTTTATATTGTATCAAAGTGTCATATCTTCAGTGTTGTCCCATGAAAAGATATAATAAAATATTTACAAAAATGTGAGGGGTGTACTCTTTTTAGCAAGATACTGTAGCTTTCTATCTCCTCAATCCCACTGACATGCCTTCCACAGAGGAAGCAGGGCTTGAGGATGAGGGGGACAACTTGCCCATCACAGGTAGTGACTGTGGAGTATTCTGCCACCAAACAACTATAAGAGAGTCCTTTATCAAACTAAAATCACAGCTGTGCTCCTGAACTCAAATGCAAACAAAATAATCCCATCCCATAACATGCATGCATAAAACACAGAACTATAAACATTCCTTTTTTTACAGCACAGTCACTTAGGTGGGAGAGGTAGAATCAGCATGGGGAGGCACAGGGCAGCCCCTCAGCAAACGCGCCACTGGAAACAGCAAGCCCCCAGGACGATAGCTGACCTTCTGGACAGCTGAGCCCAACTCCTTCACCACCAGAATCAGAATCAGAATCAGAAAGCTTTATTGCCAAGCATGTTTACAGTGTAAACAAACGAGGAATTTGACTTGACATTGGGCGCGCGATAAGCGCCTCCAATGACGCGGCTGCCATGAGGGCGCCTGTCATCAGTGGAGGGTAAAGAGGGGGAATGGGGGAGGGAATGACACAATAGGCAGAGAGAAAAAACATAGTTAATCAAAATAAAGATTACATAGACAATCCAAATTGTGATTACATAGAAAAAAAACCTCTAAGCACAATTAACAGACTAATACAGATCACACAATACAAAGGAGCGAAGAGAGACCAGTGTGTGTGTAGTCAGCATGTAAATAATAATCAGTGTGAGTGCAGTGTTGAATGTATCAGTTGCTGATGTACAACAAAGGGGGCACCTCCTGGCAACGGATAGTTGTTATGTTCATGTATACAAAACACAGATAAGCATATCCCAGAGTCTCTCTCTCTTTGTGCATGCCAGATGGCAAAGTTCCGTATTAGACACATGATAGCGCTGTCCTTGAAGAGTCCGGTCTGCTGAACAACAGCAATTGATGTTAATTGTTTGGGTTAAGAAGAAGCCAAACTCTCTTCTGTTTTGTCTTCATCCAGGAGGAGAGGGCGCCGAATCAAGGTCAAAGGCACAATTCACTCAGAGCATAGAATTTCCATCTCTCTTGCGATTCTGTGCTTCATAATTTCCATATACAGGCTTTAAAATCATTCCCTGGAGAGCACCAGCGACTCCAGATGTATACCACCTACTGAATCAGCCACCATTCAGTTCACCACTGCCGCTATCAGTGCACTCCCCAACTGGTCGAATTTGTTGTTGAAGGAGCTTTGCCAGGTCCGCATTTTGATCAGCTCTCCCAACTTCTTTAATTTCTGATACATCAGGAAACTCCAGAGCCAAAATAGAAATCCTGTGATCAAAAGCCAAACAAATAGAGATGTCTTCTGCATCTCAGTCGAATCACACAGACACATGAATTCCCAATTGTCCATGAGTCCACTTGGGCTCCCCCTAGCCCGATCTTCTTTTGAAGTGGTGTCAATCGAATATAAAGCCCACCAAATCCCACCAAATCCATAATTTTCCATTTGGAATAAGATTCAGCCAGAAGAAGAGCGACACAGACAGAACACAGCAAGCTGGGATCAGTAAGGGAATGGGAGGTGGGAGAGGGAGAGAAAAGTGTCTGCTCTCTCTGAAAGCCGGAAGAAGAAGACACCAACTCCCGTCCATCCTCATCACCCGGAGCATCTTCCTGTACACGTCGAAGCTGATTGGCATGTCTCGATGAACCATCGGACAACCGGAAGAATGCTGCTCCCAACTTTGTCACTATGCACAGGCATCCTCGATGTTTAGCTGGCTGTCATTTGGCCCATCTTTGCCGTGGACGTTCATCACCCCAAACCCAAACCAAGTCCAAAACCTTCAGAGGGGCCTGGCTCGGCCTGACGTGGTGCTGCTGAGCATGCGGTAGCTCCATGCTCATCGGTCTGGCCCCGTCCTCTTCTAAAACCATTGTAGCAGTTACCATTGTAGCTGCAGACCCTCCATCCTCCTGCAGCCAAGCTCCGAAGGCATCTGGGACTAGCATGGTGTCACTCGCCAATGCAGATGCCCCGCCGCCACGCTTGGTACCCCCCTCTACCATGTCCCGAGCGCGGGCACTGAGACTTTCCTGCACCAAACCTGAGTGAAACTGGTCCTGCTTGACTGCCGTGGTGTCTGTTCGCTCCTCGTCCAACACAACATTCTCTTTGACCACTGGAACCGGGAGGGGGGGGGTCCAGCAACCACAACCCAACCATTCATTCCCGGCAGTGTCTTTAATGGCAAAACCCAGTCCGTAAAACAAATCACAGCCCATGATGTTATCGCCTTGTGCTGTCACATGGAACGTGACGTCAACCATCTTCGCAGACTTTTACTGGACCGTTAACTCCAAAGTCCCAACCATGCACAGCCTGCCACCTCCATAGCCATGCAATGGTGCCAGGTTACCTTTAATCCTGTAGTGGGGGAAGAACTTCCTCACCGTGGCCCAGTTCAGCAACGACCCCTCTGCCACCGCGTCAAGCAGCAGCGGCGCCTCCACGCTGTCCAACTCCACTGCGCAATACATGTACCCATTTGTGCTGGGGAACTGCGACAATGGAGTGTCGTCACTGTATGGTCTGGTAATTGCATATTATATTACATGTGTAAAAGGATTCATATTTGCAAATGTTAACATGTATTGGATTGTAAAAATGCACATATAATTGTAGAATGTGTTTTGACTGAATTAAATCCTTTTGTGAGATAACTGTTAATATTAATTATATTAATTGGGTGAGACAATTGCTTAATCTTGAAACCACGTACCTTTGCCAGCATGCTTCCTGGTGGTATCTGGGCAAAAGACTCCTCAGGGGTTTGAGGGCCTTTAAAGGATACCAGCAGGAGGTAGTATAGGATGTTGGAGTAAAGGGGAGTTTAATATGTAAATAGGGGTTTGAATTATTTATTGTATTATTTATGGTGTAATTTATTCTGTAAATATTGTGGGGAAATTATTTATGTATTTATGCCCTTTTTAGATATTATTGGGTATATGTAGGAAGATGAAATGTTCATTGGTTTACCTGGGATTATGGTATGTGCCAATCAGGTTAATTATCTCACCGAGTATATTAACAGGTGTTTTCATTTGGTTCGGGTGGGGTGTCGGATATGCGTTGGATTTATTGCCTGTGAAGATTATTGGAATAAACAGAAATTGCTGATTGCAAACTTTGGAAGCCTCCGCTCTTTCTCTGGTGCCTCGACCGCTTGGCTATCGTTCGTGAAAGGGACACCAAATGGATGGTTGTCGGGGGCGGGCGGAGTGATTACTTCCGTGGGCTCTTCAGTTCAGATACACGGCACACTCTAGCATAATGGTTCAAGCGTCCACATCTGCTACAAGATTTTACCCTAGCTGGGTAGTCCTTCACCTTATTTCGGTATGCTGCAGACCTACAACTCTTGCACAGGGGTTTTCCCAGGGCAGACCGTCAGCTGGCAGCATTGGTCTCTGTAACATCTGGTTTCTGTTCTTGTCGTCATCCAAGCTATCCTCGCTTTCCATAACATTTGCCGCGGCGAGAGGTTTCAGCGGCCTCTGTGACAAGCTCCAGGTCTGCTCCGAAGCTAGCTTGTCTGCGGCCTCCAGCTGGAGAACTAGCTCAACAGCTCTGGCTAATGTTAAGTCACTGGGCGCCATGAGTAGCCTAGCCTGCAATGTGGTACTGCACGTGTGCTCCGCAAGCTGGTCACATATCATTTCATCTTCCAAAGGCCTAAAGCAGCACTCGCTCCCTCAAATCGGGGACAAACTGGTGAATGGAATCCCCATAGAAGCACTTTGCAGTTTGAATAGTCAAAATAAAGCTAATTGAAGTTACTTGCTACTAAAGTAACATTTTTCAGCAGACACTTTCTTGATATGACTCTGGTTAGACCTATTTACGCTTGAGTAATTAATATCATGAGGTAATGCTACTTTTATTTGGATACAGTTCCTAACTATTTGGGTCAGCTCTGCATTAAAGCTGTTCAATAGGCAGTAAACATGGATTACAGTTTGAATAAAATGAATTTGGCTATATCAGAAATAAAAATGGAATAGCAGGTTTTATTTGTGGGTTATGAAAATTGAAAGAGAGAACTGGATACATGTTCTAAAGTCTTCTGAACTCTCACATAGGAACCATATTGTATGGTTTGCAATTAGTAGACGAAAGACAGCTCTCAGTTAGTTGGATTCCAATATGTTGGAATTCTTTACAAAATTTTCCAAACCAAATAGTCAGAATTACAGACTATCAAATAAAATGGTATCCCACTTACCCCTGGCATTATAACCGTCTCCACATCTTTCATAATGTCTTCATAACACTGAGGCTTCTGTGGGGCCTCAGCAGGAACTAAAGCACGAAGATATCCTGGTTCCACATTTGGGTACACGGGTCTGTTTTCTACCTCTTCCAAATAGTCAGCCATGTAGTCTACCATCTCCTTGCCTCTGCGTCGAAACTCTGCTGCATCCATGATACAACTGGAATATAACACAGGAAGGTGCACATCATAAATTGACTTTTGATTCTGTGGTAATACTGGGGTAAAATAAAAGATTATTGTTCAGACTTATGAAGCAAAGGTCTCATTAATATTCATCTTGGATGAATTAGTGTTCATAAGATGCTTAAAACACTGAAGGGATGTATTTGTATATGAAAGACACTGTAAGTTATTCCAACACCACTCCACTACTTCATAGACATTCATAATTGTTTTTCAACGTAAGCTGCTAAACTGTAAATAAAATGAGAATTGTAAATGCAGTGTTCTCTCTTCCGAAAAATGCAAGATAACTTTGAATTTGACAGCAGAAAGTTAACCACAAACTTGAATTACTTATACTTTTTACAACCAGAGACTGTATTGCACAAACCGACACACACCTTGGAGGAAGTTGCTGCAAAAATTGGTTTCTCTCTGTCCTTGTTTGATTCTTCTATCAGTCGGAGCATCAGATCACAGGAGCCTTTATTCAGGATTGCTTCCCATTTGTCTTTGAAATCCTTTTTCTCATCTCTTCCATAGGCTGGAAACTTTTTGATTCTTAAGCCTCTTGGGATGTATAAAGATCTTAGATTCCTGCTGGAAAAAGAAGCTAGACTCCACCTGAACACAATAACCCTATCAGACTACTGGAGAAAAGGATACAGCCCAAGAGGCTTCAGAATCAAAAAGTTTCCAGCTTATTGAAGAGATGAGAAAAAGGATTTCAAAGACAAATGGGAAGCAATCCTGAATAAATGCTCCTCTGATCTGATGCTCCTACTAATACAAGAATCAAACAAGGACAGAGAGAAAATACAAAAAGAAATACTGGAGGTGAGAAAGACAATTGAACTCTCAGATTATACAAGTTAAGTAGAATTTGAAGAGAAACTGAATGCTGACCTCATCAAGTACATGCAAAATTTGAAACAAGAAAAGATCAGAAAGTTTCAGAGAGATAAAACTGACTATGAGGAATGAATGAATGAATGAATGAATCTTTATTTCGGATAGTACAGGTTAAAAGGAACTGAATAGTATAGCAAAAGGGGGAATAAAATCCAACAAGGTCAAATTAGACAGTAACTCCTCTGATTATACAGTTCAACAAAAGTTATCCGAAATGGGTGATGGCTGAAGCCGCAGCTTATATTGCCCACCCATATTCCATCCAAGAATTCAAAAGAAAACAAAACAAGAGCGATTACAATTCAGAACAAAGCTAAGACCAAATGTGACAAAAGAAAAAAACAAAAAAGAAAAAGAAAAAAAAAAAAAAAAAAATAGGCAACAACACAGCACAGGCTGGATATGACAATCCTTATGTGATTTTACATGTCATCTTGCATATATGTTTGGAGTATTTCTTCCTTTAGTTTTTGTTTAAATTGCCCAAGCGTTGTACATGATTTTAATTCAGGTCCAAAATCGTTCCATAATCTGACTCCTTGCACTGAAACACAGGGTTGCTTGGTGGTTGTTCTCACTGTAGGCTTTTGAAATATACATGTTCCTCTGAAGTGATATCGTTTCTCCCTTATTTGGAACAACTTTTGGATATTTGCGGGCAGTGATAAATTCTTCACTTTAAACATTGTTATTGCAGTTTTAAAGTCAGCCAGATCTTTCAACTTGAGAGCTTTTAGTTTAAGAAAAAGTGGGTTTGTTGGTTCCCTGTAAGCTGCTTTATTATTCTAATAGCTCTCTTTTGAAGCATAAAGAGTGGATATATGTTTGTTTTATATGTATTTCCCCATACTTCATTACAATACAGTGGGATAAAAAAGTATTTAGTCAGCCACCAATTGTGCAAGTTCTCCCACTTAAAAGACGAGAGAGGTCTCCAATTTTCATCATAGGTATACCTCAACTATGAGAGACAAAATGAGAAAAAAAAATCCAGAAAATCACATTGTCTAATTTTTAAAGAATTTATTTGCAAATTATGGTGAAAAATAAGTATTTGGTCAATAACAAAAGTTCATCTCAATACTTTGTTATATATCCTTTGTTGGAAATGACAGAGGTCAAACATTTTCTGTAAGTCTTCAAAAGGTTTTCACACACTGTTGCTGGTATTTTGGCCCATTCCTCCATGCAGATCTCCTCTAGAGCAGTGATGTTTTGGGGCTGTCGCTGGGCAACACGAACTTCCAACTCCCTCCAAAGATTTTCTATGGGGTTGAGATCTGGAGACTGGCTAGGCCACTCCAAGACCTTGAAATGCTTCTTACAAAGCCACTCCTTCGTTGCCCGGGTGGTGTGTTTGGGATCACTGTCATGCTGAAAGACCCAGCCACGTTTCATCTTCAATGTCCTTGCTGATGGAAGGAGGTTTTCACTCAAAATCTCACGATACATGGCCCCATTCATTCTTTCCTTTACACGGATCAGTCGTCCTGGTCCCTTTACAGAAAAACAGCCCCAAAGCACGATGTTTCCACCCCCATGCTTCACAGTAGGTATGGTGTTCTTTCTCCTCCAAACACGACAAGTTGAGTTTTTACCAGAAAGTTCTATTTTGGTTTCACCTGACCATATGACATTCTCCCAGTACTCTTCTGGATTATCCAAATGCTCTCTAGCAAACTTCAGACGGGCCTGGACATATACTGGCTTAAACAGGGGGACACGTCTGGCACTGCAGGATTTGAGTCCCTGGTGGCGTAGTGTGTTACTGATGTAGCCTTTGTTACTTTGGTCCCAGCTCTCTGCAGGTCATTCACTAGGTCCCCCCATGTGGTTCTGGGATTTTTGCTCACCGTTCTCGTGATCATTTTGACTCCACGGGGTGAGATCTTGTGTGAAGCCCCAGATCGAGGGAGATTATCAGTGGTCTTGTATGTCTTCCATTTTCTAATAATTGCTTCCACAGTTGATTTCTTCACACCAAGCTGCTTACCTATTGCAGATTCAGTCTTCCCAGCCTGGTGCAGGTCTACAATTATGTTTCTGGTGCCCTTTGACAGCTCTTTGGTCTTGGCCATAGTGGAGTTTGGAGTCTGACTGTTTGAGGTTGTGGACAGGTGTCTTTCATACTGATAATGAGTTCAAACAGGTGGCATTAATACAGGTAACAAGTGGAGGACAGAGGAGCCTCTTAAAGAAGAAGTTACAGGTCTGTGAGAGCCAGAAATCTTGCTTGTTTGTAGGTGACCAAATACTTATTTTACCGAGGAATTTATGAATTAATTCATTAAAAATCCTTCAATGTGATTTTCTGGATTTTTTTTTTTCTCATTTTGTCTCTCATAGTTGAGGTATACCTATGATGAAAATTGGAGACCTCTCTCATCTTTTTAGTGGGAGAACTTGCACAATTGGTGGCTGACTAAATACTTTTTTGCCCCACTGTATGTCATGTATGGGAGTATTAATGAATGATACAAGGTGTATAGTGTGGGTTGATTCAGCAAATATTTCACTCTGTGTAATATTGCAATTGATTTGGATACTTTACCTTTAATATAATTAATATGTGACTTCCAACACAGTTTATTATCAATTATTACTCCAAGAAATTTAGTTTCAGATACCCTTTCGATCTCTACACCATTTACGCTGAGTTTAGGTACTGAGTTGTTGTGATGGTTGTTAAAGACTATAAATTTTGTCTTACTTAAATTGAGCGTTAATTTGTTTGAATCAAACCACAGTTTAAGCTTTCCTAATTCCTTTCCAAGTGTATCCAGAAGTTGTTCCAAATTGTTTCCATTGCATAATAGATTAGTGTCATCGGCAAACAATATTAAGTCCATTTTTTCTGAAACTTTACATATGTCATTTATATACATATTGAATAATAATGGCCCCAAAACTGAACCCTGTGGGACTCCACAAGTAACCTTCAGTAACTGTGAGTTTTTGTTACTAACACATACATACTGATATCTGTTCTTTACGTAACTACTTAACCAGGACAGTGCTACCCCTCTAATACCACAATTTTGTAGTTTCTTTAATAATAAATTATGATCCACTGTATCAAATGCTTTTTTAAGATCCAGGAATACTCCAACTGAATACTTTTTATTTTCAATGGCTGTTGATATTTTTTCTATAAATTCCATTAGAGCATATGCAGTTGTCCTCTTGTGTCTGAACCCATATTGCTGCTCACACAATAAATTATTCTTCAGTATGAAGTTGTCAATTCTCTCATAGAATATTTTTTCAAGTATCTTGGAAAATTGTGGTAATAGTGAAATTGGTCTATAGTTTGAGAATTCCCCTCTGTCACCCGTCTTGTATATCGGAATTACTTCAGCTATTTTCATTGCATTGGGAAATATACCTGTTTGGAGAGACAGGTTACAGATATACGTCAGTGGTTTTACTAAGCATTCGATAATAGTTTTGACTAAGAGCATGTCAATACCATCACAGTCCGTAGATGTTTTACTTTTAAACGATTTAACAATAAGAAGATAAGAAATCCTTCCGGTTGTGGCATGTAAGGTGAGGACGCACAGGTAAAGGCTCCCGGTTCGTTCTTGCTTTAAAACTCAGTTTAGAGCTGGCGTTTTGAGCTGTTGCTTTGTAACTACCGCTAGAGAGTGAACCTGCTCGTGCGGAAAAAAGAGAAATTGCCAGTCTCATAACTTAATATTGTGGTGGCTGGTGAAGAAATCAGTCCCCTCACACTCCGGGAGAACAAAGGGATTTCTCCCACATGTTTTTTTTTTTTTTTCCTACGATCACAATCAATGTACATCGGCCGGGATCATGGGTCCCAAGAAAGCTCAGCAGACTGAGGAGGTGGACGACATTAAAAGAGTGCTGGACTTCTTGGCGGAAGAGATTTCTGCTGTTAAGCTGCAGCAAAGAAACATCCTGGACCTGGTTGAGGAGGTGAAAGCGCTGCGGATCCAGAACGCCGAGAAGGACAAGAGGCTGGCGTATTTGGAGAGCAGAGTGTCAGAACTGGAGCAGAACACCCGGGTGAACGACGTGATCATCATGGGGCTCCACATTAAACCACGATCATACGCGCGAGCGGTGGCCGCCAACAGCGGAGGGAGGCTTGGTGAGCTGTAAGATGAATCCACAGAGCAACAAGTGGCGGCCTTCATGCAGTCCAAAGGAATCCAGCTGGACTGTAACACCATAGAGACCTGCCACCCTCTGCCCAGGAAAAACGGCGACAAACCGGCTGTGATCATGAGGTTTGTCAATAGAAAACACAAGACTGCGCTGTTAAAACAAGGTAGGAAACTGAAAGGATTGAACATTTACATAAACGAGCACCTCACAAAAGAAAACGCAGAAATAGCCAGAAAAGCAAGATACCTGAGAAAGCAGAAAAAGATTCAAAACACCTGGACATCAAACTGTAAAATATACATCAAATTAAACGAGTCACCTGAAGAAGCCAAGATTATTAACATCCGTAATATTATGGAACTGGACAAATATCAATGAATGTTATGAACTGGAGTTGACAGCAACAACAGACAATTGTAGGACACTAAAGGATTATACTCATCTGCTACAAGACATTTAACAACATGAAACAAAAGATCAACAAACAGGAACTGAAAGTTTTTGAATATACAGATCACAACCCACAGGACGTAGAATATAACATAGACCCTGATAATAATTTATTTAGCTCCATCAATAATGACTGTAGTTACTACACGGATGAAGAGTTTAACACAATGGTCACATCTGATTTCAATATTTCTATGATCCACTTCAACAGCAGAAGTCTCTATGCCAACTTTGATAACATTAAAGATTATTTACATCAGTTTAAAGAGCCATTCAATATTGTGGCAATATCAGAGACGTGGCTCAGTGAAGAGAAAGGAGTGGATTTTACCATGGATGGCTATGAATTAAATTATATAAATAGAAAAGTGAAAAAAAGGAGGAGGAGTTGCAATTTATGTTGACAAGAGCTTGAAATACAAGGTTGTTGAAAATCTGTCAGTAACTGTGGATGATTTATTTGAATGTATTACAATAGAAATCTGTCTGGACAATGTGAAGAATATAGTAGTGAGCTGTGTATATAGAACACCTGGATCAAACATTGACTTATTTAAGGACTGGATGGAAAAATGTATGCAAAACTAACTCATAATGTTATGTTCATCTGTGGGGATTTCAATATAGATCTGATGAATTCAAAACAACATAGTTTGACAGAAGAATTTATCAACACAATGTACAGTATGGGCTTACATCCAACAATTACCGGACCTAGCAGAATCACGTCACACAGTGCCACACTAATAGATAACACATTCACAAACATTATGGAAAATAATATCAGGAGTGGGCTTTTATTGAATGATATCAGTGACCACCTGCCAATTTTTGTTGTCTATCAATGTGATTATAGGAAGAAAAAGTATACCAAAAATATTAAATATAAAATAATAAGAACCGAAGAATCTATGTATTTACTGACAAAGGAATTATTAATACAAGATTGGAAGATAGTTTATGATGAAAATGATATCAATAAAGCATATGATAAATTTTTCAATTCAATTCAATTCAATTCAATTCAACTTTATTTATATAGCGCCATTTCACAACAACAGTCATCTCATAGCACTATCAACTGTAGGGAGGACCCCCACAGTTGCAGAAAGACCCCAGCAATCAGGCGATCCCCTGTGAGCAAGCACTTGGCGACGGTGGAGAGGAAAAACTCCCTTTTAACAGGAAGAAACCTCCAGCAGAACCAGGCTCAGGGAGGGGCAGTCATCTGCTGCGACTGGCTGGGGGGTGAGGGGATAGAGAAGAAGAAAAGAACAGACATGTAGAGAGCAAACAGCACGATGGGGACTCAATCTATGGGAGAGAACAAACAAATGTTAATGACCAGCAAAAAAAAAATATTTCATAGAGAGTGAGGAAAGGAGTGAGGCCCAGTGCATTACTGGAGGTCCCCCGGCTGACTAAACCTATTAGCAGCATAACTAAGGGAGGGTTCAGAAAACACATGATCCCTCCCTAATTGTAGGCTATATCAAAAAGGTAGGTTTTAGCCCTATTCTTAAAAACAGAGATCGAGTCTGACTCCCGAATCCAGATTGGCAGCTGATTCCACAGGAGAGGAGCTTGATAACTGAAGGCTCTGCCTCCCATTGTACTTTTGGAGATTCTAGGTATTACAAGTAAACCTGCATTTTGGGAGCGTAGTGCTCTGTTAGGATGATACGGTAGTATCAGATCTTTTAAATAAAAAGGAGCCTGATTGTTTAGAGCTTTGTAAGTAAGAAGAAGGATTTTAAACTTAATTCTAAACTCTATGGGAAGCCAATGAAGGGAGGCCAGAACCGGAGAGATATGATCTCTCTTTCTAGTACCTGTTAAAACTCTTGCTGCAGCATTTTGGATCAGCTGAAGACTTTTTAAAGATGTTTTAGGACAACCTGATAATAAAGAATTACAATAATCTAATCTCGAGCTAACAAAAGCGTGGATCAGCTTCTCAGCATCACTCTGAGACAAGATGCTCCTAATCTTGGCAATATTACGCAAATGATAGAAGGCAGTCTTAGAAACAAATTTAATATGTGAATTGAAGGACAAATCCTGATCAAAAATAACTCCAAGGTTCCTCACAGAGCTATTAAGAGAAAGAGTAACTGCATCCAAACTGAAAGTTTGATTTGGAAAGGAATTTCTAAGGTTTTTTGGACCAACAAGAATGACTTCAGTCTTATCTGAATTTAATAGCAGGAAATTACAAGTCATCCAAACTTTGATTTCCTTAAGACAGGCTTCTAACTTGGCTAATTGATTAGTATCATCTGGCTTCATTGACAGGTATAATTGTGTGTCATCTGCATAACAGTGAAAATGTATACAGTGCTTTCTAATAATGTTGCCTAATGGAAGCATATATAAACTAAAAAGAGTAGGGCCAAGCACAGATCCCTGTGGAACTCCATGACTAAGCTTTGAGCTGAGAGAAAACTCATCATTTACATGAACAAACTGGAACCTATCAGATAAATAAGATCTAAACCACTGCAACGAAGTTCCATTAAGTCCAACATAGTGTTCTAATCTATCAAGTAGAATATTATGATCAATAGTATCAAAAGCTGCACTAAGATCTAAAAGGACAAGTACAGAAACTAGTCCATTATCAGATGCAATGAGGAGGTCGTTAGTGACCTTCGCTAAGGCTGTTTCAGTGCTATGATGGATTCTAAACCCAGATTGAAACTCCTCAAATAAACCATTTCCCTGCAGGTGGTCAAATAATTGCATAGCAACAACTCTTTCTAAGATTTTTGAAATGAAAGGGAGATTAGAGATTGGTCTATAGTTAGCTAAAGCTCCTGGATCTAGCGTTGGCTTTTTGAGTAAGGGTTTAATTACAGCCGTTTTAAAAGCCTGCGGTACATGGCCTAAAGTTAATGAAGAATTGATTATATGAAGAATAAAGCTACCAATAAGTGGGAAGACTTCTTTAAATAACCTGGTAGGAATAGGGTCTAAAAGACAAGTTGAAGGTTTGGATGAGGAAACTATTTTGTCTAACTCACAAAGGTCGATTGGAGTAAACTCATCAAGACAGACATCAATAGAAGGAGTTGTAGTAGTTACAGTATTTAAGTTAACTGTGGGAAGAATCTGATTGATTTTATCTCTGATGGATGAAATTTTATTATTGAAAAAGTTCATAAAGTCCTGACTAGTAAGCTCTAAGGGGATGCTAGGATTGACAGAGTCCTGACTCTTTGTCAACCTGGCTACAGTACTGAAAAGAAACCTGGGATTATTCTTGTTCTCTTCTATTAATGCAGAGTAATAACTCGTTCTAGCTTTTCTAAGAGATTTTTTATAAATTAAAAGATGATTTCTCCAAGCTAAATAGATTTCATCTAAATTAGTAGAGCGCCATTTTCTTTCTAATTGACGAGTCTTCTGTTTTAAGCTACGAGTTTCTGTGTTGAACCAAGGAGTTAAAAATCTCTGATTAGACTTTTTCTTTTTTAAGGGGGCCACCAAGTCTAGAGCCTGATGCAGAGAAGCTGAAACACTATCCACCATGTTATCAATTACAGAAGGAGCAAGCTGTCTATAGCTTATTTCCGTTGTGTTGACACATGGCATAGAGGAAACAATCTGCATAAATTTGGAAACAGCATCATCTGAGAGGCATCTACTGTGATAATATTTTTCTTTAGGAGCCAAATAGTCAGAAATAGTAAAATCAAAGGTTAACAGACAATGGTCTGACAGTACAGGGTTATGAGGAGACACTACCAGATTTTCTATTTCTATGCCATATGTCAGAACAAGGTCCAATGTATGGTGGAGGTAATGAGTAGAATTTCCTACTTTCTGAGAAAACCCAATCGAGTCTAATATTGAATTAAAAGCCACATTAAGGCAGTCACTATCTACATCCACATGTATATTAAAGTCTCCTACTATAATTATTCTATCAGATTTCAGCACTAAATCAGCTAAGAAATCAGGAAATTCGGATAAAAATTCTGAATAGGTTGATGGGGGACGATAAACTATGGCAAATAAAATTGGGTTTAACCTGGAATTGCTAAAGTGCCCAATACTGAGGACCAGGCCCTCAAAGGAATTATAACATGTTTTTTGCTTTACATTAACTAGTAATTTGGAATGGTAAATTGATGCTACTCCTCCTCCACGACCAGAACTTCTGGGATTTTGACAGTTTAAATAACCAGAGGGAGTTGATTCATTTAAACCAACATAATCCTCTTGTCCTAACCAAGTCTCTGTGAGGGAAATTAAATCAATCTGATGATCAATTAACAGATCATGGACTAACAGAGACTTGGGAGTTAGAGACCTAATATTTAATAAACCACATTTAATTTTTAAATTATGAGGAGGAACAGAGGCCAAATCATTCAATTTAGAGGCTTTATGTTTAATTTGAGTTTTACCAATATTTTGCTTTATCACTTTGGGATGCTTATACATTATATTTTTATTTACTTTGGAGGGAGCAGACAACGATTCTCTGATGGGGAAGACAGGGGCTAAGCTGAGGGGTGGCGGATGAAGAGGAGCTGCAGAGAGGTGTGTAAGACTGCGACTCTGCTTCCTGGTCCCAACTCTGAGTAGTCATGGTTTACAAATATTTCAATCATTGTACAATAAAAACTGTCCTATAAAACAATACAGTGACAGACAACAAAAGAAAAATATTCCTTGGGTCACCAAGGGGTTAATAAATGCATGTAAAAAGAAGAATACATTATATAAACAATTCATTAAGTGCAGAATGGTGGAGGCTGAGATCAAATATAAAAGATATAAAAATAAGCTTACTAATATAATGAGGACCTGTAAGAAAGAATATTACAACAGAATATTAGAGGATAATAAAAATAACTTAAGAGGAATATGGCAAGTACTCAATGGGATTATTAGTAATCGACCTAAGAATGCTAATTATCCAGAATATTTTATTGAAAATGGCAATTTGATAAATAATATGGAGGATGTGGTCAGTAGTTTCAATAAATTTTTTGTAAACGTTGGTCCTGAATTAGCAAAATCAATAGTGACAACAGAAACAAACAACAGTGGTTCTGTAAATGAAATAGAAGATAGAAATCCAAACACAATCTTTTTGGGTGCAGTTACTGAAAAGGAAATTATCGAGACTGTGAGTAAATTTAAGAACAAAAAATCAGCGGACTGGAATGAAATTGACATGACAATAGTGAAAAAAGTAATTGAAGGAATTGTTAAGCCACTCACCCACATCTGTAACCTGTCATTTCAAACTGGTAAATTTCCAAACAAAATGAAAATAGCAAAAGTAATACCTCTATACAAAACAGGAGACAGTCATTGTTTCACAAATTACAGGCTGATCTCTTTACTCTCACAATTCTCCAAAATACTCGAAAAAATCTTCACTAAGAGACTGGATGATTTCATTGAAAAACACAACCTCCTTACAGACAGCCAGTATGGTTTTAGAGCAGATAAATCTACATCTTTGGCACTGATCGAACTTATAGAAGAAATTACAAGTTGTATAGATAAAAAAAAGTTTGCTGTAGGAGTATTTATAGATTTAAAGAAAGCTTTTGACACCATTGACCACAGAATACTACTAAGGAAACTGGAAAGGTATGGGATAAGAGGGGTCGGACTGAGTTGGGTGGAAAGTTATTTAAGTAACAGACAACAATTTGTACAAATTGGTGAGCACAAATTACCCTTCATGGACATCACTTGTGGTCTGCCACAGGGGTCAGTTTTGGGACCCAAACTTTTTATTTTGTATATAAATGACATATGCCAAGTATCAAAAATTCTGAAATTTATTTTGTTTGCGGATGACACAAATATCCTTTGCACTGGTGAGAATTTGCAGCAGGTTTTAGAGGTGGTCACAAATGAAATGAAAAAGTTAACGCAGTGGTTCAACAAAAATAAATTATCTCTAAATCTAAAAAAAAAACAAAGATTATGTTGTTTGGAAATTATAACATAAATCATGAAATAATGGTAACGATAGATGATACCAGAATAGAAACAGTACAGGAAAATAAGTTTCTGGGGGTGATGCTAGACAATAAAATCTGCTGGAAACCTCACATCAGTCACATCTGGGCCAAGCTGGCAAAATGTATAGGCATACTGGGGAAGACAAGACACATCTTGGACTATAAATCATTGGTCTTACTGTACAATTCACTGTTTCTACCTTATCTTAACTACCGTGTAGAAGTCTGGGGAAACACCTACAAGACCAACCTACAGTCAATATGCACATTACAAAAAAGAGCTATAAGGATAATAAATAATGTAGGATATAGAGACCATACCAGTTCGATGTTTTTAAAGTCACATGTCATACAGTTCATCGATTTAGTTAAATTTAAGACAGCACAAGTCATGTACAGGGCAATTAATAATCAACTCCCAACTAATATACAAAAAATATTTAAAAAAAAGAGACAATGATCATAATTTGAGAGGAGACTTAAACTTTACAAAACCCAAGATACGAACAACCAAGAAAAGTATGTGCATATATGTCTGTGGGGTGGATTTGTGGAACAGTCTGGAGGTGGAACTGAAACTATGTACAAACAGAAATCAATTCAAAAAGAGGTACAAACATTATTTGCTGAAAGGATATATGTTAGAAGGGTAGTATTTGTATGTACGATTCACTATGCTCACTCTGGGACACTATGGGACACTATGGAATGGTGGGTGGGACAGCACCGTGTATATCTGTGTTGTTTGAGGCTGGTTTTGATATATGGACATCAATGTATGCTAGGATGGATGGGTGTTAATGTTGATACGTACAAAATACAGTTAATTGTTTACTTGGGGTCTTAAATGTGGTAATTTGTATATAATTCACATGAGTGTATTTATGGAAAAGAGGAGATGGAATTAATAAGTGTTCACTTCTTCCTTCTCCCTTTCGAACACTGTATACTGTTACTTTATTGCATTTGTCATTTGTTTTGTTTTTGTTATACTTTTTTGTTCGAAATAAAGTATCTATCTATCTATCTATCTATCTATCTATCTATCTATCTATCTATCTATCTAAGGTCTACAGCTGGAAAAGTAGGATACCCCAGAATATACAAAGACAACCACCAGCTAAAACAAGACGCAAGTCAGTTTCTTTTGGCTTCACAAGCAGTGAGGAAGAAGAGAATTCTGAGCAAAATTCTGCCCAGGTGTCACAGGATTTTTTTTAAAGTATCCAGAAAGTCCACCTTTCCAAACCAAAAGAGGGAGAGGAAGAGGAAGCGGAAGAGGACGTGGACTAGGACAGATCAGAGAAAGAGGAGGACACGAAGGGGGAGAAATAATCCAAGAGCCGAGATGCACAAGAAGCAGAGCCAAACATGGGCTGTGATCAATATCTGAGGAAAATCCTTGTCAGAAGATGCTGTTCAGCTTCTTTCCAAAGGACTGTCTTTTGCTCCTACTTGCCCTGCAAATGAATTCAACACCAGAATTGATCTGTTTAGATTTTACAGGAAGATGCATCTCAAAGCATGGTATAAGCAAAGCTCTACAAACTCTGCAAGCTCTACACACACAGGTCAGACTGTATCTTGTGATTCTAGAGCTCAGTTTAAACCCAGATCAAAATTTTGCCCTTTATTTCAGAATGCTGCATTAAATACATTTGAAAAGAAAGTGAATTTTGACATAGAGAACCTGTTTAAGAAAAAAAGATCATCAGTACACAATCTTTCTCTCAAAGAGAAAAGTGCATTGGAAATAATTGGCAAAAGATGATGAAATTGTTATTAAGAAAGCAGATAAAGTTGGTGCTATTGTGGTCTGGGGCAGAGACTTGTATACCAGTGAGGCCTATCAATAATTAAACAATACAAAGTTTTACCAACCTTTGACACATAATCCAAATGAATCTCTCAAAATAGAACTAAAAGAGATGTTGATACAGGCTAAAGATAATAGTTGGATTTTGGACAATGAACTGGAATTTTTATACAATGAGAATCCACATACTGCATCATTCTGTATGCTTCCAAAGGTACCTAAATGTGTTGGGAACCCTCCAGGATGACCAGTGGTATCAGACAATGGCAGTCTCACTGAAGCGGTATCAAAATATGTTGACTTTTTTATTAAATCTTTTTTGCCTTTACTACCTGCATATGTTCAAGATACCACTGATGTGTTCAACAGGATTAAACAACTGCAAAATATTAACAAAGAGACAATTCTAGCTACGATGGATGTTGAGTGATTGTATCCAACCGTAGAACATGATCAGGGTCTGGCAGCACTAAAACATTTTTTGACGATGTGACCGGAGTAGGAGATGCCCCCGAATGATTTTCTGCTGACGTTGACAGAATGGACTTTGACTAACAACGTTTTTATTTTCCAGGATAAAATGTTCAACTAGATAAAAGGATGTGTTATGGAAGCTTGTTTTAGTCCCTCATATGCAGGTCTCTGTTTAAGTAAATGGGAAGAGGATTTTGTGTTCAACAATGAAAAAAACAGTTTTTGAAACATATTTTTTTAGTGGGGACAATATATTGATGATATTTTTTGGTGTGGTCAGGATCATAAAATGAGTTACAGGTTTTTCATGCCTTTTTGAATAATATCAACCCTAACATCAGCTTTCACTACTTACAGTAGCTGTGTGGCCTAGGGTCAGAGAAACGGAGATAGGCACCGCCCATATACACCTTCAGGTGTGAAGGGATTAACTAACTAACTAACATCACGCTTACTTTGGAGTATAGTAAAGAGTGTATTCATTTTTTAGATCTTACCATTTTTAAAGCTCAACAAGGGGTTTTACATACATCTATATACAGGAAATCAACAGACAAAAATACCATTCTCCATGCCAACAGCTTCCATCCTAAGTGGCTTAAAGAGAATGTGCCTTTGGGACAGTTTCAATGAGTACTGTCGTGTTCTGAGCTCAGATTTCCTCTGAGCTCAGACCTTTACTTTATTTTTCAGTGTTATTTTTCTGTAGAGTCTGTTTTTGGTTTTCTGTACTTGTACCTTGGTTTATTTTCCTGCTTCATGGCAGAGCTCTGCTCTCATCTCCCTGACACACTTACCAGCTGATTGCTGTGCTTCAGGTTTCCTCAGCTGCAATCAGTTGGTAATTAGGTCACCCTGCCACTTGCACCTGCAGCTTGTTAGTGTCCCACTATATATTTGACTACCGCAAGCTCCTTCAGTGCAGTAGCCAACCATGAAGTTTGGACTGGACTAACTTCTCTGTGTTTAGTCATCCCCTCCAGGGATATCCAGCCCTGGAGATATTCATCTGTGTAAGTTTTCTGTTGCCTTTTTTGTATGTCTACAGTTATTGTTTTTGGGTTGTTGTGTTTTTCTGTTAATAAATGTTCCTCACTGCAGTTAAAGCACTTGAGTTTGTCTTTTGCCCAGGAGGGGTTTGTCTCCCCTGCCTCAGGGAGGCAGGAAATCATGACAAGTACGTAGAATTTGTGATCTGGAAGAGGAGTTTGAGGCTAAACCAGCAGAAATGATATGTTTTCAGGAGCAGGGATATAAAACTTCTACTATTCAGACCACATATACCAAAGACAAACAACTGGACAAAGTTTACTACAAAAGAGAAATGTCATGAAACAGAAAGAGAGGGGTGTATTCATAACAACATCACTCTATTAAAGCAAGAAATCTCTGTGTGTCTGTCATGTTTATAGGACATCATAGGACGGCCTATGATCTCTGCCTGATCATCATAGGACGTCCTATGAACTCAGGCATTACAGGACTCGTGATGCCGTCATAAAGATATGATGTCTATATGACGGCACATAGACAAATGTGTCTTTATGATGTCATATGGCTCAAAATTGGCAAGGTGAATAAGTCACAGGGCCAGTTTTTACAGCGCGTTTGTGTTTTCTGCACAACAGATTTCTGCAGCCATGGCTAATTCTACGTTGCCTCAAGCAGAGTTGCCAGATCAAGCAGCCTTTGTATTGTTGCTCAAGATGAAGAAACTAAGCAAAAGCATCGCTTTCTCAGCAATGTCGTTTTTAAAGAGGTGCTGACACAGTAAAAATGTGTAACCTTGAAGAATGCCAGTCTACACTACAAATGTGTAAAATGCCAAGCAAAGCGCTGATTTTCTCTGGGTGCTCCAGTTTCTTGGTTTCTTCGGGCATGCACGGGCCTTCCTGAACAGGGTTGAAAGCCACTTTTTGCTCAGATCTATTTTCCTGATCCTGCCCATGAACTGGAGTTACGACGCACCTATCCCTCAACCAGTGGTCTGAACGACAAAGACCCACCAGATGGAGAGCAATAGAATGAGGAGAACTGCTGCACGTCAGAAAAGATGCCGTGAACATGAAACACCACAGGTTCCAGCAGTACGCTGCAGGCATGACTGTGAACAGCACAGCCGTCTGAGACAGGAGGAGACCCTTCAGCAACTGGCATGCAGAAATACTTGCTTATACTTGGTTTCTATGAGCATGGACGGGTATGCACGGGTATGTAATAATAACAATATTAGCAACCCAGGATAATAATAATAATAATAAGGTGAAATACAGAAAATCCCAACTTAAAACCAGGATGTGGGCTGGGACCCATGCCCTGGAGATGAGAAATATCATCACTCTATATATAATTCAAGAACTCTCTGTCTGTCGCGATGTCATGATGTCACGATCATAGGACTCGCTAAAACATCAAAGGACTTGCTAGGAGATCACTATGCTACTTGCTATGAGGTCACTATGACATCAGCAAAGATCCAAGCCAGTCATCACTCGTGATCATAGGACTTGCAATGACATCAAAGATCATGGGACTCGCTATGACACCATCCAATATCAAAGGCAGGCATCACTGAACGAGTGCTGACGTGCTTGCTTACACCTGCTTTCTACAGGCATACAGAAATACATGCTGATACTTAGTTTCTACGGGCAGCACGGTGGTGCAGTGGTTAGCACTGTTGCCTTACAGCTAGAAGGTTCCTGGTTCGAATCCCCAGGCTGGCAGGGGTTGGAACCTTTCTGTATGGAGTTTGCATGTTCTCCCTGTGCTGTGTGGGTTTACTCCGGGGGCTCCGGTTTCCTCCCACAATCCAAAGACATGCATGTTAGGTTAATTGGTTGTTCTAAATTGTCCCTAGATATCTGTTTCCTATAGGCCCTTGGAATAGAGGGTTAGTACTAGTGAAAGCGCTTTGAGTGGTCTTTGTGACTAGAAAAGCGCTATATAAGTGCAGGTTAGTTAGTTAGTTAGTATGCACTAATATAATACAGAACCAGAAAATATTAAACAGATAATCAGTGGAAACTGGAGCATTATTCAAAGTGATAAAACACTGAGTCAGACTTTTCTTGAAATATCTTTGAGTTTTAGAAGATTCCCCGCACTACAGGATAAATTGGTTCATAATCATATTTAACCACAAACCCAACAGACATGGTTGGGTCTGAAACCAAAAGGGTCCTGCAGATGTAACCATTGTAACCACTGCACAAATCTAATACAAACCAAAACGTTAAGGACTTTATCTCTCAGAAGGAGTACATCAATAATCATTTTATCAACTGTAAAACATCTTTTGTCATCTATAGATTAGAATGTCCAAAATGTAGTTGTTTTTTTTTTTTGTTTTGTTTTTTTTACATAGGTAGGACTAAAAGAAGATTACAAGACAGACTGGTAAAATACAAGTATGCGATTTGCACAGGAAATGCTAATTATCCGATGGATAGACACTATATGGATCATCATAATAGTAATCCATCTTTACTACAAATTTCTGGTATTGATCACATTCCTTTTTCTATTGGAAAAGGTGATAGACAAACGAAACTCAACCAAAGAGAGGCCTTTTGTGTCATATTCTGCCCTCCGGGCAGATAAGTATTTAAAGAATGGACTCATGTGCAGGCAGGATAGTTATGCAAATGATGACTTATTAACAAACACTAAACTCAAAACTCCAGAACAAAACAAAACAGCGTGTGGGCTGAAAACCAAACTAACACAAAGCAAAACCTTGGCAGGTGAACTCAAAGCTAAAAAATGCAATGACAAACTCACATGGACCAGGATCCAGACTGTTTTGAAAGGGTTAATGGGCGCCAGCGTGATGATGCAAGTCGTATGGTGACGTCGTCATGCCGAGCCAATAAACAGGGAGAATCGGCTCTCAGTAATACAGAGCGTAGTCACAGTAACCTGGACGAGATAGACAAGGTACGGAAACAATCTCTACTGGTTCACTACCTGGGCATAGAAGGCCAAGGTATTTTCCACATGCTAGGACCAATGGACTTGTTCGCTGATACTGTAGAACTGCTAGCTAGTTGCTTTGCCACATCAGACAGCATGTTGGCACACTTATTAGATTCCACCAACGGCAACAGAGAATTGGAGAAACAACACAGCAGTTTGTCTCAGACTTTTGCCACCTGGCTAGCATGTGCAGGTTTGGTTTGCTGGAAGATGAAATGGTGTGGGACCAGTTGGCCGAACACACTAGTAACCCACAGCTGTGGACAAGAATGCTAACAGCACCAAATGACATGACGCTAGCTAACACCATTGAGCTAGCATTCCAGCTAGAGTCTGCCAACAGGTTAGCATCAGAGGTAGGTGTACAGCAGCGGCAGCCAAACCAGACACCGCTGACTTACGCATTAAGCACGGAGGAACCTGGTGATATGGCAGAAGAGATCGAAGCAAGCACCGAGGACCAGAGGACCGCTACGAAGCGTTCCACATGCAGCAGCTGTGGTTCCCCAATGCACCGAGAGAGGGCACGTTTTTGCCCGGAAATGGGGAAACGATGCAAGAAGTGTGGAAAATTTAACCACTTCACTGAAGTTTGCTGGCCAGCGACACCGCTGAGCCCACTGGCCAAACAAAGCCACCCACCCGCGACAACCATCAACACGGTAAGGTCCAGAAGCACGACATATGCATTCTGCATGGTGAAGATGGACAATGTTAACTTGCCGCTCCTGCTCGACACTGCTGCAGTGAAGTCGATGTTGAAGTGGGCCACGGTGAAGAAGTTTTTCCCCAACCACATGATTGGCAAGAACCTAACGGCACTGTATGGGTATGGTGGCTACAGAGTTTGCAACATAGGGACCATCATGCTAATGGTCTGCTACACGTCAAGACTAGTTACCGACTTTGTGTTTCAAGTGACCACGCATGGAGACAACATACTTGGATGTGACCTGTTCGACCAACTGGGTTTCTCCATCCATGATGGTAATGGACACTTGACGGACTACGATGGTTGGGACGCAACATAGCCCGATGACAATGAGTGGGACGAGACACAACGGGATGATGATGTTGAGAATATGTGTCCACAGGAAGGACACTTCCTGGATGAAGAAGTGAAAGGACCGGATTCACCTCCGACCCTCCCCCAGCATGAACCCACTGGAGTCGCTGCGGAGTTACAAGAGAGGGAGCCCTCATCTATCGGGAACCCAACAATATGGTGCAGATTCTGACAACGATAGCTGCATATCGCCACAACCAGACTTTCCGGGAGAAAGGGAGAACAAACTGGACTCACCTCTGATCCTTGCCAGGCATGAGCTTCAGACAGCCAGTGTGGAGCCGCAGGAGAGGGAGTTCATGGAGAAAGGGGACCCCGGTGACCGAAGATAGCCCGGCATGCTTTCCGTTACCAAGAACAGCGTCACATCACCCCGAACTCAACCAGTACCAGGTGAAAGAGAGAAGGGCCTGGACTGCTTCCGAATCCACGCACAGCACCAGCCTGCAAGAGCCACTGCCAAGCCACTGGATGAAGAATCTGCAATCATACAGAAAGCCGTAGAGTCATTGGACGTCTTCCAAATCCACAATTGACACAACCCCCAGAAGCCACCGCTGAGCCACAGGATGAAGAGTCTGTGACCCAACAGGATGTAGCAGAACCACCACAACCTGGTGGGCACCCCGCAGCAGATGTCAGAGTTATAACGTCACAACCACAATGCCGAACACAGTCGAACAGAGCGCCACTCACAGTGACGAACTGGGTTCAGGTCCGTGGAACCAAGTGACTGGGCTCACAGTTGGCCTTAACATCATCACCACCACTGACACGTATGAAGATCGCGACACAGTTGAGACCAGCCACCGTTAACGGATAGATCGAGATTGCAGGCCAGCCGTCTGCGGAAGGTGAGAGCAACTGCTGCAGATCAAGACGCAGTGTTGGAGCCGACCCAGCTAGTGTGGGATCCAGGCTGGGACATTGTTGACGAGCATACCGTGGCTCCAGAGGGATGGCACCTGGGCCTTCAGCAACTGGCGCCTACAGGTGCGTGTCCACCACAGGCTCGTTACAAGGCCCCTCCAGCAGAACTGCCTTCCTCATGGAAGAAGTGGAAAAAGGAGGGACTGTTTAGCGAGGGGCATGGCTGCCAGCTGAGAGTGTCAGAATAACCCACTCAGCCGCACTGGGCTATGCGGTGGTCCACCTGCTAGCCCTAGCTAGTTATGTTTGTGTTTATGATACCAAATTGGGAAGGGGTTAAATTAGATGATGTGTTCTGTGTTTTTCCAAGGGGGTGGGTGAATGTTATGAAAGAGTTAATGGGCACCGGCGTGATGATGCAAGCTGTATGGTGACATCATCACGCCAAGCCGATAAACAGGGAGAGTTGGCCAACTTAGGTCTCCCTTGGCTCTCAGCATTACAGAGCATAATCACAGTCACCTGCCTGTACTGTTTTGATAATAACTTGTGTAATAAAGTTCGAGTTCCAGCACAGTTCAACTCACCGTTGGTGATTCCAGACATAACACAGACAAAAACCATGGCAGGGTAATGACAGGGAAACAACAATGACCTCTCACTGAACAAAGAACAGAGACTTACATATATAGGGGCAGGACTATCAACAAAAGGCAAGACAGCTGAGAACAAACAAGGGCTGAGTAACTCACCCATGAGGGAGGATGGCCATAGGTATGGAGACATGAGGAGCTGGGGAAAATAGGGAGACAAGTACACACACCAGACCATAATAATGACACTGAAGACAGACAAGGGATGAGATAACATGACCACAGACACAAGGACAATAATACTAACAGTAAAAATAAACAGGGATCAAACAATATAACCAAATGCAAAAAGACAACCATAAAACACAGACAACAGGGGATGACATGACAGACTAATGGTTGGAGAACACAAGGACACTTAATAATAATAATAATAATACTATGGAAAAGCAAAGACCAAAATGAACAAAAAGCATCGGCACATCCCTGGCCGTGCCCCGATCATGACATTTTAGATTTATAAACTACAGGCCACGGAGCACTGTTGACTTGGGGCACTGTTGACTTCGACTGGGGATATCGTCGGGTGGTGGAAGGAATACTTTGAGGATCTCCTCAATCCCACTGATACGCCTTCCACAGAGGAAGCAGGGCTTGTGGATGAGGGGGATGACTCACCTATCACAGGGGCTGAGGGCGCCAAGGTGGTTAAAAATCTCCTTGGCGGCCGGGCCCCGGGGGTGGACGAGAGTCACCCTGAGTACCTCAAGGCCCTGGATGTTGTAGGGCTGTCATGGCTGACACGCCTCTGCAACATTGTGTGGAGGTCGGGGGCAGTGCCTTTGGCATGACAAACTGGGGTGGTGGTTCCTCTCTTCAGAAAAGGGGACCGGAGGGTGTGCTCCAACTTTAGAAGGATCACACTCGTCAGCCTCCCTGGGAAGGTCTATGCCAAGGTACTGGAGAGGAGAGTCCGGCCGTTGGTCGAACCTCGGATTCAGGAGGAGCAATGTGGTTTTCGTCCTGGCCGTGGCACATTGGACCAGCTCTTTACCCTCTCGAGAATTCTCGAGGGTTTGTGGGAGTTTGCCCAACCAGTTTACATGTCTTTTGTGGACTTGGAGAAGGCATTCGACTGCGTCCCTCATGGTTTTTTGTGGGGGGTGCTTCTGGAGTATGGGGTATCGGGCTTGTTGTTACGAGCTATTCGGTCTCTGTACGACGGTTGTGAGAATTTGGTTCGTATTGCCAACACTCGGACTCATTCCCAGTGAGAGTTGGACTCCGCCAGGGCTGCCCTTTCTTACCGATCCTGTTCATAATTTTTATGGACAGGAATTCTAGGTGCAGCCAGGGAACGGAGGGTGTCATGCTTGGTGACGACAGGATCTCATCTCTGTTGTTTGCAGATGATGTTGTCCTGTTGGCTTCATCCAGCAATGACTTACAGTTCTTGCTGGGATGGTTTGCCGCTGAGTGTGAAACAGCTGGGATGAGAATCAGCACCTCCAAGTCCGAGTCCATGGCCCTCAGCTGGAAAAAGGTGGATTTGTGGGCGACACACATTGTGGGCTCACGTTTCCACAGAGACAGGACTGCATGTGTATTGAGGGTGTCACGTCTGCAAGGACAAAGGACTCGAATCTGCAGAAGATAACAAGGAGGTGTGAGATTTGTCTCTTTGTCCCACAGAAGATGTCCCGGAGAGATTTCCAGTTCATCAGGAAAATGAGAGACAATGGTGAAGATGCAAAGGGATGCTTTGTGACTGTATGTTTACTGAAAACACCATGTGATTTCTGATGCTGGAAACATATAAAAGGGTGATGAGATATGATTCTTTCTCTTTCCTGCTTTGAGAATGCTAGAAGCTGTGTTCTGTCAATAAAGCTGGTTTACGACTAAACTCAGCCTCATCATTTGAGCACATCTTCTACACTGGTGACCTACGACGAGAAATGAGCAGACAGAATTCTCCCGAGCGGGGCTTGGCGAAAGCCAGCCTGATGGCCGCCTCCACGATCCAGCTGCCCGATTTCTGGCAGCACAGCCCGCGCTCATGGTTTTGCACAGTCGAGGCGCAGTTCAACCTCCGGAGAATCTCCAACGACGACACAAGATTCTACCACGTGGTAGCGAAGCTGGACAGCAACACGGTCCAGAGAGTGGAGGATCTGGTTAATCATCCACCAGACAGCGACAAGTACAGCGCATTGAAGGACGCGCTGATCAGCCATTTCACCCCTTCAGTCCAACAACGAGCAGAGGGACTCCTGACGTTGATGGAGTCAGAAAACGATAGACCTGCGGACCTGATGGTGAAGATGCTGAAGCTCAAAGACTCTGAGGATGGCAAATTCATTTTCGCCCACCTTTTCCTTCGGACCCTGCCACCAGCAGTGAGAGTGGCCCTGGCAGAGTCGCCCCAATTGGCCAGGCGAGACTACCATGGGTTGAGCAAAGAGGCGCAGCGGTTGGTCGACACCCACAAGCGGAACGCGGTTTCGGCCGCGGCGGCTAGCCCGGGAATGGCGTCCGGAGACAGCGCAGGTCCAGCGGCCGCGGCGCCAGACGCACCAACGACGGCGGCGACGGGAGCCAGACGACGCGGAGCGGAGGACGGCCCGTGTTTCTACCACCGCCGTTTTGCAGAGACAGCGCACAGGTGCGTCCCACCGTGCAACTTTAAGCGCCAGGGAAACGCCAAGACCGAGGGCCGGTAGCAGCTGCGACCCTCGGCAACGAGAACAGGCTGCTTTACCTGATGGATGCGCGCTCGGGGAAACAGTTCCTCGTGGACACGGGCTCTCAGCTGAGTTTCGTCACACCCACCTACTCGGAACGGCTGATGCCTTCTAAAGCTCCCTGGGTGTCAGTGTCAGCAGCGAACGGCTCCACGATTAAAACGTTCGGTGAGAGGACCATGCTTCTGTCCTTACAGGGCCGTTCATTTGAGTGGACATTTATTGTAGCAGCAGTCAGTTTCAACATGTTAGGGGCTGATTTTTTGTGCTCACATGGTTTATTGGTTGACCTTGCTAATAGACGTCTGATTAATGCACTGTCCTTTCATTCTATTCCCTGCACAGCTCGGGTGGCCCCGCCGACTGCACATGCCAGCGTCTCAGCTGCGGGTGGTAAGTTTCACACATTGCTTGCTCAGTTCCCAGCACTCACAGTCCCCACGTTTTCGGCAACGGTGGCTAAACATGGGGTGGAGCATTTCATAACCACCACCGGCCCTCCCGTTTTTGCAAAAGCTCGGCGCTTGGACCCAGCTAAACTGGCCATCGCGCGCGAGGAGTTCACTAATCTGGAAAAACTGGGCATTGTTAGACGCTCCAAGAGCTCTTGGGCTTCGCCGTTACACATGGTCCCAAAGGCTGACGGCTCGTGGCGACCTTGCGGCGATTTCCGCAGGTTGAACAACGTTTCAGCTCATGACCGCTACCCGATTCCGCACATTCAGGATTTTTCTGTTCATTTGGCTGGGGCACGCATTTTTTCTAAAATAGACTTGGTGCGCGGTTACCACCAGGTTCCAGTGCGCGCGCAAGATGTACCCAAAACAGCGGTCATAACTCCTTTTGGCCTTTTTGAGTTTTTGCGCATGCCTTTTGGCCTCAAGGGGGCCGCGCAGACTTTCCAACGCATGATGGATGCAGTTTTACGCGACCTTCCTTTCGTGTTCGTTTATTTGGACGATATTTTGGTAGCCAGCGCGTCCAAGGGCGAGCACGAAAAACACCTCACAGCAGTTTTTCGGAGGCTGGCAGAGCACGGGTTAATAGTTAACCCAGCGAAGTGCCAGTTTGGGGTGGCGCAGATTGATTTTTTGGGACATCGCGTTTCGGCAGAAGGAGCTGTTCCTCTTCCAAATAAAGTGCGTGCCATAACGGATTTTCCGCAACCTCAAATGGTCAAGGCGCTTCAGGAGTTTCTAGGGATGGTTAATTTTTACAACCGGTTCCTCCCAAGCGCAGCATGGCTCATGCAGCCATTGTACACCGCGTTAAAAAAACAAAAGCCCGCAAATAAAGTTGAATGGTCTCCGGAGCGGGAGCGCGCTTTTGCCCAGGTCAAATCAGCCCTGGCAAACGCAGTTTTGTTAGCGCACCCAGTTCCAACGGCCCGCATGGCGCTCACCACTGACGCTTCCGATGTAGCGGTGGGGGCGGTAGTTGAACAGTTTGTGGCAGGTACCTGGCAACCCCTCGCATTTTTCAGCAGGACTTTGCGCGATAGTGAGCGTAAATACAGTGCGTTTGACAGGGAGCTTTTGGCCCTACACTTGGCCATCCGTCATTTTCAGTTCTGGTTAGAGGGGCGACGTTTCACCGTGTTTGTGGATCATAAACCGCTAACGTTTGCGATGGCCAAAATTTCAGAACCCTGGTCAGGCCGATAACAAAGGCAACTAGCCGCAATATCGGAGTTCACTACTGATATTCAGCATGTCGCGGGTAAACACAATGTTGTGGCAGACTGCCTCTCGCGCGCGGTAGCACCACCAAGCCCCATAGGGGCAGACTCTGTAGCCGTGGCCGCGGGCCCGGGCAGCGACGCGGGAGCACACGCAGCCCCGGTCTGTGTTGGGTTAGATTATGCAGCCATGGCTGCGGAGCAGGTTAACGACGTGGACGTGCACGCGCTCCAGTCTGGACCAACAGGGTTAAGGCTGGAGCACAGGGAGCAACAAAGTGGTATGCCCCCACTAATCTGCGATGTCTCCACGGGACGGCCCCGCCCCGTGGTGCCAGCCGCGTGGCGTTGCCGCGTTTTTGACTCGGTCCATTCTCTCGCGCACCCGGGGGTGCGCGCATCGATTAAGTTGGTGGGGGAGAAATTTGTTTGGCCCGGGTTGCGCAAACAGGTCAAGGAATGGGCGGCAGCCTGCGTAGCGTGTCAGCGAGCCAAAATACACAGACACACTAAGGCCCCGTTGGAACCTTTTCACATCCCCGCTAAGCGTTTTGATCACGTGCATGTTGACTTGGTGGGCCCGCTCCCATTATCACACGGGCACACACATCTTTTGACGATGGTGGATCGCACTACGCGTTGGCCAGAGGCGATCCCTCTGACATCAACCACAGCGGAAGAAGTTGCGCGAGCATTTTTAGCAGCGTGGGTTGCGCGTTTCGGTGTACCGTCGGACATAACGTCCGACAGGGGTCCCCAATTTATTTCCGAACTATGGTCATCGATGGCCCGCAGCTTGGGGGTGAAGATTCATCGCACTACCGCGTATAACCCCCAGGCTAATGGTTTATGCGAACGCTTTCACAGGTCATTGAAAGCAGCCCTCAGAGCGTCGCTGACGGATACAAATTGGGTGGACAAACTTCCATGGGTTTTATTGGGGTTGCGTTCTGCACCTAAGGAAGATTTGCATGCTTCCCCGGCTGAATTAGTTTTTGCACAACCTCTCCGTTTGCCTTGGGAATTTCTCCCCGATAATCCCGCACCAAATGGCCCCCCTGCTCAGCCGTGGCAGAGCGACTCGGGAGCAAACACGCTCCCTGGCCCGGTCCATCACAGTTTACCACACGTTTTTGTGCCAAAGGCTTTAAAAAATGCAGAGTTTGTTTTTGTTAAACATGATGTTCAGCGTCCAAGTTTGCGGCCGTTTTATGACGGACCGTTCCGAGTGCTGGAGACGGGGCAGAAGCATTTTCTGCTAGATTTAGGGGGCAGAAGGGAGTTGATTTGCATAAACAGGCTCAAACCCGCCTTTGTTTTGGCTGATGAGGAAGTGCAGCTCGTGAGGCCCCCCCGCCGTGGCAGGCCGCCGAGAGGACATTCTCCAAAATCTTCACAGAAAGGTGCTAACAGCTTTAATCCACAGGTACAGAGAGATGTTGCAGGTGCAGCCAAGCCAGGTTGCAGCAGATTCGGCAGAAAGTTAAAACCTAGGCAGTTGGTGGATTGATTAGCGATGTATGGAGTGTTTTTCTTTTTTTTTTTTATGCCATGCAGGTTTTGCCTTACTAGACGTTTGGGGGGGTAGTGTGGGTGACACACATTGTGGGCTCACGTTTCCACAGAGACAGGACTGCATGTGTATTGAGGGTGTCACATCTGCAAGGACAAAGGACTCGAATCTGCAGAAGATAACAAGGAGGTGTGAGATTTGTCTCTTTGTCCCACAGAAGATGCCCCAGAGAGATTTCCAGTTCATCAGGAAATGAGAGACAATGGCGAAGATGCAAAGGGATGCTTTGTGACTGTATGTTTACTGAAAACACCATGTGACTTGAATTCTGATGCTGGAAACATATAAAAGGGTGATGAGATATGATTCTTTCTCTTTCCTGCTTTGAGAATGCTAGAAGCTGTGTTCTGTCAATAAAGCTGGTTTACGACTAAACTCAGCCTCATCATTTGAGCACATCTTCTACAGATTGTCCTCTTCAGGTTGGGGACAGGCTCCTGCCCCAAGTGGAGGAGTTTAAGTATCTTGGGGTCTTATTCACGAGTGAAGGGAGAATGGAGCGAGAGATTGACAGACGGATTGGAGCAGCATCTGCAGTGATGCGGATGTTGTACCGGTCTGTTGTGGTGAAGAGGGAGCTGAACTCTAAGGCAAAGCTGTTGATTTACCAGTCAATCTATGTTCCTGCTCTCACCTATGGTCATGAGCTTTGGGTAATGACCGAAAGAACGAGATCGCGGATACAAGCGGCTGAAATGAGCTTTCTCCGTAGGATTGCTGGACTCACCCTCCAGGACCGCTGCTCCTCCACATTGAAAGGAGTCAATTGAGGTGGTATGGGCATCTGATTAGGATGCCTCCTGGACGCCTCCTACTTGAGGTGTTTCGGGCACGTCCCACTGGGAGGAGACGCCGGGACAGACCCAGGACTCGGTGGAGAGACTATGTCTCCCAGCTGGTCTGGGAACGCCTTGGTATCCTCTCTGAAGAGCTGGAGCAGGTGGCTGGGGAGAGGGAAGTCTGGGCTTCTCTGCTTGAACTGCTGCCTCTGTGACCCGGACCTCCGGAAAAGCGGTAGAAGATGGATGGATGGAAGGCCACAAAATATTCAGGCCTACATGAAGATTTAGATCTTACAGTTTTGTTTTGTTTTGTTTTGTTTTGGTAGAGTTAATTTTCTTGGGGGGTATTCCAGAAATCAGGTTTAGTGGCTTACCTGGATAAGTTAACTCAGAGTTTGTGTCATGAATTCCCTTGTTAGGGCAGGATCAAAGGCACCACGCGCGGGCTGTGAGTTTGCGAGTTTTAATAACGCAAAGGCACAAAAGAACAAACAGGACCCAACCAAAAACTGGTAGAAAATAAAGACACAGGTTAAGCACAATAGCAAGAGCTAAGGCGACTGGCTTCACCGGCTAAACCTGGGGAAACTAGCTATGGGATACACTCTAGGGAAAATAGAATAGGCAAAGCCAAAACACTTACTGTGTACGATGAAAGTAGATAGTAGGAAGCTGCGCCCGACAATGACATACAGCCCCTTAAATACGGTTACAAACAATCTGAAATGAGTAGCAACAGGTGTGGCCAATCTAAGCGGGCAAGAGAAAAATAAAGATACAACTTGGACCAGCTGGAAATGATCATCGGGGCTGACAGCTGACAGGGCCATGCCTACACAGAGCAACCCCATAAGCCATTGACAGCTGTCACCCCCGAGAGGAAAAACATAACAGAACACTAATATAATTATAAGCCAAAAAAATGTTATAACGGATGTAAACGGGAAAATAAACCATCCTGGAAAACAATATAGAATACATGACAACTCAAAATAACAACACAGTACAAATACAAAAAGGCAGACAGTCTGAGCTCGGTGGAATCCCCCCCCCCCCCCCCCCGCACTCAGATCATGACAGAGCCCCCTTCAAGGGGTGGAGACCAGACGCTCCGGGGTGACATCAAAGAAAAGAACCCTCCCACACAGAATTCCCACCCCAATAAGAAAACAACCCCACCCCTGTTGGGAGGAGGGGGCCCAGGCACAGAGAGACTGAACCAACCCAAAGGAATAGTGAAGGGAACATCAAAAACTGACTCCCGCTCAGAGTCCACACCGGTCAAGTTCAACAATTAGCTCCCCCCCTTCCCCTTGGAACAAAGAGCTAGAAAGTTCAGGGGGGCGACCAAAGTCCCAGGCCTGGCAAACAGTGAGGTGGTCCAAGTCGGGTGGCCTGCCAGAGAACATGGGCCACCTAACCCAATGGCTCAGTCCATCAGGTGATCGTCCAAAGTCCCTGGCCCGCCAGATGGCCCAATGAACTGAGTCCGGTGGCCTCCCAGAGAACATGGGCCACCCCACTCTGCAGCATCGCCTGTCAGATGGTCTGCCTGAGTTTTTCAACCATCTGAACAGGAGCGGTGGTCCAGGAGGAGGCCGCCCGACGGAAAGGGCAAGCAGTGGGCCGGAGCCGGATGGAGGAATTGGGGAACTCAAGATGATGTCTGGCAGAGGAGAAGGGAAAACCATGGCAGTGTCTGGCAGAAGAGTGGAAGCCAGGACGACGCCAGGCAGAGGATGAGGAGCCAAGGCGGTGTCTGGCGGAGGAAGGGGAACCATAATGGTGTCTGGCAATGAAGAGGAAACCACGATGCTCGTGGGCTGACTAGCAGCACTCTCGGTGTGCCGGGATTGGGACAGTGTTGCACCCATGGAGGCTCCAGACTGGAATGAAGCTGCACCCACAGTGGTCCCGGATTGGGACAAAGCAGCACTGGCGGTGGCTCCAGGTTAGAGCGAAGCCACACCCACAGTGGCTTTGGGCTGGAGCGAAGCTGCACCCGCGGTGGCTCCAGGCTGGAGTGAAGCTGCACCCGCGGTGGCTCCGGGCTGAAGTGAAGCTGCACCCACAGTGGTCCTGGATTGGGACAATGTTGCACCCCCGATGGCTCCGGGTTGGAGCGAAGCTGCACCCGCGGCGGCTGTGGGCAGGAGCAGAACTGCATTCTCTGTGACTACAGGTAGGAGTGAAGCTGCACCTTCGGTGACTCTGGGCATGAGCAAAGCGGCACCCGTGGTGGCTCCGGGCTGGAGCAACACTGCACCCGCGATGGTCCCGGACTGGGACATAGGTGCACCCTCGGAGTCCCCCAGGCTGGAGCGGAGCGCCCACGACGACCTCTATCAGAGGGAGAATCACGATGACCTTGGGCTGGTCAGCATCACCCATGGGGGCTCCAGACTGGAGCAAAGCTGCACCCATGATGGCTCCAGACTGGAGCGAAGCTGCACCCATGGTGGCTCTGGGCTGGAGCGAAGCTGCACCCGTGATGGCTCTGGACTGGAACAAAGCTGCACCCGCAGTGGGCCTGGACTGGCCAGGGCTGCACCCACCATGGACCCGGACTGGGCCAGGGCTGCACCCTCAGTGGCTCCTGGCTGGAGCAAGGCTGCACCCTTGGTGACCTCAGCTGGAGGGGAAGCAGCACCCACGGAGGTCCCCGGCTGGGACAGAGCACTCGCAAAGACCTCAGCGGGGAGAGCTGGACCCACGGGGGGCCTGGATCCATGGAGACATCCGGCACCGGTGGATTATCCTTGGTGACCCTGGGAGGAAGCTCGGACAAAAGATGCATAGACACAGGGTCAGGGTCACCGATGGAGCCCGGCAAGGTGAGCTCAGGTGCAGCTGATGGCTGCACTTGGCTCTCCCCTAGAGCCAGGGAAGATTTCTCCACAAGAGGAACAGAGACAAAGGATTGTACTTCCCTGTTCTGAAGCTCCACCGCCGTCCAGGACTCCGACGATCCAGGCAACGGCGCTTCAGGTGTGGTCTTGTGGGGGTCCAACTCCAACTCTGCTGCGGCAGCCCCCGCAGCAGGCATGGTGGCTAAAGAAGCTTGCAACCCTCCAGGCATGATGGCTGCTGCTGGCGGGACCCCAGATGAGGTGATGGGCGCTAATGGACCACCAGGCATGGAGGCTAATGCTGAGGGACCCAGGACTAGCCTCATGGATGGTATTGGGTCCCGCGATGCTGAAATCAGGGGACTTTTTTGGCTCTGATTTTGGCCCTTGGGGATCGCTCCTTTCCCTTCCGGAGTATAGCTATATGGTTGTTGCCGGGTCCTCCAGAACCACTAACCTCTTCTTTGCCCGATGGCTCCCTCCCAAGACCAACGGACAAACAGAGAGAACAGGAGAGGACACCGGAGAGGTAGGTGAAGAGGAGGAGATGGCTGCAGCAGCAGGCAGGGAAGGATCAACCAAAATGAGTGACTGCAGCTGAACCCCACCACCACCACCACCCCCACCACCACCACCACCGGGAACAAGGCAAGACAATTCATTTTTGGATGTAAAATGAGTAAAATGAATTTCTGACATCTCATAAAATGAGATGTCAGATGGCGGTGCACATAGTTGCAGCGGCTAAATGGTTCACCAGTCCCAGCGGTATTTGGATGTGTTTTTTTTTTTTGTTTTACGTGTTTGTTTTGTGCACATTTTGCCGAGCGAATATCACCTATAGCTGGCATGATATTCTGAAGATTGGAATATGCTACGAGGGGAAAGTAACAAGTGAGTTTCTCCGCTTACACAAGATCCCGGTGGAAGTAGCGAGGAGTCCCAGCTCTCCGTGGATTACCATCCCAGCGGGGAAGAGGCGCAGGCAGCGGAGGGAGAGGAAGCAGAAGCGGGGCTGTAGAGCCGGCGCGCTAGTAAGGCTACGGAAGCAGCCATTCAAACCTCTGCTTCCCAGCCTTTTCATCTCAAACGCCAGATCTCTTGTGAACAAGATGGAGGAGCTAAGGTTACAGATTAAGGTAAACAACTGTGCCAGGGATGCATGCATTCTTCTTATCACCGAGACCTGGCTTCAACCATCTATCCCGGACTCGGCTATCGAGCTAGCGGGGTACTCTACACAGCGCTATGACCGAACAGCGGATTCCGGTAAGAGTAGAGGAGGAGGGCTCTGTGTGTATGTAAATAACAGCTGGTGTACTAACTCAGTGATCATGGAAAGTCACTGCTCACCGGACATAGAGTATCTGACTGTTAGGTGCAGATCTATTTATCTCCCGAGGGAGTTTACTGTAGTTTTGGTAACGGCTGTGTATATTCCACCGGATGCTAATGCTAACTTAGCTATTGGATTGCTACATGCTAGCATTAGCCATACACAGAGTATTTACCCTGACGCCATGCAAGTTATAGCGGGGGATTTCAATCATGCAGACTTAAAGGCAGCACTCCCTAAATTCCATCAGCATGTCAAGTGTGCTACTAGGGGAGTGAACACTTTGGACAAGGTCTATTCAAACATCAAACTGGGCTATAGGGCTAGACCATTACCATATCTGGGCCAGTCTGACCATTTGTCCATGCTATTAATTCCTGCATACGCCCCCCTCAGAAAAACTGCTCCCGTCATCTCTAGGACTGTTGCCATATGGCCGGAGGATGCTTCCCAGCAGCTGCAGGATTGCTTTGATAGGACCAACTGGGAAGTCTTTGAACATCAGGACCTGGAGCTGTTCACAAATAGTGTGCTGTGTTATATCAAAAATTGCAAAGACACTATCACAGTGAACAAACACATCCGCATCTTCCCTAACCAGAAGCCCTGGATGAACCGGGAGGTCCAGCAACTGCTGAGGGAGAGAAACATCGCCTTCAGGTCTGGTAACAGTGAACTTTACAGCACAGCTCGGGCCAACCTGAAGAGGGGCATCAGAGAGGCTAAGGCAGACTATAGGAGGAGGATTGAGGACCATCTGGACAGCAATAATAGCCGGTAGGTGTGGCGGGGCATCCAGCACCTGGCTAACTATCGAACGAATCCGGGAACCGCGGTAGGTGACCTCACACTGGCGGAGGAGCTGAATATCTTCTTTGCCCGCTTTGAGGTCGCTGCACCTGTCTCAGCCAACCTACACCAGGCCCACAGCAGTACGTTCCTCACTTTGGAGGAACATGAGGTGAGGCGCACCCTGCGGTCCATCGACCCAAGAAAAGCAGCGGGTCCAGACAGTGTCCTGGGACGTGTGCTGAGGGACTGTGCAGATCAGCTGGCTGGAGTCTTTACTAAGATTTTCAACCAATCCCTGGCACAGTCCACTGTCCCATCCTGCCTGAAGTCCTCCACCATAGTCCCCTTACCCAAGAAACCTCACATTTCTAGCCTCAACGACTACAGACCAGTAGCACTCACCCCGGTGGTGATGAAGTGCTTTAAAAGGCTGGTCCGTAGTCATATCATAGCAGCCCTGCCCCGCAGTATAGACTCCCACCAGTTTGCCTACAGAGCGAATCGATCCACAGAGGATGCGGTGGCCACAGCACTCCATGCCACTCTAGCCCACCTGGAGCGGCAGGGGAGCTATGTGCGGATGCTCTTTGTGGATTATAGCTCTGCATTTAACACCATTCTTCCACACAAACTGGTGGTCAAGCTGGGGAACATGGGGCTTCCTCAGGCTATTTGTATGTGGAATAGCAGCTTCCTCTCTGGTTGCAGACAGCGAGTCAGGGTGGGCCATCATACATCTACAGCCCTAAGCCTCAATACCGGATCCCCCCAGGGCTGTGTGCTGAGTCCCCTGCTCTACTGTCTGTATAGCCCCCTAATGCCAACTGGGATCTGCAGGTCTTACCCACCCTACCCCACCCTGCCATCTATGTGGGGGACTTTAACAGCCATCACCCTGACTGGGGGTACCCAGCAGTGGACAGTGATGGGGAGGCACTTTCAGACTGGGCATCCAGAAATGACCTCGCTTTGATATACGACCCCAAACAAAGAGGAACCTTCCACTCTGCTAGGTGGAAGAAGGACTATTCTCCTGACCTGTGTTGGGTCAGCTCTTTGAATGGGGAGCCATATCCTACACAGATCCTCATTCTTGATGATTTTCCACACAGCCAACACCGGCCCCTGCTTGTACACATTGGCCTACAACTTCCAGTCATATACAGCCCAAGGAAGATGCGCTGGAACTTCCGCAAAGCCAACTGGAAGAAATTCAGTGAAACTCTGGACCGGAGCGTTGTTACCATCCCACTCCACACCATCACTGTAGATGAAGCATACAACCGCTTCTGCAGCGCAATCTTCAAGGCTGCCCATACTGCAATCCCACGAGGCTACCGACCCCTCTATGTCCCATGTTTGGACGGAGAAAGTGCTGCCCTCCTACAATCCTATCAAACATCAGGGGACCCAGAGATAGCAGACCATCTCATTGAATCGCTAAATACAGCCCGGCGAAAGAAATGGGAGGAGACAGTTGCTGACCAGAACTTTACCCACTCTAGCAGGAAATGTTGGAGCCTCATCCGTCGCCTAAAAGCTGCACAGAAGCCCCCTAGCCAAAGCCGAGCATCCGTCACACCCAACCAAGTTGCATCCCACCTATTGACTATCGCCAGAGCACCCCAAGACAAAGACACCAGAAGAGCAGTTACAACTGAGCTAAAAAAACACCAAAAAATGCCTGTAGAGGAAACGAACCCTGAACCCTTCGAGGCTGCTGAACTGGAGAAAGTCCTACAGGGCCTGAAATGTGGAAAGGCAGCAGGATACGATAACATCTTCCCAGAATTCATGAAAAATCTTGGCCCCCGAGCCCTAACCTGGTTGACACAATTTTACACAAGGATCACACAAACAAACTCGATCCCAAAGAAATGGCGGACAGCAAAGGTCATTGCCATCCCAAAACCTGGCAAAGACCACAAACTACCAGCAAGCTACCGCCCAATCTCCCTACTCAGCGTTCCTTACAAAATCATGGAGCGCCTAATACTGCAACGCATTTCCCCAGAAATAGAGGATATTCTAAGTGTGGATCAAGCAGGTTTCCGCAAGGACCGCAGTACAGGAGAACAAGTACTGGCCCTAACCACCTTCATCGAAAATGGCTTCGAGAGCAGACTGAAGACAGGGGCTGTGTTTCTCGATCTTACAGCCGCCTATGATACGGTCTGGCACAAAGGCCTCCTCCTGAAACTTATAAAGGCGATCCCTGCTTGGGCAACAGCAATTATAAAAACCCTGCTGACCAACCGAAGGTTCAGAGTCCACCTCGGTCAGAACACAAGTGCATGGAGAATGCAGAAAAACGGACTCCCACAAGGCTCAGTTCTAGCTCCAACTCTGTTCAACCTCTACATAAACGACCTGCCTACTACAAAATCCCGCAAATTCATCTATGCAGACGACATCTGTTTGGCATTCCAAGCACCAGACTTTGAACCACTGGAACGGGTGCTCACGGAAGATCTTGCCAAACTGGACCAGTTCTGCAAAATCTGGCGCCTAAAACCAAGCCCAGCAAAAACCGTCTCCAGTGTATTCCATCTCCACAATGCAAAAGCTGCCAGAGAACTAAACATCCACCTGAGCGGACTCAAGCTTAAGCATGCCCCAAATCCAACTTATCTTAGAGTGACCCTTGATAGGACCTTATCCTTCAAGGAACATCTAAAGGGGATGGCTGCTAAGGTGAAGGTACGAAACAACCTGCTCTGCAAGCTCGCTGGTGCAAAATGGGGGGCGGCAGTCTCCACCCTGCGCACCTCAGCACTGGCCCTTTCATACTCTGTAGCAGAATATTGTGCCCCTGTCTGGTCCAGGTCATCTTACTCACACCATGTAGACACCCAGCTCAACTCAACAATGAGAACTATAACTGGAACAATCCGCTCAACACCACTCCCCTGGCTCTCTGTACTGTCAAACATAGCCCCTCCACACATCCGGCGAGCAGCATTAACTCAAAGGATGCTCCAAAAAGTTAAAGATTTTCCTCACTTGCCAATCCATGCAGATATCTACACCCCACCCACTGCCCGACTTTCATCCAGACGGCCGATTTGGAAAAACCCTCCCCCAGCTGACTTTACCATCCAGACAGCTTGGTAAGAGGAATGGGAGACCAAGGAGGTCCCAAACAAACAGCTGGTGATAAACCCCAACCAACAGGTCCCGGGCACCAACCTCCCAAGGAGACAGTGGTCTACACTCAATCGCTTCAGGACTGGACATGGCCCCTGCTTGGCCAGCCTTCACAGATGGGGCAGTAGCCCTAGCCCACTGTGCGCATGTGGAGAGGAGCAAACAATGGAACACATCATAGAGGTTTGCCCGCTCCAAAGACTGGAAGGAGGATTACACACCCTCCATACAGCAAACCAGGAGGCAACTGCTTGGCTTAAGGACTTTGCATTCGCTAAATAAATAAACTGTCTGTATACACACGACTGCACCCCCACCCATCACAATAACACCATCGTGACGTTTGCAGACGACACTACAGTGGTGGGTCTCATTTCGGGGGGGGACGAGTCTGCCTACAGAGATGAGGTGGTGCAGCTGTCGTCATGGTGTAAAGAGAATAACCTTCTCCTGAACACCTCTAAGACTAAGGAATTGATAATAGACTACAGGAGGAAGAAGACAGAGATTTCCCCTCTCATCATCAACGGGGACTATGTAGAGAGGGTAGCTGACTTCCGTTTTCTAGGAGTCCACATAGAAGAGAACCTGTCCTGGAATGTGAACACCTCTGAGCTGGTGAAAAAGGCCCAGCAGAGACTGTACTTCCTGAGGACTCTCAGGAAGGAGAACGTCACACAGAGACTGCTGGTGTCCTTTTATCGAGCTTCTGTTGAAAGCATATTAATATACTGTATATGCATCTGGTACAGTAGTTGTACAGTAGCTCAGAGGAAAGCACTCCAGAGGGTCATTGACACCGCCCAGAAGATCATTGGCTGTCCTCTCCTCATGCTGGAAGACCTACACCGCTCCCGTTGTCAGAAGAAGGCTCAAAATATTTTAAAGGATACTTCACATCCTGGACACTCATTGTTTGAACTACTGCCATCTGGGAAATGATATAGACAAATGAACACAAAGGCAAACAGACTCAAACACAGCTTCTATCCAACAGCAATAACCATTCTGAATAAAATGAGGAAGTAATGTGCTAAATGGACATGATTATATGTTGTTGAATGCTCCTTACAATGACTGTGTGTGCATGATGTCCTGTGTTGATGTCTGTGTGAATGTGGCTTGCTATTTATTCTTTTTAATTATTATTTTTAACTGATTTTTTTTTTGTAATTTTAGGTCTATGTTTTTTTATAATGGGGCAATGTTTTTATAAATGGGGCACTGACTGGAGAGCACTTTGAATTTCATTGTACCTGTGACAATGGCAATTAAAGATCTATCTATCTATCTAAAAGAATGAAAAGCTACTTGCCTGTGTTCCTTAGTTGTAGTGGTGGCTGCTGCAAATGGCCCAAAATATTCCTCACTGCTGGCTGTGGGGGCCAGGAGCACCAGTGCATGCGCTGGTCGATCCATCTCTGCAGGCATGCTGATGAGCAGAGCTGGACATCATCCCTCTGCTTGGCCCGCAAGTTCAGGGAGGAGACATGGTTTATACTCTAAGAGCAGGTCCACCTCTGCTACCAAAACCCGCTGGAATTCCTCCAGCTGCTCCACCAATGGTTCAGGCAACGGTTTGGGAGGAGAAGGCGGGGCTGCTGCTAATGGAGAGCAGCGAGAGGCTCGGGGCTTTCGCGCCCGAGATTACTTTTTCGTGGGCACAGGAGGAGGTTTGGAGGGAATTTCTCCCAGCCCGTGGAGCATGGACAGTTGGTTAGTTTTGGAGAGGAGAAGGTCTGTGAGTTCTGGATGGCTCCACAGTCTGGGGCATGCTTCCAGCACCTGTGCAGCTCCAACCCAGCACTCCCAGGCTGCCTCAGGAGTGCAGGAAACATGAGCCTCCAATAAGATGTTATGTACCACGTAAAGAGTCCAACACTCCTCCTCACTAAACCCATATTGACTATATTCAGGGAGCGCTGCCATGCCAGTGGAAAAACACAAATTTAGAGAATATGGGAGGGAAGGAAAAAAAAAAGTCAAAACTCACAGCCACTGGTGCCCATACTAGCAGCCTCCTTCTGTCATGAATTCCCTTGTTAGGGCAGGATCAAAGGCACCACATGCCGGCTGTGAGTTTGCGAGTTTTAGTAACGCAAAGGTACAAAAGAACAAACAGGACCCAACCAAAAACTGGTAGAAAAGTAAAACACGGGTTAAGCAGGATAGCAAGAGCTAAGGCGACTGGCTTCGCCGGCTAAACCTGAGGAAACTAGCCGTGGGATACACTCTAGGGAAAATACAATAGGCAAAGCCAAAACATTTACTGTGTACGATGAAAGTAGATAGTCGGAGGCTTCGCCCGACAATGGCATTCAGCCCCTTAAATATGGTTACAAACAATCTGAAATGAGTAGCGACAGGTGTGGCCAATCTAAGCAGGCAAGAGAAAATAAAGATACAGCTAGGACAAGCTGGAAATGATCATCGGGACTGACAGCTGATTGGACCACGCCCACGCAGAGCAACCCCATAAGCCATTGACAGCTGTCAACCCTGAGAGGAAAAACATAACAGAACACTAATATAATTATAAGCCAAAAAATGAAGACAGGCAAACTCAAAAATACAATAACCAAACTATAACGAACGTAAACGACCATCCTGGAAAACAATATAGAATACATGACAACTTAAGATAACAACACGGTACAAATATGAAAAGGCAGACAGTCTGAGCTTGGTGGAACCCCCCCACCACCACCACCAACACCACCGCCACCACCACCACGCTCAGATCGTGACAGTTTGTGCTAACTCTGAGTTTTCGGTTCCAAAAAGTCACTCTCTTTTCCTCCACTGCTTGTGGTCTCTGTGTTCAACACATGATGTCTTAGTAGGTTTGCCGTGAACGCACACGTCTTGAGGTCATTCAACTCTTGAGTTGATCAAACAGCTTCATAACTGGAGTTGTGGAACCAGAAACTCAGTAAGTTGTGGCAGGTTCACTTAACCCTGAGTTTAGGGTTTATTTCAAGCTATGTTCACCCTGCTTTCTGGAATACTCTCCGGAAGATGTTTGGTGTGACCTTCTCTATTTCTTTTCTTTCTTTTTATATCCTTTTCTGTGATCTCTGAGGGAGGAGTCTCACTGATTGGGGATCTGTTACAAGTGGAGATCTCCTATTGGTGAAACACCACTATAAAAGAGCTTATGACTTATTAAGGTTTGACTACCAGATGAAGGCTTGTATGCTGAAACGTGTTGGAGTTTTAAAATCAGTTATGACCATGCCATGATAATAAAGGCATTTTAATTTTTTAAAAGAGAGTGCCTTGGAAAGTTCTTTTGATATTCAAGATTTTCCCATCCAAAGAGCACCTCCAACAAACTCTGTGAATCCAGGAAGCACTCCTACACAGTAATTTTAAATGTTAGATTTGCCAGATGGACATAGGATTAAGACTGTGGAGGAAACTGGGTACAAGTACCTTGGAATCCTCGGGTATGATGATGTCTTACATGAAAGTATAAAGGAAATCCTGAAAGGTGAATATTTCCACAGACTGAAAAAGACCTTAAAATCAAAGTTGAATGGGAGAAATGTCATCATGGTCCTTAATACCTGGGCAGTATCAGTATACCAGCGGTATGATGCTGGAGTAACCAACTGGACCGAAGTGGAACTTGAGAACATGGATGGGAAGACGAGGAAACTAATGACAATCAATAGAATGCCACACCTTCGGGCAGATGTTGATAGTCTATACCTCCGAAGGCAAAGTGGAGGTCGTGGTCTCATTAGTGTGGAGAACTGTGTATGAGGGGAAGAGATAGGCCTGCTGGATTATGTCCAGAGGAGTGAGGAACCTCTTTTGACTGCAGTAAGAAATGAGAATCTGGTGAGATCGTATATGGCTGAAACGCCAAGACAACTAAAATACATGATGCATGAAAAGAAATTAGAAAGCTGGAAAGCTAAGACCATGCATGGCCAGATCCTACGTCAAATGGATGACATCAGACATGAAGCCTCGTGGGACTGGTTAAACAGAGGAGACCTGAAGAAGGAAACAGAGGGGCTAATCACAGTAGCCCAAGATCAGGCCTTAAGAACAAATGCCTTGAAAGCAAAACTAGCAAAGCAAGAGCTTTCTCCTTTAAGGTGGATTCACACTACAACATTTGGACCGACTTTTACTGACGTTTTAGTAAACGTCTGGCTTTGCTGGCAAAAGTTAATGATGATAATAATAATGCATCAGATTTATATAGCGCTTTATCATAGACGCTTTACAAGTAGATACATTATTCATTCACTCCAGACAGAGTGGAACAACGGTAGTGGCAAGCTATTACTGTAGCCACAGCTGCCCTGGGGCAGGCTGACGGAAACGTGGCTGCCAATCCGCACCAATGGCCTCTCCGGCCACCACCAAACATTTATACACATTTATACCCTCTGTTATGGACACAGAAGGCAAGGTGGGTAAAGTGTCTTGCCCAGGGACCCAACGGCAGGATATCTGGGGAGAGCGAGATTCGAACCGCCAACCATCCAGTTATTGGATGACCTGCTCTACCTCCTGAGCCATTGCCGTCCCAATATAGTTGCTACTGCTGTCCCGATAGTTGGTGGTTGTTGGCAAACGCTGGCAAAAGTTGTGTTCTTTGGAAATACACGTTGGTGAAAGTTGTGCTCAGTTTGTAAAAGTTCTTGAGTGCTGGGCTAAGTTATGCAGAGTCGGCCTAAGTTAAAGCTGGGTTCACACTATAGCGTTTGGACTGACTTTTACAGACGTTTTGAAAAGTCAGAGAAATTAGTCCCAACGTCGATGAAATTACATTCGTGAGCAGTTTTTTTTTTAATCCAGTGCACACCAACTTTGACGAACTTTTACAAACTTTTGCTAGCATTTCCCATTGTTGCATTCGGCGTTGGCAAACATTTGCCAACGTAGGCTAGCGTATGTGTAGCTGTTTCCAACTTAGGTTAACTTGAGCAAACGGATATTCAATGCAGGTCAGCTGACATCAGCGTCAGGCGATGCTCATATAAAGATCATGGAGGCTTCCTGCCATTTTGGACCTGCTTTTGGAGTGAACACATCTCCCTTGGGCATATGTTTCAGTATTTATTTTCATTTTATACTCCTATGTAGTTACTTCTGCATACCCTTTCCCCTATTCATTCATTCATTCATTCATTCCTCTAAAAAATAATACAGTAAATAGACTCCAACAGTAAGTCCACAATTAAGATGTGAATGTGGATGGAATTTAAAAAAAAAAATAAGTGTATCATCATAAAAATAAAATGATGGGTGATTATATTTTGATTGTTACAACTCTCTCCATTAAAATAACATAAATCCCATTAAATGTCAATTACTTTTTGACAACACATCAGCGCTGTTTGATTTCCCACAATGGAAGTCAAACCAGTAAATCCTGGAGAATGACTACACATGGAGCAGAAAATTAAGAACAGTAAATTTCTCAATGAGGATTTTTTTTTTCTTTTGGGCTGTCACATTTTTGCGAGATTCTATATATTGTGGAGATGTGAGAATGACGAGGCAGAGTTCTCTCTCAAGTCAGCTTTATTCATATCACCATCATCTCAAAGCAGGAAAAAAGAGCCACACAGGGAAATCTCGTCCTTAAATATCAGGACTCTTACAGTTCACAGGTCACATGTATCAAAGACCACATTGCATTATAAAGACAGTAACAATGCATCCTCACTCCATGATATCACTTCCACTGTCTCCCATGCATCCCTTCTTTAATCCTTTAATTATACCCCCCACAGTCTCAAGCCTTGCATACCAAAGCTAAGATTCTTGCAGCTTCCTGTAATCACCAAGGAAGCTCTGCTTTTGTTCTGATCTAAAATGTGAGTCCAAAACAGGTCACGTATGTGTGTCCACCACAATATATTTCTTTCAATTCCCCCTTCTTTCCATTTCTCTTTTGTCCATGCATGTCTGAAGTCCGTTTCAGTCTATAAACATCTGCTTCCATCAGTATTTCAGTCAGTGTTTGCCAGTGGAGCTTAACTTAGACCGATTTAGGTGAACTTTGCATAACTTAGCCCAGCACTCAGGAGCTTTTACAAACTGAGCACAACTTTCACCAATGTTTATTTCTGTTACAACTCGCCGCTCATTAGCGGTGCCAGCTGCGCGCACACCTGCGCCTCTTCAGCAGCACAGGATATAAGCCACTCTGCCCTGGGCTTCGGCCTGAAGCCGTCTGATCCCTTCGGCCAACTTGCTGCAGAGGAACCCCCTCACCTACCAGCAAGATCTACAGCGTAAGCATACCTTCTCTTGTTGTTCCCATCTCTCCCCTGTGCACAGGTGGATTCCCGGCGGCGGACTTCGCCTCTGCATCGCCATCTTCTCGCTGCTGTCAGGTGCATCATCAGGTCACTGTCTCTCGGGCTCGCCCTTGTACACGCCTGCCACCTGCCCTGCCAAGTAAGCCAACAAGATCCTTTAACCATTTGTACTGGTTTGGTGCCCGTTACCTTTTCCCTGTGCTCTCTCCCTAGGGTTGTCCGGCCGCACGGTTTCCTGCCTCCGTGCCTGATGCAGACGTCCGCCACCAGTACATCCACATATCACAGACACGCAACCACACATCCCTGTTGTTGAATAAAACTGTTAAATTCACTCTGAGTCTGCGTGTGTGTCTCCTGAGCTGTGCGTTATGTCAGTACGGCTTCAGCAGAGCGGCTCGGCAGACAGCGGGCTCACACGCCGACTTTCCACCCTCGAGGCTCGGGTGGATTTAATAGCTCATCAGCAACAGGTGATTCTTAATCAGTTAACTTTGATTACTGACCGGTTAGACCGCCTGGACCCCCGGCAGCCGTTCCCCCCGGCTCGTCAGGGAGGCGCAGCTTCCGCTGCTTCAGTGGCCGTCCAGCCTGCTCCGGGTGTCCCAGCCCGACTCACACCTATCCCGACCCCCGCCCGCTTTAGCGGTAAGCTCGGTGGAGCACAGGGGTTCATTATGCAGTGTGAGTTGGTGTTCCTGCGCGTCCCCGGAGATTTTCCCTCAGACCACAGTCGAATTGGCTATATAGGTAATCTCCTGGAGGGTCGTGCGCTCACCTGGGCTTATGCCGTAATGGCAAGGCCCAGTTAAGCCACCCTCACCTATGGCCAGTTTGTTAACCAGTTCCTGGAAGTCTTTGATCACTCTCGTTTTGAAAGTGTCCAGGTCGATCGCCTCCTCAGCCTTCAGCAGGGGAGCCAATCGGCCGCGGAGTACGCCATTGACTTCCGGGTTACAGCGGAGGAGGTTGGCTGGGAGGAACGCGCCCTCTGTGGCATCTTCCTCCGCAGTTTAAATTCTGGTCTGAGGGATGAACTGGCTGGTCAGGATATCCCTGAAACATTTGCGGAGCTAATCTCTCTCAACATCAGCTTGGATAACCGGCTGCACGAGCGCGCCTCGGAGCGGAAGTTGCCTTCTTGCTCGGGGGGTGCCTCGTCACGCCCGTCCCAAGCTCGCCCCCTGGCGTTACCGCCACCGGAGGTTTCCGAGGAGTCGGAACCCATGGTGACGGGCCGGGCAAAGCTCCCCCTTGCGGAGAAACAACGCCGCCGTGAGTTGGGTCTCTGCATGTATTGCGGAGACAACCAGCACACTGTGGAGCATTGCCCAGAGAAGCCAAACGGGGAGGTCTGCGAGTAACTGTGGGGGGCCTCGCGGATGCTAACCGGCCAACTCCCCTCACACATTTGTCGCTGCCCATCCGTTTTTGCCATAACCCCACAGGGCACCTCACCCACGCACTGGTGGACTCAGGCGTGGAAGGCAGCTTTATTTCACAAAGCCTGGCAACCCGATTGGGCATCCGTTGTCAGCCCCTTAAAACTCCTCTCGCCCTCATCAATCTCTCCCGTGCGTCCCTGGGGAAAGTGACTCATCGGACGAACCCCGTCTCAGTCACTGTCTCTGGAAACCACCGGGAGGATATATCCTTTTACATCCTGCCATCCTCTGTGTCTCCGGTGATTCTGGGTTACCCGTGGCTCCGTCTCCACAACCCCGTCCTGGATTGAAAGACCGGTAGGGTGACAGCCTGGAGCACCTTCTGCATGAGCACCTGCCTCCAATCCGCTGCCTGCTCTCCATCCTCTCCTCCCGTAGTCAAGGATGCTGCGCCTCCAGACCTCTCCTTGGTGCCAGCGGAGTTCCACGACCTGGGCGCAGTCTTCAGTAAGTCCAAGGCGATGTCTCTTCCCCCACACCGGCCTTACGACTGCGCCATAAATCTCTGCCAGGGGGCGCCCCTTCCCTCGGGACGTCTTTACAGCTTGTCAGCGCCGGAGAAGGAGGCCATGAATACTTACCTCAAGGAATCGCTCAGTGCAGGTATTATCCGCCCATCTTCATCTCCATTAGGTGCAGGGTTCTTCTTCGTGGGCAAGAAGGATGGCTCCCTTTGTCCATACATCGACTTCCGTGCCCTCAATGACATCACGGAGAAGGACCATTACACCCTGCCCCTGATGGACACTGCCTTCCACTCCCTCCAGGGGGCGACCTGGTTTACCAAGCTGGATCTCCACAGCGCGTACCACCTCGTCCGGATCTGGGAGGGAGGTGAATGGAAGACTGCCTTCCGTACCCCGAACGGCCACTTTGAATACCTGGTCATGCCGTTTGGGTTGACCAACGCTCCAGCCGTCTTTCAGCGCCTGATCAATGACGTTCTCCGGGACTTCATCGGTCTATTCCTGTTCGTCTACCTGGATGACATTCTAATCTTCTCCAAATCCAGGGACGAGCACCGGGTGCATGTGAGACGGGTCCTCCAGAGGCTGCTGGAGAACCGGCTGTATGTGAAGGCGGAGAACTGCGAGTTCTACGCCAAGACGACGTCATTTCTCGGGTTTGTCATCTCCCACGACCAGGTGCTTCCAGACCCAGCCAAAGTTAAAGCGGTGGTAGATTGGCCCACTCCCACATCTAGGAAGCAGGTGCAACAATTCATCGGCTTCGCCAATTTCTACCGCCGCTTCGTACCCAATTTTGGAGCCATCGTTGGCCCTCTGACCCGTCTCACCTCCCCTAAAACCCGGTTCCAGTGGACTGAAGAGGCCGCGGCGGCCTTCCAGGCGCTGAAGGCGGAGTTTTCCTCCTCCTGGGTCCTCAGCCAGGTCAACCCCTCTCTTCAGTGCATCGTGGAGGTCGATGCCTCGGATACGGGGGTGGGGGCGGTGTTATCTCAACGGTCACCTGCGGATGGAGTCAAACGGCCCTGTGCCTTCTTCTCCCGGCGCTTGTCCCCGGCGGAGCGAAACTACGACGTGGGGGACAGAGAGCTTCTCGCCATCAAGCTCGCGCTTCAGGAGTGGCGTCATTGGTTGGAGGGGGCCGCTCTGCCATTCGTGGTATTAACGGATCACAAAAACTTGGAATATTTAAGAACTGCCAAGCGTCTGAATGCCCGCCAGGCCCGTTGGTCCCTGTTTTTTGCTAGATTCCGTTTTACCATTACATTCAGGCCGGGCTCCAAGAACGGTCTCCCTGATGCCCTCTCCAGGCAATTCGCTCCTGAGGAATCGGAGGACGCCGTGCACACCATCCTGCCCAGGTCGTGCGTCGTGGGGGCCGTTTCCTGGGAGATCGAGGATAAGGTCCGGAGGGCGCAGGAATCGGAGCCGGACCCTGGCGGCGGACTGGAGGGGAGGCTCTTCGTTCCATCCTCCGTCCGGGGGGAGGTCATCCATTGGCTCCATACATCCAAACTCGCCTGCCATCCTGGGACCTCTCGGATGATTGACCTGCTCCAACGTTCCTTTTGGTGGCCAGGACTGTGCAAGGACGCCGCCTGCTACGCCCGGGCTTGCCCCATCTGCGCCACCAGTAAATCTGGCAACTCTCCCCCCGCGGGTCTGCTCCAGCCCCTACCCGTCCCTGGTAGGCCCTGGTCGCACATCGCGTTAGACTTCGTCACCGGCCTCCCCATCTCTAACAACTTCGACACAGTCCTGACCATCGTCAACCGCTTCTCCAAGGCCGCCCACTTCATGCCATTACGAGGGCTCCCCTCTGCCTTGGAGATGGCAGATCTTCTCACCCAACACGTGGTCAGGCTGCACGGGATACCTGTTGACGTGGTCTCTGACCGGGGTCCCCAATTCACCTCGGACGTCTGGAGGAGTTTCTGTAAAGCATTAGGAGACCAGGTAAGCCTCTCCTCCGGCCATCACCCCCAATCTAACGGGCAGTGTGAGCGGACCAACCAGGAACTGGAGGCTGCTCTCCGCTGCGTCACCGCCTCCAAGCCTGCGTCATGGAGCAAACACCTTGCCTGGGTGGAGTACGCCCACAACACCGCTCGCTCCTCCGCCACAGGGATGTCCCCCTTTAAGGCGTCCCTGGGTTACGACCCCCCCTCTGTTTCCCTCGCTGGAGAACGAGTCGGCAGTTCCTACAGTCCAGGCTCACCTCAGGCGGTGCCGCTCCATCTGGACCACTACGCACAATGCGCTTTTACGCACGGCGGAGCGCAACAAGACCATGGCGGATCGGCATAGGAGGCCTGCTCCTGCCTACCAGGTAGGCCAATCAGTCTGGGTGTCCACGCAGGATGTGAACCTGAAGGGTGAGAGGAGAAAATTGGCTAAGCGTTTCATGGGCCCATACCCCGTCACCAAAATTATCAACCCGGTGGCTGTGCGTGTTGCTACTCCCCTCTCCCTCCGCATCCATCCCACCTTCCATGTCTCCAAGGTGAAGCCGGTGGTGTCTGATCCCATCTGCCCTCCTCCTGCTGCGCCGCCCGTGCCCCGTATGATAGATGGCCATCCGGCTTGGACTGTCTCCACCATCTTGGACTCCCGGTGCCGGGGTCGCGGGCTACAGTACTTGGTGGACTGGGAGGGCTATGGTCCTGAATGGAGACAGTGGGTGCGTCCCTCATTCATGTTGGATCATTCTCTCATCACCAAGTTTCACCGGGCACACCCTGAAAAACCATCGCCAGGAGGCGCTGCTAGAGGGGGGAGTACTGTTACAACTCGCCGCTCGTTAGCGGCGCCAGCTGCGCGCACACCTGCGCCTCGTCAGCAGCACAGGATATAAGCCACTCTGCCCTGGGCTTCGGCCTGAAGCCGTCTGATCCCTTCGGCCAACTTGCTGCAGAGGAACCCCCTCACCTACCAGCAAGATCTACAGCGTAAGCATACCTTCTCTTGTTGTTCCCATCTCTCCCCTGTGCACAGGTGGATTCCCGGTGGCTGACTTCGCCTCTGCATCGCCATCTTCTCGCTGTTGTCAGGTGCATCATCAGGTCACTGTCTCTCGAGCTCGCCCTTGTACACGCCTGCCACCTGCCCTGCCAAGTAAGCCAACAAGATCCTTTAACCATTTGTACTGGTTTGGTGCCCGTTACCTTTTCCCTGTGCTCTCTCCCCAGGGTTGTCCAGCTGCACGGTTTCCTGCCTCCGTGCCTGACGCAGACGTCCGCCACCAGTACATCCACATATCACAGACACGCAACCACACATCCCTGTTGTTGAATAAAACTGTTAAATTCACTCTGAGCCTGCGTGTGTGTCTCCTGAGCCGTGTGTTATGTCAATTTCCAAACGGCAAATCTGCAGCATGCTGAAAATTTTCAAGGAATACAACTTTGGCCAGTGTTTACCAGCAAACACCAACTATCATTCACTTTTATCAACTTTTGCCAGCAGAGTCAGACGTTTGCCAAAACGTCAGTAAAAGTTGGTCCAAATGTTGTAGTGTGAATCCACCCAAAAAGCAGGCCCAGAATGGCAGGAAGCCTCCACAAACACTAATCGTTATGTGAGCGTTGCCTGACACTCATGTCAGCTGACCTGAACTGAGTATTCGTTTGTTAAGTTAACCTAAGTTGGCAACAGCTACACATACGCTAGCCTAAGTTGGCAAAACTTTGCCAACACTGAATGCAATGCTGGAAAATGCTAGCAAAAGTTTGTAAAAGTTGGTGTTTGCTGGATTAAAAAAACCCTGCTCACAAACATAATTTCACCAGTGTTTGGACGAATTTCTTTGATTTTTCAAAATGTCTGTAGACATCAAACCAAACGGTACAGTGAACTCACTTCCTGGTTTTCCTCTAACTTTCTTAAACTTAACAGTGATAAAACAGAAGTCCTCTTAATCGGTTCAAAATCCACCTTTTCAAAGTCAAACAGTATCACCATCACCACTGATAACACTACTGTTTCCCCCTCCCCTCAAGTCAAAAACCTTGGGGTAATATTGGACAGCACCCTCTCCTACAAATCCCACATCAATAATGTCACCCAGTCAGCATTTTTCCACCTACGTAACATCAACCATCTCCGTCCCTCTCTCACCCCTGCCAGCACCACCATCCTGGTCCATTCTCTCGTTACCTCCCGCCTGGATTATTGTAACTCCCTCCTTTCTGGTCTCCCCCTCAAATCTCTTAAAAAACTTCAACTGGTCCAGAATGCTGCTGCCCGGGTCATTACCAGAACTCCATTCACCCATCATATCACCCCGGTTCTGCAGCACCTCCATTGGCTCCCCATCAAACACCGCATTGACTATAAAATCATCCTCCTCACCTACAAAGCCCTCTATGGCCTCACCCCCCCATACCTGGCTGCACTCCTCTCCGTCCATATACTATCCAGAACTCTCAGATCATCAACTATCATCAACCTCATTGTTCCTCCTGCACGCATGACCACCATGGGCCTCCGATCATTCAGCTGCACTGCCTCCCGCCTCTGGAACTCCCTCCCACCGGACTTCAGGAACTTAAACTCACTTTCTACCTTCAAATCTCGCGTCAAAACTTTTCTGTTCACTAAGGCCTATTCTCTGTGATTCTTGAACTTGTGATGTGTTTTTAAATGTGTTTTATTGATTGTTTTATTCTTGTACGGCATCCTTGAGTACCTTGAAAGGCGCCTTAAATAAAATGTATTATTATTATTATTATTATTATTACAGTGTGAACCCAGCTTTATGTAGGATGTGTGGGGTGAAAGATGAGATGGTAGGTCACTTGTTGTGTGAATGCAGTAAGCTGGCACAGACTCAGTATAAACACCGACACGACAACATGGCCAGGAGTGTACATTGGTCAATCATGAAACAGTTCGGTCTTGATGTTGGAGAAAGATGGTATTAGCATAAACTGGAACCGGTGATTGAAGATGAAGGCATTAAAATGTTGTGGGATCTAGACAGCTTGTGAAATTCAAGCCCGCAGACCAGACATTATTAAACAGGGAGGCTAATGAGTGCTTGATAAGTGATACCGCTGTGCCTGATGGAGCTAGTATCACATCTAAAGAACAAGAAAAGATCCAAAAGTACCAGGATCTCAAAGGAGAGGTTGCACATTTATGATTAACATCAAAACATCAGACCAGTCACGTCCTAATTATTGATGATTTTGTACAGAGGTGTGATGAGTCTTACCTCCAGCTCAACATATCCAAAACAAAAGACATGGTAATTGACTTTAGGATGAGATCACATGTGAATAAAGCCACTGTAATTAAAAACCAGGCCACTGAATATGTGCAGACCTACAGGATAAGATAAGATAAGATGAGATAAGATAAGCTTTTATTAGTCCCACAATGGGGACAGAACCAGGTTACAAGAGGTATTTGATAGCCATTCTGGTTTAACAAAGGCTGAGAATGTTTCAGGTATAGAGCCTTATTGGCAGCATTTGAAAAGTGTCTTTTTGCAAAACATGCACCCACACCTGGCTGATTACATCTGCAAACATTTGGTCACACCGCACCAGTGCATTTGGTGATGAGTTAACCTATGCAAAACATGCAGAGACAATAGAGGAGGAAAGGAAAGAAAAACTGAGAGAAAAACCAACTCCTGTTTATGTGATGACTGACACCGGGGGGGGGGGGGGTGGCAGAGCTTTCCCCGATTCTATTTTTCAGGCAGGGTGGCACCAGAACTGGACCTCAGCGGTGGAGGGGAGATGGAAGGAAGTGTGGGGCAGGCTGGCTGCAGCAAGGGGAATGTAACATTTGTCATCAATGTGGACAAAGGGGTCATTGGCAAAAGCAATGTCCTGAACACCAGCAGCAGCAGGGAGGGGATGGAGGACCTCACGAGCCGACTGCCTGACTGACCGCACCGATGATAAGTGCAACTATTGACTCTAACACTGACATAACAGACATTTTCCCTTTACCTGACTTTGATTTGATGTTGACAATGCAGTGTTTGCCTGAAGTGATGTTGCAGGTTCAGGACATTCCAGTAAAGTTTCTATGTGACACAGGAGCATGCAGATCGGTAATAACAAGCACAGACATTCACAATTTTACAAAATCAGATGAAAAAAATAACAGTAAAAGCTGCAAACGGTAAGTTAAAAACAGATCACCTTTCAAAAAATGTCAAGGTAAAAGATTGTCGGTAAAATGACATGATTGGCCTGTCTTTCTCACTCTTCTTTATCTGCTTGCTTCACACGCTACTTTGCAGAGTTTAGTTTACACCCTACAATTCATTCGCTGAAACCAGTCAGAATCAGTTCTGCATACAGCCGAGCTGCCACATAAGCGGAAATGTACTGATACAATGAAGGAAAAACCCCTTCCTCTTGCAAGAGGGAGTGGTTAAGCTTTATAAAAACTATAGGGCCCACATTTTGAGTAGCACTCTCTTGGGGAATTGCCTAAAGAGTTGTGTTCCAGCGCTGCTTGTATCCATATCTCACTTTCAGTAAAATAAGTGAAAGTATACTTCATCTCTCAGTCTGGTTATTTGGCCTCCGTATAAAAGAATCGGGGGTTAAGGCATTTTAGATGCAACAGATCCTGTCACTGGTGACATGGCAGAAGGTTGTTTCATGATGTCTGAAGCATGCCCTGTCAACCGATCTCCTCATAGCCCTCAATACTGCCGTAATCCCAATGGATATTGGTATGAGAGCATCACATTTTCCACATGTGGAAGGAATAAATGTATTGCAGGATTTCAATGTGCCCAGGTACTGCTACTCACTGCGTTTGGTTTCAGCCGGACCACACCCGGTGACATCAGACCTGCACACAAAAGCTATACAATATTTTGAGTCCAAAATCCCCACTACACAGCAGGCCACAGATCAATATCATTGTGACATGTATGGCAGACATTTGAGTGGTCCAGACCCAAATTCGGAAAAAAACATTCCTTGCAAATCCATCCTCCAGATTGGTCATTAAAAATCTGTTTTGGTCACCAAGGGGATATGTGGGAGCATCTGTCATGTTGTCTGCTGAGGATAGCATTTTAAACACTGGGAGGCACCCCACATCTCATTGGTGAAACCCAAACACATTCGGAACCGAATAACAAATTAACCAACACCTAAGAAACTTGCTGTAGCTGTTATCACCTTATCACATTTTTACAGTTTGGGGATGTTCTTCACCATGCTTCTGAACCCTGTGCCACGCCACTATGCCAGCTTGTCACGTTTCTATCATGGTACAGTATAACTTTATATTATATTAACACATAAATCAACCTTGGCTAGCTTGCTGTATGTCAGAAAATTGTACATATGTGCATACATATTATCATTTTATATAATTCAATGAAGTGTATATGTAACTATTTGCTGAAAAATACTAAAACTGTCTGTGTGCTAGAGGTTCTGTACATGATGCATGAAGACTAAAATTGCTTTTCTTATTTTTAATTATGTTGAAATTTCAGTTCTCCTTTCATGGTAGATTTATCTTAAAACACATGCCTGCACCTGCCTTAGAGACAGCTACTCCCTAGAGCACAGGGCCACTTTGATAACATGGGACTGTTACTCCCTAGAACACAGGAAGCACAGCACTCTGATAAAATGAAACTGTTCCCTTTTCTTCAGTGTCAGCATGTTTTATCTGTTTGACCATGCAACTGCTGTGTATAAAATGTCTGAACTGTGAGGATTACCTCCAGTACCTACTTCCTGTAACCAGAGGTTCGTACTCCTTGTGCAAGTAAAACTCATAAAGGAATATTCCTGTGTCTCAAATCTTTATTGAGGTAACGAACTAATATACGATCACCTTTTTGAGTTTTAAGATTCCTGACACTGTGGAATAGTTTTTTGCTCTTAACCATGTAAAATTGCCCACAAATTATGACCTATTTCATGATTTTGCCATTTTTCCTCATGAAAGGTGTGATGTTTTCCATATTTCCAATTTTCCAAATTATTATTTCAGTGTTTTCTGCTACTGTTTTCCTTATAAAGTTGCAAAGTTTCTTCATAATGCTACGATCCATCCCTTTAAAGTTTAAGTTTTAAATAAAAAAAAAAAAACTTTTATCGAAAAATTGAGCTGTGATTCATCCATCCATCCATCTTCTTCTGCTTAATCCTTTTCGGGTCACGGGGGGGGCTGGAGCCTATCTCAGCATCTTTGGGTGAGAGGCAGGGTACACCCTGGACAGATCGCCAGTCCATCGCAGGGCCAACACAGAGAGACAGACAACCATTCACTCTCACATTCATACCTAAGGACAATTTAGAATCCCCAGTTGATGCCAATTAACCTAACTTGCATGTTTTTGGCATGTGGGAGGAAACCAGATAAATCCCGGAGTAAACCCACACAGACACAGGGAGAACATGCAAACTCCACACAGATCACTGTTGGTTGGGGGCTGGGATCAAACCCAGGATCCCCTAGCCAAGGGTGAGTTGTGATTAAAAAAAAAAAAAAAAACCAAAGAAGAAAATGCAAGTGAATAAATTTCCAGGCTGCTTCTCTCAAATATTTTCTTCTACAGTGTCAGGTGAGAGTGTGTTCTAAAAGAAATAGACAAATATATCTTTTCCCCTGTAAATTTAATTGGCAGTTGTTTTTTTTCTTTATAAAATTGAAATTTTCTTCTTAAAAATCTCAGACCAAAGTAACATTGTGAACTGTGTAACCTTTTAAAGTTGCATATTAACTTTTAAAGTTGGAAAGGAAAAGAAAATTCTAAAGTTTGAAACTTCATAAAGTTATGTTTGCTGTTTCCCTCTTAAAGGTGCAGTGTTTTCCTTGTTAATATGCTAAATTTTCCTTGTAAAGTTGCAGCTTGTCTTGTAAAATTCTCATAGTTTTTTGGGGGGTTTTTTGTGAAAATGTATGAGGTCTGTCTCTTACAATTACAGATTCTCTTGTAAATTTGTGGTTTTTGTAAGTTTTCAATTGTTTTGTAAAGTGATGCAATTTTTTCCAAACTTTTCTTATATATACACAGTTGAAACTACAAGTTTACATATAAATTGTTTCTATTTGCTAAATAACTTTTTTAGAGATGTTTTTTATTACTTCTTCAAAGTCATAAGTTTACATACACTAAAATTACTATGCCTTTAAACAGTTTGGGAATGCTCAGATGATGATGTCATGGCTTTGGATGCATTTGGTTGACAACATTTGAGTTAATTGGAAGCACACCTGTGGATGTATTTTAAGGCACACCATAAACACACTCATTGTCCTCTTGAATATGGAATATTGTCAAGAGGAAGATGAGAGACACCAGACTCAACAATGCAGACGAGCTGAAGGCCACTATCAAAGGAACCCAGACTTCCATAACTCCTCAGCGGTACCACAGGTTGATCTCCTCCATTCCACGCAGCATTGATGCAGTAATTCATGCAAAAAAACCCAAAAAACTGACCAAGTATTGAGATTGTACATGGACATTGTCATGAACTGCCTGTTCACAGGGCAAACAGAAGACACCAAATCTGAGCAGTGAGTTTGCAAATATAGTAAGGTCACACATACAAAAACACACACACTACAGAACAGAAAGGTAACCTATGAGTTCCCAGCAGAGCTGGTCTTACGAGGAAGGAGAAAAGAGAACTACAAATTCCCAGCAATGCTGCACTTAAGATATTAGAGAACCATGGAGACGGGAATGCCATCTCTGGACGAGAAGAGATGAATCAATGACCCAGCAATTAACAAACAAAGGGCCAAGGCATATATAGGTGGAGCGAGTGATTGCACAATGAGAATCAGCTGTGGATCAGACAGGACTGACAGCTTGACAGGAGCACCGCCCATACCAGAGTAAACCCGGAAGTGCCTCTGACACCAGCAACCCCGGAGAGAGAGAGAGAGAGAGAGAGAGAGAGAGAGAGAGAGAGAGAGAGAGAGAGAGAGAGAGAGAGAGAACAAAAGGTTACAGGCAAATATACAAATATAAAGTGAGAACTAAAATAAGGGCAAATAATAAACTGAAGAATGGATACAGATAATACCAAATATATAAATGACAAGACCGCAGTGAACGTACACAGGAGAGATAATACAAGATATGAGAAAACCAATCAAGGATAACATGACAGGAAACTAGGAACCCAAAAATACAACAAATACACAAATATAGAAAAAGACAATGACACTGAGCGCTGCGGAATTCTCCGCGCTCAGATCATGACAGACATACTTTTCAATCAGCCATCATTTCTATTAAAAATCAGTGGCTGCTCGTAGGAGGAGGCAAAGGAGGCGGAGCTTCCTCAGAAATTTGAGAAGAAAAGAATCAAATGTTCAAATGCTGTCATAATAAATGTACTTGTCAGAATCCTGTCAGAAGTTTGCAGGAGTTAAAAACGGGCTTGCCACCATGGGAGCATTAATTAGCCAATCAAAAAATTGTTTTTGTCACTAAGGAGGAATGCGTACTTTCTGAAATCAGTTGCTATGGAAAAATCACTATCTTCTTGCACTGCAGGGAAAAAAAAGGAAGAAGGCTGGGCTCTAACCAATCACAGTTCATCTTTTGACAACTTCAGAGTATCGACGCATTTCAACGTGCTGAATGCTACCAGTATGCACGGACGGGATATCCAGCAGTATTTACTTGCTACCAGGTTAAGCAAACTGCAATTTGAACACCAGCTTCAGATAAAAAACAGTCCAAGGCCTTCCCCTAAAATGGACAGTATAAAGAAGTCCGGATGCAGCTGGGCACGCCCCGGATACCCGTAGAAGTGGAGCTAACCGGCTTAGCAATGTTAGCCTTGGTCTTGTATTTTGCAACCACTAAATTAAAGCTGGATTGATGGCATGAAGATTTATCCAGATCCATGTAAAGACACGATAACCAGTGAGTTAAAATCTATTTCTCTCCTGTATGTACTTATCTATGCCGTTTTATTTTCAACTCTTTATATGATTGTGGAAAATAGTTTTCATTCATGCTTGGTTTGACTAACTAACAGCACATAATGGGTCCAAATGGAACACCAAATGGCCAAATAATGAATAAAATCATTTTTATGGGACATCAAAAGCCCACCAGGCACCCCCCCCAAAAACAATTAAATGATTTTTATGTTAATATTTAACAACAAATGGGTATTCTTATAGTAACTAATGAGACACACAACTGTTAAATGACACATTTAATCATATCTAACAGGACCAAGTGACATCAAGTCAACAAATGGGACACTTACAGATACTTGTTGTGACACTTGTAATAAATATTTGCAATGCATTCCTTTTAATTTGATTTAATTATTTTTGGCTTTTTGTGTCCCATTTGATCCCGTTAGTTGTCAGTGCTGGGGTTAGGATGTGTCATCACCTTTTCTTGATCAGATAGTGTTGTGTTGAATAGCCTGTTGGTCAGTCCCTGTTGGCCTCCAGGGACTGGTTGGTACACTTATCCTGCCCGTTGCTCTGGGGGTGAGTCGGCTGGGTCGGCTCTCAGCAGTCTCTCTGCCACAATAAATCCAAGGAAGGAAGTGGAGCTGGTGGAAAACTTGCACTTTTCTGCCTTCACAAAGAGTTGATTCTCCAGGAGCCATTGTAATACGGCCTTGACATGGACCTAGTGGTCCTGTGGCGTGCGGGAGAAAATTAAAATGCCGTCCAAATACAAGAATACAAATTGGTTCACCATATCGCGGAGGACGTCATTAATAAGATGCTGGAAGATGGCAGGGGCGTTAGTTAGCCCAAAGGGCATAAGTAGATATTCAAACTGCCCCAGATGTGTTTTAAACGCCATCTTCCACTCGTCCCCCTTGCGAATATGGATCAGATGATACGCATTACATAAATCGAATTTGGAGAATACAGCACATGCTGAAGGAGCTCGAACGCAGAGTTGCTCTTGGTTCGGTCAAAGGTTCGGGTGAATTCGGACACAAATTGGTCAAAAGTGTAGTGTGGGCCCTCCATACTGTGAAGAACGGACCGGGCCCAACTAAGAACCTGGCCCCGCAGCAGGAGGGTTAAAAAATGAATTCTGCAAATGTCATCCGGGTACTCCCTTCCACCTGGCCCAGATATAGCTGAACGTGACAGAGAAAATCCCTGCATTTCCTCACCTCCCTCGCGTACGGGGCCGGTGGCGGAACGGAGGTAGTTCAGCATACGGTTGAAGAAACTGGGGCAACCAGAGGAGAGGAAGGACCCGGGTCAGACTTAAAGGCCAAATGATTGGAAACTGTGCTCAGCTCGTGCGTAATGGTCTGAAGCTGTTGTGTAAGTAGGGCCACCTGTCTCTGAGTTACGTTGACACGGTGAAGAGTGGAATGTTCCGCTGATGCTGCACCCGCTGAGCTTATGTCTTGGCTGGCTCATTCTGTCATGCTGACTGAAGCGATTAGTAGGAGAAGGGAGGAGGAGTGTGGAAACACAAATTTACCACTTACGTGGGCTGAGCACAGAACCTGGCACAGAGCCCAGTGTGAATAGACGAACCAGCAAGGTGAAACTGGCAAGGAGTAGGAAGGGAGACGACTGAGCTGTGTCTGACCAGGTGGAGAGTAGAAGCTGCAGCGGGATGAGGATGATGAGGCAGGTGAGCACACAGCAATCCCCGAAGACGCACCGCTCGGATAGCAGCAACCTGGAAGAGATAAAGGAGAGAGGATATTAGACGAGGCAATCCTCAATGTACAAAAAATACTTGCTTGTAAGTCTGCTGAGGCAGTATACCCAACAAGCCAGCGCTGAGGCATTGAAGCGCAGATCCTTTTAAACGCTGGTGAGGCAGCGGTAGCAGGTGCGTCTAATCATCCAGGTGAGATGATTGCCTGAGGAGCTGGAGAATCAGGAAGGAGGGGGCAAGCGCTCACCAGGATATGACAGGCTACGGCTGTTGTGGGCCTCTCAGAGGAACGTAGAGGAACCGCCCCTGCAGATGTGGTGATGGGCTGAACCGGGAAGGAGGCGACCAGTCCTTCAGCAGCAGGAGGAATCGCCGAGGATGAGGGAGAGGCAGCAGCAGCGGAGGAGTTGGCTGGCGGAACAGCCGGAGAAGAAAAAACAGATAAGAGAACTGCTGCGGGAGTTTTCTCGGCGAAAGAGGGGCTGCTGACGAGGATGTGGAGGTGTTCCTCTGTTGATCTGGAGCTGGATGGTGACATCGTGGAGCAGGAGCAGGAATGGGTGCACTGGAGGCGAAGCAGGACGTCTTTCGCGGAGCGCGCTTCCGTGTTGTTGCCGAGTTTGCTGGATATGGCCCCCACATCATCCCAGGGAAGGATTGTTGCAACACGGAGAGCATGGCCAGCAAGTCCGTGAACTGAGCATGCTTCCGTAACCCTGGGTTCACTTCGACAATGGCGGTCGCAGAATCCATACTCTTCCAGATCTTTTTTGGGCTGTGAGAGGTGAAAGCTTCATCCACAAAACTCTGGACGAACTCGGTGGCCCACTGCTCCTCCACACTTGGAACCCCTGCTGCCAATCTCCCTTTGCCTGTTGGAGGTCAGCTTGCTGGGGACATGATGAGCTCCGGCGATAAAGGTGAGTGAAAACAAAAAGCGAAAAACCAACAAACTCACAGCAGCTGAGTCTCTTACTGGACGTTGTCTTCTGTCATGAAGTGCCCTTCAGGGGCAGAGAGGTGGTTGTAGTGCCGGGACCGGAGCTCTGTAGAGCGAAGAGGAGAAATAGGATGTATTGAAAAAATACCGTTAGGATATGAAATGCTCAGTCTATGATCAGGCAGCATCAAAGTTTCAGCAAATTTAATGAGAGCACTGATCAGCGGAACACAACACAGAACACAGTTCTTACAATCTGTCAGTGTATTTCATTAACTAACAGAGTGATTCGGCCTAATATATATCCCAGGGACCGTCAAAGTGGGGTCGCTTCTTGATTAGTTCATTCATGAGTCATTCATGCATAAGAGTGTATCTGCAGAGTACATGCAGAAAAAACAGTTAAAACTAGTGATAAAGTTGAACAGTCACAGTGATAGAACTGAACATTTACAGTGAAAAGTAACAGTCACCTCAGCATCCTTCTGCTTGTATTTGTTTCCACTACTCAACAACTCCAAATATGGAAACATGATTTCCTGAGTCAGTATACAACAGACATATACGACAACAGAGAAGGTTGTCATGCCCTTTAAATACCCTTCTCATGATGGTTAACAGGTGTGGATCCATGAGCTGAGAAAATAACAGAATGAATAGCAGCTGTGCAGCTCCGAGCAGTTTGACAGCTGGAAGCTGCACCGCGCTGTCAAAATAAAACACAAACCGGAAACCAAAAAGATACAAACGCAACAGAACCCAAAATGTACATAATACTACAGATACACAATGACAAGAATTAAACAGGAACCAAGTACAGCCGACATGAGAACAAAGAAACAAGCAGACAGAAAACACTAAACTAGACAGGAAACAGGGCACAGCACCACCCGCGCCCCAGGATCATGACAGAGCCCCCTCCTGAAGGGGTGTCCCAGACACCCCAGGGAAACATCACAAATACCCCCCCCCCACCACCACCACCACACAGAAGACCCCCCCTCCAACAAGAAAAAGAACCCATCCCACCAGGGAGGAGGGGGAACCCAGGCACGGAGGGACCGAGACCAAACAAACAAACAAACAAAAAAAAAGCCAAAAAAACCCACTCATGACCCACACACTGCCACAGATATGGTGACCTGAACTCTGGAGAACTACAAGGTGGAAAAACGCAGGTCAGGTGGTCTACCCGAGTCCCAAGGCCACCGGCGCTTGTGATGAAGTAAGTCGGGTGGCCTCCCCGAGCTCCACAGCCACCACAGCATGAGGAATAGTCCATCGGGTGGCATCCCACAGTTCATGGGCCAGCGGACTGCTAGGCACCACATGCCCCCCCGGAGGCAGCAGTAACCAGCCAGATGAGGGGAGCGGCAGCTTGGTGGGGACCTTTGACAAGGTGAGGGGATCTAAGACGACTTCAGACAAAGATGTAGCACCCACAACAGTCCCAGCTTGGGCATAACACCCACAGCGGGCCCAGACTGGAGTGTAGCACCCACGGCGGCCCCGGGCTGAGGCGTAGCGCCCACGTTGGGCCTGGACTGGGGCGAAGCACCCCCAGTAACTCTGGACCGGAACATGGCACCCATGACGCCCAGGCTGACCCGCGAGAGCACCAGGCCAAGGAGGCGGTCAACCAACGGGGCCCCAGGCTGAGGCACTACACCCATGGTGGCCCCGGACTGCAGCGTGACTGCACCCGTGGAGGCCCCGGACTGGGGCGTAGCTGCACCAGCGGATGCCCCGAACGGAGGGGAGCAGCACCCACGGAGAACTGAGACGGAGGAGGAGCAGCACCCACGGAGACCTCGACCGGAGGGGGAGCAGCACCCATGGAGACCTTGGTGACCCTAGATAGTGGTTCAGGTGAAGGAACAGAGACAGACACACACACCGGGTCAGGGTCACTGGTAGCAGTGGAGCCTGGCGAGGAGGGCTGACAGCCGCACCTGGACCTCCTCACCAAGAGCCAGGCAAGATCTTTCTAAAACAGAGAACGTGAAAACAAGAAAGAGCACTTGCCTGAGCTCGAGCTCCACCACTGTCCAGGACTCCGGCAATCCTGCTGCAGCAGCCCTAGCAGCAGGCATGATGGTGGATGCAGCCAGTGGACCTCCAGGCGTGACAACTGGCGGTGGTAGATCTCCCTGTGGGGTGACTGATGCTGGGGGTCACCTCACCGTTGGTGCTGGCTCCCGTACCACTGAACCCAGGGGACCCCCATCTGTCAGTTCAGGATTCAGGGCACAGGCGGACCATTACTCCCCTCTCAGACGTGGGCGCAGGGATAGGGCAGGGACTTCCAGAACTGCAGGTTCCTCCGTTGTCCAGCGGCTCCTGCCCAGGACCAGTGGGTTCTTGGAGGCCACAGAAGAGAACACGGGAGAGGAAGGCAAGGGTGAGGCAACAGTAGCAGGTGATGAGGACTCAGCTAAGTTTGGCTGCGGTTGCTGAGCCTCATCACCGGGAATAAGGCTAGGTATTTAATTAAAATGAGAAGAGAAATGAAAACCCACTTGGTTTATTACCGGTGCATGATGGTTCCTGCTACTGAAGATGGGCCAGATGGTACTCCTCTGGCCATCGCTGACGTACTCTGAGCAAGTGGTGGCAGCTCAGGCTCCTGGCGAGGGAGGCGGGGTGCTGGAGCTCAGGGCCGCTTCCTTGTAGACCTGGCCCTCGGCGCTGATGACTGAAGGTCCCCAACAAAGCTGTGAGGGGCCGTCGGGAGGATGGAGATGATATAGAGCAAGCCCGCATACCTGGGGTAACTGCCTAACCCCGGATGCGCCTCTGCAATGGCCGCTGCTCCCTCCACGTTCCTATGGACTTCTTTAAACAAACTGGAGGCGAGCGCAGCATCAACATAGTCCTGGGCTAAGTCTGCCGCCCACAGTTCATCAACGGTGGGCCCCCGGCTACCGATTTGACTTGGTTAGTGGGGCCCCGACACGCTGGTGACATACTCAGGGCGCACGTGAAAAACAGAAGGGGAGAAAAAATGATTGTGGAAAAAAAAGAAACACAAACTCACAGAGACTTGCGTCACACTGGTCTTGCCCTTCGGTCATGAAGTGCTCGTTTCACGGGCAGCAAGAAACACCAGGTGCCGTCTGTGAGTTTGCAACATTTTTTAAAAGGAACACAAACAAAACATACAAAACACGCTTAAACATAAAGGGGAAAATACACGTACTGAGGGGAGGGGAGCACACAACCAGGGGGGAGCAGAAAAGCATGGGAACACCACCGCTGAGGTGCTCAGAGACGCTGGGGAACCAGAGACATTTTCAGCCGGAGCACACCCGAGAAGCAGCAGGGCTCACGGCTGAGGGAATTGAAGGAAAAAGACAATACCTGGTCAGAGTTCAACGCACTCTCCTCAAGGGCTGTGGACAACAAAACACTCAGACTCTTTCCTGACATCTGAGGACGTGTCAGTAGGGCGCAACAACAGAGAAGGTTGTAAGCTCTTTAAATACCCTTCTCATGATGGTTAATAGGTGTGGATCCATGAGTTGAGTAAATAACAGAATGAATAGCAGCTGTGCAGCTCTTAACAGTTTGACAGCCGGAAGCTGCACAGTGCTGTCAAAATAAAACACAAACCGGAAACCAAAAAAGTTGATTTCCAGTCACATGGCGTAACGTGGCAGGGCTTAATAATGGAAGAGGCCACGGCATAACGTGGCAGGGCTTAATAATGGAAGAGACCAGGGCGTAACATGGCAGTGACAAATAATAATCCAGCAATGAGTGCCTCCTCTCCTGTTTTTCCCTCCAACTTGCTTCAGCCCTGCTCATTCCTTCTCTTACACAGTGGTGCCAAGCGTCACATTCCTTGACCACCTCCTCCCAGTGGACGGTGTTTATTTCTGCTTATCATAAATCGCGTTTACAGACATCTTTGTACCTCAACAGGGGTCGTCCTACCGGACGAACGCTTTCCCGCAGTTCACCGTACATGATTTCTCTGGGCAGGCGGTTTGGCTCCATGTTGTGCACATGGCCAAATCATCAAAGATGCCTTTGGCTGAAAAGTGTTGGCATACTGGGTAGGCCAGCGTGCTCAAGTACCTCTGTGTTGGTGACTATCTTGCCATTTGATGCGTAGGAGGCGTCGGAGGCAGTGCAGATGGAATCCATTGAGCCGTTTCTCCTGTCTGGCATAGGTTGTTCAGGACTTGCTGCTATACAGGAGAGTTGACAGGACACAGGCTTGGTAGACGCAGAGTTTGATCCTCTCAGTGAACAGATCATTGTTCCACACTCATTTGTTGAGCTTTACCATCACAGCAACTGCTTTGGCTATTCTGGAATTAATTTCAGCATCTAGGGAGAGGGAGTTGGTAACTGTGGACCCCAAGTAGATGAAGCTGTCAACCACAGCAAGCTGAGTATTGTTGATGGTGATGGCAGGGGGAGTATGAGTGTCTTGTGCCATGATGTTGGCTTTCTTTATACTGATAGTGAGCCCAAACTATTTGCATGCATGGAATAGCTGGTCAATCATGCGCTGGAGGCCGTCTTCGCTGTGTGATGTAAGGGCTGCATCGTCCACAAAGAGTAGCTCTCTGATTAGGACCTCTGTCACTCTGGTTCTTGCAGACAGTCGCGCGATGTTGAAAAGTTTTCCGTCCGATCTCATGCAAATGTAGACACCTTCAGGGCAATCATCAAAAGCATAATGGAGGAGCATTGAGAAGAAGATTCCAAACAGAGTTGATGCCAGGACGCAGCCCTGTTTCACTCCTCTGCTGACTGGGAAGGCGTCTGACCTTGCACCGTCAAAGAGGACAGTACTATACATATCTTTGTGAAATGAGGTGATTATCCCCAGATGTTCTGGAGGACTGCCTGTTTTCTGCAGAAGCTGAAAGAGCCCGCTTTGACTAACTAAGTCAAAGGCTTTTGTCAGGTCCATAAACATGATAAAGAGCGGCTGCTGCTCTTGACACTTCTCCTGCAGTTGACAGAGGGAGAAGATCATGTCCACTGTGGGCCTTTTGGCTCTAAAGCCACATTGTGGCTCAGGATGGACTCGTGAAGCAAGACTCTGCAGGCAGGACAGAGTGACACGGACAAAGACTGCCAACAATGCTGAGTAATGAAATTCCACGATAGTTGTTACAGTCACTGTGATCCTCCTTGTTCTTGTACAATGTGACTAAAGCCCCTTTTCAACTAGTACCCACTCAGCCCTACTCAGTCCGACTCTACCCGGTTTGTAGGGTTTTCCATTAGTACCTGGTACCGGGGACTTTTTTCGTACCTATTCCAAGGGGGGTATAACTGGGCTGAGTCGGGCTGAAAATGTGATGTCAACAGACTGCAGGCCACTGATTGGTCAGGGCGTAACGTCATGAAAGCGCCGTCTTCTGCAGAATCTCCAACTGCCATCGTAAAAGTTCACTGAGTAAACACGGTCAGCGAGTAAACACGATATTAATAGAGATGGCTTTGCATGTTTTGCAGAAATCTACACCGTGGTCCAACAAAGAGATGCAAACTTTTTTGTGCTTGGAGCGACCCGCAACGAAACAGATGGCAGTCCAGGATACAACCAGGCATTAAAACAGTAGCGAGAAGCTGAAGGTGAAGGATGAGAGAACCATGGATGATGAGTGTTTTGTGATATTGTGCATCTTTTTGCTTATTTATCCTATTGGGGCAAGCTCATTTTTTTTGAGCAATAATGGCGTTCTTTCCAGGCTAACAGCTGTTAGCAAGGAGCACTAGCTAGCTAGTAGCCAACTCTGCTGGTTCGCGCTTGCTTTGTCTGAAGTATTCGCTTGTGAGAGCAAATACTTCAGACTCATATAATTTCTTAAAGCCTCATAATAGACCCACATACCTATTCTTTCTTTTTCACCATAAATCCCTGGCTTGAAAATGTACTTGTACATGTACAGAGTGGATCCTGGGGTGCTCACTTGTCAGGAGTCCATATCCTGGTCCCATTTTTAGCTGTGGTGGAGGAAGTATTGATATAATTCTTCTTTTTGAAAAACATGATGTAGCACATGAACTCACATTCAAATGTACTTGCAGTCAACGTGCTTCATCGAAATGATTTACGGCAGCTGACTGTATTAACTCATTCAGATTTATGAGGCCACAATAAAAACAAATTATTTTAAACATAACATGGTGCCTGCAAAATTTGCTCTACTGAGGCACAGCAACATGACAATCGTGCTTAAATACAACAATGAAGCATTTTTGTCACATCCCACCACTGGCTTTCACAAGTGTATTTCCCTAATATTTGTTCGGAACTTTCTTTAACTAACCACGATCCATTTATATCTTTCGTCTAGGCAAGGGGAAAGGAACCACCCCACAACAGACCTTGCCACTGTGGAAAGTACTAAAATCCTTTGCTTTTTTAGTTCAAGTATAGATAAAGTGCCAAAACTAAAGTAGCACAATTTCCTCTTAATATGAAAGGGACTGAACTAAGATTTATTTGATTGTGTGAATATTAATTACAAAATAATTGAAAATGAATGGCACATCCACTGTAAAATAAACCCCATGGTTCTTTTGTTTGTTTGTTTGGGTTTTTTTTGTGAGATCACTTGTGTGATCCTTTGTGAGTGATATTCATAAGCGTGTATGTTGCACTTTGGGGAATGGGAGTTGTTCAGTTACCATTATAATTTAGTTTATATGTGTAGTTTGCAGTCTATCGTCAATAAACTCATGCAGTACTAGTGCATACCCATGCATGCCCATAGAAACCTGTGCATGCCTGTAGAGGGGATGCATTGGAACAGAATTCTTGCCAGTTACAGGACAGTTGGTATAGTAACACAACACAAACTGGCAATCACATGTGATGGCTTTTGTATGCAGCAAAACATAAAAATCACACAAAATATACACTGCCATCTGGGGCTGTTTGCCCTGCTTGTTACTTCTTCTGCTGCCTGTCACTGTTCTGTATTATGTTGCTTACCTGTGTCTATATATACTGTATGTCTTGTAGGGAGTCATGTGCTCTGTCTATATGCCGTCATAGAGACATCATATTAAGCGGAAGAAGATGGATGGATGGATGGATGGATGGTGGGTCTTCTTCCTCGTTCAGACCACTGAAGGGTCTCCTCCTGTCTCAGATGGCTGTATTGTTCACAGTCATGCCTGTGGCATACTGGTGGAACCTGAGGTGTTTCATGTTCACGGCATCCTTTCTGACGTGCAGCAGTTCTCCTCATTCTATTGCTCTCCATCTGGTGGGTCTTCTTCTTCTTCATTCAGACCACTGGTTGAGGGATAGGTGCGTCGTAATTTCAGTTCACGGGCACAATCCTGAAAAAGTGGCTTTTGACCCTGTTCAGGAAGGCCCATGCTTGCCCGTAGAAACCAAGAAACATTTGTCTATGTGTCTGTCCTATGATGCCTGAGTTCAAAGACACATGGTTTATATGGCATCATAAAGACACATTTGTCTATGTGTTCTACGATGCCTGAGTTGAAAGACACATGGTCTATATAACATCATAAAGACACAAACTGAACATCACAGGACGTCCTATGATGTTCAGGCAGAGATCATAGGCCGCCCTATGATGTCCTATGAAGCGTCACAAACAGGCACACAGAGATTTCTTGCTTTTTTATAGTGATTATAATAACAGAACACATTACAAATATGAGATACGTTGCAGTGCTTCCTTTTATATTTTAGCAATACAAGTACAAAAGACTGCCCATTCTTGAAGCCAGGGCGACACAGCAGTGGCTAAACTAATATTGATAAAAATTACATATTTTGACTGAGCGACTCCATACTCAGGGATGTACACCCTCAGTTAAAGTACTAGATTCTATTCAAGTGAATGTATTAACTCATTCTGATTGCTGAGACCACAGTAAAAACAAATGATTTTAAACATATCCCAGCCCTTGTAAAATCTACTTTACTGAAGTGTATCTACATGAAAATTGTGGCTAAATACAACAACAAAGCACTTTTTTGTCACATTCCACCACTGGCTTTTAGCAGCAAGTGTATTTCCCAAATATGTTTTAAACTTGCATTAATTAAACACCTCCCTTTTCTCTCTTTTCGTCTAGGCTAGAGGAAAATGATCAGAATCAGAATCAGAATCAGATTTATTGCCATTGTTCATGTAGTACACAAACTAGGAATTTGTCTCGGCGCAATGCTGCAACATTAAACATGATAAAATAAAAGAAATAAACTATACATGCAATAAAGTGTAGAATAAGAGTGAGTAATACTGGTCAGCAGTTAAAATATATTAGCGAGCAGCAGATAATGTGGAGAACCATATAGTGCAGTCGGTAATGCAGGAAGAAAACAGTGATGATTGACATGAGTCTGGTTGAGCTGCTGTACATAGTGCACGAGAGTCAATAAGTCACTTAGTGTTCAGCAGTCTGATGGCAGAGGGGAAGAAGCTGTTCATGTGATGGGAGGTTTTAGTCTGGATGGACCGAAGTCTTCTACCTGAGGGGAGGGGGGCAAACAGTACGTGACCAGGGTGTGAGGGATCGGCTATGATCCGGCCAGCACGCCTCCGGGTCCTGGAGATGTACAGATCCTGGAGAGATGGGAGCTTGCAGCCGATCACCTTCTCAGCAGTGCGCACGACGCACTGCAGCCTTAGTCTGTCCCTGGCAGTGGCTCCTGCGTACCACACGGTTATGGAGGTGGTGAGGATGGACTCGATGATGGCTGTGTAGAACTGCACTAACATCTTGGTGGGTAGCTTGAGCTTCCTCAGCTGCCGCAGGAAGAACATCCTCTGCTGGGCCTTTTTGATGAGGGAGCTGATGGTCGGCTCCCACTTGAGGTCCCTGGTGATGGTGGTGCCTAGGAAGCGGAAGGAATCAGCAGTGGTGATGGGAGAGCCTGTGAGGGTGAGGGTGAGGGGGGGCAGAGGGGTTATGACTTTCCTGAAGTTCACAATCATCTCCACTGTCTTCAGAGCAGGTTGTTGTTGTTGTTGCACCAGGACGCCAGCTGGGCCACCTCTCTCCTGTAGGCGGACTCGTCGCCGAGTCCGAGATCCACCCCAAACCGGACTTTGTGTCACTATTTACAGAGATGCAGGTTGAAGATCTGCTGAACTTGGATCAAGGAGGCCATAGAAATCAGAAAGCGGGGAAAAGACACCATGAACCGAGATGAGGGGGCCTTTATACTTTCCCACACCTGGGATCACATTCTCCAGAGACCATCTGACGGCGGAAGGCAGGGCCGGCTCGGTGGATCTGACAGGTCTGCTGAGCTCGCCCCGCCTATGAAAGTCAGCTGATAAATGTCACCTGGCAGCAATCAGCTGACTCTTCTGATGAAGACTGCAGTGCACAGTCGAAACATGTACAAAGACATCTCCTTTCTATTTTTGTCTTTAATAAGAACAAAAGGTAAAAAAAAACTGCTTTATGGTTCATAATTCTGTTGACAGACTTACACCAAACCAAAAGTGATTTCTCAAACTGCTGGATTGTTCTTAGACAGCTTTTCCAGTCTTTTAGTATTTAATTTATTTCACTTGGCCAGAAGGCTGCAGTGAACAGTTGAAACATGTAAAGAAGGTAAACACATCTCCTTTCTATTTTTGTCTTTAATAAGAACAAAAAGGTAAATAAAAATAAGTTTTGTTATGTTTAGATATACTGAATAAATAGATTATTGAACAATAAACCACTTGAGTTAATGACCCCGGTTACATGGCCTTCATTGGATTATTCTTTTTAAAGACAACTTGAATAATCAGATAACTTCAGAAATCGAATCACAATCGGTTTATTCGTGCTCATGTAAAAATGGTCAGTGACTGAAAATGAACAAGGCATCACTTTTCTCTGAGTTTCAGAGCAATTTCAAAACAATAAAGTCACATATTACTGTGTGAGGGAAACAGATTGAAAGACACCGGATATGATTCAAAGTTTTTACTGTACTGTTTTTAGTGAATGCATTTTGACATTTTACAGTAAGTGCACAGCATTTCTATATGTACAGTACAGTGCACATTTTTTTTTTTTTTGTTACTTATTTGTACCCGTAGGTAGATTTGGTTTGCAGTCTGGTGACAAGCCACCGGCTGCTGGTCGCTGCGTGTGCGAGCGCCCTAAACCTACATGTTTTTGGTATGCGGGAGGAAACCGGAGAAATCCCGGAGTAAACCCACGCAACACAGGGAGAACATGCAAACTCCACACAGCTCACTGTTGGTCGGGGGCTGGAATCGAACCCACGATCTCATGATCCCCGCGATCCCCCGGCCAAGGGTAAAACTGTGCTGCCACAGTGGGTTTTGGGTTAACTACTTATTCTCCCAACAAAATGCTTGGATTATCGAGGATACAGTGGTTCTCTTAATATTTAGTTGCATCCTCAGACCAACCTCAGTCATTGTGAGATCATGATTTAGAACATGGCCAACAATTGTAGCCCTAATTTCATCGGGAACAGGCCTATGTACTTGGCCGCTTCTTCCTCTTTTTCTGTTTGTCTCCTTATTCTTCCACCTCACATCCTGATGCCTCTTCTTTCGGGCTGTTGACCCTGCTCATTCTCTTGATGTCCTTCTATTTTTGCACCAGAAATGGCAACTGCTCTGTGAAGACTATACAGTATATGCCGCCAATTCTTCATAAGTGAAATTAAAGGTACTCCTGAGAACAATTAATTAATTGAAGACATACAGTATGTGCAAAAAATACAGGTCTACTAGGTCTGAATGGCATCCTCCCCTTCCATTGGATCCAACTCACCACCAGGTGGTGATCAACTGACAGCTCTGCACCTCTCTTTACCCGAGTGTCCAAGACATACGGTCACAGGTCTGATGACATGATAACAAAATCAATCATCGACCTGCGACCTAGGGTGTCCTGGTGCCTACAAGAGGTGCACCCTCCAGCACCCCAGTCAGAGACTCCAAAAAGGGTAGGTACTCTGAACCATCATTTGGCGCATAGGCACAAATGATGATCAGGACCCGTTTCCCAACCCGAAGGCGCAGGGAAAAAACCCTTTCGTCCACTGGGCAAAACTCCAATATAGAGGCAGCAAGGGATACAAGAAAACCCACAACTGCTCGTCACCTCTCGCCCGGGGCAACTCCAGAATAGGAAAAGCTCCAGCCCCTCTCCAGGAGACTGGTTCCGGAACCGGAGCTGTGTGTTGAGGTGAGACCGACTATATCTAGCCAGTATCTCTCAACCTCAAGCATCAAATCAGGCTCCTTCCCCACCAGAGAGGTGACATTCCACATCCCAAAAGCCAGTTTAGGAAGCCTGGGATCAGAGCACCAAGGTCTCCGCCTTTGCCACCTGATCCACACAGCACCGGACCCCCATGGTCCCTCCTGCAGGTGATGAGCCCACTGGAGGGCGGACCCATGTAACTCCTTCAGGCTGAGCCCGGCCGGGTCCCATGGGCAGAAACCCGGCCACCAGACACTAGCCATTGAGCCCTTCCCCCAGGCCTGGCTCCAGGGTGGGGCCCCAGTAACCCCATACCGGGCGGGTACACTGGATCTCTGTTCTAGTGTTCATCGTGAGGATCTATTGGATCGTTCTTAGTCTGGCCCTTCATCCAGGACCAGTTTGTCTTGGGTGACCCTACCAGAGGCAAATTGCCCCAGACAACATAGCTCCTGGGATCACCAGGGCACGCAAACCCCCCACCACAATAAGGTTATGATCTATGAGGGGGACACCCAAACGTATACCCAAACGTATAGTGAGGGTGTGCTTGGAACATCTGGCTGAGGCCCCTGTTCGGGAGGTCTTCAACTCTCACCTCTGGAAGAACTTCAACCACATTCCGAGGAAGTCTGGAGACATGAAGTCTGAATGGCCCATGTTCTCCACCTCAATTGTTGAAGCGGCTGCCCAGAGCTGCAGCCGCAAGGTCGTCAGGGCATCTCGTGGTGGCAACCCCCATACCAAGTGGTGGATAGCAGTGGTGAGGGGGGCCATTAAGCTGAAGAAGGAGTCCTATCAAACTTGGTTGGCTTGTGGGACTCCTGAAGCAGCTGAGGTGTACCGGCAGGCCAAATGGAATGCAGCTCGGGTGGTTGCTGAAACAAAAACTCGGATATAGGAGGAGTTCAGTGAGGCCATGGAACAAGACTTTCGGCCAGCCTCGAAGAGATTCTGGCAAACTGTTCAGCGGCTCAGGAGGGGAAGCAGCTCCCTGTCCACACTGTGTATGGTGCGGATGGGGCGCTGCTGACTTTGACTGGGGATATCGTCGGTTGGTGGAAGGAATATGATCATATTATCTATACTATTATTGATATTAATAATGCATTATTATATTTGAGAAATATCATAACTTTCATATGCCATGTTTAATGTTTATATGTGCATTCCATATAGGATAAGTTTATGAATGAATGCAATTTCAGATGAAAAGTACAGGAGTGAGGTTTTGTTCATTGCTTCTTTGAGTGAGAGTAGAAACAAAATACCTTAGGGATTAAAGCACTTAATTGTAGACTACAATTATTTACAAAATTACAACAAAGGACAGAATGGTCCTTGACCGACTAATTACCACCCGTAGGGGTGTAGGCCCTATTATAGGAGATTATTGTATTACTTCTATCCATGAAAATGATGCAAATGGTCATGTTAATACCTCAGATACTCATAGAAGTTAATGTTTCTCTTAATGGAGAAGTCTCATCATAAACTTGGTAATGATTTTTATAACTTCAGATTTTTCTTGTGTGAGTCCTTAATATGATGATGAGGATGGTGAGAGGGGCAATACTGGCCTGAGGATGTTTTTGAAGGTCGCAATATAATTTAAGGCTATTTTTAAGGCTGTTTCATATTATTTTCTATGTTCTTATTTGACACTGTCTGAGATTAATTTTGGTCACATCACACATATTCACTTTTGATATATTCTATACATGTTTTTAACTTGCAAAGATATATAACAGCATGTAACTTCTTACACATATCCTTATATTAATTTATTCACTTTATTATTTTTCTTTTAATCCTGATGCTTTATTAAGCATCAAGGGGGAATATGATCTATTATCTATACTATTATTGACTTTAATAATGCATTATTATATTTGAGAAGTATCATACCTTTCATATGCCATGTTTAACCTGTTGCACTTCGGTGTACCGCGGGCGGGCACGTCTCTGCGTCCTAGGGGGCACGAGGGCGTCCTAGTACGCACACTGTGCGTCCTAGGAGGCACTGAAAAAAAAAAAAAAACACCTGCATTTCCGTTCTTCCACTACAGACACAGCCGCGAACAGAAAGCCAAAGGAGTGCTTTGACTGGTTTAGATGTGATTGACCTCTCATTCGACTAATAAGAACCTTGAATTGGGTTTCTGAAACCTTGAAGAACCAATGACTGAAAACCTAGCAAGAAGGACCCGCCTACTAACGGCTGCGAATACAGCCAGCCAATTGAAGCACAGAAGTTCGAAAGCTGTTTTGTGTAAGGCTGGGTGACACACAGGTGTTCGCCAGTCTTTTTTTCTTATTACTGTTCTTATTTGTTTTGAAAAATCGTTCGCCAAAACCGCAATCATGGAAGCGCAAAACCGCAATAATGGAATTATGGTTTGACCGGGTCGCGTGACCAGAACCACGAGTCCGTAACAAGCGGACCAGCTTCATGTTTGTCAGACAATGAGGAAGAGAAGTTCGCCAGTGAGACTGCTGTTGTGGACAGGTAAGTGTTACAAGCTAAATTATTCTTTATCCCTGAAAACTGTAATCCAAATGACTTTTGACCGATCGGTAAATTACAACTGTGCGTTATCACAACATGACGGACCCAGACCGCTCCGGTCCGGGTCCGTCATGTTGCGAACGCCGCCCCCCCCCCACTACTCTTCTGTAGCGGATTGCAGATATATTGCAGATATTTTAGTCCAACTGTGCATAGTACACCGCGGCGCACCGGGCGATGTCCGTCCTCTGTAGCGGGGGGGGGGGTGTTATCTTCTACATTACAGATATTTTACAATAATTTTTAGTGCACTGTAGGTTATTTTTTCTTGTAAAAAAAAGCCATACATTTTTTACGTGGCATGCTTCTTTGTGTGTGGGGGCTTGTTTGTTCATTCATTCATTCATGAATGAACAAACAACCCCCCCCCACACACACACACAGCCCTGAGTGTCACCTTTCATTAGAGCCCAAGATCAAGCTTCTATATTGAATCATTCAAAAGTTACAGAGGTTTTTCCAAACCGTGCCATTTGGCACAATTTGGCACAGTTCAAAAACGCCTGGGAACAACCTAAGAAAAAAGCTGTGTAATATATTCATTTTTTGTGGTATTGTTACAAAATTTTGACCTCAGCTGGATAACACTTGGTTCTACATTTCTGTTGCATTTTCCAGCCCGGATCTGAAGCTGTGTGTTATTTGCAAGCATTTGTATCCAAAAAAACACCCAGGCGAAATTTATTTTCTTCAAGTTCAGTATGTTTAGATGACTGTTACTCAGTGGCAGGAGCACTTAGAGAGATTATGACTGTTTTGCCAAAACATTCAAAGTGTTTTCTTTTAAATGAGACCAACCCCATGAAGATGTTGCAAAGGGTTGAAGAACAGCTTTTGATTTACTTTGGGTACATTATTTTTTGGCGTTTTTAGGGAAATTGACCAGAGTGCAAGGGGTTAATGTTTATATGTGCATTCCATATAGGATAAGTTTATATATTCTTGGCCTATTTCTGTGAGCAATTTCAGAGAGTTCAGACCAGTACAGAATCAGTACATGCGTAAGGAATGATCTAAGCCATTTATTATAATTTCTTTGACATAGCCTATTTTGGGTCACAGGCATGCACAGGAACTCCTCAGCCTGTACAGATCAGTGGTAGATGGACATTCTGTTAATTTTATGGATCTCATGTCTTCATGACCCATGTCTCCCGAGTGTCTGACGTCCGCCTGGATAAGCTCAGTTATCAGGACTGTCCCGTTCCGTCCCTTCCCTTATCCACATCCTCCCTCTCCTTTTTCCTACCTATATATATCAGACTTAGAAGAATGGATCCTTTAGAAATTCTAGGTGTGTCTGAATGTCATGCCTTGTAACCTCTCCCCCAAGGTGGCCAATGGGGTGACTCCTTGTATTTTTGTAATATCCATCCATCCATCCATCCATCTTCTTCCGCTTAATACTTTTTGGGTTGCGGGGGGGCTGGAGCCTATCCCAGCATCTTTGGGCGAGAGGCAGGGTACACCCTGGACAGATCGCCAGTCCATTGCAGGGCCAACACAGAGAGACAGACAACCATTCACTCTCACAGTCATAACTAAGGACAATTTAGAATCCCCAGTTTGATGCCAATTAACATAACTTCTTCCGCTTAATCCTTCAAGGGTCATGGGGGGGGGGGGGGGTGGAGCCTATCCCAGCATCTTTGGGTGAGAGGCAGGGTGCACCCTGGACAGATCGCCAGTCCATCGCAGGGATTTTTGTAATAAATGTACATAAATTCAACTTTCCACCTGATTATTTGACTTTGAATAATTTAAGCTCAAAATTATTCTGACATTTTGGTACTCCGAACAGTGGATTTTTTTTTTAATTTTTTTTTTTTTTTTTGTTACTTATTTGTACCCGTAGGTAGATTCGGTTTGCAGTCTGGTGACAAACCACCGGCTGCTGGTCGCTGCGTGCGCGAGCGCCCTAAACCTACATGTTTTTGGTATGCGGGAGGAAACCGGAGAAATCCCGGAGTAAACCCGCACAACACGGGGAGAACATGCAAACTCCACACAGCTCACTGTTGGTCGGGGGCTGGAATCGAACCCACGATCCCCGCGATCCCCCGGCCGAGGGCAAAATTGTGCTGCCACAGTGCTAAACCACTGCGCCACCGTGCAGTGCAGATCCACATATCTCCGTCTTTCCAACGCCTCTGCTTGATCTCAGCAAATGCACAGCTGATAAAAAGACCTTCCCAGGCTGAGTGAAAAAAAGACTCAGTGTTACTGCAGTGAAGGCATTTCAGACCGGAGCGCTGGAACTGACTGCGAGTGACGGATCTGGGAATCCTACAGGCGGCTTGAATGTAAGTACATTTGTTGTTGTTTATGGATAAAAGATACTGAAAGGAGTGAAACTAACGGCCTGAGTGCTGAGTTATTTTATCCACGGTGAGTGAACACGTAATAACCCTCTGGGAGGAACAAGGTTTTTGCTCTGCAAACGGTGAACGTTATCGCAAGACCCGGGGTGATTCTTAGAAATCCGCTGCTTTCTATGGTCCAAAGTAAGTGCAGTGGAGGTGCTGGAAGTTTGCATGCAAAGAAAAAAGGGAAAGATTCATGGTCTTTTAACCACAGACATTTGACGTCCTGTGGAGAAATCACGTGATCCCAGAGAAGTAAATTTTCGGGGACAGATTCATGCCTTTTTGACCACTTCTGCTTATGGTCCAGGGTTTGGACTTTCAGCATTCATGGGGAGGTTACGTGAACCCCGAAGGGAAAAGGTTTTTTCACGGAAGATTCATGCCCTTACCGGGTCCACTTATCGCCATGGGACTTCCCCCGTTACAGTGAGCTATTGCAAGATGCCGGGGGAGGAGTTCTTACTTTGGGCTTTCGGCACACAGCGGAGGGGTTAACCTGACCGTTGAAATATTTTATTTTGTGAGTTTTAGATAAAAGTTACTGCAGTCTCGTTTGTTTTATCTCTGTGTAATCTGCTCCAGTGTGAAAAAAAGTGAGAATTCTCTGCGGAGGCGAAAGGAGTAGGTTGTAAAATTGTTGTTTGTGATTTCTTAGCATAAAAGGATTGATTAGTTAATTGTTATCCTTTTGAGAAGTGTTTAAATTTATAGGTATTTGAAAATAGTAGCTTTGAGCAAAAACAGTGGACTGGTGTTGTGTTTTTATGGCAGTGTAAATAAAAAAGGGAGCTTCACGCTGTGGTGACAGTGTGGGGGGGGGGTTGCCTTATCTACGATTTTTTCCGCTAAAAGTTGCCAGTTCCGGAGATTAATTGGAAGTAATTCTCATGCTGTTTTGGGTTTTGGCATGAACCTAAAAGTCTTTATTGTATGATCTTGTGGAGATAACGCAAAAGAGAACATTTCTGTGGGCCCTGTTTGTCTGTGTGTGTGTCTGTCTGTGTGTGTATGTGTGTCCTTGAAAAAAAAAGAAGAACAAAAAAACAGAGAGAGAGAGAGAGAGAGAACTTGGGAAAAAATAGAAAAGGCTGTGTAGCTACTGATTTGTGTGTAAAAACTTGGTAAAAGGGAAAAGAAAAAAAAATCTATATATGGGTATTTTTGCAAAGCTTTGGGGGTTTAAGTTTTCTTTCAGTCTAACTTTGTGGGTTTTCACTCTAATGTTGCGTACGTGATGAACTATTTACGTATTTTTAAAGCCAATATTTTCATTCCGTCCATTTTTTTTTCTTTTAAAAATGAAAAACATTGAGCTATTTTTATTCAATTTTTTGACGTATCACTGACATTTCTTTTTTTCTTTTTTGACTGAAGCATAACAGTGCACTTCACAGGGAAAAGGGACGCATGACTGACGTTCTCCTTCCCCCTGCTAAAACAAAACCAGCCTCTGAGACCCAGTCTCGTCACCGTCCTTGTTCTCCTCTCATCGACATCAAAGAGGCGGCTGAACATCTAAGTTAAGTACAAATGCTTGCATCTTAATCAATGCTACAAGCATGACAATGATGAAATTAACTGAACATTACAATATCATGTTGTCACTTAACAATGTCTAATCACTGAAGGCTTTATGTATATCCTATATTACATGATTCAAAGCATAGAGGTTCAAAAGAGACTGATAATTAATGTGTTTGTGCATACGATTTGCCAGAGACTACTGATTATCAAACAGAGGTCTTGGTAATTGTATGTCATATTGTTGCTTTGTTTAAATAATACTATACTCACTTTTTAATAAATGACGTATGCAATCTTATTTATATTTTGACCCTGTGCCTGTCCATGTAAAAAAAAAAGAGGGGGGGAACGCAAGAGCAGGATCTGAGACAGGTCATGCTGTGACTTTTTCCCTTCTAAAAGAACACAGCAAGATGAGAATGAAATTTTTTATTATCGGGAGATGGTAAAATAAAAGAGAGAGAGAGAGAGAGAGAGAAATAGCACAAGATTTCTGGTGAAATGGGGAAAGGGAATTTAATTTCAATGGTAAACTCAGACTGATTAGCCATCAGCTGAGAGAAGTTGTGTCAGGCTGACCTAGATAAGATAACATAAACAGACAGAATCAGCAAAAAAAAACCCAAACACACACACAGACCACGGATTGTTGTCCTGTGCCATAAATTCCTGAAAACAGAGAATAGGCCTGCATTTCCAGTTACTAATTCTAACTGCTGCATTGGTTTAACCTCTTGCGCTCCGTTGTACCGCGGACGGGCAAGTCTCTGCGTCCTAGAGCGCACAAGGGCGCACTCGTGTGCTCTAGGACGCATGATGTAGATGGTGATGTAGGTGGTGATGTAGGTGGTGATGGTGATGTAGTGGCGTCCAAGCGCGCACTGAAAATAAAAGCTGCAAACACAGCCGCGAACAGATTAGATCATCTGATTGACCTCTCATTCGACTAATAAGAGCCTTGAATTGGGTTTCTGAAACCTTGAAGAACCAATGACTGAAAACTTGGCAAGAAAGACCCGCCTACCAACGCAGCGAGCCAATTGAAGCACAGGAGTTCGCTGAGCTGTTTTGTTTACAAAGGCTGGGTGAAGAGAGACTGCTTCAGCAGCCACAGGCAGTGCTTTATTATTATTTTTTTTTTAATTCCAGCAGAGCGTTTAGGATTCTCTTATATGGTCATCATAGACCGACGGAGGCCGACGACGAAGGTTGTAAATCATTCGCCAAAACCGCAATCATGGAATTATGTTTTGACCGGGTCGCGAGACCAGAACCATGAGCGGACCAGCATCGCATTTGTCTGACAATGAGGAAGAGAAGTTCGTCAGGACTCTGCTGCTGTGAAGAGGTAAGGTGTTATAAGCTAAATTATTATTTATCCCTGAAAATTGTAATCCAAAATGACTTTTGACCGATCTGTAAATTACAACTGTGCGGCGCACGCCTCCGGACCGTGAACGCACCCCCCCCCCCGCCGCTGCTATTCTGTAGCGAGGGGGGGGGAGCCGCGGTGACTGCGCTGCTGTGGAAACATGCCACATCTGAGTGTAATCCGTCATGTAGCGAGGGCCGATCTCCGTCCTCTGTAGCGGGGGGGAGGGGGGACAAACCCCCCCCACACACACACAGACACAGCCCTGAATGTGACCTTCCATTAGAGCCCAAAATGAAGCTTCTACATTGAATCATTCAAAAGTTACAGACATTTTTCCAAACTGTGCCATTTGGCACAATTTGGCACAGCTCCAAAACGCCTGGGAACTACCTGAGAACAAAGCTGTGTAATATATTCATTTTTTGTGGTATTGTTACAAAATTTGGACCTCAGCTGAATAACACTTGGTTCTACATTGCTGTTGCATTTTTCAGCCCGGATCTGAAGCTGTGTGTTATTTGCAAGCATTTGTATCCAAAAAAACACCCAGGCCAAATTTATTTTCTTCAAGTTCACTATGTTTAGATGACTGTAACTCAGTGGTCGGAGCACTTAGAGAGATCATGGTTTTTTTTGCCAAAAAATTCAAAGTGTTTTCTTTTAAATGAGATCAACCCCATGAAGATGCTGCAAAGGGTTGAAGAACAGCTTTCAATTTACTTTGGGCACATTATTTTTTGGCGTTTTTAGGAAAATTGACCGGAGTGCAAGGGGTTAAGGCTTCTAACATATGACAGTTTTGTTTAAACATAATCCTAAACTAGTGATTACCCATGTCAATTGGTTAAACGTTTACTGATTCACAGAGTATTTAGCGAATACTTGGTGTGAATAGCAAAAACACATTCAAAATTGTGGAAGCTTTAGGTGTAATTTAAAGGTTTTTCTGCTATTCTTCATTCTTCGTTTTTCAACAGGAAAGGGAAAGCATTCACAAAATTTTTTAGCTTTCACCAGGAATTAGATTTGCCAAATTAACAAGGAATTATAACATCACCATTACCTTTCAATTTAATAAATCCTTGGTGACATATGCAATATGTAATAAAATAATAAAAAACAATAATTCGGGGCTTCCGGGAAAGATGGCGTCGTGAGCGGCTGTGCAGTTAAGATCTCGTATCAGTCTTTATATTCAAACGCCATTTAGAACACATAACTCGAGTCATATATATAAATCATTTTAGAAATGAGTGGTGGAAATATACGCAGAGGCCACAAAAGCACTAAGAAGTCACCTACAGAACAACTTGAAGAAGAGGGAGCCACCGAGCGCAGCGAAAGTGATTCTGAAGACACCACAGCGGTGAAAATGGACCACAACCACACCGAGGCCCTACAGGCGGGATTAGCCAGCATTAGCAAAGATATAAAAGAGCTGCAACAAAATCTTCATGAGGAATTGACACATTTTAAAGACGAAATAAAGAAGGAAGTGATACAAGAAATTGCATCCCTCAGATAAGATATGGACCATAAATTCATAGAATGCAACAAGGAAGTGCAGGACCAAAAGGGGAGTATAGCCGAGGCCCAGGGTCCCATATCTGAGCTGGAAGAGTGGAACATGGAGGCTAATGAGATGCTGCTAAGGATGCTAATGCAGACAAGCTACATGCAAGATAAAATGGTAGACCTAGAAGCGAGGTCTCGGAGAAATAACATTCGCATCTTTGGCCTCCCGGAAGAAACTGAAGGAAGCTCTGTGAAGAACTACCTGGAACAGTTATTAAAAAGAGAGCTGGAGATCTCCGGGGATCTCAGTCTGCAGATCCAACACACTCACAGAACCCCGCCACAGGAACCGAGGGCAGGTGCTCAACTGAGGGCAATAGTGTTTAATTTTCAGACATTCGAAATCAAGGACATGGTGCTAAAAAAAAGCGTGGCAGACGAAAATTAACGTGGGTGATGCACGCATTCAGTTTGACCATGATTATCCTGCTGAAATTGTATAGAAACGCAGAGCATATCGTGATATAAAGAAGATGCTAAAAGACAGGAACATACGCTTGCAAACTCCATACATGAAAATACGAATTCATTGGAGTGATGGAGTAAAGAGTTACAACCACGCTGGGGAAGCTGCACGGGACGTAAGAGCGAGGGGATTCCAGCTGGACATGCCAAACAACACAGACGGTGACAGTGAAGGAGAGAACCGCAGAGCGTCGGGGTGGCAACGAGTGAGAGGCGGAGAGACGAAGAGAGGCGGCGGGACAGCTGTGTCCCCGAACCGGGATACAGTGCACCGAGTGAAGGAGAAACTGCGTGAATTTCAAAGGAAATGGCAATGAGGAAGACGGAGAACTTCAGGGGTTAAGTAACGAACTACAATGGTAAGACTCGTGTGTAAAAGTTGGAGATGAAGAATCGAAATCTCCAAATGGGGTAAAAGAACAGCGTTCTCACCCACTGAGATATAGACTCAAAATGCTTTAAAAAATTCCTGTATCCAGACGGTGAACCAGATCACCCCCAAAATTTAATCAGTTCTTCCTTGTACCATTTCCAACAACGCCTGAAAGTTTCATGGAAATCCGTCCAAGACTTTTTGAGTTATCTTGCTAACCAACAGACAAACAGACAGACAGACAGACAGACAGACAGACAAACAGACAAACACACAGACAAACCCCGGCAAAAACATAACCTCCTCCTGGCCTTTTCGGCCTGGCGGAGGTAATTATATACGCAGCCACCTGCTGCAGAGGAGGATGAAATGAGATCCTTTTTAAATGATTTGGATTTACCGGCAATTGGCACCTCACAAAATGATAGCTTAATAGCCAAAATTACAGAAAAAGAGGTAGAAGAAGCAATAAATTCATTAAAAAATAATAAATCTCCAGGGAGTGACGGATATCCAGCAGAATGGTACGAACTGTTTAAAGAAGAACTAATTCCACTGCTCCAGACATCCTTTAATTGGACACTCTCAAAAAATAAAATCCCACCAACATGGTCAGAAGCAATAATAGCAGTCATTCCCAAAGTGGATAAAGATAAGAATGAGTACCACAACTATAGACCAATCTCAGTGTTAAACATAGATTATAAGCTATATACAAAAATAATAGCCAAAAGATTAAACACATTTCTGGCAGAACTAATAGATGAAGATCAAACAGGATTTATAAAGGGACGTAAAGCCCAGGACAATATTAGGAGAACCTTATATATCATAGAACAGACACAAAAGAAAAAACAAAGTACAGTCTTGATGAGTATAGATGCCGAAAAGGCATTTGACTGTGTGAATTGGAGATATTTATATTTGGTGTTAGAGCGGTTAGAATTTAATGAAAAATCAATACAGGTGATTAAAACACTTTACAAAGAGACATCTGCAAAGGTCAACAAGACAAGGATGCTGCCTATCACCGGCTCTCTTTGCCATTTACATTGAGCCATTGGCCCAAGCGGTTCGACAAAATGAGAAACTTAAAGGGGTCACAATCAAAGGAATAGAACATAAAATTGGACTTTTTGCTGATGATGTAATGGACTTCCTCGAACAACCAAACACAACACTTCCCATAGCGATGAAGCTCCTTGAAACATATGGCCAGTTATCAGGATATAAAATAAATATTTCTAAAACTCAGATACTTACAATTAATTATACACCCTCAATAACAATTCAGAAATCTTATAAACTTAGCTGGAGTATGAGGCAAATTAAATACTTGGGAGTAACATTAACCCCTTGCACTCTGGTCAATTTCCCTAAAAACGCCTAAAAATAACGTACCCAAAGTAAATCAAAAGCTGTTCTTCAACCCTTTGCAGCATCTTCATGGGGTTGGTCTCATTTAAAAGAAAACACTTTGAATTTTTTGGCAAAACAGTCATAATCTCTCTAAGTGCTCCTGCCACTGAGTAACAGTCATCTAAACATACTGAACTTGAAAAAAATAAAGTTTGCATGGGTGTTTTTTTGGATACAAATGCTTGCAAATAACACACAGCTGTCAGATCCGGGCTGGAAAATGTAACAGAAATGTAGAACCAAGTGTTATCCAGCTGAGGTCCAAATTTTGTAACAATACCACAAAAAATGAATATATTACACAGCTTTTTTGTCAGGTTGTTCCCAGGCGTTTTTGAACTGTGCCAAATTGTGCTAAATGGCACAGTTTGGAAAAACGTCTGTAACTTTTGAATGATTCAATATAGAAGCTTGATCTTGGGCTCTAATGAAAGGTGACACTCAGAGCTGTGTGTGTGTGTGTGGGGTTGTTTATTCATTCATGAATGAATGAATGAACAAACAAGCCCCCACACACAAAGAAGCATGCCACGTAAAAAATGTGTGGGGTTTTTTTTACAAGAAAAAATAACCTACAGTGCAATAAAAATTATACTAAAATATCTGTAATGTAGAGGATAACAACTCCCCCCCCCCCACCTGTTACAGAGGACGGACATCGTCCATCAACACATGACGGACCGCGGTGCATGCCGCGGTCTACTACACACAGTTGTACTAAAATATCTGCAATATATCTGCAATCCGCTACAGAAGAGTAGCGGGGGGTGGGGGCGTGGCCGTTCACGGTCCGGACGTGCGCTGCGGTCCGTCATGTGGTGATGACGCACAGTTGTAATTTACCGATTGGTCAAAAGTCATTTTGATTACAATTTTCAGAGATAAAGAATAATTTAGCTTATAACACTTACCTGTCCACAACAGCAGTGTCGCTGGCAAACATCTCTTCCTTATTGTCAGACGAACATGACGCTGGTCCGCTTGTTACGACTCGTGGTTCTGGTCACGCGACCCAGTCAAACCATGATTCCATTATTGCGGTTTTGCGCTTCCATGAATGCGGTTTTGGCGAACGATTTTTCAAAACAAATAAGAACAGTAGTAAGAAAAAAAACACTGGCGAACGCGTGTGTGTCACCCAGTGGCTTACACAAAACAGATTTAACGCACAGGATGCACGCTTTCAATCGTCGAACTTCTCTGCTTCAATTGGCTCGCTGTATTTGCAGCCGTTGGTAGCGGGTCCTTCTTGCTAGGTTTTCAGTCATTGGTTCTTCAAGGTTTCAGAAACCCAATTCAAGGCTCTTATTAGTCAAATGAGAGGTCAATCAAATCTAAACCGATCAAAGCACTCCTTTGGCTTTCTGTTTGCGGCTGTGTCTGTAGTGGAAGAACGGAAATGCAGCTTTTTTTTTTCAGTGTCTGTAGTGGAAGAACAGAAATGCAGGTTGTTTTTTTTTTTTCAGTGCACGAGGGCGCGCTAGGACGCAGAGATGTGACCGCCCGCGGTATCCCGGAGTGCAAGAGGTTAACAAAAGACCTCTCTGAACTATTCAATATAAATTATGAAAAGGTATATCAAGATATACAGAAAGATATAGAAAGATGGGCAACCCTACCACTGGACTTTAATTCAAAAATCAAAATAGTTAAAATGAATATACCACCCAGATTTCTCTATCTGTTCCAATTGTTACCAGTAGAGATCCCTCCAGACCAATTTATAAAGTGGGACAAAACAATATCGAGGTTCATTTGGGGAGGTAAATGACCCAGAGTTAGATATCAAACTCTCCAGCTTTCCAAAAACCTAGGTGGAATGGCATTACCAAAATTAAAGGAATATTTTTATGCTGCTCAATTAAGACCTTTGTACTGTTGGTGCAATCCAAATTTTGTAGCAAAATGGAAAGATATAGAAAAAGTAATATCAAATATTCCGATTCAAACTGTGATTGGAGATAAAGACTTATATGAGAAACTCAAACATGAAATGGATTCAATCAGTGAGCATACATTAGACACATGGTTTAAATTTTTAAAAAGATACAAGATTAAGGAAGACATAAAAATTCTGAATTGGGTAGGATATGATAAAAATTTTAAACCAAATCAATAAACAGAGATTTAAAAGATGGACAGAAAAAGGAGCCACAGCTTGGTGTGTTCTAGAAAAAAAAGGAAAGTTAAGATAAGATAAGATAAGCCTTTATTAGTCCCACAATGGGGAAATTCCAGGATTGCAACAGCACAGGGATAGCAACACTCAGAGCAACAATCAGAAGGCAAGAGAAAAAAAAAAACAAGAGCAGCAAGTATACATATGTACATATAAATATACATATACAGTATACTGTATATATATATATATATACAGACACAGTGCTGAGCATTGTAGCTGGATGGAATAAATATGTAGATATATAAACACACACAGTGTGGAGCATTGTAGCTAGATGGAATAAATATGTAAATATATAAACACACACAGTGCGGAGCATTGTAGCTAGATGGAATAAATATGTAGATATATAAACACACACAGTACGGAGCATTGTAGCTAGATGGAATAATATGTAGATATATAAACACACAGTGCGGAGCATTGTAGCTAGATGGAATAAATATGTAGATATATAAACACACCCAGTGCGGAGCATTGTAGCTAGATGGAATAAATATGTAAATATATAAACACACACAGTGCAGAGCATTGTTGCTAGATGGGATGAAACAGCACAACCGTCTACTTAGTTATCCTACATGGTATGATTATGTACCCATACATATTCTCACCCTCCATAGCGACCGGTATTTTCCTAGTTGTATGCCGGAGGGGACCATTGTATAAGTCTATTGCATCTTTTGCATTCAAAACTATTAGGTTGTCACGTCTTTTTGCTATCTCTACGAGCAGCCCTGCTTAGGTTGTACAGTCTGACAGCCGTAGGTAGGAAGGACCTGCAAAACCTCTCGGTTGTGCACCTAGGATGATGTAGTCTGCTGCTAAATGAGCTCCTTGAAAGTTGGAGAGTTATCAGAATTTAAAAGAAAAATATGAATTGGGGATCTCTGATTTTTTTCAGATATCTCCAACTAAGAGACTACTACACAAAAGTAATCCGGGTGGATCCCTCCAAAGAAGTCAATGACGTGATAAAAGTCATAATTAAAGCATATAAAGAAAACGAAAAGAAATTTATATCATCAATGTATATAAGGCATTAAACCTAAATAATAAACATACAACCGAGTATATAAAAAAGAAGTGGGAAAAAGAAATTGGCATAGAAATCACAGAAGATGAATGGCAAAACATATGCAAGACTCACCACTCATCCACCAGTTCGTGGATTTGGAGGGAATTTGCCTGGAAAAACTTAGTGCGTTACTTTATCACACCAAAGGTGAAAAATAAACAACTCAACCAACCTCAGAAATGTTGGAGAGAATGTGGAGAATACGATGTGGATCACACACATGTTTTTTGGAAGTGTAAGAGAATAACTGTATTTTGGGAAATGATAAGTGAAATGTCACAGAGGATAATAGGATACAAGATCCCTATGACCTGTAAGATACTTTATCTGTGTGATCTAACAGAGGCAAACATCTTTGGGAGTAATAGATATCTTGTCAAAGTATTATTAGTAGCAAGTAAAAAAGCCATAACAAGGAATTGGTTGAAGAAAGAACCACCTACAAAGGAGCAATATTGGGCTATTATAGAAGACATTTACATAATGGAAAAACTAACACACAAACTACGACTACAAGAAGCTGAATTTGACGAGAAGTGGGAAAAATGGACAATTTACAAATTTCAAAACGGTGATAAATAAGTGAACTTCAAAGAAATAATATGGACTATGGGGAGGAACAAGAGCTAATGTCGGACTCGAGCAGTGGATGTTATTGATTCGTTTTTTTGTTGATGTTGCTGTTACAGGTTTCTTTCTTCTTTTATATACACTTTTTTTTGTGTGTGTGTATATATGATTTAAGCTGAAAAACTAATAAAAATCTAAGTAACAAAAAAAAAACAATAATTCACTTGTGTTTCTTAACATTACATGTTATAATAAACAGTGGGATAAACATTTAAGGGACACAAAAAATAATGATGATCACTGGAACATTAGTAAAATCAATTTATGAGGTGATAAAATCTGCACTCCTGTTGATGTAAATACTGAAGGTCCAGACGGGGAAGCCGTCAGGCTTTCCCCAAATTTTTCTTTGCAGGATGGCACTGACATTTGATCTTTGTGGGAGATGTGAGGAGGCCGGACGATGTATGAGTGCTGGAGGGGGCGATGGTGGCCATAGGGGGAAGGACCTCTCAGTTGACAAGCATTTTTTGAAGCTAAGTAGAACAAATGACATTGCAAATGACATAAAGCATAACAATTTAAATGACTTTGACTTTAAAAAAGTAGTGTTCATATGGCTTTACACTGCAGGATACATCTGATGCCACTCACCACATAATGGTGTGACAATATCACATTTCAGAAATGTGACAGTGATAAGGAATGTGTTTTCCCGGGGCTCAGCAGTGGGTGAGCTGGGCCTCGGGACGACAGTCCACCCCATAATTTACCAAGGAATATATAAAATGAGGCATTCCTTGTACAAAATTAAGCCAAATTCTAATTAGGCAAAATGTCCATCTTTCCATTGACTGAAGGAGTGTGACACAACCTTTCACAAGGATTCACTTACACAAATTCAACCTGTCTGTGTTCAACTGGACAAACTGATCTTAGTTATCAATGCTAAAGCATATCAAATCTGCACAGACAGCTATATTTCTTTTTCCTAAATGGAATTTGTAAATTAGTTCAAGAGACGTCACAAAAGAAACCATGATTATTGAAACCTCATTTTGAAGGAGCTGTACTACTCACAAATTTTCACCTAAATTAACTGTGTGTAACACATAAAAGTGGTAACATGCTTCCTTCTAGTAAACAGACACTACTCATCAAGCACATACCCTGTAACTTTGCTGCATGTGCGTCTCCATGCATCAAAGGGGGGTACCAAAGAAATTAATTAGCAAAAATAAATAAAAGATAAAAATTATCAATAGATGATCAATAATGAAGAGAAAAATATAAATGAAACCGCATGGTAATAAAATCACAAAATTCAATAGGAGAAGTTAAAAGTTACATAAATAAATTTCCAGATATTTAAGAAAATATAAATTATTGTAAAGGAAATATCATGTTTATAAGGAACAAGGTAAACTGATAAGGAAGAAAACGATGCAAATATATGAGAAAAGTTCCAAATGTCTAAGGAAAGTCCAACTTGTGCTGAATTTATATTTACTGTGGGACTTGATTTAGAATCTACTACAAAGACAATACAGATTCTTACTCACTTAAGGGAACAATGCCTTAGGGAGCTCAAAGCAAAATAATTTGATCTTCCCTGCATAAACTTAGTTTTTTTTCAAAACCTTTGCATGGATCTCATTGAACTAAATAAAAGTGAAGGTAAAAATGTTTAGAAATTATTTAAACACTTATTGAATATAGAAAGGCTTTACCCTACACTAATTTAAATATTGCTATGGTGACACTGAAACATTTAACTAAAACAATATCAAGGTTTAAAATAGCTGAAATGATTTACTTAGATAATGGAAATGGAATACACTTTGTAAATCAAATCATGTCACATTTAAGTGCAGTTCCTAAATTATTAGTACCAAACATTTACCTAGGAAACCACTTAGCTTACCATCAACATTTTACAAGATTAGTATAATATTCAAATAAGAAAATAGGGAAATTGTGAATGACAAACCCTATTATTAAAGCCATTTAACTTAGGTGATGAGGAAGGGTTTCTGGGTGATTATATGCAAAGAATGACAACTGACAGCGATGTCATCCATACTGCCCTTCCCAGGTGGGACCATGTGACGAAGGAACCGTAGGAGGTGCACCCATCTCTTGAGCAAACCAGGGGATCTGATCATCAAAGGAAACTGGACCAAAACTCCCTGGCAAGGACAGCACAAAGATTATCCTGCTGACCTAAACAGCCGTGAAAAGTGAAGGACGTGACACTTGGGTGCACCTAACATTTTACCCCACCTGAAACCCTCAGCAAGAGACTGTTTAATATATATATTGTATACTTATTTGGAAAAAAAGGAAAACAACAAATGACTGTCTAACTGTTTCTCTATGCAAGTGTCAGCTGATGACTTGGCGTCCAGTAACGACCTCTGCTAATAGAGAAGCAGGCTGTTTGTTTATCATGACAAGGGAAAAAATACAAGGGAAGGAAAGGTGTGGTTAGTGTTGTTATCTTATCATCCTCTAGTAATACTTAATATTCATTCAGTCATCTTCTTCCGCTTAATCCTTTTTCGGGTCACGGGGGTGGGGGGGGGCGGGCTGGAGCCTATCCCAGCATCTTTGGGCGAGAGGCAGGGTACACCCTGGACAGATCGCCAGTCCATTGCAGGGCCAACATAGAGAGACAGACAACCATTCACTCTCACAGTCATACCTAAGGACAATTTAGAATCCCCAGTTTTGACACCAATTAACCTAACTTGCATGTTTTTGGCATGTGGGAGGAAATCGGAGAAATCCCGGAGTAAACCCACGCAGACACGGGGAGAACATGCAAACTCCACACAGATCACTGTTGGTCGGGGGTTGGAATCGAACCCAGGATCCCCCGGCCAAGGGTGAGTTGCTGTGCTGCCGCAGTGCTAACCACTTCTCCACCGCACCGCCGTAATACTTAATATCGGTTATTAAATTGTTCCAATGCTTATACACTGTAGAGAATTGTTATGTTTGCTCCTTAATAACATTAACAGTTAGGCAAAAATATCTTTATTGGTAAAATAATGCAGCTACTACAGGCTGTTTGGTTTTTTTAAGAGAGGCTATATACAGAAATAACATAGTAAACTTCATTTTGAATCACACCTGACACAACACATCACTCCACTGATTAGAAACATGATGACACTCCTTACTTTGCGAATGCAAGGTTAATTTCATCAGGGAACTCCTCTTTTTGAAGTGGGGATGTCCCCTTTTCAACAGTTTAACACTCTTTGAGTTTGCAACGGCTTACAGTGCGTCTCTCCCCTGTACTGCTACCCTGCTTGACCAACGAAGCGAGCAAGTGTTATACCAAGGATCTACATTGTCAAAGGTCATTGAGTAATTGGGCTTATTCGCATCTGGCTGGATGCTGGGCAGATCTGTGTACCCCGTTTTGGCAACTGACCGTACCCTCATCAGGTCGGCAGGGCAGGTGGGCAGGGTAAAGAGAGATGCTTTTCTACCACATGATGCCATTCATGAAGCATGAATGCAATTTTAGATGAAAAGTACAGGAGTGAGGTTTTGTTCATTGTTTCTTTGAGTGAGAGTAGAAACAAAATACCTTAGGGATTAAAACAATTTGTAGACTACAATTATTTACAAAATTATAACAAAGGATAGAATGGTCCTTGATTGACTAATTACCACCCGTAGGAGTGTAGGCCCTATTAAAAATTCCAATTCCAATCCTGGAAATTCCAAATCCTGGAAATTCCAATCCTGGAATTTCCCCGTTGTGGGACTAATAAAGGCTTATCTTATCTTATCTTATCTTATCTTATTATAGGAGATTATTGTATTACTTCTATCCATGAAAATGATGCAAATGGTCATGTTAATACCTCAGATACTCATAGAAGTTAGTGTTTCTCTTAATGGAGAAGTCTCATCATAAACTTGGTAATGATTTTTATAACCTCAGAGTTTTCTTGTGTGAGTCCTTAATATGATGATGAGGATGGTGAGAGGGGCAATACTGGCCTGAGGATGTTTTTGAAGGTCACAATATAATTTAAGGCTATTTTTAAGGCTGTTTTATATTATTTTCTATGTTCTTATTTGACACTGTCTGAGATTAATTTTGGTCACATCACACATATTCACTTTTGATATATTCTTTACACGTTTTTAACTTGCAAAGACATATAACAGCATGTAAATTCTTACACATATCCTTATATTAATTCATTCACTTTATTATTTTTCTTTTAATCCCGATGCTTTATTAAGCATCAAGGGGGAATATGATAGAAAAATTCCGTATAATCTATACTATTATTGACATTAATAATGTATTATTATATTTGAGAAGTATCATACCTTTCATATGCCATGTTTAATGTTTATATGTGCATTCCATATAGGATAAGTTTATATACTCTTGGCCTGTTTCTGTGGGCAATTTCAGAGATTTCAGACTGAGGATCAGTACAGGATCAGTACATGCGTAAGGAATGATCTAAGCCATTTATTATAATTTCTTTGACATAGCCTCTTTTGGGTCACAGGAATGCACAGGGACTCCTCAGACTGTACAGATCAGTGGTAGATGGACATTCTGTTAGTTTTATGGATCTCATGTCTTCATGACCCATGTCTCCAGAATGTCTGATGTCCGCCTGGATAAGCTCAGTTTTCAAGACTGTCCTGTTCTGTCCCTTCCCTTATCCTCATCCTCCCTCTCCTTTTTCCTACCTATATATATCAGACTTAGAAGAATGGCTCCTTTAGAGATTCTAGGTGTGTCTGAATGTCATGCCTTGTGACCTCTCCCCCAAGGTGGCCAATGGGGTGACTCTTTATATTTTTGTAATAAATGTGCATATATTCAACTTTCCGCCTGATTATTTGACTTTGAATAATTGAAGCTCAAAATTATTATAAACAGAATACTTTGAGGCTCTCCTCAATCCCACTGATACGCCTTCCACAGAGGAAGGAAGCCACCAGGTGAGGAGTACAAAGACGAGTGTGTCTTGCCTATCGTCAAGCATCGTGGTAGGAGCGTCTTGGTTTGGGGCTACATGAGTGCTGCCAACACTGGGGAGCTGCAGTTCACTGAGGGGACCATGAATGCCAACATGTACTGTGACATACTGAAGCAGAGCATGAGCCCCTCCCTTCAGACACTGGGTCACAGGGCAGTATTCCAACATGATAACAACCCCAAACACACCTCCAAGATGGCCACTGCCTTGCTAAAGAAACTGAGGGTAAAGGTGATGGACTGGCCAAGCATGTCTCCAGACCTAAACTCTATTGAGCATCTGTGGGGGCATCCTCAAATGGAAGGTGGAGGAGCGCAAGGTCTCTAGCATCCACCAGCTCCGTGATGTCATCATGGAGGAGTGGAAGAGGATGCCAGTGGCAACCTGTGAAGCTCTAGTGAACTCCATGCCCAAGAAAGTTAAGGCAGCACTGGAAAATAATGGTGGCCACACCATTATATTCTCCTTCTTGCCTTGAAAGAGAGCAGTCGCATTTTTCTTCCCTCCTCTCCTGCCTTCCTGACCTATTCCCAGCTTTGCAATGTTGCGTTTTTGTCTGTGTTTAGTCGCTCTTCTTCTGCTGAATCTTAATCTAAACGGAAATTATGGATTTGGAAGCGGCTTAAATGTGCTATTGTCACTATTTTTCAACAAGAATTGGGCCAAGGGGGAGCCCAAGAATTGGAACCTGCGAGGAGACTCATGGACATTGGAATTCATGCGTCTGTGGAAACATTATTGGTTATGATCTCAGGACTTCTATTTTTGGCTGTGGAGTTCCCTGATGCATCAGAAATTGAAGGAAGGTGAGAGAGCTGATCAAAGCGGACCCGTCAAGCTCCTTCATCAAATTCGACCAGTTGGGGAGGGCACGAGTAGCGGCAAACGGTGAATTGAATGACAGTGATTCAGTGGAGGAATACATCTGGAGCCCTGTGCTCTCCATGGAAAAACAGTTTAAGCCTGCACATATAATGAAAGCACAGAATTACACGGGTGAGGACAAATTCTATTCTCTGAGTGCACTGTGCTGATTTGATTTGACCTTGTTTGGTGCCCCGTGTTTACATTCCTCCTGATTAAGATAAGCGGAAGGACCGGCTTTATGTCTACCCAAACAATCGACAATCAGTTGTTGTCGTATCAGCGGATTGGACCCTCAAGGACAGTGCCCATGTGCCTTTTGCAAGCAAGAGAGATAGACTCTGGACTTGTTTATAAGTCACATGATTATAAGTCACATGATTATAACATCTATCCACTGCCAGGAGGCGCCCTCTGCTGCTCACTAACAACTGTCACATTTACACTACACAATGCATACAACATTACATGCATACAATACACTGCCTCTCAACTTTTGTGTGTAATCTCCTGCTAAATGTCTGCTAAATGTGCATTGAGGGTTTTTTGCCTGCAATCAAAATTTCGCTCACTTGCCGAGCGCCATTCTGATAAAACATGTTTTTTTTCTCTCGCCTGTGTCATATCCATTCTCTTTTTCTTTTTTTTTCCTTTCTTCTTTATGACTGGCGCCTAGCGGCTGCCCCGGCCTTGGATGCGCTCTGCAGAGCGTGCCCAAATGCCAAGTCACGTTTCGTTACCTTGTATTCATACATGTGTAATGACAATAAAGTTGAATCTCATCTCATCTCATCTCAAAATATTGACACTTTGGACACAATTTGGACATTTTCACTTAGGGGTGTACTCACTTTTTTTTGCCAGTGGTTTAGACATTAGTGGTTTAGACATTAGTGGCTGAGTGTTGAGTTATTTTGAGGGGACATCAAATTTGCACATGTCTGGCACCCCGGTTGGAGAGTGAGGTGGCTGGATGAGCCGGACTCCACTGTCTGGCACGCAGGTACAGGTTTGTGCAACTAGAGGAGGAAATGGTGAGGGACCAGCTAGCGGAGCACACCAGCGGGCAAAGCTAATCAGGGGGCCCGACGACCCATCGCTGGCGAAGACAGTGGGGTTGGCGTTCCAGTTGGAGGCCGCCGACAAGCTAACATCACAACTAGGTGAGCCACAACAACAAATCTCGCTAGCTCACGCAGTTACTCCAGTAAAAGTGCCTGTTGACACTGCGACTCACTTGGAGGACGCCCAGGTGAACGTTACGGGGCAACAGAACATCATGGGACACCATTCATGTGGTAACTGTGGCTCCCCAATGCACCAAACACGAGCACAATCCTGCCCGGCCAGCCAGGGGACAGCGATCCAGACGCTGTGGCAAGCTCAGTCACTTCACCAAGGTGTATCGGTCAACACGACAGACATCAAGCCCACCACCTAGTTCAAAAGAACCACCAACAACCACCATTCATGTAGTGGGCTCCAGAGGGGTGGCGTACAGGTGGTGCACAGTGAGGTTGGACAACGTCAGCTTACCGTTGCTGCAGGACACCACCGTTGTGAGGTCACTGATGAACTGGGTTACAGTAAAGAAATTCTGTAACAAGCATCCTATTGAGAAGAATCCAGTGGGGCTGTATGGCTCCGGGCACACACACATCAGCGTAGCAGGGACTGTATAACTTTCGGTTTCACTATGGGTCAAGATTCCTCCCAGTGTTTGTTTCCCAGGGGCTTTGTGGGAACGCTGATGTTGGTAGCGCAACACACCCGGAGGGGGATACAGCCGCTCCGAGTCTGACACCGCAAGAAGAGGACAGTGAGGAAAATGGGCAGAAGCTGGACTCCTCTTGTATCCGCGCCCGGCATTAGAAGGAAGGAGCCGCTGCAGTGCTGCGGGATGGAGAGTTCGTGACCCAGCAGGATTCAGCAGGACAATGTCAACAGGGGCACATCATGCCGCCAGCGTGAGAGTCTCACCACCACAGCAGCAACCACCATCCGGGACGAGAGAGCAGCAGCGCCGAATGCAGCCAAACAGATTGCCGCTCACAGTGCTTGATTGGGTTCGGCTCCGCCGATCCAAATGACCAGGTGTTGTGGGTGTTCCTGTCCCCGCCGAAGCAGATTGCCACGCCGTTAGGGTCAACCATCTTCCACAGGGCCAATGGTTCAAGATGGCACCCAGGTCTGCCGCAACTGGCGCCTCCAGGGCCATGCCCACCACAGGCTTGCCTGAGGGCCCTGAGGCTGAACTGTAAAATGACTGTGTTTTAATGTGTTTAGCAGAGCACGACTGGTTCACAGTGGCAGAATAATCCACCCAGTCATGCAGGGTCAACCAGTGGTCCACCTGGTGGCCCAGGTTCTGTTTTTTTTTTTTTTTTTAAAGCTGTTGTGAGTTTAAGATTTGATGTGCTCATAATGTTTTGGGTTTTTTCAAGGAGGAGGTAGATGTTAGATATTCATATACTAACAACAGGATGCACGGACGTGAGGACGCAGGCATGGGTGAAGTCATCACGCTGTGCTTATATTAGGAGACAGACGGCGGGAGCTTGGCCTCTTTGGCGCTCCGCCTCTAGCCAGCACACCAGCCCGTACTAAACCCCAGCTAGCCTAACAGCTATATACTGTAACACGTGCTGTTACCAGTGTTGTTTCAATAAACCATCATTCAGTACAGCCACTGCCTCCGCTGTCCTAATTTCCAGACATAACAGGTACCACAGTTGTGGAAAGCATCCTGCGTGGTACCAAGGGATCAAAAATTTAAGAATAAACTTAATATTAACTGAATAAATTCCTTTTATTTTTCCAATTGCCCAAGACGCAGTGCCAACCCTGCTACTCTGACTGCATGTCACTACCTGACTCTAACATAACACTGGTCAACACCAAATTTATTGTCCAAGTTTTTTTTGGCTGATTTAGGACAGTTTTGATGTGCTGAATCCAAAAATCACATTGGTTTTGCTCAATCAGGTCAACTTTTTGAATTATGGCCAAGTGTTGTTTTATACATTTTTGTTTACATGTACGGGTATTTTCACTTTATATGATGCAAAATTCTTTTTTACGTCTTGAAATTCTCTGAATTTTGAACAATGATGACGTAACATTAAATTTACATGTACTTACCTTTATATAAAGGTAAGTACATGCACAGTACTAAGTAACTACAGGTCTTTACTTAGCACCTGATCAAGAGAAAGGGATGTTATCAAAAGTGACTTTCTGATGTGAATGGCTGGAAACAAACCCTGATAATTCCAGTATTTGTCATAATTATTATACACCATCATTATGAAGTATCATAAAAGAGATAATGATAGTTGTGGAAGGAAAAAGGGGAAATGTTGCAACAAATCAATGATGCAGGTGGGACATGACTAACTTACTACATTATGTTGACAAAGAGAAAGAGGAGGTTTTTAGATATGAGAAGGGATTAGGAAGTGTGAGATGTACAGTGATGTGAAAAAGTATTTGCTTTCTTCCAAATTTCTTATATTTTTGCATACTTGTCACACTTTAATGTTTCAGATCATCAAGCAATTTTTAAGATGCACTCCTGTGGATATAAATCCCCTATAAAAACAAATCTACATTGTCTAAAATGGCATCTTATGCCCCTTTTTCTACAAAATACCTTTCATTGTCTTACAGATTCATATCAAAATGTTTTCACCCCCCCCCCCCAAAAAAAAAGCCAGAATTGGTGATTACTAGGCCTGGCCACATACCACAAGGCTAATAGTAGCTAGTACTACATTATCAGAATAAATCTTGTGATAAAGAGACTTTCCAGTTGAAGGACATGCCCAGTTGTATGCACGGTGGCTCAGGATAATGACTGAAACTGCATCAGTCCTTAAAAGCAGTTTAATGGTAAAAACCTATCTTAATTTGGGTCAAATTTTCACAATAGTTTGTTAAAAAATGCTAACTAGCCTGAAGGATGACTACAGGTAGGCCAGAGTGCAAGGGTTCTTGTCTGAGCTGCTTGCCTGCTTCTCTCTCTCCCTGCTGATTGTGCTCCTCTCCCTGCCCCTGCAAGCACCACCTGCTGCCAATCAGTGGGGCAGTACAAATAAGACGCTCTCTTATTACTCTGTCTGGTCACATCTGATCAACACACCTGCCTGTATCCTGCCCTGTATTGAAAACCTGTTTAGCCTTGTGCTTTATGCTGCTGTGATCTGACCCTTATCTTTCTCTAGACCCTGTGCCTGCCTGTTGTTTTGATTTGTCTGCCTGTTTTGACCTAGACTATGGGATGTCTGGGTTTTATCTTTTGTCGCTATTTGCACTACAGGTAGCATTACTGTATATAGACTGCCGTTGTTGTTTTTCTAGCCTTAGTCCTTTTTTATATTGTGCACACCTGTCATATCTGCCCCTTTGGGGCAGAAGGACAAACCCCATGTGCCGGATGGTGCTGTGCATTTTATTGAAAAAAGAACAAACACACAGTGCTCCAACGAACTTAACTGGTGAGCACAGGAAAACACAGAAACCCCAAAGTGCTCCAAACATACAAACTGGCAAGCGGCAGGGGGTGGGTACTTAAAGATGATTCACCTGAGCGGACGGCACTCATGTGGAGGAGAAGGTTGACAATCACAATGTAACAACGAGGAGCCAGTGAACAAACAGAGCTTAAATAGTGAGTAGACTGATATCATGAGTGGTGATAGGTGTGGAATCACCTGAGCAGGAAAAGGGGCTAACAAATAATTATTGGAATCAGCTTAGATGTAATGAGAGGGAGGAGTGACTGACAGCTGACAGGCAGCACACACAACCCAGGAAATGCACCTGACCACTGCCAGCCACAAAATAAATATAAACAAAACCTAATGCAGACTAGAGAATGACTACTAATAACACAAGCGATAATCAAACAACCTGAAACATAAACAGACAAAACAAAAGGCATACACAACTCAAAAAGGGCACCAAAACAAATACAACAGATAAATATAAATACAGAGAAAGGCCACAAAGCTGAGCTTGGAAGAAAGTCCAGCTCAGTTCATGACAGAGCCCCGCTCTCAAGGGGTGGATTACAGACACCCCAGAGTAACACCAAACAGAACAAAAAGAGCCCACCCCTCCTTCAGAAGAGATACAACAATAACCCACCCAGGGTAGGTGGTGGGGAAAAACAGGCTAGGAGGGAACACAACAAAAAGCCCCTCTCAGGGCCCACACAAGAAAAAACTCAGAGTTCAGGCCCCCCGGGTCAAGGGGCTTGAAAGTTCGGGGGGCCGCCCAGAGTCCCAGGCCGAGTGGATGGCATGGTGTGACCATGCCTGGTCTACATGGTCTACATTGGTTTACATGGCTGTCTGGGACGACAGCCATGTAGACCAATTTGATGCAGTGTGCAGCATATCGTCTGAGCATTGACAGGCTGACCCCCTCACCCCTTCAACGTCTGCAGCAATGCTGGCAGCACTCATACGTCTATTTTCAAAAGACAGCCTCCGGATATGACGCTGACCACGTGCACTCAACTTCTTTGGTCGACCATAGCAAGGCCTGTTCTGAGTGGAACCTGTCCTGTTAAACTGCTGTATGGTCTTGGCCACCGTGCTGCAGCTCAGTTTCAGGGTGCTGGCAATCTTCTTATAGCCTAGGCCATCTTTACAGTGGGGCAAAAAAGTATTTAGTCAGCCACCAATTGTGCAAGTTCTCCCACTTAAAAGATGAGAGAGGTCTCCAATTTTCATCATAGGTATACCTCAACTATGAGAGACAAAATGAGAAAAAAAAATCCAGAAAATCACATTGAAGGATTTTTAATGAATTAATTGGTAAATTCCTCAGTAAAATAAGTATTTGGTCACCTACAAACAAGCAAGATTTCAGGCTCTCACAGACCTGTAACAACTTCTTTAAGAGGCTCCTCTGTCCTCCACTCGTTACCTGTATTAATGGCACCTGTTTGAACTCGTTATCAGTATAAAAGACACCTGTCCACAACCTCAAACAGTCAGACTCCAAACTTCACTATGGCCAAGACCAAAGAGCTGTCAAAGGACACCAGAAACAAAATTGTAGACCTGCACCAGGCCGGGAAGACTGAATCTGCAATAGGTAAGCAGCTTGGTGTGAAGAAATCAACTGTGGGAGCAATTATTAGAAAATGGAAGACATACAAGACCATTGATAATCTCCCTCGATCTGGGGATCCACGCAAGATCTCACCCCGTGGGGTCAAAATTATCCTGAGAACGGTGAGCAAAAATCCCAGAACCACATGGGGGGACCTAGTGAATAACCTGCAGAGAGCTGGGACCAAAGTAACAAAGGCTACCATCAGAAACACACTACGCCACCAGGGACTCAAATCCTGCAGTGCCAGACGTGTCCCCCTGCTTAAGCCAGTACATGTCCAGGCCCGTCTGAAGTTTGCTAGAGAGCATTTGGATGATCCAGAAGAGGATTGGGAGAATAGTCATATAGTCAGATGAAACCAAAATAGAACTTTTTGGTAAAAACTCAACTTGTCGTGTTTGGAGGAGAAAGAACACCATACCTACTGTGAAGCATGGGGGTGGAAACATCATACTTTGGGGCTGTTTTTCTGCAAAGGGACCAGGACGACTGATCCGTGTAAAGAAAAGAATGAATGGGGCCATGTATCGTGAGAATTTGAGTGAAAACCTCCTTCCTACCTCCTCATCGCATCTTATAATGGACTGGTTTCTGTACTTGTCCTTTTAGACCTTAGTGCAGCTTTTGATACTATCGATCATAATATTCTACTTGATAGATTAGAACACTATGTTGGACTTAATGGAACTTCGTTGCAGTGGTTTAGATCTTATTTATCTGATAGGTTCCAGTTTGTTCATGTAAATAATGAGTTTTCTTTCAACTCAAAGCTTAGTCATGGAGTTCCACAGGGATCTGTGCTAGGCCCTACTCTTTTTAGTTTATATATGCTTCTGTTAGGCAACATTATTAGAAAGCACTGTATACATTTTCATTGTTATGCAGATGACACACAATTATACCTGTCAATGAAGCCAGATGATAGTAATCAATTAGCCAAGTTAGAAGCCTGTCTTAAGGAAATCAAAGCTTGGATGACTTGTAATTTCCTGCTATTAAATTCAGAGAAGACTGAAGTCATTCTTGTTGGTCCAAAAAACCTTAGAAATTCATTTCCAAATCAAACTTTCAGTTTGGATGCAGTTACTCTTTCTCTTAATAGCTCTGTGAGGAACCTTGGAGTTATTTTTGATCAGGATTTGTCCTTCAATTCACATATTAAATTTGTTTCTAAGACTGCCTTCTATCATTTGCGTAATATTGCCAAGATTAGGAGCCTCTTGTCTCAGAGTGATGCCGAGAAGCTGATCCACGCTTTTGTTAGCTCGAGATTAGATTATTGTAATTCTTTATTATCAGGCTGTCCTAAAACATCTTTAAAAAGTCTTCAGCTGATCCAAAATGCTGCAGCAAGAGTTTTAACAGGTACTAGAAAGAGAGATCATATATCTCCGGTTCTGGCCTCCCTTCATTGGCTTCCCATAGAGTTTAGAATTAAGTTTAAAACCCGTCTTCTTACTTACAAAGCTCTAAACAATCAGGCTCCTTTTTATTTAAAAGATCTGATACTACCGTATTATCCTAACAGAGCACTACGCTCCCAAAATGCAGGATTACTTGTAATACCTAGAATCTCCAAAAGTACAATGGGAGGCAGAGCCTTCAGTTATCAAGCTCCTCTCCTGTGGAATCAGTTGCCAATCTGGATTCGGGAGTCAGACTCGATCTCTGTTTTTAAGAATAGGGCTAAAACCTACCTTTTTGATATAGCCTACAATTAGGGAGGGATCATGTGTTTCTGAACCCTCCCTTAGTTATGCTGCTAATAGGTTTAGTCAGCCGGGGGGCCTCCAGTAATGCACTGGGCCTCACTCCTTTCCTCACTCTCTATGAAATATTTTTTTTTTGCTGGTCATTAACATTTGTTTGTTCTCTCCCATAGATTGAGACCCCATCGTGCTGTTTGCTCTCTACATGTCTGTTCTTTTCATCTTCTCTGTCCCCTCACCCCCCAGCCAGTCGCAGCAGATGACTGCCCCTCCCTGAGCCTGGTTCTGCTGGAGGTTTCTTCCTGTTAAAAGGGAGTTTTTCCTCTCCACCATCGCCAAGTGCTTGCTCACAGGGGATCGCCTGATTGCTGGGGTCTTTCTGCAACTGTGGGGGTTCCCCCCTACAGTTGATAGTGCTATGAGATGACTGTTGTTGTGAAATGGCGCTATATAAATAAAGTTGAATTGAATTGAATTGAATTGAATTCCACCGGCAAGGGCATTGAAGATGAAATGTGGCTGGGTCTTTCAGCAAAACAATGATCCCAAACACACCACCCGGGCAACCAAGGAGTGGCTTCGTAAGAAGCATTTCAAGGTCCTGGAGTGGCCTAGCCAGTCTCCAGATCTCAGCCCCATAGAAAATCTTTGGAGGGAATTGAAAGTCCGTGTTGCCCAGCGACAGCCCCAAAACATCACTGCTCTAGAAGAGATCTGCATGGAGGAATGGGCCAAAATACCAGCAACAGTGTGTGAAAACCTTGTGAAGACTTACAGAAAACGTTTGACTTCTGTCATTGCCAACAAAGGGTATATAACAAAGTATTGAGATGAACTTTTGTTATTGACCAAATACTTATTTTACCGAGGAATTTACCAATTAATTCATTAAAAATCCTTTAATGTGATTTTCTGGATTTTTTTTTTCTTATTTTGTCTCTCATAGTTGAGGTATACCTATGATGAAAATTGGAGACCTCTCTCATCTTTTAAGTGGGAGAACTTGCACAATTGGTGGCTGACTTCACTTCCGCCCTCCAGAGAGAGCAGTCACTTTTTTCTTTGCTCCTGTTCCCTGTCTCTCCCTCCCTAACTGACTGGATCCCAGCTTGCTATTGTCTGTGTCTGCGTGGCTCTCTACTGGTGATTCATCCTAACGAAATTATGGATTTAATAAGCTGGGCTTTGAACACAATCGACACTGTCTTCTCAACGAGAAAATCGGGTCCAGGGGAGCCCATCTGTCCTGCAGGTACTGCTGCTGCGGGTTACATTAAAGATACATACAATTGGAAACTTATGTGTCTGTGCGATCTTTCAATTGAAGATATAGAAGATATATATCTATTTGGAGCTACGGTCTCAGGACTTCTACTGATCGGCTTTGGGATAGTCCTGGTGTATCGCAAATTAAAGAAGATGGACAGAGCTTATCAAAAAGCTGGCCCTGCGAAGCTTTTTCATCAATTCGACCAGCTGGGGAGGACTCTGATAGCGGCTAATGGAGAACTGTACAGGAAGATTGAAAACATCATGGTGGCGCTAAGAGCTCTCCAGGATATGATTTCAAAGCCTGGCAATGATGGAATTGGAGCACTGAATCCGTAAGAGAATGGAAAGTTTTTCTCTGAAGTCAGTGCTTATTCGACCTGTTTTCGGTGCCCTCAGCATTCAGTCCTCCTGATGAACAACAGTATAAATGTTGATTTTCCCCTTCATAAACATTTGGCGAACAGTATCTGGATTCTCAAGGACAGCCATGTGTCTGACTCAGAGAATTTCCATCTGCCGTGCTCAAGGACATGTGCCTCTGACTTTCAGACACTAGTCATAACATCTGCTGAGAGAGAGATCTTTGCTGTTCACCAGTAACTGATAACTGCCACCCTTGCATCCAACACACACACGACTGACCCATTTATACTGATGAAAGACACACATTCACTGTTCTCTCTACTGTTGCTGTTTGTTAAGTGTGATTCATTGTCTGCTAATTGTGCACTGAGGGTTTTTTTTCTGGGTGATCATAATTCGGCTCACTTGAGCTTATTTGAGCTTACGAGCGTTATTTTGATTAACTATGTTTTTTTCTCTCTACCTATTGTTTTGTTCCCTGACCCTTGCCCTCTATTCCCCTCCTGTTGACAGGCGCCTCCATGGCTTGCCGCGTCATTGGGAAGCGCCTATCAGGCGCGCCCAATGTCAAGTCAAATTCCTCGTATGTTTACTTGTTTACTTGTAAATGTGCTTGGCAATAAACTTTATTCTGATTCTGATTCTGACTAAATACTTTTTTACCCCACTGTATGTAGAGCAGCAACTCTTTTTTCAGATCATAAGAGAGTTCTTTGCCATGAGGTGCCATGTTGAACTTCCAGTGGCCAGTATGAGAGAGTGTGAGAGTGATAACATCAAATTAAACACACCTGCTTGTCATAAATCGAGTTCTGGAGTTTTCTGCCAGACTCGATTTCCTGACTTCATCTGCCATATTATTCATCTGTTGCATTTTTTGCCTTTTGAGTTTATGTGTTCTTGGGTTGCCTGCCATTTTTCTGTTTATGTCATATTTTGATTCTGTATTTATTTTTATTTGAGTTTGTTATTTCATTCTGTAATTCTCCATTTCCTTTTCTGTTGACAGCTGTCAGGGGGCGTGTAGCTGGTGTGGGCATGCCCTGTCAACCGCCAGTTGGGTTTGCCTCCCTCTCACGGTCACAGCTGATTACAGTTATGTATCGTTGCTTTCTCCTGCCCGTTCAGGTACCCTCATCTTTTGTCTATCATGTTTATTGGTCCAATCCATATTTAAGGGCCTCATTTTCATGTGGGGTTTGCCGCTGGAGCGTTTTCCTCTCCTCGTCTCTGCCAGAACCCTGCCTTGCTCTGGCACGTATTTCTCAAGAGTAAGTTTTTTCTCTCATTACCCTTTGTGTTCTATTTGTTCTGTTGCATTTTGTGTTAGTTATTTTCTGTTAATAAAGTATCCAAACTCACAGTTGGTGTGTGGGTCTGTCTTTCTGCCCTGAGGGGCCAATTCATGACAGAATCCAGTGGCCATAATTGAGACCCAGCCGCTGTAAGTTTGTTGATTTTTTCCTTCACTCGTCAGTGGCAAAGCCTGTTGTTTTTCCATTTTTTCTTTTTTGATTTCCCTCTTTTTCTCACCGAGATTACCATGGCTGTGATCAGAGAGAGGTTCACCGCGAGATTTAGCGAAATAGAGCGGTGGACTGTGAAAGTGCTGGAGGACATTTTATTACAGGCTCGAGCCTCCTGTACCCCCAAGGCAAACCGAGAGTGCCTTGAAGGTGGGGTGCAGGTGCTGGAGGTGCGCCCCAGCCTGTGGGACTATCCAGAACTCTCTGGCCTGCTTCTGCCCGTTCTCCTTCATTTAACATCGAGCAGTGAACCCAGGGAAACAACTCTGATGGTGGTGCCTGCACCAGCCCAGACCAAGCGCTTGCTCAAGAAGAAGCCTCCAGCCTCTCACCATTCTCCGGTGACGGCTCCGCCTCCTTCTCCCGAGCCTTGGCCCACACCATCGGCCGGGGAGCTGGAGGAGCGCAGGTTCTTTTGGCAAAGACTGACCTCCTCCTGGAGGTTAAACCATGGCCCCTCCCTGACGTGGTTCATAAATTAGAGGAGTTTTCCCCAAGGGAGCCGGAGTGGGGGCCAAAAATCGAGCATCCCCTGACTCCAGAACCTTTTCCTCTACATAATGAGCCTACAACTCTGCCTCCTGCTCGTAGCCACCGATCCCGGCAGAAGAACACCACTTCTCGGCTTGCAGCTCCTCTGGCGCCAGAGCAGAAACCCCCCTCAGCAGTTTAGCCTTCCTCTCTCTCTTCTCCGGCTGAATTGGCAGCAGCTGCTGTTCCTTGCTTCTCCCCGGCGCTCTCCCCCGCTGCCGAGAGGCTAATTGTTTTTCCTCCAACTCCGCCTGCCTCCGTGTCCTCTGGGGTTGCTCCTCTATGATCATTGGAGGGGCCAGCGTCCACTGTAGTCACGGAAAGGAGCAATGCCACAATAGCAGCAGCAGAAAACACCACACCCTGGGAGAACAGGCAAGTGTGTTTTTCATTCTCAGTCTTCTAAATATGAATTACCTTATCTGTTTCCCAGTGGTGAGACTCAGCCCATACTGTCCTCTGAGCTCGCACCGGTCTGCTGCAGCTGTAAGTCTGATACCTACTCTCTCCGTGTCTCCTCCTAATTTCTCCGAGTGCCCGCTACATCACTGGATGATGGAGGAGCCTGCGGCCCTGGAGGACCTAGCCCCAGCCCCACAGCCACAGTCTGGGTGGAGAGGGAGCGCTGTTTCTGAGCTGACGCCAGAACCGATGATGGAATGTCCCAAGATTTCAGCTACACCAGAGCCAGCGTCTCCAGGAAGTTGACCCCAGCCACCACACCAGATGAGCCACTGACGTGGGTCACTTCCCCTGGGAGCCTGGAGATTGACTTGACCACCAAGCCTGCTGCAGGGGCCACCACAGCAGAATTGGAGATGGACCACCAGAGGACCGGACCCAAGAAATTGTCACCTGGATCGCCGGAGTGCTGGACGGTGGTGGAGCTCGAGTTCAGGCAAGTGCCCTCTTCAGTTCTTGTTGTTTCTGTACTGGAGAGGTCTTGTCTGGCTCTTGGTGAGGAGAGCCATGTGGAGCCATCAGCTACACCTGAGCTCACCTCACTGGGCTCCACTGCTGCTGGTGACTCAGACCCCACTTCTCCATCTTTGTTGTCTGAGCTTTTTCCCAGGGTCACCGAAGCTAATTCTGATCTGCAAGATGTCTCCGGGGGTCCAGGATCATCTCCTGAGGTCATTGTGGGTCCAGCTCCTCCCGCGGAAACTGCCACGGATGTCCCACTCCAGTCCGGGTCCACCGAGGGTGCTGCAGTGCTCCAGCCTGGCACCACCACGGGTGCTACAATGCTCCAACCCAGAGCCACCACGGATGCTACCATGCTCCAGCCTGGAGCCATCGTGGGTGCTGCAGTGCTCCAGCCTGGAGCCACTGCAGGTGCTACAGAGCTCCAGCAAGGAGCCACCACGGGTGCTGCAATGCTCCAGCCCAGAGCCATCGAGGGTGCTGCAATGCTCCAGCCCGGAACCACCACGGGTGCAGCTCCGCTTCAGCCTGAAGCCACCGTGGGTACAGCTCGCTTCAGCCTGATGCCACCACGGGTGTAGCGCTGCTTCAGCCCGAAGCCACCAAGGGTGCAGCTCCGCTTCAGCCCGAAGCCACTGTGGGGGCAACCATGCCCCAGCCCGGGACCACCGCGGGTGCGGCTCTGTCTCGGTCTGGGACCACCGAGGGTGCAACTCTGTCCCAATCCAGGACCACTAAGGGTGCCGCTGATCAACCCGAGGGCGTCGTGGTCCCCCTTTCTTCAGCTGACGCCATCGGGGTTCCCCCTCTTCAACTCTCCTCCCTTTTTTGGGGTCTTCCTGTGGGGGAGCCACCTCCTGGACCATCTGTCCTGTTCAGGTGGCTAAAAACTTCTGGCAGACCACCTGACTGGATGAGCCGCAGAGTTGAGTGGCCCTCATTTCCTGGAAGGCCACCCGACTCGGTCCATCGTGCCATCTGGCATGCTGGGACTTTGGTCGCTCACCTGAATTGCGTAGCCCCTTGGTCCAGGGGGCTTAGGGGAGTTGAGGGCCTTTCTCTGGTGTGGGTCCTGAGCGGGTTAGTTTTTGTTCCCTCTTGACCTGTTCCCCCCACCACCCACCCTTGATGGACTATTGTGCCTACGGGGGGGGGGGGGTCTTTTTCTTTTGGTGTTACCCTGGGGTGTCTGGTTCCACCCCTTGAGAGGGGGGGGGGGCGCTGTCTTAAACCGAGTTCTGGAGTTTTCTGCCAGACTCGGTTTTCCTCGGAATTCCTGCCATATTATTCATCTGTTGCATTTTATGTGTTCTTGTGTTACTTGCCATTTTTCTGTTTATGTCATATTTTGATTCTGTATTTATTTTTTATTTTATTTGAGTTTGTTATTTCATTCTGTAAGTCTCCGTTTCCTTTTCTGTTGACAGCTGTCAGGGGGCTTTAGCTGGTGTGGGTGTGCCCTGTCAGCTGTCAGTTGGGTTTGCCTCCCTCTCACGGTTACAGCTGATTATAATTATGTATCATTGCTTTCTCCTGCCCATTCAGGTACCCTCACCAGTTGTCTATCATATTTATTGGTCCAGTGTATATTTTAGGGCCTCATTTTCATGTTGGGTTTGCCGCTGGATTGTTTTCCTCTCCTCGTTTCCGCCAGAGCCCAGCCTCGCTCTGGCATGTATTTCTCAAGAATAAGTTTGTTCTCTCATTATCCTTTGTGTTCTGTTCGTTCTGTTGCATTTTGTGTTAGTTATTTTCTGTTAATGAAGTATCCAAACTCACAGTTGGTGCGTGGGTCTGTCTTTCTGCCCTGAGGGGCCAATTCATGACACTGCTCCCCATTCACACCTGAGACCTTGTAACACTAATGAGTCACATGACATCAAGGTGTGAAAATGGCTAATTAGGAACAATTTGGACTTTTTCATTAGGGGTATACTCACTTTTGTTGCCAGCGATTTAGACATTAATGGCTGTGTGATAAGTTATTTTGAGGGAACAGCAAATTTTCGCTGTAATACAAGCTGTACACTGACTACTTCACATTGTATCAAAGTGTCATATCTTCAGTGTTGTCCCATGAAAAGACAGAATAAAATATTTACAAAAATGTGAGGGTTGTACTCACTTTTGTGAGATACTGTATATCCAGTGGTGTGAAAGCGTTTGCCCCCTTCCTGATTCCTCATTTTTTTTTGTCACTCACCTGAGCGCTTCGTCGCATCAGAGTGCTATTTTGCCGGCTTTTGTTTGTTTTTATTGGTTTTATTGATTTCGTTTTTAATCTCTGTTTGCTGATATTAGTTTCTGTTTAGCACTAGCTTGGTACTGCCTCGCTGAAAAGCCCGATCGGACGCACGGGTGGTCGGACCCCCGGCTGGGCTAGTTTTACCGGGCTAGGCTACCTGCTAACCTGTTTTTAGCCTTTTTAGCTGTTTTTAGCTAACTTGTTTTTAGCCTGTTTTAGCTGTTTTTGGCTGGCTGCTGGCAATCCACCTCATCGCCTGGAACGCCATGGCTCCATCCCCGATGTGTATCCGTTGTGTGTCCCTTCTTAGTCAGGTTTCTGAGCTGGAAGTGAGACTCGCCAACCTCTACAAGATTTGGGAGGCTGAGGAACATCTCAACACCATTATACTCGGGCAAACAACGGCTCCGGCAACCGATTTGCAGTTGGCAGAGACGGCTACTTACCTGGAGGAGGTCAGCGCTTCTCCGTCCACTTCCACTCCTGCTCCGGTTCTGGCTTCTTGTGATGTCCAGGACCACAGCAATCAACACTGGCTTCATCTCGGGGCTAAACCCAAAGCCCCGGTCTGTACTTCTCACACTCAATGCACGCCCTGGACCTTGGTTGGATCAGCTGGCAATCATCGACAGTCTCCCAGACTGGGCCGCGCCTCTTCTGTTCCTCTGGTCCTGGATAATAGATTCGACATCCTTTCTCTGGAGGATTTTCCCCACCTGGACACTGGCCGTCCGCCCGTGGCCGCCCCGCCTCCTCCTTCCTCTGCTTTAGCAGCGGCTCAGGTCCGCAAACCCCGGATTAAGACAACTCTAGGTGTGCCAAATTACACACCAGCTCCAAATAGAAGCAAGCGCATCACCCCGCCTTCACAACAACAACACCCTCAGCAACGTTATTCTCCACGTCAGAATCCACCAACAAATCCCCTCCAGATGACATTGGTAATTGGTGACTCGACTATGAGGAACGTCAGAAGCAGGTACTGTATCACTAGATTTTTTTCCTGAGGCTAGAGTCTCTGACATTGAAGCCCTTATCCCTGACCTGCTAAATGAATTCCCCCACATTCAAACTGTCATAGTACATGTTGAATGCAATAACATCCCAGATGAAGCGTCGGAGATTTTAAAGAGTGACTTCAGGAGCTTTCTGTCCACTCTTATGAACTGTGGCAGATGTGCGTTTATCTCTCGGCCTTTGGCACCTCTCAGACGAGGCCACAATTATTTTAGCAGAACTCTTAGTCTTAATACTTGGCTGTGTTTTACTTGTCCTATTTTTAACATTGGTTTTGTAGACAATTTTAACTTGTTTTGGAACTGCCCATCACTTATGAGGCCTGATGGCATGAACCCAAATAGACTTGGTGCACGTGTTTTAAGAGACAATTTGTTCTATTCCATTCAGTGTTTTTTGGTACAGTGACTGAAACTTGGTGTGTTTACTCACTCTGATGCTCCTGGGTCTGCCAATCAGCCCTTTTTTGGTTCTGTTTCCACTTCTCATATTAATCCCATTAATCCATATAATTTGCACTGTTTGGATCACCTTTCGATTTATAACCCTACAGAGATTGTGTCTGTCTCCCGGTACCCGGAATATTATAACTCAAGACAAATACAACACAACCTGATAAACACACGTCTTTCTGCAGCTCCTCCTTATCCACCACCCCTCAACTTTGCCCCTGTCTTCTCCCTTCGAGAACCTTTCTCTGCTCCCCCCAAAGTTAATAAAAAAGTTAATAAAAATAGAATGCATAAACATCCCAAAGTGATTAAACAAAATGTTGGTAAAATTCAAATCAAACCTCAAGTCTCTAAATTTAATAATTTGGCCTCTGTTCCTCCCCAAAATTTTAAAATTAAATGTAGTTTATTAACCTCTTCCACTCCGGGATACCGCAGGCGGTCATGTCTCTGCATCCTAGGGCGCACGAGGGCACCCTAGGACGCACAGTGTGAAAAAAAAGCTGCAGACACAGCCGCGGACAGAAAGCCAAAGGAGTGCTTTGATTGGTTTAGATTTGATTGACCTCTCATTCGACTAATAAGAGCTTTGAATTGGGTTTCTGAAACCTTGAAGAACCAATGACTGAAAACCTAGCAAGAAGGACCCACCTACCAACGGCTGCGAATGCAGCGAGCCAATTGAAGCAGAGAACTTCGACGATTGAAAGCATACGTCCTGTGCATAAAATCTGTTTTGTGTAAGCCGCTGGGTGACACACACGCGTTCGCCAGTCTTTTTTTCTTACTACTGTTCTTATTTGTTTTGAAAAATCGTTCGCCAAAACCACAATCATGGAAGCGCAAAACCGCAATAATGGAATTATGGTTTGACCGGGTCGCGTGACCAGAACCACGAGTCCGTAACAAGCGGACCAGCGTCATGTCTCGTCTGACAATGAGGAAGAGAAGTTCGCCAGCGACACTGCTGTTGTGGACAGGTAAGTGTTATAAGCTAAATTATTCTTTATCCCTGAAAATTGTAATCAAAATGACTTTTGACCGATCGGTAAATTACAACTGTGCGTCATCGCAACATGACGGACCGGTCCGTGCGCCACGTCCGGACCGTGAACGCCCCCCCCCCCCGCTACTCTTCTGTAGCGGATTGCAGATATTATTGCAGATATTTTAGTACAACTGTGCGTAGTAGACCGCGGCGCACCGTCCCTGCGGTCCATCATGTAGCGATGGGTGATGTCCGTCCTCTGTAGCCGGGGTGGGGGGGTTGGAGTTGTTAGTTATCTTCTACATTACAGATATTTTAGTATAATTTTTAGTGCACTGTAGGTTATTTTTTCTTGTAAAAAAAGCCACACATTTTTTACGTGGCATGCTTCTTTGTGTGTGGGGGCTTATTTGTTCATTCATTCATTCATGAATGAATAAACAACCCACACACACACACACACAGCCCTGAGTGTCACCTTTCATTAGAGCCCAACATGAAGCTTCTATATTGAATCATTCAAAAGTTACAGACGTTTTTCCAAACTGTGCCATTTGGCACAATTTGGCACAGTTCAAAAATGCCTGGGAACAACCTGTGAAGAAAGCTGTGTAATATATTCATTTTTTGTGGTATTGTTACAAAATTTTGATCTCAGCTGGATAACACTTGGTTCTACATTTCTGTTGCATTTTCCAGCCCGGATCTCACATCCATCCATCCATCTTCTTCCGCTTAATCCTTTTCGGGTCGCAGGGGGGCTGGAGCCTATCCCAGCATCTTTGGGCGAGAGGCAGGGTACACCCTGGACAGATTGCCAGTCCATCGCAGGGCCAACACAGAGAGACAGACAACCATTCACTCTCACAGTCATACCTAAGGACAATTTAGAATCCCCAGTTTTTGATGCCAATTAACCTAACGTGCATGTTTTTGGCATGTGGGAGGAAACCGGAGAAATCCCAGAGTAAACCCACACAGACACAGGGAGAACATGCAAACTCCACACAGATCACTGTTGGTCGGGGACTGGGATTGAACCAAGGATCCCCAGCCAAGGGTGAGTTGCTGTGCTGCCGCAGTGCTAACCACTCCGCCACCGCGCTGCCCCCGGATCTGACAGCTGTGTTATTTGCAAGCATTTGTATCCAAAAAAACACCCAGGCAAACTTTATTTTCTTCAAGTTCAGTATGTTTAGATGACTGTTACTCAGTGGCAGGAGCACTTAAGAGAGATTATGACTGTTTGACTGTTATGACTGCCAAAAAATTCAAAGTGTTTTCTTTTAAACGAGACCAACCCCATGAAGATGCTGCAAAGGGTTGAAGAACAGCTTTTGATTTACTTTGGGTACGTTATTTTTAGACGTTTTTAGGGAAATTGACCAGAGTGCAAGGGGTTAAATATTAGGTCTCTATCTCCCAAGTCTCTGCTAGTTCATGATCTATTAATTGATCATCAGATCGATTTATTATCCCTCTCAGAGACTTGGCTTGGGCAAGACGATTATATTGGTTTGAATGAATCAACTCCCACTGGTTATTTAAACTGTCATAACCCCAGAGGTTCTGGTCGTGGAGGTGGAGTGGCGGCAATTTTCCATTCTAAATTACTAGTAATGTCAAGCAAAAATTATGTTTTAATTCCTTTGAGGGCCTGGTCCTCAGTGTGAGGTATGTTGGCTATCTTGGCTTGAACCCAATTCTCTTTGCCACAGTTTATCATCCTCCCTCGTCCTACTCAGAGTTTCTATCCGAATTTGCCGAATTTTTAGCTGATTTAGTGCTGAAATCAGATAGAATAATTATTGTAGGGGACTTTAACATACATGTTGATGTAGAGAGTGACTGTCTTAATATGGCATTCAATTCAATTTTAGACTCAATGGGGTTTTCCCAGAAAGTAGAAAATTCTACCCATTATCTCCACCATGCATTGGACCTTGTTTTGACTTATGGTATAGATATAGAAAATCTGGTAGTGTCTCCTCATAATCCCGTACTGTCAGACCATTGTCTGTTAACCTTTGATTTCACTATTTCTGATTATTTGACTCCTAAAGAAAAATACTACTACAGCAGATGTCTTTCAGATGACATTGTTACCAAATTTTTGCAGATTGTCTCCTCTATACCATGGGTCAACACAACGGAAATAAAAATGGAGAGCCTGCTCTTTTCATAATTGATTGCATTGTAGATATTGTTATAGCCTCTCTGCATCGGACTCTAGATTTGGTAGCCCCTTTAAAAAAGAAAAAGTCTAACCAGAGATTTCTAACCCCTTGGTTTAACTCAGAAACTCGTAGCTTAAAACAGAAGACTCGTCAATTGGAAAGGAAATGGCGTTCTACTAATTTAGAGGAATTCTGTTTAGCATGGAGAAGTCATCTCTTAATTTATAAAAAATCTCTTAGAAAAGCTAGCTCAAGTTATTATTCTGCATTAATAGAAGCGAATAAGAATAACCCCAGGTTTCTTTTCAACACTATACCCAGGCTGACAAAGTGTCAGGACTCGGTCAATCCTCTCATCCCCCCTGAGCTTTCTAGTCAGGACTTTCTGAACTTTTTCAATCATAAAATTTTATCTATTAGAGATAAAATCAGTCAGATTCTTCCTACTGTAAACTTAAGTACATTAACTACTACAACTCCTTCATTTGATATCTGTTTAGATAAGTTTACTCCAATCGACCTCTTAGAGTTGGATAAAATAATCTCCTCATCTAAGCCTTCATCTTGCCTTTTGGACTCTATTCCTACCAGGTTATTTAAAATTGTCTTTCCAATTATTGGTAGCCATATTCTTCATATAATTAATTCTTCTTTAACTCTGGGTTATGTACCACTGGCTTTTAAAACTGCTGTAATTAAACCTTTACTCAAAAAGCCGACGCTCGATCCAGGACTTTTAGCTGACTATCAACCAATCTCTAATCGGTCTTTCATTTCAAAAATCTTGGAAAGAGTTGTTGCTGCGCAATTGTTTGACCATTTGCAGGGAGTTGGTTTGTTTGAGGAGTTTCAGTCTGGGTTCAGAGTTCATCACAGCACTGAAACTGCCTTAGTGAAGGTCACTAATGACCTCATCGCATCTGATAATGGACTTGTTTCTGTTCTTGTCCTTTTAGATCTTAGTACAGCCTTTGATACTATCGATCATGCCATTCTACTTGATAGATTAGAACACTATATTGGACTGAACGGAACTCCACTGCAGTGGTTTAGATCTTATTTGTTCGATAGATTTCAGTTTGTTCACATCAATGATGAGTTTTCTTCCAACTCTAAGCTCAGTCATGGAGTGCCACAGGGATCTGTGTTAGGCCCTACTCTTTTTAGTTTATATATGCTTCCGTTAGGCAATATCATTAGAAAGCACTGTGTACATTTTCATTGTTACGCAGATGACACAACTGAACAATGAAGCCCGATGATTGTAATCAATTAGCCAAGTTAGATGCCTGTCTTAAGGATATCAAAGCCTGGATGACTTGTGATGTTCTGCTAATAAACTCAGATAAGACTGAAGTCATTCTTGTTGGCCCAAAACACCTTAGAAACTCCTTTCCAAATCATGCTCTTAATTTGGATGCCACTACTCTCACTCTGGACAGTTCTGTGAGGATCCTTGGAGTTATTTTTCACCAAGATCTGTCCTTTAATTCACATATTAAATTTGTTTCTAAGACTGCCTTCTATCATCTGTGCAATATTGCCAAGATTAGGAGCATCTTGTCTCTGAACGATGCTGAGAAACTGATCCATGCCTTTGTCAGCTGTCGATTAGATTATTGTAACTCATTATCAGGTTATCCTAAAATATCCTTAAAAAATCTTCAGTTGATCCAAAATGTTGCTGCAAGAGTTTTAACTGGCTCTAAAAAAAAGGGATCATATTTCCCCGGTTCTGTCCTCCCTTCATTGGCTTCCCATAGAGTTTAGAATTAAATTTAAAATCCTTCTTCTCACTTTCAAAGCTCTTAATAATCAGGCCCCCTTATATATAAAAGATCTGATATTACCTTACCATCCTAATAAAGCACTATGCTCCCAAAATGCTGGATTACTTGTATTGCCCAGAATCTCCAAAAGTACATTCGGAGGCAGAGCCTTCTGCTATCAAACTCTTTTTCTATGGAACCAATTACTACTCTGGGTCCGGGAGTCAGACTCGGTCTCTGTTTTTAAGAACAGGGTAAAATCCTTCCTTTTTAATATAGCCTATGATTAGGGAGGGATTTTGTGTCTCTTAACCCCGCTTCTGCTCTGCTGTTAATAGATCCATACTGCTGGGTGACCTCCAGTAATGTACTTGGCATCTCACTGTTATGTTCTTTATGTCTGTCCTCTTTATCCTCTCTATCCACTCACCCCCAGCCAGCCGCAGCAGATGACTGCCCCTCCCTGAGCCTGGTTCTGCTAGAGGTTTCTTCCTGTTAAATGTTTTTCCTCTCCGCCGTCGCTAAGTGCTTGCTCACAGGGGATCGTCTGATTGCTGGGTCTTTCTGAAATTGTAAGGTTTTCTCTGCATTTTGTAGCGCTATGAGATGACGTCTGTTGTGATGTGGCGCTTTATAAATAAAGCTGAACTGAACTGAATTGAATTGAATATGTTTGTCACACTTAAATGTTTCAGATCATCAAACAAATTTAAATATTATACAAAGATAACACAAGTAAACACAAAATGCAGTTTTTAAATGAAGGTGTTTATTATTAAGGGAAAAAAATCCAAACCTACATGGCTTTGTGTGAAAAAGTGTTTGCCCCCTAAACCTAATAACTGGTTGAGCCACCTTTAGCAGCAACTGCAATGCGTTTGCGATAACTGGCAATGAGTCTTTTACAGCACTGTGGAGGAATTTTGGCCCACTCATCTTTGCAGAATTGTTGTAATTCAGCCACAATGGAGAGTTTTCGAGCACAAACCACCTTTTAAAGGTCATGCCACAACATCTCAATCGGATTCAGGTTAGGACTTTGAATAGGCCACTCCAAAGTCTTCATTTTGTTTTTCTTAAAAGGAACTCTGATTATATTGGCATGTTAGCTCTGTATGCTTTATTTTTATGTTACTAACATAACTATAATATCATTTTTTTGAAAATAATTCCCAGTTTTATATATTTTTAAAAAACTTTATTACGATGTAAATTGCCATTATTGTTTACGTCGCAATGCATTCTGGGTAGTGACGTAGAAGGGTTGCAGCCGTTTTTTCTGTCTTATACAAGCCAAGAAGCGAAGCTACGAACTACTGCCATTTGTCAGTGAAAATGCCACATTGCGCAGCTTTTGGATGTAATTTCCAATCAAAGGGAAATAAAGAGAGCGGGGTAAGCCTCCATAGCTTTCCTAAAGAGGGAAAGTTGAGGAAAAAGTGGGGCGGCAGCGGCTCAGCAGGTAGAGCAGGTCGTCTAATAACCCGATGGTTGGCGGTTCGCATCATGCTCTCCCCAGATATCCTGCCGTTGTGTCCCTGGGCAAGACACTTCACCCGCATTGCCTCCAGTGCCCATAACACTGGGTATAAATGTGTAAAAATGTTTAAATGCTTGGTGGTGGCCGGAGAGGCTGTTGGTGTGGATTGGCAGCCACATTTCCCTCACTCTGAGTCTGTGATCACGCGCTGTAACGCATGCCTGATAAAGCTGACATATGTATTAATCCCGCTGTGATAAAGCACAATAGCGTGCGCTTTGCGCACCAGTGTGGCGGATGAAATAAGGGAACCCAGTGTGGAGGCACGGAATAATTGCAGGCAGGACACTGCGAACTGAAGTTTAAAAGATAAGATAAGCCTTTATTAGTCCCACAACGGGGAAATTCCAGGATTGCAACAGCACAGGGATAGCAACACTCAGAGCAACAATCAGAAGGCAAGAAAAAACAAGCAAGCAAGAGCAGCTAATATACATAAAAGGGTGTTTATTTCATACTCCAGCGCTGTGGAGCGAGCCCTTTTTTTTTTTTTTACTTATTTTGCACTAACCACAGTGCGCAGTGGGCAGCACAGTTTACCCTCGGCCAGGGGATCGCAGAGATCGTGGGTTCGATCCCTGCCCCCGGCCAACAGTGATCTGTGTGGAGTTTGCATGTTCTCCCCGTGTTTGCGTGGGTTTACTCTGGGATTTCTCCAGTTTCCTCCCACATGTCAAAAACATGCAGGTTAGGGAGTTAAGGGGCGCTTGCGCACGCAGCGACTGGCAGCTGGTGGCTTGTCACCAGACTGCAAAACAAATCTACCTATGGGTGTGGAGAGCGTGAAATAAAGAGGATGAATTTTTTTCTCAATTCAGGTTTATTGACGATCTCACATCTCCAGCTTTCTCTCAACAGAATAAGAGACCGAACTCCCCCAAACCCCCGCTTTAATACCTGGGACATCAAAGACAGAATCACATTGTCATCACATCCCCCCAAGTCCCTTCGTCCTCCATCTGACCCCAGGAGGTCAGGAAGTCCTTTCAGAGTCCTCACCAAAGGCACCTCCACCTCCTGCTGTAATCCCCAGGAGGTCCAGACACATTGTTCCTTCAAAGATGTGAGGTCACAGAATACATATGTAATCCTAAGCATCTCAATCCTGTGCTATGCATATGCAGTCAAAATATGCTCGCCACAATGGGTACAAAATAAGTAATAAAAAAAAAAAAGGGCTCGCTCCACAGCGCTGGAGTGAGCTTCGTGCTGGAGGATGAAATAAACACCCTTTTAAACTTCAGTTCGCAGTGTCCTGCCTGCACTTATTCTGTGCCTCAGCACTGGGTTGCCTTATTTCATCCGCCACACTGGTGCACAAAGCGCACGCTCATGCGCCCCCCCCCCCTTCCCGGTGTGTGTGGCGAACGGTGTGTGATTTGGTGCAGATAAGTAGAAAGAGCAAGGCGACCGGAGCAGGTAGAATTTGTTGCTGACAACAGTGCGGTATATAAATAAAGCCCCAACGCTTCAGCAAAACGGCCTGTGCTTCTGTGTACCACAAGAGTGAGGTTTACTCGGGAATTAAACCGCGGAGGAAGATACATCTCCCCTGCGTCCCAGAACCACGGTTAGGAGACGAAAGGCAGGAACGGTCAACACAAGCGTGCGATCACAGACATGTCTCATGCGCACACTTTGAGCGATATTGTGCTATTATCACAGCGTGATTAATACATATGTCAGTTTTATCAGGCATGCGCTACAGCGTGTGATCACAGACACTCAGAGTGAGGGAAATGTGGCTGCCAATCCGTGCCAACAGCCTCTCCGGCCTCCACCGAGCATTTAAACATTTTTACACATTCATACCCAGTGTTATGGGCACTGGAGGCAATGCGGGTGAAGTGTCTTGCCCAGGGACACAACGGCAGGATATCTGGGGAGAGCGTGATGCGAACCACCAACCATGGGGTTATTAGACTACCTGCTGAGCCGCTGCCGCCCTACTTTTTCCTCAACTTTCCCTCTTTACTAACTAACTAACTAACTAACCTGCACTTATATAGCGCTTTTCTAGTCACAAAGACCACTCAAAGCGCTTTCATTAATACTAACCCTCTATTCTAAGGGCCTATAGGAAACAGATATCTAGGGACAATTTAGAACAGCCAATTAACCTAACATGCATGTTTTTGGCATGTGGGAGGAAACCGGAGAAATCCCGGAGTAAACCCACGCAACACGGGGAGAACATGCAAACTCCACACAGATCACTGTTGGTCGGGGGCTGGGATCGAATAGCTCCATAGCTTTAGGAAAGCTATGGAGGCTCACCCCGCTCTCTTTATTTCCCTTTGATTGGAAATTACATCCAAAAGCCGCGCAATGTGGCATTTTCACTGACAAATGGCAGTAGTTCGTAGCTTTGCTTCTTGGCTTGTATAAGACAGAAAAAACGGCTGCAACCATTCTACGTCACTACCCAGAATGCATTGCGACGTAGGAGGCAGAGATGGACATGAGAGAAATAATTGCGACTAATCGAAAAAGTTGTTGCTACATTAGTCGACTACCAAAATAATCATTTGTTGCAGCCCTACTCTATTTAGAAAAATAGCCTTTCTATATGAAATGGATACTTTTTTTTTTTTTTACTGGTGCTAAGTTAGGTATTACTGTAATGGTAAAGAGCCATTCCAGTGAATATCATGATGGAGGGCTGTAAAGGTTGCCACTACATGCTTTAATGTAGAGATCTTTCTTCACTGATGTCCTTCCACAGGAAAAAACTGATGTTGTGCCATATAGGTACCCTTACTATATGGGGCAAATTTGAGATTCCCTACAGATGACTCTTGGATGCACTTTCAAGTGAAAAGTGTCATGGAAATGTATTCTGTATGGTGAAGACTGAAATAGAGACAAATGTTCAGCAGAACTGCCAACTTTCCTGTGACTTTGTGGCTCATACAGGCAGTCACAGACCAGTTGGAGCCATCCATAGAGAAGGTCATCATTTCTTCCCACTAAATCTTCCTGTACAGATAATGAGTTTTCTCTGACCATCACAGGATATGTAAAACTCTAGTCAAGTATTAGCACTGAATAAGCATTGGCCAGAGCATTAGCATTAAACATTATTTTTTTTCCACAGAAGACATGATGATGTGACGTGGTCGCAGAGAGGGGGGGAAATGCAATAAAAAAAAGATGTTGTGCCCTCCCTTCCAATGTGCCTTTACGGTCTTTCCCAAAATGGGTTTGGTAATGACATCATAAGGGTGACGTTAAACACTTTGATAACATTTTGAATTTTGCTCTCAGACCCTGTGGAGAATAATTCACAACTATTTGTGGGTCCTCTTCTGTAGTTTTGCTGATTTAGTTAGAAGACTAACTGTATTTGGGCAAACAAAGAGGAAAAAGTACTTCAAGCTCAACAAAAAAAAAAAAAATAAAATACTTGAACAAAAAGTTTGCCCGGGGCTCTTTGATTGATTGATCAGAGCCATTTTAAGATATGTGTAATTGCTCTACTTAAATAGTAATTTATATACTATAGTCTCTTGGTGAGTAGAACCAACCCACTTTTACTCTCTTAGGAAAATATGATGCAAATTTTTTTGTCAAATTACTAGATTTGAATAAATATTTATGAACTTCAAATTCAAACAGCACTCTAAATCTAAATGTTAAGTATAAATGTAAAATACTAAATTAAAACCTAAGTATTACATACTATCCTTAAAAATCTCTTCCTGTAGTCCTGATCAGTCTGCATTTGAGTCCTCACCTGCCTTTGGTTCATGACAGCTAAATATATTTGCAATACAGAGGTTATACCCACCTTATTCCTAGGCCCCATGATGCCTTGCGTGAATTATGGTAGCAACTTCCGGTACTAGTTTAGAACGTACGGTTGTCACTGAAACGGGACACTTTTCCTTTTTAAAAAACAATGACTTCGGCATCAGAAACGTGGGAACATGGCCTTTTGGCCTCAAAAACAGTAATATAATCATACCACTTCCCACGACTATCGATGGATAGGAAGGTGACCTTAAAAAACCTTTTTTTTTTTTTTTTTTTTTCTCTCTCGGCGCCACACGAGTAGGCTGCCTTTTGCAACAGCGGCTCGATTCCGAGTCTTTTTCCCTTCCTCTCTCTTTTGATTCGTCTTTTTTTTTCACCCCACTTATATCACGGACACACAGATCGTCCCAAATGTCTCCTGAGCCGGTGGACGGAGCCACTGTTTATAGCAGGATACAATACAGCAGGGAAGAGCTGCTAGCATTCAACCGCCACCCGGTCCCATTGGAAAAACTCGACATACCGAGAGAACTGAGGCGAAAACACCGCGGCTGCCGGGCTGGAGTAAGGCGGAGGACAAAAAATATAAGGTACAGACCCTCCCTTCCATCTGTTGTCATGGGAAATGTACGGTCGATACTGGGAAAGTTAGATGAGCTAGCGGCTATCTCCCGTTATGATAGCACATACCGGGAGTGCTCTCTCCTTTTGTTTACTGAGACGTGGCTAACTGAACTAGCAGCAGATGCTAACATTGAGCTGGAGGGTTTTCACATGATACGAGCTGACCGAACACCAGACAGTGGCAAAACTAGGGGCGGTGGAGTGATAATGTATGTTAACAACAACTGGTGCAGACCGGGACATATCACTGTTAAACAACGACACTGCAGCAAAGACATTGAGTTGCTAGCTGTTAGCATGAGGCCTACATATCTCCCGAGAGAACACTCACACGTGATCTGCATTGTTGTTTATGCAAATCCGACGGCGAACGCTGGGACAGCGCGTGACGTCATCCATTCAGTAACCAGCAGGCTGCAGACAGAACACCCAGATGCTCTTCTCCTCATCTCAGGCGATTTCAACCACGTTTCACTGTCTCCCATTCTGCCCACTTTCACCCAGTATGTCACATGCCACACTAGAGACAATAAAACACTGGATTTATTCTACGCAAACACTAAGGAGGCGTACACCTCATCACAACTCCCCCCACTCGGGAGATCGGATCACAACTTGGTTCATCTCCGGCCGGTGTACAAACCCCTAGTGCACAGACAACCTCCGGCCATGCACACTGTGGAGTTATGGTCTGAGGAGACAATGGACACTCTAAAGGACTGTTTTGAAGCCACCGCCTGGAAGCAGCTCTGCGATCCACATGGTGAGGACATCGATGGCCTCATTCACACCTTCACGGGCTATCTCAGCTTCTGTGTGGACAAATCCGTTCCCACCAAGACCATACGGCGTCACTCAAACAGCAAACCCTGGATCAACCCTGAGATAAAAACACTTCTGAGAGAGAAGAAGAGGATCTTCAGGTCAGGGAACAGGGAGATGCTGAAGTCCGTACAGAGGGAGCTGAGGAGAAAGATCAGAGAAGGCAAGGACAGCTTCAGGAAGAAGATGGAGGACAAGCTGCAACAGAGCGACATCAGCGGGGTCTGGAGAAACCTCAAAACCATCTCGGGGCTCCAGAATACCTCCCCCCAGGCCACGGGGGGCAGGGAGTGGGCGAACAACCTGAATCTGTTTTTCAATAGATTTGACCAACCGCCCTCCCCCCTGTCTGCACAACAACCACTGCTGCCTCTAAAGAAATCAAGTCCTGCTGCCCACTCCCCACTCCACCAACACCCCCCCACTCCCAACACACAGCCCCCCATCCTGACCCTGACCGAGACCCAAGTGAGGACGGAGCTGAGGAAGATCAAAGCGAGGAAGGCGCCGGGACCGGACGGCATCACCGCAAAGCTCCTCAAGTCCTGTGCAGACCAGCTGTGTGGGATTGTGACGTATATCTTCAACATGAGCCTGAAACTGGGGAGGGTACCACAGCTGTGGAAAACATCTTGTGTGGTACCTGTACCAAAAACTTCCCACCCCAAAGACCTGAACAGCTACAGACCGGTGGCCTTGACGTCCCACTTGATGAAGACCCTGGAGAGACTGCTCCTTGCTCACCTCCGCCCCCTGGTGGAACCAGCGATGGATCCACTCCAGTTCGCCTACCAGCATGGCATTGGGGTGGAGGATGCGGTGATCTTCCTCCTTCACCGTTCTCTGTCCCACCTGGAGAAGCCCGGGAATATGGTGAGGATCATGTTCTTTGACTTCTCCAGTGCTTTCAACACCATCCAACCGATGATCCTGAAGGACAAGCTGCTGCGAGCAGGGGTGGACCAGCACCTGTCATCATGGATCCTGGACTACCTCACGAACCGGCCTCAGTTTGTAAGAACCCGGGACTGTGTGTCCGACACGATCATCAGTAGCACGGGGGCCCCCCAGGGAACGGTGCTGGCTCCCTTCCTGTTCACTCTTTCTACTGCAGACTTCTCACACAACACAACACACTGCCATCTACAGAAGTTCTCTGACGACTCTGCGATCGTTGGCCTCATCTCCAATGGAGATGAAGCTGAGTACAGAGGGCTTATCCAGGACTTCGTGGACTGGTGCCATCGGAACTGCCTCCAGATCAACGCGAGGAAAACTAAGGAGCTGGTGGTGGACTGCCGCAGGCATGGGCAGCCCCTCACAGCACCAGTAAATATACAGGGAACAGACATCGAGATGGTGACATCCTATAAGTACCTGGGTGTTCATCTGAACAATAAACTAGACTGGTCACACAATACTGACGCACTCTACAAGAAGGGACAGCGCAGGCTGTTCCTGCTGAGGAGACTCAGGTCTTTTGGTGTACAAGGGGCGCTGCTGAAGTCATTCTATGACACGGTGGTGGCATCAGCCATCACTTTTGGAGTGGTCTGCTGGGGCAGTGGCATTACTGCAGCCGATAGGAAGAGACTGAACAAACTGATTAAGAAAGCTAGCTCTGTCCTGGGGCAGCGCCTTGATCCGATGGAGGAGATAGGAGAGAGAAGGACGGTGGCTAAACTGTCATCTCTGCTGGAGTCCGAGTTCCACCCTATGCAGGACATACTGGATGCACTGAGGAGCTCATTTAGCAGCAGACTACATCATCCCAGGTGCACAACCGAGAGGTTTCGTAGGTCCTTCCTACCAACGGCTGTCAGACTGTACAACCTAAGCAGGGCTGCTCGCAGAGATAGCAAAAAGACGTAACAAACTAATAGTTTTTTGAATGCAAAAGATGCAATAGACTTACACAATGGTCCCCTCCGGCATACAACTAGGAACATACCGGTCGCTATGGAGGGTGAAAATATGTATGGGCACATAATCATACCATGTAGGATAACTAAGTAGACGGTTATGCTGTTTCATTCCATCTAGCAACAATGCTCTGCACTGTGTGTGTTTATATATTTACATATTTATTCCATCTAGCTACAATGCTCCGCACTGTGTTTTTATATATCTACATATTATTCCATCTAGCTACATTGCTCCGCACTGTGTGTGTTTATATACTTGCATATTTATTCCACCTAGCTACATTGCTCCGCACTGTGTGTGTTTATATACTTGCATATTTATTCCACCTAGCTGCAATGCTCCGCACTGTGTGTTTATATACTTGCATATTTATTCCACCTAGCTGCAATGCTCCGTACTGTGGGTGTTTATATATTTACATATTTATTCCATCTAGCTACAATGCTCTGCACTGTGTGTTCATATACTCATATATTTATTCCATCCAGCTACAATGCTCTGCACTGTGTGTCTGTGTGTGTGTGTGTATATATTTATTTTATAGTAATATGTACATATGTATATTAGCCGCTCTTGCTTGCTTGTTTTTTTTTCTTGCCTTCTGATTGTTGCTCTGAGTGTTGCTATCCCTGTGCTGTTGCAATCCTGGAATTTCCCCATTGTGGGACTAATAAAGGCTTATCTTATCTTATCTTATCTTAAAAGTGGCCCAGCAGACAGTAGCTCCGTTTGTTAGTGCCACTGCTAATATGCTAATGCTGTAAAGAAATAAAAGCTCTGAGATATATCAGTGTCTCCACCGCAATGGTCAGCTGCATTTTGTTAAAATATGTTGGACATAATCAGATTTACCTCAGAGCAGATGTAGAATCTAGTCAGAGCCACAAAGAAGCCTCCATTTATACAGTCTATGGCACAACCACGAACACCAGCAACAAGTACCAGAACTACGCCAAAACATTCAAAAAATACAAAAACTGCAAGTGCTGAAATTAACTGCCACTTGAGTGCAAAACACGTATGTGGACTATACATTAAAATGAATTTGAAAAACTTTTAAAAACGTTATTTTAAATGTCCCTGCTACTCCACTCTTGCTGACTGATTTAACACCACCTCAAACCGGAAGTCCCGTCCATAATCGTTCCTACAGCGGCACCCCCAGGAATAAGGTGGATACTTTTTTAAAAAACTATTTTGAACAGAAAAACAGACCACTATGTAGACTACAGCAAACTTTATTGACATTCTCCCATCACATTACATGCAGTCCAAATCCAAGCCAAAAAAGGTGTCCAGCTGAATTTCAAATGAAGTGAAGTTAATTTGCAACAATGTGTGGTGAAGACAAATCAAAGACACACATGCATGCATACATTGTCTTAACAGAAAGATGTAAGAAACTAACAAAGCAAAAACCAGAGTACAAGTTTGTTCATCATGTGAATGCTGAGACATTCTTAAGCTATACTATGCAATTGTGGAGTACATTGTAAATCCTCACAACTTTAGTTTAAAATTTTAATCTTTACTATTTTACTCTTTAATTCTATCTGAGCACAGATATTGGGAAAATGTGAGGAAATCTGTCCGAAAAGAAATCAGTGCTAATCCAAATGTACATAGTATAATTTTATAATTTTCTCCCCTTTACTTAGAATAATTAAATAATTGTACCATACTATCTTTTAGGAAATATTAACCTACTTAAAACTTTACATTAAAATGAATGAACCAATTATTTTTATAAATACAGTTGTTTATGCTTGTATATAAAGTCCTCCATGTGTGACTATATGCATTAAGCAACACCTACAAAGCCTGACAAATGTAATGTGCAATACTAGTGCACGAAACTAGAATATCACGATCATATCATGATTCATGGTTTAATTCAAAGAGCTAGGCCATAATAAAATTTAACAAGAGGCTTGAAATAGCTCACTTTATGTATGAAAGAAATATTTTAAGTTGAATAACTAAAAAATAACTTCTTTATAACATTCTATTTTTTAAATGCACTAATACAGTCACTGAAAGATATTTGAAAAAATATTGACACACAAGAGAAAATCACAAAAAATATATTAATAAAATTGTACAAACATTAATTCTTACTCATTTGGATGACTGGTCTAAAATTTGTTCAAGTTTATCAAACACATTTTTAGAAAAACTTAAGTTGATTCTTTAACTCAGTTTAAATTTAGTTATGTAGTTCAATTCTGAACAAACATTATGAAAATGCAGTTTTAGTCTGAGCTTTGATAAGAGACAGAATAGTAATCTCTCTTCTGTGCTTTATGAGAAATATTGTGCTTTCTAAAATTCCTCTAGAAAAGCGCTATATAAGTGCAGGTTAGTTAGTTAGTTAGTTAGTTAGAGTTCTGCATTATCAGCTCTTGCAAAGTAGCAGTATACGTACAGAATTTTAACACTAGACATGCATTAAAAGGTTGTTTTACACTCCCCAAGAACTGAGACAATGCACTGCTATTTATAGAGGAAAGGATATATTTAAAAGCTTAGCCCTTGTGTATTATATTGCAAACTACTAAAATAGTTTTAGATTAAAAGAGAGAAATATTTTAAAAGTATGGATTTGTGTGGAACAAAAGGCCTTTAATAGCTAACTTTATGTGTAATAAAAATAGACTATAAATTTGTATGTTTCCCAATTTTTTATTAAATTCCTTAAATTAATTAACATTTTTTAATTGAATTATTTAAAACAAATTAATATTCAAAAATTAATTTTTGACAATTTTCTTTTTTTAGACTTATACAAACAGGCCTGTTGGGATGACAGATGAAATTAAGAGAGAAGTTGCAGTTTTAAAATACGATGTTTGGAGACTATGGTGTTTTTTTCCCCACTTTTTATGTATATTTCAGTTTTTGTACTTTTGTATTTTTACAAACCAAATCCATTCAGACAGAAATATACCTGCCTGTTACGTAAACTCTGAAATAATTAGGCTTTCAATTTATGATGATGAATATCTCTGGATGTCATAAAACTTATGCCCAAATTTTGGTCCTTAATTTAGGTTTTAAAGCAGCACTATGTAACTTTCCTGTTCCTGACTGGAACACTGAAAAGACTACTGCTGGCACACTTTACAGCCTAAGTCCCAATAGTCAGCTACAGGGGGCTTTGTTAGTTGGTAGCTGAAGTCCCGGCTTGTGATTGGCTTATGGATTTCAGGCCGCAAAACATGCCAGTTGTATTCTTTTCAGTTTTCCAAACAGGAACAGTGCCATTTCAGGTCCATGCAGGCTATTTTGGAATTAACTTTCACTTGGTCAAAGTGAGTTTGAAAACACTATTTTGAATGGAAAACCTTACACTGTGTTGCTTTAAAGTGGCCACCTCTTTCTAGTTAATCAATGGCCTCCAGCACAAGCTCAGAGGTCAGCTGTGCAATGTGTTTCCAGGCCTTTTGGATATGGCGAGACTCAGTGGTACGTGCGCAGATCGCGAAGCGCAGGGCAAAGCGGCCAGAGAGCTCGCAAGGCACCAGATGGATCTCTTTGTTCTCGTTGATCCTTTTCAGTAAATCCATGGTTGGCTCATTGGGACCCTGACAGAACAAGATATAGAAGTGATCAATATCAAGTTATTTCGATTTGTAGCTAAACTATGATATCACAGCTTATTAACACATTCCAAATAATAAGCCTCCTCAACGGCAAACCCCAAGTGCAGTATACTTTTTAATATTGGGTATATACTGTATTTAAGAGGAAAAATCTACTGTTTCTCACGAGTGCATTTGACATTATGCTAAACACCAAGTTATAAGTGTCACGCCGCGCCGCTCATCAGTGGCGCCACCTGCACGCACACCTGCACATCATCAGCGGCGAGGAATATAAGCCGCCTCGCCCTGAGCTTCGGCCTGAAGCCGTCAGACTTCGTCACTCATCATTGTGAGTCAACCTTTTCTTCAGCACTACGTTTTTGGTAAGAAGCCCTTACCTCCTTTCTTTCCAGTCTGCTCCCCTGTGCACAGGTGGATTCCTCGGCGGCGGACAACGCCTCTCCCTCGCCATTTCTCGCTGCTGCACCGAGCCCTGCAGGTGGCTGTCTACCGGGTCCCGTCCTTGTGGTGCCAGTCATCTGTCTCTTACAAGTAAGCTCCTCTCTCACTCATTCTCCTCCTGTGTTGGTGTGTGCCCGTCACCCTGTGTCCTTGTGCTCTTTCCCATAGGGTTGCCGGCTGTACGGTCTCCTGCCTCTGTGCCCGAAGCAGACGCCGCCACCAATACATTTACATCCCGCAGACACACATCCATTCACCCCTGTTGCTAATAAACTATTTGAACTTCTCTGAGCCTGTGTGTGTGCGTCTCCTGAGCCATGCGTTATGTCAATAAAGCAAAAAGTCCCACTTTTATCTAGTCTTTGGTATGACCTGGCCAGGTCAAAGCTGGAAATGTACAAGAAAAAAGTTCAAAATTTAAAAAGCTGGAAATTGTAGTAGCACATTAGACCAGCTCTTTACCCTCTCAAGAATCCGCAAGGGTTCGTGGGAGTTTGCCCAACCAGTTTACATGTGTTTTGTGGACTTGGTGAAGGCATTCGACTGCGTCTCTTGTGATTTTTTGTTGGGAATGCCTTGGAATCCTCTCTGAAGAGCTGGAGCAGGTGGCTGGGGAGAGGGAAGTCTGGGCTTCTCTGCTTGAATTCTTGCCTAGCGGTAGAAGATGGATGGATGTATATATATATGTGTGTGTGTGTGTGTGTGTGTGTGTGTGTGTGTGTGTGTGTGCACGCGTCTCTCTCTCTCTCTCTCTGTCTCTCTCTCTCTCTCTCTATATATATATATATATATATACACACATACATATACAGTATATACAGTATACGTATATATACTGTATATATATGTGTGTGTGTGTGTGTATATATATATATATATACTTCCCTCTGGATGACGATTCAGATTAATCAGGTCCCACACCCCCAGACTGACAAACAGTTTCTTCCCCTGGGCCATCCAAACTGCAAACAGCCAGAGACCCCCCCACCCCCCTCCCCACGAACGCTCACATGCACAGAACTGAGGACCTTTGGGAGATAGGCCGGACTGATGTGAGATACACCTTCGACTGTAGATTGGTGAACCAGAGCGCTGCTCATCCAAGCTGGGAAGCTAGAAGCTAGTCAGCTATTATTGCTAATTGACGTAAGAAAAAGCGATGAAATGGTGAATGATGGTTCTTAAAGTGACAGGCTTTAAATCAGAGCGTTTAAAGAAAGCCAGGAAAAATTTAAAAAAAAAAAAAAAAACAAATTTGCTTCAATAATTTAACAAATTAAAGAAAATGTGAACAAAATATGTCATAAACATTTCATTAAGACATGTCTGAGCTATTAAAATGTGGAAAAAGTGCAGTCAATGACCCCTTTAATTCAAAAAAGTTCCAAATTTTGGGGAAAAAAATTCTACCTTTACATAAAAAATGTCTCAAATTTATTTAAAAATAACAATTTTAAGAGAAATTTATCAGAATAAAGTCTCAAATGTCCACGACAAAAAAAAAAAAAACTCAAAACAACAACACAAAAGGGTCACAAACTTATTAAAGACGCACTGCAGTGGATATATATCACCTACTCTGTCTTAAAATTGTTCCATATGTCCTTTTTTCCCTTAAAAAAATGTTCATTGTCTTACAGTTGCTTGTAAAAAATTTTAATTAGGCCCACTCACATCCCGGCTATGTTTTCTTGTCTTGACTCAAACAGTTTTTTGGTGATTGATCTTAGTCATACTTGTGTAATTAATTCATAAGGTAACAATACTTTTATTTAAGTACAGTTGATAACTGCTCTACACACCTCTGATCTATTTTTAGGGAGCTTAAGGATGTTTTACATGTATCAGCCAACACTTTAGAATCTTGGTTTTTTTGTTTTTTTTTCCTACAACTTTGCACCACTGGGATTATTCAATAATAGTAGCTGTATTATGTTAGATTCTGTTACCTTGAGCCTGAAGCAGACGAGTCCCAACACCACGTCACCACAGATCTCAAACCTTTTGTCATCCTGGACAAGACTCTCAAACTCTTTGGCCAGGGCCACTTGCTGTAGAGAAGATATGTATTGAAAAGTGTTAAAAACATGTACACAAGAGTTACTTGATAAGGAATACAGTTCAATCAATATTGACTAAAGGCATGAAGCTGTGGAATTTTTTTTCACTAGATGACAGCATTGTATCACATGAAGCAGTGCTATCAATTGACGAAGGCACCCCCCCCCCTTATCTTTTATACAAGTGACACACTTCACCATGGACAAAATGTAATCATCAGTTACCAAATGCATGGGAATAAATACTCAACACTCAAGCTGAGTTGTAGTTCATAGAAGAACATATCAGGTTTAATAACAGGTTTAATGTCAGGTGCCAATGACCATAAAATAGTGATAATCAAAACTGTCTCTCCTTAAAAACCATCTCACTTGTATTAAATAAACATTTGTGATAATTTATGGTCAGAGTTTGCTGAGACAGTAGATGTAAGTATGAATGAATGCACATACTGTTATTTGATTTACATGGATCACTGTCCGCAGCACTTTCTACTGCCAATTCCACACTATTGAGGTCAAACATTGTCTTAATTCAACTGGCAGATCCTCGGTTATGTTTCCCTATCCTTTGCAGGTAATTCAGCACATTAAATGCGCAAATTTTGTTTATTTTATAATGAACTCCAATGGCACAACTTTTTGTCTTGCTACTTGCTCCAAGTAAATTTTGCTTCATCATTTATTATGGAAATACAAGTTATCAGTATATGTAAAAAGAAGCTGAAGTAAATAAATAAAATTAACAGGAAAAAATGAACCCAACAATTGAAGGCCAGACACACATTTCTATTTAAACTGTTTAGGAATCTACAAGTTGAATTAACTCAATCCTTCTCCTCCAGTTCACTTCAGCTATGTCTTCCATGTTCTCTTAATGTCAGTCAGGCTCAACAGTAAAGGAAATTAACAGGTTGCCTTTTTAAGACCAATATTAAAGGCTCTGAAATTAATTACATATGCAGGAGTTCAGATGACTTCAAAAGCTTTGCCTGTGCTTGCTCACCATGCTTGCTGCCGTATCAGAAGATAGCAAAGGTAAGTGAATCACTTTATTAGACAATGACAGCCAGTGTATACTCCCACACAATTACAGCAAGGAATCTGAAATTTAAGAAACTAGTACATACCCATGCATGCCCATAGAAACCAAGTGTAAGCAAGTATTTCTGCATGCCTGTAGAAAGTTACTGAGTCCTATGATTTTTGGTGATGTCACAGTGAGTCCTATGATCTTTGATGATGTCATAGCATGTCCTAGCGAGTCATTTGATCTTTAATGATGTCATAGCGAGTCCTATGATCGTGAGTGATGCCTGCCTTTGATCTTTGATGATGTCATAGCGAGTCCTAGAGAGTCATTTGATCTTTGATGATGTCATAGCAAGTCCTATGATCGGCAGTGATGCCTGCCTTTGATCTTTGACATTGTTACCATGGCAACACACAGTCCTAGGATCGTGACACACAGACACACAGATTTCACAGAGACACACAGATTTCACACAGAGACTCGATCTCTGTTTTTAAGAATAGGGCTAAAACCTACCTTTTTGATATAGCCTACAATTAGGGAGGGATCATGTGTTTCTGAACCCTCCCTTAGTTATGCTGCTAATAGGTTTAGTCAGCCGGGGGACCTCCAGTAATGCACTGGGCCTCACTCCTTTCCTCACTCTCTATGAAATATTTTTTTTTTGCTGGTCATTAACATTTGTTTGTTCTCTCCCATAGATTGAGTCCCCATCGTGCTGTTTGCTCTCTACATGTCTGTTCTTTTCTTCTTCTCTGTCCCCTCACCCCCCAGCCAGTCGCAGCAGATGACTGCCCCTCCCTGAGCCTGGTTCTGCTGGAGGTTTCTTCCTGTTAAAAGGGAGTTTTTCCTCTCCACCGTCGCCAAGTGCTTGCTCACAGGGGATCGCCTGATTGCTGGGGTCTTTCTGCAACTGTGGGGGTCCTCCCTACAGTTGATAGTGCTATGAGATGACTGTTGTTGTGAAATGGCGCTATATAAATAAAGTTGAATTGAATTGAATTGAATTGAATTTCTTGAATTACATATAGAGTGATGTTATTGTAATGTCTAACACCGTTCCTATCTGCAACAGAGACTATGACCTGGGGGTCCTGATTTGGATTTAATGAGGTGAGATAAATATTTGCTGGGCTTATCACCAGCCTGGTTCTGCCTGAGGTTTCTTCCTATAAGAGTTTTTCATTCCCACTGTTGCCGAGTGCTTGCTCAGAGGGGATCGTTTGTTTGTTGGGGCTTTTCTGAATTACTTATGATTTGTGCCTTATGCTGGCTTTATGCTGCTGAGGAGGCAAGGACGGGAAGAATCCGCCGCCAGGGAATCCACCGGTGCACAGGGGAGAGACTGGAAGACAGGTGAGAGAATAATACAGCTTACTTGCCGGTAGGTGATGTTGCAGGTCAGAAAGGAACGATCCTGTGGGGAAATTGAGAGCGTTGCTGAACAGACGGCTCCAGACCGATGCTCTGGGCTGAGTGGGTTAAATATCCTGTGATTGATGAGGCGCAGGTGTGCGTGCAGCTGAGGCAGATGACAGAGGACGGCGAGTTGTGACAGTACTCCCTCCCCGAGCAGTGCCTCCTGGCACTGGTTTATCCAGGTGCACCCGGTGGAACTCCGTGATAAGATCCCTATCCAGCACAAAGGAAGAGCACACCCAGGATCTCCACTCCGGGCCATACCCCTCCCAATCCACCAGGTACTGCAGCCCACGACCTCGGCGCCGGGAATACAGGATGGAGGCGACCCCCCAAGCCAGGTGGCCGTCGATCATCACGGGAGGGGGAGGCGCCCTAGGAGGAGGACAGAGAGGGTCAGAGATCACGGGTTTGATCTTGGAAACGTGAAACATGAGGCAAACACGGGGGGGGGAGGGGGGCAAACGCACAGCCGCCGGGTTGATTACCTTAGAGATGGTGAAGGGCCCGATAAAGCGTGGCGCCAGCTTCCTCTTCTCGGCCTTGAGATTGACGTCCTGGGCCGATAGCCAGACCTGCTGGCCCACCTGGTAACCGGGAGCAGGCTTCCTATGGCGATTAGCTGTAGTGCTGTTGCGCGCCGCCGTGCGTAAAAGCGCCTCGCGTGTCCTGGTCCACAGGCTCCGGCAGCGCCTCAGGTGGGCCTGGATGGATGGATCTGCTACCTCGCTCTCCTGCTCGGGGAACAAAGGGGGATCATAGCCTAACGATGCCCGGAAGGGGGGCATCCCGATAGCTGAAGACCGTCTTGAATTGTGGGCATATTCCGCCCAGGCCAGGTAAGAGCTCCAGAATGATGGGTTGGAGGAAGTGACGCAGCGCAGGGCAGCTTCCAGCTCCTGATTAGCGCGCTCACACTGCCCATTGGATTGGGGGTGGTGACCGGAGGAGAGGCTCACCGTGGCCCCCAGGGTGTTGCAAAAACACTTCCACACTTGGGACACGAACTGGGGCCCCCGATCAGATACGACGGCAGTTGGGATCCCGTGCAGTCTGACCACATGTTGGATTAGGAGATCGGCCGTCACCCGTGCCGTGGGGTGACCATGGAGGGGCACAAAGTGAGCGGCCTTGGAGAATCGGTCCACAATAGTCAGGACGGTGTCATATGAATTAGAAACGGGGAGGCCAGTAACGAAGTCCAGGGCTATATGTGACTAGGGTCTGCCCGGGACCGGCAGGGGATGGAGCAACCTTGCAGGAGGTGAGTTCGAGGTCTTGCTTGTAGTGCACTGGGGGCAGGCCCGGACGTAATTGGCGACGTCCTTCTGAAGTCCGGGCCACCAGAAAGAGCGCTGAAGGAGGTCCACCAGCCGGGAGATGCCAGGATGACAGGCGAGCCTGGATGTGTGGGCCCAGTGGGTGACATCCCCCCGAACCGCCGATGGCACGAAAAGCCTCCCTACCGGGCCGCCGCCAGGGTCCGGTTCGGTCTCCTGCGCCCTCCGGATCTTGTCCCTGATGGACCAGGAAACCTCCCCCACAACACACGAGTCAGGCAGGATAGTGTGGTCCCGCTCCTCCGGGGTCTCCGGGGCAAACTGTCTAGATAGTGCGTCGGGTAACCCATTCTTGGAGCCTGGACGGTAGGTGATCGTAAACCTAAAGTGTGCGAAAAACAGAGACCAGTGCGCCTGACGGGCATTCAGCCGTTTGGCCGACCTCAGATACTCCAGGTTCTTGTGGTCCGTCCAGACCACAAAAGGCTGCGCTGCCCCCTCCAGCCAGTGACGCCACTCCTGCAGCGCGAGCTTTACTGCCAGAAGCTCTCTGTCGCCGATGTCATAATTGCGCTCAGCTGCAGACAGGCACCGGGAGAAGAAGGAGCAGGGGCGCTTCACCCCATCCGCCGGAGAACATTGGGACAGAACTGCCCCCACCCCAATATCAGACGCGTCCACTTCAACCAAGCACTGCAGCGCGGGGTCAACCTGGGTCAGGACCCGGGAGGAGGAGAACTCCGTCTTCAAGGTCTCAAATGCTGCTGCTGCCTCCTCGGTCCACTGGAAGGGCACCTTAGGAGAGGTGAGGCAGGTCAGGGGGGTGACGATGGCGCTGAAGTTAGGCACAAAACGGCGGTAGAAATTGGCAAACCCAATGAACTGTTGCACTTGTTTCCTGGAAGCAGGGGTGGGCCACTCGACCACCGCTTTGACCTTGGCGGGGTTGGGGAGGATCTGGTCGTGGGAGATAATAAAACCCAGGAAAGAGGTCGTCTTGGTGAAGAACTCGCATTTCTCTGCCTTTACATACAGTCTGTTTTCCAACAGCCGCTGCAGAACCCGCCTCACGTGGGCTTGGTGCTCCTCCCGAGACCTGAAGAAGATCAGAATGTTATCTAAGTATACAAATACAAAGACCTCCAGGAAGTCTCGCAGGACGTCGTTGATGAGCTGTTGGAAGACGGCAGGAGCGTTGGTGAGCCCAAACGGCATGACCAGGTATTCGAAGTGGCCGCTGGGCATCCGAAAAGCCGTCTTCCACTCATCGCCCTCCCGGATCCGAACGAGATGGTATGCGCTGCGGAGGTCCAGCTTGGTGAACAAGGTGGCCCCCTGGAGGGAGTGGAAGGCAGAGTCCATGAGCGGAAGGGTGTATCTGTCCTTCACCATGATGTCGTTCAGGGCCCGGAAGTCGATGCACGGCCGCAGGGACCCATCCTTCTTGGAGACGAAGAAAAACCCGGCTCCGAGTGGAGACGAGGAGGGGTGGATGATGCCGGCGCTGAGCGACTCCCTGATGTATGTGTCCATGGCCTCCCGCTCCGGGGCAGACAGGTTGTAGAGGTGACCAGATGGTAATGGCGCCCCCGGGCGGAGGTTTATGGCGCAGTCATACGGGCGGTGGGGGGGAAGAGACATCGCCTTGGATTTGCTAAAGACGAGCCCCAGATCATGGAACTCCGAAGGCACCAGGGTAAGGTCCGGGGGAGATGAGTCTGGAGCAGGAAGAGGAGAGGATGGAGCACAAGCCGCAGACTGGAGGCAGGTACCCATGCAAAACAAGCTCCACGAGAGGACGCTGCCAGACTGCCAATCAAGCACGGGGTTGTGGAGGCGCAGCCACGGGTAGCCCAAGATGACGGGGGACGCCGAGGTGGACAGGACGAACAGGCTGAGGTCCTCTCGATGGTTGCCCGAGACAATGACTGACACCGGCTTAGGGCGATGCGTCACTACTTCCAAGGGGGAACGGGAGAGAGTGACGAGGTTAAGGGGAGCTGGTAATGCTTGACAAGGGATGCCCAAACGGGTTGCCAGGCTCTTGGAAATGAAGTTTTGTTCTGCCCCCCGAGTCCACCAGTGCGTGAGTGAGGTGCCCGGTGGAGTTGTGACAGAACCTAATGGGCAGTGAACAATTTGAGAGGGGATTTGACTGGTTGGCATCCGCGAGGCCCCCTACAGTGACTCGCGGACCCCCCCATTTGGCTTGATCGGGCAATGCTCCATGGAATGCTGGTCGCCCCCGCAATACATGCAGAGGCCCAGCTCCCGGCAGCGCTGTTTCTCCGCTAGAGGGAGCTTAGTTTGCCTGACCAACATCGCCTCAGGCTCATCGGCAGACTCCGGAGCGGGTAACGCCAGGGGGCGAGAGTGAGAGGCGTGGGCGGGGGTCCCGCATGAGCGGCTGTAGGACTTCCGCTCGGCGGCCTGCTCACGCAGCCTGTTATCTAAACTGATGGTTAGGGAGATTAATTCAGATAACCGCCCCGGAAGATCCCGGCTAGCCAACTCATCTCGCAGACTAGAACAGAGGCTGTGGAGGAAGATGCTGCAGAGAGATGCCTCGCCCCAGCCGACCTCCTCCGCTGCCACCCGGAAGTCGACAGCGTACCGGCTACCCTGGCGAAGGTTAAGGAGCCGATCGGCTAGAACGCTGTCATGATCCGAATGGTCAAAAACCTCGAAGAAATCCCGCACGAATTGGGCGTAGGAAAGGTTTGCGTAGCCGGGCTTCGCCATGACGGCGTAAGCCCAAGCTAACACTCGCCCCTCCAAGAGGTTAGCCACGTACCCAATCCAGCTGTGGTCTGAGAGGAAGTCCCTGGGAACGCGCTGAAACACCAACTCACACTGCAAGATGAACCCCCACGCGTCACCGAGTTTCCCGTTAAAGCGTGCGGGTGTGGAGATAGGAGTGAGCCGGGTTGGCGCTCCCGAGCTAGGCTGGCTAGCCGAGGGAGTAGCGGAAGCTGATCCGCCAGGATGAGCAGGGGGGAACGCCTGCTGGGGGTCGAGGCGATCCAGCCGGTGAGTAATAGTTGTTAATTGATTTAATATGACTTGTTGTTGATGAGCGATCAAATCCACCCGAGCCTCGAGGGTGGAAAGACGGCGTGCGAGCCCGCTGTCCACTGGGTCGCCCTGCTGGAGCCGTACTGACATAACTACTGGCCCAGGAAACATGCACGCAGGCTCAGGTGTGATTTAAAGGCTTTATTCAACAACAATGGGTGTATGGATGCGTGTGTGCGGAATGTGAATGGTCTGTGGGTGAACGAGGAGCGCCGGGGGCAGATTGGCACACCGTGCAGCCAGGCAACCCTATGGATAGAGCAGAGACAGGGATATGAGTTACCCTTCACCATGCGGGATAAAAGTATCGGATGTTGCTTACTTGCAGATGTAACGGTGGCTGGCGTTGGCAAAGGAACTCTAGCCAGGGAGACAGCGCCCTGCTGCACACCCGACGAGGAGTGGATGAGGAGGGAGTGGAGGAGGCGAGGACGGGAGGAATCCGCCGCCAGGGAATCCACCGGTGCACAGGGGAGAGACTGGAAGACAGGTGAGAGAATAATACAGCTTACTTGCTGGTAGGTGATGTTGCAGGTCGGGAAGGAACGATCCTGCGGGGAAATTGAGAGCGTTGCTGAACAGATGGCTCCAGACCGATGCTCTGGGCTGAGTGGGTTAAATATCCTGTGATTGATGAGGCGCAGGTGTGCGCGCAGCTGAGGCAGATGACAGAGGACGGCGAGTTGTGACAATTACATTTTAGTTATAATCTCAGAATACTCCAAAACTACTGGGTAAGAGATCATGCAATTTTCACCAGAGGTGACTCTTGGCCTACACGCGAAACCATTATATTTTGGAGGTAATCCCTGAGGGACGGAAGGAGCCTTGGTGAAGGTATGTGCTCTCTCAGTGCTTTTCTAATTTTTACTGTGCTTTAAACCTATTTTCACCTTTCTAAAATATTTTTTTTGCCTTGCTTTAAGAGATGATTTCACAGCAAGTCCTATGATCATGAGTGATGCCTGCCTTTGATCTTTGATGATGTCATTGCGAGTCCTATGACCTTTTAGCGAGCTCTATGACTATGACAGACACACACACAGACAGACACACACACACACAGATTTCTTGAATTATATATAGAGTGATAAGATTAAGTGAATAAATTCCTTTTTATTTATTTCAAATTCCTCAAGCTGGGCACTGCCTAATCCTGCCCACCCTGACTCCCTGACTACACGTCACTGCCAGACTTTAAAATAATGCCCTTTGGTGTGGCAGCAATCATAAATTATGTCAATTCTCAAGATAAGTGGCTTTCTGAATTGAATGGGTGGAATCATATCATAAGAATTGCGAGATCTGTCATAATGATTATACACTGCCATTGTGAAGTACCACAATAGAGCTCATAAATGGAAGAAAAATGTTGACGAAAGGACTGTCAGCACTGTATGAGAGAGATGATTTGGAAAAACAGAAAATTATCACTTACATCAGTTTCGCAGATTAAACTCTTGCCGTAATTTTATTACTGGTTGACGTGGCTCATTTGCTTACCTTACGGATATGAGCTTGGAGACCTTTGAGTCCATACAAACGAAAGACAAACCATAGCTTCAGTGCGCGAAATCGTCTTCCCATTGAAATCTGCCAGTGCTGTGAAAGATCACATGAGTGACTATCGCTGAAGCATTTATATCAGAAATGATTTGTTTATTAAATAATTATAAACACAACAAACATAACTCTTACCCGGTAATCAGTGACCAGATCTGTCAAAGAAAAATGGATAATGTTCAGCATTATAATATTTAATTGAATTATCATCTTCTTTCAGCATTTCCCTTTAGGGGTTGCCACAGCCGATCATCTGCCTCCATCTCACCCTTGCATCTTGTTCTCTCACACCAGCCCTCTCCATTATATCTGTGACCAGGTGGACAGGCGGTGAAACCCATCTGGTGATATCCAACCAGGGTTTTGAACTCACAACCTTCCCCTCTGGAGTCCAGCACTGTACCTGTGTTACCAAGCGGGTCGACTCACTTGGCAAGCCAAGCAGAAATGCTTTTATTGACTCTGTTACATATCCATGAATCTTGTCTGTGGTCTTTCTCTTTTCCTCCTGCCTGGCAGCTCTATCTTCAACATTCTTTATCCAGTATATCCACTATTCCTCCTCTGCACGTGTCCAAACCATCTTGGCCTTGCTCTCTTACTTTGTCACCAAACAGCTCAACCTGAGCTGTTCCACAGATGTACTCATTTCTAATTCTGACCCTCTTAGTCACTCCCACAGAGAATCTTGGCATCTTCAACTATCCCACCTCCAGCTCCGCCTCATGTCTTTTCATCAGCGCCACCATCTCCAAACCAAACATCATAGCAGGTCTCACTACCGTCTTGTAAACCTTCCTTTAATCTCTCGCTGTTGTCCTTCTGTCACACATCACTCCTGATACTAATCTCCAGCCACTTCACCCTGCCTGCACTCTTTTTCACACCTCTTGTGCACTGTTCATTGCTTTATTTAACTTTATTTGTATAGAACATAATCACAACAAAAGCTCTTTTCAAGGAGTTAGATACAGGGTTCCCACTGGTGCTTGAAAGTGCTTGAATTTTGATGTTGCGTTTTTATGGTCGTGAAAGTGCTTGAATTTTGTAAAAGGTGCTTGAAAGTGTTTGACATGCTCAGTGCCACACAAATGGATACCTGACAGAATAAATAGTTCGCTACAGTTCACTTATCAGATGGAGAAATAATAATAATAATAATAATAATAATAATAATAATAATAATAAGGAGAGCCGAGAATTAAGACTGCTCTGCCCCGGTTGAATCAGTCAGTTTTGACGTGCAACCCCGCCCCCTGGAGGCATACAGGTGCAGTGAATGTAGGAGGTTGTAGGTGCAGTTCCCTGTCCATTTAACGAGCTTTGGTTAGACAACCAACTCTACCTGTAGCTTTCTGCAAAGTATGTAAAAAAAAAAAAAAGATGTAGGCTACAGCATGTCATAATGGGAGAGTCTGCATTCTGGAGTCACATGAAAAGTAAGTCATAGAGAATTTTCAAAGAGCAGTAATGCTAACGTTAGCTTGTTAATTTATAGGCCAAATGACTGAAATGCATTATGCCCGATAAATGTTCTGTGGTAATACTACGTCTTTGTTACTATTTTGAACTAATTTTTTTCATATCTTAATGTATTTTGTTTTTATGTAAAGCACTGAATAACGTTGCTGTTGAATTGTGCTATATAAATAAATTTACCTTTACCTTTATGGTGTAGAGACTGGGTTAATCATCTCAGACTGGATGCAGAGGGTAAACAGAGAGGACAATAGTTATGGAGATTATGGTGAGGTAGCAGGAAGAAGGAGTTGGGGGGAGAAGGGATGAATGTATTGTGATGTGAGATGTCATGCAGATGTAAGATGGGCAGTTGGTATAAAAGGAGAACCCATGGTGTATTGAGACATGCTTTTCTGTGTATGAATGATGTGAGAGTGAATAAAATCGTCCGCTGCATAAATCAGTCTCGTTATTTGCACTCTCCACAATGGCACTCGGAATATGCAGTAAACATAGCCAACATTACTGAATAGTTACTGTACCGTTAGTAACTTCTCACTGCTGAAAATTTCAGCTAATGAAAGGCAAGCCCTAAACACAGACTAATGAAAAATTGTGCTCAGTTAAAAGAAGCATTACCTCATTATTATTTACTGAAATATATAGTCTGTGGAGCGTCTAAATGAAGAGGCAGATTCATTTCAGACGAGTTATTACACACTCACACTTCTCAAGCAAAGAACAGACTGAACATTTAAGCAGAAACTCTCCTCTTAAGTTTCATGGCATTTACATCACACACATGACATTTGCATCATACTGCATTCAACCCCTTTCATCCTTGACTCCTTCCTGCTATCTCACAAGGAACCTCCTGCTCTTTGTTCTCCCATGCTTATCCACTGTCTCCTGTCTGAGATGCTAGATAATCTGGCTCCCCCAAGGTGCTACAAGTCATTAATAATGACTTGCGTAAGAGTAGAAAAGTATCAGGTAAAAAGGTATTTGAATAGTAACAACTTCAGTCACCAGTTTGAGGGTTTTTTCAATTTTGCATTTTCTTGTAAATTTAATACTTTTTTCCTCATAAATTGGGAACTTTTTCCATGTAAATTTGCTACTTTTAAATTATTAAAAATTAAATCACCCTTATTGTCATTCAACTGTACAACCAATCATGTACAGTAGAACGAGATTGTGTTTTATCTATCTACTGTGTTAATCACACACACCCCAAGTGCAGAATCAGAGGGCCGCTGCCATGCAAGGCGCCGCCACAAATTTCCCTCCTCCATTCCATTATTGCTGAGCACCAAGCTGGACGGCAGGAAGTTCCACTTTTATATGGTCTTCGGCATGACCCGGCCGGGATTTGAACCCCTGCCTCCCGGGTGTGGGGCAGATGCTTTTTTTTTACTGATAAATCTCACCTTTTCCCATGTTTTCAGAGAGGCATTTTTCTTGTAACTTTTCTCATAAATTTGCATCACTTTTTCTTATCTTTTGCAGCTAAGCCTGAATAGACCAATAATTTCAACACGGTGGATGAAATGGCTCTTAATTCGATGTTCTTTTATGTGTGCATCATTTTACAGGGTGCACATTAATCTAAATGGTGAATAGATGAATACTATCAATGCAATTATAGATAAAATAATTCTCTAAATTTTCTATAAATCAGACAGATGCTTGTGCACTGTCAAAGTCTTGATTTGAAATGAAACAACAGCTGCGAATATATTCTGCTCTAAATCTCTCCCACTCAGTGCTACTACTGTCCATGACAGTTTTACTGAATGTCATGTTATTACCATGAGGATATTAAACACTGTAATTTAGGACTTATGCAGTAATTCATAAGGGAACATAGGTGAGTGACAAATATAATTTACAGCATGATAGTGTTTAGGATAATACATTCATAGTGGTCAAATCGGACCAAATGTGGTTTATTTTTCAACATAGTCTCCCCTTCGGTCCACACACTTCTTCCATCGGTGTTGCAGCGCTTGGATCCCTGCAGTTGAAAAATAAACCACATTTGATCAAATTTGACCACAATGAACTTTTCAGCCCCCCCCCCCCCACACACACACACACACACACACTACAAGTCAAACGTTTGCACACATCTACTGCTTCAAAATGAATGTGTTGGTGTGTTCTTGCTGAGTTAAGAAAAAGGTAAATATGCATTGAGTTTATTTATTTTGTTTGAGCTGCCTCAGGTTAGATGGCAGCAAAGTTTGCTTACAGACAGGTGACACATCTGAAGCATAAAACTTAACTTTATTTTCCAATCCTTTGAAAATGAAGACACAATTTTTATACGCCCTCTAAATACAGAATGAATTATGGTATAATGATGTCTGTCTGTCCATCCATCCACACAAGTTGTCCAGCTAACACTTCCCACAGTTTTCAAGTTAGGACATTTTCATTTCACACTGTTTGCACATGTATTGAAGATGTGCATATTGTATGGGTTAAATGGTTTTCTGATATTTTCTCATAATTTGTTCCACTTTGAACTGTAGATTGTTGGTTAAAACTCCTTGCAATTAGCTGATTAATATTTTTTAACAGATCTAGAGTAAGTTGAACCTTGCATTTGTCATCAATTTTTCAGTTGAAGGTGTGCTTTTTATGCACTGTCAATAATGGTTATGGACCATTTGCAGTGCTCTTGTTCTTGTTTGTAGCACAAAACCTTCTGTTATAGTAAAAAAGGAGTGAAATGATCATTTTAAGTATGTATTTGTTTAATAGTGTGTAATTAATTACAGCTGTAAGGTACTGGAAAAACTTGAAAATGGTCCTTGAAAATGCTTGAAAAGTACTTGAATTTTACTTGAAAAAGGTGTGGGAACCCTGTACATAAGGCACAAATCATATAATGAATAATTCCTAGAAACCCCACCAGTCACTATGAGCAAACACTATTATTGTCACTATGAAGGGAAAAAAAAAAACCTACAGGAAGAATCCTCCAGCAGACAAATGCAACATGCAAAGTACAAACAAAAGCTTTGATTAACTTTAGATTAAAACAAATTATTACTTTTCATGCTAGCTAACCTGTTGCACAGCTCACACAACAAGTGAATACATGCATAGTCTTGCATGTATTTGCATGTTATCACTGCATACACACATGCGGTACCTGCACACTACACACATGAAGTAGCAGTGTAGTAGACATAGTAGATAAAAATAAGTAACATCCATACCTATAACACGGAACATCTAATCCAAAGCTTTGTCAGCTTGATTTTAACAGTAGAGAGAGGGTCTGCCTCACAGACCCACAATATGAACTGGCTCCACAAGACAAGAGTCTGATAGCCAAAAGCTCTACCTCCCATAGTACTTTTAGTAATTCCTCAAGTCCTGCATTATTATTGGTTGGGTCTGCCCCAGGGTCTCCTCTTGTGGACCTTGCAATGTCCCAAGTCCTGCAAAACATTACAGAGTGTAATGTTTTGTTAGGATGGGGGTGCCCCAGTGATCCGAGGAGCTATGTTGTTGGGGCAATATGCCCCTAGTAGGGTCTCCTGAGACAAACAGATCCTGAGTGAAGGGCCAGACTAAGAGCTTTCCATGGATTCTGATAATAATTTAAAAAATTAAGGATTCACTGTACTCCTCCCAGTGTGAAGTTACCGGGTCCCCACCCTGGAGACAGGCCTGGTGAAGGAGCTCGATGGCAAAGGCCTGGTGACTGGGTTTCCGCCCATGGGACCTGGCTGTGCTCAGCCCTAACGAGCCAATGGGTCCATCCTCCAGGGTCCTATGCTGAGTGGATTTCATGGTAGTCAAAGGCAGAGACCTCGGCGGCCCAGTTCCCCAGCATTTGGAATGTCACCTCTCTGGTGGTGAAGAAATTTTTATGGACAGGATTTCTAGGTGCAGCCAAGGAGCAGAGGGTGTCATGTTTGGCAGCAACAGGAGCTCATCTCTGCTGTTTGCAGATTATGATGTTCTGCTGGCTTCATCGAGTAGTGATGTACAGGTCTTACTGGGACAATTTGCTACTGAGTGTAAAGCGGCCGGATGAGAATCAGGACCTCCAGGTCCATGGTCCTCAGCTGGAAAAGGGTGTATTGTCATCTCTGGGTTGGTGTCAAAATTAAATAAGGCTACAAGGCTACAAGTACTATATTCATGTTTATTATGTTCTCAGCTTTTGGTAGAGGTAATAATATGCTTATTTTAGGATTCTCAATGAGTATTCCCTTTAAGTTTTTTAAAGTTTAAAGTTTTCCTTTTAAGTTTTTTTTTTTTTTTTTTCTTGCCTTCTGATTGTTGCTCTGAGTGTTGCTATCCCTGTGCTGTTGCAATCCTGGAATTTCCCCGTTGTGGGACTAATAAAGGCTTATCTTATCTTAAGTATCTCAGGGTCTTATTCATGAGTGAAGGGACAGTGGAGAGGGAGCAGCATCTGCAGTGATGTGGAAATTGTGCCCGGGAGCTGAGCTCTAAAGGAAAACTGTTTATTTACTGGTCAATTTACATTCTTACCCTCATCTATGGTCATGAACTTGGGGTAATGGCCATAGGAATGAGATATCCAAAAAGCAGCTGAAATTAACTTTTTTTGTTTTACTTTATTGATCCCCAGAGGGGAAATTCAGGGCATCCACTTGGACGGATGAAGCAGCCACGGTACAGTGCTGTCCCTTTGCCATTCACACACATATTCACACCTAGGGCCACTTTAGAATCTCCAATTAACCTAACCTATATGTTTTTGGCCTGTGGGAGGAAACCAGAGAAATCCCGGAGTAAACCCACAGCTTTCCCTGTAGGGTGGCAGGAGTCACCCTTAGAGATAGGGTGAGAAGCTCATTTATTCGGGAGAGGCTCTGAGTAGAGCCGCAAATCCTCCCCATCGAAAGGAGTGTGTTGAGGTGGTTTGTGCATCTCAGTGTTTCCCCTACCATTATATTGGGCGCATGCACATGCAGCAACCGGCAGTGGGTGAAAAAGTTTGGCGTCTTAGTCTCTGTTTTTATGCACTTTAATGTGTTTTAACGTAATTCTCTGTGCCGTTTTTGTCCTTGAATGGTTGTGGACTATATAACGAAGAGCTCTTTGGTTCCATCAGTATGGCTCTTTGTCTGGGATGTCAGCGCGGGCACACTGGTAAGAATGCAGTATTCCAGAGACATGTTACTGCAACTAAACATGGATAATCCAGCATCTGTGTTTGAGTCTGTGCCGCAACTGCGGGACTTTATTTTAAGAGACTTTCATGGACACAGCAATGAAAAGAGGAACAAGAGAAGGAAACACGGAAAGCGTGGAGGCGTAAGATTAAACCTGAGGAGGCGTCAGCTTAATTGCATTCCTCTTCCTTCCATTATTATGGGAAACGTACAATCCCTGAGAAATAAAGTGGATGAAATTCAAGGAAATGTCTGATATCAGAAGGATTTCAAGAACTGCTGTGTCATGGCTTACACGGAGACGTGGCTTACGGATCATGACCGGGACCCAGACCTTTGTATTGACGATTTTGGAGCCCCACTTTGCTTGGATCGGCAGGAAGAGGTAACGGGGAAACGTCAGGGGCATGGCGTATGTTTGTATATTAATAAACAGTACTGTACATCTGTCACGGTCAGACAGCGCATCTGCACACCAGATGTGGAGCTTCTGTCCATATCGCTATGCCCCTTTTATCTGCCTCGCGAGTTCTCCCAACTTTTCATAATGACTGTGTACATTCACCCGAGGGCAGATGCTGCCTGCGCCTCCAGCACCGTCTTTGATGTGGTACAGCAGTTGCAGTCAATTTCCCCAGAGGCTCTAAATTTTATCTTTGGGGACTTTAACCATGTGTCTTTAAAGAAGCCACTTAAAAACTTATCAGTACGTCTCCTGCCCAACCAGGTGAGAAAAGACATTGGACCTGTGCTATGGCTCTATCGAGGGAGCCTTTAAATCTCTTCCCCTTCCTCCTTTTGGATCCTCAGATCACAACTGTGTACATTTGCTGCCCACATATAAAACTGCTCTCAGAAGAGAAAAGATGTAGACCAGGGACATGAAGGTCTGGACAGATGATTCAGTGCTCTGCCTCCAGGAATGTTTTAACTGTACGGACTGGGAGGTGTTCACACTGTCCTACAGGGATGATTTGGACTCTTTGGTGGACGTGACATGCTCTTACATGGCTTTTTGCAGGGATATGATTGTTCCATGGAAATGTGTCAAAATATATCCCAACAATAAGCCATGGGTTACTAAATCAGTTAAATCCTGCTTACAGAGGAAATCACTTGCCTTTAAACAGGGGGTTGTTTCTGAGCTGCAGGTTGCCACAAAAGAGTTAAAGTCCGAAATTTTAAGAGCAAAACAGAATTATAAATCAGAATTGGAAAGCAAGATGGCAGCAAAGAAGCTTGGTTCAGCCTGGGCTAGTATGAAAACTATTGCAGGCCTTCACAACACAGAGCGCAGTAATTGTGTGTTTTTAGATGGTTTTAATTCAGACACAGAGCTGGCTAATGGTCTTAATTGTTTTTATGGTCGTTTTGATTCTTTTGATTTTAGCACAGAAACCCAAGATTTGAAGCAGAAACTCAAAGACAATCAGCACTTTAATATTGAGGTGCAGGATGTTAAAAGGGCATTCTGTGCTGCAAAAGTGAACAAAAGTCAGGGCCCTGATAATATATATGTGGACACTTGGTAAAGTCCTGTGCACATGAATTGAGTCCCGTGTTTCACTACATTTTTAATAAGTCCTTACAGACACAACGTGTGCCTATGGTCTGGAAAGATGCTGTGGTTGTCCCTGTTCCAAAATCCATCTTTCCTAAAACGGTAAATGATTTTAGACCAGTTGCCTTGACTTCAATTTTAATGAAAATTTTTGAAAAACTGGTCAGATTTGAGGTCCTAAAGAAGACTGAGCATGCATTGGATCCTTTGCAGTTTGCCTATAGGCCTCACAAAGGAGTGGAGGATGCCACTGTCACTCTGCTTAACATGCTTTTTAAACATCTGGATTTTAATGGGACACACGCCAGGCTTTTATTTGTGGACTTTTCCTCTGCTTTTAATACAATCCAACCTCATATTTTAGTTGAAAAGCTCCTGCAGCAATTTGATATGAGTAATAATCTGGTGGGTTGGATTCTGGATTTTTTAACCAACAGGACACAGAGAGTAAGGATCAATGGTACATTGTCTGACCAAAAGTGTTCTTCTACTGGCTCTCCTCAGGGGTGCGTGTTGTCACCACTACTCTTCATCCTGTACACAAACATGTGTCAGAGCAGACATGACAACAGACACATTATAAAGTATGCTGATGATTCAGTTGTTGTCAGTCTCCTTCAGGATGGTGAGAGTGGCAACGGCCCAGTAGTTGATGATTTTGTTCACTGGTGTGAGGATTCCTTCCTGCAGCTGAATACAACAAAAACTAAAGGTATGATTATTGACTTTAGGAGGAAAACTCCCAGGTACGAAGTCACCGTACTAAAAGGCCAGACCATTGAATGTGTGCAATCCTACAAATATCTTGGGACGATTATTGATAGTAATTTAAAGTTTGAAGAGAACTGTGAAAAGGTGTGCAAAAAGGGTCAGCAACATTTGCATTGTTTAAGGAAACTTGCACACTTCCAACTTGACCGAACCATAATGACAATGTTTTATCGGGCTTTTATTGAATCTGTTTTATCCTTTTCTTTAGTGTCATGGTTTGGTCAGATAAAACTGAAACAGAGGAAATTCTTAGACCAAGTAGTTAGATGGTCGAGTCGTTTGCTTGGTGAGTCACAGCTGAGCCTGACATCCCTGTACACCAGACAGAAACAGAGGATTGCTACCTCCATCCTAAATGATGACTCCCACCCTTTGCACTGCCACTTTCAGCTTCTTCCCTCCAGACGGAGGTTTGTTGTCCCAAAATGTAAAACCCAGCACTACAAAAACAGCTTTGCTCCTGCTGCTGTCAAAGAGTTGAACAAGATGTAGCAATATATTGCACATAATTTAGTTATCCATTTATTAATTTTTATTCTATATTTATTTATTTTGTAGGTTTTTTTATTTGGATTTTAAATCTTTTATTGGGTTTTAGACTTTTATTGAGTTTTTAATCTCTTTGACTTAGTTTTTAACTTTTTTAATATGACCCTTCTCTCTTTTCTCTTTGTTTTTTCTCTTATTTCTTTGTCTTATGTCCTGATTGGTGGAGCCTTGGGTACTTTCATCATGTTTATAGTCAGCTTCATGTGTGCCTGTGTTGGTGTTCATGTTGAATGTAATTGTGGTTTGAAAATATGTGTCTAAAAGGATGTCACCTGACTACAAAACAAATCTACCTACGGGTACAAATAAAGTAACCTGAACCTGAACCTGAATATTGGGGGGGGGGAGTGGGGCACCACCTCCTCCCATCAGACCCCCCCCCCCCCCCCAGAGTGTGAAGTTAATCTTCTGTCTATCTAAATGCAAGGAATTGGTCTGTGTAGAAAGGGCAATCCCCACAAGTGGTGATCAGAAAATTGGCCCCCATCAAACATGAAAACCAGTGTGTGTGTGTGTGTGTGCGTGCGCGCGCTTGCACACACTCTTGTCGTTCTATTCTTGTGTGGACCACCCCTTGACAAACCACCTTTTTTGTGAGGACATTTTTCCTTGTGATGAAATTTGCCTTGGTCCTCGTAAGGAAAAATGCTAAAAATGCTATCCATTCCCCAAAGTGCATGACACAACAGTATGAATATAAGTCATATAAGATCACACAAAAAAGTGATCTGACAAATAAATAAACAAGGATTCCGAAACAGTCCCTAACATTGGATGTCCCATTCATTTTCAATAGTTAGGTATTCTGTAATTTTTCTGTATTTATTTTTCTATATAGTGCAAGAACATCATGATTCCTTTAAGAGTTTGTCATTGTCGATCTTCGCATTGCACCGTCCCTCCCCCCAAGACTGTAAACCTAGGGGAAACACTGGCATCTGATCGGGATGCTTTTTGGACACCTCCCACTTGAGGTGTTTTGGTCATGTCCCACTGGGAGGAAACCCCAGGGCCAACCCAGGACACGCTAGAGAGACTATGTCTCCCATCTGGCCTGGGAACGCCTTGGTATCCTCTCCGAAGAGCTGGAGGAGGTGGCTGGGGAGAAGGAAGTCTGGGCTTCTCTGCTTCTCTGCAGCCCACACTCCCAGATAAGCAGTAGATGGTGGATGGATGGACATTTACACAAACTGAAATACAGCTTAAATGGTAGATCTGGAGGTGACACATAATTATTTTACCTGATTGCTCGTTTTCATACTGCAGGTAGACTGGCTCCATTTTGAAGGCTCCAATGATGTCATTTCTGTCTTTAACCCTGGTAATGAAAAGCAGGAAAATGTATTACTAGACTACTGTATATAGCTTTACAATAAATATCCCCAAAATAAAATTGAGTTAAGCTCAGGACCATTTTTGTAGTATATTTTTTTTCCCAATTATAACCCAGCCACAGGGAGTGAACAAATGGGGAGGGTTGTGCAAGGAAGGGCATCCGACATAAAACCTTTGCCAAATCAAACATGCAGATCATGACAAATGAGACTTTCATACTGGATCGGTCGAGGCCTGGGTTAACAGTGACCGCCACTGATGCTGTTAACCAACAGGGTGCTGGTGGAAATTTTGCAGCTGTTGGTTGAAGATTGAGGAGAAGAGGGGAAGGCGTGTTAGGAGGGATAGAGAGAAAAGGAAAGGTAGAAGTGCGGAGGTGAGAGTAGGGACAGGTGGTTGTGGATTTTGCTAAAAGGATGGAAATGGCTGTGGTGAACACATACTTCAAGAAGAGAGAGGAACATAGGGTGGCTTACGAGAGTGGAGGAAGGTGCACACAGGTGGACTACATCTTATGCAGAAGGCAAAATCTGAAAGCGATAGGAGACTGCAAGGTGGTGGCAGGGGAGAATGTAGCTAGACAGCATCGGATGGTAGTCTGTAGGATGACTTTGCAAAGCAAGAAGAGGAAAACAGTGAAGGCAGAGCCAAAGATTAAGTGGGGGAAGTTACAGAAGTAAGAAGGTTGCACAGAGTTCAGGAAGGAGTTGATTCAGGCTCTGTGTGATAAGGAAAAATTACCAGATGAATGGGAAAATACAGCAAAAGTATCGAGGGAAATGAGTAGAAAGGTATGTGGTGTATCCAGTGAACAGAGGAAGGAAGACAAGTGGGCTTGGTGGTTCAAATGAAGAGGTTAGCAAAGAAAAAGTGGGATAGTCAGGAAGATGGAGAAAGTAGACTGGAGTATTTGGAATCTAGTCACATGGCAAAGAGAGAGGTGGCAAGGGAAAAGGCATATAGTGAGTTGTATGAGAGACTGGACACTAAGGAAGTAGAAAAGGACTTGTATCGATTGGTTAGACAGAGAGATCAAGCAGTAAGGGATGCACAGCAGGTTAGGCTGATTAAGGACCGAAATGGTAATCTACCAACAAATGATGACAGCGTGTTGAGAAGGAGCACTTTGAAGATATGGTCTTTGGTATGACCCGGCCGGGATTTGAACCCACAACCTCCTGGATGTGGCACAGATACTCTACCAACTAGGTCACCACTCCAGTAGTAGCTTATATTTATTTATTCTCTCCTTAAGTTAAGGCCTTTACATGCTCTGCAAGAACAGAGAAATTTTATCTTTTTTTTGATGTGGCAAGAACAAGAACAAAGTTCTTTCTGGCCAGGACATTTCATACTTCACAAGAAATTCAAGTGCAGAACTCCTGGGAAATTCAAATTTCTGATCAGTCACACAATAGTTCTTGGACACCATGCAAGAAAAAAAGTTCTGCCACGATGATGTGTCAAGAACAAGCTCCAAGAACTCCCAAACCAGGGCCGCTGCAGCCCTGGGAGAAAGAACAAATGTCTCTGTTCTTGCAGTGTATGTATAGGCCTTTAACCGATAAAGAGAGATTGTGGGTCACTCATTTTTGTTTTTCTTTCTTTTTTGGACACCAAAGCCTATTGGTGACTGATTCAAAATTAAAATATAAGCGTAATAGAGGCAGGCATTATTTGATCTTGTCCACGGAGAACTTAACAGTTTGGGGTTTTTTTGTTAAAATACAGCAGCTTTGCTCCTCAGCAGAGGATACATTAACAGACCTGAATGCTCAGTCCGAGATCTGCGGGAAAAATGGCTCGCTGTCCCTCCATTTCCCCATCATGGAGAATAGCCATGATGGGTGAACTAGGGTCTTCCTCAAGTGTATTCTTGTGTCTGTGGTATTACATGAATCTGCTTTGTGTTGAACAGGTAACCCCACAGTCTCTGCTACTCAGTTCACTTAATAAATACATGCATAATGTGTATGTTCATCCTGTAAATTCACAATAAAAAAGGAAAATGTAAATGAAAACAAAAGCTATTCACAATCTTATAATTTAAAAATAAAATGACGGTGACGCAGTGGTTAGCACTGCGGCAGCACAGCAACTCACCCTTGGCCATGGGATCCCTGGTTCGATCCCAGCCCCTGACCAACAGTGATCTGTGTGGAGTTTGCATGTTTTCCCCGTGTCTGCGTGGGTTTACTCCGGGATTTCTCCGGTTTCCTCCCACATGCCAAAAACATGCAAGTTAGGTTAATTGGCATCAAACTGGGGATTCTAAATTGTCCTTAGGTATGACTGTGAGAGTGAATGATTGTCTGTCTCTCTGTGATGGCCCTGTGATGGACTGGCGATCTGTCCAGGGTGGACCCTGCCTCTCGCCCAAAGATGCTGGGATAGGCTCCAGCCCCCCCACGACCCAAAAAAAAGGATTAAGCGGAAGAAGATGAATGAATGAATGAAAAATGACAGTTAATAAATGCTGGAATTTTTACAACATTGCTCTTCAAAATGGCATTCATTCATCACTCTAATTATTTGCCAGTTCCACTAGCACCATACTGGAGTGGTGGCTTAGGGGTAGAGCATCTGCCCCACAACTGGGAAACTGGGGGCTCAAATCCCACCTGGGTCATGCCAAAGATCAGGTAAAAGTGGAACTTCCTGCTTGGTACTCAGTGATAAAGGAACTGCCAACATACTGTTGGCAGGCAGAGAGGCATGGCGACCCCTGTACTGTACAAGCTGAAGAAATTCCTGAGGAGACTCGAGCAAAGAAAACACCATTAATCCCCCTGGATCATAATTTCCTTGTGGGTCAGTTCTTAAACTCTGAAGGCAGAAACACAAGATACAAACAGTCCCTCCTCCACAAGTTTGTACCTCTGGTTAAAAACACAATTTTTCCTCAGTACACCAACTACAAAAGGTCATTAAGAAAACACAATTTTCCATGTTTTTAGTGCAGTTAGTACTCACTGTTTGGCATCTTAGGCTACGGTCACACTGCAGGTTTTAATGCTCAATTCCGATTTTTTGTACAAATGTGGCCCATATCTGATTTTTTAATGACAGTCTGAATAGCATATATCCAATTTTTTCACACCAGACCCAGGCCACTTCCATATGTGGTACTAATTTGGATACGTATCTGATATTTTCCAAAGCGACCTCAGTCTGAACGGTCATGTCGCATTTCATCCGACTTTTTCCTCACTGAAGTGAGACAGATGCTACAATTCTGCAGTGGAGGATGCAGCAAGCATGGCAGACACAGCTGATTTGTGCTCTCTTTTTAATCAATCTTCTTCCCTTTATCACAGGATTGTAATTTTGTCTCCTCCGACTGCACAATAACTCAAAATTTTTTTATTTTTTTTTGGGGGGGGGGGGGCTAGAGTTCGGGGCTGAAGCCGTAAGGCGCACAGTAACAGCACTTTTTTTTTTAAAAAAAGTAACGGCACATTTACTGGACGCTGCAAATTCCTTTTTCCCTGTAAACAGCACACCCAGCCTCTGTACTAACTAAAATGTAAAGTTAATACCGGCATGACTGAGTGGAATGGCCAGACACGGGGACACAGGAGAGGTGAATCTGTGGCGGTTTCTCCTTCCTGTGCAGGACCGCTGGTATGAGCTGCTGACAGCATCAGTGGATGAGAGCCTTATTGTAATTGCTAGAATTATTTATCATTAACCTTATTTATACAGGTAATCCCATTGAGACACGGCGTCTCATTTTCAAGAGTTGTTTAATCGGTCAGTGAGCTGATCACAGCGGTCACCTGGTGTGTAGCGAAATGAATGATTTTAACATTTTATTTTGTTGCGCTGCATTAAGGTAAAGAGGTTCTGTCCCCCTCAATTGTTCTGGGCTCATATTTACTTCCATAAACACAACGCTTTGTCCGACGTTTCGTTTTCTTCTGCGCATGCGGGTCACTTCATAGCTGGAGACCGTTCATACTCAAGTCTGATGGGGGTTGCATTTAAATTATAATGGAATTGGAATCGGAATTGAGCATTAAGGCCTGCAATGTGACCGTAGCCATAGTAAATCAGGACCGAGATGTGTATGATCCTTAAATGCATTTTCAACTTCTGAAAGAGCGCAGTCTCCTCGCTGTAACAGGCCAAATTAACCCCCGCCCACATTAAACTGGCCTAGGCCAAACTATACCCCAGGGTGTAAAAGACGCCTAGGCCAGACTACACCCATTGAGGCCAGAATATACCCCTCTATGTAAAGAGGTTTTGATTGTGTTTGCACATTATATTTACAACACAACACATCAACACGTCATGACGTCACTACGTTACCTTACGTCATTATCAACTGATCTGACCACTTTTTTCAGTTTTATAAAATGACATATACAGTGGTGTGAAAAAGTGTTTGCCCCTTTCCTGGTTTCTCATTTTTTGTAGTTTGTCACACTTCAATGTTTCAGATTATAGAACAAATTTAAATATTAGACAAAGATAACACAAGTAAAGACAAAATGCAGTTTTTAAATGAAGGTTTATTAAGGGTAAAAAAAATCCAAACTTACATGGCCCTGTGTGAAAAAGTGATTGCCCCCTCGTTAAAATACAAATTAACTGTGGTTTATCACATCTTTGGAAAGCCAAGTTCAATTTCTCTAACCACACCTGTTATGTATGGAAAATACCTGGGTGAAGGATGAGGCATGATGGGCTTGGTGAACACAGCTTTATTGTTGTAACTACTTACAGTGCAACACACGGCAGGCACCAGCGTGGGCATCCGGCAAAAAGAAGCCATGAGATGGCACCCATCACTTACATAGGGCAGTGCAGTGACGGGGCAGGAAGTGCACGTCACCACACTGCACTTCACAATAAAGTGCCATATTTTATATATAACAACACCCGGGCCTGATTACTGCCACACCTGTTCTCAATCAAGAAATCACTTAAATAGGACCAGCCTGACAAAGTGAAGTGGACCAAAAGATCCTCAAAAGCTAGATATCATGTTGCGATCCAAAGAAATTTGGGAACAGATTAGAAACAAAGTAACTGAGATTTATCAGCTTGGAAGAGGTTATAAAGCCATTTCTAAAACTTTGGGACTCCAGCAAACCACAGTGAGAGTCATTATCCACAAATGGCAAAAACATGGAACAGTGGTGAATGTTCCCAGGAGTGGCCGGCCGACCAAAATTACCCCAAGAGCGCAGCGACTCATCCAAGAGGTCACAAAAGATCCCACAACAACATGCAAAGAATTGCAGGCCTCACTTGCCTCAGTTAAGGTCAGTGTTCATGACTCCATCATAAGAAAGAGATTGGGCAAAAATGGCCTGCATGACAGAGTTCCAAGACGAAAACCATTGCTGAGCGAAAACAGCATAAAGGCTCATCTCAGTTTTGCCAGAAAACATCTTGATGATCCCCAAGACATTTGGGAAAATACTCTGTGGACTGACGAGACAAAAGTTGAACTTTTTGGAAGGTGTGTGTCCTATTACAGCTGACGTAAAAGTAACCCAGCATTTCAGAAAAGGAACGTCATACCAACAGTAAAATTTGGTGGTGGTAGTGTGATGGTCTGAGTCTGTTTTGCTGCTTCAGGACCTGGAAGACTTGCTGTGGTAAATGGAACCATGAATTCTGCTGTCTATCAAAAAATCCTGAAGGAGAATGTCCGGCCATTTGTTCGTGACCTCAAGCTGAAGCGCACTTGGGTTCTGCAGCAGGACAATGATCCAAAAACACACCAGCAAGTCCACCTCTGAATGGCTTAAGAAAACAAAATGAAGACTTTGGAGTGGCCTAGTCAAAGTCCTGACCTGAATCCGATTGAGGTGCTGTTTCATGACTTAAGAAAGTTCATGCTCAAAAACTCTCCAATGTGGCTGAATTACAACAATTCTGCAAAGATGAGTGGGCCAAAATTCCTCCACAGCGCTGTAAAAGACTCATTGCCAGTTATCGCAAACGCTTGATTGCAGTTGCTGCTAAGGGTGGCCCAACCACTTATTAGGTTTAGGGGGCAATCACTTTTTCACACAGGGCCATGTAGGTTTGGATTTTTTTTCCCCTTAATAATAAACGCCTTCATTTAAAAACTGCATTTTGTGTTTACTTGTGTTATCTTTGTCTAATATTTAAATTTGTTTGATGATCTGAAACATTTAAGTGTAACAAACACAAACTAGAAAAGCACTCAGAGAGCGCAGACCTCCGCCAAGCGCCACAGTTCCCCCCATACAGTGTTTGTGTGTACGTTTTCAGGTTCGTTGACCATGAAAACATATGACTAGCAATTGGATTCACAATGATAGGATTAGTGGTTCAGTAGTTATTGACGAAAATGGCATTTTCCGTAATGGCGGTTTAGCGCCACAGTTCCTCCCATACAGTCTTCAGATTCCTTGACCATGAAAACATATGACAAGCAATTGGATTGACAATGATAGGATTAGTGGTTTAGTAGTTATTCACGAAAATGGCATTTTGCGTAATGGCGGTTTTCTTGTGGACGGTGATCCGGATCACCACCAAAATCTAATCATCTGTAGGTTACCCCATTTCTGACAATCTGTGAAAATTTCATGAAAATCCGTCCATAACTTTTTGAGTTATCTTGCTAACAAACAAACAGACAAACAAACAGACAAACAAACAAACAAACAAACAAATGCTGATGATCACATAACCTCCCCCTTTGGCAGAGGTAAAAAATGAGAAATCAGGAAGGGGGCAAACACTTTTTCAAACCACTGTATATCAAAATAAATGACAGGCCTTCCCATCCCACTTTTACGCACAGGTATATTTTTCTACTATACTATTGTAACAGTCAACTATTAAACGGAGACTACTACCAAAAAAAAGGGGTTATAAATGACTTCAAATGCACAAGCAAATATGCTTTTAGGATTGTGTTGTAATTCAATTCAAAAGACAAAAAATAATAGTTACACTGTGGCGGTTCGGTTAACCCCCACAACAGATTAAGGACAGTCAGCTGTCTTCTCTTGGTTTTTCCCGCTGCACTACTGGGATGTAATGTGCCATTCATGTATTGTGATGTAATGTGCCATGCATGTATTGTGATGTAAGGTGCCATTCATGTATAGTGTTCATGCGTCCTGTCCTTACTGTGACCTAGAGACAGATCAATATGTAGATGTGCCTTGTAACCTCTTTGTCCTGCAAGCTGGAGCAGAGGACAGCAGTCTGCCTATTGTTATGTAGGTCTTTCAAATGCAAATGTCTCATGCCTGTTCTGCAGTCCCTTTGATCGTACCAACTGCTGTGAATCTGCTTTGATGTATTGTCTGAGTTGGGTATAAATACTGCACAGGTTCTGTAACTCGCTCTCTCAATCTCACTTCTGCAACTGCTGCTGCTGGACACAGACTTTGTGTCCCTCTTCTCTGAGAGCCGCTGAGCTCGCTCCCGGCGCGCATGCACGGCGCCGGGAGCGGAGCTCGTGACGGCGGTATGATTAATAAAACCTGCTCAAAACCACAGCATCGCTGCTTATTTTTTCATGCCGCCGCAACACATTAAATTATTTCTTTACAGGTTTATCGCTACATACAATTGTTCTTGTGGCACACATATTTTGGATAATATATATAGCACATTGATTGAGATGCTTAAGACTGCATATGTATTTTGTAACCTCACGTCTTTGAAGGAACAATATGTCTGGACCTCCTGGGGATAACAGTAGTAGGTGGAGGTGCCTTTGGTGAGGACTCTGAAAGGACTTCCTGACCTCCTGGGGTCAGGTGGAGGAAGAAGGGACCTGGGGGAAAGTGATTGTCGATGGGGGGTTTGATGACAAGGTGATTCTGTTCTTTGATGTCCCAGGTATAAAAGTGGGGGTTTGGGGGAGTTCGCTCTCTTTTTCTGTTTGAGAGATGGTTGGAGATGTGAGATCGTCAATAAACCTGAATTGAGAAATAAATTCAGCCTCTTCATTTCACGCTCTCCACATTGGTGACCTTACGACATACAATGGGCAGAGATAGTTCTCCCGAGCCGGACTCGTCAGAGACCACTCGAGCAAGCGCGGTCTCAGTCAAGCTATCAGAGTTCTGGCAGGACAACCCGGACTCGTGGTTCCTCCTGGCCGAAGCCCAGTTCGCACTTGGGGGAATAACAGCAGATGACACGAAATTCTACCACGTCATCACCAAACTCGACAACCGCACAGCTCGGCACGTGCGGAGCCTGGTGCAGCAACCGCCCGCTGGCGACAAATACAGCGGGTTGAAAGCTGCCCTCATCCAGCGTTTCACGCCCTCAGCCGAGGAGAGGGCTAGGAGGCTCCTAGCTCTGCACGACTTGGGAGAACGCAGGCCAGTCGACCTGATGGAAGACATGCTGCAGCTGAGAGGCACAGACAACGATGATTTCCTCTTCACGCATATCTTCCTGAGAACCCTTCCATCGCAGACGAGGGAGACCCTGGCAAGCACGCGTTTCATGACCCAGCGGGACTTCCGCGCGCTGGCCCAGGAGGCGCAGTGGATCCTCGACTCCAGCGAGGAGCACGTGGCCACCGCAGCAGCAGCAGATCTCGGCACGGCGACCGGGAGCAGCGGTGGGCCAGAGGCGACGGAGGCGATCCCACCAACGATGGCGGCAGCGAAGTCCCGACACAGCGGAGGAGACGACTTCTGCTTTTACCATCGTCGCTTCACAGAGAGGGCGCGCAAGTGTGTACCGCCGTGCCAGTTCAAGAGCTCAGGAAACGCCAGGACCGGGAGTCGTTAGCAGCAGCGGCCCTCGGTGAGCAGAACAAGCTGCTCTACCTGACGGATGCGCGCTCTGGGCGGCACTTCCTCGTGGACACGGGCGCCCAAGTAAGTTTCATCACCCCAACCTACGCTGACCGGCTGGCAGGCCCCCGTGGTGATGGGGCAACAGCGGCAAACGGCTCGAGCATTAAGACCTTCGGTGAAAGGACTCTGCTTCTGTCCTTGCGTGGCCGCACTTATGAATGGACTTTTATTATAGCAGCGGTGAGTTTCAACATGTTAGGTGCTGATTTTCTGTGCTCACATGGGTTGTTAGTTGATCTTTCCAATAGACGCCTGGTTAATGCACTCTCCTTTTACTCCATTCCTTGTGCAGCTCGAGTGTCCCCGCCACCAGCACAGACCAACGTCGCCACAGCAGGCGGTAAGTTTCACGCACTCCTCACACAGTTTCCAGCACTCACAGTTCCCACCTTTTCGGCAACAGTTGCGAAACACGGGGTGGAGCACTTTATCATTACCACTGGCCCCCCCGTCTTTGCGAAAGCTCGGCGCTTGGATGCAGCTAAACTGTCCATAGCGCTCGAGGAGTTCACCAACCTGGAAAGGTTGGGCATCATCCGCCGTTCAACCAGCCCATGGGCTTCCCCACTGCACATGGTCCCTAAAGCTGATGGCTCGTGGAGACCTTGCGGTGACTTCCGCAGGTTAAACAACGCCACAGCGCATGACCGCTACCCAATTCCACATATTCAGAATTTTTCGGTACATCTGGCGGGGGCGCGCATTTTTTCTAAAATAGACTTGGTCCGCGGCTATCATCAAGTCCCAGTGCGCGCTGAGGACATTCCCAAAACAGCGGTGATAACCCCGTTTGGACTTTTTGAGTTTTTACGCATGCCGTTTGGCCTTAAAGGTGCCGCACAAACCTTCCAGCGCATGATGGATGCCGTGTTACGCGATCTCCTTTTTGTGTTCGTCTACCTGGACGACATTTTGGTAGCCAGCACATCCGAAGAGGAACACGAAAAACACCTCACAGCAGTTTTTCGGAGGTTGGGAGAGCACGTGTTAATAATCAATCCAGCTGAGTGCCAGTTCGGGGTGGCGCAGATTGATTTTTTGGGGCACCGCGTCTCCCCAGAAGGGGCAGTTCCGCTACCGGACAAAGTGCGCGCAGTGGCAGATTTTCCCCGGCCACAAATGGTCAAAGCACTACAGGAGTTTTTGGGAATGGTGAATTTTTATAACCATTTCCTCCCCCACGCAGCGCAGCTCATGCAACCACTATATGCCGCGCTTAAAAAGCAAAAACCCTCCAATGCAATTGAATGGTCCCCGGAGTGGGAGCGCGCATTCGCGGAGGTAAAAAAAAGCCCTTGCAGACGCTGCGTTGTTAGCTCATCCAGACCCAACGGCCCGCATAGCGCTCACCACTGATGCGTCAGATTTGGCCATAGGGGCGGTTGTGGAGCAGCACGTTGCCGGGGTTTGGCAGCCGCTGGCCTTTTTCAGCAGATCCTTGCGCGAAGCCGAGCGAAAATACAGCGCGTTTGACAGGGAGCTGTTAGCGCTCCACTTAGCCATTCGCCACTTCCAATTCTGACGGGAGGGTCGGCGTTTCACCGCGTTTGTCGACCACAAACCACTCACTTTTGCGATGGCCAAAATTTCGGAACCTTGGTCGGGCCGGCAGCAGAGGCAGCTGGCCGCAATTTCGGAATTTACTACTGATATTCAACACGTAGCGGGTAAACTCAATGTAGTGGCAGACTGCCTCTCTCGCGCGGTAACAGCACCAGTCCGCGCAGAGGTAGATTATACTACCGCAGCCGCAGAGCAAAATAGCAGCGCGGAAGCGCACGCGGCCCCAGTTCACGTGGGGATAGATTATGCAGCCATGGCAGCGGATCAGGGTAGCGATGTGGACGTGTGCGCACTCCAGTCTGGACCAACAGGGTTAAGGCTGGAGAGCAGGAGCCTGCAAAATGGTATGCCCCCACAATCTGCGATGTCTCTACTGAATGACCGTGTCCGGTAGTGCCGGCCGCTTGGCGCCGCCGCGTTTTTGACTCGATTCACTCCCTGGCGCACCCAGGGGTGCGCGCGTCTGTGAAAATGGTAGCGGAAAAGTTTGTTTGGCCGAGTCTGCGCAAGCACGTTAAAGAGTGGGCAAGAGCCTGTATGGCTTGCCAGCGGGCCAAAATTCACAAGCACACAAAAGCCCCCTTAGAGCCGTTTCACATCCCGGCCAAGAGGTTTGATCATGTGCATGTCGACCTCGTGGGCCCCCTACCGTCGTCGCAGGGGTTCACACATCTCCTGACAATGGTGGACCGAACCACACGTTGGCCGGAAGTGGTCCCACTGGCATCAACCACAGCTGCAGAGGTGGCCCGCGCATTTTTGACGGCTTGGATAGCGCATTTCGGGGTTCCGTCGGATATTACGTCCGACAGGGGACCTCAATTTGTGTCTGAGCTTTGGTCAGCGATGGCCCACAGCCTCGGTGTGACAATTCACCACACTACCGCTTACCACCCCCAGGCTAATGGTTTATGCGAGCGTTTTCATAGATCATTGAAGGCAGCCCTCAGAGCGTCGCTTACGGATGCAAATTGGGTAAACAGACTACCATGGGTTTTATTGGGGTTGCGTTCTGCGCCGAAAGAGGACTTAAAAGCCTCCCCAGCGGAGTTGGTTTTTGCGCAGCCTCTCCGGCTGCCAGGAGAGTTTCTGCCAGATAATCCGGCGCCAGGGCGTCCCCCTGCTCAGTGGTCGCTGATCGGCATGGGAGCGGACATGCTTCCGGGCCCCGTTCATCACACTTTTCCGCGTGTTTTTGTACCCAAATCTTAAAAAAATGCTGAGTTTGTTTTTGTCAGGCACGAGGCCCAGCGCCCAGCTCTGCGCCCACCTTACGATGGCCCATATAGGGTGCTGGAAACAAGTGATAAGCATTTTGTGCTAGATTTGGGGGACAGGAGGGAAACAATTAGTATAGACAGACTAAAACCTGCTTTTGTGATGGCTGACGAGTCTGTACGAGTGGCGAGGGCTCCTCGACGTGGCAGACCCCCCAGGGAGCATGCCCCAGAGCCCCCGCAGGGATCAACTAACAGTTCTCATCCTCAGTTAGTAGATTCATTGCAGGATGGCGCCACAGGAGCTGCGAAGCCCGCTTACAGCAAGTTTGGAAGGCGTTTGAAGCCCAGACGGCATATGGACTGATGTTGTGGTTTTATCATGTTGTGTGGACTATGTTGTATTGTTTCATTCTTCGACGTTTGGGGGTGGGGGGGTTATGTGGCACACATATTTTGGATAATATGTATAGCACATTGATTGAGATGCTTAAGACTGCATATGTATTTTGTAACCTCATGTCTTTGAAGGAACAATATGTCTGGACCTCCTGGGGATAACAGTAGGAGGTGGAGGTGCCTTTGGTGAGGACTCTGAAAGGACTTCCTGACCTCCTGAGGTCAGGTGGAGGAAGAAGGGACCTGGGGGAGAGTTATTGTCGATGGGGGGTTTGATGACAAGGTGATTCTGTTCTTTGATGTCCCAGGTATAAAAGTGGGGGTTTGGGGGAGTTCGCTCTCTTTTTCTGTTTGAGAGATGGTTGGAGATGTGAGATCGTCAATAAACCTGAATTGAGAAATAAATTCAGCCTCTTCATTTCACGCTCTCCACAGTTCTCATCAATAATTAAATATAAATTCTCAGTCCATTACACTCAGTCTTTTATCATGCACATATGCCGACTCGAAACACGAACAAAAAAACAAAAACAGATAGCCTGTAGCAATGTCCTCAAAAATCTTTGCCGGCAAAAATAAATAAATATATAATTAAAAAGAGTCCAGATACTCCACCAAAAGTAACTGGAAGTTAGTGTCTTTAAAATAACGGAAAAGGACCCTGAGCTCAGGAAATATTGCAGTTCATAAAGGAAGAGAAAAAAAGGCTCAGCCTCACCGGCATGCAGCCCCGTCACCCCTGGGTCATTCTGACAGCTCAGCTCAACATAAATAAATGCAACAATACTGTGAAACTTAGCTATAGGGCCACAAACAACAAATGAAGTTTTCTGGATTATGTAGCAGAGTCAACTAGAAAAGCACTCGGAGAGCGCAGACCTCCGCCAAGTGCCACAGTTCCCCCCATACAGTAGTTTGTGTGTACGTTTTCAGATTCCTTGACCATGAAAACATATGACTAGCAATTGGATTGATAATGATAGGATTAGTGGTTCAGTAGTTATTCACGAAAATGGCATTTTCCGTAATGGCGGCCACAGTTCCCCCCATACAGTGTCTGTGTGTACATTTTCAGATTCCTTGACCATGAAAACATATGACTAGCAATTGGATTGACAATGATAGGATTAGTGGTTCAGTAGTTATTCACGAAAATGGCATTTTCTGTAGTGGCGGTTTTCTTCTGGACGGTGATCTGGATCACCACCAAAATGTAATCATCTGTAGGATACCCCATTTCTGGCAATCTGTGAAAATTTCATGAAAATCTGTCCATAAGTTTTTGAGTTATCTTGCTAACAAACAAACAGACAGACAAACCAACGCCGATGATCACATAACCTCCTTGGCGGAGGTAATAAAAGCATTCCTACTTGGCTTCCTAAGTGGGTGAGCTCTCTTGGTGACATAGGTAGAGTGTTGGACGCTGGAGCCAGAAGTTGTGGGTTTGAATTCTCTGTTGGATGTCACCAGTTGGGCTTAATCGCCTTTGGCTACAATTAAGTTTTATTATTTATGATAATTAAGCCTAGTTTTATGTATTTATTATTTTATTCATAAAGTGCAATGTATCAACATAATATGTTGATGCATTGCACTTTATGAAGCACTTTATGTGGCAGTGCTACAATATTAAAACCATATCTCAGTGTTTACATCGTCTATCAACGTCAAACAAACATAGTGTTTACAATCTCTACTTTCGGTTTTACTTTCCATTTCACTTTCCGTTTTTACCATTTTTGCCGCTCCAAATGTAGACCAAGTTAATTGCTTCCACAGCATGTGGGACACCATGTGGTGTATGGAGCGGCGCCTATCTCCGTTTCACTGAACCTAGGCCACACAGCTATTGTGAGTAGTGAAAGCTACGGGGGGGGGGGGGGGGGGTCCTCTGGTAGCTTGGTGTAGGTTTGCATTCTCGGATCATCGCCAAAATGTTATGGGTTCCTCTCTAGGCCAAAGACCACCTCTGGTGAAAATTTCATTCAAATCCATCCAGTAGTTTTTGAGTAATCCTGCTACACAAATACAAACAAGGTCCTTGGTGGAGGTATGCACTCTCAGATCATCACCAAAATTTAATGGCTTCATCCTTGGCCCAAGGGCTATCTCTGGTAAAAATTTTCACCAAAATCCATCCAGTAGTTTTTGTGTAATCCTGGGGGGTATAAATTGGCCTCGGCCATAATATACCGGGAATATAATCTAGACTAGGCCCCTTTAACCCCGGGTATAGTCTGGACTGGGAGTATACTGTGGCCTGTTACACTGAGACAAACAGATTTTTTGTCCAATTTAAACACCATTGTATTAATATTATGACTTAGATGAAGCACCCCCGTCTATTAAAAGCAAGGAGAGGAGACACTGTGATTGGATTATTGCATGTTACACCCAAAACAAAATTCTGAATACTTGAAAGCAGTCGGGCAACCCATTTGCACTTTACACTGATGGAAAATCTGTTTGTTCCGCCACATAACAGCAAAATGGACTTGACAGGCCCATAATTGTGCTTTGGGCGTGTTGACTAGATCGCTGGAATACCACCCATGATGTTTAAACTTTTTCCATCTGGTACTGACTAACTTATTTTTATGTCGAACATGTGTCATTGATGTCAGACAACTTACCAAAAAGCAGAACAGTCAAAGTTGGTTAAAAGCCATTTGTGTGGGTTGAAGACGATGGAGTGTGCAAACTAAAAACAGAAAAAAAAAAAATAAAGAGTTATGAAGCTGCAATTTGAATGTTTCTATTAAAAAGTTGGTTTTTTTTCTAAGTGAAAAACTATATTTTCTTTAAAAAGTCCTCAGGAGATTATTCTATCCTTACCTCTGCATCTCTGCACAGCTCAGGCAATGACCTCCAAAAGGCAGATTAATGCTCTGCATTTTATGCTGATTGTTCAGTGTAATATTCAGCCTTGTATGCTGCCTCCTTGACATTAATGTCATGCCCTTTTCAAACAGTATAAAATCAGTGCTTCCCTTCATAGATGCAATTGTGGTGAACATATGTAGTTTCACGGGCTCACATGTGTATGACTGTTCATATGCTCTCATGTATATTCCTATGTGCTTATTTTGGCTTCACGTCTGAAGAGGAACAAAAGGTCTGGACCTCCTAGGGATAAGAGGAGGATGAGAGAGTTGGCCTTTTGATATGCAAAGAGATGGACATGAATGATTTCCTGACCACCCAGGTTGGGGTGGAAGTGAGAGGAACTGCAGGGGGGATGCATTGTGTTTGGGATTTAAAGACAATGGGATTTTGTACTTTGATGTCAGGGGTATAAGACTGGCAGATGTTGGGGGTTTTTCCTTCTTCTGCTTTTGAATGTTGGAGAGTGTGTTGTGAATAAAATGGAACCTGAGAAATAACTCTGTCTCATCCTTTCCACACAATCTCCACACTGGTGACCTTAAGACGTATTATGGCCGGAGACGATTCTCCTGCACCGGACTCATCAGGAGCCAGCCACGCTAATGCAGCTACCACAGTCCAGCTTCCGGACTTCTGGCAGAGCAGTCCGCGCTCCTGGTTTAACGCAGTTGAGGCACAGTTCCATCTTCAGAAGGTTTCGGCAGACGCCACGAAGTTCTACCATGTAGTTGCAAAGCTGGACAACCACACAGCCCAGCATGTAGAGAGCCTGATCAACCACCCGCCAGACGACGACAAGTACGGCACTTTGAAGGCTGCTCTCATCCGTTTTTTCACCCCCTCACTGGGAGAGCGAGCAGAGAAGCTCCTGGCGTTGACTGAGTGTGAGGTCGACAGACCTGCAGACCTGATGGCGAAGATGCTGAGTTTGAGAGACGCCGAAGATGATGGCTTTATTTTTGCCCACCTTTTCCTCAGGACACTACCGCCAGCGGTGAGAGTTACCCTGGCCAGTTCACAGCTGCTGGCCCACCGAGACTACCACGAACTGGGCCAGGAGGCGCAACGACTCATCGACGCCCATAGACGACACATGGCCACGACCGCAGCAGCGGAGCTGGGCGCAACATCCGGAGATGGCAGGGGGCCAGAGGCTGCAGCACCAGACTCACCGACGACGGCAGCGACGGGGGCCAGAAGGCGCGGAGCGGACAACGTCCTTTGCTTTTACCATCGCCGTTTCTCCGAGAGGGCACGCAAGTGCATTCCACCGTGCCAATTCAAGCGCTCGGGAAACGCCAAGACTGGGAGTCGGTAGCAGCTGCGGCTCTCGGTGAGGAGAACAAGCTGCTCTACTTGAGGGACGCGCGATTGGGGAGGCACTTCCTTGTGGACACAGGCTCCCAGCTGAGTTTCATCACACCTTCCTACGCTGACCGGCTGGCATCTTCCAGTGGCCCTGTGGTGTCAGCAGCGGATGGCTCGGCGATTAAGACCTTCGGGGAGAAGACCCTGTCTCTGTCGTTACATGGCCGCACATTTGAGTGGACTTTCGTCATAGCGGCACTCAATTTCAACATGTTAGGTGCTGATTTTTTGTGCTCACATGGTTTGTTGGTCGATCTTGCTAACAGACGCCTGGTTAATGCACTCTCTTTTTATTCTATTCCCTGTACAGCGCGAGTGGCCCCGCCAACAGCACAAACCAACGTCACAGCTGCAGGTGGTAAGTTCCACACACTCCTCACTCAGTTTCCAGCACTCACGGTGCCAACGTTTTCGGCGACCGTGGCTAAACACGGGGTGGAGCATTTTGTTACTACCACCGGACCGCCCATTTTTGCAAAAGCTCGGCGCTTGGATTCAGCTAAACTGGCCATAGCGCGCGAGGAGTTCGCCAACCTGGAAAAATTGGGCATCATCCGACGTTCAAAGAGCCCTTGGGCTTCACCGCTTCACATGGTCCCTAAAACTGATGGCTTGTGGCGGCCGTGCGATGATTTTCGTAGGCTGAACAATGCTACAGCACACGACCGCTACCCAATCCCACATATCCAAGATTTTTCAGTTCATTTGGCGGGGACGCGCATTTTTTCTAAGATAGACCTGGTACGCGGTTATCATCAGGTCCCAGTCTGCGCTGAGGACATACCCAAAACAGCGGTAATAACTCCTTTCAGGCTTTTTGAGTTTTTGTGCATGCCGTTTGGGCTTAAAGGCGCAGCGCAGACTTTCCAACACATGATGGACGCGGTGTTGCGCGATCTCCCTTTCGTGTTCGTCTACCTGGACAACATTTTGGTAGCCAGTGCGTCCGAAGACGAACACGAAAACCACCTCACAGCAGTTTTCTGGAGGTTGGCGGAGCACGGGCTAATAATCAACCCAGCGAAGTGTCAGTTCGGGGTGGCGCAGATTGATTTTTTGGGGCATCGCATCTCTCCCGAAGGAGCAGTTCCTCTGCCTGACAAGGTGCGCGCGGTGGCAAATTTTCCCCAGCCACAAACGGTCAAAGCGTTAGAGGAGTTTTTGGGAATGGTGAATTTTTATAACCGTTTCCTCCCCCGCGCGGCGCAGCTCATGCAACCATTGTATGCTGCGCTTAAAAAACAAAAACCCGCAAATAAAATCGAATGGTCTCCCGAGTGGGAGCGCGCATTCTCTGAAGTCAAAACAGCCTTGGCAAACGCTGCGTTGTTAGCGCATCCAGTCCCAACGGCCCGCATGGCGCTCACTACTGACGCGTCAGATGTGGCCATAGGAGCAGTTGTTGAACAGTATGTGGCTGGAGCCTGGCAGCTGCTCGCGTTTTTCAGCAAGACTTTGCGCGATAGTGAGCGAAAATACAGCGCATTCGACAGGGAGTTGTTAGCTCTCCATTTGGCTATTTGTCACTTCCAGTTTTGGCTGGAGGGACGCCGTTTCACTGCGTTTGTTGACCAAAAGCCGCTGACTTTTGCGATGGCCAAGATTTCGGAACCTTGGTCGGGCCGGCAGCAGAGACAGCTGGCCACAATTTCAGAGTTCACTACCAATATCCAGCATGTAGCGGGTAAACTTAACGTAGTGGCAGACTGCCTCTCGCGTGCCGTGGCTGCTCCAGCCCGCGTAGAGGTAGATTTCGCAGCTGTTGCCGCGGACCAGGGTAGCGGCGCAGAAGTGCGCGCAGCCCCAGTCCGCGTAGGGATAGATTACGCAGCCATGGCCGCGGAGCAGGGCGGCAACGCGGACGTGCGCGCGCTCCAGTCTGGACCAACAGGGTTAAGGCTGGAGGACAGGGTGCTGCAAGATGGTATGCCCCCCCTAATCTGTGATGTTTCCACCGGGCGACCCCGTCCGGTGGTTCCGGCCTCGTGGCGCCGCCGCGTTTTCGACTCGATCCATTCGCTGGCGCACCCAGGGGTGCGTGCTTCGGTCAAAATGGTAGGGGAGAAATTTGTATGGCCGGGCCTGCGCAAGCAAGTTAGAGAGTGGGCGGCAGCCTGCATGGCCTGTCAGCAGGCCAAAGCGCATAGACACACGAGAGCTCCTTTGGAGCCGTTTCATATTCCAGCTAAAAGGTTTGATCATGTCCATGTGGACCTCGTAGGCCACCTACCGCCCTCGCAAGGGTGCACACATCTTCTGACAATGGTTGACCGCACCACGCGCTGGCCAGAAGTGGTTCCCCTGTCATCAACCACAGCCGAGGAGGTGGCGCGCGCTTTTTTAATTGCATGGGTAGCGCGTTTTGGAGTTCCGTCGGATATTACGTCTGACAGAGGCCCACAATTTGTTTCCGAACTTTGGTCAGCGATGACCCGCAGCCTGGGGGCAATGATCCACCGCACAACCGCGTATCACCCGCAGGCTAACGGGTTATGCGAACGTTTTCACAAGTCGCTGAAGGCGGCTCTCAGAGCGTCGCTTACGGATGCAAATTGGGTTGACAAACTACCATGGGTTCTATTGGGGTTGCGTTCTGCACCTAAAGAGGATTTAGACGCCTCCCCAGCGGAGCTAGTGTTCGCACAGCCACTTCGGCTGCCTGGAGAATTTCTCCCTGACAACCCAGCGCTAGAGTTCTCCTCGGCTCAGTGGTTGCAGAATAGCATGGGCCCGAGTGTCCTACCAGGCCCCGTTCACCACAGTTTTCCACGTGTTTTTGTGCCTAAAGCTTTAAAAAATGTGGAGTTTGTTTTTGTCAGACATGATGCCCACCGCACAGCTCTGCAACCGCCTTACGATGGACCATTTAGAGTGCTAGAAACAGGTGATAAGCATTTTTTGCTAGATTTGGGGGGCAGAAAGGAGATGATTGGCATAGACAGACTCAAACCTGCTTTTGTGATGGCTGACAAAACTGTGCAGTTGGCGAGGGCCCTGCGACGGGGTAGACCCCCTAGGGAGCATTCCCCAGTACACCCACATAGATTGACTAACAGTTTTAATCCCCAGACAGCAGCTCCACAGCAGGAGGATGCCGCGGAAGAGGTTAAGCCCGCCTGCAGCAGATACGGCAGACGGTTGAGACCAAGACAGCATGTGGACTGATGTATGGCGATTTTATTATGACATGCAATCTGTGTTAGTTTGTTCCGTCTTAGACGTTTGGGGGGGGGGGGGGTTATATGTGGTGCACATATGTAATTTCACGGGCTCACATGTGTATGACTGTTCATATGCTCTCATGTATATTCCTGTGTGCTTATTTTGGCTTCACGTCTGAAGAGGAACAAAAGGTCTGGACCTCCTAGGGATAAGAGGAGGATGAGAGAGTTGGCCTTTTGATATGCAAAGAGATGGACATGAATGATTTCCTGACCACCCAGGTTGGGGTGGAAGTGAGAGGAACTGCAGGGGGGATGCATTGTGTTTGGGATTTAAAGACAATGGGATTTTGTACTTTGATGTCAGGGGTATAAGACTGGCAGATGTTGGGGGTTTTTCTTCTTCTGCTTTTGAATGCTGGAGAGTGTGTTGTGAATAAAATGGAACCTGAGAAATAACTCTGCCTCATCGTTTCCACACAATCTCCACACAATGAAAGATAGTTCACTTGCAACTGAACAGAAGGGAAAAAGGATCTCTAGGTATGCAGCACCGTGTCAGTTTTCAGACTACACTTGTGCCACATTAATTTTGAGGGTATAATCAGGGTTAAAATTCTACCCTGCTACTTTTTCTTATTAGGGATCGTCTTATAACTTGATCATCAAACTATTGCAAGGAGTTACTGTCACAATTTTCCACTGTACTGCACAAACACACAAAAGTTATTGTACTCACCTCAACACCATTCAGTAAAGGTCGGAACTCGGGGCAAATGAATGCAGCACCAGCATATGCTGCATCAATGTGCATCCACATGTTTTCTTTTTCACCTAACATGCACAAGAAACACATGCAGTATGTGAAGAAGCACATATTACTAAGTATCATGTAGTGGAACAGAATTGGCCAAATGCATTTTTTATCTTTTTTTATTAGCACTTTGTTTCTATCTTTGTTTACACATTGTTAAAATAAACAGGGAAAAAAAAACACATACAGACAGGGAGTATTTTAACAATGACAGCCACTGGAGCTGTTAACCAACAAGGTCCATCCATCCATCCATCCATCTTCTACCGCTTTTCCGGAGGTCCGGGTCGCGGAGGCAGCAGTTCAAGCAGAGAAGCCCAGACTTCCCTCTCCCCAGCCACCTGCTCCAGCTCTTCAGAGGGGATACCAAGGCGTTCCCAGACTAGCTGGGAGACATAGTCTCTCCACCGAGTCCTGGGTCTGCCCCGGGGTCTCCTCCCAGTGGGACGTGCCTGAAACACCTCAAGTGGGAGGCGTCCAGGAGGCATCCTAATCAGATGCCCATACCACCTCAACTGACTCCTTTCAATGTGGAGGAGCAGCGGTTCTACTCTGAGCCTCTCCCGGATGACTGAGCTCCTCACCCTATCTCTGAGGGTGAGTCCAGCAATCCTACGGAGAAAGCTCATTTCAGCCGCTTGTATCCGCGATCTCGTTCTTTCGGTCATTACCCAAAGCTCGTGACCATAGGTGAGAGTAGGAACGTAGATTGACTGGTAAATCGACAGCTTTGCCTTAGAACTAAGCTCCCTCTTCACCACAACAGACCGGTACAACGTCCGCATCACTGCAGATGCTGCTCCAATCCGTCTGTCGATCTCTCGCTCCATTTTCCCCTCACTCGTGAACAAGACCCCAAGATACTTAAACTCCTCCACTTGGGGCAGGAGCCTGTCCCCAACCCGGAGAGGACAATCCACCTTTTTCCGGCTGAGGACCATGGACTCGGACTTGGAGGTGCTGATTCTCATCCCAGCCGCTTCACACTCAGCGGCAAACCGTCCCAGCAAGAGCTGTAGGTCATTGCTGGATGAAGCCAACAGGACAACATCATCTGCAAACAACAGAGATGAGATCCTGTGGTCACCAAGCATGACACCCTCCATTCCCTGGCTGCGCCTAGAAATCCTGTCCATAAAAATTATGAACAGGACCGGTGACAAAGGGCAGCCCTGGCGGAGTCCAACTCTCACTGGGAATGACTCCGACCGAGTGTTGGCAATGCGAACTAAACTCTCACAACGGTCGTACAGAGACCGAATAGCTCGTAACAACAAGCCCGATACCCCATACTCCCGAAGCACCCCCCACAAAAATCCACGAGGGACGCGGTCAAATGCCTTCTCCAAGTCCACAAAACACATGTAAACTGGTTGGGCAAACTCCCACGAACCCTCAAGAATTCTCGAGAGGGTAAAGAGCTGGTCCGATGTGCCACGGCCAGGACGAAAACCACATTGCTCCTCCTGAATCCGAGGTTCGACCAACGGCCGGACTCTCCTCTCCAGTACCTTGGCATAGACCTTCCCAGGGAGGCTGAGGAGTGTGATCCCTCTAAAGTTGGAGCACACCCTCCGGTCCCCTTTTTTGAAGAGAGGAACCACCACCCCGGTTTGCCATGCCAAAGGCACTGCCCCCGACCTCCACGCAATGTTGCAGAGGCGTGTCAACCATGACAACCCAACAACATCCAGGGCCTTGAGGTACTCGGGGCGAATCTCGTCCACCCCCGGGGCCCGGCCACCAAGGAGATTTTTAACCACCTTGGCGACCTCAGCCCCTGTGATAGGCGAGTCATCCCCCTCGTCCCCAAACCCTGCTTCCTCTGTGGAAGGCGTATCAGTGGGATTGAGGAGATCCTCAAAGTATTCCTTCCACCGCCCGACGATATCCCCAGTTGAAGTCAACAGTGTCCCATCCGCACCATACACAGTGTGGACGGGGAGCTGCTTTCCCCTCCTGAGCCGCCGAACAGTTTGCCAGAATCTCTTTGAAGCCGACCGAAAGTCTTGTTCCATGGCCTCACCGAACTCCTCCCATACCCGGGTTTTTGCTTCAGCAACCACCCGAGCTGCACTCCGCTTGGCCTGCCGGTACACCTCAGCTGCTTCGGGAGTCCCACAAGCCAACCAAGCTTGATAGGACTCCTTCTTCAGCTTAATGGCCCCCCTCACCACTGGTGTCCACCACTTGGTTCGGGGGTTGCCACCACGAGATGCACCGACCACCTTGCGGCCGCAGCTCTGGGCTGCCGCTTCAACAACAGAGGTGGAGAACATGGCCCATTCAGACTCCATGTCTCCAGACTCCCTCGGAATGTGGTTGAAGTTCTTCCGGAGGTGGGAGTTGAAGACCTCCCGGACAGGGGCCTCAGCCAGACGCTCCCAGCACACCCTCACTATACGTTTGGGTCTACCAGGTCTGAATGGCTTCCTCCCCTGCCATCGGATCCAACTCACCACCAGGTAGTGATCAGTTGACAGCTCTGCACCTCTCTTTACTCGGGTGTCCAAGACATACGGTCGCAGGTCTGATGATACGATAACAAAATCGATCATCGACCTGCGGCCTAGGGTGTCCTGGTGCCAGGTGCACATATGGACACCCTTATGCTTGAACATGGTGTTCGTTATAGACAGACTGTGGTTAGCACAGAAGTCCAATAACTGAACACCACTCGGGTTCAGATCGGGCAGGCCGTTCCTCCCAATCACCCCCCTCCAGGTTTCACTGTCGTTGCCCACATGCGCATTGAAGTCCCCCAGTAGGACAATGGAGTCTCCAGGAGGAGCACCCTCCAGCACCCCAGTCACAGACTCCAAAAAGGGTGGGTACTCTGAAACATCATTTGGTGCATAGGCACAAATGACGGTCAGGACCCGTTTCCCAACCCGAAGGCGCAGGGAAGCAACCCTTTCGTCCACCGGGGAAAACTCCAATATAGAGGCAGCAAGGTGGGGCGATACAAGAATACCTACCCCTGCTCGTCGCCTCTCGCCCGGGGCAACTCCAGAAAAGGCCAAGCTCCAGCCCCTCTCCAGGAGACTGGTTCCGGAACCGGAGCTGTGTGTTGAGGTGAGGCCGACTATATCTAGCCGGTATCGCTCAATCTCGTACACCAGCTCAGGCTCCTTCCCCACCAGAGAGGTGACATTCCACGTACCAAAAGCCAGTTTAGAAAGCTTGGGATCAGTCCGCCAAGGTCTCCGCCTTTGACTGCCACCTAATCCACATAGCACCGGACTTCCATGATCCCTCCTGCAGGTGGTGAACCTACTGGAGGGCGGACCCATGTAACTCCTTCGGGCTGAGCCCGGCCGGGTCCCATGGGTGGAAACCCGGCCACCAGACGCTAGCCTTCGAGCCCCTCCCCCAGGCCTGGCTCCAGGGTGGGGCCCCGGTAACCCCATACCGGGCGGGGTACACTGAATCCTTGATATACAATTTATCATGAGAGTCTGTTGGATCGTTCTTCGTCTGGCCCTTCACCCAGGACCAGTTTGTCTTGGGAGACCCTATCAGAGGCAAATTGCCCCGGACAACATAGCTCCTGGGATCACTGGAGCACGCAAACCCCCCCACCACGATAAGGTGACGATCCATGAGGGGGGGTGGAAAAATGAGCTACTGTTGGTCGAAGGTCAGGGACGCGGAGAGGGGGAAGGCATGTTAGGAGGAACTGGTAAAGGCAGAGAGTTGGCTGGTATGATGGCGAGAAGAAAGGTAGATGTACTGTGTGTTCAAGAAACCAGATGGAACGGAAGCAAGGCTAGGAGCATTGGAGGTGGATTTAAACTGTTCTACTATGGTGAAGATGGGAAGACAAATGGAGTAGGAGTATTCTTGAAGGAAGAGTATGTGACGAGTGTTCAGGAGGTAAAGAGGGAGTCAGACAGAATTATGAGTTGGGAAGCTAGAAGTCAAAGGTGTGATGTTGAATGTTGTCAGTGCATATGCCCCACAAGTTAGATGTCAAGTAGAAGAGAAAAAGGAATTCTGGAGTAAGCTGATGAAGTGGTAGAGAATGTTCCCAGGGGGAAGAAAGTGGTGATTGAAGTGGACTTTAATGGGCATGTAGGTGAAGAGAACAGAGGTGATGAGGAGGTCCTGGGTAGGTATCAAATCAAATCAAATCAAATCAAGTCAAATCAAATCAAACTTTATTGTCATATTGCTGTACATACAACTGTAGTGCAGGCAAGATGAAATTGCGTTTCTCTCGGCATCCATATAAATAGAAGCAGCATGATTTAAGACACACTCCCACATAGCTCCACCCCCACCCCCACCCCCACCCCCATCCATTCACACATCCCTGAGACATACTTGGGGGAAAAACAACCAACTAACTATAATATACAAATAATATACAAAATGTCCGTAGGTGCAGTAGTGTGTATGAGAGATTCCGGGTCAACTGTTCAGCATCCTGACAGTTTGTGGAAGGAAGCTGTTGATCAGCCTGGTGGTTCTGCCTCTGATGCTCCGGAATCGTTTACCAGATGGAAGAAGTTCAAAGTGTTTATGCAGAGGGTGAGAACGGTCCTTGACAATGTTCAGTGCCCTGCTCCTACAACGGTTCTGAAAAAGTTCTTGGACAGAGGGGAGGGAGACTCCAATTACCCTCTCAGCCCCCTTTACTATCCTCTGCAGGGCTTTTTTGTCTGACATACTGCAGCTGGAGTACCATGTAGCACTGCAGTACGTCAGAACACTCTCCCCCACACCTCTGTAGAAGGTCCTGAGAATGCAGATGGGGAGAGAGGCCTGTTTGAGTTTCCTCAAGAAGTGCAGTCTCTGCTGAGCCCGCTTCCTGATCCCCAAGGAATTCTTGCTCCAGGTCAGGTCCTGCGAGATCTGCACTCCGAGGAACTTGATGTTCTCTACTCTCTCCACTAAACGGCCGCCGATGCTGAGGGGGACATGCTCAGGCTGTGACCGCCGAAAGTTGATAATCATCTCCTTCGTTTTGTCCACGTTGAGCACCAGATTGTTCTCTCTGCACCAGCCCTCCAGGTCTCTCACTTCTTCCCTGTACATTGATTCCTCATCCCTCTGAATAAGTCCCACCACCGTGGTGTCGTCTGCAAACTTAATAATCCGGTTCCCCTCATGTCTGGATACACAGTCATGTGTTAGAAGTGTAAACAACAGTGGACTGAGTACACAGCCTTGAGGGGATCCGGTGCTCAGCGTGACAGAATTGGAGATGTTGTTTCCAACCCGGACAGACTGAGGTCTCTCAGTCAGGAAATCCAGGATCCAGAGACATGTGGCGGTGTTCAGACTGAGAAGGAGTAATTTCTCCATCAGTCTCTGGGGAATAATGGTGTTGAATGCTGAACTGAAATCAATGTACAGGAGTCTGGCGTAGGTGTCTTTCTGGTCCAGGTGGGTGATGACAGAGTGTAGGGTGGTGACTATAGCATCCTCCGTGGAGCGGTTTGAATGATATGCAAACTGGAGCGGGTCGTGTGATGCAGGGAGGCAGGCAGTAATGTGTGGTTTGACAAGCCGTTCAAAACACTTCATCACAATTGGTGTCAGTGCAACAGGACGATAGTCATTCAAACAGGACACAACTGGTTTCTTTGCCACCGGTACAATGATAGAGGTCTTGAAGCATCTGGGAACGATGGCCAGACTCAGGGAGATGTTATAAATGTCAGTTAGGACATCCGCCAACTCGCTCGTGCAGTCTCGGAGCACACATCCCAGAATGTTGTCCGGACCTGCAGCTTTGCGTGGGTTGACTCTGGTTAGGGTCCTCCGTGTGTCCACTGTGTTGATGGTAAAAGCTGGTCCGACCGATGGTGGGGGTGGGCCAGCCCTCCCTCTGATTGTCGAGTTTGATGCTTCAAAACGTGCAAAGAAGTTGTTAAGTCTGTCTGGAAGCGAAGCGTCATCATCATTGACCCCCTGCCTAGACTTACAGCCCATCAGTGTCCGAACTCCCTGCCACATCTGCTTGGTGTTCCTAGTGTCACAGAGGTGTCCCTGGATTTTCTCCGCATAGGCGCGCTTTGCCGCTTTAATTCCCTTTGAGAGCACAGACCTGGCTGAGTGGAGGGCGATCCTGTCCTTCGCTCTGAAGGCTGCATCTCTGGCTGTAAGCAGTGAGCGCACCTCTGCAGTCATCCAGGGCTTATGATTACCCCGCATAGTGATGGTCTTCACTGTAGTAACATCCTCTGTGCACTTCGCGATGTAGCTGGTGACTGTATCAGCATACTCCTCCACATCTGTCTTGTCTTCCTGGGAGGCTGCTGTTTTGAAGATCTTCCGGTCTGTGTGCAGAAAACAGTCTTTCAGTGCAGAGGTTGCACTCTCTGGCCAAATCCTGACTTGTTTCACTGCTGGCCTGCCGCGCTTCAATAAAGGTTTGTAGGCAGGCAGCAGCATCACAGACATGTGATCAGAACGGCCGAGATGGGGGCGGGGTATCGCTTTATATGCATCTGTGTTTGTGTACACTAAGTCCAACAAATTCTCTCCTCTGGTCTTAAAGTCTACACATTGTTTAAACTTGGGGAGCACAGTCTTTAGGCTGGTGTGGTTAAAATCCCCCGCAACCACCACAAAACTGTCCGGGTGTGAAGTTTGGATTTCGCTAATAGCATTGTGCAGTTCCCCGAGTGCCTTCTTAGCTTTAGCGTTAGCGCTCGGCGCTATGTAAACACCAGCTACATACACGTTGCTGAATTCCCTCGGCAGATAAAATGGCCGACAATTTACAATTAGGAACTCCGCCAACGGAGAGCAGTGTTTAGACACTAACGTGGCGTTAACGCACCAGTTCTTGTTAACATAGATGCATAGCCCACCCCCCCGGCTCTTACCGGAGCTCGCCATTTCCCTGTCGGCACGGAACATCGCCATATCTTCCAGTTGAATGGCCTTGTCAGGAATGAGCCATGTCTCGGTGAAAACAAACACACAGCAGTCTCTCCACTCTCTCCGGGTTTCTCTCAGCAGACGCATCTCATCCACCTTGTTTTCGAGGGAGGGGACGTTAGAGAGAAGAAGCGACGGTACCGCTGGTCTGGAGGGGTTAGCCTTTAGCCTAGCATGGATCCCGGCCCTTTTTCCGCACTTTTGTTTGCATTCGCTCCGCTTCCTCTTCTCTCGGGTAGCTTCCAGCGGGGACTCCGCCAGAATTCCATGCTGGCGTAGAATGTCCAAATCACAACCGATCGCCGCGATTCTTGCAGTGTGCAGTACCTTGATGTTTAATAAGGTCTCACGGTTGTAAGTTTTACAGAATGTACGTCTGGGATGATCAAAACACTCAAAACTCTCACACTCGTTGATGCCAAGAGGGACCGCTGCGTCCGAGCACGCTGCCGCCATCTTAAGGATGGTCTTAAGGTATGGTCTTAAGGGGAGAATTGTGGAAGGACAGGTGGTTGTGGATTTTGGTAAAAGGATGGAAATGGCTGTGGTGAACACATACTTCAAGAAGAGAGAGGGACATAGGGTGGCTTACAAGAGTGGAGGAAGGTGCACACAGGTGGACTACATCTTATGCAGAAGGCGAAATCTGTAAGAGATAGGAAACTGCAAGGTGATGACAGGGGAAAATGTAGCTAGACAGCATCGGATGGTAGTCTGTAGGATGACTTTGCAAAGCAAGAAGAGGAAAACAGTGAAGGCAGAGCCAAAGCTTAAGTGGGGGAAGTTACAGAAGTAAGAAGGTTGCACAGAGTTCAGGAAGTAGTTGATTCAGGCTCTGGGTGGTAGGGAGGAATTACCAGATGACTGGGAAAGTACAGCAAAAGTATTGAGGGAAACAGGTAGAAAGGTATGTGGTGTATCCAGTGAACAGAGGAAGGAAGGCAAGGAGACTTGGTGGTGGAATGAGGAGGTACAGGAAAGTATCCAAAGGAAGAGATTAGCAACAAAAAAGTGGGATAATCAGGGAGAGAAAGAAAGTAGACAGGAGTATTTGGAATCTAGGTGCATGGCAAAGAGAGAGGTGGCAAAGGCAAAGGAAAAGGCATACAGTGAATTGTATGAGAGGCTGAACACTAAGGAAAGAGAATAGGACTGGCTAGACAGAGAGATCGAGCAGGAAAGGATGTAAGTAGGTTAGGTTGATTAAGGACAGAAATGGTAATGTACTAACAAATGATGAGAGCATGTTGAGAAGGTAGAAGGGGTACTTTGAAGAGCTGATGAATAAAGACAATGAGAGAGAGAAGAGGATGGATGAAGGAAAGATAGTGAACAAGGAATTAGCAAGGCAGAAGTGAGGGCAGCTTTGAAGAGGATGGAGATGGAAAGGCGGTTGGTTTAGATGGCATACAGTGGTGTAAAAAAGTGTTTGCCCCCTTCCTGATTTTTCATTTTTTTGTATGTTTGTCACACTTAAATGTTTCAGATCATCAAATAAATTTAAATATTAGACAAAGATAACACAAGTAAACACAAAATGCAGTTTTTAAAATGGTGTTTATTATTAAGGGTTAAAAAAAGATCCAAACCTACATGGCCCTGTGTGAAAAAGTGACACCCCCCCATAACATAAATTAACTGTGGTTTATCACATCTTTGGAAAGCTGAGTAGACCAAAAGATCCCCAAAAGCTAGACATTATGCTGCGATCCAAAGAAATTCAGGAACAAATGAGAAACAAAGTAATTGAGATCTATCAGTCTGGAAAAGGTCATGAAGCCATTTCTAAAGCTTTGGGACTCCAGCAAACCACAGTAAGAGCCATTATCCACAAATGGCAAAAACATGGAACAGTGGTGAATGTTCCCAGGAGTGACCGGCCGACCAAAATTACCCCAAGAGCGCAGCGACGACTCATCCAAGGGGTCACAAAAGACCCCACAACAACATCCAAAGAACTGTAGGCCTCACTTGCCTCAGTTAAGGCCAGTATTCATGACTCCACCATAAGAAAGAGACTAGGCAAAAATAGCCTGCATGGCAAAGTTCCAAGGCTAAAACCACTGCTGAGCAAAAAGAACATAAAGGCTTATGTCAGTTTTGCCAGAAAACATTGATCAGAAAACAATTTTGATGATCCCCAGGACCTTTTGGAAAATACTCTGTGGACTGATGAGACAAAAGTTGAACTTTTTGGAAGGTGTGTGTTCCATTACATCTGGCGTAAAAGTAACACAGCATTTCAGAAAAGGAACATCATACCAACAGTAAATTTTTTTTTTTTTTTGTACTTATTTTGTACCCGTAGGTAGATTTGTTTTACAGTCTGGTGACAAGCCACCAGCTGCCGGTCGCTGCATGCGGAAGCGCCCCGTATCCCTAACCTGCATGTTTTTAGCATGTGGGAGGAAACCAGAGAAATCCCGGAGTAAACCCGTGCAGCACGGGGAGAACATGCAAACTCCACACAGATCACTGTTGGCCGGGGGCAGGGATCGAACCCACGATCTCATGATCCCCGCGATCCCCCAGCCGAGGGTAAAACTGTGCTGCCGCAGTGCTAACCACTGCGCCACCGTGCAGGTGGTGGTATGGTGGTATGTGTGTGATGGTCTGGAGCTGTTTTGCTGCTTCAGGACCTGGAAGACTTGATGTGGTAAATGGAACCATGAATTCTGCTGTCTATCAAAAAATCCTGAAGGAGAATGTCCGGCCATCTGTTCGTGACCTCAAGCTGAAGTGCACTTGGGTTCTGCAGCAGGACAGTGATCCAAAACCCACCAGCAAGTCTTAAGAAAAACAAAATGAAGACTTTGGAGTGGTCTAGTCAAAATCCTGACCTGAATCCGATTGAGATGCTGTGGCATGACCTTAAAAAGGCGGTTCATGTTCAGAAACCCTCAAATGTGGCTGAATTACAACAATTCTGCAAAGATGAGTGGGCCAAAATTCCTCCACAGCGCTGTAAAAGACTCTTTACCAGTTATTGCAAACGCTTGATTGTAGTTGTTGCTGCTAATGGTGGCCCAACCAGTTATTAGGTTTAGGGGGCAATCACTTTTTCACACAGGGCCATGTAGGTTTGGATTTTTTTCCCTTTATAATAAACACCTTCATTTAAAAACTGCATTTTGTGCTTACTTGTGTGTTTAAATACCTGGAGTCATCTGTCCAAATCAATGGAAAATACACAAGAGAGGTGAAGAAGAGAGTGTAGGCAGGGTGGAGACGAGTGTCAGGAATGATTTGCAACAGAAGTATAGCAACTAGGGTGAAATGAAGGATTCACAAGACGGTCATGAGACCTGCTGTGATGTATGGTTTTGAGATGGTGGCACTGACAAAAAAAAAAAAAAAAAACAGGAGGCAGAGCTGGAGGTGGCAGAGTTGAAGATGCTAAGATACTCATTAGGAGTGAGTAGGAGGGACAGGATTAGAAATGAGTATATCAGAGGCACAGATCAGGTTGAGCAGTTTGGAGAGAAATTAAGAGAACCAAGACTTAGATGGTTTGAACATGTGGAGAACAGGGATCATGGATATATTGGACAAGAGATGTTGAAGATGAAGCTGTCTGGAAAGAGCAAAACCACAGAAGATCCATGGGTGTAGTGAAGGAGGACATGGAGAGGGTTGGTATTTCAGAGGAAGATGCAAGAGATAGGAGTGAGATGGAGGCAAACCATTTGCTGTGGCGTCCACTGAAGAAGGAAACTCCCTTCGCAAAATGTTCTACTTTGTGTGTGTGTGTGTGTGTAAAAGAGAGAGAGAGAGAGAGAGAGAGAGAGAGAGAGAGAGAGAGGGGGGGGAGAGAGAGAGAGAGAGAGAGAAACTTGTTGACTCACATATGGGCCCAAGCTCAGTGATGTAATCAAAAGCACATGATGGAGTGGTGCCGAGAGTTGCACAGAGCTGAAACACACATAAAAATATCACCACTATCTTGAATAATTTATTTCTCATGGCATTTTCAACTTTGATAGTCACAAAACTAACAGATAATATCCAAATAATTATGTCCAAAAACCAACAGATGTGTCGTATGCAGCAGTGACGTGCTGTCACGGGAAGCAGGTGAGGCTGAATATCACGGTCAGAGGCTGCATCATACTGTTGCCCCATCAATAGGGGGCATGCTTGAGCACTGCAAGCACAGTTTATAAAGGAGATAAGGGCTTTTTTTTTTTTAACAAAGTCATAGCATTTTTTGTCCAGAAGGATAGGTAAATTTACTTCATTTAGAAGTAGAGGTAAGACCATGCATGCATAGTTGTTGTAAATATTAATAATAATTTGTAATAATGAGTGTAAATTGTGGGGCTGCAACACAGAGAGAGAGATGAAGCTCTCTGAGCCACTACAATTTGCATTATTCCATGGCCAAAAACAAAGTATAATGAATTTTGTGCCCAAAAAAAGTTGTTTGTAAAATAAATTAATACATTATACTTGTGTAACCCAGGGTCTTTGCATATTATCCATACTCAGGAGAGTTCTAAAATGAAAACATGGACTTTTATTACTGCCCTTTCTGTGTATTACATTAAGAGGTGATTAAATAAAATATCTTACACTTGTTTTTGTTAAAATTATTTATAAAATCTGATTTGTACATCTGACGCTGAAGGCATCATAGCCTCACCAGAAATGAAATTCACCACACGTCACTGGTATGCAGCTTTTGTAGCCATTGTCCCTAACTGCATAGGCATACAGGTGCTTCTCAATAAATTAGAAAATCATTGAAAAGTACATTTGTTTCAGTAATTTAATTCAAAAAATTAAACATATATAGATTCATTACACACAGAGTGATATATTTCAAGTTTTTGCTTCTTTTAATTTTGATGATTATGGCTTACAGCTAATGAAAACACCAAATTCAGTTTCCTGGAAAATTAGAATATACGTAATAAG